>OZ005650.1:258753039-260134289 GCA_963930645.1 Salticus scenicus | reverse complement strand
CGCTGATATAATGTGAACCCATTTAAGGAAAGATTGTATCACAGCTTGTTTGATACATAAATGCACTAACGTTATATATGAGATCAGCATTATTTATATCTCTGCTGATTCAATTTGGGTGCATATCGGTCGACAGGTGCCTCTGCTATGTTGCAATTTAATCTTGCTAACGGGAAGGCAGTATATCAATTTCTATGATATTTAAAGCCATCGCATTTCGTTTGTGAGATGGCTATTGTAAAGTTAAATAAAGTAATTTTCCATATCGTCTATGTTAGGTAGCGCTACTACGTTGAAGTTTTACCCGTTTAGTTAAAATTTTATTTCAATTTCTGTCATTTAAATGCACCAAACTCAGTATGTGAAAAATATATTATTAAAATTTATTCTGATTGAATTCGGATATAAATTGGCAAACAAGTTGTGCTACTATTACTTTCTACGATTTCTAGATGTCTACATTTAAGCATCTATTGCTGAAAATTACACGAAATTACATATATAAAAACTTTATTATATGAAAGTAAATTGGTTAAAATTCTGTATATGCTAATCGTAGGTAACGCTGTTCATATAGAATGATATAAAAGAAAGTTTTGTGATGGTCCCAGAATAAGTAATTTTGTATTATAACTGAGTCACTGAACGAAAAAATAGTTATATTTTTATTGATACGAGTATAATACAGAAATTATTTATTTTTTAGTAATAAATTTCGTAATAAACAAAAGAGAAAAATAATTCGGACCTCATAGTTTATAAGAAATTTTCCATCTCTACTTCACTATATTGTTTAATTTAGTGATAAACCCTAGAGATAATGCCTTAAAATATGCTTGATTTCAAATGAAGAAGAAGAAATCTCCCGAAATCTATCTTTAGAGCTTTATATGGAAAATAAAAGTTTAAAATAGGTTATTTTTTAAATAGCTCTTATATCGTATAAAAATTTCGTGCACATTATATGCTGTGTAACAAAAAAGCATAGAAAGAAAAAAAATTCATACTATTGAATATTTACAAGGAGCAATTTCGAATTATATGTCATATTTTTTCGAAAAATATTTGTGAGACCCTTTAAAACAATCATTAATATTAGTAATAACATATACTACACGTTTTATTTTGCCAAATCGCAATAAATATGCCAAAATGATATCCATTCCTGCTTCCTGTAGTTTTGCAGATGGCCGCAGATTTTTAACACATGTGGTGGTATAATCTGCTGATTAGGCGAAATGCACTTTATACATTTACACCCGCTTTTGATTCGGAATTTTTATACTATTTAAAAGTAATCTTTTTCTAAACTAGTATATTGCGGTCATTACAAATCTTTCTTTTATGCTTTTCTGTACCAGTACATGATATTTATTAAAATTATTATTTACCAAAATTATTTTTCTGTAATGAATACATGCGATTTTCATTTGAAAGAAGTAAAACATTAAGCATACAAAAAAAAAAAAAAAAAAAAAAAAAAAAAAATCTATGGTATACAGAAGATATTTTAGGAAATGTGTTTTATAAATAAAAAATGTAAAAAATTTATAATATTGTTTTAAATTTTCACAGATTTTTAGGATTCAAGCATTCGTTTTAAAGGTGTGGATGACTTTCTTTGTAAAACACACATGTTGAAATTTTAACCCATAGGAAAAGGCGATGCCCTACACAAATCAACCCTAGATTTTTTTTCTAGTTGACTATTACTATTAAATACACGCACACACACACACACACACACACACACATATATATATATGTATATATTACATAATTTCAATATCACATTTTTATACTATTTTAGTTTAGAGCATTTATAAGTAATAGAAATTAAGCTATTGCTTTTCCGTTAACGAAATTAAATTGCAACATACCAGCGTCATCTGTCGATCGATATGCACCCAAATGGAATCAGCAGAGTTTTATATGATATCAATATTCCATATCAAGTGTGTGTATTTATAATCAAGTGCATTTATAAGTATTATTGTATTTATAATAATTTATATCACAAAATCTGAAAAATTGCTTTATGTTGGCGGGATTAAATTGCAGAACAGCAGCGCCACCAGCTGGCCAATATACGCTTCTAAATTAGATCAGTGTAATTTTACATAATATCTTGCTTACATGTTAAGTTTGGTGCATGTATACACCGTAGAATCTGAGATATAACTTCCCCGATTTACAAAATAGCATCACAACTTTCATTCGATAGATCCAAAGACAAATCATCAACAATTTAGGTCAAGATCTAACTAAATATCAAATTTTGTGAAATTCCGTTCATTGGTTTGTGAGATACAGAGTCCACAATTTTTTTACAATACACACACAAAAAGACGGACACGCAGATTGAAATTTTCTGAAAATGGTCGAATTGTGTCCTAGATATCTCAATACTGTATAAACTGTTGGAAACCCAGAAGTCAGAAATTTTCAATTATAAAATACATTTTTCTCAGAAGAAAGTAGAAATACTATTTCTTTAACTTAATATACATCTGCTAAATTTTTATGAAACATATAATATTGAATTTCTAAAAAAAAAAAAAAAAAAAAACGGAGTAATATGTTTTATTAAATTCAAAAAATAAAATTATAAATACAGATACTTAAACTTTATTTTTTTTAACATGTTAACAAAATGTAAAACTAAAAATAAGGCAACATAAACAGAGAAAAAGGCATTTTGTCACATTCGTTATAACCACACTTAGACAGAACGTGTTACGACGGTGATACACTAGAACGTTTTTCTTAGAACGAGAATTGTACGTTTTATAGATGGTACAAAGCAAACCTTTTCAAAACGTTCTAAATATTACTATTTCTGAACGTCTAATAGAACGTTCTTTTAACACGAAACACCGTGTTTGAACGATTGTAACCGTTATTAGACGTTCACAGAACGTTCCCGTGCTACTTGGGTCATTTCTTTATGTACTTTAGACGATACGCGAAATGCTACCGAAGCAGCTGTCTGCTTTCCAGTTTTTTCTGTTTGGCGTTCTAGAAGTTGTAGTTTTTATTTGTTTTAATACAAGGTACATAATTATGTAAAATAAAAAAAAAGTATTCCTTAAATTTTTAACATGTATTTTGTTTTCCTTTTAAGATGGAGTTTAATATTAAATATTTAAAGCGCAGCAGTCCCTCCATTTAGCCGGTCGAACATGCCATATAATATATATATATATATATATTTCGTCAGAAAATTTCAAAATGTAACCAAAAAAGCATTTATAACAATTCCTGCCTAATATAGGGGAGACTGGGGCACAGTGGACCACCCCTATTTAAATATTTTAATATTTAACCTGTTTAGTTAATATTGAGACTCGTATATGGCAGCACGGTACTACTTGTATACATCCAAAAAACTACATGGTAAATGCTAAGGTAGCTATTTTATACAATTTTTATGTTTTGAGCTGCTCAAAGTAACTTTTTAAATTTGAAGTTTTTTTTTTATATTGTCAGGACTGAACTATTGACTACAAGTATTGGTTAGTTGTTGAGAAAAGGTAAGATATTGTTGTTTTTAAATTTATAAAAATTATTATCATATTTATACTCTATATATAATTTTAATATTATTATTTGTTTTGTTTGGACATGGGGCACAGTGGACCGCCTTCCAGTGTGCCAAAAAGTCCAAATTATATTTAATACCTTATTTGTTGTAGTTAATTTACATATACAACTATAATGTGACTCAAAATAATTAATAAAAATAATAATAATCTTAATGTTATAATAAAATAAATTTCTGAAAAGGGAAAATAGTTGAATAGTAGTATAATAATTATGAATATCTAAATTTAATAACTATTTGAATTATTTAACATTAAAAAAATAAATAAAATGATTATGTGATATAATAAATAGTAGGTTATATAAACTTATTTTTGTTGTTTTTATAAATAACATGTAAAAGATAAAAGTAGAATAATTTTAGTTAAACTTATCTCGCAAATATAATGTAAAGTATTAATATCTCAAAATAATTAATTAAAATGTTTGAATAGTAATAAAATGTTTAATTATATATTTCATAATTTTTATAATTATATAACATTAATAAGCAATTAAAAATACATCTTTTTGTTTTTAGTGATGGCACGTAAAAGACAAAGGAAATCTGATATAGGATTCTTCCTCTAATTTGATTTCTTATTTATTTTGATATCCTTTAAATTTTGGTAATTTTATTTCATGAAAATCTTCAAATTATGTTATTTAGACTAGAATTGCATAAGAAACTAATTTTAGAAAAAAAAATGAGTAATTTATATTAATTGAACATGAACAACAGTGGTTGGTCCACTGTACCCCGGGTTGTGCACCACTGTGCCGGTCCATTTTGTGAGTGCACACAATTTATTTTTTTTTATTCATAATGCATTAGAAGTATTGCTACAAAAAATTAGGACACATCAAGAAAGTTTCAAAGAATTTTTGCTAATTTTTTCAAGTACCTTGTTTTTTTTTTATTTTTGGTGAAAAAAAAATTAAAGTGTAAAAGGGGTCCACTGTGCGCCGGTATCCCCTAACCGATGCCATATTGCACATCCTGTATAATTAATATATTTGCTATTATAATAAATAATAAAAATATTATCTTAAATATACCCTTAATTATTATAAATAAAATATTCAATAATTAAAATATAAAATAATACAAAATATGCTTTCATTTAATGCAACACGCATTCATCAGTGAATCAGTTGAGAAACATTTTTGAGCCTAAAAACAATTCAATCTTATTTAAAACGGATTCCTGCGTACTTTGAAATATGTTTTACTAAATTATTTTATCTTCATCAGAGTTTTATTACGACATATCATTTGAAAATCTCAAATAATAGGACTTGTGTGGTCAGTGAAACATAGGTTGGGAGTTGGGATCCACTGTTATAGAGTTTACAGAGAGATCTTTTTAACACTTTCCAACAAGGTTGGAAAGTGTTAATGATTTCGGTTTGTCTATTTGTCTGTCAGAACTCTAACTTCCGTAAATATTCACGGAATTTCTTGAAACTGATATATGTTATTCAGGTTCACTATCGAATGTTCCCTATTGAAAGTGGAGCGAATACCTCTACTGGTTTGTGTACAGGGCCACCCGAAAGTATTCCAAAGCATTGTGTTCTATGAGATGTATTTCTACAACCATATTTTAATACCTTTACTTTGAACAAATCTTAATGAAATTGAAATTATGTTATTCATATGCACAAAAGAATGCTTTCTATAGAATATAGTATGATCAACATTAGATTTGCAGGGCCACACAAAAATATTCAGCTACATTAAGGGATATTATAGGAAATTTGCTGAAATTGCATTTTCGTTTATATTAAAGGTTTTAATACTTTATAACAATTTTTAACTGTGAATATGATTTCAATTTGTGTGTCTGTCTGTCCGACTGTCTACCTTTTTAACTGTACTTCTGCCCGCCCCCAGCGTTCTTAAATATTTTAAGAATTTTTAAAAATTCATATGTGTTATTGAAGTTTAGTATCAAATGTTTCCTATTTAAAATGACATTAGTAGGTTCTGTACAACTGGTTTGTGTAGAGAGACACCCAGAAAAATTCTACTGCATTGCGTTTTAGGACAGGTATTTTTATAAATCTTATTTAAATAACTTTCTACTGTAAAAATCATGAAGATATTGACATTTATTGTTAATATGCTAAAATAGTGTTTTGTATAGAATATTATATGGTTAACCTTCAGATTTACAGGGCTACACTAAAATATTTAGATATATTAAGGACTGCATTTTCTTTTGAGTTAAGCATTTTTAACATTTCCCAGCAATGTTTAAGAGCAATTATAAATACAATTGGTTGATTTGTACGCCTTTCAATCTTTCTGTCTGTTTGTTGTATGATAACGTAGGCAAGAACAGTGGAAGTTATATGATACAAGAAGTACGTACAGTTGGAAAGTGTTAATGATCAATGCGTACCGCAGGATTTTTCGTTCTTGCTTATTTCTCCAAAAGCGCAAAATACTTCTTTTTAAGGTTTAAAATAAATTAAATATAAGTTTAAAATTTGACATTCTGGTTTACACGAAAAAAATAATATTATAAGTAATAACTGATTATACAGAAACAAATATATATATATTTTTTAAGTATATTATTATGTTAAAAAAAAAAAAAAAAAAAGTATTCCTTAATTTTTTTTTATAATGTATTCTTTTATTTTTGAAGATGGAGTTTAACATTAAATATTTAAAGTGCAGTAATCCCTCCAATTAGCCCGTGATTATATAATTATTGTAAGTGTTTGAAGTTGAAAGAGAGTTTTTGTTACAACCAGCATTATTTGTTATAACAGCTATGCAAGAAAACATCGAAGCAATCGAAAAAAACTAAATTCTACTCTTTTCTCTTCATAGAAAATTTAAATATTCATTATTTTATTTTTGTATCACAGTAGAAAAACTACAGGACTTGCATGCCATGTAATATTTTTTTTCGTCCGAAAATCTCAAAATGTAACTAAACAACAACAATATATATATATATATATATATAATAATATATTCTAATTCTTAGGTTTAACACTATAAAAGGATTAAAAATATATCAAGTATCATTTTCTACTGTAACATTCTGTTGAAACAGAATTTTTGTGCGCTCCTATAAAAGAAAGATAAATGCCACAAACGTTATTTTCAGTAACTAACATGCTGTAATGTATCTAAATATTGCGAATGATTTTTTTTAATTGTTAGGTAGGATGAATTTTATACAATTAATACTCATAAAATATAATAATCCGAATTCTTTTATACATAGTTTTAAACAAAACTGTAAATGCTAAGAACACTATAAATTTGCTAACTGTCTTAAATGTTTTATGAACATGCAATTGATAGGTAATATACGTGGCTACTAAAAATAACTCCAATAAGTGTCAGAGAAGGGTATGGAAAACCATTCTGAAAAGTTTGAACCATTCTGAATAATTTGAAATAAATTTTAAAATTTGATAACTGTTTTAAATATATTACGAAAACAGTTACAATTTTCAAATGAGAATGCGCATATAATTGATAGGTAATATACGTGGGTACTCAAAATAAATCCAATAAATGTTAAAGAATGATGTGGGTAACAATTCTCAGAATGATTTGAAAATTTGATAACTACCTTAAATATTTTATAAACACAACTACAATAAACTACAACTGCTTCAAACGGGGGTAGAACGGGATGGCAGACGCTTTACACAGATACTTATGTCAAATGAAACTGTTTCTAAACACTGATAAACACTATTATTTAAAGTATTATATAAGTGTTCTAGTACAGCTCTTTAATTCTTATACATCAAACTCTATTATCAGATCTATAATAATGTGGTGAAAGAGAAAGTAGTGTGTGTGCCACACGAAAGTAGTTTAAATATGAATATCCTTTTGCCTCACCTACAATTACTTTTCGTCAGATTTGATGAATGTACTCAACATATAACTCATAGAAAGAAGTGCAATAAAGAGAAAAATTCGATAATTTCCTGCAGTTACCAAATATTTTGCAATTCCTGCATTCCTTTCTTATTGAAAAGCTGTTTCCGCTAGAATAGTATAGATGACAAGACCTGTTAACGTAAACAACTGCTTTTGTCACACATGGTGTGTCTTTATGCCATCTGTACTTCGTAACAGGAGCCTTGATTCTGCTGCAGAAAAGCATTGTCCTCATTCTTTTTCTTTTTATTCCGAAACCTGTAAATTCAGAAAATACATTCTGTGGTATATTATAAACGTTCAACTTTGAAAATGTTTATAGTTATATGGATTTTTCGATTGCTTTTTGGATGGATATGCATAAGTCGTTAAGTATAATTTTCATTTATTTATTTATATTATGAAGTTTTATTTCATACATTTGTACAGTCGGTAACAAAAGTGTCCGAACACTAGCAAAAATTCCTATGTAAAAAAAGTACACTTCATACGGTTTTGTTAAATAAACCCTTATTGAATCATGTTATTACACTGACTAAGAACAGGATTTGACAAGAATTTCTTTAACAAAACCGTATGAAGTGTACTTTTTTTACATAGGAATTTTTGCTAGTGTTCGGACACTTTTGTTACCGACTGTATATCTTGTATTTGGTTGCAGATTAGGATAGTTTTTCAAATAGAGATATTCATGTTTAGTGTATGAATGATATTAAAATAGCTACTGGTACACTATTCTAATAATTTTACATATATTTTTTTATGTTGTTAAAGACATATCTATTACAAAATTTATTTATATAAATATAAATTATAATGTGTTCATTCACTAGATTTTATTCCGAAGCAAAGTGTTAGCATTTTTTACACTAATGTGTGGTTGTTTGCGGATTAATACCAATTGTATACGTTTAGAGTCTTAGGGGATGTATAACCCTGAGGGTCTTTTTAAAGGACTCCTAGTATATACAATGCGCGAAAAAAGTATAAGGACACGCGAAAAATCGCCAATTTTAGAAGTCTTATTTACAGAATTGTGGGCAAATTTTTGAAGAAAAAATACTAGTAAAATTAAATTATTTCTTTTGTAAACTAATTAAAATTTCCAAATATAAATCTGCTTAAATTTAGATTTTGATTTTTAAATCGAAATGATATTGGAATAAAAGTATAAGGACATTGTTTTTTCTCCCCTAATTATTGAAAAATTCGCATATTTGAAAACAGAAAATGACAATCCCGGGTTAAAAGATTTGTTTGTGAAAGAAATTCGTAATCGTCGACTTTCATCGTGACTTTTTAACGATGCCCAAAGGAACTCATCTTTCTGACTCTGAAAAGGGGAAAATTGTTGCATTACGAAAATGTGGATTAAGTGGACGAAAAATTTCAAAAAGAATCAAGAGATCTAAAACGGTAGTTTACAATTTTCTAAAAAATCCTAGAATGTATGGCATGAAAAAATGAACTGGGAGACCAGAAATTCTCACTCGTCGACAGAAAAGAATGATTGTAAGGCAAGCTTGCCAGATAAAAGGAACTGCAAATGAAATTAGACAAAATTTGAATTTACCATGTTCATCAAGGACTGTCCAAAATAAATATGCATCCTCATGTTTCTTAAGGAAAATTAGTGTCACGTCTTCCTCTTACAAATCATCATAAGAGAAGAAGAGATGACTTTGCTAAAAAAAATTCATTTCTCTTGGTCAAAAATGGACTGATGTAATTTTTTCTGACGAAAGAAAGTTCAGCCTTGATGAATCTGATGGTTTTCGTTATTTTTGGTATGACCTGCGAAAGACCAAAGAAGTGTTTTTCAAACGTCAATATAGTGGTGGCTCAGTAATGTTTGGTGTTCTTTTGCGGAAAATGGAACCACTGCAATAGACTTTATCGACAGTAAAATGAATTCGGACAAATATGTTGATATGTTAGGAGAAAGTGTGTTACCTGAAGCGCCACTGATTACTTCAATGGACTATATTTTTCAACAGAATAATGCTTCGATACACGTTTCTACGAGCGCAAAACTCTGATTTGAATCTAATTCTGTAAATTTACTTGATTGGCCGGCTAGAAGTCCCGATCTTAATTCAATCGAAAACTTATTGGGGCTTCTAGCCCGAGTAGTTTATGAAAATGACACACAATATCAATGCACACAGGATCTTGTCTTCACTATCAAAAACGCTTGAGAAAAAATTTCCGTGGACATTTTAAAAGGTCTTCCAGGATCAATGACTTCTCGGATTATTCAAGTGATTGAAAAAAATGGTAGTCATCTTGATTATTGAAGAAAAATTTAAGTATTTTAGAACATGCCCTTATGAATTTTTCCATATTTCGTTTAGTATTAATTTATGTAAAATCAATATTTTCAAGCCATTTATTTTTTATTTTTATGCGCTATAAGTGTTATTACAAAATTATATAACAGAAGTCAAATACATAAACATTTCTTTTAGAGGAAATGAAAATAAAGCATATTTTCATTCAATTTAATGTTGTCCTTATACTTTTTTCGCGCACTGTAGTTATACGAGTTTAGATAATAAACAGTTAAGCATCTTTTTTAACGTTTTAATAATGAAAAATTGCATTTTATAATATTTAATAGGTTTTGAAAGTAATCCGGAAAAAGAAAAAAATCAATATCAGTTACGTAAGGGTTTCTTGTACGTTTAATATGATCAGATCGATATTGAGTTATCTATCTCTAGATTAACGATATGGATAGACCGTAATCCGAATACATTTAGTGAATTTGATACAAAAAATAATATGTTAATGTTTTAATTGTAATGTGCATTCTATTGCGCATTTTAGTAGAATCATGAATTATGCCAGTTTTCCATAGATTTATGTTCCTAGAATGTAAACTCAAAAAATGAAATAATTTATAATCATTTGAAAGAATATTAGAAATGCATGTTTGCTTATTGATTAAGTTTCTTCTGGATATTTATAAGTTACAATATTTAGTTAAAAAAGAATTATAAAATAATTATTTTATATCTTAAGATATTCGACGATATAAATTAATTTAGTCTATCTACGTCTTAGCACAACGTTTAAGAAATATCTTTTTCCTTTTGTGTGCGTGTGTGTTTGCTCTTTATAAAACTTTATTCGGTATTTAATTACAACGCGTAATAATAATTAATTATAGTTTAATTATCTTCAATGTTCAGTTAATCTGATGTATCACAGACGTATAAAATAGTGATATGGCTCAAAGCATTTACCAGATAAACGATATTGCATATTATTCTTTTAATGCTTTAAAAATGGAAACCAAACCATATTGTATTAAAATGTAAAAAGTTCCTTTTTTCAGGAGCAGATTTCTAATAATGTTTCTACTTCTTTCGATATTTAATAGAGATAGAAGAAAGTATTGAATTCGCAAAAATTTTCGACTTCCGGTTCTGGAGATGGATTTAAAAATTTTCAGAGGCCATAAATGTGATTTGACCACTTTGAAAATGTCTATCTGTGTGTGTTCAACAAAAATTTTTTACACTTTATCTCGAGAATTAAAGCATAGAATTTCAATATAGTCGACTCGCGTTAAAACGACCCCATTGGAACGGCTCAATTTGGGTCGTATATATCAAATGGTCGCAATATCAAATAAATAGAAAATAATCGTTCAAACGATGCCCTTTTCATCAAATTTAGTTTGATAATAATTGCAAATAACATACTGCATGTAAAATATCAAATGTTTATTAATTCATAAGTGAAATAAAGTTTTAAAGTTAAAACTATTTGAACATATTAACCAAAGTTGATCTCAAATTAAACCTCAAATTTGATCGAAATGAAAATAATGGTTCAAGATGACCATTTAAATTAATTGTACAGAATATGTGTACCATAAAGTACAAATAATATTTTAAGAAATTTCAAATGAAATTTTACTTTAATAAAATTTCCATAATAAAAAAGAAAAGAAGAAGAATGTGAACTGTATACATATTGTATAAAAATCAAATTATCCCATCGATTTATGTGTAGCTAATTACATGTTTAATGTTTTGTGAAGAAAGCAATAATAAATCTTTGATGTAATTTTGAAATTGGAAAAAACCATTTTTAAACGACTGATGTTTTCGAATTATTCATTTCCATTATCTTAATTTTCAGAAACATCTGGAAGTCTGTTACATGTTTTCGCAGCTCCTTTTTGATTGTAAGATTACTGATTTTAGGAATACAAATGACGTCTTCATTATCCTCTACAATTAATATCCCTTTTGCCTAGAAATATTCGATGACTTTTCATTACACTCCCTATACTTGAGAAGATCTGTTTGCTTAAAATAATTTCTGGAGGTTTCTTTGGACATTTCTTGCTAAACAGCTCATGTGGTTCGGGCTGGAATTAAGAGGCTAACATAGGCTGCACATTAAGAGACATCTCATTTTAACGATAAAGTAAATTTCTTCGAATTTTCTCTCTCTCCCCCCCCCCCCCCCCACACACACACACTCTCTCTCTCTTTTTTTTTTTTTTTTTTAACTAAAAATCACATTTCAAACTATAAGTTGAAGGAAGTACAGTCGATTTTTGGGTCGTCATACTAAGAGTCTTGTCTTTTTCTGGTGGTTATATCAAATATGAAACAACATTATTCTAATTGGAAGTCAATCGGGACTTTTCAAAGGTCGTTATGTCGTGTTGGGTCGTTATAACACAAGATCGTTATAATGCGAGTCGATAGTATTTAGTTAAACTTTGACATAAATGCGTGCCTATAAATTTTTAGTGTGCTCCACAGTTGATGCTGTAGCCCCGTTTTAATAAAATCTGTAATATGGCAACAAGGGCGAAAGTAAGTCAACAGAATGATGACTATTTTTAAACAATCTTCCTGAAAATAATCTGGTATGGCACTCACATGACTTTCTCTTACCCTGCCTTCAATAATATAAAGACAAATTGCAGACTAAAGGGTAAGATAGCAAGTTTTGTATATAAACCTAGGTTAAAAAGAATTCAAACTAGGAATAGATTTATTTGACAAATAATATTCTGTGTAAAGGGAGATAGTGCACTCTAAATTTCCTGTTTGCATATAGCACTTATGTTGATATAGAATTCAAGGCCGTTATTTAAATTTAAAAGTGTATTCCAAACTATTCAGACAACTTTCACCACACAACTCCTTTAACTTATCAGTCTTGATAAAACTTTTCAAGTAGCAATCTCACATAAAGTTCAAAGTACAGCATTTGAATTGTTTGCAATTATTACTTTATTCTATATGCAATATAGAGAAAGTATATTTTCGAGGGATTTACACATTTGGGATGTCCTGAACACGATTTGATAGCTTTTAGAAAATGTCTGTCTGTCTGTGTGTATCACGGATTTTGTGGACGCTGTATCTCACGAACCAATGAACAAAATTTAACCAAACTTAGTATTTAGTTGTACCCTGACATAAACTGATGCTGATTAGATTTGGGGATCAATCGCTTAACAGGTGGCGCTGTGATCGCATTTTTTCTAAATTTTTAACATGGCAGAATAGGACAAAATTTCGTATAAATGCACATAATGAGAGTTGTTTTTAACTTGTTATTGTAAAATTAATATGAATTATTGATAATAGTAGTAGTTAACTAGGAAAAAAAAATTGTGTGTGGGGGCATCGCTTCCCCCTCCCCCCCGGGGGGGGGGGTAAATTTTCAAGATGGGTATCTTTCGAAAGGACTCGTGAATACCTTTAAAACGAATGGTTGAACTATAGTTCTGTGAAAATTTAAACAAAGTTATCGATTTTTTTACTTTTAATGAAAAAAAAAAAAAAAAAAACTTAGAAAAAAAAAAAGTATATATATATATTTTTAATATTGAGAATAAAATGGACTTTTTTTTGGATATTTAGGGTTATACTACTTCTCTAATATGGAAATCGTCTGCATCATCATGGAAGATAGTTTTTTTTAAATAATAATTTTCTTAAATTCTTTTTACTGAGTGAATTTGTATAGGAAAACATAGAAGAAAGTCATGTGGTGGCCACAACATACTAGTTTGTTTTTAAGTTACTATGATAAAAGACATACTCAAAGACCAATCTTTAAAATTTGACTGTAGTATTCAGGGAACCTCAAAACACGTAACTATATGTATTTAAATAGACAGAGAATTTAACTTAAAAATACTTTATGTACCGTATGAGTATGAGAAATTAATTTCCATTTCTGAACAATTTTTATGGGTATGTAAAACATAACAAAGCATTTCCATCAGTTTCAGTGAGAAGAAAAATATACAGCCTTCATCCAGAAAGAATAAATCGTTATTTTCTGAATCCTTGCTAGAAATATAGATTTTATAGCTATGCGTATAAGGTAAACAAATAACCTGTATATACAAAATGCTCGAGAATTTCCAGTCTATACTTTTCTAGATGGTGGAATAATATTATGAATATTATGAATGCTATGAATCCTTTGTATTGCAAGAAAATCTTGCTTAATTTCCTAGAATTGGGTCATAAACCAAAATTATAGTTATTAAAACTCGCCTCTACTGTTCGTCTGTATTTGCAGAGATTTTAAATAAATTTGACCAGTAAAATGCTCTTGAATTCTAGTCGCTATCAAAGAGAACTAGAATTCTCTAGCAAAGAAGTCGCTAGCAAAGAGAACTGGAAATTATAAGAATGACATAAAACTGTTTTTAACAGAACTACAATTTACTTTCTAAATGTCAGTAACAGAATCTTTTTTTCATAGTGTTTATTCAACAGAAAGGAATGTTTTCGCTTAATTATTGCTAGCTCCATATATCTTCTATAAATATGGACACATCACCTTGTGTACTTCTATTTAGTCCTATATTAATAACACACAGAACAACCTGAAATGTACTTCCAGAAATTTACGAGTATAGTCCCCCTACGATCGAATTATTTTCGGTAGCCTAGTAAACGAAAAGTTTCATACCACATTCTACGAAAGATTTTCATACCACATTCTACGAAAGGTTTTCATACCATATTCTACACGAAACATACTTTTATACATATAAAATTTATGTCTATTTTATTTTGTTTAATTAAGCCTATAGATGCTAAATTGTACTTAATAAAAATTTCTCCCATAGATGTAATGCATTTGATTCTCTTGGATGTCCCTGTGTACGAACCATTTGCTTGATCTCAACGAAAAGTTTAGCGTAAAACACTGAGTTTGGACTTTCTACTATTATTTGTTCTTGATATGTTCTGAAAACAGACACACCCAGACCAACCGCCAAAAAAGAATAAAATTTTACATGTGTAGGATCATAGTTTCTTCCCCCTTGGGGGAAGACAGAAATTTTTAGTATGAGTGTGTTTCAAAAGAACTCGCTATCGCTACTGTCTTCAACATGAATGGTTGAACCATGTGTTTGTATAGATTGAAATAAAGTTATTGATTTTTTTCTTTTTACCACCACCACTAAATAAATAAATAAATAAATAAATAAATAATAATAATAATAATAAAGAAAACGTCACCTGTTGAGCGATATGCACAAAAAGTTGATATATGCCAATTTATGCCAAGGCGCAAGTAAATGTAAGTTTCTGTGTCTAAATATGAATTTCTGTGCATTACTTCTTGAACTAGAGTTGGTAGAAATTTTGTCACACATATACAGTCAAACAGTCAGGCAATTTCTAAAAATAATCAAATCTTTTTCAAGACATCTCAAATCTATAAATCCATCGAAAACCAGAAGTCAAATAATTTTAGGAAAACAATACTTTCTTTTATTGAACATTGAAGAACATAAAAAGTTTATAATTTTTAAAACAGTTCTTACTGTGGTTGCTTGTTAGACTATGTTGTGCTGTTGATGCAACAGATGGTGTTTTGCTGTCTAATGTTCAGGCCAACGAATTTTGCTATAAAAATAACTAATAATAGTTTCTTCTCTTTCAATGGTATGATTATTGTGGGCAAACGATTTGACCTAATGCCAGGAATTGTTCATATTGCAAAATTCAGTTTCATCTTATTAATGTAAAGGGTGGCCATAATTAAGCTGATAGTACTTACAGTGTTTTGTAGCGCGATCTAATTGCAAGAATCGCCCCAAACTTTGTAGGAAGATTAAAAAAGACGGGGTGCGAAGAATTTATAAATAAAAAATAAATAATTTAATAAAATTAAACATAATTTATACGTCTCATTAATATATTAAAACCAATGTAACATTTAAAATGAGATAATGAATACAAAAATTTTAAAACTTTAAAAATACATTTTAATTAAAAACATTAAATTACACGACAGGCGTTTCGGCTAGAACACAAGATCAAAACTCGTAATCCATTCCTTCAATAGTGATCATATTCCAGATTTTGAGAACTTCAAAATTCTAACCTCTAATGTAAATTTATATGAATCCTGTATTTTTCTAGAAGGCGCTTTTACTAAAATGCAACATTCTGCCTGGAACGAGGCTAAAGCTATTCCTCCTGAATATATAATCTTGTTAGGATGTGTTATGAATTTCTTTGTAAATGTTGTGCTTGTATGTTTGACACTGAGGAGGACTAGTGTTCTAGCCGAAACGTCTGTCGTGTAATTTAATGTTTTTAATTAAAATTTATTTTTAAAGTTTTAAAATTTTTGTATTCATTATCTCATTTTAAATGTTACATTGGTTTTAAAAAATAAATAAATTTCAAAATTTACCACCAGAGGAATACCGTTAGAGGATTTTCTAAGAAAAGTTTTTGTCGCAAACAGATTAACGAGGTATCTTCACTTTCAAAATAACAGATGGAACAAAAGCAATGCTTAAAAATTTTGCAATCACCAATTTTATATTATGAATTGCGACAAAAGCTTTACTTATAAAAACAGTGCCACATATTCTCCTACCGGTATTTTTTTTTTTTCGGAAACCTTCATCCCCCGTCTTGTTTAATATTCCTACGAACTTTGGTGCCACTCTTGCAATTAAATCGCTTTACAGAACACTCTAAGCGCTGTCTGTTTAATTATGGCTACCCTGTATATCTATTTTCGTAGAAATAGGGCTCGCAGCGTTCCTAACATTCTACGACCGTTTTATTATATCGCCAAAATCACTGGCGGCTCGTGCAAATTTTCACAGGTGGGGCCCGATCCATCGTATGATGCGTAATTTAACTTTAATACTATTCATTATTCAAACATGAAAACAAACATTAATAAAATGGGATGTAAAACAAAATTTCGGATTTTTTTTTTTTTTTTTTTTTTTTTTTTTATGATGGCGAATCTTAAATTCAACACTATGGAAAACATTGCATAGAATTATCATAAAAATTAAAAGTTTTATAAATACAATTGAAAAATTCTTCAATGTTCTGATCAATGGAATATCAAAATTTAAATATCTGGAAACTAGTACATGGAAATTGCCAAGTTCGATACCAGATCGCTTTCGTCGACATATACATTTGGATTTTACTATGGTTTTCACCATAACTCAAATAAAAAGGGCTATGTAACACTTAGAAAGACTTTCTACAGAGAGTACACCACTCAGGTCTAGGACCCTCTTTTAGTCAACTGGCTTTAACCCTAACACTACACACCATTAAAATTTAAATTCAAATGTCTCAGAGTGCAATATTATTTAGCTTACGCCAATTATATCCCTAAATCTTTTAATTATAGAATTCCAAGTGTTATATTCATGTTTCTTATCTATTGGAATTTAGAAAGTCATGATTAATGTAATGTGGATACATATTAAAAAAAAAAAAAAAAAAAAAAACACCATGTTTCTCACTTCATTTTAGATAATTTAAATTAACTTTCAATAAATAAAAAAATAAAACTGGCTACCATCTTAAAAAAAAAAAAAAGAAAAGAAAAGAAAAGAAAAAAGAAACATTGCGGATGTTTCTATTAAATCGCATTTAAAAGAAAAATCCTTTAACAATAATAATAAGTGTCACAATTTTATGCAGCTATTTAATCCCTTTATCCATGTAAATCCATTAATTATTTATCTAAAAATTTTACAATTTATTTACATAAAAGTTTTAATACACTATTCTGAAGGAAAAAAAAAAAAAATCGCATATTTTTTTTATTTATATTTCCCCCCCCTTCATTTAAATTCAAAACACTTTAGTTAAAGAGGTCTTAAATTCTTATACAAGCTTTTCTCTCAAAAGGTAGACTAGAAAATATTTTTGACTATTAGCAGATTTCTTTTTTTAAACACTAAAATTTTAAACTGTCATATATAACTCTAAAAAATTCACCAAAAAATCAATTAGTCGCCAAACATGTTAACCCGACCTTCTAGTAGAATAAACTGTGCAAATAAACACGCCAATTTCGGGCCGAATGAAAACGGCCCGCTGTATTAGATAAGGAAAAGGGAAGTAGCGGTCTTTCTCTCAGTCATTAGTGATTTGTGACAGCTGGAAAAATATATTGACAAATAAATGATAATGAAAGAAGATTAAGAAAAAGTTAGATAGACGTAGTTATTTTGTTTATATGTTTTTGAACAGTTATAAAAAACAAAATTATTATTATTATTACTATTTTAATCGAGAAAAATTTTAGGTGGGGCCGTGCCCGTTGGCCCTCAATGTAGAACCGCCACTGGCTACCATTATTTTTTAAAAGAAATTTTTCTTCTAGGTTTTCATGCTATAATACTTTTTTAAAAATAATTGTTCTAATATACTGTAACATTATAATAAAACGCGTGTAAAATTTTAGGAACGCTGCGAGCCCAGGTAGAAATGTAAAGCTAATTTCTTCCACACAATCTTTTACCCCATGATCATGGTAGTATAGTCTTCTTTCTAACTTCATGCCTATGATCTATATTAGGGGTGGCTAAGAAGGTTCAATAAAATAAAATCAATATTGCATACAAACATGTGCTTCAGAATTTAAGGATTATTTTAAAATTAAAAATCGAAAATTACTCGAGACCACGATCAGAACGATCTCTAACACATTAACATTAAATTTAACTTTGGCTCAAATGTCACAAATTATAGAAATATTTTCAATTAAACATTTTTCAACACAAACAAATGCATGTATTTCTATTACGAGCGGCAATGTCTTGAGACATATAGGGGGTGTGGCACGGCTTCACCTCGGTAGCGTTGAGTAGTAGAAGAAGACCCGCTCCATATATTAAACCTCCTTGGGGGTGGCTAACCGTAACATTAGATATACGATTCCATTCCATACGATATATTCGATTCGAGGGTTACGGGGTAACCCGCAGCTACCGGGACGTATGCAGCTCGCCCATTAAAGTTTTGTGGCCCGTTGCGGGATTTGCGAAATTCATAAATTGTTATCCTCTGTTAATACAACAAAAATGTTAAGATCCTTTCTGACTCTTCTGTGTGAAAACAACGTAGATTAACCTATCAACAAAAGCACGTTGGAGCCGCCACGTCATAGCAGCTGAAAGAAAAATTTAAATTTACTAATTTATAAATTAAAATCAGAAGCATTATATATCAGCTGTATCAGTGTCGTATATTTTAGCATCTTTTTATTTACTTAAATTCACTATATGAACTTTATATATTTGCATGTATATATTATATCTTAAACTATCACAGAATATTGTCTGTCAGTGTTCCATGCACCTTAATCTTTTTTTTTTTTTTTTAATTAATTAATTTGTTCATTTTATTATTCAAATTTCTTTTCCATATCAATATAACATAGGACGTTTCCCATAGACTCTATTTTATATGGATGCTACGTTTTGAATTCTTGTATTTTCTGCCTCTTTAAAAAAAAAAAAAAAAAACATCCTTGAAGAGAGATTTTTTTGTTTTTCGGCTGGTTTTCATTTTTAAAATAATTGTTTCATTATTCCTTCTTTTTTGAACATTCTAATCTAGATATCTATTCATTATATATATATATATATTTTAATCAGTTTTTCGTCAAGTATGTATTCAGAAATTTTTAGTTCCTTATCAAGAGCGTATTATAGATTTTAGATATATGTATATGTATCCAATATATATACATATATATATATATATAATCTGTAAGATATATCTCTATTTCTAGTTCAAGTGAATATATTTAGCATTTTATAAACTGTTTTTTTTTTTTATTTGCAATATTTGTCGCATGTATGTATGTATGTGTGTAGTGCGATATGACCGAATATTGTACATTTGCAAAGCGGCCCTCGATGTTTTATATGTTGAACAGGCCTGATCTATATAATACACATTTAAAGTTTCATTTGGATCCGTTGAGTTTAACTGAAGTGATCTCTACGTACCGTTAATTTGTATACATCCTGTATGTTTGCAAATACTTATCTTTAAAAGTAAAGAAATTTTTTGAAGATACTTGTGATTTTGGAAACTGAAAATTCTCCAAAAGTCATACAGATGAGGATGAAGAAATATAAAATTATGATTTCCTATGTTTTACGTAAAAAATAACTAGCTGAATTTAATTAATTTTGCAGTGTTGCCAGATTTGGGAATAAAAAAAGTTGCCAAATCTGGCAACACTGTAATTTTGTAAAAGTTTATAATATCTGGCTAAAAAGAAAAAGAAAAATTTGATATATAGAACGGAATTTAAAAAAACTTTCTTTCCGTAAATAGTCTTTTTTAGTTAAAAAAAAACAAAAAAAAACAAAGAAGAAAAGCAGAAAGGTATTACAAAATATTTTTATGAAGCAATATAGTCAGTTGATTATTCCAGTTACCAGAAAAATGCATTGTCATCTCTACATGTATATGACATTGAAATGCTTGTGTATGACTTGCAATCTCTTAGTTTATTTGATTATTTAGAGGACAAATAATCAAAAATGACACTTCATAAAACTAGATACGGAATTAAAACTGACAAATAATAACAAGAAGAATAATAAAGGTTGGTTGAGGTTGAAAGTGAGACGATTTAATGGCGTACTAAAGCAACGCAGCGAACAATAAATAAAAAACGAAAAAGTTTAGATAAAATAATAATAATAATAAAAAGTTATAAATACGAATTTTTAAGAGTTTCCTATAACTTTTAGATTGTTTCATCAAATGTCTAGATTTTTTTCTCTTTCTTTCTTTCTTTCTTTCTTTTTCTTTTCTATCAGTCGAAAATGAATAAATTAAAAAAAAAAAAAAAAAAAAAAAAAAGTTGCGTATTTTAGTATACGTATACAGGGTTCAATATAAGAATTTTTTATTGCCTTACTATTTTTGTAACTTTCATCAACACACAAATAGTAAATTGATGTAACTTAGAAATCAGACACACCCAGACTTTTCAGACCAATTTGATTTTTGGCCGACAATTTAAATTAGTATCTGCAATTTCAAATTATGCATTATACTAATCACTAAACACAGCAGAAATTTGTTTCAAATACTTTTACACTAATATTTCTGTTTAGAGTTTTCTCTCTCCCTCTCTCTCTCTCTGTCTCTTTTTTTTTTTTTGAAACCTTTGCGCATAATTTATAAACAAATGAACATATGAAACATAAAATTTGGATGGACATGTTCATTATCAAACAATTATTTGAATTTCATATCACTTTAACACAAGTAATATTTTTAAAACTAAATATCGCCTAATTTTTTTTTTTCAAAAGTAAGCTTTGGAAAAAAAATGAAAAATCAAGTAATTTAGAAAAGAAAACTAAATGATAAATGGTATAAGGATGCATTACAAGTTGTTGAAGATACACACCTTCCAAATGTTAAATTAAAACTCTCTCTCTCTCTCTTTTTTTTTCACTTTTTTTTCACTTTTTTTTCTTTCTTTTCCTGTTTTTTTTTTTTTTTTTTTTTCTCATATGCGAATAACTTTAAAAAAAGTATACACTATCTACCAATAAGTATTTGGACAGTTTCGAATACAGACGTTTTGCTAAATATATAGAAAAGTTCCGTAGGAATCCTCTCGAAACATTTGTAGTGTAAAGAATTTGTTATACCTCATATATTTCAGCAAAAGTTGTGTCCTGTAAAAGCAAGGGGGACCAGTAAAAAATTAAACAAAAATTTAGATGTTGTGGATCACCCTGTAAAAAGAAATGTTTTAAATGCGAGTTGGCTGTAGACGGTGGTTATGAGATTTTTTTTTCATTATCTATGTAAATTTTTTATGAGGCTACCACATATATTCATGGAGATATAATGGTTAAAAAAAAAAAAGATGCACTTTTTAAAATTATAACACGTAGAGTATTAGACTCAGTGCAAAGACAGTTTTTGGAAATCTGACAATACTACATTAGATTTAATTATACTGCAATCAGAATGCAAAAATGTTAAACATTTTACGAAATATGAGCATTTTTACTAAATAATTTGAAACTACGCATGCGCTAGCTTTTAAAGAATTTAATCTGTATAATTTAATAGCCAAAAGCATTGAGCAACTTACATGAAAACCTTAAACAAATATCGTGTAAATTCAGAAAAAATTTAAGAGATAGAATGAACAGAATTTCAGTTCTCAAAAAAAAAAAAAAAAAAAAAAAAAGAAACAAAAGAAGATGATCGGGGTTTTTATTAATATTTATTTATAATCAGCGAACACTCTATTACCATTAGGCACTGATTGAATCAAAATAAAAATGATCAACCCCTTATTGTTTGGCTTTTATTTTGAGAGAACTGAAATTCTATTTATTTTATTTCCCATACCTTTTTGAATTTACACGATATTTGTTTGGGGTGTTCATATAAGTTACCCAATACTTTTGGCTATTAAATTATGCAAATGAAATTTTTTAAAAGCTAGCACAGTTAAAAATTATTTAGTAAAGATGGTCATATTTCGTAAGTTATTTAACATTTTTGCATTTTGATTGCAGTATGCTGTGTCGAATGTAATACGCCAAATTTCCTAAAAATAGCTTCTCTGTAAATAAATGCGAACACAGAAAGAGAGTTTTAGTAACTGTAATTCAAGTTCATGAATCAGTTATAGAAAACAAAGCCAGAATTTCTAGCAATACAAAGGATTCAAAATATAATGTATCATTTCACCATCGAGAAAAGTATAGACTAGAAATTCTTAATCATTCGTCTCTTCGGCGTTTTTCTTACTTACTTCTATATGTATAAGAAGACAATACTGGATTCGTAAAAATTTTCGAACTCCAGTTTTCGACGGATTTACTAGTTTTTGAGATGTCCTGAATACGATTTGATTATTTTTAGAAAATGTCTCTATGTCTGCGTATCCATCTGTGCCTATCATAAGTTTTTTGAATGTTGTATCTCACGTACAAATGAATGAAATTTAACCAAACTTGATATTTAGTTGGACCCTGATCTAAACTGATGCTAAATACATTTGGGAATCAATCGTTCAATAAGTGGAGTTGTGATCCCTCTTTTCTAAATTTATAACATGGCAGCATAGGAAAAAATTTCTTACAAATGCAGTACATAATAACATTATTTTTAGCGCATCATTGTAAAATAATTATGAATTATTGATAATAGTAGTAGCAAACTAGAAAAACAAAGTATGTGCATGTAGAAGCACCGCTCACCCTGAGGATGAACTACCCCACCGGGTGTGTGTATAAATTTTCAGTATGGGTATCTTTCGAAAGAACACGTCAATACTTTTAAAAATAATGGATGAACCATATATCTGTGGTAATTTAAAACAAAGGTATTGATTTTTTTTTTTTTTTCATTTTTAACGGGAAAAATAAATAAATAAAAATAATCGCATGTCTTCTGATGTTGGCCCAAAATTGACTTTCTGAGATATAAATCGCCTACTTTCATCATGGAAAACAATTTCAATAAATAATATTTTAATAAATAATTTGTACTGAGTGAATTTGTATAAGATTATTAAGAATAAAGTCTTATGGCGGTCACAACATACTAGTTTTCCTTATACGCATAACTCGGAAATCTATATTTCCAGTTTAGGGATTCAGAAAATGACTATTAATTCATTCTAGTTGAAAGCAACATTTTTTTCTCAGTGCAAATTTACTACCAAATAATTTCTTAAGTTACACCCAGTAAGCCAGTTGTTGATAGATAGGTATTAAAATTTTGTTTTTGGTGCGACTAATTTAAGCATAAAAATGAAATTGGTTTAGTTATTTAAGATGTGTCATAATGTATTCAACCAGATTTTATTTCTATAATTTTTAAAGCACTTCCGTTATATTTAAACAATTTTAAGAAAAGTTTAATTAAAAATAATCAAATCAATTATAAATATGAAAACTGAATATGTTACCACACTCATTCATTTTTGACATCAATGGGTCCACTAAGATTTTGTTTATTTTAATTCGTAAAATTGAACGAAATATTTTTGTACAGCATTTCAACGAGTATTCAGTTTAACCTTAAACAACAATGTTGGCATCTTTACTCACAATTGATATCAACAAATATGATCCATTCGATTACAGAAATATAATTTTAAAAATCTGAAAAAAAAAAAAAAAAAAAAAAAATGACACAGAAGAACGGATTATTTGTATAGCATCTCTGAAAGTAAAGCTTGTTTGATTATAGTATGTATAGTTCGTATTAAAATAATTGGATCTGGATAAGAAATTTCTCCTATATATATATATATATATATATATATATATATATATATATATAAAGGACATAACAACAGTTTTTATAAAATGCATATGAAATTTTGCAAATGTATGTATATATGCACATTCATATTTTGGCTATATTTCCCATATATATATATATATACTAGCAGGCTCTGCCCGCTTCGCTGGTCACTATATTTAAAGGAAACTCTTATCTATATAGATTTATGAAAAAAAGAAATAATAATACTTAAATCGCTCAAAGGCTTGTTTTGGGTTCCCGCTGCCTTCGGCACTGGCTTGTACGTCCTCACAGTTTCCGGTGCCTGTCCCTATTGCCTGCGACAATGGCTTACCCGTGGACTTCCATTTGGGTGCTTATCACATATGACAGTTAATACAGTTCACATATGAAAAAAAAAAAAAAATACGCACTTGCTAAAATTGTGAATTCACATTGGAGTGTAGATCTTTTTCATAGAAATTAAGCAGAACTTATTTTAGTTGTATTTTTTTGACAGCGTAAGTTCATTAATGAAATTTAATTCTAATTAATTTTGGTTAAATTATGAGTTTACATTGAAGTATAGATATTTTTTATAGAAAATTAACAAAACTTATTTTAGATGTAATTTTTTGACAGTCTAAGCACGTTAATGAAATTTAATTATAATTATGAACTCTCTTTATATCTGTCATTCTACCACTGAACAAGTTTAGTTCAATTTAGTTTAATTAGACATTAAAGCGTATGCATTATTACTATTTTTATTATTGGCCATACTATTATTACTATTTTTATTATTGCTCATACCATTATTACTATTTTTTGAGCATCTTTGCATAATGTGAATGAATTGTTACTTTCTCTTACCCATATAAATGGTGGTGTTTTCCGGTCAATTTTTTTAAATTGATTTTTTGTTTTAATTGCACGTTTTGAGGTCCCTTGAATGAGAAAGTGGTTGGTTTGTGTGTATATCTATGTGTCTTTGTGCGTGTCTGTTATCAGCATATCCTATGAACAAAATGGGGTTGACCAATAAGAATCCCAATATCCCCATGTTTGACAGGTTAATATACTCAAAAATCTGAAGTGACTCCACTCGACTTTTCGAACATTGAGTAATTAACAGTTTTGTAGATAAAGTAAAGAAAGAGGAGTTGTTAAACAAACAAAAGAGATAAAACCATAATAGAGTGTTTGAGTATTTTTCTCCATATATTACACGATGTTTTATTTGACGATACTGAACTTTTAGCCCACAGATCATAATGATAAAGAATTTTCGTTGTGTCCCTGTAAAAAACCTATAAATGCTAGATTCACCAAAATGCTTATAGTTAGTGCAACTGTGATTTATAATATTCATATAAATTTTCAGCTCAATTGAATAAGGCATTTAGATGCTATCGCACTTTTAACTAGTACGTTGTGGCCACCACATGACTTTCTTGTATATTTTCCTATACAAATTCACTCACTAAAAATAATTTATTAAAATTATTATTTAAAAAAATTATCTTCCATGATAATGCAGATGATTTCCATATTAGAGAAGTAGTATAACACTAAATATCCAAAATAAGTCAATTTTATTGTCAATATTACATAAAAAAAATCGATAACTTCATTTTAAATTATCGCAGATCTATGGTTCAACCATTCGTTTTAAAGGTACTGGCGAGCTCTTTTGAGAGATACCCATCATGAAAATTTACTCCCCTCGAGGGGGGGGGGGGGAGGCGAGGCTCCTACACATACAAAAATTCTTTCCCAGTTGACTATCTCTATTATAAATAATTCTGGTAAATTACATAATGATTATTAAAAAATATTTCTCTTTATGCACATTTATACAAAATTTTGTCCTATATCACCATGTTAAAAATTTAGAAAAAGCGGGATGACAACGCAACCTGTTAGACAATTTTTACCAAAAGTTGATAGGCACTAACTTATGTCAAGTCAAGTCAAGTCAACGATGTGCTTCGGAGTACCTGCATTTGGTCCAACCAATGCTTACCTCCAACGAAAAATGCGAAAAACATAAAAATAATTTTCCATAAAATAATTAAAAGCCAAATGGGTGAATTTAGATTTTTGATCTCTGAATAAATCTCCGCGTGAGCAGAGACCAATCAGAGTGAAGCACCAGGAGTTAAAAAAATAAATAAATAAATAAAATAAAATAAATAATAAAATAAATAATAAAATAAATAATAAATAAATAACTCCTTGAAAAAACCTAAGTGTAACAGTGAAACTGTTACGTGCGTTGACGAGACGGTCTGGACGGCGAAAAGGAATAAAGTGTTGAGCAGGGCGTCCCAAGGGGCACAGGAAACCACTAATAATAATCAGAGTCCCGCAATTAATAAAAAAAAAGGGGGGGCATACAATTTTTTTTCCCAATCATTATTAAAATTCAGGAGGATTAAAGTGAAGTGCATGCATCAATCCTACGAAAGTCTCAGTGTCCAGCCAGAAACTAAGTTCTGAGCTGGATCTGCGGACCTCTCAGAGACACACATAGCACTCACAATCCTCACTGAACGTAAAACGAGCAAAATCGCAGAGGATTTCGTCCTGAAACTGAAAGCCAATCAGAGGCCAGGAAATCGGCCAATGAGAGGAGACCTCAGATCCCTACACTACAAGACAATAAAATTAATAAAAAATTAAAAAATAAGCCAAATAATAAAAAAATATACAGCAATTAGGAAATTTTGATAAAAAATAATTAAAAAAGAAGTAACAATTTCACTAGTAAGAAGGTTCAAAGCTCGCGACTGACAAAGTTCAGTAGATAAGCCTGATACTAGGGTTAGCCAAAGCTAGATGAACATTTCGTTCAATCTAGGGGAAATAGAATTTTGGATGGAAATACTAAGTTAGGTGACTCCGGAAGTTATACTCCTACGCTTTTTAGAGACGGAGAGAAAATCATCCCCCCTGACTAAAATAGCCAGAGGCCGTTTTTTACCACGACCGACTCTAGCGTCGTATCTGTGAATAGAGTCCAACAGAGGATTTCCAACAGTAGGAATGGATCTGTGAAACTTCAATGCAAGTTTCCGAAATTGAGCATAAATAGGCTTAATTCGGAGATCCTGATGAATAGTATCATTGCGGACGTAGCGAGTAGCTTTCAAAAACCTGCGCAATAGCTTGTTTTGAAACTTTTGAATTTTATCCAAGTTGGTTTTCGAAGCAGATCCGTATATCATACACCCGTAGGTTAGGATAGGACGGATCATGGATTTATATAGTAATAATTTATTTTTGATGGACAGGCGGCTATTAAAAGCTAAGAGAGAATGAAGGGAATGCGTGGCTCGTTTGGCTTTAACCAGAGTTTCTGAGATGTGACGAGACCACGTTAATTTAGAATCAATATAAACTCCTAAGTATTTATAACATGTCTCCCAGGGTATGGGTTCATTATTTAAGAGAAAGTTAGTGGAGGTGTCATAGTTTTTATTGGTGAAAAATATGGCGGCACTTTTGGAACTGTTTACTTTGATTCTCCATTTCCGTAACCAGATCGAATATTTATTGAGATAATTTTGAAGTACTTCAAACGCAGCGTTTGGAGTGTTTCGTTTACAGCAAATGGCAGTGTCGTCAGCGAAAGTCGCTAAAGTGACGTCAACATCACGCGGAAGATCATTGGCGCACTGTAAACGAAAACGTCTTAAATTCAGTTACAAAAGTGTCTTAAACGAATGGTCATTTTTTAAGTGAAAAAAAAGTGTCTTACTTTTTTAGACAACTTTCCGCATCTGAAATTAAGACACTGTAAATGTCTTAAAACACCGCCATCTTTTTATGTTTAAAAACACCGCCATGTTAGGCTTAAAAGATCTGCCATTTCAAGGCTTTTTAGTAAATAAATAAATAAATAAAGGTGATGTGGTGATTCTGATTTTCTGTTTAAAACATATTTTATAATATTCTAGAGCATAAATAAAATATAATAATAATAATAAAAAATCTGATGTGGGCACCACATGACTTCCTTATACACTTTTAGAAATATACATAATGTTAAAAAACATTGTCACTGGACCCGAAACAGTTGGCTAAAAATATTTTTAAAAAATGCATGCATACGTAAAAAATAAATAAATAAATAAATAAATAAAATAAAATTGTGCTTTGAGGGGACTCATGTCAAAGTTGTGCCTTGGGGGGGGGGGGGGACTCATGTCAAAGTTGTGCCTTGGGGGGACTCATGTCAAAGTTGTACCTTGGGGGGACTAATGCCAAAATTGTACCTTGGGGGGGACTCATGTCAAAGTTGTGCCTTGGGGGGGACTCATGTCAAAGTTGTGCCTTTTGGGGACTCATGTCAAAGTTGTACCTTGGGGGGGACTCGTGTCAAAGCTGTGCCTTGGGGGACTAATGTCAAAGTTATGCCTGGGGGGGACTCATGTCAAAGTTGTGCCTTGGGGGGGGGGACTCATGTCATAGTTGTGCCTTGGGGAAGTTTTAAATGTCTAGCTGGTCGGGAAGTTAGTTAAAAATCGATTGCAAGATTTGTACTGGTAACGCTGCCGAAGGCAGCAGGAACCCTACACAGTTGGCTAAAAGTATTAAAAAATGCATTTTCACCGTGTTCTGATCTAGTCTGAAAGTTTCAAATGTCTAGCTAGTCGGGAAGTTAGTTAAATAATTTTTCTGTTGAATCGCATAAACGCTGCTGAAGGCAACAGGTATCAGAAACAGTTGGCTAAAAATATTTGAAAAATGCATTGTCAACGTGTTCTGAGCCTTTCTGAAAGTTTCAAATGTCTAGCTTGTCGGGAAGTCAGTTAAATTGCAAGATTTGTCTAAACCGTTTCTGAGTTATTACCGTTTTTTGATACATTATGGCCAAAACCTATGTATTTTTGTCATTATGAACCTAATTTTCCTAAATATCTCCAAAACGGAAAATCATAGAAAGTCCAAAAAGGGAGGTGCACAACTAGATGTTATAACAAACCTATGTACCAATTCGCAACTTTCTACGTCCAACCGTTTTTGAGTTATGCGACATACCCACACACACACAGACACACACACATACAGACGTCACGAAAAATCGTGTAAAAACCCTTATATCCCTAAAACGAGAGCTCGTGTTAAGACGACACTTGCAGGTGTGCAACTAGACATCGTGACAGTCACACGTATAAATTGGCAACATCCAGCGATCATTCGTTTTCGAGCAATGTGAAATACAAAATCCATTTCGCAAATCGGGATTACTATACTTCCTTATACTTTGTATAAGGAAGTAAAAATCCTGCCGCTGGAGTCGAACCTACTATCTTCGCTACCGTAGACCAACGCTCTTGCCAATCGCGCCACGATTTCACACAAAAATGTATGGTAATAAAGAATGTAATATTCGCGGAAGGGATTATAGTGTTATAATATAATCGGAATTTTTTCCCTTAAAACTATCGAGATTAAATCTAAAGCTCAATATGTATTAATTCTATTAAATTTTAATTGTAGAAGTAAAAATTTTGTAAAATATAAATAAATATATGAAAATCTAAGATTGTAATGTTTTAAAAATGATTTCTTTCTATAAACTGTTATTTAAAAAAAAAAAAAAGAATATGAAAACTAGAAAAGTTTTGTTTTACGTCTAGGTACAGGTAAAAAAGTTAAAGAAAAGAGTTTTATATCAAAAGAGATTTAAAAAAAAAAAAAAAGAAAGAAAGAAAGCAGCTATATACAAGTTGTGCGTAAGATTAGTTAGAAATTCGCTTTCTTAGCGATAGAATATTCTTCGCTGCAAGTTCGTCTTAATCTTTTTCATTTAATTAAATGAGCGAGCTTTAAATAAAAAGTAACCATTTTAATAATAGAATTGAAAAAGTGTCAAACTAGGAGTAAAATAAGAGCGGCTAGCTTTACTCATTTGAAATAATTTTCAGAGAAATCTCATCAACAAAAAAATTTACTGAAAAAATTTATTTATTTATTTTGTCTTAAGAGATTTAAATTCTTGATATTTTATTATAATTTCAATTTTAAAAAATACTTTTTTTTCCGCTGCTAAGTTAGAAAATTCTTAAAAGAAATTTTCATTTTATTAAACTAAACCTGTATCTTGCTATGAAAAAAACGAGACAATGAAGATGATTTTGATTTCCATTCAAAGATGGCGCCACTACTAATAGTCAACGATGAAATGTGAAGTGAATTTAAGACATTTTTTAATGTCTTATATTAAGACATCAGGCTTTTTTAAGATACTTTATGTTAGTTCTTTTCATCACCAGTTTATTAAGACACAAAAGTGTCTTAAATTAAGATATCTATTATGTCTGAGCATCATTTTAAGATATTTACCTGTCTGAAATCCATTTTAAGACGTTTTTTTGTCTTACTTTAAGACGCCTTTATTTGCAGTGCGTAGATGTTGAAGAGGAAAGGCCCCAGCAGAGAACCTTGAGGAACAGAACTTAAAATAGGTGAAGGGTTAGAGATAGAGTTTCCGACTTTAACGGAAAAAGATCTATTACTAAGATAGTCATAAATTATTTTAGTTAGTTGGTCTGGAAGGCCAATAGATATTAGTTTGGCCAGCATGCCAGACCTTATCGAAAGCTTTTTGTACATCTAGAAATATAACCCCCGTTACACCTCCAGATTGGAAGTCGTCATGAAGAATTTCACACACTCTCCACAACTGTTGTTGTGTTGAATGACGTGGACGAAACCCGAATTGTTCAGGCATAATCACATCATGAGAGTTTGTAAAATCATTCAGACGATTAACGAGAATATATTCATAGATTTTAGACATGCAAGAGAGAAGAGAAATAGGTCTATAGCTTTGAGGAAGGTGCGGATCAGTGTCGCCACCTTTCGGCAGAGAAACGATTAAACTCTTTTTCCAACAATCTGGAAAAATATTGAGTATTAGCATGCGATTAATAATTAAGGTGATATAAAAAATAAAGTTGGTAGGAAGGTTAATAAGCATATTAGTTGTTATTCGGTCCTCGCCAGGAGATTTATTTTTTTCAGTTTAGAAATATATTCCACTACCTCAAAGCAACAATTTTTACCAAAAGTTGATAGGCACTAATTTATGTCAAGGTGCAACTACATACCAATTTGTATGAAATTCTGTGAAGTAGTTCCTGAGATACAGTTGCCACAAAAGTTTGTCACACACACGCAGAGACTGACAGACAAACAGACAGACATTTTCTAAAAATGGCCAAATCGTGTTCTACAACTCTCAAAACGTGTAAATCCATCAAAAACCCGAGGTCGAAAATTTTTTCGAATCCAATACTTTCTTCTATTGAATATAGAAGAAAGTAAAAATTTGGTCCCACAGGCCATAATGATAAAGAATTTTTCTTTGTGTCCCTGTAAAAAAACTGTAAGTACTAAATTCACCAAAATCTATACAGTTCGTGCAACTGTGACCTATAACATGCGTACAAATTTTTTGTTCAGATAGCGTTTAGACGCTATCGCACTTTTAAAAATTTGGCCCCATAGGCCATAATGATAAAGAATTTTTCTTTGTGCCCTGTAAAAAAACTGTAAGTGCCAGATTCTCCAAACTCTATACAGATTGAGTAACTGTGACCTATAATATGTATATAATTGTTTTGCTCAATTGAAGAAGGCGTTTAGATGATATCGCACTTTTAAGATTTTGGTCCCATAATGATAAAGAATTTTTCTTTGTGTCCCTGTAAAAAAACTATAAGTGCTAGATTCACCAAAATCTATAGAGTTCGTACTATGGTGACTTACAATATACGCACCAACTTTCAGCTTATTCGAACAAAGCGTTTAGACGCTAGCGTGTTCACTCACAGACATACAAACACATACATACACAAATACATACACACATACGCACACACATGCATAGATCATCGTAAAAATAGTGAAAACGGACTCAGGGGACCTCGAAACGTATAGAAACATCAAAATCTCGAATTCGGATTTTTGACATGATTACAATACTTTCCTCACTATAGTGTTCGGAAAGTAAAAATGAGTACACTCCTTCTCATATTTATAAGGACACTTTATACTTTGAAATAACTAACGTAAAAATAATTGTAAACAAGATTATACTAAGTGCACTTAATATATCTAGTATTCTAAAAACCAAAACTGTTATAAATTTTTTAATATAAAACAAAATTAATAAAAAATAATGCAACATGTGTTTTTCTCCATGTTTTTAGATGTTTATAATTATAGGGACAATCCAGATTTTTTCGTTTTATTTAACTTACTAGCGGATAAAGAGACGGATAAAGAGACTTACAGCGGATTAGAGCTGACATGCGAATTTGTTAACCAATGGGCTAGATTAATTCATATATAAGCCTTCAATTTTTCTTGGACGGACATTACTGATAATTCCTCGAAAAAAAAAGAACTTTCAAGTAGTGAAGTATGATAAATGTGTTTTTTAAGTGGAAGGATAATTTCAATCCGCCGAATTTCTAATGAAATTCGAAGGTCTAAAATTGCTGAAGGAAATGTGATCAAACGTTGAACTGCTGGTTCGATAGGAGAGAGATCTGATGCAAAATCAGAGTTGTTTTACAGAGATCGAAGGCTCATAATTCCTCTTAATGTTCTATTCATAATGACTGCTGCTGAATTTGCTCGTAATTTTTAACGAAAAGTTAGGGTCCACGTTTATGCATGTTTAAAATTATTTAATAATATGTTAAAATGAATGAAAAACCTGTAATAATCAATCAGCATTTAATGGGGGAAAGAACGTCTGTGTTAAAGTTGAATAAAAACAATATGAAATGGTAAAATGTTGCATTTTCGGATGAAAAACATTTTATTCTTGATTAATCAATTTGTTTTAACTAAGACTCCTATATGATAAGAGCTGGCGCAGTGTCCCCCATTTTCTATCCCGTCTGGGAAAGTGTTGGCGGTAGAAAAAGCTAGGTTACCTGATTAGCGTTGTTATCGCTTTTAAACTTCTATACAGATCAAGTGAGCTAGAACTTCTTATCACGAAACAAACAAGTTGGCAATTTTAAGAACATCGCCAACATTCTCAAAACTGCAACCCTTCACGTTAAAAGAAATCTAATATTAAAGTTAATTTTAAAAGAATTTAAAACAATAACTTAAAAAAACAGTACATTCATACTAAATTTGTCAAACAACTTTGAAAATAAAATGAAATAATTTGAAAATAAGGGAAATCTTACGCTACAAGTTTGTGCTCTTGCTCCGGGTATTCACGAGTTACATCTGCAATTTATAATCCAATTTTTCCTTCTTTCTGGATTAGAAGAAAATATAAACAGGCGGTGCAATTTTCTGGAGTTATTCGTGCAATTTATTGCAGAAAAACCACCAATAATAAATAGGCAGCCGGTCTTGTGGGATAGAAAATGGCGGATGCGTCAGCCTGTCTATGTAGGAGTTCTAGTTTTAACAGTTACTGGCACGATCTGAAGATAGCGAAAGATAGAGCAGACTTTTTTAAAGGCAGATATGAATTGGTCATTTTAAAGGTGGATCTATGGTGCTCTGGAGAGCTGTTTCTACTGCAGGCAGAATGAATTTAGTAATCTTTTCTATTATTATGAACATCAAGAGAATATCCGCATATTTTAAACTTGGAATTCTCAGATTTTTGTTAGATTTTTGGGGAGGGGGGGGGGGGGTAATAATATTTCTTTCATCAAGACTTACATTGTTGCTCTACTTTTAGAGCAATAGGAAATAGTTTGAAGAAAGAAACTTCTGTATTATTGCCTTTCCCATGGCCTAAAAGTTGAAAAAAACCTTAATTTATGATATTAGAAAGTGCATGCAAGTGGAAAGCAATTTTAAATAGTTTAAATGTATTAAGAATATCATATATGCTATATGAAATGGTATTGAAACTGAATATTAAAAAGAAATGTATATATATATATATACCAGAGAGAATGTCTGACTGTTTAACCATAAAAAGAGACCAGATAAAATATTAATTTAAAGAATAACTGAAAATAATTACTAAAATTCGAGTTGTCCTTATAATTGTGAACACCTGAAAAATCATATTTTGGACCGTATTTAAAGTTTTTTAAGATAGAAAAACGATGAAACTTTTTAAATGTAGTCTATTAATGAAATTCAAATTAATAAAAATATATTTGTTTAAATAATAGTGTTCAGTGTTTAGTTAATATAGAAAAACGGGTGTCCTTATAATTATGAGAAGGAGTGTACATGGGTTTTCAAATGTAAGTGTGTGTTTCGGAGTTATTTTGAGAAAATTTAGCTCATTTTTAAGAAACCATTTTTAACAATGTGATATGCATATAGTTTAAAGACAATATACAGGGCTACCCAAAATTAAGCTGAACGTTCTTTTCTATTGAATGTAATTAATGGACGTACTTTGCTACATCTTATTAAGTCAACGTACACTGTTCAGGATGAAAAAAAAAATCATATTCATACTATAAACAAACTATTTTTTGTTGTTCTATTTTTAAGTCTGTTTTTTTTTTTTTTTTTCATAATATCATGTTTTGAGGCGCTATAAACACAAAAGTCCAATTTTTAGCGGTTGGTCCATATATATATATGTTATCAGTATAATTTAAAACAAATTATTGCAGAAAATTTAAATTTGGTATTTTGAAGTTTCTATTAGGTTGGCACTTAAGAATTTGATCAAGATTAGGAAATTTGAAGGGAAATAAATAACAGCTTCGATTTAAAGAAAAAAAAAGATTTAGGCACTAAAATTGCATGGGGTTTGAAGGGAACGCGGAAGTTCCCCTCACACTATATCTGAAACACAGAAAAAAAATTCAAACGTATTCTAGATTATTTTAAAAGCAGAATGAACTTTATTATTTTATCTTATTGGCCTTATGATTTAATATTCAATCTATCCTTAGTATTGAAATGCAAGGTAAGAGAAAGTCTTGTGAGTGACACATCAAATTACCTTTTCTATGAAAATTTTAGCAAAGTAACTTCTAGTTGATTCATGTTATCTGCTTAATCAAAAGATAAAACACAAGAGTCTTTAATATATATTCAGTTGCTATATTATAACTTAGAAAAATAGGCTAGTCATTCTCTTGAAAAAACACTAATGTTTATCCATATAAGTCAAAAGTTAACACTCATAATCTTACGGTGGTGATGAAGATTGAAATATATTATTTTAGTCTCGATCTTAAAATTATCAAATGAAATGGAATTGATAAATTAAAATTAAATTAAATAATTTTAAAATTTCCATTAAAATTAACAAAGGAAATTTGGATGGGAAAAGGTTCCGGAAACTTTTCCCATCCAAATATATTGTTGTATATATAACAAGTAAATACCTATATATATATATATATATATATATAGTAATATGAAATATATAAACAAATGAATGAAATTAAATGTAGAAATATATAAACAAATGAATGAAATTATACCCCAAAAAACACTGAGATCTTCATCAGGGAGGCCCCTCAGTGTAGGGGTGAACGAGAAGTTTCTGAAAGGACAGTAGCTATAAGCTAATAACTATCCTTAGCCCCCAACTTCTCACCAAACAGAAAACCACCAATAACTGAAGAGAAATCAAACATACATATAATGTATAAAACTACTAAAAATATCAAATGTAAAAGTTACAAAATTACATCAATTCATTTAAAAAAATATAATACAAAAGAGAATTACTGAAGGTAAACAAGAAAGTATAAAATGAAATAAAAATACAACCCTTCATATGGAACAACAAACTATCTTTGGCCGACGGGGCTACTCGTCGGTACTTCAATATCGCCCTTGAATGAGGAAGTTGAACAAACCGAGATAGGAAAACTCTGAAATGTCAGTTAAAAATTGTGACGGGTAACAGTTAATTTGCAAGGTATTTTTTAAGTCTTCAAGAGCATATTTTAAATCTTCTTCATTATTGCAAATAGTATGAATTCTTTTAAGCTGTGCGAACATAATATTTTTTAAAACTTTTCTGCTGATATTTGAAAACCAATTAGTAAGACTATTAACTTTAAAATTAAAATCCTTTCTTTTATCATATAATCCAATGAGCCATTTATCTTCATTTCTCTTTATATTTAAATCTAGGAAAGAAATTTTATCAGTATCTGTACGGTTCAAAACCAGTTCCTTAGGATATACTTTTTTAGAGATATTTTCGAAACAATTACAGTTAAAAACAATTAAATCATCAATATATCTGAAGAAAGTAATATTTATAAATTTTTTTTCGAAAAAATATAAAAATAAATTTGCGAAAGCACTCGAAAAACTCGTTTCCATTGGGATCCCCCTCCGCCGTAAAAAGTAATCTTTCCCGTTAAACAAAACGTTTTCAAAAATACAAAACCTGATAAGATTAGTCCAGTAATTTTTATCACAATTTAAGTAGCTGCCAAATTCAGCATAAATGCTTTCAAAAACTTCTATTACCAAGTTATGTGGAATACTGCCAAACAAATTTTCAAAATCATAGGTATTTACTGAAGTAATGCTTTCTGAATTATTCTTGAAATATTCTAAAACTTTCTGGTTATTGTTTAAAATGTTACAATCATTAGCAGAATTTATTACTCTTAAAACTGAATTTAAATATTTAAACAAGATTTTACCAGCTTTATCATTATAGCTATTAGTACCACAGGTGACAAAACGAAATTTAACTGGATTTTTATGAAATTTTACAGTAACGAAGTAATTTTTAAGTAATTTTACAGTAATAGTTATGATAAAACTTTAAAAAATTTGATTTGCAATTATAATCAGTATAGTAAATGCATTAGTTTAATTAAAGAAGATGAATGTTATTGCAATTCGGATAGTTTAAAAGATTTTATTGATCCTTATTATGGTCATATTGTCTCAGGAAATTTAAATATAATTGAAAATGATCATTTAAAAAGTATTATGAATTTGGGATCAAGCTTTAGGTTGAATTTTAATTATAGCAATAAAAAAATCATTGATTTTATAGAAAAAGATTTAGACATTTTTATTTTAAAAATTTCTTATAAATATAGTTGGCCTTTTGAAGATTTTAAACAATGGAAATTTAAATTTTTGTACCTTTTTAAGAAACAATTGCTTATCCTTAGAAATTACTATAGTAGATTTAACCTTGATGAGTTTAATTATAGTGCTGAACTTAAAAAAAAGTATTGAAAATTTAAAAGATAAATTGCTACAGTAGATAAAGCTAATAGTAATTTTGCTATTATTTGTAAAGTTTTTTATAAAAATCTTCTTTTAAAGGAATATTCAAGTAATAGTTCTTTCAATAAGTTAACTGACAACCCTTCTATTATCAAAAAACGTATATTGGCCTTTGATAAAAAACTAAATTTAAGCAGAAATTGTTATTATTTTCCATATCTATTCGTTACTGTAAAATTTCATAAAAATCCAGTTAAATTTCGTTTTGTCACCTGTGGTACTAATAGCTATAATGATAAAGCTGGTAAAATCTTGTTTAAATATTTAAATTCAGTTTTAAAAGTAATAAATTCTGCTAATGATTGTAACATTTTAAACAATAACCAGAAAGTTTTAGAATATTTCAAGAATAATTCAGAAAGCATTACTTCAGTAAATACCTATGATTTTGAAAATTTGTTTGGCAGTATTCCACATAACTTGGTAATAGAAGTTTTTGAAAGCATTTATGATGAATTTGGCAGCTACTTAAATTGTGATAAAAATTACTGGACTAATCTTATCAGGTTTTGTATTTTTGAAAACGTTTTGTTTAACGGGAAAGATTACTTTTTACAGCGGAGGGGGATCCCAATGGGAACGAGTTTTTCGAGTGCTTTCGCAAATTTATTTTTATATTTTTTCGAAAAAAAATTTATAAATATTACTTTCTCCAGATATATTGATGATTTAATTGTTTTTAACTGTAATTGTTTCGAAAATATCTCTAAAAAAATATATCCTAAGGAATTGGTTTTGAAACGTACAAATACTGATAAAATTTCTTTCCTAGATTTAAATATAAAGAGAAATGAAGATAAATGGCTCATTGGATTATATGATAAAAGAAAGGATTTTAATTTTAAAGTTAATAGTCTTACTAATTGGTTTTCAAATATCAGCAGAAAAGTTTTAAAAAATATTATGTTCGCACAGCTTAAAAGAATTCATACTATTTGCAATAATGAAGAAGATTTAAAATATGCTCTTGAAGACTTAAAAAATACCTTGCAAATTAACTGTTACCCGTCACAATTTTTAACTGACATTTCAGAGTTTTCCTATCTCGGTTTGTTCAACTTCCTCATTCAAGGGCGATATTGAAGTACCGACGAGTAGCCCCGTCGGGCGAAGATAGTTTGTTTTCCATATGAAGGGTTGTATTTTTATTTCATTTTATACTTTCTTGTTTACCTTCAGTAATTCTCTTTTGTATTATATTTTTTTAAATGAATTGATGTAATTTTGTAACTTTTACAATTTGATATTTTTAGTAGTTTTATACATTATATGTATGTTTGATTTCTCTTCAGTTATTGGTGGTTTTCTGTTTGGTGAGAAGTTGGGGGCTAAGGATAGTTATTAGCTTATAGCTACTGTCCTTTCAGAAATTTCTCGTTCACCCCTACACTGAGGGGCCTCCCTGATGAAGATCTCAGTGTTTTTTGGGGTATAATTTCATTCATTTGTTTATATATTTCTACATTTAATTTCATTCATTTGTTTATATATTTCATATTACTACATCTAAGTTTTGCATTTCCTTTCGCTGCAATCTTGCGCATTGGTTTGTAATTCTCCTATTGATTTTTCTAATCTGTAAAACTTATATCTTTATAAATTTTCCTGTCAATTGTTTGCTATATATATATATACAGTCGGTAACAAAAGTGTCCGAACACTAGCAAAAATTCCTATGTAAAAAAGGTACACTTCATACGGTTTTGTTAAGTAAATCATTCTCGAATCCTGTTCTTAGTCAGTCTAAGAGCATGATTTGACAAGGATTTATTTAACAAAATCGTATGAAGGGTACTTTTTTTACATAGGAATTTACGCTAGTGTTCGGACACTTTTGTTACCGAATGTATATATATACACTTAAGAATCAGTTTAGTATTTTTTATTTTACTTAATTTTAACAAAATAATCTGAAATCAAACATTTCCGCAAAATATCGCCGAAAACAATACCTTAGGGTAAAACTCGCTGGACACATTTAAAATCTACTTTTCTTCCACTAACTAACTCATCATTCAACGATTTCATCCAAACCAGTCAATATCTTTCCTTCAGTATCCTAACCTACCATATTCAAACACGCGGGACTCATCAGCGGTGAGAGATTTTGCTCTAAAAATGGGAGGAACTATCTTCGAATTCAGGTTGTGTTATGTGGACTTTTCCATCGTTTTCTCCAAATCTCATATCCCATTAGATTAAGGTAACTATTGATTAATTGCCTACTAAACTGAAATATCTTTGAATAATTAATTTATTTATTTTGGAGCTGTAAAATATGTGATATTTTTTAAGCTATTGTAAGGCTTTGAGCGCGGCGACCGAATCGAAAAATTCCGTAACGAAAAAAAAACCTAACACAGTTCGGTAGACTTCGGCTGTACGAAGCTCGCACAGATCGAGACGAGTTTCCCCGAAATCAGACGAATACATAAGCAGCTGTTTGTGAGAAAGTATATAGGTGTATAGGTCTCTATCATCTATGTACAACAGTGAATAGCTGTACGCGTAAAATTTGTGTATAAAGTAGATCAGATAAAACTTGAATATCTCCATTCGACTTGCAGGCCTTTAAAACCTATTAAATACCTTTTCTCTATTAAAATTTGTTTTCTTATCATTATTGTTATCTTATTCATTAATATCAACGAAAAACCTTGAATACCCCATTCGACTTGCAGGCATTTAAAACCTATTAAATACCTTTTCTCTATTAAAATTTATTTTATATCGGTCACCACGCTCAAAAAGTGTAACTTGAATTAATATCAAAGAAAAAACTTGAATATCCCCATTCGACTTGCAGGCCTTTAAAACCTATTAAATACCTTTTCTCTATTAAAATTTGTTTTCTTATCGGTCACCACGCTCAAAAAGTGTAACTTGAATTAATATCAAAGAAAAAACTTGAATATCCCCATTCGACTTGCAGGCCTTTAAAACCTATTAAAATACCTTTTCTCTATTAAAATTTTCTTTCTTATCATTATTGTTATCTTATCATTATTGTTATCTTATTCATTAATATCAAAAAAAAAACTTGAATATCCCCATTCGACTTGCAGGCCTTTAAAACCTATTAAATACCTTCTCTCTATTAAAATTTGTTTTCTTATCGGTCACCACGCTCAAAAAGTGTAACTTGAATTAATATCAAAGAAAAAACTTGAATATCCCCATTCGACTTGCAGGCCTTTAAAACCTATTAAATACCTTTTCTCTATTAAAATTGGTTTTCTTATCGGTCACCACGCTCAAAAAGTGTAACTTGAATATCCCCATTCGACTAGCAGGCCTTTAAAACCTATTAAAATACCTTTTCTCTATTAAAATTTGTTTTCTTATCATTATTGTTATCTTATCATTATTGTTATCTTATTCATTAACATCAAAGAAAAAACTTGAATATCCCCATTCGACTTGCAGGCCTTTAAAACCTATTAAATACGTTTTCTCTATTAAAATTTGTTTTCTTATCGGTCACCACGCTCAAAAAGTGTAACTTGAATTAATATCAAAGAAAAAACTTTAATATCCCCATTCGACTTGCAGGCCTTTAAAACCTATTAAATACCTTTTCTCTATTAAAATTTGTTTTCTTATCGGTCACCACGCTCAAAAAGTGTAACTTGAATTAATATCAAAGAAAAAAATTGAATATCCCCATTCGACTTGCAGGCCTTTAAAACCTATTAAATACCTTTTCTCTATTAAAATTTGTTTTATATCGGTCACCACGCTCAAAAAGTGTAACTTGAATTAATATCAAAGAAAAAACTTGAATATCCCCATTCGACTTGCAGACTTTTAAAACCTATTAAATACCTTTTCTCTATTAAAATTTGTTTTCTTATCGGTCACCACGCTCAAAAAGTGTAACTTGAATTAATATCAAAGAAAAAACTTGAATATCCCCATTCGACTTGCAGGCCTTTAAAACCTATTAAATACCTTTTCTCTATTAAAATTTGTTTTCTTATCGGTCACCACGCTCAAAAAGTGTAACTTGAATTCATATCAAAGAAAAAAATTGAATATCCCCATTCGACTTGCAGGCCTTTAAAACCTATTAAAATACCTTTTCTCTATTAAAATTTGTTTTCTTATCATTATTGTTATCTCATCATTATTGTTATCTTATTCATTAATATCAAAGAAAAACCTTGAATATCCACATTCGACTTGCAGGCCTTTAAAACCTATTAAAATAACTTTTCTGTATTAAAATTTGTTTTCTTATTATTGTTATCTTATTCATTAATATCAAAGAAAAAACTTGAATATCCCCATTCGACTTGCAGGCCTTTAAAACCTATTAAATACCTTTTCTCTATTAAAATTTGTTTTCTTATCGGTCACCACGCTCAAAAAGTGTAACTTGAATTAATATCAAAGAAAAAACTTGAATATCCCCATTCGACTTGCAGGCCTTTAAAACCTATTAAATACCTTTTCTCTATTAAAATTTGTTTTCTTATCGGTCACCACGCTCAAAAGGGGTAACTTGAATTAATATCAAAGAAAAAACTTGAATATCCCCATACGACTTGCAGGCCTTTAAAACCTATTAAATACCTTTTCTCTATTAAAATTTGTTTTCTTATCGGTCACCACGCTCAAAAAGTGTAACTTGAATTACTATCAAAGAAAAAACTTGAATATCCCCATTCGACTTGCAGGCCTTTAAAACCTATTAAATACCTTTTCTCTATTAAAATTTGTTTTCTTATCGGTCACCACGCTCAAAAAGTGTAACTTGAATTAATATCAAAGAAAAAACTTGAATATCCCCATTCGACTTGCAGGTCTTTAAAACCTATTAAAATACCTTTTCTCTATTAAAATTTGTTTTCTTATCATTATTGTTATCTTATTCATTAGTATCAAAGGAAAAACTTGAATATCCCCATTCGACTTGCAGGCCTTTAAAACCTATTAAATACCTTTTCTCTATTAAAATTTGTTTTCTTATCGGTCACCACGCTCAAAAAGTGTAACTTGAATTAATATCAAAGAAAAAACTTGAATATCCCCATTCGACTTGCAGGCCTTTAAAACCCTGCCTAAATACCTTTTCTCTATTAAAATTTGTTTTCTTATCGGTCACCACGCTCAAAAAGTGTAACTTGAAATTATATCAAAGAAAAAACTTGAATATCCCCATTCGACTTGCAGGACTTTAAAAACCTATTAAAATACCTTTTCTCAAAAAATAGAGTTAGATCATTCAAATTTGGTACATCGAGGTTTTCGATACCTACAAATCGATTGCGGATATTTTTGATATATTCTGATTGCGGATATATTCTCATTTATTCAATAAAAGAAAAAAAATTGTTTTCTTATCGGTCACCACGCTCAAAAAGTGTAACTTGAATTAATATCAAAGAAAAAAATACTGCATAAATAAAATAAATAAATAATTATAATTGCATAAGTTGATAAAAAATGCTATGCAATAGCTTTACCGCGGCAGTCCCCGAGTGCCACACGTATTTTTTTTTATTTAAATTTCAAATGAAAAACATCTGTTTGATCTTTTTAAAGTGTAATAAAATATTTATTAAAATCATTATATTCGATAAAATTATTAAATATAATATTTTTTATAAAATTATAGCAAAATTCATTATATGTTATTAATTACATAATGAACATATTTCGAAAACTATCAGTTGTATTTTCAAAGCTTAGAAACTGAGAAAACTTATATGCAGGTGTTGGGCAAAATAATGTGAACACTTTTGCTATTTTTAATTTTTTGTCGAATATCTCGAAAAATACTTATGTCTTGTTCTGCAATTTTGAGAATAAAGAAAACATGTATTTCATTTTTTTTTCAGCAAAGATTTTGTCACGAAGGCTCTTAGGGGACAAACAACAAATCCAATAAAATAAAAAGTATTTGTGATAACCCCGTATAGGGAAAAGCTTCGATTGGTCTGTATATTTTAGATATATTTATAAAAGTTATATTTTACATGTGTGTAAAGTTTTTTGAGAATATCATGAATATTTCAGATATTTTATGAAAAAAATGAAAACTTTTTTCGGAAGCTTTTACTTTATAACGCCAAAGGTTTTCCTGCAAATTTCATGAAACTTTCGAAAATCATGACAACATATGCCTAAATTATTATACTATAGTTTAAAACAAATATATTTAATATTCAAAGATACATGAACAGTTGTGGTAAATAATTTATTATTGTGCGTGCGTGGGCTGTAGTATAAAATTTTGACATAGTGTTTTGCTATAACTGAATTACTCAGATTTTACTCAACTGTATAGAGCACCTTATATAAAAAAAATCTAGTTGAATATCATAAAAATTCATAGAGATATCGGTGATTAAATGAGCTGTTTTTCAGCTGTTTTCTAAAAAGGTCTTTAGGTTAAGTGGTCATTCACAAATGAAAGTTTGTATCATAAAAAACTGTGTTACACAATCAAATTTAATACAATATTTGCGATTCTATATATATATGTACTACATACCTATAAAAAAAATAAAAATTAACTGTTTGAAAAGAAAAATTAATTTTTTTTTCTGATACAAATTTTAATTTTTGAATAACCCTTTATCGTAAAGACCTTTTTAGAAAACAGCAGAAAAACAGCTCATTTAATCACCGATATCTCTATAAAGTTTTGTGATATTCAACTTGATTTTTTATAAGGTGCTCTATACAGTTGAGTATTAAACTATGTCAAAGTTTTTTTGCTGCTGTCCGTGCATACGCAGTTATACATTTCTTTGAATATCAGATATATTTCTTTTAAACTGCAGTATAATGAATTAGGCATATGTTATCATGTTTTCTAAAAGTTTCATGAAATTTGAAGAAAAACATTTGGAGTTATAAAGTAAACACTTCCGAAAAGTTTTTGCATTTTTTAATAAAATATTAATAACTCTTTAAATATTCAAGATATCCTCACAAAACTCTATATACGTATAAAATATAATAATAACCACATCTAAAATTTTCAGATCAATCGAAGCTAGCTTTTCCATGTCACAAATACTTTTTATTTTATTGGATTTGTTGTTCGTCTTCTAAAGGTCTTTGTGACAAAATCTTTGCTGAAAAATATGAAATACATGTTTTCATTATTTCCAAGATTAAAGAACAACACGGTAAGTATTTTTCAAGATATTCATCAAAACGTAAAAACCTGAAAGTGTTTACATTATTTTGTCCAACACCTGTATATATATACAGTCGGTAACAAAAGTATCCGAACACTAGAAAAAATTCCTATGTAAAAAAAGTACACTTAATACAGTTTTGTTAAATAAATCCTTGTCGAATCCTGTTCTTAGTCAGTCTAAGAACATGATTCGATAAGGATTTATCTAACAAAACAGTATTAACTCTACTTTTTTTTTACATAGGAATTTTTGCTAGTGTTCGGATACTTTTGTTACTGACTGTACATATGTAGTATATACTAGCCGGCTTTGTCCACGTCGTTGGTCACCATATTTAAATGTATAATAAGAATAATAATAATGATAATAAAAAAAAAAAAAAAAAAAAAGAATCACTATTTTCACTTTATAAATAAAAAACTAAAAGAAAAGAAAAAAAATCTATTGAAATCATTAAAAGTTGCTTCGGCAGCGGCTTTTCCAACCTCGATTTTTCGAGTCCTTGTCACTATTGCCTGAGACGAGCAATGCCTTACCATAGAAGTTCACATTGAGTACGTATTAAAATACTGTTTCCAAACGGGAGGGGGGGGGGAAGTACCTTTTTACTTTCTTCAATATTCAATAGAAGAAAGTACTGAATTCGCAAAAAGTTTCAACTTCCGGTTTTTGACGGGTTTACACGTTATGAGAGGTCTATAACATAATTTGACCATTTTTAGAAAATGTCTGTCTGTATGTGTGTGTGCGTGTGACAAAAATTTGTGACGACTGTATCTCTGGAACTAGTCCCCAGAATTGTATATGAATTCATATGTAGATGCACCTTGGCATAAATTAGTTCCTATCAACATTTGGTATCAACCACTCAACAGATGGCGCTTTTATACAGCGATTTCTGCAGTTTAAGGGGAGGCTATATCTCAGGTTCTATTAACTATAGTCAAATGAAACTTGATATGTGAGAAGGTCATTATTACCCATTATACTGGCTTAATTTGAATGCTTATCGGCCAACAAGTGGCGCTGCTATACAGCGATTTCCGCAATTTAAGGGAAGGCTATATATCGGAATCTGCTGCAAAGAATTGCATATAAATTTATATGTAGATTCACCTTGACATAAATTAGTGCTTATCAACTTTTAGTATTAACCACTCAAAAGATGGTGCTGCTACACTGCGCTTTTCACAATTGCTGGGAAGGCTATATATCAGGCTCTATTGCATATCATCGAACAATACTTGATATCTGAATAACCATCATAAAAACGCATTTTTAAGATGTTATTTATAGACAATAAAACTGTCTTTCTTTGGATGTAATGCTAGTTTTCTCTAAAATGAAAATCACTTGCATTCATCATGTTCGATAGTTTTACTAAATTTAGTTTTACTAATTTATTCACTTAGTGAATTTGTATAGGAAAATATAGAAGAAAGTCTTGTGATGACCACAACAAACTAGTTTATATTTAAATCGCGATGACATTAAACAACACTATACACATTATACATAGAATTTACTATTAAATAATTTCTCACTTTTTTTTTTTAACCCGGTTGAAGATAAAATGATAACAATTCCTCTCCAAGTATAGTACTACAATAAGTTATAAATTTAATTTGGTATCAAAATGAAAAAAAAAAAAATAATGATGATAATTCATTAGTAAACGTACGATTACAATTTAAACTAGTATGTTGTGGCCACTACATAACTTTCTTCTATATTTTCCTATAAAATATTCACTCAGTAAAAATAATTTATTAAAAGTATTATTAAAAAAATCTGGAGTGACTCCACTCGACTTTCCGAACATTGAGTAACTAACAGTTTTGTAGATAAAATAAAGAAAGAGGAATTGCTAAACAAACAAAAGAGAGAAAACCATAATAGAGTGTTTTTTTCTCCATATATCACACGAGGTTTTATTTAACGCTACTGAACTTTGAGCCCTTAGATCATAATGATAAAGAATTTTTCGTTTTGTCCCTGTAAAAATCTATAGATGCTAGATTCACCAAAATGCTTATAGTTAGTGCAACAGTGATTTATAATATTCATACAAAATTTTCAGCTCAATTGAATAAGGCGTTTAGATGCTATCGCACTTTTAAAAATTTGGTCTCATAGGCCATAATGATAAAGAATTTTTCTTTGTGTCCCTGTAAAAAAACTGTAGTGCTAGATTCACCAAAATCTATACAGTTGGTGCAAATGCGACCTATAACATGTGTACAACTTTTTTGCTCAGATTAATAAGGCGTTTAGACGCTATCACACTTTTAAAAATTTGGCCCCATTGGCCTTAATGATAAAGAATTTTTCTTTGTGTCCCTGTAAAAAAACTTTAAGTGCTAGATTCTCCAAAATCTATACAGATTGAGTATCTGTGACCTATAATATGGGTATAAAATTTTTGTTCAATTGAATAAGGCGTTTAGATGCTATCGCACTTTTAAGATTTTGGTCCCATAGGCCATAATGATAAAGAATTTTTCTTTGTGTCCCTGTAAAAAAACTATAAGTGCTAGATTCACCAAAATCTATAGGGTTCGTACTATGGTGACTTACAATATACGTACCAACTTTCAGGTTAATCGAACAAAGCCTTTAGACGCTAGCGTGTTCACAAACATACACACATACACACATACACACATACACACATACACACACACATACATACATCATCGTAAAAATAGTGAAAACGGACTCAGGGGACCTCAAAACGTATAGAAACATCAAAATCTCGAATTCGGATTTTTGACATGATTACAATACTTTCCTCACTATAGTGTTCGGAAAGTAAAAATTATATTCCATGATAATGCAGACGATTTCCATATTAGAGAAGTAGTATAACACTAAATATTCAAAAAAGTCAATTTTAATCTCAATATTACATTTAAAAAAAAAAAAAATTTTTTTCTTTTTGAAATGAAAAAAATCGATAACTTTATTTTAAATTATCGCAGATCGATGGTTCAACCATTCGTTTCAAAGGTATTAGTGAGCTCTTTTGAAAGATACCCATCATGAAAATTTACTCCCCTCGAGAGGGGACTCCCCCCCCCCAGGGGGGGAGACGAGGCTCCTATATACACAATTTTTTTTTTCCCAGTTTACTATCTCTATTACAAACAATTCTTTTAAATTTCATAATGATTATTAAAAAATAACTCTCTTTATGCACTTTTATACAAAGTTTTGTCCTATTCCACCATGTTAAAAATTTAGAAAAAGCGGGATGACAACGCCACCCGCAGAAAAATTTTCATCAAAAGTTGACAGGCACAAATTTATGTCAAGGTGTAACTACATACCAATTTCTATGAAATTCTGTGCAGTAGTTCCTGAGATACAGTTGCCACAAAATTTTGTCACACACACACACAGGCAGACAGACATTTTCTAAAAATGGTCGAATCGTGTTCTAAAGCTCTCAAAACGTGTAAATCCATCAAAAACCCGAGGTCGAAAATTTTTACGAATCCAATATTTTCTTGTATTGAATATAAAAGAAAGTAAAAAGGATATTTTATAGCGCCTTAAAGCACATTAAATAAGGAAAAAACAGAATTTTCGGTTTTCCCCCTCCAATTATGGAAAGAACGTCTCTTGGTGAAAAATTTCGCAAACAATTTCGATAGTTAATAATTCTTTAATTAATAATTTGCTTCCAATTCAGAAATAAAGTTCGGGTTCGAGGTGCACACGGAGACATTCCAGACTGTGTGATGTGCACCAAATTATATATCTATTAATTGCGGTAGATTTTTGGGAGACAGCTTACAGAAGGAACACAGACGATATTTTGGTTTTATTAATAAGCTATAAAAGTAAACTAAATATTCATTCACATTAGAGAATAGCTATTCTGCAGAACCCTGTTGGAGAACTTTAAAATTTAAATAATACCTCGGACTTTTTTGTTGACATGGTCTTTACCTTTACATATGAAATTGCGATAACTATTTTTATTCCTCGCCAAAATGAAAATAAATATTAAAAATCGCCATGGGTACTTTACACTAAAGCTCTACCCACACTACTTTGTGAACCATAAAATCAATAAAATAATCTGGTGTGTCACTCACACGACTTTCTCTTACCTGAAATTTAATACTATAAATACAGGTTAGAGATTAAGAGGTGAGATAACGAGTACTGTTATGTAAACCTTTGTTAAACAATTCAAATTAGGCTTCGGAAGAGTTTTATATGATAATTAATTCTGTGTGAGGGGGGGGTACCGCCCCCTGAACCCCCCCCCCGTTTCATTAATGCACCTACATTTATATAGAATTTAATTCTGTTATTAAAAAATAATTCTGTTTTTAAAAAATAATTTATTAAAATTAATATTTAAACAATTTATCTTTTATGATAATGCAGACGATTTCCTTTCTAGAGAAGTAGTATAACACTAGATATCCAAAAAAAAAAAAAAAAAAAAAAAAAAAAAAAAGTTGAATTTATTCTCAATATTACATTTAAATTTTTATTTATTTATTTATTTATCATTATTATTATTATTTTGTTTTTGTTAAAAATGAAAAAAATCGATAACTTTATTTTAAATTATCGCAAATCGATGGTTCAACCATTCGTTTTAAAGGTATTGGCGAGCTCGTTTGAAAGATACCCATCATGAAAATTTACACCCCTCGAGGGGGGACTCCCCCCTCCCCCCCCCCAGGGAGGGGAGGCGAGGCTCCTACATACACAAAATTTTTTTCCCAGTTGACAATATCTATTACAAAAACTATGTATTCATTTCATTTGGTTTAGTGAAGTCAATAGATGTTAAACTCTACTTACATGCAATTTCCCCCATAGACGTAATATATTTGAATACTTTTGAGTGTCCCTGTACACGAACCATTTGCTTCATCTCAACGAAAAGCATACTGTAGCATCCCTATATGATACACATTTAGAATACCGAGTTTGGAATTTCTGCTAATATTTGTTCTTGAGATATGCTGATAACAGACAGACACACAGACCATTTGCTAAAAACATGATTTTCGTATCTAGGAGACCTCAGAACATGTAAAATATAACAAAAACTCACCTTCGAAAATTTGACTCTAAAACAATACTTTCTCGACCCTATGGGTAAGAGAAAGTAAAAAGATGTAAAACTATTTGATTAACTGAAATTAATATTTTAAATATAAGTAAATAAAATTTTTAAAAATGTTTGACGTCAGTTTTATCATAAACTTTTAATAATACAGGTTAAATATTCTTTTTTTTTTTTTTTTTTTTTTTTAACAAGTTGAGAGAATATATATTGTGTTAGAAAAAATAAATTAAATAAGAAATTGCAAGCATTATATTTTATTGGCAACAGGCTGAAATTACAACGCAAAGAAAAATGTCGCAAAATTTAATAGAGTCAAAAATGTTAATGCATTTTAATCAATAGAGTTCTAACAACCACGTGACTTTCTTCTTAGAAACCGTACTTTGCTGAAGGACAACGCTAATTTTTCTATGCTTTTGGAAGCGTAGTAGTCGATTTTTGTTATGCTTTTACAAATGCATTTACAACACTGTGTTACAATAAATTTTTAACACTATTCCGCAATGGTAAAATGGGTCAGTGAGGTCAACTGTCCCTCAGCAAACATGCTTGTGACGTCATCTGTTAGAACTCTATAACTTTCTTCCTAATTAAAAAATTAAAAATATGGTTTCGAGGTGCACACGGAGTCGTTAGACACTATATGTGTGCCATATTGCATGTCTGAAAGTGCAGTGGACTTTTCTGTAGGCAACTAACAGACAGACGCCATTTCGCTTTTATTAATAAGATATATATTCATTTAAATCAAGCCAATAACTTTTTGAACAGTTCTCTAAAAACATACTTGTCCCCATTATCATATCTCATTACTCACAGTTCCTATTCTTATTCAGTCCATCAGCTGCAGAGCGATTCTGCACTCAAAGGTGATAGATGGGAAGTGTCGGTTTCGTTCCCAGGTTGCGCTCATCGACCTAACCGTTCGTAGTTTTCCTTGGTTTTCTCAGAAACTCGCGTAAATACGGCCTAAGAACACTGAGAAAGACCCCACGGAGTGTATTCCACCTAGGACCCTAGCGTAGCGTAGTCAATCGGCTTTATATCTTACAACCAACCAATCAATTCGTCTTCTTTAACTCATTTAAATTTTGATAGGAGAAGTTTCATAATTTCAGAAACATTTATATAAAATAGTTATGTTTTCAGAGAACTACAGATAGCGTTATTAACTTAGTTTGTAATATTTCAAATTGTGAGAATTTTCTCAGTTTTTAAATTTTAATAATTATAACTTTGGGATACGAAACCTTTGTTGATTATCCGCGATTGTAATGAAATGCTCGCCCTCTGGTGGGCTAAGGTGAAATTATCACACCACTGCATATCCTCATATTATGCAATCGACTTTCCATGATGAAATGGCGGAGAAAGAATATTAATTACACGTGGCTGTTATATTTACTAACAACTGCAGTGTTCAGAGAGCGCCATCTATCGATCATTACAAACGCGGATTGTATTGATAACTTGTAACAATTTTTATCATTTTTTAGCCAAAAATATTTAATAATTTTAAATAAAAATATCATTTTTTATAAATCCATTTTTTTTTCAAGAATAAGAAAAAAAGTGATGTGAAACAATGCTTTAAATTAGCTGTGTTTATTTATTTATTTTTAAGAACCTACCCATTTTAATTTTCACATCCTGATTTATATTTCTTTCTTTTTCTTTTCTCAGATTACTGTGTTTCATCAACAGTGCTTCCATGTGCCGAGAATAGAACAGAATCTTGTATACAGAACTTAGCTACATTTACAACTTTGGATAAGCCCCAGTTCGTTAACGAAGCCGAATTAGAACGATTATGCAGGTGATTTATATATTCAATAATGAAGTAGTTTCCTGTAATATTTTTCAAAACTAAGAAATATTACAAAAATCTATGCATGACTTATAAATGTTATTTTTCGAGTAAATTTAAAGCTGTTAGTTTTTGTTAATGTCTACCACTGGGCACTGGCACTGACCTTTGTGGTGTAACAGTTAAATTTAACTATCTTCTGTTGCTCCAACTTGGTGGATTTTACCAGTCTTATACTTCTGTAGAAAGCGACATAAATTACTTTTTTTTTTTTTTTATTGGTCATTGCTTTTTTACCAGTGTTTGTTTTGGAGATATCTTCAAAGATCTATACTTCACTTTCTTGACACGTTGAAATGTCAAAAAGTATATGTGAGTTTCATCACCAGTTATGATTTTAGAAATAAGGCAATGTCTGTCATTATTCTTTTATATAATTTAGTAATTCAATAATTGTCATTAATTAACATTTTTGTGTAGACGGCACATTTTCTGGGACTACACCTGACAGTGGTCTTCTTGGGTATTCCTCATCCAGGAGAGAATTTTAACCTCTACAAATTCCGTAAAACTTCTTAATGCAGTAGTTCGACGTGGATCTTCATTTCCGTATGAATATTACTGATGTTTCAGACATATTTAAAAAAAATTATTCCGATTTAAAAATCATAGAAACAGAAAAAAGTACAATAATATTCTGAAGTAAATTCACTTTTCATTTTCTGTATATTTATTCTACAAAAGCTGGACAGGCAAAGGATTTTTGGCGATTTCCTCAAAACTATATTTTTGCTTGCCAAAATTGTTGTTTGTGGATATAAAAGAGTGTTGTTTGTGGATATAAAAGAGTGTTGTTTTGTGGATATAAAAGAGTGTTGTTTGTGAATATAATTTACATATTTCACCAATATTATCTTACCATCTACCTCTGTCTCCAAATTTCTGTGAGGTCCGAGTATTAACAGACGGAAATTTAACTTGAAACTTAATTGTGCTACATGTTAAAAATGGATGAAAAATATAACACAGTTGCCACCCACATCCAAAATGAATGGGAAACAATGAACATAACTCAAACTTCGACGGATAATCGAACGCGATTGATATTAACGATTTTTAATATTTTCTTCTAAATCCCGTTTGAGGGTAAACTTGCTATGACGCAGAAAAGGAATGCTTTACATCAAGATAGTGCAAGGGACTTCTTTTTTCATAATTTTTCACGCGGTTTTTGAAATGAGATATACCTATTTTCTAACAAGGAAACATTCAAAATGTGTCATCCTCAAAAAGTATTGAAAAAAATTATATGTGTGATTCTACTCTTTATAAAACACCAGAAAATGAAAAAAAAATATCGGCTGAAATTAATTACAGCGACCACAAAAAATTATCAAAATTAAGCATATTTGGCGATTTAGCGCTATTAGACGATACGTTTGCTAGCACCGAGATTGCCGTGTACGAACAGAACCGTGTTTTGCTTTTCCGCCAAGTACTCAAAATCAATCGCCTAGCAGTGCGCCAAATATGCTCAATTTTGAAAAAAATTTGTGGTCGCCGTAATTAATTTCAGCCGATAATTTTTTCATTTTCTAGTGTTTTATGAAGAGTACAATCACATACGTTTTTTTTCAATACTTTTTGAAGGTGACACCTTTTGAATGTTTCCTTGTAAGATAAAAAGTTTGAGATATTTCAATGACCCTATTTTTTCTTGAAATCTCAAATTTAGGAAGGTTTGAAAGAACGAAAGTTTAGTTTTCATAAAAGTTAGAATATAAAGAATTTTAAAATCGCTTATAAAAAAATACTTTCAGAGGATACTTAATTTTTTTTCTTTTTTATTCTTTTGTGCTTCTTCTTCTTCTCGCTTTTTTTTTTTTTTTTAATAAAAACCAAAATATTAAATTAAATATTTGTAATGTTTGATTTTTTTTCCCTCACTTTTCTTTTATGACATTAACGCTTTTGGTTTTTAATAGAGTAGCTGAAGATGGGCAAAGATGTTCGTCTGATTTCTTACGATCATCTTCCTGTGTAAATTCAGAAGATCAGCGGCTCATTTCTCTCCTCATCGGCAGGTCACAAGAAGTTTCACGGATGCTATGCAGCTTACAGGGTTACCTAACTGATCCAGCTTTCAGGAATTGTGAGTTAAAATTCAGTAGTTTTTAAAACTTATGAAACAAAAAAAGGTAAATGTTGATCTTTAAAACTAAATTTTTAATCATACTATAATTGATTCATGAGATATTAAAATAAAAATAAAAAAATTCAAGTTGACTAGAATCTAATTTTGTAGGTTTATCAGCAATTATATTTTACACCGAGATGTGTAACAAAATGACATTGATTGTTGCAAACTTTGCTTTACATATACTATTACCAAGTGTCGTCAATGTAATTTTTACGAGTTCTCTTTAATATCTTAAATAGCTCCAGGTTCTAATGCCCAAAATTAGCTATATGCTTGCCATTAGAGAAAATATTACATAAAAAAGTATAATATCTCATATGGATTGTTATAGACAGATATTATCTGTGTGATCCAGCCCACAAGGCTTTGGAATTTTAGAAAATACAGTATAAAATTTTCTCGTAAAATAACAACGAATATTCTGCATCTCGTAGTGTAATAAAATTAAGCACCCGTGTTGTAAAATATTTTCAAGCATGGCGTGCTGTTTATTACATTCATTATGACGTTAATCGTTACGTGAGGCAATTACGCTAATGAACTTGAAATATAAACTAAAACTTTTAAATGTTTGTTCCGCCTTCCGCATTGACAAACGCAAATAAAACGAAGACCAAAGCCATGATTAGGATTCACATTTTATGACTAATGAAAAACTTAAAATAACTAACAGGTAAGTTATATTGGATTTACTTATTTATTTTTTTCATTCTGTTATTATAAGTACGATGATGGCCTGCGTTTCATTAATAAAATCGAACGGCGTTATTAAAAGTTCTCCCTCAAGAACCTCCATTTTGAATAACGAACGTTAGGAGTTGTAAAACAGGAGATATCTACTCTTGGAATAAAACAATTAAACCACAGCTTTTTTAAACGAAGTTATTTTATAATTGATTTTTATTTTTATGTATCGTTATTATATTTTTATTTTCTAATTTTATTTGCCTCTTTAGATCATTTTGGTGTATTTTATCATGTAGAATGTATTGATATTTTAAAAATGTGTGTGCGTTTGAATTTGTTCATTACATTAAATTAAATATATTTGCTAAAATTATATATATATGTATGCTGTACAATATAATTTAATAATATAAAGCATTAAAAAACTGCCATTTTATTTTTTATAGGCTCTAAAAATACGAGAGCAGCTTTAATTATTTGAAGTACTTGTTAAATAATGTTCCTGATTTGACTAATTTAATATTTCTTTAGCGAATAAAAAAATGATACATAATTTACTTTCAAAATAATAATGGTAATATAAGTTATTTTTATTATTTTTAATTTGAAAAAGTACTAATTATTATTTTTCTTTTATCGGAAGGAAATAGTTGCTGTATTATAATTCTAACGTTCACTATTATAAATAGAATTTATTGAAAGTTCTTAAAGTTGCAACTTTTCAGATTTAAAATGCATAACATCTTCGAAATTACATTGACAGAATAAAGAAAGTGAAATAAATAATAATAATAAAGAAATAAATAAAGTAAGTATCTCAAAAAAAAAAAAAAAAAAAAGCATATATATATATACAAAAACATAATTCAAACCATATATATATTTTTGTCCAACTAAAAAATAAGTACACCACAGCGGGTTGTAAAATTGCAACACTTTCTTTGAAAATTCAAGCACGCATTTATTTACAGCATGTTTGCAATTTACTGCACGAGGTGTTGGCGAATTTTTCACCCGCAGGCTGTGCTGTAATCTAGCATGTTCGTTTTTTACAGTGTAAACGTTAGGTTTAGATTCAGGTTCATTCTCATCACTTAAGAAAGTAATAATAACATCTTTACTGTTCTCCTTTATTCAAATTATCCAAGTTTTTTTTTTTTTTTTTTTTTTTTGTAGCAACTACATTTTAATTCACGTTTTTATACATATGAACCAAATAGTCTTGGATAATATTTTGCATTGATGAAGGAAATCATGAATGTATTTTATAGAACTTGACTGAAAGATTCAGTTCACTTGAGAATGTTAATAAAGTAGTTTCGTGAATAAATTTTGAATAAAATATAGGGGGGACTGGGAGTAGTTTAGTATAGACTTTAATTATTACTATTATTATTATTATTATTATTACTACTACTACTACTACTACTACTACTATTATTATTATTATTATTATTTTGAGAGAGGGGGAGGGGAGAAATACTTAGAGAAATTCTGGTGAATGAGAAATAAAGTTTAAATTCTTCGCTTCAAAATCATGTATAATCCATCAATTAATTGTGTGTTTAAGCAACCCCGAAAACACTTTTCTCTAATAGCTTCCAACAGATGCAAACTAACCTCGCCTCGTGGGTTAGTTGCCATACCCGAAGTGGAGCGTTAGCATAATATGATATAGATAGGGACATTTTAGTAGAAAAATATTGTATTTTAATAATATTTGACCAAAAATGTTTTTTTTTGTCTGTATGAGTAAATAATGAATTTTTCAAGAAAAATAAATTCTGTTTATTTCATAGTTACCTATAGCTACTCAAATAGGTCAATGTTTGAAATCAACCCCGAACGTAGAAGTTGCGAGCCACAACTTTTCTTTGGTCGTACAAAATTGAATCATCCCTACTTGGCCATCTCTATTTTTCCTACTCCAGGACTTATTATTTCAACAAAACAAAGTCATTTATTTTGTATTCAGGATGATTAGGAGGCCCTTGATATTATGGAGGACTAGTTGTTGTTCTTGTTCGATGGAACCTTTTGGCATCTTTTTGAGTTTCTCCGAGGTTTGTGGTAATTGTCGATAGAATACCCTCATTATCTTCTTGACAGGTGGCTGAGGATGAATGCTCTTCACCATGTAGAGGTTTCTCAGCCTTTGAACTATCAAAGGAAGTCGAAGGTATGCCACAGTTATGTCATAGCTATATCAACCGAACCCATATATCACTATGTCTACTAGCCCTATAAGTATATTCAACGTAAGATGAATATTACAGAACCCAAACATCAGAAACAAAAGATTATGATACAGACAGAAACCACAGTTAACTTCACTTTCGATCTACATGTCCATCAGAATAAAAGTGTTTGCGCCGAAAAAACTTACTCACTAGTCAAAAAATGATGAAGCACATTTTCCTCTCGTGTCGCTTCTAAGCAGACTGCCAGTTACGGTAGATTGTGTAACTGTAAGTACACTCTAAAGTAGGAAGATTGCACATCTTTAGCTCCACGGTGGCAGGAAATAGAAGTAGTATGCTGACTAATCCCTTATAACTTTCCCTACTTAAATGAAATTTTGAAATTATGATAAAAAATTCTTACATATGATAAGTGTTTTTTTAATAATACCTTGTATTTTTCCATCCTATTATGAATTGATATATATGCTAACTGAAAAATTTATGTACAAGAAATCTAATATATTATAAAATTTGCTAAAAATAACTAATATTAATTTTTTAATGATTATTTTTTTTCCAAATACTGAACGATTTGTTTCTTAGCCATTTTCGACCATAATATTCCACTAATATAAATCGTATTGCTTTTAAGGCATGTGACATGAATAAACGTTCTGGCTTTCAGTTGCCAGGTGCCGGGTTCAAATTCTGGCACAGGCATGGGTTTGAAATCCATTTTAAGATGCAATTGTTGGTCTAATGAGCCTTAATATGCAGAAGATTACACCCCGAATCTCTTAAGGCATATTTTCAAAAATGGTACTAATATTTTCGAAACATAATTTTTCAAGTTATCATCTTCATAGGCAAACGACTTGAATATCTTACATTCAGCATTGATTATTTTTCCGTGTACGCGTTACAACCAACCGAAATTCAAACTTACAACGTTTTGAGTATCTAAATAAAGGTAATTGATTACAATAGTTTTGTAAGCATTCGTAATTAATAAACGATAAATTTATTTCATCTACTTCATTTTATTAAACACAGTTTGGAATATGAAAACAGCCATCTGTTTTGAAACATTTGAGAAAAAGGGGAAAAATAAAAATATGGCGTAAAATTTATTATCATATGTATAATGTACATTTATTTGTAAGTCTAACATGTATGCTTACATTTCCTTTGTTCTTTGGTTTTATGTTGTATTCTATTCCAAATTTAACTTTTCCTCTGTTTCTCTGTCTGTCATTTTTATATGATGATAAAAAAAAAAAAAAAACTTGACTGTATAGAAGTACAGAGTGAGACTTTTATGTTATCATTTTTAGCATCAGAAATAAACCATGGAAATTTATAACGAAAGAAATATAGTAAAAATAGTAATTGATTGATCAACTAACTAATCAGAGTATTAATGAATGTGATAGATGTAATAAAACTATGCATAAAAACACCATGAAATTGTTTGATATTTAAAATAATGGAATTTATGACTCTGGAAAAACAAGTAGGTAAACAAAAATATATTAAAGATTAAAAATAATGTTATGGTATTTATTAAATTTTCAATGTAAAATTTACATTGCATCATCATAGCCACCAAAAATATTAAAGTAAATATTCAAAAATATTAAAGTTAGATTAATCACCGGTATTTTTTGATAAAAATTTCTCTAGTAATTTTATACGTTACCCTATATAAAATAATTCAAGGTATTATTAAAAATACTTACAGTAGTTTGAAATTTTATGCACTACACATTTACATACAAGCCACATATATATGTGTGTACAATATTCGTGCCTTTTCGACGATTCCTTCACATTGTTGCATGTTCGATGGCTAGCATTGTAAGTTTCAGACAAGTTTGCTTTGTAAGTTATCACCTTTTTTTATTTTTTATTTTTTATTTTTATTTTTTTGTAATTGTAAGTTCTTGTTTGTTTTAATTCAAATTTCATCTTATATTCACTAGAAAGATTGTAAATTATGCATAAACATGCAAGACCATTAATTTTTTGTTTATTTTTGTAGTATACCTGAAATATTCATCTTGTATTGATGAACATAAGAAAAAAATCAGTGATTGTTTTGTGTCCTCTGATATTGTCGGAGATCCCGAATTAGAAATTGTAACAAACTCTACCAAAGCAGCCCAGGAAAAACCTCTTGATATTTGCTGGTATTTTTATTTATTTATTTACATATTTTATTTTACTGTATTTATTTATTATTTTGTTTATATTAAAGAAATCTCATATGACACTCATATTACTTCTGCTAGATATAGAAAAAGCTTTCCATTTAATTTTGGGTAACTCTGATATTGTCTATTTAAATTATATGTGGACTGTATAGTGTAATTGCCGAAACGTCAGTGGTGGCCTCCATGTTGAGCGTAGGGACTCAAAATACTTTAGTTTGTTTGTCTGTCTGTATGTGCGTATGCATGTCTCGCGATAGCGACCTCAAAGATCACCCTATTGACTTACAATTTGGTACACATGCTCATGAGCTGCCCACAATTAGTCGTATAGTTTTGAGTGGGTGTTCTATTTGTAGTTCGTGTACAGGGACACACCAAAGTTTTTCTTATCATTACGGCTTATGCGCAGAATGTGTATGTATTGCAGTAGCGGCCACAAAAATCCTCCAACTGTCTTGAAAATTGGTACATATATTTAGATGTTATATAAGAATAGCTGTATAATTTTTGGTGTACATATTATTTAATCTCCGTGTACAGGGACACATCAAAGTTTCTCTTATCATTACGGCCTATGGGCAGATTTTCGTTTAAACGCATTTTAAGTACAGTGCATTTAACAAAATGAAATTAATATACATTATTGAGCTTTAAAGCATGTTTCCTGAAGAAAATGTGTGCTAAGACAATCATTAATGTACATGTGTAGAAACTTATAAAAGTCTTCCGGCAATCCACATTGTGTGAAGTTTCGTTATGCTACATTCAACATACTGGAATTATAGAATACGTGATTAAGATGCTTAAAGGCAAGTTTTCTCTAGACAAAAGGCATGTGTAGACTAAATAATTTATTTTCAGGACCACACACAAGAACTCCTATGACATTCTGTAATCATCCAAATGGTGTTAAATTTGGTTTAAATATTAATGAGTTACAATAACTCAGTCGTATACTTTTTATTGGTGTATAGAGTTACTGTGGTTCGTGTTCAGGGGCACATAAATGAATTTAGTACTATTACGGTCTATAGATGGTACTTCTTATAAGTGCATTTTAACATAGATACACTCCATTAAACATAATGAAATAAACATACGATATTAGAGTGTTCAAAGCATGGTTTATGTAAAAAATATTGGAGATAGAATTGGTAATTTGTTTACATGGCAACACAAAATTATTCCAATTTATTATACAATCATTTTTTATGAAATTTAGTAGAAGTATTTGAGTTACAAAGAATTAACACAGGGCTATCAGTTACGAAGAAATATGTATATACACATAGGGGAGACCAGGGTACAATGGACCAATTTTGAAAATTTTAAGCGTTTACTCACAAAGTAATGATTTCTCGCTATTGAAAATGTGTGTGCATATTACCTATATACTGCTTCTTATGTTGCACTCAGTCAAAAGCAATAATTATGTTCACTTTTTTTAATATACATTTTTTAATAGCAACTGACAAAATGGACCATTGTACCCCGACCCCGGGCTACAATGGTCCATAACACAGGGAACTATGGACCACAGGTCAAATTTAAAACTAGTTGGCATAGGTGGACTCTGCTCAGTTCCCCATCACATTTATGTTCTCATAAATTTCTAGTGCGAGACATATTATAATCATGTTAAAAGAAATGAATTTGACCAAAGCTTGATATAGTGACAGAATGAAATCCCCGCCTAATAGGCTATCCACCGTTAACTTCGATATATATATCTTATTCTAATCTATTAATTTATTTTATCAGGGTCAATTCCGTTGTTTAGTTTTCATGCTACTATTTCCAATGCAATAATCCTCAAAATTCATATTTATATGAAAAATTTGCAATTTCGCTATGTTGATAAAATCGTAAATTACGAATGATTTACGAAATTTTCCTATTAGAATATTTGTATTCAATCATGCTGAAACAAATATCATAAATGTAATTTTGAAGTTGTCTAATGTATTTATGATCCTCAAAATGGAAATTTATGCTCAGTTTTGCCTTATTCTGACACGTTAAGTAAATCGTAAATTCCAAATAACTTACGAATTTTTTAAATTGGAAAAATCATAGTCTATGATATTCATGCCAGTATCCAAAATAATATTTCGAAAGTGGTTTGACATCTTTACGATGAAAATATCCCTCAAGATTGACGTTTATGTGAAATTTGGCTCTATGCTGCCATGTTAAGAAATTCGTAATTTTACAATAACTTACGAAATTTTTATATTGGAAATTCATAGTCATTAATGTTCCTGCCAGTGTTCTAAATAATATTTCAAAAGTAGTCTGACATCTTTACGATGAAAATATCTCTCAAAATTGACGTTTATAGGAAATTTTGCCCTATACTGCCATATTAAGAAATTTGTAAATTTCCAATAACTTGCGAAATTTTCAAAGTAGCACATTTATAGTTACTGATGTTCATTCCGGCATCAAACCTGATATTTTAAAACTGGTCTGACATTTTTACAGTAAAAAGTTTCCATTTAATGCACGTTTAAGTGAATTTTTGTCCTATTCTCCCATGTTAAGAAAATCGTAAATTTCTCATAACTTACGAAGTTTTTTAATTCGAATGATTGCAAAAGAATAGGGTTCTTGCCAGTATCGAAAGTAATATTTTAAAACTGATCTGACCTCTCTGCGATCATTTGTTCGTGAGATATCGTGTTAACAGACTAACAATCTAACGGACTAACACACTGACACACTAACGGACTGACACACTGACACACTGACACACTAACAGACACCTTACAGATAGACACCATACAAATTTTGTCATTTTCGGATTCCTCACACCTGAAAACGTGTAAAAATGTCAAAAAACCGAGGTCGAAAATTTTCACGATTACCTAAGTTCCCCATACCTATAGTATGATGGGGAACTAAAAGTGTACTAATGTAGTGTGTTATTTAATAGCATAAAATGTAGAATATATTATATTTGTTTATTTATGTCTTCGATTCATACAAATGATGTAAGTTAATGAACATTAAAATTATGAAAATGATACACCAGACGACTTTTGTGTCACTGAAAGTCTGTTGTTTTCTTGTGAAGTTGTAGGGTCTGGAAGACTCATCATTACAATAGCTTGAAAATTTACAAGAGATATAAAACACTCTAAGGAAAAAATGTAGAGATCTTGATTAGGTTTTCATTGCATGAATCTCACAAAAACAGATTCTTTATCTTTTATTTCTGTGATTAAACCAACAAAATGTAAAACAGTCTTTTCCGTCAAACTTATTTGTATTATTATTTTTAATTGCATTATTTAATTCAGTTCGTTATAGCTGTATGGTATTTGCAAAAATATAAGAATACAAAAGTAACTGAAGTTTTATTAAAAATAAATAAGAAGAAACTTCAACGTAAATTGCTTCCTTATTAGTTCCCTATCATACTATAGGTATGGGGAACTTAGGTAATCGTGAAAATTTTCGACCTCGGTTTTTAGTTCCCCATCATACTATAGGTATGGGGAACTTATGTAATCGTGAAAATTTTCGACCTCGGTTTTTTGACATTTTTACACGTTTTCAGGTGTGAGGAATCCGAAAATGACAAAATTTGTATGGTGTCTATCTGTAGGGTGTCTGTTAGTGTGTCAGTGTGTCAGTGTGTCAGTCCGTTAGTGTGTCAGTGTGTTAGTCCGTTAGATTGTTAGTCTGTTAACACGATATCTCACGAACAAATGATCGCAGAGAGGTCAGATCAGTTTTAAAATATTACTTTCGATACTGGCAAGAACCCTATTCTTTTGCAATCATTCGAATTAAAAAACTTCGTAAGTTATGAGAAATTTACGTTTTTCTTAACATGGGAGAATGGGACAAAAATTCACTTAAACGTGCATTAAATGGAAACTTTTTACTGTAAAAATGTCAGACCAGTTTTAAAATATCAGGTTTGATGCCGGAATGAACATTAGTAACTATAAATGTGCTACTTTGAAAATTTCGCATGTTATTGGAAATTTACGAATTTCTTAACATGGCAGTATAGGGCAAAATTTCTCATAAACGTCAATTTTTAGAGATATTTTCATCGTAAAGATGTCAGACTACTTTTGAAATATTATTTAGAACATTGGCATGAATATTAATGACTATGAATTTTCCAATATAAAAATTTCGTAAGTTATTGGAAAATTACGAATCTCTTAACATGGCAGAATAGGGCAAAATTTCACATAAGCGTCAATTTTTAGGGATATTTTCATCGTAATGATATCAGACCACTTTTGAAATATTATTTAGGATACTGGCATGAATATCATAGACTATGATTTTTCCAATTTAAAAAATTCGTAAGTTATTTCGAATTTACGATTTACTTAACATGTCAAATAAGCCAAAATTGAGCATAAATTTCTATTTTGAGGATCATAAATACATTAGACAACTTCAAAATTACATTCATGATATTTGTTTCAACATGATTGAATACAAATATTCTAATAGGAAAATTTCGTAAATCATTCGTAATTTACGATTTTATCAACATAGCGAAATTGTAAACTTTTCATATAAATATGAATTTTGAGGATTATTGCATTGGAAATAGTAGCATGAAAACTAAACAACGGAATTGACCCTGATAAAATAAATTAATAGATTAGAATAAGATATATATATCGAAGTTAACGGTGGATAGCCTATTAGGCGGGGATTTCATTCTGTCACTATATCAAGCTTTGGTCATATTCATTTCTTTTAACATGATTATAATATGTCTCGCGCTAGAAATTTATGAGAACATAAATATTATGGGGAACTGAGCAGAGTCTACCTATGCCCACTAGTTCATCTTTGAAGACATAATAGACCTAATTAAGGTTAACTATGAAATTTTTAAGTATAATTTATAACTAACACTTCAAAAATGCAGATTTTGTAAATCAGTTTATTATGACAGAAAACCGGAGTAAATGGACCATGTTCATTTTACCACGGTTCTTAGTGGTCCATTATACCCCGCGTAGTCGTCTGACAGCAAATGTAACAAAAAAAAAAAAAAAAAAAAAAAATTAAAGAAAAATAATTTTTAAAGTTATTTTAGTCAGATGAAATATAACAATAGATGACCTTACCTCTCTTTTATACTATATAATATCTTTCAGAACACAATTCATGAATGAAGAAAAGAAAAAATATTTAGCAAAAAATATTTACTTTTGGCTACTTCAAAACAACTTTCGAGAATAAAATGGCTAAATTGTCAGGTAGGCATGAAGTTGCTGGCCAAGTTTCATCACTGTAGTGTGTCTAGCTATGTACCAAAATACGAACCATAAAAATAAATAAATACCTTTATAGGGAGTGGTCCATTGTACCCCAGTGTCCCTTATATACAGATAGATATAGGAGACAGATACATCGGGGCTTGAGAGGAACGGTAGCCCCCCTCAGAACCGTATTTGTTTAAGTAGCGAGTTAATCTTTTTCTCTCTCTCTCTATCACACACACATATACACACACACATATATATAATTATTTAGAATGATATGGAATACAGTAATTTGCAAAAGTTTAAGACCAGTAGCCAATATCTGGTATTTTAACACACTGCATCATTTGCGCAGATTATTGCGTCATCTCATATGCTGATTGCATCAGACGCCTTTTACTGCTATAATAAAAGTGCCCGGCACGTTAATCGCCAATTGTTTATTGGATTTTGTCGTAGACAGTGCTGTTGTGTAATTATTGTAATGTTTAAAAAACCTTCATTTACTGTTGCAAAAAGGTCAGAAATATTGACCCTGCATAAAATTGGATTTTCTGAACGTCAAATAAGTTCAAGGGTAAATGTGAGCAAGACAGCTGGGCATCAAGCTATTAGTAAATTTAAAATTTCGGGAAAAGTTGTGGACGAAGCGGCCGCCCTAGAATAACGAGTGCACGTGATAATCATGGGATAAGAAGGATGGTCGTACAAGATCCAAGAACCTCCTGCAGTACGATTAAACATTCTCTAGCTGCAAAAGGCACCAACGTCAGTTTGAGTTTTATTTCAAGACGTTTGGCCAAAGATTTTGGTTTATCATCCCATAATCCTGCAAAGAAACCTCGAATTACTCCAAGTATGAAAAAGAAACGACTCTTAAGGTCCTCGAATTTTCCCGAAATTTTAAATTTACTAATAGCTTGATGCACAGCCGTCTTGCTCACATTTACCCTCGAACTTAATTGACGTTCAGAAAATCCAATTTTACGCAGGGTCAATATTTCTGACCTTTTTGTAACAGTTAGTGAATGTCTTTTACCCATTACAATAATTACACAACAGCACTGTCTACGACAAAATCCAATAAACAACTATTGGGAATTGTGAGTCAGTTTAAATACGCACCAGGCTATCGGACTACCAATAAACAACTGGCAATAAACATGCCATAGTACCTTTGTTTATAGCAGTAGAATGCGTCTGATGCAATCAGCACATGTGATGATGCAATAATCTGCGCAAATAATGCAATGTGTTAAAATACTAAAAATCGACTATTGATCTTAAACTTTTGCAAATGACTGTAATAAAAATGATCATCTAGGTAATGAGTGATGCAAATAGGACATTGAGGCACCTGATATGCAGATCCACAAGTTAAATTTAAAATCGAAGCAAAAATGCGTAATAGCACTTAAAATTCATTTCGAGGAAATTAACCAATCTAAGAATTTTTACTATATTGTTGTATGAAATAGTAAGTTGTGCAACAGTTAATACTTATATAATTGAGAAAACTTTCTTATATCAACAGTTCCAACATAGATAAATATATTCATATTCACCTAATATTTACAAAATGTTCTCATAGCCGGCGTCAGTTATTACCTCAGTTTTGATTAAAGCAAATCACAAAAAGAATTTTAAAAGAAGCCTAGAATTTGCTCTTTCTGGAAAATCCATTTTCCAGAATAGCTTTTTTGTCAGAAAAGCGGCTTATGCAGGAATAAAATATAATATTTATAATTAAGCTAATACAATTTCTTAAGCAAAACATAGTATTTCATGAGGAAAAGAAAAATAGAATTATATTTCTTTCATTTATCCAAATTTGGTCGATTAAATAAATAAATAAAATAAATAATAAATGGGATTTTTTAAAATTTAGAAATCATAAAATGGAGATGAAAATAGCAGTAATGAGTGGGTGAAAAATGTAAAATATACTTAAAGAAGAAGAAGTAACATAAAATATGGAATGGTACCAAAAATAACGAAATCCAAAAAAATTCTGCATGAAGTATTAATAATGTCTATACTTGAGATAAATTTTAGTTTTAATTAAAAGAAAAAAAAAAGTTTTCGACTATTTAATTTTTCCTATTTAATTTCCTTTATTTGTTTATTTACTTAAAACCACCAAAACACATTAAAAACACTTAAAAGTTTACAAAAGTTGAATCCTCAATAGTCTAAAATACTGCAGTTTATTATGGTGAGTTGAAATAGAAATGGTATTTCATATTCACCTCCTTTCCTCTATATGTTTATTTTATTTTGAAATAAACACAAAATTTAGAAATTTTACAATGTAAGAAATATAGTTAAAATTGTATTAAAATAATTGTAAATTATTTGAAATCTATATTAATAAAATCAGAGTTTTGTCTGTAAATTTGTCGGAATCGAAAAATTTTGCGATATCTTCACGTTTTACACCCCATGAAAGCCGAAAATGACTTCAGAAAATTTTGCCTGTGTGTGTGTGTGTGTGTGTCATCGTGTCCGAATGTCGCTTTTTTTGTCCGGGCATCACTTGAGAACGGCTGGACGGAATTCAACGGCGCTTGGCAGGAATTTAGGTCTTCACCCAACTTAAAATTATATCTATCAACTTTTCAGAAATTCTCCCCCGTTCCCCCCCTAGGGGGTAAAAGACTAAAACACGTTTGTCCGGGCATCACTCGAGAACGGCTGGACGGAATTCAACGTCGCTTGGCAGAAACTTAGGTCTTCACCCAACTTGAAATTATATCTATAGAAATTTTCAAAATTATGATTAGTGTTTAAATTGTGCGTAAAAAACGCCTGCGCATGAGCCATAAATATTTTTTCACTAAAATGCTTTGAATGGAAAAATAAAATATAAAAATAATTTTTTAAGTTAAAGACTTTTGTATTCGCGTGATTCGCACTACAAATTATGAAAAGATTGAAATGAAGTGTTGCCATCTAATTTTCATACTTTAGTTAATTTTAAAAAATCTAATTGTCGTATCGAAAAACTGTTTACACCCCAGGATTCAGAAAAATCGCCTCTTTCATTTGGTACTGAATTTGTAACAATAAGTCTGATATTTCTAATTTATTTTTCATTTTATCCGTTTTTCCGTTGCCACTTAAATTTCATACATTAGTTATTTTTTAAAAATCTAATTGTCGCATCGAAAAACTGTTTGAACCCCTGGATTCAGCAAAATCGCCCCTTTCATTCGGTATCAAATTTATAAATATAGGTCTGATATTTCTAATTTATTTTACCCTTTTTCCGTTTTCAAACCAGATTCGATACGGAACAGCTTTAGTATTGGATCCCTTTGGCAAAATTTGAAATTCGGAACCGAAGTAGCTCGGACGTTTCTCGCCAAGATCTTTAATTGCACAATTGAGATAGCCAATTCAGTTCATCGCAGAAATGGCTTAAAATATTTAAAGTCACCAAAGGGTTCCCATACTAAAGCTGTGAGTTTTGTATTTATTTATTTATAATATTTTCTATTAAAGACTTCTGTGGTCACGAAATTTGGTGCGTAAATTGTTTGTTTGCATCCGGCACTTATTGTAACTGGATTTCACGAAAATCGAAATCCCCCCCCCCCCCCACACACACACCTTCTCGGAGTCGGAGGGCAATAAACGGTATAACTTTAGTATAACCCCACAGCTGAATTTGCCGATTTTTCTTTGGCGCCGTTTTGAAGGATAACGATGTCGTTCTGGACTGTTTGCGATATAATATGCAGCCTAAAATGTTGTTTATTTTGGATTTTTGATCTTATGATTTAGATTATGATTTTGTGATTTAGATTATGATTTTATCATTTATCATATATGATTTATGATTTAGCCATAAGCGCCAACAAAAAAAAATCGCCAAATATCTTTGTGGGGTTATACTGAAGTTGTTCCCAATAAACATGTGTAAAAACATGTTTTTCCGTTTGAATTCGCTTTGAATTATCTTAGAATGGCGAATTTTTGTGCGCGGATATTGATTAAGTGTACGCATTATGTACATTAGTGTGATTTTGCAAAACTTCGAACTCACCGCTGAGGAAGGGGAAGTAAAAAGTGAGTAAGTTGTGCCGAAGACAGTGGAGACCCAGAGTCCTTAATTTGCGAGCGAGAAAACCTCTACCAATCACAGCGAGAACTTAGGTTATTAATAAAGATATGGTATTTTGAGACTTCATTTAAGTTTAATGTCCAGCGAAGCGGGCAAAGCCTGCTAGTATAAAATAAATATGTTAAATTGAAATCTACTAATCATAAAAAAGAAAAAGAAAACTGCGTTTACTGTTTATACCTATTTTTTAACATTAAGTAAAAAGATGGATATTTGAGCTTATGGGTGCATTGTAAGTAGAACATTATGGGCATACAATGATCTATCTCGATAGATACCGTGTGTGAAATTAAATGCATGCCATTCTATTTCACTTCACGGATATTTTTTATATAAGATTGCGTCATAGCTTTTATTGCGTAGGAAAGTTGGGGGGGGGGGTATTATAAAACATTTAAAATAATTTAGATTTGTTTTTCTATCGCTTTCTATTCATCAAAAATATACAAAATATTTATGTGATATTCTCACATACACGGATATTTAAAATGAATTAAATGCAACAATATTCCCAAATTAATGGAAAGTTATTCATAATTTATGCCTAATGTGTGATATTTTTCCCTTTCTTTTTCAATTTAGTCCCATAGTTCAATATATAGAATGCAGTGAAAATGCCATTGAGAGAAGGTGTGGATCAGAAACTAAAGCCGTTGTTGAAAGAGTTTTGTTGAAAATTGCGGGAAAACAGCTTGAGGAGTTATGCAGGAACATGGATTCTAATTTTCCGAACAATCCATCAGTTTGTGTTAATTCTGCTTCAACCCATGAAACATCATTTATTACTTATCTTGCATTAATTTATGTTATTTTGTCTTTGTTTGTATTTTCCTAATAAAAATATACACAAAATTTATACTAATCTCTGATGTTTGTGCAATGTCTTTCGTATTTCCAAATTCAGATAAAAAATATCGATTTGGACAAAAAAAAAAAAAAAAAAAAAAAACACCGCAGATTACACACTAACACACACAAAAAAAAAAAAAAAAAAAAAAACTATACAGACATAACATGATTTGTACATCTACTATTATTTAACACTTTTTTATACAATGTGTGCGTAAAAAAAATACTAAGGCAATTGTATCTGAAGAACATATAAATTTATATAAATTCATATAAATTTCATATAAATTTATATGTAGTTGCATCTTGACATAAATTAGTGCCATCAGATGCAAATCTCTCAACAGGTGGCGCTGGTATTCTGTAATTTTTCCCCTTTAAGGGAAGGCTATATCTCAAGTTCTATTGTGTATAATCGAACAAAACTCGATGTGAGAGAGGTCCATTATGAAATATACTACTGATTCAATTTTGGTGCATACCTGCCGATAGGTGATGCTGCTATTCTGCAATTTTTCCCGTGAACGGGAAAGCTATATCTCAGACTCTATTGCAAATAATTACACAAAACTTAGTATATAAGAGAGCCAATATGAAACACTATGCTGGACATATTTGGATGCATATCAGCAGGCAGGTGGCGCTTCTGTGCTGGAATTTATCCCGTAAAAAGGAAAGTTGTATTCCTTTTATGGCATTTAAATGCATCAAAGTTGATTTGGAATACACTGGGTTTCAAAATGATATGAACACCAAATTTTCCAAGCATAAAAAAAAAAAAAAAAACATTACCAAATAAACTTAAAATTTACCAATGTCAGAAACAGAATATATATTTTTATTTTATAACCAAATATAATTCAAACAAACATTTTTTATATAAAGAAAATTGTCCTTTTTGTTTTTCAGGTATTTGCATAATGATATGAACACGGGCCAAAAGTATGGATAAATAGCCAATGTATGCACCAGGTTATCTAATTAATGTAAAAAACACGGTCACATATAGAGCAGACCAAGCCTTTTAATGTATTATGGTCATTTTTTTTCCAGTGGGGGCTGATAGAAGCTTTTAATTCTGAAATTGTGGCGTATTGCTTTCCATTTGCATGAACTGCTCTAAACAGTAGGCTCCAGATATTTTCCCTCGAGTTTAAATCAGGAGAAACAAATGATCATGGAATTGCATGAACACCATTATTTAGGAACCATTCCCAAGTTCTCTTTATCGTGTGGATGAATTTCCTGTTGAAACATCCAGAAAAGTCCGCCTATTTCCTCGGCAACAGGCAATATTTTTTTTTTTCAAGTAGATCTTGATAGGTTATTGTATTCATTTTGCCAAAGGGAAATTCAATGTCGACTATACCACGAAATCCAAATGCAGTCCAAACCATGAGTGACCCTTCACCTAGCTTCCGTTTTGTAAATGTTTCAGGTTCTTTGCGCAAATCGTGCCAATAATAAGAAAAACTGTCAAAACCACATAATTTGATTTTTTTTTTATTGGAAAATATTATTGTTTCATATTCTAACTTCCAGTACATGTGTTCTTTCGACGAATCCAGGCGATTCTGCTAGTCATACGTGGTTGGGATTTTCTTTCCTCGTACTTCAGCACCTTAGAGCTATTACCCTAACAACACACTTGTCCATAATACATCCTAAAGATGTCCACAGGATGTATTTAGGATTCATTTTCATTCATAGGACATCCTGAGGATGTCATTTTCGCTGTTAGGGAAGATGTGCTGTTAGGGAAATACTCTGGACAAAGTACTTTTCGACGCTTCTATCGCTGGATTTCTCGTAAATTCACTTAAAGTTGTTTCTCATCGCTCTTTTCTTTCTTTTTTTTTTTTTTTTTTTTTTTTTTTTTTCTTAGTTTTATAGGATGTTCCGGAGATTTCTTTGCTCCCTAATCCTCTTGCAATCGAAGAAAATTCAATATTGCACCTGGAGTTTTTTTCAAGCATTTTGCACTAACTCTTGCTGAAAGTCTTTCATCATGAAAAGCCACAATTTTGCCTTTCTCAAAAACAAGTGCTTTTTCGACCCATACTCCTACAACTCACTTTCTTGACTCGTTTGCACATTTGTATGCCAAAACTAATTTGCATATTTTGGTTTCTTCTTCTCGGAGTTCTATTCTATATTCCTGAACAGATTATATGCTCGTTTACTGATAATTTCGATTAGGGTTCATATCATTTGCAACACCACTTTTTTTGATAATAATAAAAAAAAAAAAAAAAAAAAATACAGTTTTATATTCATTTTATCGTTATGTATTGGGTGAGATAATTATACGTTTTCTGATAATTATTTATGAACTTTTGCCATGATATAATAAAATTATTAGGTTCTCATATCATTTTTCAAACCAGTATATAAATATTATGAAGACGAATGGCTTAATTTCACTTTCAGCGTATATCAGCTGACAGGTAGTGTGTTATTCTTCTTCTTCTTCTATTATTTTCCACATGGGTATATCTCAATATCTGTTGATTAACATTGCATGAAATTTTATATGTCAATTCTTTACTACGAGAAGCTACGATTAAACTTTTGTACTAGTTAAACAGTAAGTGACACTGTTATATAGAGTGGCACAGAAGAAAGTTTTGTGATGGCCACCATGTACTAGTTTTTTCCTTATTTTAATAGATTTTTTAAAGTTTCGTTCCCGTCCTAGCGGCATTACTCCAAAATTCAATAAATAATGTTTCAGAGGAAGCTAAATGCAGAAGTCACTCGAAATTTCTTAGTAGGTGCTTGTGCGACTTGCTTCTTTGATGAGATACTCGTGCCTAAATTTTTCACATAATGAAGGGTTTTGACTTGAAACAACTTCTACGAATTTTTATATTCCATAATGTTTACTTACAAAGTTTTTTATTAAATAAAATAAATGTTATTTGAATTTAATCCAGTTAACTTATAAATGTTTCAATCCAAAAATTTCTCGAAAATTAAAAATTACATTTTTTCTCTTTTTTACATACTTATGATCAGCTACGTATCAAATAACTATTTTTGAAATTTGTTTAGTCCTTTTCAAAAGAAATTAGGTATTGAACGCTAAAGGGTTAAACTATGTACATTTTTTTTTTTAATAACTAAAATATAAAATGTTATATTTATATATTTAAAACACAAGAAACAGTTCGTGAGTGAATATCAGAGCATTAATTTACTGTACTTTGATGTACAATAAAAATTTAAACTTATTCACACACCATATAATAAATGCTTGCACTTGGTCTTGTCTCCAATGTAGTAGCGCATGCCTTTTTGCACATGAGAAAGAAAAGCCATGTTCTTTTGAAACCGGTAGCCGCAAGCATTTACTTTATTTTTTATGGTGAGTGAAAAAGTTTCAAAGTTCATCAAAATACAGTAAATTAATGTATTAATATTCATCGTACTTTCTTATGGGGTGTGTATGTATATATATTATATAAGGGAAACAAAACAAAAAAAAAAAAAATCCTGAAATGTTGACACAAAATTGACTTTCGTTGGACATTGAATGTTATGCTTTTCAGCTTTTCTCAGATGCAAATCGCCTGTATTCATCATGGGAAATAATTTAAATAAATAATTTAAACTATGTGAGTTTATAGGTTACAGGAAAGTTACGCGGTGGTCACAACGTTTTAATTTTTTCGTTTGCAATACTTCTCATACATAGTCTTATGATTTTTAACACGCTTATATTAGCTTCACCTGTATGTATGCATGTATGTTTGTTTGTAACTTCTCCTGGAGCAAAACGTGATTGCACAAAATCCTTCATATCTCAAACAAAAAAACAGATATCCGTAAAATTTTTGCTTTAAAATATAGCTAATACTAATGTCTAAAAATCAGTTTCTGGAATTTTTGAAATTCGGTCCCCAAGGGGAACGGTGGGAGGGGGGCAAAACGTGATTTAACATGCGTAAAACGTGATTTCGCATAATCCTATATATCCCAAACAAAAAAAAAAAATAGATATACGAGAAATTTTTACTCTAAAATATAGCTAAGGCAACTATCTAAAAACTAATTTCTGGAATTTTAGAAATTCAGCCCCCAGGTGGGGCAGCAAGGGGGGGTGGCTATGGAGCAAAAAAAAATAGAAATACAGTTAGACCGTTGAAATTGGTACAGATAGGTTTTAAAGGTCTGCAAGTCGAATGGGGATATTTTCAATTGTGTAAAGTTATTAGGAGGGGCAAGAGAAGGGGGGGAAGGGAGGGGGGGCAAAAAATAAAAATAGTGTCAGATCGTTCAAAATTGGTACATAGAGGTTTTCGATACTTGCAAATCAATTGCGGATATTTTTGAATTTGTAAAATTATTAGGAGGGGCGGGTAGGGGGTGAGGGGGTAAGGGGGGGCTATGGGGCAAAAACAAATAGAAATACAGTTAGGCCGTTCAAAATTGGTACAGATAGATTTAAGAGGCCTGCAAGTCGAATGGGGATATTTTCGATTGTGTAAAGTTGTTAGGAGGGGCAAAAAGGGGGGGGAGAGGGGGGGGGCAAAAAAATAAAAATAATGTCAGATCGTTCAAAATTGGTACATAGAGGTTTTCGATACTTTCAAATCGATTGCGAATATTTTTGAATTTGTAAAATTATTAGCAGGGGCGGGTAGGGGGGTGGGGCGGTAAGGGGGGGCTATGGAGCAAAAACAAATAGAAATAGAGTTAGGCCGTTGAAATTGGTACAGATAGGTTTTAAACGTCTGCAAGTCGAATGGGGATATTTTCGATTGTGTAAAGTTATTAGGAGAGACAAGAAGGGGGGGAGGGAGGGGGGGGGGCAAAAAAATAAAAATAGTGTCAGATCGTTCAAAATTGGTACATAGAGGTTTTCGATACTTACAAATCGATTGCGGATATTTTTGAATTTGTAAAATTATTAGGAGGGGCGGGTAGGGGGTGAGGGGGTAAGGGGGGGGGGCTATGGGGCAAAAACAAATAGAAATACAGTTAGGCCGTTCAAAATTGGTACAGATAGATTTAAGAGGCCTGCAAGACAATGGGGATATTTTCGATTGTGTAAAGTTATTAAGAGGGGAAAGAAGTGGGGGAGGGGAGGGGGGGGGCAAAAAAAAATAGTGTCAGATCGTTCAAAATTGGTACATAGAGGTTTTCGATACTTACAAATCGATTGCGGATATTTTTGAATTTGTAAAATTATTAGGAGGGGCGGGTAGGGGGGGGCTGTAAGGGGGGGGCTATGGAGCAAAAACAAATAGAAATACAGTTAGGCCGTTGAAAATTGGTACAGATAGGTTTTAAAGGTCTGCAAGTCGAATGGGGATATTTTCGATTGTGTAAAGTTATTAGGAGGGGCAAGAAGTGGGGGAGGGGAGGGAGGCAAAAAAAATAAAAATAGTGTCAGATCGTTCAAAATTGGTACATAGAGGTTTTCTATACTACAAGTCGATTGCGAATATTTTTGAATTTGTAAAATTATTAGGAGGGGCGGGTAGGGGGTGGGGCGGTAAGGGGGGGCTATGGAGCAAAAACAAATAGAAATACAGTTAGGCCGTTGAAAATTGGTACAGATAGGTTTTAAAGGTCTGCAAGTCGAATGGGGATATTTTCGATTGTGTAAAGTTATTAGGAGGGGCAAGAAGGGGGGAGGGAGGGGGGGGGCAAAAAAATAAAAATAGTGTCAGATCGTTCAAAATTGGTTCATAGAGGTTTTCGATACTTACAAATCGAATGCGGATATTTTTGAATTTGTAAAATTATTAGGAGGGGCGGGTAGGGGGTGATGGTGTAAGGGGGGGGGGGGGCTATGGGGCAAAAACAAATAGAAATACAGTTAGGCCGTTCAAAATTGGTACAGATAGATTTAAGAGGCCTGCAAGTCGAATGGGGATATTTTCGATTGTGTGTAAATTTTAACCAAAAACTTACATACTGTAGTTATTTATGTGATAAATAATAAAATAATAAATATAGTTTAAAAAGCATGCTTTCGTAGCACATCGAACTAAAAAGTGAAAAGTAAATATAGTTTAAAAAAACTAAAAAACACGCTTTTAAAGAACATCAAACTAAAAAGTGAAAAATAATTCTTAATATAAGCTGAAAACAATAATGAACGAAAAATACTAGTATAATAGTGAAAAAAGCGTGGGGTGCTTTGTGCCATATTTTTCGTACATCGAGCAACCCACGCTTTTTTCACAATTATACTAGTATTTTTCGTTCATTATTGTTTTCAGCTTATATTAAGAATTATTTTTCACTTTTTAGTTTGATGTGCTTTAAAAGCGTGTTTTTTAGTTTTTTTAAACTATATTTATTATATGCAACCTTACTAATTTTACCATTCACACTATTAATAATATTCTTTTATAACAAATCATGCTGTAATTCCTTTTGAAAAACAAAATAATCTGGTGTTGCACGTACACTAGTTTACATTCTCTTACTTTACATACTATAATTATAGCAGTTTGAGGTGTAAATTACGAGACAGTGATGCCAGATTGGGGATTTTTGAGGCTTCTGTGGATAATTTTGAGGACCAAATGTTTGTGGGGACATTTTGGGGAATTCTAAAATTTTTGGGGACAAATCTTGGAAATTCTTCAACTTTCTGTCAATGTTGGCAACTCAATGATTTATCCCTACGACCAGGGACTTTCAATAACTTTATTGTTATTTGGGGAATTTTTTCAAAAATTGCCTTCATTTGGGGAAAAATCTGAGCTTAAATCCACTTAAATCTGCTTGATATTTTTCTTTTTGAAAAAATTTTTATTTTCTCTTTTCAGTAAAAATCAAGTTGGGGATTTTTTCGGAAAAAACCCCTGATTTGGGGAAATTTGAAGACCTGTTTGGAGAAATAATTTTCGACCATCTGGCATCACTGTTACGAGGTGCTCTGAGCATTTATATTATACCTTAAACCACAGATCAAATTAGTTTCGGAAACAGTTTATTTGACATACATTTCTGTATAAAGGGAACTACCTCCCTCTCACCAACCCCTCTGCACAATCTCACATTTCAGTGTTGCAGCCGCATCTGTAAAACAGTTAAGGATGTTAATTAAATTTTAATTATCTCAAATTATTTAAAGAATTGACGCCCACACAACATTTGGAATCTTTTTGACTAATTATGAATAGCCTTGTATATTATCTATAAATTCTATATGCCTCAAATAATGTATTTAAATTTATCAAGAAGAAAATATATATATATAAATAAAATAAATATATCGCATGACACAAGTTGAAATGCATTTCAAGCCACTTTCAAACATTGCATTAATACATAGGTATTCTTTTGTGTGGTCATTTTTGATATCATATTACATATTGAATACGCCTATTGCACATAAAAAAATATATGTTATATATATATATATATATATATATATACACTAAGCGACAAAAAAAAAGCCGCACTGCAGGAAAAATGACTTATACTTTTTTTATTCGTAATAACTTTAAAATTAATTTTTGAAACAAATGAAACTCTCTTATTTGCGTAATACCAAAGGGATGAAATGATACCTATGTACATTTTCGATTTAATAATTTGCATTATTGCACACTACGGAGTAATTTTTAAAAATGTGCATAAAACTTTCTTTTTGAACATAATGCAATAACCATACACTTTGTATTCTGCTATAATTTATTAAATGAAATAAACAAGTTATATTTTAATATATGAAATAAAACTATTTTTTTGTTAGATCTAAGCAATTTTTTATTAAAAATATGTATTCTGCATTGGGTTAATTCCACCTTTATATGGAATTACTGCTTTAATGCGCAATGGCATAGTATTATACAGTGTTTTAATATAAATCTCAGAAATTTCAACGTGCAAAATATCACAAATAATTTTTTCTAGTTCAGGCGGAGTTATAGGTTGGAAATTTCGAATCCTCTCCCCTCTCCCCCGCTCTTTTATTGACGAAACGTTTTCGAGAGGATCGCGATTAGGACTATTCTCATGTCTGGTAAAGAAGAAATTTTACTATATCTTTCGTGGGATTTAACTTAAAGTGAAAAAAGATATGATTACTTACAGAATTATAGGTTCTCTCTGGAATGGATAGGAAATTTTGACAATTTGAAGTAATAAACTGACCACAGACGCCGCGTAGTAAGGTGCATTTTCAGCGTAAAATGCTGTTTACGGAAATGTCCAAGACACCTCCAAAATAGTCGGTCAGGCAAAACTTTTATGAAAATTGCGTTTTATTTCGAGTTAATTCATCCCTTGAGCATAATAATTTGTCCGACTGTTTGAAAAGGTATGCACCTCCGTAGCATAATGTACGGAGATTGTGTCACTGTTTTAAAAGTGTGATTTTCATTAAGTCGGTCATATTTTCGTTGTCAGTTCCGCTTGTTTTCTTTAGCTCGAAATAAGTTAAACTTGACTCATCAAAGAGAAACAGTTCAGCCCAATAATTAACTAATCATTTTTTATTTTTTTAGCCATCTGAGGTCATGGTTTCCTAATTTTCTTCACTAAGAATGGAATCTTTTCAAATTTTCTGTCATTTAAACCTGCTTTGTTTAATAGTTGCTGTACTGTAGTTAAAGAAATTATGCTGCTAAACACTTTTTCTGAATCTCTTTTATGTTCTAAATGTAATACAAACCGATTTTATAAGAAATGGCTTTTTAACTTACGGTCATCTCGCTTGGATGAGCAACATGGCCGCCATAAACCAAATTTCCAGTTTAAACGACCAAAAAACGTTATAACTTGCTAAAAACCGTTTTACTAATATTTCGTTAGCATTTAATTATTTTACCAACTCACGAATTAAAATATTTTTTGATTTTCATTCAAAAATTAATACTTTTTGTGGCATCGTTAACTGCCTTATTCTTATCATTTTTGAAATAATTTCTAAAATTACAATTTTCCTGACTATTGTATTTTGTTTTTAACACTGGACTGAGTACTAATGTGTATGTGGTGGACAACATAATAAAATCTGTTCGAAAATTTGCTTTTTAAACGATAAATTTGGCGGTTGTAGAAAGCGAAAAGGAAAATATCCAAGTGCGGCTTTTTTTTTTTTTGTCGCTTAGTGTATATATTATGTTTGAAGCTGTCCAAAGAACTTAATCTGTACCTATCAAAAATTTAGCTCATAGACGTAATATATTTTAATTTTTTTTATGTCCCGCTATGTGAACCATTTCGCACACTGGAAAGAAAAGTAACACAAGTTTTGAGTCCATGTCATAGATAAATGTATATAAAATGGCCCAACGTGCACGAAAAGCGTCAGATCTCTGTCACGTAATTTATTCACCTGAAATGCAGTTGTTATAAGTTTTATTATAAGCTAGTCAGTCAAATCTTTAAGTTGATTTTCCTCAAAAACAGCACGATTGATTTGTGTCACTTTTCTTACCGGAATGCGATTTGTCTGATCTCACTCTCAATACAAAGCTTCAAGTAGATTTATTCTATATGATACTGATTTAGAATGTCGAGTTCGGACTTTCTGCAGATATTTGTTGTTAAGATATGCTGATAACACACTATCCCTCTTTCTCTCATATACACATGCATACAAACCAACTGCTAAAAAATCTTATTTTCGGATATAGTAATTTCAAAACGTGTAAATACTGTGAAAATTTAATTTCGAAAATTTAACCCTAGAACTATACTTTCTATACCATATACGAGTAAGAAAAGTAAAAAAAATTTATTGAATATAAACAAAGTGTATAGATTTCATCGCTTCCTTTCAGGTAAGTGGATGATTTGCCGGACCTTGGTGTTCTTTCACGTTTTGCATTTGGCTATCGCACGCAAGCTTTAAAAATATGATCGTTTCTCTCAACGCTAATTTACGACGCACTTCGTTTTGGTACAAACCGTTAGTGACGTCACGTTTCACTCGGCTGGTTAGTCACGCTCAGAAATCATTTAATTGAAAACGATTTTTTATTTTTCCACTCGGAAAAACTTCTCATCTGAATGTACGCATCTCTCAAACAATGGTTTCATCTCTTTGCAGGTATTAAAGACAGATTGCGCGCGCTTCCGTTTATGGGAGATATTTTTTATTTCATTTTATTCAAGGGGATGAATTCGGATGTAATTATTTTTTACTTGTGCTAAAAACTAAATATAATGCAAGTATTGCTTGTTAATAAAATTACATGTCTTTTCTTCAAATACAAAGATAATTAGAATACTGCTATTTTGATGTATAACTGTCCAATTGCTATTTTCTTTTTTCAGTAATATTAAAATAATGATTTAAAATTAAGGTAAAAAACTGATCAGCACAGGGAACTTTGCGCAGTCTCTTATCATATATTTCTTCACATAAATTTCTATTATAGCTCGTACTATATTCATATTAGGAGAAATGAACTCACCTGATTACTCAGCATAGTCTAGACTGAAATGCCACACCTATTAGGCTACCCTACCTCCGATTCGTTTCATTTATCATATCCCAATCTGGTGATTAATTTTATGCGAATTAATTTTGTATTTTAGTTTTCATGCAATTTCATACTATTTTCAATACAATCGTCTTCATAGAGCATGGTTATACAAAAATTTGCCTTATTCTTTTATGTTAAAAAAAATCTTACTTTTTAAATAATTTACGAAGTTTCACATTAGAATATTCATAGTTATGGATGTTCATGCAAGCATAAAAATATTTTAAAACTGGTCTGACATCGTTATGATGACAATGAACCGTATGCTGCCTGCGTATGCAAATTTTTGCCTTATTTTCCCGTATTAAAAAAATTGCAAATTTCAAATGACTTCTGAAATTCTGAAATTAGAATTTTGAAAATATGTAGTGTTCATGCCAGCAGCGTAAGTGGTGTTTTAAAACAAGTCCGGCTACTTCACGACCATTTGTTCTTGAGGTATTGTCTACTAAATCTAACCAAATAACTTTCAAACCTATAGACGGGCACCCAATCGATTTTGTAATTTTTACCCTTCAAAACGTGTAAAAGCGTCAAAAAATGGAAGTCGAAAATTTTCACGAATACCTAAATTACCCAAACTATATTATGATGGAGAACTAATAGTTAAGATTCATTCATCTGAGTGATTTGTGTCATAGCTTATCAGACTATCCTGTGACTCGGTGACTCTTCTTTCAACATTCTTTCATTCAATCGAAGTACGTTGGTTTGGTTAAGTGCACAAAATTATTATTAAAATGACTAAATCTACAAGATTAGTCAATAAAATAAATTTTGTTTTCCCAAAAAAATATATTTTTCGGATATGACAAAGACATGTTTCTATCATTTTCACAGATCTTGCACTACACAATCATTGAGGTTTTATGCGATCAAAATTAACAATAAAAATTTTTGACAATTACTATTTTAATCAGAGAAATTTCTGGTATGTGTATAATCACGGGTGAAAAACCAAAAAGCTTAAGAAATGAAACAAATCTGAAGTTACATTCAAAATTTATATAAATAAAGAGATGTATGTGTGAGTGTGTATCTATGTGCCTGTCTGTGCTCTGGTCCTCACACTACTGATTGCAGAGCTACAAAATTTGGCAATTCGGCTGGGACCCTGCAAGTGTGCACATCATCGAGATTTTTTTCGAATTTCGAATTTTAATTTTTTAAATTATTATTATTATTAATATTTTCAGCTTTAAACATTGGCTTCTCTGTTTCATTTTTCTAAAATTTGTTTCTCATTTCAATCGTCTGCGTATCTTATAAACGGATATTACGGTATTTATTTTTTACAGTATTTTTTTAAATTCATTCATTTGAAGGCAAAATCAAGTACAGGAAATTTTAAATTAAAAAGAATATATATTTATAACAGTTATGTTTATGTATAATGTAAAATTTTTATAGCATAACAACTTTTAATTTTGTATTTTGTAATTAATTTCTCTGAAAAGGAAATCTATATCTATATCTATCTATCTATCTATCTATCTATATATATATATATATATATATATAATACTTATCGGGGGAAAATGATGTAGTAGAAAAGATTAAACTTATTAAACTTCAAGTTTAATTATTTTTTTTTTTTTTACTTATTTATTTATTTTTTAAAGAAAATCTACATTTTTCTTTTATTTATTTTATTGGTCGGGATCATTTGGTAATATAGTGTAAAGAGCGTGTTATAAAATACATGCTTCAAACAGTAAAATATTTATTGGATTCTGAGATACAGTCATTTTTAAAATCGTAAATCTTAAATAATAGCGGATCCACCTGGCGTCGATAATGCCCATATTGAAGTGCCCGGGAAAGACCTTTCTGTAGGCATTGGGAATTTGGACCCGAGAGCGGGCGGAAAAAGAGCTACCGTAGGCAGCGGGTACCTGAAGTGAGGTTTAGAGCAATTTCTTATAAAGTTTTTATTTATAATGTGATGTAAAAAGTAATGATTCAATTATTTTAAAAATTCATTTAAATATTGTAACCAGTGAAGAGGGCGTAGCCTGCTTATTTTAACACAATTTAAATTACAAATGCAGGAAAATGTAGTCTTCCTTACGCAAATTTTTGATGCAGTATTATTGTTATTATTCTTTGCTTATTTATTTATATATTTTACTTTATATATTTTTATTCTTATTTATTTTATTTCTTTAATTATTTTTTGTTGGAAATTGAAATTTTGGGGATTTCGAAAAACATCCTGAGACATAGTATAAAATACAAATTATTTATAAATCATATGATTTCGGTAGAATTTCATAGTATTTTTTTTTTCCAAATCAAACTTTACGTATATAATTTTACAGGTTAGATTAGGTTAGATAAATAGTTATTCTTTCTAATACCCAAAAGTTGAGAATATTATTCATAATGTAGAATTTTAAACAGTAAAATTTGTGATCTATGGCTTTTATAATTTCCTTAATAAATGTATCAATATTTAATAAGTATCAAATATAGAATGAATACTCCACCGTTTTATTTATATCTTTAATATAGCATGCACTTCTGAAGATATTAAATATATGTATATATGTAATTATGGCTTTAAAAAAAAAAAAAAAAAAAAAAAAAAACACCTTTTTCTATATACATACATATTGTTATTTGTCAATTTTTAAATAACTAATTGAGAATTATTTTTGTAGTATAGCTGCATTTGATGTTTTTCAAAAGCAAAATGTCACATAATGTGATAATTTTATTATTTAAATAATATTTCTTTATAAAAAACGATCCCAGATGGCAGCACTAGAAATAAGCTATCGTGCTGTCGGAATCTTCAAAAGTTATTTACTTCTTAGGTATTCCTTCTTTATAAGTTCTCTGTTAAAATTGTTGATTTTTTAGAAAGAGAAAGAAGTACTTTCCGATTGAAAGAGTATGTCATTATCATTTGAAGAAATAAATAAAATTATACTTCTATTTGATCATTAAAGAAAAAAAAAAAAAAAAAAAAGAAGAAGAAGAAACTATATGAGAGTCTCTGAAAATGGAATTCTCAATTCCCACCACTCCAGACACATTTCTGCCAACATTCTAATTACTATTCAGAGTCTGATTTCAGAAGGGGCAAATGGAGCAAGCACCTAGGCACCCACTTATAAGAGAGCCCCCAAATCAGCTGTCTTTTGAAATTTAAAGCATTTTGCATATACACAAAATTCACTTTGAGCATATAGTTATAGAAGGGGTAGAGGGGAGGGGGGGGGGGGTTGGGGGCTCCAACTGATGATTTTGGCTTGGGTCCCCACTTCTGTAAGTGAGTCCCTGTTAATATTCCATAGTGATAGTACATATATATCCTTCCTCTGAGTTATTACCAGAATTAATTCATTACTGCTTAATCTAATGTAATCGAATTTTTGTAATTCGGTTCTGTCTCATTTATTTATTTATTTTGCATGTTTCATATTTAAAAAAAAAAATGTATTTTATTACAGAAAGAATATTATTTTCAATTTAGTGTTACTTACTGAAAAAAGAAAAAAATAGATTGTTACCATATCAATGTTATTTAAAACACATTCTTTATCAAAAATGAAGTATTTTGTGGAAAATCAATTAGATCCCAGAGAAGGGTTGACTAGATACCCATCCAACAAATGCCGTCGCATCGAGCACCAACGTATGAAGGGCTGTCTGTGAGAGGTATTTTCAGAAAGCATACTTAGTTAGTGACTTTTGCACTACATAAGACATAATGAAATTAACATTTATTACTCATATGTACAAAAACATGTTTTCTATGGAATATAATATGATTAACATTAAGATTTACAGGGCCACATAAATAGTTAACGTTATTAATACTTCCTAATAATGTTTAAGAATGATTATGACTAGAATTATTGTATTATTCTACTTATTTGTGCTCTGATATCCGTTAATATTTATGGCATGCTTTGAATTAAAATATGTTATTCAAGTTCACATGGCATATAGAAAATTTTATAAGTAATTGGTTTGTGTAAGTGAACTCACAAAAACTCTCGAAATTTTATGGTCTGAAAGAGGTATTTTTTTTTATCTCTGTACTACACACAATATAAATAATAATAATTTAAAAGATTTAAAAAAAAAAAAAAAAAAAAAACACTTTTTTTTTTTTTTTTTTTTTTTTCTGTAAAATAAGGTATGATTAGCATAAATGGTTAGGTCATAGAGCCCCAAGTTATTCCTGTTGCTTTATTGGATGTAAGAGGAATTTAGTTAATGTAAATTTTTAGCGTTTTAAGGACTTTTTTCAATGCATTATATGATGCGTATGCAAAGTTATGATATACAGAGATACAAAAAAAAAAAAAAAAAGAATGTTTTAATTATTTCTCTTTTGAAATAAAAAGATTTCTTGTTGCATAGTAAAGAAACAGAAAAAATAGCCTTGTTATTTATAGAGAATATGTAAGGCCAAACAAAAGCAATCTATTGAGTGGTTTTTCTCTATCATAAAAGAAAAAAAGATGGAAAAACATATTTTGATAGTTTTTTTGCTTCCGAATTAAAAACAAAATGTATTTTAATGTGTCATCACGGAGACATTTTAAACGATATAACAGGTAAGTACGGTTGGAAAGAGCTTACAATACCTGTGAAATGCATGATTTTTCTTTCTTGTTACATATAAAATTGGAAGAGTTACTTAGTATATGCTCCCAACAGATCTGCTGAGATGCATCATTCTGTATTCTGTTGTCATGGTATTTTTATGCTGTTGCACAACTAGAATTACTATCACATTTTAAGTAAGCATAATAATTAAGATCTTAATATCATATGAAATGTAATAAGTAAGCTGTGGTCATCCCCAAACAATTTACATGTGCAGTTTGGGGCAAATTTTAACTAAGAGATACTGATATATAGCTAGCTGGAAGTCGCAGATAATGAATAATATCAGCACCATTTATCAGACGATATATACCTAAATTCAGTAAGCATATTTATTTTTTAAATATTTACTTTAAATATGCGTTACATACATTTATATGTCATAAAATGTGGGATATGGCTTTTCCGTAAACTGAGACAATTGCAGCATAACAAACACCACCTGTCACTCAATATAAACACAATCTGAATTAAGCAAATTTTTGCACAATGACCCTCTGAGGTAAGATGAGTGAAATATAGTATTCCTGTGAATGGGGAAGATTAGCCCTACATTATATTGGGAAGAGGCTGATCATTGACGGAAAGTCGGCCATTTTAGTGTCAAATCGAAGTGATCCTCGTAGAACGAAGAACGTACTGCTTTATTCTACGCGATTAACACTTTATAACATAAATGGAAGAAAGTCGTATTAAATTTGTTCAGAAACTAATGTAGAATATAAGTATGTAGTTTTTTTTTTTTTTTTTTTTTTTTTTTTTTGTCTTGGAAGAAGATAATTTGAAGGAAAACGAATTTTTTAAAACCTTCGTCAAAATATAGTTACTTTTTCAACTCCGATCGGAAAACAGGAGAAATTTTTGTTATACTACATTTCTATATTAAGCAAAATAGTTGACTGTGAAAAATATTCTACCCTATTTTTCCTGAGGAGATATCCATTGTTCATTTAAGAAATATTAAAAAAAAATTAACAAAAATATGGTAATCTTAGTTATTGTCAAGTAATTGATGAAGAAATGTAAAACCATTTCAGTAGAAACGAAATTATATTTTATTAATTTATAAAAATATTTATGTAATTATGTATTTTTACAAGCTAAAAATACATATTTTATTTATTTAATTTAGGCGTTGTTATTAATAATGATGTAATTATTTATTTTTGTAAAAATATTAACTACTAAATAAAATTTTAATTTAAATAATAATTTCTGAAAATATTAACTAATATTTTTAGAAATTAGAAAATATGTTTTTATTTATTTTATTTACATCTGATTATTTAATTGATTTTACTTATTTTTTATTTTTTTAAATATTATGTATAGAAAAATAATAATTTATTTAAATATTATTTATAAAATTTATTATGGAAAATATTATTTAAAAGAAATTTATATTTTGAATGTTAATAATCACGTTTAATTTCAAGAAAGTTTTATTTTACTCGCAAAATATTCAATCAGATAATTTAAATAAAAAATACATTAAAATATATTAAAGTATAGCATGCAACATAGCAGAAGCCAAAGTATTTAATACGTATTACATAAATATTAAAATATTTTATGTTTTAGAAAAATTTTAAAACTAAAGGAGTTTTATTGCTGATAATGTAATTTAATCCATAGTAAATTATGCTGCAAATATGACGCAGAATAATAAAAATTTTTGTTCAGCGTAATGGCAAGCAATGCAACAAAAGATATTTACATTGCTGACTTCGTAGAAAAGCCGGCACGCCAACGTTCAGTCTCTCATAACATAGGGTCTCTAAAGGATTTCTATCTAGGGAAGATCGATCATGCCATCTGTTGGGTGTTATATACAAAAATTTATTTACCAATTTATGTATAACTCAGTATCAACCAACTAAATATGATTTTTTGTAGAATTTTGTTTATTGCTTCGTTCGATGCAACGCCCACAAAATCATGGTAATAGATAAAAATTGTTTAAGTGTATCAGAAATCGGATGTGAAAAATTTTCACGAATCCAATACTCTCTCATTAAGTGTATAGAAGAAAGTAAATGTATAGGGTTTTCCAATAGGGATGATACAATTTTAAATGGTTATAGAATGGCAACACTGCGTATTATGTTTTGAAAATTCTTGTGTCATTTGTGTTTAGTATGCTACGCCTTTAATCATGCGAAAATATACGCTTGAATAATGTTTCGAAATTATTAAATTGTTTTATCAAAATCAGTGTTCATATGTGAATACTGAGAGAAATTTGAGAAGAATTCATGGACCACATTATCTAGTTATTCGACTCTATCGATTATGATTTTTTACTTTGGGGATATGTTACGTCACAAGTTTATGCTGATAATCCAATAACAGTTGAGCAATTAAAAACTAACATTGAACGCGTTATTCGTGAAATAACACCAAATTTATGTGAAAGAGTGATGGAAAATTGGGTTTACAGAATGCGGTATGTACAGAGAAGTCGTGGTACTCACATGAACGATATTATTTTCATACTTAATGGCATAATGTAAGCTTTCAAAAAAAAAAAAAAAAAAAAAAAAAAGTTGCATTCCGGGAGTGCCGACAGAAGTGTAAACTTGAACAGTTACGTGTATGTTTCTTGAATCGTCAGGAAATATTTTATTGAGCAGGAAATACTTTTAAATGAAGTGTTTCTTTTATTCATTAATATAAACTACTACTACAAAAATTATATTACAATTTTTATTTAATGCGCTATTGTACATGAAAAATAATGCATATTATTTTACACACAAAAATTGCACTCTATTGCTTAAAACGTAAATTTACAAATACATGAAATTTAATTAATTGGTATTCTTTGAAATAAATACCAATGAAACTTATGAATTTTCATCCATAATTTCAACAACTCTTCCATCATCATCATTATTATCACTATATTCCCAAACTGATACTATAGGTTTATGGTAACTAAAATAGGAAACAAACAATTTTGATTCGAATCTATTTAAATATCTTGTAAAGACTGCATCAGTTGTAGTTTTATATCTCGTTGTGCTAAGATTGCGATCATTGGTCATCGTTAAATCAAATTCTCTATTTAAAAATTCTATTAATGGTAGATTTTTATCATCTGCAAAGTTGATGTTGAAATCCCCACTCAAAATCATTGGCAAATCATCAAATCTCTTCCCAATTTTATCTTGAAGTAATACAGAAGCGTCTTTAGAATAAATAAATATTTTCATACAAAAATTCTCGTATTACACATAAAGAGTACGAAAAGGCGCGGAATTAAAAAATTTTTGATTATAACAGGAATTTTTTTTTTTTTTTTTTCGATTCGAAAAATTCCGACATGAATATATATCTATGTTGTACGTATATACACAATATATGTTTACATTATATATAGTAATTTTATCAATGTATTTCAACCCAAACTCAACTCTCGTGTAAACGGGGCCAATATATGTAGATACTTATATACAGAGATGTCGGTTACGATAACAGTATCGCGAGTTCAATGGTTTTTTCCCATCTCAAAAATTATCAACATGCATGTGTATCTATATACGTACATACACAATATATATACATACTTATATACAGAGGTGTCGGTTACGGTAACAGTGTCGCCAGTTCAATGATTTTTTTCCCATCTCAAAAATGCCCAATGCGCCTAAAGAAGTTTTCACTTCAAAAATGTCTCATTGAATAATTTGTGTTTTTTTTTTTTTTTTTTTTTTTTTAATTGTATCACTCTTAACCCTTTACATGTATATATTATTAGTATAATCTAGAGATGTTAATCTTTAAAAGAAAATTTCTCGGATTATTTGAAATGTAAAACTGTGTTATAACATAAAACAGAATATTAATCTATATGATCAAATATCTCATAAAACTAATAATAATAATAAAAGCTGTAAAACAAATATTTAAACTTTGTCGGATACCTGGAATACCATAAAAGGTTTTCCTTCATGTATAAACATTTTGGCATTTTGCTTTTGAATTAGCATTAATTTTAAAATTAAAATAACACATTGCGACTTAGTTTAAGGTGTTTTTGATACAAAATATTTTACAAAATGATATCTAGTTTTTGTTAAGTAGTGATAGAAGAAAAACAAAAAGTAAGATAAAATGGGGATTTGTAATGCAATCTCTGTAGAATACTTAAAGCTTAAAATAAACTTTTTCTTCCTGATCTATCGTCAGTCTTGTTCCACTTCGCTTAGATTTCATCGGAAACAGTTGTCAGCAAGTAATAAAGTAACTTCTTATCCACTGATAAAACTTTTCAAAAATTTTAATATTAAAAAATAACAAATGCTTATTCGTTATGCAATCGGAAATATAATAAAAGAAATAAACAATGATGAAAAAAATTCTGAACTTGACTTTATCTCTTTTTCTGGAATAGTTTGACAGACAAAAAAAAAAAAAAAAAAAATCAACTTTTTATAAATAATTTCAAAACGTAAATAATTCTTAGCTATTTCTTCCTTTCTTTTAATAAGTTTTTAAAAAGTCAGTTTTTTTTTAAAACATTTTAATTCTTTTATGTTGTTCCTTTTCTCAGAAGGAATAAAGAACTGTCTTAGGTCTTTCCTTACTATTTAAATACATTGATATATATATGGAAGTGTCGGAAGAACGAACTAATTCAATGATTATTTTATTTCTCCTTTGCGTAAAAATATATCTATTGCTACAGCGTACGACCAAAATTGAATGTAATAGGGGAAAAAAAAAGAAAAAGAAAGAAAGTGACAGAGACAGAAAGGAATTAATACATCTATTAGATCATTTGTTTTATTTTTAATTCTAATTGGTGAAATAAAAACAGAAAATAAATAAAATCTCTTGGATTTAACGAAAGACGTCACTAATTATTGACTATATAATATACTGTCATGCGATATTCTATTTTTCTTCCTGATTGAAAAGGTTTTTCATTTACATATATATATATATATATATATATATATATATATACTAGCAGGCAACGCCCGCTTCGCTGGTCCCTATTTTTAAATGAATCACTATATTTACTGAATTCTCAAAATTGCATTAGTTTTTATCACGTGAAAAAAAAAAAGAGAAACAAAATCTGATTAGGAAAAATGTCGCACCGGGTTCTCACTGCTTTCGGAAAAAATTCCCAAAATGCTCTAACTCTTATTTCTATTATTTTCTCCCTTCGCCCCCCCCCCCCCCCTCCCGTTTATCCTAATAATTTTAATAATTCGAAAATATCCTCAATCGATTTGTAAGTATTAAAAACCTCTATGCACCAGTTTTGAACGATCTATCTCTATTTTTATTTTTTTGCCCCTCCGCTCCCCCCCCTTCCCGCCCCTCCCAATAATTTTAAAAATTCGAAAATATCCGCAATCGATTTGTAGGTATCGAAAACCTCTATGTACCAATTTTGAATGATCTAACTCCATTTTTTATTTTGCCCCTCCGCCCCCCCCCTTCCCGGCCCTCCTAATAACTTTATACTTCCGAAATATATCTCCATTCGACTTGCAGGCCTCTAAAACCTATCTGTACCAATTTTGAACGGCCTAACTGTATTTCTATTTGTTTTTGCCCATAGCCCCCTCTTACCACCCCTCTCCCCGGCCCTCCTAATAACTTTACACTGTCGAAAATATCCCCATTTGACTTGCAGGCCTCTAAAACCTATCTGTACCAATTTTGAACGGCCTAACTGTATTTCTATTTGTCTTTGCCCACAGCGATTTTGCGAAATTCGCCCCCCTAAGGGGGAGTAGGGGGCAAAATGTGATTTCACAAAAACCTTCATATCTCAAAGAAAAAAACGGATATCCATAAAAATTTTGCTTTAAAATATAGCTAACACAAATAACTAAAAAACCAATTGCTTGAATTTTAGAAATTAGGTCCCCAAGGGGGGAAAGGTAGCCAAACGTGATTTCACATGCACAACACGTTGTTTCACATACTCCTTTATATCTCAAACAATGAAAAAGCTATACATGAAATTTTTGCTGTAATATATAGCTAATACAAATACCTAAAAACTAATTTATGGAATTTTAGAAATTTAGCCCCCAAGAGGGGGGAGAGGGGCAAAACGTGATTTGAAATTATCCTTTATATCGCAAACAGAAAATGGGCCAAAAAAAATATCAATACAGTTAGACAGTTCAAAATTAGTACAGATAGGTTTTAGAGGCCTGCAAGTCGAATGAGTATATTTTCGAAAGTGTAAAGTTATTAGGAGAGTCAGAAAGGATTGGGGGGGGGCGAGGTGCAAAAAAATAAAAATAGAGTTAGACCGTTCAAAATTGGTACATAGAGGTTTTTGATACCTACAAATCGATTGCGGATGTGTTCGAATTTGTAAAGTTATTAGGACGGGGGTGGAGGGGCAAAAAAAAAAAAAATAGAGTTAGGTTGCTCAAAATTGGTACATGGAGATTTTTGATACCTACAAATCGATTGCGAATATTTTCGAATTTGTAAAATTATTAGGATAGACTTGAAGGGGGGGGGGGGGGTGAAGGGGCAAGAATATATAAATAAGAGTTAGAGCGCTGAAAACTAGTGTTATTAGGTTTTGAGGCTCGATAAATCGATTGCGGATATTTTCGAAAGTACAGAATTAATATGAGGGGCAGGAAAGGGGACGGGCAAAGGGGTAAAAATAAAGAAATTCAGATAGAATGTTGGAAATTAGTATTATTAGGTTTAAAAGCCCAAGAGAACGATTGCAAGTATTTTTTAAAGTCTAAAATAATTAGGAGGGGCGGGAACGTTAGGTAAAGGAACATGCGCGCCTACGCTGCCGCAGTCAGTGGGGTCCCGGACCGATTATTCCACCAATGGGAGAAGACTTTTTTTTTGTATTTTATATTTATATGTTTTCCCCTTACGATAATATAGTGATTCATTAAGAGTGTCGAACATAAATGCACGCGCACAGCGCACAATGGTCTGCGTTGCCGTAGGTAGTGAGTACCCGGTGCAAAATTTTCTCTCTCTCTCTTTCCCTCTCTTTTTTTTTTCGCATGATAAAAATTAATGCACTTTTGAGAATTTATTAACTGTAGTGATTTATTTAAAAATAGTGACCAGCGAAGCAGGCGTAGCCTGCTAGTATATACACTGCATAAAAAAAAGTAGACGGACACTTACTTGTAATACTTTAAAGCCGTTTATTTCTTTAATTAGAGATATGATTTTCATTTCTCTAATATAATTATATTCTTGAGACATCATATATTATTATTTTTTGGATATAGATTCAATCCTTTTGAATTATGTAGTGGAAAAATTCAGGAAACAAAAATGGTGCATATTTGCACTGTAATTTTTCTTAAAAAAAGTAGATGGACACATCTTGTATCTCTAAAATAAAACGTTTTTAGTAAGGGGTTCGTCTCCCATTTGCTTTAATAAGTTCGTATACTCTGTTAGGCATCGAATCAATGAGATTCTAAATCTTTTTTTGACAGAAAATTTCCCAAATGTTTGTAAGAGCTTCTTTGAGCTGGTGAATTGATTCATACTGGCGTCCACCCTCATAAATTTTATGAACAAGTATAGCGGAAATGTTTTCTGCAGGATTCATATCCGGACTCTTGGCTGGCCAGGGTAAAACATTGAAGTTGTTCTCATGAAACCATTTTTTAACGTCGTTAGCGGTGTGTATTGGCGCTCCATCTTGTTGGAAAATCCAGTTTTCTCCTCTAAGATCACACGCAAATGGCAAAAGCTCACTGCTTAGTGTTTCAAAATAATCTTTGTGAGTCTGCTTCTAACTTAGGAACACTAAATTTGTCCTTCCACCATAGCCAACCGCTAGCCACACCATCACGCCACCACCACCAACTTGTCGAGTAGAGTACACTTCGTCTTCTTTCTCCAAACCGTGCCAATAATATAGATATCCATTCTGTAGTCCAAGACATATGGTTTTGAGCCCACTGTAGGCGTTCTGTCACGTGGTGATCCTTCCAGCATGGATGATGTTTTTTCTTCTTATATTGGAAGAGCTCTGAGTGTTTAATGTAGTTATAAATTCTCTGAGAAGTTACGTTAGTAATTCCTGTGCTTATTCGAACTCTGGGAATTGATGTTGCAGTTTTTTTCAGCTCAGTCAAAATTTTTCTTTGGTCTCTAAGCGAAAGTTTCTTTGGCCTGCCACTCTTTTTCTTTACGCCATGGGCTTCAGGAGCACGTAGAAAATCGCTGATGCTACTTTTGCTTTTTAGAAATAGTCTACTAATTTCTCTGACTCCTTTATTAACATTTTTCAGCGCTATAATCTGTCCTTTCTGGTAATCAGTTAGAGGAATTCCTCGTGGCATGGCGCATTCATTTCCCAGAAATTTAATTACGTAAAACCATCTTGTCAAGAACGTTAGCAATTGGCAAAATGCCCAATGTACATGTACATGCAAAACTGGTATTCCGCAAGAAACACCCACTTAGATAATTGCAATTTTTGACCAGTGTCCGCCTACTTTAAAAAAAATATATATTGTTCAAATGTATATCTTTTCTGCATTTCCCTACATTAAAATTATGAATAATTGAATATTTTTAATTGTCTGTCAAAAATATGAAGATTGTTAAGCATAAACATGTAAAAGAATTTTATTTGACATTTCCTATTAAACAAAGACTGGGTTTTAAAAAATTGTAAAGAAGTGTCCGTCTACTTTTTTTATGCAGTGTGTATATATATATACATATACATAGAGAGAGAGAGAGAGAGAGAGACCGGGCAGTAAAATATGGAATATAATTTTTATTTGGTCTTCTAACTACTAGGGCGGCCCGTAGAATGTTTGTAACAGTCGAAGCGGGGGCTGCAAAAATTTGACTTGATAAAGTGTGAAGCTGATTTTTTTTCTATAGATAGAATTCATTGTTACAATGAAAATCTGATAGGGTTGCCTGATCAAAGCCGTCAAGTTTAAGAGAAACAACCTCACTTCCGGTCACAATTTAAACGATTTTCGAACCCCACAAGTATGAAGATGAAACCGGAGCTAAAATGTAGAGATTAATATGCTCTTTCAAATGGCATAGGGTTGCCTGGTCCAAACCGTCAAGTTTCAGAGGTTGCCTCGATAATAGGAGTCAAATTTAAACGATTTTCGAACCCCACAAGTGTGAATATGAAACCGGTGCTAAAATGTACAGATTAATATGCTCTTTAAAATGGCATAGGGTTGCCTGGTCAAAGCGGTCAAGAAACAGAGGTTGCCACGAAAATAGGGGACGTATTTTGCGATTTATTTACCCAAGTAAAAAGTGATTTACCCAAGTGTAAAGATGAAACCGGTACTAAAACGTAGAGATTAATATGCTCTTTAAAATGGCATAAGGTTTCCTGGTCAAAACCGTCAAGACCCGGAGGTTGCCTCGAAAATAGGGGTCAAATTTAAACGATTTTCGAACCTCACAAGGGTAAAGATGAAACTGGTGCTAAAATGTAGAGATTAATATGCTCTTTAAAGTGGTATAGGGTTGCCTGGTCAAAACCATCAAGTTTCAGAGGTTGCCTCGATAATAGGGGTCAAATTTACACGATTTTCGAACCCCACAAGTGTAAATATGAAACCTGTGCTAAAATGTAGGAATTAATATGCTCTTTAAAATGGCATAGGGTTGCCTGGTCAAAGCCGTCAAGAAGCAGAAGTTGCCACGTAAATAGGGGAAGTATTTTACGATTTATTTACCCAAGTAAAAAGTGATTTACCCAAGTGTAAAGATGAAACCGGTGCTAAAATATAGAGATTAATATGCTCTTTAAAATGGCATAAGGTCGCCTGGTCAAAACCGTCAAGACCCAGAGATCGCCTCGAAAATAGGTCAAATCTGTCAAGTAAAGCAGTCAACCCCAAAAAATAGGCAAGTTTTGAAGATTTCTTAACGAAGTGTAAAAAAATACGAACAGCATTAACAAAGAAAATGAATAAGGATGAAATTATATGAATATTTGAAAGGTGTGGCTGGTTCCAGAGTGTACAGCATAGAAGTTATTTTAAAATGGCATATGTTTGCCTGGTAAAATTCGTAAAGAAATAGCAGTCAATCTTCAAAAAGCTAACGAATATTAAAGGTGTTTAACACAAAGTGAAACACACATGAAGACTATTTAAAAAAGGTTAAACACGAAATGATTAATATTTAAAAGATGAAATTTCGAGCTAAATGTAGAACATACAACACTTTTCAATTTGCTTACGATTGGTGCTTCAAACCTGTTAAGGTATAGCGGTCAGTTTAGAAAAGGAAGCGAATTTCAATATTCGTTTATTTTATTTGTTTAATGATGTAAGTGATTTTAAAGCGTAAAGAAAATTAAATTATTTTGCGTGACCATTCTTTTTCTAATCTGTATAAAACTAATTTCAGCTCACGAGCTCGTTTTTTCCCCATTTTTCAATACTTAAAATATTGAAATTGTGTCAAAGTATTGAGAAGATAAATTCCCTGAAGAAATGTACGCGGCTGCTTTCTAGAATTTTATACGAAAATTTTGAGTTGTGCCGATTTTGTTATATTAAAAATTTGTCAGTTTTAGAAAATTTTCTCAATTAATTTTTTTATAGCGAATTAAAAATAATCAATAATACCTTCTGCAAATCAATTATGGGTACAAATAACGCGAAAAACATTTAAAAAAAAAAATGATAAATTTTTCGCGTTTCTTAATAACCATGAATCAATTTATGAAATTGAAATTTGAAAATCTTGGTGCAAATCTGAAATAAGAGTTTTTTTTTTTCATTTTATTTAATTATTTATTTTGTATACTAAAAGAATTTTTTATTATGAGTTTTTTGGGCATTATTACCTTTATTTCTGTTAACTTTTGCGGGCGTATTTTCTTATCTGTATCCGCATGCTACATTTTTAATTTTTACTATTAATTCGTTGTTTTTATGGGAAATTTTAGAACAGTTTCATTACAATTTATTTATTTATTTTTTCTTTTTTAAATACTTTTTATATTTTTTCTTCACATTGTATAAAAAACCCTTCAAAATTAGCTTTTTTTTTTTTTTTTTTTTTTCGAGGCAACCACTATTTTTCGAGATTTTCACCTGGCAACCCTATGATACTCTAAAGAGAATATTATTCTCTATATTTTACAAACGGTTTCATTTAAAAATATGTTAGGGTAAGAAAACCGCTGAAATTCGCCCCCTCCTCCCCCCTCCCCCCACACACTTTTCGTGGCAACCTCTTTTCTTGACGGTTTTGACCAGGCAACCCTATGCCATTTTAAAGACCACATTATTCTCTACATTTTAGCACCGGTTTCATCTTTACACTTGGGTAAATCATTTTTTACTTGGGTAAATAAATCGTAAAATACGTCCCCCTTTATCGAGGAAACCGCTGTTTCTTGACGGCTTTGACCAGGCAACACTATGCCATTTTAAAAAGTATATTATTCTCAGCATTTCAGCACCGGTTTCATCGTTACACTTGTGGGGTTCGAAAATCGTTTAATTTTGACCCCTATTTTCGAGGCAACCTTCGGGTCTTGATGGTTTTGACCAGGCAACCTTATGCCATTTTAAAGAGCATATTAATCTCTACACTTCAACACCGGTTTCATCTTTACACTTGGGTAAATCACTTTTTACTTGGGTAAATAAATCGTAAAATACGTCCCCTATTTTCGTGGCAGCCTCTGTTTCTTCACGGCTTTGACCAGACAACCCTATGCCATTTTAAAGTGTATATTAATCTCTAGATTTTAGCACCAGTTTCATCTTCACACTTGTGGGGTTCTAAAATCGTTTAAATTTGACCCCTATTATCGAGGCAACCTCTGAAACTTGACGGTTTTGACCAGGCAACCCTATGCCATTTTAAAGAGCATATTAATCTCTACATTTTAGCACCGGTTTCATCTTCACACTTGTGGGGTTCGAAAATCGTTTAAATTGTGACCGGAAGTGAAGTTGTTTCTCTTAAACTTGACGGCTTTAACCAGGCAACCCTATCAGATTTTCATTGTAGCAATGAATTCTATCTATAGAAAAAAAATCAGCTTCACACCTTATCAAGTCAATTTTTTGCAACCGCCGCTTGGACTATAAGGGGCCTTCCTCAAAAAATAATGTCTGACATTTTTTTAACAACTCACTTCAATCCATTTATAATTTATCAATTGTACATTTATTTTTTTTAAAAACAATTTAGTACAATTATGTTAGGGAAGTTTTTATGCTTCAAATGCAAAGTTTATTTAACGAAACATACCAACATTATACAGTTTATTTACTTAACACGTTTATTCGAGCTCTCCACTACTGGCAAAGTAAAATGTCAAATTTAAAGCTTCCACAATACTGTAATAGACATAGTTGCTTATTTATCTTTGACTATCAAAAAATCTCTCTCTCTTTATTTTTTATTTATTTATATATATATTTTTTTTCTCTTGGCGTCTATTGAGAGTCTCTTGAATTCCGAGGATTTTTGGCACATTATCCGCCACCAGCTATTCATTAATATGGTATTATATCATCACCTGCTTTAATAAAATATTTTAAAAGCATGCTATTAATGTAACTCAAAATGACATTCCTATCGAATTTAAATCGTTTCAAGATCAATTGATTTTTCAATGAGGCCAATTTGGGTGGGTAATTATTATTATTATTATTTTCATATCCCGTTCCAACATGTCTCAAATTTTCTCAATAACACTGAGATCTGCTAAATCTTAAGAAATGTGAGATGCGAGACATTGCTACTTAAGCACTTTAAAAGCAATTTGCTAGGATGAGATTACAGTTATCATCTTGAAATTGGGGATTAATGAACAAATCTTCATCTTGTAAACTTAAAATATAACAACACTTCATTATCCATTTACACAGCGGGACTGTTGGACATTTCATTTGAGATTCAACGCCAACACTTGAAGTAGACCCCCATAATATATTATTTTCACTTCCTTTCTGTACAGCTCTTTCAATAGCTTTTCACAAACTATGTTATCCTTATTTGTCATGACTGAGTTCCTCCGCTAATATTTATATTGTTCAGACTTTTTTTTTTATTTAATGGGAACTAGGTACTATTGATGGAGGTACCTTAATAAAGTTCGCCACGTCTTGTAAACTATTTCGAATGCCATCATCCAAACATAACGGCACTCTTTTGCACCAAACTTACGAACCTATACAGTTTTACTTAAAACAGATACAATAATGAAGTTTGTTCATGTATTAGATAGTCGAATTAATCACTAAACTGTTCCTTTTTAAATATCACGAATCTTCTTTAAATCGCAAGTTTTTTAATCTTAAGAAACTTCCACTACATCTTATATATATACATATTTTTTGCTTGATATATTTGCATATGTAGTACAATAGAAAGAAAAAAAAAAATAAAAATAAACCAAGTCATGAATTTTATCGTTATCGGAAGTTGATGAAAGATAAACAAAAAATTTTTTTGAAACATCAAAAAGTCTCTTCAGTCTTATACATAGTTATTTATACTATAAAAAATGAAATTCTTATGAATATTATAAAAACTTTCATAATTCATTTGCAATGTTGTTGTTTAATTGAACACTTCATTTGGTCTACTCGACAGACGTGAGCAGTTTTATTTATTTTAATTTCATTGAAATAAGATATTAATTATTGTAAAAACAAACATTTGGTTTAAAAACTGCCTGAATCTTTTAATTGTAAGAACATAGGTTACTTATACTATTCATAAATGTTTCTTCATTTTTAAACTATTTCATTTGTACGTGTAACGATCATGAAACTGTAAAAGCAACATTTTATATACATGTATTAAAAAAGAAGATTTTTTTTAGTCGAACGTAACATGTTTATTAATGTTTAAACAGATGGAATTAGGCCAGTTCATTAAGTATCCTGTAGAGCAAAGTTTATTTTTTAAGTATACAAAGACGGTCGTTCATCAGGAGTTAGTTAAGCAGTTGTTATTCTTGAGAGAAACTCTTTCTTTCGTATTTTCTCGTAAATTTATTTTATTTAATTTTAATTATTATTTTTCAGTGACTGAAGGCTGTAGCTAGCTAGATGTAAATATCGGTTTAATTTGAGTTATTTATTTTATTTATCATTAAGTTTCAATTAATGTCTGAGTTTGTGCTGAAGAAATTGCAGAGCGTAATTTCATACGTCTGTATACTGCAAGAAATTGCAAGGATAATTTTTAGATTTTTGAATTTTTATTTACTAATTTAACACTTTTACTTTTAAAGACTAGATCTTTTGGTGAATTTTTTGCATGTATGGAAAAAGTTTGAGTACAGGAACGAGTTTCAGAATCAACACTGGACTATATTTTTTATTTTTACATTCCTTTTTACATGTATATACACATTTATCATATACATTTGCATCAGTCTTTCTAACTGTTGATATAATTAGGAAATAATATCCGAGCAAACACTATTCAGGTAGTTTACGATTAAAGTGATATCTCGTAAGTACAGGTGAATGTAAAGGAATGAATCTGGGAATTAACTCATAATAGATAGTATTTGCTCTGTACATATACAGGATGTACGAATCACATGTTCCTAATTTAGCGAAGCCGATATTCTTAATAGAAAGTTTAAAAGCATACGAAAAATAAGATAACAGGACTCATAGGGTCTTTAGAAAATAATCAGTGAATTTCCAGACGGACTTTCTTGGTAGCCCTGGTGATATCTAGCCAGCAGTGCTGCCAGATTTGGCAGATTTTTTATTCAATAATCACCAATAATTTTTAATTGTAACGTTTGCCTAATTACTTAGTTCTTTATGTATATACGATAACCCTTTTCAAAATTATTGGTGATTATTGAATAAAAAATCCGCTAGATCTGGCAACACTGCCAGCCAGTAGTCTAGTTCCAGGCATGTTCGAAGCATAGCCACAGTAATAATAGCCGTGGTTATTGAGACACGAAAGTCATCAATTTCAGGGGTAGGTAAACTATTGAAGTAAGTAACACCTACTCATGATAAAAGCAAAATTCGAATTCGCAAAGAAAAAAATATAATTACAGCAATCAAAAAACAAAAAACTTATTTTGAGATTTTTTTTTTAAAAAGTCAATCATTTTTTAAGCTGTTAAATTAATATACAATGTCTAAAATTATCTACAGCCTTCGCTATTATGCTGAAAATTCATTGAAAAAAAATCTTAAAAACACTTTAATGCCTAGCATGTTAAAGAAACGAAGTTAGCATCCTATTTTGCAGCATTTGAGTAGTAGTGGGATTAAGGCCGATTGACTACACAAGGGTCCTAGGCCAGGGTGAAGTTCCCCTTGCGGGGTAGAGGAGTCTTTCTAAGGATTCATAGTTTGTGTTCATGCAAGTTTCAGAGAAAAACACGGAAAGGTCCGAACGAACACAATCTGGTGGTACCTGCAGCCTACTTAGCTCTAAAAGTTCTCGCTATTATGCTGAAAATTGCTATTATGTTATCTCGCTATTATGCTGAAAATTCATTGAAAAAAAAAATCTTAAAAACACTTTAATGCCTAGCCTATTAAAGAAACGAAGTTAGCATCCTATTTTGCAGCATTTGAGTAGTAGTGGGATTAAGGCCGATAGACTATACAAGGGTCCTAGGCTAGGGTGGAGTTCCCCTTGCGCGGTAGAGGAGTCTTTCTAAGGATTCATAGTTTGTGTTCATGCAAGTTTCAGAGAAAAACACGGAAAGGTCCGAACGAACACAATCTGGTGGTACCTGCAGCCTACTTAGCTCTAAAAGTTCTCGCTATTATGCTGAAAATTGCTATTATGTTATCTCGCTATTATGCTGAAAATTCATTGAAAAAAAAAAATCTTAAAAACACTTTAATGCCTAGCCTATTAAAGAAACGAAGTTAGCATCCTATTTTGCAGCATTTGAGTAGTAGTGGGATTAAGGCCGATAGACTATACAAGGGTCCTAGGCTAGCGTGGAGTTCCCCTTGCGGGGTAGAGGAGTCTTTCTAAGGATTCATAGTTTGTGTTCATGCAAGTTTCAGAGAAAAATACGGAAAGGTCCAAACGAACACAATCTGGTGGTACCTGCAGCCTAGTTAGCTCTAAAAGTTCTCGCTATTATGCTGAAAATTGCTATTATGTTATCTCGCTATTATGCTGAAAATTCATTGAAAAAAATTTTTAAAAAACACTTTAATGCCTAACCTATTAAAGAAACGAAGTTAGCATCCTATTTTGCAGCATTTGAGCAGTAGTGGGATTAAGGCCGATAGACTATACAAGGGTCCGAGGCTAGGGTGGAGTTCCCCTTGCGGGGTAGAGGAGTCTTTCTAAGGATTCATAGGTTGTGTTCATGCAAGTTTCAGAGAAAAACACGGAAAGGTCCGAACGAACACAATCTTGTGGTACCTGCAGCCTACTTAGCTCTAAAAGAAACACCGTATTTGGGATTTAGGAGAAACAAAGAAGATTTTGATATATTTTTCCACTGCTTAAATTTTAACTCGCCCAATCTAAAAATTTATTCGCCAGCAAATTTTTAGATTTCCCCTTCCTTAGACTAGAAGTTTCACTACCTTTAAGACACGAAAGTCATTTATACATCTGATTAGGGTATACAGGCCATTCGTACAGCTGCTTAAGGTACAGATTGTCCCTCATACAGCTGACAATGTTATGTAGAACCACTATTTAGTTTATTGTTTGAATGAATATACTTGTAGAGATATTATTAAGTTTCCCGTTTACATCAAACTAACACTGCTCTGCATGAAAATCGGTCCCAACACCATTTTTGCAAATTCTTATGTAAAATGGCCTCCTGAATACGAATATGACGTCCCTTTTTCACTATCACTCACAGTTCTTTGGGGAAGACCCCCCACCTATTTTTACCTCTTTTCGGTAATTTTATGGCTATAAATTTGATTTGTAGGGGAGGAAAGGATTATTTTAATTGTTAAATATTTTCCGAGGAGCTACAGAAGTGAAGAGAGAAGAATTCTAAAATATGAGCATTTGCAACATGAGGAAAGTTTAGGGAAGGATTTGCCACAGAAATTAGAAATTACATTTATAAATTTCATTAATTAATTGATATTATTATTTATTAGCCATTATATTTTTTCTGTTTTTAAGTGTTAAAATAATACTTTTCCATTCTCCAAATTAAATTCATGGCCATAAAATTACCGAACAGTGATAGAAAATTGGAGGAGGGGGTGCCGTCCTGAGAAAACGATGGGTGATTGGGCAAAATGGATTTCATATTCGTATTCAGGATGTCATTTTACATAAGAACCAGCAGGAATGGTATCAGGGCTCTAAAAAAAATTTTTTACAGCGCAGTGTAATTAGCCTTCAATTTTTATAAAGTTAGATTTATAGGTTATTAATTAATTACAATAATTAAATAATAATGTGAAAAAAGCAATGAAGATTAACACTTATAGACTTTTCAGAGGGCCACAAGATGACCCCCAAAAGCCACAGATTATATTCCACTATAATACACAAATGTAAGAAATGAATGTATTTGTATTAATTGTATTTGATCACCTAAGAAGATTAATTTAAAGTTTAATAATCTGTGCATCGACAAATAAGAAGTATTTGTTTTTTCTTATATTACGATAGAATTTAAATAAATTTATCCCGCCCAAGAGTGGTTAAATTCAGCCTAGAATTTTTTTAAAATATTAAAATTCCAAACACTCCATATTTTAATTAAAACCTCTGTTTATAAATTTTTTCTAATTAGAAAAAATACGATAAATGTTACGGTAATACAGATTGAAAGAAACATTAACATCTCAAAAAAAAAAAAAAAAAAAAAAGTTTAAATCAAGTAACCTTCATAAATATTTATTTAAAGAATACATTAAAGATAGCCTTTCAGATTATAAAATAGCGAGGTATAAATGTTCATTACATTATCACAGCTAAAATAAAATAAAAATAAAAGTAAAGAGCTTTTTAAATGAAAGAATATGTTGCTAAAAAAAAAGCTTTTTCGCTGAACTCGCCTCTAAATATTTATTAAATCCTGGGCGCTGTTTTAAATGAATTTGCCACCTTGACCTGAATATAAAATAGCCAAATAAAAAAAAACTAAGGAACAGTACAAATTGAAATTGAAACTAAATAAAATGTATGCAATTAAAACACGCTTTAATGAAAAGTATATTTAATTTTATTCGTAGAAATTTATCTTTTCTTTTACTTTTTTTTCTTTTATTTTTTTTCGTTTTAGCGCTGTGTAAAATTGCTGAAAAACTTTTAAAACCATGCGTGATTTTTTTTTTTTTTTTAAGTTTTCACTTAATCCATTTATATATCTATATTTACTGTACATATTGTTAAGAAAGACATGTCGACTTTCGGGTGTGAAAAAGTTATCCGTAAAGAAATAAGCAGGTTCTAGTCGATGAATGCTCTTTATTTAGCGTAACTTCTCGAATCAGTACAAGAAAACTGTGATTACAACTAATGATCTCGAAACAGTCGAACAGTACTGTTAATTCATCAAATATTCTGGTAACAGTCCAATGAAGCTGCCACTCGTTCCGCAAAACTCACTATTCGACGAATATTGATGAACAGTCTAAGAAAACAATAACTAGTTCTACAGGAGTAAAGCAAATAACATCAAATACTTCAGAGCAGAAATCTTCGCCAGCTCCCGAACAAGAGGTAACTTCTGGAACCCTAAACTACTATTTTTCGCTAAATTTAGTCACTAAGTCACGAAATTCGTCGCCTAGTTGCCAAGCTTTTCGCGAAGATTAACCTTACCCAAAAGTGAATGAACTGCTTCCTTTTCTTCACTTTGCCTGTAAAACTACTTTTACTGCAACAGGATAAATGATGCAGAGGAAAAGATACTTAATTCGTTGTAATTTGTAACAACAGTATTACAAAAAATTTGTCATCGAAATAACTCCCTAATTACTGTACCAATTCGAACCAAGATTGGACATTGGCCTTATCTTAGAAATATTTTGGATGAGCTCATTGGCCAATTAGATCTGCCATCTTGTTTCGAAATGACAACCACTTTAAAATTTCGAAGTCGTATAAATTTGTTTTATTTATGAACAAATTGCTTGATACTTTTTATTTACATGGCCCATATCAAGGTCACAATGAATTTATTAATCATCTGGATCCACCAAGTTGTTTGAAAATGTCGACCACTAAAAGTTTTAGATAAAACAAAATTTTTATGAACCAATTTGCTTGAAACTCGTTATGTACATTACCCATGTCAAGGTATCAACCTAGTTTTTTAATCAACTTGATTCGCCATCTTATTTCAAAATGGTGATCTCTTGAAAAATGCAAATAAATCAATTTACACTTCGTACTGAGCCAAAAAGATTATTTCCTTCAAAAAAATGTTTTAGGAAAAATTTTAGTTTGTTTTAGAAAAAAAATTTCGTTATTTTTTTAATGAATAATTTTATATTCATAATCTAATGTAGTCTGTATGTTTTAAAATCAAAATTGTGTTTTAATAACTTTTGCCTTCTAATGGAATTTGAGGAGTTTAGAAGACAGAAATAATTTTGAGGGTTGAAAATGCTTAGTTACAAAAGAAGATAGATCGAGTTTTTTGAAAATAAGAGCAGAAGACTATTCTTAAATTATAATTTTGTATTTTATTTTGTCCAAAAAAAAAGAGAAAAAAAAAGTATGAAGTTTAGAATAAAATTAAAACACTTAATCCCATGAAGTTATCACTGCAAATCAGAGTAAATAGTAAAATAGATATAAGCAGTAACCAAAAAATTATAGAATTTCAAAATTTTGAACTTTATAAGTATCTCATTCATATGAAAAGAATTTTGGTTTTTAAAATGAATTTAAACATAAGAAAAAAAAAAAATATTTCACCAGAACTGGGTTTCGCAATTTTATATTTGCAAGCTAATTAAAATTTTTATACGTCGTAGTCAAAAAATAATTTCAACGTAACGAAGAATTATTTACTTTTTTTTTAATAAGATTTGTGACAGAAATTGTAGAGTTTTTCTTTTAACGGCTGTTCTTTTATGGATAACTTAAGAGAAAATTGGGCAATTCTAATTAAATATTTTGAATTAAAATAGATTAGTTACGATAACTTTACCTCTTAATTATTTTCCGAACATACTATGTAAGGAAAGTATTGTAATCATGAAAAAATTCTACTTTGAGATTTTAGTGTATCGATACGTTTTGAGTTCCCCTGAATTCATTTTTGCTATTTTTACGGTGATGTATGTGTGTGTGTGTGTGTGTGTGTGAATGAATAAAACAAGATAGCGTCCAATCGTTTGGTCCGAATGAGATAAAAGTTGGTACATATGCTGTATGTCACCGTACGCACTAACCCTATTGATGTCAGTGAATCTAGCACTTATAGTCTTTTTTGGAGACACAAATAAAAATTGTTTATCATTAGGGCTTATGGGCTCAAATTATTTAAAGTGCGATAGGGTCTAAATGTCTCATTTACTTGGGCTGAAAACTATATGCATGTTAAAGGTCACCGTCGCACTAACTGTATAGATTTTGGTGAATAAAGCACTTATTGTTTCTTTTTTCTTTTTCTTTTCTTTTTTTACAGGGGCACAAAGAAAAATTCTTTATCATTACGGCCTATGGGCTCAAATTATTTTAAATGCGATAGCATCTAAGCGCCTTATTTGATTTAAATGAAAATTTATGTACATATTAATTACAGATGGCTGCCAAACAAATTGTATGAATTTTCACTTATATCTATCTATCTATCTATCTATCTATCTATATATATATATATATTTTTTTTTTTTTTACCGGGACAGAGCGCAAAATTCTTTATCATAGTGGCCTATGGGATCAAATTATTCAAAGTATGATAGCGTCTAAATGCCTTATCCGATTGAGCTGAAGATTTATATAGATTTTATAGGTCATATTCGCACATACTGTATAGATTCTGGTGAATCTATCACATACAGATTTTTACAGGGACACAACGGAAAATTTTATATTATTATGATCTATAGGCTCAAAATATTTGAAGTGCAATAGTGTTAAATTAAACAACATATTTTATGGAGAAAAGTACTCCAACACGCTATTATAATTTTCTTTTTGGTTTATTTACCGACTTCCCTTACTTTAATTCATTGATACAACCGTTAATTACTTAATGTTCGGAAAGTCGAGTAGAGTCATTCAAGATTTTTTTTTTAATTGCTTTTAAAAATTTCTGAACATTACACATCCTTTTATTTTAGTCTAGGTATTTAATTAAAAATTTTGAAGAAATAAAATTAATTATCCTTGTTATTAGATGTTATTAGCTTTTAGAAACATTTAATATTATTTATTATTAGATATGAACTACCAGTGACTTAAAGCGCGCTTCTGATCAACAATCCCCTATTTCAAGATTTTTCTCCTATTGCAAAATATAATAAATTATATATTCATTGATGCTGTGATACGAAAACTACAATTTTTTCATTACTATGAGAATAATTTTGCAACTTTATTTTTACTAAAATGCAGATGAGTATTTATGCTTACTTGGTATGTAGTTGAGTTGAATAACTCATTTTCAGCTTATCTCAATTTTTTTCTCGTCAGAGCAAAATTTTCAAAACTTTTGAAACCGTCCAAGTAAGTTGGTATCGTTTAATCATATTAAATATGTGAAAAGATTTAAGTTTATAATATCATTAATTTGAAGCAAAATATTATTATTTTTTTTTCCACTCACTCACTTCCAGCGCTTTTCTCTGAATAAAGTTAAAAGTTAATTGAGTTTTTAAAAGAAATTGATATGATTTCCAAATTTTATGAGCAGGGTTCTTGAAATTTTAAGTGCATTTTATTATATCGTCGCCACTATTTTTCATAAATAAATTTTCGTTAAAGTTTTCAATGCTATAATATTATTGAAAGAAAATATTGTTCTGAAATAATGGAAACAAAATAGTGAACTAAACGTGAAATTTCAGCAACGCTGCGTGCTTAGTATGTGTAGATAGAGCGTAAAACGCGTTCCACAAATAATTAACACACTTTGAATTAAAATTGAAAGAAAATATAAAAACGTTTTAAAAATTAGATGTGATGAATCTTGAGATGCAAAGATAGAAACCTGTTTCTCTCGCATGGAAAAAACAAACGCGCTGCCTGCTCTTTATATTTGGCTAAGCTTTACACATTAACGAAGCAGATAATATGCACTTACACACACCTCAGCTGATCTTTACTATTAAAATAATGATAAAAAACAATTTTACTCAATGGCACTTACAGACGCATGCGTCTCTATTCTTTCTGACCCCGCCTTTCAAAATATTACGTCACGCTTGCGAGAGCACGAGGGAGCGAAGAAAACCTTGTGCAAGTTTACGAGAGTGAAGTTTTTTCATTGTGAACGAACTGCTTGATACTTGAACTTCTATTTTCCAAGAATAACCATGGATACATACTTAATAAGGATATTCTTTGCATTTAGCGGTGAGTTGTTTGATAATATTTTTTTTTTTTCCTTTCAATTTGTTTTAATGTCAGAAAGATTGTTGTTATATTTGTTTACAAAAAGTTAATAATATATTCAAATGTTTATATTGTACGACTGTTTATATTTGCAGATATTGTTTAAGCAATATATGCAAATATATATTATTTAGACAATATATGTAAATATATAATAATTATTTATTTGATAAAATTTAAATTTAATAATGTGTGAATAAAAAAAAAATTATCAATTAATAAAAAATAATGATATTATACTAATAAATAATATTATTAATTATTATTAATTCAGAATTTTTAATTAATTTAAATAATAATTTAAACATCAGAAAACAATAATTAGTTTTTAAATTGTTTGTAACGATTTATTATTATTTGATATGTAGCTTTTTTCTTTTTTACTATCATGTGTATTCACAATAGATTTCAACAGTAGGTCTTTTTAAATATACGGGGTAAAATCGAAAATTCTAAACTGCTAAGATCAAGAGCTGATTCTTGGATGTTCAGTCATTAATTTAATTTACTATGAAGATACACATATTTGATATAATTATTGATAAATAGTATAATTATTATTAAAATATATATAATAACACAAATTTAAAATATATAGCTTGATATATTTTTTAAAATAAATTTTGTTCGATTATTAGACATTGTTTATTATTTGTTATAATAATTATTTTTTCAGACATTATTATATGTATATTTACATTACATCAATATTTCATAGGTCAGTTTCAGTTTTTAATTGATATTTTCCAATACTGGCCCTAAATGTTTCGACGGCCTCGGCAAGAGCTTAAAATGTCGCCGCTGATGATTATGTAAATATAATTTAAATAATAATAATAATAATAAATAAATAAAAGCTAATAAAATCGGTTATTTATTTATTTATTATTTTTTTCTACCCTTAATTAAAAGAACGCCTATTTTTCTTAATGAACTAAGCTGCCATGATTTTCTACACTGAGTATAAAATTGGAAACTTGTCAGTCGAAAGTAATAATATATTTAAAGAAATTGATGATTTATATAACCAAAGATATTCCGTTTTTAAATATTCCTGTTTTAATTTTTTTTTTCTAATTTCGGTTTTATACTTTATATTTAAAGATAGGTTTATTTATTAAGCTACTTTATTTTTTAACTAACCATCTATCTCTTCCAGTTCTTTTTGTGAATACATCATTAAGATATTTTTTTTACAGAACAAAACCATTTTTCGGAATTTTTTGTAACTTAAAAAAAAAAAAAAAAAAAAAAGACGAGAAGAAAAAAAAAAGGAAATATAAGCACCCGATTATTGTCTCCGAATGCCTTGCAAAACATTTCTACTGCATTACTTTCACGTAATTCAACATGGGTTCACTTACAACAAGGATTCTCTGAAGCATATAATTCCGACGAATTACTTTGTTTGATTGTAGTTATGGGTTCGCGACGACCATAATCATCAGCAATAACTACAGAAAAAGATACTTAAACGACATAAGTCAAACATGAATATCTGTTTTTGTAACGAAAAAATTTAGATTTAAACCTTTTTTTTTTATTGTATCTAAACAAGTTGTAAATTGTAAATCAAATCATTTTTTGCATTTACTTATTTATTTCTATATACAGTGAATAATAATAATAATAATAATAATAAATATTACTTTATTTTCTCTTCCTTATTTATTTTATTTGTATATATATATATATATATATATATTTACATTTCAAAAATTCGTGGTTTTTTATTGAGTTTTGATATTTTTTGACTTCCGCAGGATTTTTCAAAATTTCGGATAACCTAAACAGTATTGGATTGTTTTTAGAAAATATTTGTCTGGGCGTTTGCCTGTTAAATACATTTTGTAAACGCCGTTTCTTAAAAACTAATGAACAAAATTTCATAACATCTTGCTTTTAGTTGAACAGTATAGCATAAATTGATTTTGGTTATATTTTGAATTATCACACAGGTAGCACTGTCACGCAGCACTTTTCTTGATTTTTATGATAGCTATTTCTCAGTTTCCATATGATATAATACCATGAAATTTAACGAATAAAATATTTATAATAAAGAATTATATTATTTCATTTGTAGTGCATTTTGCCTTTTAAATGTCATTGTTATGCTTTTATTTCATTGATTTTTTTTCATTAAGTGTTTAATACGTTAGATTCTAATTCTAACATTTAAGGTACAGTCGGTAACAAAAGTATCCGAACTTTAGCAAAAATTCCTATGTAAAAGAAGTAGAGTTTATACTGTTTTGTTAAATAAATCCTTGTCAAATCATGTTCTTAGACTGACTAAGAACATGATTCCACAAGGAATTATTTAACAAAACAGTATTAACTCTACTTATTTTACATAGGAATTTTCGCTAGTGTTCGAATACTTTTGTTACCGACTGTATTGAGAATTTTTTACATGCGCATTTAAAAATCTCAGCAAAAAATGACGGTGCATGGATTAACAGTTGTATTACCACAACATATATTGTGTAATTCAGTTAAACAATACATATAATCGCACGCACACACACACATAAATCATGAAAAGCAAAAGAAAATAACATTCGTAAATGGATATCAGAACTGTGCGCTGCCATAAAAAGAGTGGTAAATTTATACATATATATTTACCGAAAGTATATAGTTTATGACTTAAGTTCCACTGACAATTACAGTTATATTATATATTGTTATAAAGTGTAAGTTATAGTGTATATTGCGTTTCAAATTCACATAATTTATAGAAATAACGTAAACATACCATGAGGAATCGATATAGAATCACAATTATAATAAAATTCAATATATTAATGCTCAAATATTAAATATCTCCCCCTTTTTTAGAATGTATCGGTATATCAAACATTTGTTTAACAGAAATACATTGTTGTCTGTATGTTGAATGTGTATGAAAACGGTGATTATACATTTAAAATAAACTTTCAAGAAGTTAGGATTAAAATATTTTTCAAATACCCTTTTTTTTTTCTTTAATGTGCATGCTAATATGTATGGTAGTTAAATTATTGCTTAAGATAATTTTTCAATAAATGAAAAAATACCATATCCACAGGAAAATACAGATATTTACAATATATATTTCTAGAGCATTTTTTTAATTGCTTTTCACTATTATTTTTTAATGTAAAGATTGATCTAATTTATACGTATTATTTCATTTCGAATATTTACTTTTATTAAGTTTATTTATTTATTTATTTATTTACATTTTTTTTTTTTTTTTTTTTTAATTCTTTTTAAAAGAATTTTTTCTATAAATGAAAAACTTCTTTATAAATAGCCTTTTGTTACTTGTACAGATAAATAAATGCATAAATAAAAATTAGCTAGCGAAATGCTAGCTTGGCATTGAATGATCGGAATACATAGAAATCTACAATCATCATGTTGCAGTTATGAATGATAGAGTCGCGCGTTCGATATTCAGGCTGATTATAAGTGATTATTCTGAAACCTCTAGGACTTGTTCTACTTATCTGATTTCGAGGAAATTTGACATATGTATCACATAAATCATTAAAAAAAAATCTTTATAATTTAATAAATTAGTTCAAATTATTACCATCAGGTAAAAACGTAGTGTTTATTTTTTTCGGGAGAAAGTTTTTGTATTTTTGCAACGATGAAAGCATACCGAAATTGTGTGTGTATATGTATATATTATATTATATCAGCATATTTTTTTAATACAATTAATACAAAATTTATCATCTATTTAAATTTTTTTTTTCAGAAATTTGAAATTACAAAAACCCAGTCAGTACTTCCTACTAATGGATTTACGTATCATAGTGTCCATCTGAATGCGTCCATCAAAATTTAAACTAATATTTTATTGCAAATATCTTTTTTCCCATAATCGACATAATAGTGTCTATACAAAATTTATCAAATTTTTGAATTCCTGTTCTTTACTATGTTCGTTTATTGATCTAGTATGTAAACCTTCATGCCAAATTTATAAAATCAAACTTGCTTTAAATTATAAATTAAATAATAAAAAAAAAAAAACAATTAAGTTATTCTCATTGAATTATTATAATAATATCAATCAAAATTGTAATCAAAAATATCTTTCGGGCATTAACAACTTAAAAAAAATAAAAAGAAAGAAAAGAAAAGAAAAGAAAAGAAAGAAAGTGAAAAATAAATAAAAAATTGTGTTTCGAGTGCATAATTAACAGTGTCTAAATAAGCGAAATTCTTTTTCATCTTTGCAGTCTCCTTATTGAGTTAATGCTAATTAGGCTAAAAGCGGATATTGTTTCGGGAGCATTTTTTTCCCCCGCCGAATACAGTATGCTAAGTAGATTCTTTTACGATCCAAAAAGAATTATTCTGTTGAATAATAAATTAATTTGACCTGATAATACTTTAAAAGTCATGTAGCACAATCTTCTTAAAGTAGGTTGTTATGCCCTTTGGCGGAAATTTTAGCTAGTAAAAGCCGTTTACAAATTATTGTAATGCAGATGATTATGTTAACGTACTGATAATCTCAGTTAATTTATGCTTTGAGGGGATAAGTTTTCGGAATATATACTAACAATTTTAATACGATTAATTATAATAAAATAAATTACCGGATCTCATATATTTATTTGGGTAAAAGGAATATTTCATCGTATCATAAACTGGCATAAGTAGAGTTACACTAAATTTATTTTAATACGGTAATTAGTTGTTATCTTTATACGTAAAACATATACACACTAATCTGGCGGTCTAATTCCCTTCGTGTTTTGCCCCAATAGCGGCTGAGAGTCTCTTCTCTCGTAGCTAGTAGACGAAAAATTATGGGTTCAAATACAGGTCGTGCTCGTCCTCGTCGGCCTAGCTATTCAGAGTTTTCTGTGGATTTCTACTAAACTCATGGACAAACAACCCTTTCATAAATACTGCTACATTTATTTTAATACGTCAAAAACAACATTTTTAAAATTTAAACTTATTTCTCTATCAAGTCTATGTGAAAATTGGACATAGATGAGAGACCTTAAAAAAAAATTAATGTTTAATGAAATGTTAATAGGAATTGTGTTCTTGATTTGACCAAATAAGTTACAATTTCTCACACATTATTAATTCTAACAAGAAAATATCTTTTTAACTGTTTTCAGTAAAAAGGAAAAGAGTTGATGTTTCTAAAATTTAATTTAATGCAATAAGATTACATTTTTTCTCATTGTATGTTATGAAACTTTAATCGCATTAGCATCAAGCAATGCCTTATATTCGTACAAGAACGTGAGATCTATATTTTAGGTCTGCCTATAAATTTCCACAATATTAAAATTTATTTGATAAAAAGAAATGGTAAAAACAAGTGTAGATTGGTAAATAAAAAAATAAAAAAATCACTTACACACGTAAAATTTCACGCGTGTTAAAACGATTTTTACCTTTTAATTTATTTATAATATTGTTTGTCTAAATACTGTTTTGAAATTAATGTAAAAATGTATTGTAAATTTTTTCCGTCTATTTTAAAATTTTATTTGTAAAAGTAATAACTGGTTAGATTTTTTTTTTTTTAAATTGACTTTTGCTAAAAAAAAAAAGAGAAAAGAAAAAAGAAAGAAAGAAAAAGAAAAGAAAAAATGTGTTGCAAAAGTACATATTAAAAATTTTTAGAGCTTAATTTATTTATTTTTTCATATAAGATAAGATTTGATTAGACTGTCGCAGTATGATTATAGTTCGTAATTCGTCGGCTTCGACAGAAACCTCGAAGAATGGAATTGCTGCTTAGTTTATCAATGTATTACTGAGTTGTAAACACACATAAAAATTTACAATTCCTCCGTGAAAAAAAAAAAAAAAAAAAAAAAAAACATAAGATTGCTTTTATTTATTTATATCCTTAAATAAATTGCAATTAATTCAATGGGGAATTGGTTATTAAGTCATGCAAATATTACAACTCCTTCTAGTAAGCTATTATTAAAAAATTTTGCAAAGGAGTTTTGTTTAGATCTTGAACTTTTGAACCTTTGATTAAAGATTCGTGATATATTAATGATTAATCACATATTAATGATACGGCATTCATTTTATTGATTCGTCTACTAATTTTTTTCGGAATCCAGGTTTATAATTGATGGTGTTGAATTTAGACATATTTCTCCATGAAAGTCTTTCACGGTTCCAGGTTAATTGTAATGATACGATATTCTAAAGCATGCTCGCGGACAATACCATTTCTGAACTAATGAAACATATGATTTCATTTAGTTAAATAATTTTCTTGTGTGAACTGTACTATAATTATATTATTATAATTACACAATTTGTAATACTTCGTTTAGATATTTTACTTGAGATTAGACGTGGTATGCGCTTTTTGGAAGAGATAAAGAAGAGTGAATAGAAATATTGCCTGAAAAAGCACATAAAAAAAAAAGAAAAAAAAAAAAAAAAAAAAAAAAAGCCTTGCGAAGTGCGACTATTAACTGCACGTGAAAAAACAAAGTCACGAAAAATAATTTTTGAACAATGAATAACTGTTAAGCGATGAACTTCAGTTTACTAAGAAATTGATCAAAACAGATATAAATACGTTTAATGTACTGATACTTAAGTAAGGGGAATTGGCACATTTGACTGCACCGCTGTATTGTGTTTCATGTAAAAACTTATATTTCCGTTTATTAATTATTAATCGAACTATATTACGTTTGCTCCATAAAATATTTCAGGCAACAATTAATATTGTTTTTGATATATTTTTTAGAGATATGAAACCTTTAAATTATGTTTTCTCAGCTTGCATTTTTTCGTGAATATTTAATAGGATAGATCAAAGATCTACCTCAATCAAAAGATCCTCAAAATACTTAAATTTCTACAGATGTTTATGAAACGATTTCTTTTTTTTTTTTTTAAGCGTTCAATACGACTTTCCTAAAAGAATTATGGATGACTTTTGCAATACATATTTTTAAAAGAAAATATTAAAAATAAAAATCTAACAAAAATCATGTTTTTTTTTTTTTTTTTTTCCCTCCAAATTTTTATGTAAACATGCACTTTTATTTTTTTATTTTTTCGAAACATTAATGAATAAATCTTAAAACGTCCCTAATTCTTCCTTTAGGTTAGGTTCTATTAAATATAAAAAAAAAAAAAAAAGAAAAAGAAAAAAAAATATTGAGTCCTTTATTAATTATCTGTAGAAGTTTAATCATATTGAAGATCAGGAATTCATGAAAAGAAAAAAAAAAATGCAAACTGAGAAATCACAATTTAAAGATTTTAAATCCGTAAAAAAAAAAAAAAAAAAAAAAATGTACCAAAAGCCATAAGAACTGTTGCCTGGCTATATACTTCATTTAACAAAACTAATATAATTATATTTATAAATATTAATCGAAATATAAGCTTTCATATGAAATCTACTCCAGTGCTGCCGACAATGGTGCCAAGTCCTCTTACATGGTAAATAATAATAATAATAATAATAATAATAATAATAATAATAATAAAAGATAAAATCATTTTATTTTTAAATTCGTATGCAATTACATTAAAATATTTACTACAATATTAAATTTATCAGGTAAAAACTTGCAATAAATAGGTAAATGAGACTAAAGAAATGATGAGGTAAATTTTAATCAAAAGTTTGTTGCGTTTGGTTAAAATCTTCTTATTCTTCAAAATTTTTCCATGTTATTTCTAAATGTTAAACCATATAATAATAATAATAATAAATTAGATTATTTTCTCCCCCCATAAATAGTGTAAATATACATTGAAAAAAATTATTACAATTTGATTCTCAGTTTCAACTGGTTTCTAACCCTAGTTTTTTCATTATTTTATTGAGAAATTCACCGTGGATTATATTGAGTAAAAGAGATATAGAATGGCTTTTAATAAATAGCAGGTTTTTTTTTACTTTCTTCTATATTCAATAGAAGAAAGTATTGGATTCGTAAAAATTTTCGACTTCCGGTTTTCGACGAATTTACGTTTTGAGAGGTCTAGAACACGATTTGACCATTTTTAGAAAATGTCTGTCTATCCATCTCTGTGTGTGTGTGACAAAAATTTTGTGGCCACTGTATCTCCGCAACTACTGCTCAGAATTATATATAACTTTATTTGTAGATGCCCTTTGACTTAAATTAATACCTATCAATTTTTGGTGCCAATTACTCAACAAGTGGTGCTGCTATACAGCGATTTCCACAGTTTAAGAGGAAGCTATATCTTAAGTTCTGTTGCGTTCAATCAAACAAAACTTGATATGTGAGAAGGCCATTATGAGACATTATGCTGAATCAGTTTGAATGCTTATCGGCCAACAGGTTCCGCTGCTATACAAAGATTTCCGCAATTTAAGGGAAGGCTATATCTCAGGAATTATTGCATATAAATTCATATGTAGATGCACCTTGAGATAAATTAGTGCTTATCAACTTTTGGTGTCAACCGTTCATCAGGTGGCGTTGCTACATAGCGATTTCTGCAATTTAAGGGATGTCTATATCTGAGGTTCTATTACGTATGATCAAACAAAACTTGATATGTGAGAAGGCCATTTATGAGACATTATGCTGATTCAATTTAAATGCTTATCGACCAATAGATGGCGTTGCTATACTGCAAATTTCCTCGATAACAGAAAGTTTATATCTCAACTTCTATGGCATATAACTGTACTAAACTTGATATGTGAGATATCCATTATAAAAACACATTTTTTAAGATGTTATTTATAAACAATAAAACTGCCTTTCGTTGGATATTTAGTGTTAGTTTTCTCTAAGTTAAAAATCATTTGCATTCATCATGTTAGATAATTTTAATAAATAATAGTTTTAATAAATTACTTGCACTTAGTGAATTTGTATAGGAAAATATAGAAGAAAGTCTTGTGGTGGCCACAACATACTAGTTTTTATGTGTATTTATTTATATTAATGTTTAAAAAAAAAAAAAAAAACTAGGAAGATTTTACGAGTAGTTTTTCGGCGATAAAAGTCAGAGATAAATAAATATATTCAGCTCCATTCATAGGGAGAAAAACAAATATAATTTACCTGGGAAAAAAAAATGTCAAAATAACTGACTATCACGTGAGGCAGGAAATTTATTTTTAACTGGTGATGTGTCAAGTTCTTGCAAATGTGTCAAGTTCCAGTAATTCAGATTCTTAAAAATGAAGCATTAGAAAAGAAAAAAATGTATAAAATGAGAGATGAATTCATGAGTATAAAAATATGGGTTACTGCTCTGTTTAGATAATTTATTAAAGATGTGAGTTAAGCGTGTTCTGTTTTTTCTTTATAAGATTATCATCGTGCAACTTTGATTTTTAAAGGAAGCTAATTTAATATAAGCCAAAACTTTGGGTACAAATCCATTTCATTAAATAAGGAAGAAAATACATCGGGTTTGCATAGATTGCAAAACGATTTCCAACGATACTTACGCATAATTGCAGTTTACAAATTCTAAAACTATTTATGAGAACGAAAGCAGACAGACGTACCGGATTTATAAAGACATTTAAATTTTTGTACGCTTATTACAAATGAAAATGCACTTTGATCTATTCCCACGAATATCCCATAATGCATATGAATATTTTTGTGTGAATCTGTGAACCTGTCACTAATAGTTACTAGTAATGCATGGAAAATCTATATCTGAATAATATAGGTTAATATCATTATACTTTGTGTAGTATAAGGATACCAAATCATGTTTTATAGAAATGGTCTCATAGGCCGTAATGCATCCGAATACTTTTATGAATCCTTATACTGAAACTAATTGTGTTAGTTGAAAAAAAAATTAAATATGAACCATGCTATAATAAAAACTGAATCAGTTTCGAGATATTCTAAATCAATATGGAAGTGATAGGAAAAATATTATGCGCAGACAGGTGAACCGAGTGAGCACTTTTTAACCTTATTGAAAAGTATTAAAATGAGTATGATTTATTTTTTAACTTAGTTAAAAAACTGCTACATATATTTTTTAAAATTATTTTATCTTACTTTTTTTTTTAAAAATAATAAAAATTAGAAAAACCGTATATCTAAGGATTCTTTTTAATGAAGTGAAGCTTCGTTACATTATCATGAATCATGATGTGGCACTTTGGTGTACAATTGGTACCTAAATTGTAAAAAATAACGGCAGTTTTTACAACAATGTGCTTGCAAAAAGGGGTGCCAGCACATTCTGTCTTTAAAAAGAAATAATTTACTACAGAAACATCTGTAAAAGAGTCTCTCTTTTCAGATGTTTTCGTTGTAAATTACTCTGTATAACAGAAGCAAAAATGGGTGCCAGCACAATCTGCTGAAAAAAACTACCATTATTTTTTACAGAGTAGAAGTAAAAAAAAACGATAAAAATCTTTTTAAAAATATAAAAATATATTATGCATTTTTTACTCCCTTTACATTTGTTTTCTAAGATTAATAGTGAATTCTTGATGTCGCCCTTTAAAAGTTTAGTCCCATAGGCCATAATGATAAAGAATTTTTCTTTGTGTCCCTGTAAAAAAACTGTAAGTATAAATTCACCAAAATCTATACAGTTCGTGCAACTGTGACCTATAACATGTGTACAAAATTTCTGCTCAGATTAATAAAGCGGTTAGACGCTATCGCACTTTTAAAAATTTGCCCCCATAGGCCATAATGATAAAGAATTTTTCCTGGTGTCTCTGTAAAAAAAACTATAAGTGCTAGATTCACCAAATTCAATAGAGTTCGTACTATGGTGACTTACAATATACGTACCAACTTTCAGCTTATTCGAACAAAGCGCTTAGACGCTAGCGTGTTCACTCACAGACATACACACGCACATACATACATCATCGTAAAAATAGTGGAAACGGACTCAGGGAACCTCGAAACGTATAGAAACATCAAAATCTCAAATTCGGATTTTTGTCATGATTACAATACTTTCCTCACTATAGTGTTCGAAAAGTAAAAACGACTCTAAGACAATATAAAACATTAATTGTTCTACAATAAAACTGACACAAATGCTTCTCATGTGAATAAATTGCGAAATAGAGATGTGACGCTTTTCATACACTGTGCGGCATTTCATACACATTTTTCAATGACATAAATTTAAATCCCCCCCTCTTTTTTTCCCCCACCGAGGTGCGATATGTAAAATTTTACAATTTATAAAGTAATTAACACTCCTATTATATTATATATACTGTTAAAAATGAAGTGCTCAGAAATGAGTAAATGGACATATTCCATTCGAAATGAGTAATTTTGTTTCAAAATAAAAAACACACTTGTCACATTAAGAAATATAATTTTACTCCTTTTTGAGTAATTTTGGTCCTTTATTTTTTTCAGTGTATGGGAAACATTTTTAAAGAGTTTATTTATATCTTTTAGTTTCTATTCTCTATATCGTAAAATAAAATAAAAACGAAGAAAGTTTATCTAAGAAGCGAATTGCTGTGTTCGTTTAAAAACAAATGAATAACTAAACAAGGTAAAATTTGTATTAAAAATGAAGAAAAATTAAAAGAAAGAAATGATGTTTATATGCCTCTTATATATATATAAAGAGTCGTAAAAAGCAAAATATGAATTTTATGTTAAAGTTGTAGCTACTTAAAGAACATCGCAGTTTATCATCCGTGATATCTTCCTCATCTTCCAGACGCGTATAATTCAAGGACGTTTATCTGTCTTCATTTTTTTGCTCTTTTTTCTTTCTTCATTTTCTTCTGTATTTTATCTTCTTTGGAGTTAACCCAAACTAAGAAAAAAAAATCGTCTGTTATAATTTAACTCTTTTTGAAATGCTGATCTAAAACACTAGATTGTGCGTATTACCCTTGCTTTCAACTCGTCATATACTATGTAAAAAAATCCACAAAGCAATATCATTAAAAAAATATATATATATTAAACTACAATTCGATGAGGATGTTAGAAATGTAGTTTTTCAGAAAGAATCTCAATTTAATAACAAAATATTAAATTGTACATGAAATTTTTATTTATTTATTTATTTTTTAGTTTAGCAAAAAAATAAAATAAATAAATAAAAAGTAAAACAGAATGTCACACACCATGCATGAAGCATGAAGCATTTTGGAAAATTGCAGATATAGGTTTATATTTAAATTATTTGGATACCTTATATGCATGTACCTTTTATATTTGCATTTAAACTACATAAATTCAGTTTTTTACCACTTTAGATTTTTTTTTTTAATATTTTTTTTTACTTTTTGTTGGCCGCAGAACAGATTGGATGGTATATATAAATAACTATAGGTTGAAATAATGTGATTTCGGTTAAATTCTACTTCATCAGTTGTCTTTCTAGACAAGCTATAGACTTATATACAGACGGTCTATAGACATCAAAGATCATCTCTATAGACATCAACGTCTCTTAGACCATATTGTAGACAGAATGTTTTACCCACAATGAATAGTATATGTGAAATGTTATTTATGCATTTATTTATTTATTTTTGAATACATATAACTCTACATGCAATATCTTCGTATTAAAATTAAACTGAATAAAATATATCAATTTTATCAACTCAACATATCAGTCCAAAATCATATAATGTCTTAGTATAGTTACAATCAAAATAATTTTTATAACATGTTAGAATGACGTCACTTTTACAAAATCTCCCAAATGAAAGTACTATCGTCTTTGTAAATGAGGTCATTTCTCAGAAGTCATTCGATGGGAAATGCGCATTTTCATAGAGAAAACTGCTACCCTTTACTATAATGATTGTATTGGTGTTTTATTTACTAGAGATAGTATAAATAGTAAGAAATCGTAATCTTAATTCCAAATTTTAATATAAATATCAGAAGGCTTTTACATGTCACAGAATTTTAATATTTTATTTATTCGAATAACAAAAACAAGCTCTTTTCTTACAACAACAATTTTTCCTTTTTAAGAATATTGTTTTTCAGTGTAATGTTTTATGAATGAGTTATTTGTAGCAAACGATAATTGTTCACATTTTTTAAGCTTATTTATAAATATAGCAGTTAAAAATTTGAGACTTTTATTTATTAGAGGGGGCTCCGCTCATCAATCCCCGGGGGAGGCTGTGCCTTTCCACGACTCGCTTCACTTATTAACCACTACAGCGCTCTACCTGCCTATTCGATATTTTGCTTTTTACTGAATAGAAATAAGTGCATAACGCAAGACAAAAGCACAAAAATGTTTTGTAAATACCTTTACTGAATATCAAATTGAAATACATAATATTTAGTTTTTTTTTCCCTTATGAGATACTATGTTAAGAATCAGTAATTTTTTTCAGAATAGAAAAAAATTCGTAATATCTAGACTGTTTTCCGTAACAGCTTTAGTATATGACCCCCTTGACGACTTTCAAATTTTTGCCACTGTTTAGCGATGAATATTTTGCTATAAATGCTTGTTAAACAAAATGATAATAATAATAATTTAGTTAATTTAGGGCAGTATATAATACTCTCTCTATATTTTTAATGTACAGCTAAATAATAATTTTATCCATTCGAAAAAATCTACAAAGAAGAAAGCTTATTATTATTATTAATATTATTAATATTATTATTATTATTATTATTATTATTTGGAACAAATCTTCTACAGCTGACATTTTTAATTATGCCATACCTACCTCTTGAAATAACGACGGATAAAATCTACTCGTTTCTTTATAAAAGTTTTAGTTTACGAATTTTTTCTTGCCATAATTAGAAATATGAAATGTATCATAAAAATATCTAATTGTGTAATGTTAAAAAATTATCAGTGCTAAATTAAAAAATGCTGTCACTTTGAAATGAGTTTGAATTTCAATCTAAATATTTTTTTATGCTAAAATATATCCGAAGTATTTTAAAATGTGTTAAAAAAAAAAAAAAAAAAAAAAAAAAAAAAACAGTCAATTATACAGACACGACATTATTTCATTATTCACAAACAACAAAAACAACAAAAAGAACACACGTACACACATATACTTATATATATATATATATATATATAAATTATAAGCAACATAAGAAATTGCCAATAAGAGAATTAATTTTCTAAAAAAATTAAAAAAGATATCTGTAGACGCCAAATTATAATCCTAAATTATTTTTTTAATTGAAAATATCTAAGATAACGCTTCTTTATTATTTACTAGCAGGCTACGCCCACTTCGCTGGTCACTATTTTTAAATGAATCACTGTAATTAATGAATACTCAAAAGTGCATTGATTTTTATCATATGATAAAAAAAGAGAAAAGAAAATTCTGATCGGGAAAAATGTCGCACCGGGTCCCCACTGCCTTCGGCAGCGTAGACCGTGCGCGATGCGCGCGAACGAATGCATATATATAAACGCTGCGCGCGTGTATTCCTTCACCATCCTTATGATTTTCAAAATTCCATATTATTACTGATAAACTTTTATTCTTAAGAAAAGAAATTAAAAAATTAAAAAATCATTTCTGATCGGGTAAAAACTCACACCGGGTCCCCCCTGCATTCGCCCGCTAGCGGGTCAGTATTTTTAAATGAATCATTATAATGAATGAATTCTGAAAATTGCATATTATCACTCATTAACATTACTCTTAAAAAAAAGAAAAAAGGAAAAATATCATTTGTGATCGGGTAAAAACTACCACCGGAACCCCACTGCCTTCGGCAGTGCTGCGCGCACGTATTCCTTCACCATCCTTATGATTTCTCAAAATTCCATGTTATTACTCATAAACTTTCATTCTTAAGAAAAGGAATTTTAGAAAAAGTCATTAATCATCTTGTAAAAACTCGCATTGGGTCCCCACTGCCTTCGGCAGTGCAGACCCATGCGCGCGCGCGTGTAAAGATATGCGTGCGCTGCTCGCACATATTCCTTCTAATATCAAGCATTTGTTCTTAAGAAAAGAAAATTTAAAAAATCATTTCTCATCGGATAAAAAGTCGGACCGGGTCCCCACTGCCGTCGGCAGCGCAGTCCCGTGCGCGCTGTGCGTGCCTATTCCTTCCCCGCCCTTCCAGCCCCTCCTAATTAACCTACATATACCAATTTTGAACGGTCTAACTCAATTAGCTGATATGCAAAAGAAAACCTAATCAGGACACCCTAAAACGTGTAAATCAGGTGAAATCTCGAATTTCACTTTCGATAATATAAAAGAACTTAAAAATATCTTTCGAATGATGTATTACAAACAATGTAATCATAATTAGAATTTGAAATATTGAAATTTTAAAATATTTCAGCGCCATTTGGCGGTAGAAACTTTTGTAATCTACTGTTCGATTCCAAATCAACAAAGCTTTCAAATGATGTATTACTTATGAAATTATTTTAATTAGTAGCTGAGATACAAAAGAAAACCGATTCAGGAGACCTCAAAACGTGTAAATCAGGTGAAATCTCGATGCCCACTTTCGATAATATAAAAGTACTTTCAAATATCTTTCAAATGATGTATTAAAAATAATTTAATCATAATTAGAATTTGAAATATTGAAATTTTAAAATATTACAGCGCCATCTGGCGATAGAAAATTCTGTAATCTACTGTTCAATTCCAAATCAACAAAGCTTTCAAATAATGTATTACTTATAAAATTATTTTAATTAGTAGCTGAGATAGAAAAGAAAACCTAATCAGGACACCTTAAAACGTGTAAATCACGTGAAATCTCGAATTCCACGACTTACGGTAGTCGATTAATGGAAGGTGACAGAAATTTGTGGCGTCTACGCTTGAAATTCAATTCAAATAAGTTTCAAAATGATATATTACTTATTAAATTATGCTAATTAGAAGCTGAGATACAAAAATGATATAAACACTATTATAAAACGATTTATGTCTGAATATTTCGTGGTTTTCTCCGAAACTTGCATAATTCCGGGCTAAATACTGTTAAAAATCCATAGTATGAAATGTGAAAGGAGTATCAGAATTCGAAACTCTGCAAAATATAAAAGAATAAAGGCGTTCTGGTTTTTCGTTGTTTTCTCCGAAACAACCGTTCCTTTTCTACGTTTTTCTCCTTCCCCCCTTTCCGTCCCTTCTAATAATTTTACACTTGAAAATATCCGCAATCGATTTATCCTTCCTTAAAACGTAATAATAACAATTTCAAACGCTGTAACTCCCCTCCTTTTTTTTTTTTTTTTTTTTTTTTTTTGCCCCTTCGCCTCCCTCCCCTCCCCCTCAAGCCCTTCCTAATAATTCTACACTTTCAAAAATATTCAGAATCGAATTATCGGGCGTTACAACCAAATATTACGAAATTTCAACGGCATATCTCAATTTAAAAAAATATAATACAAAATTTAATCTAATTTTTTGTTTATCCACATATTTTCATGAAAATTGAACAGTAGCTTTATAATATGCTGTGTAGGCAGAATATTAATTCAAATGTAACGTGAATGAAAATTTGAAAAAAATTGAAAATTGCAATTTTTTCCCCCACTACAAAACACGTGACATCTTAATCGGTTAAAATGATTTCCCTTTTCATCTCAGACAGTAGTCTGACGTTTGAAATGATGTTGCCACAAAAAAATCATACTTTAGTTAATTTTAAAAAATCTAATTGTTGTACCGATAAGCCACTTGCACACTTTTAGATTAAAAAAAAAATGCCCCTTTCATTTGGTATCGAAATCGTAACGATCGGACAAATATTTCTAATTTATTTTCCACTTTTTCTGCTTTTAACTCCGTTAAAATATCTATTTTTATGCAATCGCGGTGAATTCTCAGTCATTGAGATCGAGTTCTGATTAGACATGATTCTACATTTTAATTAATATCTCCACAACTAATTAAAATTTTTTAATTCTGTTTTGAAGAGGACCTCGGAAAGGCTCCAGAGCATCCGTATGTCAATTCTTGTATTTCTGCGTTCAATAGGGACTGAACGTATAAAAGAACAGACGGACAGACAGACAGACAGACAGACAAACCTTTCCATTTATTATTATAGATTTTCAGACGAAAATTTCTTTGTTATGTATAGCAACATTGATATTTATTTTATTTTACTTTATTTTTACACCATTGATCACATTTTAATTTAGTTATTTTTTTTTTAATGACGGCTTAAGTATGAAAGAACAATGATTTCAGTAACGTTTTGAAAGATGGCAAATAGAGTACCTTTATTAAGAGGACGTTTTTAATTAATAACTTCGTTAATTAAGATGATAGAGATTTCTAACTAACTGAAATGTCTCCCTTTGAGTATTCGGCACACATTGATACCTCTAATGACGTAGAGGACACTGCCCTCCGCAAGGAAATGCGGTCACAGACAAAAAAATTTGACGACAGCGACAGTAACTTTCTTTTTTCTAATACATAGAGATGATTCATTGAAATATAGTGACCAACGAAGCAGTCAAAAACAGCTAATAAATAAATATAATGCAATAAAATAACTAAAAGAGTACATATTTCTCGCTTTGACCTTTTCGCATTTTCTTTAAAATTGTAAATGACTATAAACAGTATTTTCATTCGGTTCTTAGTATCATAATGACAGGCAGTAAACAACATAACTTTTAATATCTCTGGATTGATGGAATTATAGAAATTACGAAAGAATGTAGATTATATATATATATATTTTTTTTTTCTTTCAAATTAATTTTTATTTATTTATTTGTGAGTGTGTATAAGCATTTCGGTAAATTATACAAAAAATGTCCTTGAACAATAAATACAATTATAAATGTACAAAAAAAAGGGGAGAAAAGGAAACTTTAGTAAACTATATATGATTCATTACAAAACATCGAGCATTTTAACTTGGTATTGTCATTCATTCTCATTTCTTTTTTAAGCAGAAAGATCCATTATGGTAGCGCAATATCATATATCCATACAAAATCCATAAACAATAGTCTATGTCAAATGTTATTCCGCTTGTTGCTAAGAATCTGTCATATCCGATTCGGAAGAGCACCAAAGAGGCGGGAAAATTTCTGACAGCATCTGACTAATCAAAAGCTAAGTACAAGAATAATTTCTGAAATCTGGCAGTGAGGGTCAACATTACGAGAAGGATCGGAATTACTGAGGATTCGTGTCCTTTGATATGACGCCAAAGAAGATAAAAAAGAAGCAAAACACAAAGCGAAAATAAAAAAAGTGCATGAATATTATAAGTGCATGCCAAATGAAGGCATTACACATTACTATAAAATTTCAATATGTAATAATTTCCGATAATGGCGTAGGCGAATGTAACGAAATGATTAGAATTTTTATTGGTGATAAAAAATCGCTTTTGACTAAAAAATTTTCGATTCTTTTCTTTTTTCTTTTGTGCCATTGAACACAAAAATTAAAATATTGTAAAAGTACAGCAGCAACAAATAATAATATTATCATCATTAATAATAATAACAAAAATAAAAATAATTAATTAGAAGTAACATTATTAAGCTTTACCTTAAGCATTACATATACATATATGCATGCAAGGATACATATATACATACTACCTCTATTCGAAACACAAAAGTAGATTAATCTTGAAAACAAATTAGTATTTTGTTAATCTTATAAACATCTTAATATCCCTTTAATCTAAATAATTCTTTTTATTTCCAGGAGAGAAGGAAAAAAAATCGAAGAAACAATTATCAAGACTTTAAACTTTTTTTAAATGAAGCTAGATTCTTTCATTTATCAAGCGTGAAATGCTGCCTGTCATTTATAACATGTTTAAATATGTTATTGTTTTGCTAAATATTCTTTGAATGTCAGTTTTAATATATAAAACACTTTATATCGCTATGTATTAGATACATTTCATTTCTTTTAAACCTCAGGTGACCCGAAATCCTGGAGCAAATTCTTTTTTGTAAGGTTAATATTCTTTGCGATTTGGGCGTAACTTCCGATTGTTCAAGTTCTTCCGTTATATTTTATTTATTTATTTATTTATTAACTTGTTAAAAATTATTACTCTATTGCTGTTTTTGATATTCCTTATTCGTAGAAGATATAATACTCTGAATAACTGGTCAGTAATTGTAGCACACACGTACATTTGCAGTAAAGTATACCATAATAATGATGTTAGAGGTTATGAATAAAAACCTTGCAAGCAAACATTATAAATTGCAAAAAACAGCAATAGTTGTTTCGCGTCTAAATAATCAAGCATGACATTCCACCAGGCACGAGTGCAGTGTGAAAGTGACACAAGTGACACACATGAAGTATGAAAGTGGCAACATACAAATTATGAATGCCGCACCGCAACACACAAAGTAGCAATCATGAAACATGAAAAGGCAGCACGCGAAGGATGAAAGTGGCAACTTACGAAACATTAAAATGACTTTTCTGCTCGCACATTTTTTGCTTGATAGAATGTCGGGCTTAGTTATTTCATCCCTCTACTTCCCAAAAAATGTTTCGAGTTTTTGAAATTCATGGCTTTTTATTACAAAATTTTTATTAATTACATCTATTGTTATCGCATTCAAAATTTGCGTTTACTAGTAACACATTAATACAGAAAAAAATCCTACATCAACCATTTAATTAAAGAAAAGGTTTTTAAGTAATGTATCTGATTAACTTTAATTACGAGTTTTTACAAATATGCAAAAAGTACTTCCGTTGTTTGGATGTAAATACTTAATTTTAATTTGGAAGTTTAAACGGGTGCGAAATGCACAAATTGGAGTTTCATGGAACTTCAGCATATTTCAAATTTTGATTCATCTCATACCTGCAGGTAAAGAATATATATATATACAGGACAGAATCTTAATTTATTTTTTAATTTATTTATTTTTATAAATTTAAATAGATAAAATACCACTTCTCAGTACCACAATAAAATTTATTTTGTATATTTATTTGTTTATTTATTTATTTTCAGAATATTTATCGAAAATTTGTTTTCTGAAGATCGAAAAGTTTTATTCATTTGAATATTAAAATAAATAAATAAACATTTTACTATTGCATCACATTCTTGAATACTTTCACGGCTGTAAACACAGCTTTCTAAAATATTTCTACATTACTTTTTCTTAAATATATTTCGACTGCATTAAACCTCAGAATCAGATGTATCCCGGAAGAAAGTTTCAGTCTAAAGAGTACTCTGCAAACACTTTCCCCGCCTTTATCCTTCTTTTGTAATAGGGATACAAATATTTGCAAGAAAGGAATTCCTTCAATCTTGCAAGTTCTCTGTTTCTTTTCATTTCTTTTACATTTTTTTTCTCGCAAAGATACGTTACAGTGGTTTTTCAACGAATAGCGAAATTTTTTTTTTAAATATATCCCTTTCCGACCAGAAACATTCCACCCTTAAAACATTACATTCTTCTGCTTTTGCAAACTGAAAGAAAAATATGGGCTATAACCGAACTTTGTTGACTGAAAATTGTACTTTACACTTTCTGCTAATTAGTTCGATCGTTCATTTCCTGATTTTATTGCATACGACTGTTCCAGATGCAAAAATGTAAGTGGATGTCATGAATGTCTAACCTGCACGATCAAAAACAATTTGATTTTTTTTAATGTTTTACTGGTTCCCTTTTCCTCTTAAGGATAAAACTTTTGCTGAAATGTGTGTTACATAATATGTTCATCGTATTCCCAAAATTTTAAGATGTTTTCTGAAGAATGTTTCTAGATATTTCATAAAACGTCTAAATTCGAAACTGTCCAAATACTTATTGGCAGATAATGTATATACCTTTTATTATATTGTTATGACATGACGCATATTATTAAAACGCCGATTAAAAAATTAAATACTAATTATTTATTAAAATCAAAAGTTTTAAATTTCTAAACCTTTTTGTTGTTGTTGTTGTTGTTGTTTAAATTATAAGGAATTTAAAAAAATAATAATAAAATAAATAAATAAATAAATAATTCTGCTTTAAATATTCTAAAATTATCTTTTTCTGTCGTTTGCAACAAAAAACTGATTTAAATTAATATTAGTGTTGTTTTAATAAATGTTTCACATTCAATAGATTTTCCTGAAGCGTTTTGATTCGTTGTCCCTCTGTTAGTTAGCAGGATTTTACTGTTAAAGTTTTAAATATTTATTTATTTTTTAGATTGCTTTGTGTTTTACATTTTTAAGTCACAGAGTTTTCTTTCTATTGACAGAAAACTCTATTTTTTATTGATTTTATTTATGTAGTTTTTTCTCTGTATCTAATAGAAATAAATATAAACTATTTTTCATGGGGACTTCTTAATGATTTTTTTCTATGGAGAAATTTGATCACCTCCAATATTTTTGACAGTTTTTTGTGCGTGGTATAATAATGTATATTATACTGGTTTTAGATTTATATGTTCATTTTAACTTAGATAAAATTTCAATTAAAAATAAGTATTTGGAAAAGATTCCATTTGGATTTTTTTTTTCAAATGGATTTTATTGAGAAAAAAAAAAAAAAAAAAAAAAAAAACAGGTTTTTTCAGGTTGGGCAAAATCAAGTCAACCCTGATGAAAACAATATTACAGAATTTTTTAAAGCATTGCAATGATTTAAGGTATATCACAAAGAAAAAAAGCATATTTCAAAGAAGAGATTCAGGCAAAATTAACAAAAAATTTTTGGCAATTAAAATGAAATGCGTACTGTACCGTATTTTCCGGTGTATAATCCGCGTGTCAGATAAATCAGTCAAATAAGAAATTTTAATTAACAGATAAAACTACATTTCTACGAGGCATTATTTTATGATGTTTATTCAATGTCTTCTACTTATTATTATAATTGTGTCTGTTAAAACTTTTGGTGTTTAAAAGTGTTTGATTTATTTAACCTGCGAATTATGCATAGGAAAATACGGTTGTATGTATTCCTAAGACCAGTCTTCTAAAATGAATATGGTGATATCATAAAATATTAGAAATATATAACTCTATAAATATTCTAAATTTAAGTTTAAAAAATATATTCAGATTTGAAATTATGAACGAGTATTAATACATTTCTAAACTGTATTTATTTATTTTTACAGTTATTTATTAATACTGCTTTTTTCTTCTTCTTCTTCTTCTTCTTCTTATTATTATTATTATTATTATTATTACTTTCGAAAAACAGAATAATTGTAAAAAATACAAATTAATATAACTCATAAAACAATGCGATTTATTACTTTTCAAGCGATGTTCAATACTTATGAATTTAAAATTTGTCTTTATATAATTAAAAGTATGCTAAAAAGTCAATCTCTATTTAGCGAATTTTTTGCATAAAGAACTTTTTGCTATATTTTGCGACTTCTTTACGTGACTTCTTTTTCTTGCTGACTGTATTTTAATTTTTACAAAAATAAACATGTTTTCTCATTCTGAAATTTTCTAAAAGTCATCCCATATATTTCTTTCTTTCTTTTTCTCTTTTCCTTCTCTTTTCATTTGCTGTTATTCGCAAATATCTGATTATAATAAAAAACACATTTTAGGATATATTTTGAGAAGTAATCAATTGAATACAGAAAATTCATATTTCAAAAATCACATGAAGACATGAAGAATAAATAAAATCATAGAATATGTTTTGAGTTTTACTGCATTATGTTAAACAGCTTGATTTCTTTCTGATTCTTAAATAAATGTTTGCTTACAGTTACAGCATTTTCTTCAGCGTGCTTGGGAAACTACACGAATGAAAATAAAAAAAATAAAATGAAATTGACTCGCACAAAGAACTTAAAGAAACAAAAACCTTTTTCTTTCTTTCAAGGTCAAGTGAGCTATTTAAATAAGAGTACCGAATTTTTAGATCTTACAACAAACAACAAACGAACTTCCGGGTTATTGTTGAGTGTCTAAGAAGTTTCTTTGCTGAAAAGTCGTAATATTAATCGAAGTAAATAATTAATCAAAAGTAATAAATAGCGTTTTCTCTTTTTTTTATTTAGAAATAAATCCTTAACACGAAACATAAATAAAGGGCTTTTTACATCCGTAAATAATTACGAAACTAGTAAATAGAGGAATATTCTGCTCTTCTGAATAAATTGTTACTTAAAACTGTATTTTGATACCCACCACAAATACCACAATGAAATGAAATGAAATGCCCCAAGGACATAAAGTAAATTTCCTTAATGGTAATTTTTAAGACTTTAGTAAGAGAATAAGAGGTTGTATTGGAAATTATATCCTCTTTTATCAAAATTTCTAACAATAAAGTTAATATTATTAGCATCAAAATAAATTTTATTTTGAGGGTTTTTTTTTTTTTTTTTTTTTTTTTTTTTTTAAGTATGCAGGTAGGCTACTTAGTATCCAGAAAATGTTTGATGAGATTTTACGGACTACCTACTTCTTTATAACCACCTTTTTGTTGTTGTACTGCTTTTACCTTTAAATATTACTTATTAAAGTAATTTGCATTTACTCAAAGGGAAGTTTTTGAGCGATCATGGAAAGCAAAACCTATTAGATAAATGAAACGTTTCGTGATTTTTTTCAAAGTGCGGCTCATCTAAAATATTTTGTGATCCGTTGAGAAAGTTTTTACTGTTACAGTCGCTAAAAATTCTCAAAATCATCACAAACTTTTGGGTTTAGCTCTCAAGAACACCAGAAAACGAAAAGATGCAACAAGGTTTTTGTTTCTAAAACGTTTAATGGTTTGGGTTGAGATTAGCAACAATGGGAAGACTCAACTAGTTTTTATCGAAGAAAACGTAAAAATTAATGGAAAAAGTTTATCAAGAAGAGGTTTTAGAGAAAGCTGTACTTCCATGGAAGGAAAATCACCCGGCTAAGATCTCTCACCAACTTTGTGCTCTGGCCCATGGAGTCAAATCAATGTTTGCTTTAATTAAAGTGAAAAGTTATCTGACTAAAAATCTGTGTTCTTGTAACAGCTATGATTTGTATCCAATGGATTTTTCAGTGTGTGGGTTTTTAGAAGAACAATTGCGAACACAGAAAATCATATTTTTATAAAAAAGCACCATAAAACCGGCGTTGTAAAAAATATTACTTACAAACTTTAAATAAACACCATAAAATGCAATAAACTCGCAACAATTGTTTCGGGTCGAAAATATACACGACCCTTCATCAGGCGAATAAAGTAAGCACGAGTGCTGCAGTCAAAGCGGCAACACACGACCGTTGGCAAGCGGCAACGCGATGCCGCTTTGACTGCAACACTCGTGCTTACTTTATTCGCCTGATGAAGGGTCGTGTATTTTTTCGACCCGAAACAATTGTTGCGAGTTTATTGCATTTTATGGTGTTTATTCAAAGTTTGTAAGTAATACAGAAAATCATACATTCGATAGATTCAAGAATGCCCTGAGCAAAATATGGGATGATTTAGATCCAAACTACTTGCAGCGCACCGTCACTTCACTTCCGAAGAAGATCGCAGCTTGCATCAAAGTCGATGACCGCCATTTCGAAAACTCATAGTAAAAAATAATTGTTAGACATTACTTGTCGCAAAAATAGAAGCTTTAAATTTGTTTACAATTTCACTAATTGTTTATTATCAAATACTTTTTCCGGATAATTAATAGCCACCCTGTAGACCTATATATTGTAGAAATATTATACAATAGAAAAATGATAAATCTGTATATTACAGAAAGAGAGATTTTATATACAGTAATTGAAATCTGGAAAAAAATGTGGTATCATAATATATATATATATATATATATATATATATACATATTATATTATTAAATTAAGATTTTTTTTTTCTAATATATTAGCAAATTTTTGTTCTTTTTGGGATACTTGTGATGAACAATATTATTTCATATAAAATAGTATTGTATTTTATTATAAAATATCATTTAAAAAATGTTTCGCAAAATGGATCATCAAGTTAATATTATACGTATCAAAGTCAATTTAATTTCGAGATATTTTTTATTTTTACTTCTATTACCCGACTACCGTAGGTAATGAAAGTATTGTATTTTAAAAATAGTTATTTAATATTTTTTAATATGAAGAGTATAAATCGTATCAGTTGAATATAAATGATTAAAAAATTAAATTATTCTTTTATTACAGATAAAATTTTATACAAAGTAATTCTTATCTTTTTAGAAAGTATCTCAAAACAATATTTTATATTGTTAAACTAAAACTTTTGTGAAACCTGTCAGCAAATTTGTTTGTTTTATTAATAGACATGTTGAGAACGGTATTGTTTAATTAAAAATAAATTGTATTTTATTGTAAAATAAATTGGGAAAAAACTGTTTTAAAAAACGGACGTTTTACCAATTATAATCTAGGTGTCAAGTATTTACGAAGTAATTTAGACATTTCTTAAAAATTTATATTTGTGAAAGGATTTTTAAAACTTACCGATTGGGAAAAATGATTCATCAATTTCTTTTTGAGTAAAAATTCTTTTTGTCAGGAACTTAAAATTATGCATTTTAAATAAACTAGCTAACTACTGAAATATTAATAACTTGCCATTTTGACAAGTTAAATAATTTATGTTCATTTTACAATTTACTTATCAGCTTTTGAATTTTGAACTAATACTATATGAATTAATTGCATTGTAATTTTAATGTTCTAAACAAGTCTTTTGGTTTTTAAATCGACTGTATATTTCTTAGAAACATCTTCTTGAATGTTTGACATGTAAATGGTATTTTATTAGTTTTCTGTAGTTAAAATGTACGATATGTTAATACCTATTATTCCACTAAGGAAGTAAATAGTATAATTTATCTTGGAAAAACGCCTTTTTCAGTAAATGACTTCAAATATATACCAAAAATCCAAAGTCACGTTTTTAAGAACATATATAATTTACATATTACCTTTAGTACATCATTGCAATTTCATTTATATTATAATAAACTATAGCAATCAAAGAAAGAAATGGAAATAGCTTCATAAATATTCATATTAAATTCTTTCACAAACGAATTTTTTTTCTTTTCAAAAATATTTTCCCTGCATAGCATGCAGAAATTCTAGACGATCTTATCAAACATCCTTCATTGGAAAAGGTTAATTAGACTGTATCATGCCCGAAAATTCGCATATATAAAGCTTCATTATGAAGGTGTTTATTAATTTAAATATACTACATATTCAAGAAGCAATGTAGTTAATTCTCAACTTCTATTAGCTTCAACATGTTAACTTTTGATTTAACATTACGAATAAATGTATTATGCTGATTCATCGTTACGAAATTTCAGAGTACTCGATCTTGTACATTGTACTACTTTTCGACTTAACAGCTTCGGAAATAACTAGTTCTTGAAGATTTTGTGCAGTTGAAATAAATTTTGCCATATTACATATAGGTAAAGTATTGCGCCAAATTATCATAAATAAAATTAACTAAAGCTAAAACTTTTTCTTCTTTAAGGGGACATACGACTCTTAGAACTTCATGAAACATCGATTTAATTATAGTCTTTCTTTTAAGTAAATTATTTTTAACTAAGCTTCATTGAGCATGTCTAATCGTTACCTATAAGTTTATTATGTATTTTGGTATATAATTTAAATTCTGTGGTGCATTGTTTAATAATTTATGTGTTAATAAAAAATGTTTTTTTTTTTTTTTTTTTTTTCCAACTTGCGCAGGATATCTCTGAAACTATTTAATATTTTTTCTTGGATTTTTCACAGATTATGTAACATATTAGATCCTTCAAACTGAACCTGAATTTGTACTCCCTCCCCCCCCCCCCTCCACACACACACACATTTTTCATACAGGTCATACTTCAGATTTTATTAAAAAATAAATGATCTTTAAACTTTTTTTTTTTTTTTTTAAATATATTTTCAACTTAAATTTGAAGAAACTTAGGTTCAGTTTGAAGGATCTGATATGTTACATAATCTGTGAAAATTTCAAGAGAAAAAATATTAAATAGTTTCAGAGATATCCTGCGCGCAAGGTGAAAAAAAAAATACATTTATTATTAACACATAAATTATTAAATAATTCACTACAGAATTTAAATTATATTTCAAAATACACAATAAACTTATGGGTAACAGTTAGGCATGCCCAATGAAGTTTAGTTAACAATAATTTACTTAAAAAAAGACAATAATTAAATCGCTGTTTTTTGAAGTTCTATGGGTCGTATGTCCCCTTATGTTCCTGAATTCTTCGGCCGAGAGTGTGTTTAGTCTGTCCAATATTATAAAAAACATTATTGTTTAATTCTATTGGTATTTTATAAACACATCCAGTGGGTTCTGTAGGATCACAATCATTTGAGTGTAATTGTTCTACAGCGAAAGGAGAGCTAAAAGGGATTAAAATGTTAAATCTTCAAAAAATTTAATGTTAAAAACTGTTGCATTCGTTCCAAAAAAGAAGGCTGTTAATGAATTTAATTTTGGGAGTTAATGAAATAATGTTATTAATTTGAGGAGACAAAAGTTCATTTTTTGTTTTATTGCTAATTTTAATTATAGTTGATTTATTGTAACCAGCTTCCATACCAATTTGGATTAATATATTTAATTGTGTATTTTCTCTAAGTTGAAAATAAGTATAATAACGACCACGGTAGATGTAAGAATTAAAAAAGTTTTTTTAAATTTAGTAGGATGTACAGAGAAGGCAGGGATGAGTAAGGGAAGAAAAGAGTTTTTATAATAAATGTCAAACCAAATATTTGAGTTATTTTTGCTACGATAAATAGAAAGATTAAATTAACTTGTACAGTAAAGTCTCGTACAACGCGGGTACACTTTTGTTTTTTTAACACCACTAATTTTATATCAAAGCAACTGCTTTATACAAAAACTAAATCGAATGTATAAACCAATAGACTGGTACTCTAAAATTTTAGTGGTGTTAAAATTGTTTTATTTATTTGTCATCTCTGCACTGCGTTGTACGAGACTTTATTGTATTTCGTTCCGATATCTCTTCTAAAGGTTCGAATCCACTGTTGTTTTTTAAAACGAATTTTCATGTATGCTATGCCTTTTAAAAATTTAGATGAAAATTTAGACTTATTTTTTAAAAGCTTATCATTAAAATAGTACAATTATTTTAAGGACGCCTGATAAAAATCTTTGTTGTAAAAATTTCACTTTAAATATTACTTATAACGTTTAATTTTAGTAGAAAATCAGGAATTTAAAATTTAAAAAAAAATTTCATGAAAAAATGGACAAAAAATCTAAATAATACATTTTCTTAAAATTTCCAATATAAAATATAAAATAACATGAAAAAGGTAAAAATTAAAATTGAAAGCTATTTCTTAAAATTATGTGACATCGGTTACACTCAAAAAATCCCAAATTATAATGTCCTAAAATAATTTATGCACCGTTAAATAACATTATTTTCACAGCATACTTTGCTGAGACAATCAAAATAAAGTATAATGTATTCTATAAATTAAATTTAGAAAAAAAAAAAGATCATGGAAGATTTTTACTACATGATATTTTATACAACTTAATTTTGGAGATTCCGCTCTTTTTAAAAAAATAATACTTTGAGGTAAAAAATCTCCTAGATGCTCTTAAGCTTAAAAATAAATCTTTTGGCTTGATGCCAATCGCAATATATAAGAACACCTGCTGCCACTTCTTTTAAGTAATACCTGCTGGCAAAAGCTTATAAACACGACTTCTTTTTTTAGGTGCTACATCATTTTTTTTTCTTCTTTTTATTAAAAAATCTATTTTATGAAAGATAACTCAAATATATAATGCCAAAAGTAAATATATTTTTTTTTTTTTTAATGATCCTTTTTTTTTTTTTTTAAGTAATGTTAATGCATATATTAAAGAGAAAATATGGCACATAAAGAAAAATTATTTTACTTTCACAAGTAATTCCATAGCAAACTATAAATAAATAAATGTTTAAAAAACAAACTTCTGTTATAAATATTTCATATTTAATAAAGCACAATAAAATAAGCGTATTTAAATAATATCTTGTAAGGAAAGCAAAATTTAATTCGGAATTTTGTTAAAAAGAATGCAAATCACAAGAAATTCATAATGAGAATGTGTAAATATTTTTATTGAAAATAAAAATCCTAAATATATTTATGAAAAAATTTACAAAAATCTACCGTAGTAAAAAGGAATTTCTATTTTATCAAACTGAAAGTTTAATAAAACGTTGTAGTAATTTTTAAATATTTGTGATTTGTGCAGTATATTTAACATAAATAGAATCAATATAAGAAATATGTTTTATTTTCATTTTATATTCTTTTCAAATAAATAATGGCTCTAAACATCACGAGTATCTCTTAAATCCATTACATCATAGAATTTTAATCGATTTTGTAACAAAAATTTTTTATTGTTTCTCCAAAATAGTGAAGAATATATTTGGAAAAATTACAATATTATTCAAATTATCCGGAAACGAAATGAAGGCATCACCTTTTTATTCAAGCCCAAAATATTGCAACTATGAGTGTAGTGTTTTGAATAATATATATGTATTAAAAAAAAAAAAAAAAAAAAAAAAAAAAAAAAAAATCGAAATGATTAAAACTATCACTTTAATTACGGAAACAGAGCTGTTTTAAAAGGCAGACGAAAGTATTCAGTAAAATTTAACGGAATGATTTCGGCATTTTCATGAATTCTTATTACAGTGTACGGTACAAATTAAATAGCTATTAAACGTATATTCACTTCCCACATAATATTGTAATGAATACCAATAAGCAATGTAACCAATTTGATATTTGGTATTATTTGATATCTTTGGCACCTATAGTCACAGTGACTTTTATCTCAATTGATCCATATTACATACATAATACACAGTAACAATGCACAATATCTAGAATACATAAGACACCACAAGCATACATGGTCGCACCAGAATTAGAAACCGGGACCTAGGGATCCAGATAATAGCGCTCTATCGATCAGCAATCAATATTTGAATTTAAAAATAATCCTTATTGAAATCATAGATATAGTAATAAGACATAGATTGGTCAGCAAGAGGGAAAAAGCGAGGCCTTTTTTTTTTTTTTTTTTTTTTTTTTTATAAAAGTCACTCTAATGGCTGCCTTTTCCCGAGTAAATCACACACAGGAATACACACGGATAATTTTGTAAATAAAATTTATTAATAATTTATTTACTAAAGGTGAATGAAAAACTCCAGGTACAGTTTCAAATTCATTTTCCTTTTTATTCTTTTTTTCAATACTCTCTAATGGCTGATTTTAGAACTTTTTTTCGGCATCAAATTTTTTTACTCGATAACATGGGGAGGATAGATCTATATATATTACTATATCTATGATTGAAATAAGGAATATAGGAATATGGCAGAAGAAAGAGAGAGAGAGAAAGAAAGAATGCAACACTAAAGTACAAATAAATATTTACTAATTTATGTATAAATTAGTATAGGCATTAAGTACATGAAAATATAAACGATTTTGAACGCAAATAAGCAAAGATGCATGATTAATACTAAATATTATTTTCGGATTTTATATATATTATATGTGATGGATCTCATTTATGCATTTTATAAGTATTAACATTATACTAACCACTAAATGATTAATGTGCCTGACAATTGTAGTTATTTTTCTAATTTTTTGACTAATTTTAGACATTGCATATTCTTATGTTATGGCTGAGTTATATTTAAATTTATGCTGTATTAATAGATAATTTTCCTAAACTTAAGGAAGTTGGTGATGTTCTCAAAGAAAGAAATCACAAACCATGATATCTGAAGATTGTGCAGCCCATGCAAACTAAGTCATCTTTAGTATAGTATCTCTAAATGCAGCAGCCCGCATCGTGATATCCGGCGGCAAGCAAGAATTTTTAAAATTGAAATATATACTTGATATTCCGCGTTGATTTTCATACATCATTCATCATTCTGTTTGTAATATTTTTTTTTTTTTAGTCTAATACATTGATTTGAATCTAGTGAATCCTGTATAATCATCCAGCATTATATATAGTATATTGGTTTTCAAAAGCTAAGTAATAGCCTGTATTTTTGCTTTTTAAATTTACGTGCAGCTACTCATCAAACGAACAAAACTTGTATTTACAGTGTTGAAGGAGAAAATACTAAGATTTTTTAAATTGTTCGTTTTTATTAGTTCCCCATCATACATAGGTATGGGAGACTTAGGTAATCGTGAAAATTTTCGACCTCGGTTTTTTAACTTTTTTACACGTTTTCTGGTGTGAGGAATCTGACAAAATTTGTATGGTGTCCGTCTGTAGGGTGCTTGTTAGTTTGTTAGTCTGTTAGTTCGTTCGTCAGTTTGTTAGTTTGTGTACACGATATCTCAAGAACAAATAGTCGCAGAAAAGTCAAATCAGTTTTAAAATATTAATTTCGACACTGGCAAGAACCCTATTCATTTGCAACATTCGAATTAAAAAACTTCGTAAGTTATTATAAATTTACGATTTTCTTAACATTGGGGAATAGGACAAAATTTCACTTAAACGTCCATTAAAATGAAAATGTTTTACTGTAAAGATGTCAGGACAGTTTTAAAATATCAGTTTTGAATTCGGAATGAACATCATTAACTATAAACATGCTACTTTGAAAGTTTCGCAAGTTATTTGGAATTTACGAATTTCTTAACATGGCAGAATAGGGCAAAATTTCACTTAAAAGTCCATTAAGTAGACAATTTTTACTGTAAAGATGTCAGGACAGTTTTAAAATATCAGTTTTGAATTCGGAATGAACATCATTAACTATAAACATGCTACTTTGAAAGTTTCACAAGTTATTTAGAATTTACGAATTTCTTAACACGCCAGAATAGGGCAAAACGTCAATTTTGAGGGATATTTTCATCGTAATGATGTCAGACCACTTTTGAAATATTATTTAGGCTACAAGCATGAGTATCATAGACTATGAATTTTCAAATTCAAAAATTATTGAGTTATTTGGTATTTACGATTTACTTAACATGGCAGAACAGGGCAAAATTGAGCATAACCATATCCATTTTGAGGATCATAAATATATCAGACAACTTCAAAATAACATTTATGATACTTGTTTGAACGTGATTGACTACAAATATTCTAATAGGAAAATTTCGTAAGTTATTCTTAATTTAAGATTTTATCAACATAGCAAAACTTGAAAAATTTCCATATAAATATGCATTTTGAGGATTGTTGCATTGGAAATAGTAGCTGGAAAACTAAACTACGAAACTGACTCAAATAAATTAAATTAATAGACTAAAATAACATAAGTATATCGAAGTGAATGGTGGATAGCCTATTACGCCGGGATTTCATTTTGTCCCAGTGTCAAGCGTTTGGTCAAGTTCATTTCTCTTAACATGATTACTATATATATTGTACTAGAAATTTATGAGAACATATATATGATGGGGAACAGAGCCACCTATGCCACCTGAGCCACCTATACCAACTAGTTATTTATATAATTAGAAACCAAAATCATACGAAACATTAGAAACCAAATTCAAATCAAATTTAAATCAGAGAAATGTTGATTTTTAAATACATTTATTTGTGTGTTTGTATAAACATGTTCATTAGTGTTAGGTAGTACTATTTTTTAAAAATACCAGTATAACAAATTAGAGCCTTTGCAGAGAATGCGCGCTGCGGTAAGTTGTATTCGAACCTGTGATGTAACGAATAGGAGCCAAAAGACATACCTCTGGAAAAAAGGTTAACCCCGTGTTCATCGGTAAGCTTTGATACTCTATCGGAGAAATGGCGTTTTTATGGCGTCGCTACACATTTAATATTTTATAGTTTTTTTACATTTTTCTTAATGGATTGCTTTCGTTACAAAATTTAGTAAAATGATTAATAGCTGTTTAAAAATCCCGTATAAATTGATAGCTTAAATCTAATAAGCAAATACTAATACTAATAATAATAAATAATAAATAATAAATAAAGGAAGTTCTCCAAAAGCCTTATTTTATAATGCGAAATAAAAGTTATAATTGTTTAAAGAATATGTTTCTTTTAAATATACATGTTTTATAATAAGAACTACTTAATAAAAAGTTTTGAAATTTATTTTGCTTTTAAATGCTCTAAGCGAAGTGTTTTTGAATTAATTTCATGTTTAAATCATTATGCACATGATAAATTGCTAGCCACAAGATGACAAATGATGTTAATGTTCATTTACGAAATCTCAAAGAAATTTGGCGACAAAAACTCGTTCTTTAGTTTGTTAATTAGTTTCAGGATTGCTCAGTTAATTAACTGTTGCAAGTTATTAAGTATCATCGAAATAACGCACGAAATAACTATTTTATTTTTTTTTAAGCGTTTGTATATTATATTTTTTTTTCTATCTTTCATAAAGTTAGCATCTTAATGAACAGCAGGCTAAATATCCCTGATGTTATATATGAATTTTACAGCAGAATCGTGATTAATCACTTTTTAAGTCCTGTTGTTTTGACCGAATGGCAATGACATAAGTTTAAGAATGATTACATAATTATAGTATCATAATTCATCTTATAAGTAAAAAGAATTCTGAAATTGTATGTAATGAAACATGCATAATTAACTCTTTCGGCCCGGTGTTGTAGCAGACCTGAAAATTGAAAATGTAGGTTACTCGCCAATAGTCAGTAGATCCTTTAAATTTATTCCTCACTTTTATAAATTTTTCGGCTGATTACTGAAATAATAAATTTTATTTTGTAGAAAAATAAATAAGTAATAAAATCAATAATAGTAAACGAAAGCTATTTTTGCATTTTAATTAACAGATATAATTCTGCACAAAATAGAATTTAATTCACTACTTACAGGCTTTTTTTTTTTTAAATCCATTTTTCCATATAAAGGCGGGGGGTAGCTGTATTTTGTACCAGCAATGGTTACTTTATTCATTTCTTAAATTTCTTTGGTTCAGCTTCAGCATAAGAACCCCTTGGCGGTCTTTAAATTTTTGTTATCATTTTGCTGATGGATTAAAAATGGTTATCGCCATTGTGTAAGTAAAACTCTTGGCGTGAAGCACGATCTTTCTCAATTTCATTTAAAATATTTTTAACTTGATGCGAGAAGGAAAAAATCTGATGTGGGCACCACATGACTTCCTTATACACTTTTAGAAATATACATAATGCTAAAAAACATTGTCACTGGAGCCGAAACATTTGGCTAAAAATATTTAAAAAAAATGCATGCATACGTAAAAAAAAATAAAAAATAAAATTGTGCCTTGAGGGGACTCATGTCAAAGTTGTACCTTGGGTGGGACTCATGTCAAAGTTGTGCCTTGGGGTTGACTCATGTCAAAGTTGTGCCTTGGGGGGACTCATGTCAAAGTTGTGCCTTGGGGGGGACTCATGTGCCTTGGGGGGACTCATGTCAAAGCTGTACCTTGGGGGGGACTCATGTCAAAGCTGTGCTTTGGGGGGGACTCATGTGCCTTGGGGGGGACTCATGTCAAAGTTGTACCTTGGGGAAGGGACTCATGTCAAAGTTGTGCCTTGGGGGGGACTCATGTCAAAGCTGTGCCTCGGGGGGACTCATGTCAAAGTTGTACCTTGGGGGGGACTCATGTCAAAGTTGTGCCTTGTGGGGGACTCATGTCAAAGTTGTGCCTTGGGGGGGACTCATGTCAAAGTTGTACCTTGGGGGGGACTCATGTCAAAGCTGTGCCTTGGGGGGGACTCATGTCAAAGTTGTACCTTGGGGAGGGGACTCATGTCAAAGTTGTACCTTGGGGGGGACTCATGTCAAAGTTGTACCTTGGGGGGGACTCAATCATGTCAAAGTTGTACCTTGGGGAGGGGACTCATGTCAAAGTTGTACCTTGGGGGGGACTCATGTCAAAGCTGTGCCTCGGGGGGACTCATGTCAAAGTTGTACCTTGGGGGGGACTCATGTCAAAGTCGTGCCTTGGGGAGGGGACTCATGTCAAAGTTGTGCCTTGGGGGGGACTCATGTCAAAGTTGTGTCTTAGGGGGGGATTCATGTCAAAGTTGTGCATTGGGGGGACTCATGTCAAAGTTGTGCCTTGGGGGGACTCATGTCAAAGTTGTACCTTGGGGGGACTCATGTCAAAGTCGTGCCTTGGGGAGGGGACTCATGTCAAAGTTGTGCCTTGGGGGGGACTCATGTCAAAGCTGTGCCTCGGGGGGACTCATGTCAAAGTTGTACCTTGGGGGGGACTCATGTCAAAGTCGTGCCTTGGGGAGGGGACTCATGTCAAAGTTGTGCCTTGGGGGGACTCATGTCAAAGTTGTGTCTTAGGGGGGGGATTCATGTCAAAGTTGTGCATTGGGGGGACTCCTGTCAAAGTTGTGCCTTGGGGGGACTCATGTCAAAGCTGTGCCTCGGGGGGACTCATGTCAAAGTTGTACCTTGGGGGGACTCGTGTCAAAGTCGTGCCTTGGGGAGGGGACTCATGTCAAAGTTGTGCCTTGGGGGGGACTCATGTCAAAGTTGTGTCTTAGGGGGGGATTCATGTCAAAGTTATGCATTGGGGGGACTCATGTCAAAGTTGTGCCTTGGGGGGGACTCATGTCAAAGTTGTGCCTTGGGGGGACTCATGTAAAATTGTGCCTTGGGGGGACTCATGTCAAAGTTGTACCTTGGGGGGGACTCATGTCAAAGTTGTGACTTGAGGGGGACACGTGTGCCTTGGGGGGGACTCATGTCAAAGTTGTGCCTTGGGGGGACTCATATCAAAGTTTACCTTGGGGGGACTCATGTCAAAGTCGTGCCTTGGGGAGGGGACTCATGTCAAAGTTGTGCCTTGGGGGGGACTCATGTCAAAGTTGTGCCTTGGGGGGGACTCATGTCAACGTGTTCTGAACTTTTCTGAAAGTTTCAAATGTCTAGCTAGTCGAGAAGTCAGTTAAATTGCAACATTTGTCCAAACCGTTTTTGACCTATTACCGTTTTTTGATACATTTTGCCTATTATGAACCTAATTTTCCTAAATATCTCCAAAACGGAAAATCATATAAAGTCCAAAAAGGGAGGTGCACAACTAGATGTTATAACAAACCTATGTACCAATTCGCAGCTTTCTACGTCCAACCGTTGTTGAGTTATGCGACCTACACCCCCCCACACACAAACACACACACAGACACACATACATACAGACGTCACGAAAAATCGTGTAAAGTCGCTTATATCTCTAAAACGAGAGCTCGTGTTAAGACGAAACTTGCAGATGTGCAACTAGACATCATGACTGTCACACGTATAAATTGGCAACATTCAGCGATCATTCGTTTTCGAACAATGTGAAATACAAAATCCATTTCGCAAATCGGGATTACTATACTTCCTTATACTTTGTATAAGGAAGTAAAAAGGAAAATTATTCTTTAATTGGTCTAAATATACACAAACTGTAAAAGGAAAAGAAAAATGTTGTCACTTAATTTAAATAAAAGAAAAGTGTTACACGTTCATTTTTATCTAATATAAAATTTTTAATCCGATTTTATTTTTATTTTTTTATTTTATTTTATTTTTTTATAATTTCAAATTTAAAATGGGATTTTTATTTAATAAACACCTTTAGAACCGATTATTCGATTGAACTAAAAAAAATACGGCTTTCGCTAGATTTTGTTCTGATTAATAAGCGTACTGATAAACGTTTTCGATTCCGTAGCGACGCGGACCGGAATCAAATAAATACAAACTACTTTTAAAACCACCGTTTAATAAACTCAATAAAAAAAAAAAAAGAAAGAAAGAAAGAAAAGAAAGAAATATCTTCATCCACAAAAATGTGTATTTATGCACTTTAAAAAAAATTTGACTTACAGTTTTTTATTTTCGTAACGATCGACTGAAACGTTTTTGATTTCGTAGCGACGCGGACCGGAATCAAATAAATACAAACTACTTTTAAAACCGCCGTTTAATAAAATCGCCGGTTAATAAACTCAAAAAAAAAAAAAAAAAAAAAAAAAATCTCTTCATCCACAAAAATGTGTATTTATGCACATTAAAAAAATTTTGGCTTACAGTTTTTTTTTATTTTCCAATAAAAATAAAATAAAGTACAACAATCTCCCTCATTATCTCTCTTTGTCGAAAATTTTACATTTGCAACATAATAACAAAATAAACACGCTTCATCACTTGTCTTAGTAATAAATTCCAGGAATCTATTCCAAAAATCGAAATAATAAGTTACTGCTTTGATTCACTAGTGACTTTTTTTTAATTATTAAAAGATAATTCTTAGTTCTTATTCTAAAATAACTAAGAAGCAAACAAAATTTTGAAAATCTTTAATATTTAATTAATGTATAAATATTGACTAATTTTGTATGCACTATGTCGACTATGTGTTTATTAATTTTATATAGAGTATGTGTTTAATTTATTAATTTTGAATGAAAAAATAATTAATTGTCGGTCGAAAATTAATTAATACTGTTTATTACTCTCACCAATCGTTAACTTTCGAAATTTCTTTTAAATTCAAGGTAGTAATAACTTTTTCTTGAGTGTAAGAACCTTCGCCGAATATAAAAATCAGCCGCTTAATAAAATCACTTTGCCTTAGAACGAATGTGATTTTAATAAGCGGCGGGTACTGTATCTATTTTTTAATACTGTTATCATCTAAAATAAAAAAAAGTTTTTACCTTTATACCTTTTTTTTTTTAACCTGTGTAATTGCGATAAAGTATTGTTTTTAAGTCAAATACTTAAAATTGAGTTTTTGCTACCTTCACACTTTTTGAGGCTCCTTAAATCAGAATGTCAATTTCAAGCGGTTGGCCTGTACCTCTGTGTGTTTGTGTGTGTCTGTCTGGACATCAGTCAGTTATATGCATAACTTACGAACAATCATTAACAGGAAGATCAAATTCGATATTCGAAAACTTTATCGTATGACGATGCTACTTGAGACTTTTTATTGAAACCGGACAAATTATTCCTGTACAGACACAACCAAGAAAATTGAAATGGATTACGCCTGTATGGGAAATTTAGTTAGGCACAGTTTAACACCTTTAGACTGCACTAAACATAGTAAATTGGACATACATATTTTATCTGCATGAAGGCCTATTTGGTGTAGGATATGGTAGAAAAGCGTTATATATATGTATATATATACATATATACGGCAGGTGCTCCAGTGATTGACATGCTCCAGTAATTGACACTTTCCCTGAAATAATTAATAAATAAGTAAAATAAAAATAAAAATGAAATATTTTACATATAAAATTTTAACATTGTATGTCAAACACTGGAGAACAGGGTGCCAATTACTGGTAAAATGTAAAACTGGCAGTGTCAATTACTGGAGCATTGGGTAGGAGTAAAATAAAAATTCGTTAAAAAATAATTATTATCAAATGTATATAGTTTAATATATATGTGATCATGGAAGTCTTTCATGCAATATATATTAACTTAAGATTCCAAAAAAAGTTTATGATGACTACAACATTAAAAACATCAGAAATTGCTCTAAAAGTGTCAATCACTGGAGCACTTACCCTATATATATATATATTGAATACATTAGGACTATACTTAGAAGTTGAAGGGGATGCATTTCAAGTTGTGCTATGTATTTTTCATGTCATGCTTGGTATTTATGTGCACGGTATGTTGTGTATGTAATGTATAGACAATATACAGGACAAACAAAATTTAAGTGATTATTTTTCAATGATACCTCATCAAAGTGCTGTACTAAATTTTACCAAATCCATGAAAATTGCTTAGAAATGATAATTATTTTTTTATACCCATATTGCAGAAAAAAGTGCTTAAATTTCAATACTTAACATTGATTTTTTTTTCTACAATTAAGCGTTTTGACCCCCCCCCCCCCGAATGCAAAAATCAATATTTCGTGGGTGGTTTTTGTAATTCTCTCTTTGGAGCATCACTTAAATATACGTAATTACAGGAAATTCAAATTTGGTATTTTGATCACCATATGAGGTTCTGACTTGAAAGGTTTGATCAAGATTCGACAGTTTCAAGGACTAGATTAGTAGAAAGTCGTCTGAATAATGTGTAAAAAAAAAAATCAAGTTAGTAACAGCGTTAAATTTTTGTGAATGTAAGTGCTGTGTTCAAAAGTGGGATTGAAGGGATGTTAGCCGCCCTCATATGATTTATTTATGATTTAATATAAATTTGCTAATAATTGGCTGTTTAATTTAACAAAAGATATAGTAAACTGCCGATTGAGTGGCATGGGTTTCGGCAGATAAACCGCAAAAAGACTGAAAATGAGGAGTAAATGAGATTAAAAAAAAAAAAAAAAATCTAGCTCAAAAACTTGATTGTATTGTATATGTTGTAAATATTCCAAGTGTACAGTAAAAATATTTTTATTTTATGTACTAGGATGTAAAAACAATAAAAAAAAAAAAGTAGAGTTACGATGAAAAGCCAAGGTACAATCTGTAAGCTAGTTTATGCACTAAATTAAATACATAATAAAGTTCGGAATTGTACTACAGATAAAACAAAACAAAATAGTTGTACATATTAGCTTAAAAAAAAAAAAATCAATAATTTGCTTTGTTTTATTCTTGAGAAAACACTTTTTCTTGACGCTGCATTTTCTTGATCTCGCCCTTTTCCCGTGTCCGCGGATAATCTGCAGCTCCCATAATCCGCTCGCAGATAGTCGATAGTTAGTTCCCGTATGAGTTATTTAGAAATGACTTCAGAATAATGCATAGATTTCCTTAGAGTTTGTTTTTCATGATTTTTTTTTAATTATTTCGAAAAATTTATACGTAATACAGTTATTAAAAAGAAAAAAAAAAACATTAACCGAATACATTAGTATAATATTGACATTAGTTTTTCGTAGAAAAGAAACTCAACTCTTTCTTTTCAATGTCTTTTTTTTTTTTTTTTCTTTAATCAGTAAGTACATCAAGAAATAAAAAACTGATATCCTTATTATCCTGTACTGTTTCCCTTTTTTTTTTTTTCTTTTGGCATCCAGTAGAACAAATATTGAGTTCAACTACCCTCTCAGAATTAAACACACGCAGTAGATCGGAAAATTAATTCGCCATGCCTTGTCAGACCCAGATATTTAAGAATATGATGATGTAAACCTTGTCTTATTACGACACCATTCTTATTTTTATTCTTATTTAAAAAAAAAAAAAAAAAAAAAAAAAAAAAAAAAAAAAACATGATTTCCATATTCTATAATTGATTAAAAAAAAAATGGAAGTAGAATTTTTTAACTATCAGAGTAAATTTACTTGAAAATATATATATATATAATTTATGCCAGTAACATAAGAAAAAATAAGAAGCTTTTTTTTTATTTAATGAGAATTATTAAATAAGCTAAAGACGACAGATTTATTATTATTATTATTATTATTATTATTATTATTATTATTATTATTATTTATTTATTTATCTTTTGATTGACTGAAGATAAACTTTAAATTGTGAAAGAATCTGCTTTTTATAGCAATTCTGCTTTCAATTTAAGGTCTTAGATAAACAAATTTAAAATACATAAAATAAATTTAGATTTAGAAATATATATTCATTCCTTTTTTTTTTTTTCAAAGAGAAACTTAACAAATATTAAAATCATACAATTGGATATTTAGGGATAGTACATTTAAATGAAATATGCAAACTTAAAAGGGATATGGCACGTAGTAAGACCGTTCACCAATCAAATTCTCATTTTCTATCCCCCTATGTAATCTTATGGGATGTTTGCCACTTTTGTATTATAGGATATCACACTTAAAAAATGAAGTTTTCGAATTCTATTTTTCGAATTCCACTCTTTGTGTATGTATGAACAGATTTTCATACACATATACACGCATATATATAGTTGGTGATCAAATTATTATTTTTTTTTTTCTGACATTTTTTCATTTTTCTAAAAATGTACTGGACGAAATGGCCTTGAATTTCAGACATGCAAAACATACTTATAAACTCACACGTTTTAGTATAGATTTAGTCACGGGTGCAATAAGGGGACCAACCACAAATTGAAGTAAAGCAAAAAAACTGTGGATTATCCTGTATTGTAAAAATCTACACATGGTTTGTAACTTTAACATATGGTTTCATTTATTATTATTATTATTATTTTGTGGAAAATGTAGGATTATCTAGAATTTTTTTTTTTCTAAAATTATTAATTTTTTGGCACAGAAAAATCTTTCGAGTTTTATTATTTCTTCAAAATGATAATCCTCAAAATATTATCTGCTCATAAAAGTATTGAATGAGAAAATATATATATATATACATATAAATGGAGAACTATTTTATGCATAATATTTGGAGAAAATATAATAAATGCTTTAAAGGAAAAAAATTAGTTCAAGTTATTAACTTTTTATTACCATGGGAATACAAATATGTCTCTCCTGTCTCTCACTTTTTTTCTTCCTTTAAAATTTTAGTAAGTTTTTTTTTTTTTCGATTTGAAAAAACACATTAAGTTTATAAGTGAGAAATATTTCCGTTGCCATATAATATTTTTTTTTAATAACAAAAAAGGTTATGGTATTTTAGTGAATAAGCATATTTTTGGAAAAATTGTCTTCACTTGTATTTTTATTTATTTATTTATTTATTTTTGCGGAATAAATTGTAATCAACATTAAGCATGAAATAAAATTGTCAGGCTGATTACACTTGTATCTATTATAAAAAAAATATTTATACACTGATATCATATTTATTTTTCTTAATTTTTTCTTAATTTTTCTTTGTTTATATTTAAAAAAGGTTCTTGGGAAGCATTAAATATGGAAAGAAATTCTTTGCATGAGAAAAACTGTTTTTAGTCAAGAAAGAATCAAAGTTTACAGAAGTTTTTTATAAAAATCATACTGAAGAAAATTATTTTTTGCTGAATTAAAAAAAAAAAAAAAAAAAAAAAAAAAAGTTAGTCAACATTAAATAATTAGAATAAATAAATAAATAACAATAGCATGGCTTTTAATTTTTTCTTTCTTTCTTTCTTTTTGTTTATTTTAATTTTGCCGCATATTTTATAACTTTTTATGTAAAAATTCCACTTTTTCTCCTTTATGTATAATCGGTATTAAATTAAAACTAGTATGTTGTGGCCACCACAAGACTTTCTTCTATATTTTCCTATACATATTCAATCAGTAACAATATTTAAAAAAAAAAAAAAAAAAGATTTTTTTTTTCCTTTTTTTTTTTTTTTTTGTGAAAATTAATACATATTCAATCACTAACAATATTAAAAAAAAAAAAAAAAAAAAATAGAATTTTTTTCTAAGTTTCTTTTTTTTTTTTGGTTAAAAGTAAAAAAAATCGATAACTTTGTTTTAAATTATCACAGATTTATAGTTCAACCATTCGTTTTAAAGGTATTGACGAGACCTTTCGAATGATACCCATCTTCAAAATTTACCCCCCCCCCCCGGGGGGAAGCGATGCCCCCCCATGCACAAAATTTTTTTCCTAGTTACGTACTACTATTATCAATAATTCATATTAATTTTACAAACACAAGTGTAAAATAACTCTTATTATGAACATTTATACGAATTTTTGTCCTATGCTGCCATGTTAAAAATTTAGATAAAATGCTATCACAGCGCCACCTGTTGAGCTATTGATCCCCAAATATAATCAGCAACAGTTTATGTCGGGGACCAACTAAATACCAAGTTTGGTAAAATTTCGTAAAAAAAAAAAAAAAAAAAAAAAAATACGATTATTTTTCTAAGTTTTTTTTTTTTGTTAAAAGTAAAAAAAATCGATAACTTTGTTTTAAATTATCACAGATTTATGGTTCAACCATTCGTTTTAAAGGTATTGACGAGATCTTTCGAATGATACCCATCTTCAAAATTTACTCCCTTCGAGGGGGTACTTCCCCCCCAGGGGGGGAACCGATGCCTCCCCATGCACAATTTTTTTTTCCTAGTTAACTACTACTATCATCAATAATTCAAATTCATTTTACAATCACAAGTTTAAAATAACTCTCATTATGCCCATTTATACGGAATTTTGTCCTATGCTGCCATGTTAAAAATTTGCATAAAATGCGATTACAGCGCCACCTGTTGAGCTATTGATCCCCAAATCTAATGGGCACCAGTTCATGTCAGGGTGCAACTAAATACCAAGTTTGGTTAAATTTCATTCATATGTTCGTGAGATACAGCGTCCACAAAAAAATGATACAGACAGACAGACAGACAGACAGACAGACACACAGACAGACAGACACACAGACAGACATTTTCTAAAAACTATCAATTCGTGTTCAGGACATCCCAAAACGTGTAGATCCGTCAAAAAACGGAGGTCGAAAATTTTCGCGAATCCAATACTTTCTCTATATTACATATAGAAGAAAGTAAAAAAACATATTTGATGAAGCAGGTAAAAATTTTTAATGTGTAAATTACCGATTATGCTCAAATGTTTACACTTTTTCATTTATAATTTTCTAAAAAATACTGTCATTTATATATATATATATATATATATATATATATATATATATTTCCTTTTTATAAAAAATCTGCATTTTCTGTCCAAACTTCAAATAATGGAAAAAAAAAAAAAAAAAAAATGTGCGCGACTAGTGTATTTAAATATTCTTTACAATGAAAAACCTTTTCAAATTGCTTTAATGTATTCATTTAATTAATTAATTAATTTATTTTATTTTATTTACTGATTTTTATTTATTTTTATTATTATCATTAAAAAAAAAAACTGAAATTAGATTTTATCTAATGCTACATCAACAGAAAATAATGATATAATTTTTCTAATTTTTTCAAATGGATCTACACCCTTTCTTTTCTTCTTCTTCTATCTTTAAAAAAGAAAAAATAAATAAAAACTGATTAAACTGTATTTTTAATAGACTTATTCTTATATATAACTCGTCACCTACTATCTAATCTGATAAGTAGTTACAATATAACTTTTGTCTAAGTGAAGACTGTCTGAGTTTCTTTTCTTTTTATAAAATTTATTGATATAAAAACTCTAATAACAATATTTTTGAGATTTTATAATGTTTTCAAATCACCAGTTTTATTAAATATGCACTAATGCAACTATTTTACAGTATTATAATTATAATTTTTTTTTTCAATAAAATTTATTTTGAATTGTAATTTTTCTAATTTATAGCCAATCTCAAATAATAAAAATATAAATCGGTGAAGATCGTTTTGTCATAAAATACTTCCAGCATCTGTCGAATAATATTGATTACTTGTATGTTCTATTTTTCAACCTAGAAACTAAATACTTTTACAAACAATTATCTGTTTTGATATGATCTGATACAACTCATCCATGTCTTACAAAGCCACTCTCGTGTAAAATTGATCTCTCCATTTCCAACTAGCATCTTCGACAGAAATTTCAGTGGCAACTTATCTTCTATTTTTAATTCTATAATGTGCTAGTTCCTTTTTACTATAAAATTTTTAACTGTTGATATTCACTGCTAAAAATAACCGGTATGTGAACGCAGATGATACTTTTATAACCTTTTATTAAATTTGGTACACCCCGCGACAAAAAGATAGGTACAAAGGGTTTTTTCTTTGATTTTTCGTAAAATAACATTATCTAAATTGTGCTTATCATTTATTATTATCATAAAATAAAACTATTCCTGGACTAATTTTTGTTTTAAGACTAATTTAGAAAAATTTTAAGACTAAATTTTTTCTAATTTAAGACTACACACCGCGACAAAAAGATAGGAACAAAGGTTTTATTTTTGAATTTTTGAATATGATTATTTTGAATACGAATATTTTAAATATGATTCAAACATTTAATATGCTTTTGATATGATAATATTTTGTTATGGTAATACATGATCAGCACAATTTAGATAATGTTATTTTATGAAAAATTAAAAATAAAAAAAAAACCCTTTGTTCCTATCTTTTTGTCGCGGAGTGTAGTGTTAAATTAGAAAAATTTTAGTCTTAAAACTTTTTTAAATTAGTCTTAAAACAAAAATTAGTCCGGGAATAATGTTATTTTATGATAATAATAAATGATAACCACAATTTAGATAATGTTATTTTATGAAAAATCAAAGATAAAACCCTTTGTACTTATCTTTTTGTCGCGGGGTGTATGTTATTTATTTATAGGTATGGCTCAAATCTAAGAATTGAATTTTCACTTATTCCCTGTCACCCGATTGCGCTGAAATTATACATACATGTATAATTCCGAAGGCAGTAAAGGCTTAAGTTAGTAACGGACATAGTGTTAGGTGGGGTGGGCATGGTATACCCAACTTTTTATCGTCCGATTTGGGTGAATTTCAAATACATGTTTTCCAAATACAATATATTTCCAAGCAGTAATAGACTTGGGAATGGGGGAGGAGGCTGAGGTCCTGAGCTCCGACTCCAGTTCAAAATTTGTTTTTGATTTTTGACTCACTTCCTATTATCCGTTAGCACTAAAGTTTTACATACATGTTTTTTATTCACATCCGTTGAATTGGAGATTTTAGTACATTTTGAATTAAATATGTGTTTTTAATTTCTTTAAATTTACGTTTTATCCAACATTCATACCGAAAAATTTGTTGCAATAGATGTGTTCACCTGAGATATAGATAGATAGATAGATAGATGGATAAATATAGATACACAGATGATAGATTGCCCATATTGAAAGAAAAAATAGCTTTCCAGTTTAGTCTGACAGAAAAATTTCATAGTTTTCTTTGAGGTATTTTCGCTAAAAGTATTGTTATTTTAGTTTAAGTTTAATCTTAAATGTTAGATCGTTAAACCTAAAATAATATGAATTAACATATAGAATATACCGGAAGTATTATTAAATGTTTTAAGGTCGATCTCTTATATTCGGGTCTTTAACTAGTAATGTCAAATCTGAGTGGTGCTGATAGCAATGCATTTTAAAGCGAATATGTATATCAATTAAATTTTTGCCTTAAAATCATTTTTTTTCCGTTTCATATTTACTTAAATATTACAATCTTAATAAATGGATTAAGTTTAGTGCACAAGTATTTAAATATAAATATCCTGGTATTGTTACAATTAGAATTGTATTTCATACACAATTATTCAGATTCATTGTACAGAGATTTTGATGCGGAATGGGACAAAAAGAAAGCATATAGTACAAATTCTGTACTTGATTTATTTAACCGGAACAAGTTAATTCTGAAACTACAATTATACAAATTTTATCTTACAACAGCGAAAAACCTTCAGGTTACGAAAACGCCTATAAAGGCATTATCAAAAATGACGCCACGAGTTGCATACAAAGTGATAGATTGGCCGTGTTAGATCAAACGATATGCTATTACTTTGTTGCCCACAGAGAGCCCTCGATCTAACCCCTTATGATTTTTTCCTATGGGATTATGTTAAAGACATAGTGTCCGTGCTTCCATTTTCCCAGGACTTACAGCAATTAATGCAGCGAACTGAAGAGCAAGAATAGTAAGGATATTCCATCATGAGTATTGCAGGAACTAAAATACCGCATGTATTTGCCGTGTTATCCGAGGGGCGACCATAAAATATCTATAAAAACACGATAACTGTAGTTTCACTGTAAACTTGATTTATCGAAATAAATTACAGCATTCACGGGTATGCTTTCTTTTTGTCCCATTCAATATCAAACATCTTGTATTATGATTCATTCAGGAATTCTTTCGACTAGTTAAATAAATATCGAAATTTGGTAATGTATACTAAATTAACGTTAAAATATTAGAATTTGTTCGAATTCCTTTACTTAGTTGCAGCAATGAACAGCTTATTACATCTATTCACACACACATACACACACACACACACACATATATATATATATATATAATTTAAAAAAGAAAGCAAGCTTGTTGGATTGAAAATGAATCTCAGTAAGACAAAAATTATGTCAAATTCCTTTGCTTCTCCACTGAAAATCACTGTCAATATGGATGAATTAGAAATGGTATGCTGTTATACTTATCTGAATCAAGCCCTTACGAAGAAAAAGGAAATCACGGGAGAAATTAATACCAGAGTTAAACTTGCTTGGAGAGCATTCAGAAGAAACAGCGCTATATTCAAAAGCGATCTCCTAATTTGTTTGAAAAGAAATGTTTTTAATCAATGCATTTTGCCAGTTTGAATTTGTGCTTCAGAAACTTGGACATTATTAACGTCAAAAACTTCAAATAACCCAGGGAAGCATGGATAGATGCATATTAGGATTCACCCGAAGAGACAGAAAGCGAAACACTTGGATTAGGGAGCAAACCAAAGTCACTTATGTTATTTCTAGAGTTAAGAAATTAAATGGAGCTGGGATAGGCACCTTGGGAAAAGAAAGGATGATAGTTGGACCAAAGTTCTATTTTGGATACGAGAGATTAAAAAAAAGTTAGACGAAGAGACTACTGTGTCGCCAAAGAGATGAAATTGTTAAGTTTGAAAGAGCAGAATGGAGAAGAATTGGAGAAAACAGGACGAATTGGAATCATTTAGGAGAGGCCATCATCCTGCAATGGATTGATAAAGGCTGAAATTGATTATATATATATATATATACATATATATATATACAGTGAAACCTCTCAAGTTGGACACCCCTCTAAGTTGGACGCTTTTTCTCGGAACGGAATGTATCCATTAACATTATGTCTAGCCCCTATAAGTTGGACACCTCTCTAAGTTGGACTCTTTTTCTTGGAACCGTAGGTGTCCAACTTAGAGAGGTTTTACTGTATATATATATATATAACCTTTTTGAAAGTGAATATCAAATAATAATAACAAGTTCTGTGAATTCCTAATTCCCAACACCTTTTTTTCTTTAACAAAGTTTGAAAAAGCATTTTTATTTTTTGTTATTTATTTATTTATTTTTAACTTAATGGGGTGTTTTCTTTTCCCTTCCTTTTCAGATTTTAATAAAATAAAAATGGATAAATAAACATATAAATTATTTACATTAACAATGAGTTAAAATTTTTGTAACATTGCATAATATATAACACACTTTAAATTTTCTTAAAATTCCATTTCCTGCAGTGATAGCTTTTATTTATTTAGTTTATTATTAAAGAAAAAGTTTTCTTTAAACTTAAGAAAAAAAATGAAAGAAAGAAAAAGTCAACTGTGTAGAAAATGTTTAAATGAATGAACAACTTTTTTTTTTTTTTTTTTTTTTTTTTTTTACAGCCAAACTTTATTCCAGGAATTATAACGATAGATGTTTTCACTAGTGTGAATATCTTCTTTTACTTACAATTTTTCTAAAAATAAAAATAAATAACCTTGAATAAGAAGAAAATGTTTTTCTCAACTCAACTGATGACAATCTTTAAAGGTCATCTGTACTCAAAAATCCTTTCAATCAGTCAATGTGTGCGTATGTCTATTCGTAAAGCGTCTCTTTGCTTTTACTTTTCTTTCTTTTTAAATCTTTGTTAATGTTTTGAAATTAGAAACTGCTAACATTTAAACAAACAAACAAAAAAAAAAAAAAAAAAAAGAGGGTTTATATACATACTTTCCTCTTGTATATTTAGTACAAAGAATCATTAAATGGGCTAATAAATTTGGTATTATCAAAAAGCGTAATTAAAATTCCAATCGTTAAAAAAGGAATGCAATAAAACAATATATTCCTATAATTGAAATATTATTTTTTCGTTTACTTACAGTAAAAATATCTGTGTTTGATGCGCCTTTATTAGTAATGAACCATTTAAAATATTGATACTTAATATATTCAAATTTATTATCAATTTGAAAGAAATCGTAGCGCTTAAAAAGTCTTAATTTTCATTATTCTTACTACCAAATACAAATTGTATCTGTTTTTAAGGTTTTCACAGTTGTATCATTCGCTCCATTTGGACGATCGAAGTAAAGTCATGTTGTCAAGTAAAGGGTGAAAGGGATTTTGTGTGTCAACTGCATAGTTGAATGTTAGTTGAGCGTATGTCGCACCTAATTTCGATCTACCCTCAACCTATTAGGTATCACGGAAACTGGCAGCCCAAGATATGATTATTTTGCACCAACTGAATCAACGTGCACCAATTATCTTCGATATATGCAACAGAGCTGCATTTTGCTGCAAAACTAAGTCCTCAGTATGGATCCAAATGTTTTGACAAAAGCCAAATTAAAGCTCATAAACACATTATGGAGCCAAATTAAAGTTCCATAAAATAAAAATGCAATGCCTTCCCTACTGCAATTTGCATCTTCAAATGTTGACTTTTTTTTGCTTTATTTAGTTATTATTTGGCCCCATTTTGTTCCAGTTCAGGAAAAGTTTGGCGTATGCCAGTACACGACATTAGCTTATTCAAATATATTCCTAGAACATTTAAAAGTTTATGAACATGAACTATATTAGGAATACCAAAAACTCAAAATACGAGAATACTTTTATAATGTTGCTGCATTAACAATGCAGGAGATTTCTTTTGAACAATATATCGTTCTAAATATTGATGGGTTCGAGAGATTTTAAAATATGTGATACTTTATTTAAAATCTCTTCGAACACTGAAATCGAACACAAAGTTGCCAGAAAATAGTTACGCTGCGAAAAAAATGCTGACAGAAATTTGCTGCAACAGAACAATATAGAAAATATTCGTGCACAATATATTTTCCTATAGGATACACTGTAAAAAAAAAAAAAAAAAAAAAAAAAAAGTATTCAATAAAATAACCTAGTACGGCCACCCAGAATCGAATCACGGTCCACTGGATAATAGGCGACGATGGAACCGCTCAGCCATACCTGCCAAGATAATAATTGATATTCCATAGCATTGTTAGCCCTGCCTTTTTTTTCACACCAGTTTTGGAACTGAATTTGGAGAACATTACTCTATAAATTGACTGTCCCAAAAAAAGGGCGGGACTAACAACACTACGAAATATTAATTAGGATGTTGGCAGGTATAGCTCAGCTATGGAACCATTTATTTGTCTGTTACTTAGCACTTCCCAGTCATTCTTAATCAAGATCCACAACAAATAAAATGTGTTATGAATGAATATAAATTTATATAAATGTGTTAAAAATGTTACATATTTATTTGTTTGCAGAAAAGATGTATTATGATTCGATTACATTGAATAAAATAATTTTAATTATAGTATGTATACTCAACAATGTATCATTGGTTAACACAACCAATTCACGTATTTCATAATATAACTGCTAAAAAAGCTTTTACAAAGTATAAAAAACCTATAAAAACATCCTCTTATATATATAGTAAAACATTTCAGTTAGTTACATATTCATCCTTAGCTTTCAACTCTTCTCGTTGAGTCTTCTTCAGAGTTACGCTAAAATAAGATTCCATTAAGATATATATATAAGTTCAAAGATACATATTAAAAAAAATAAGTTCATTAATTTAAAAACCATAAGAGTCAAATTACTATAAAAGAATAAAATCCATATGCAATGTCTCTTCTTTTTTAAGCATCAATAATTTAAGCTTTTTCTGTAGTGACATATCAACGATAATTCTACAAATTACTTGAAAGTAGTTTGACTCTTATGGATTTCAAATTAATGGACTTATTTTTTTTTTAATATGTATCTTTGAAATTATATATATCTTAATGGAGTCTTATTATAACATAACTCTGAAGAAGAGTCGGAAGTTAAGGATGAATATGTAACTAATTGAGATGTTTTACTATATATATATAAGAGAATGTTTTTATAGGTGTTTTTTATACTTTATAAAGGCTTTTTTACCAGTTATATTGTGAAATATTTGAATTGGCTGCATTAAAAATGATTGTTGAGTATACATACTGTAATTAAAAAGGAAAGGTGTATCTTTTGACAAGTTGAAATGTGATTTTAAAGTAAATTTCTGTAGCTCCAGTAATTGACATCTATCCCGAAAGCATATTTACTACCTTTACTCGAGCTCAAACGGGGACGAAGTTCGACGTTGTTGATTGGTTGATACCTTTTATGACGCAATTATTCTCCACTGACTATAATATTTAGCTTAAATCAGTAATAATCTACAATATTCCTTTCGTTTTATGAGAATAAATGAATTGTATACTTGAAAGAGTTTTCTAATTGTATTTGGAAAACAAAGTTTTCTTCTGAGTGATTTAATTTTTTATTTTACCATATTAAAATTATGACAGATAAAATTACTATAATAAAATAATTCTGAAAAAGGAAAATAGTGACGCCATCTATATTTTTCATTTATTTTTAATTATTATGTAAACTTTTTACTTAATTTTATTTTTTAATTCCCCTCATTTTCCTAATTACTTTATGTTAGAAGTTCGTGGAACTTTCATGCAAATTCCCTAAACATATTTTTAAATAATTCTTCAACAGAAATTTTCTGAAAAAAAAAAAAAGAAAAAAGAAAAAATGGAATTTATTTATTTTTTATATTAAGAAAGAATAAAGCAATATGTATATATATTTTAGTTTATTAGGACTGAGGATTACTAGTCTCAATCTGGGATTTTTGCTGTGTCATTTTTCGATAGCTGGACATTTATCAAAATAAATTTATCGAAAATATAATTGAATAACTTGAAAGCGATGTTATAATTTGGAAAAAAAAAAAAAAAAAAAACTAATAGTCCTCCATCCTAAACTAAATTCTGCTTTTGCCAGAATTTCATCAAAATCTTTTTTTTTTTTTTTTTTTTTGAAAGAAAAAGAAAAGAAAATATTCAGTTTCGAAACAAACATTATAGAAACAAACACTATCGAAAAAGTTTTTTTTTTTAAATATAATTTTGAATTAGGAAATAAAAAGTGCGCGTGCAAAATGAAATAAAATAAGTAAACAAATGAATTTAATGATTTAATTTTTATATAAAACATGATTGCGAGCTATCTTAAAAAGTAGATGTAAAATTTAAAGTTTATTTGGTGCGTGTGGCATCTATAAAAATTGTTTTCAGAAACATAATAGAATAAAGAAAGCAACGATGTTGGTTGCATTTTGTTATATAGTTTGAATTTTTGAATTTTAGAAGTAATGTCTACCGTAGAAATAAATTCTTATGTTAAAAATATAGGGAATTGTTATGCGAGTACAAGCGATGCTACTTTTTATTTTTTAACTTTACTGAAAAATGATAAAAATACAAAAATCTTAAAGTCCAAAATTTATCATTCTTTTTACTTTAGCATAAAAATAAAGTTTACGCAGCACTGAGTAACAGTAAGCGTAATTTTCGTATTTTTTATCTCATTGTAATTGTTACATTGGTTTTAATATATAATGAGACGTATAAATTATGTTTAATTTTATTAAAGTAAGTTTTTTTTTCTCTTGTTTTTTTTTTTTTTTTTTTTTTTTTTTTTTGCTCATAAATAGTACTCTCTCGATATAAAGTTTCTATAATTTTAATAAATTTATAAATATCAAATTTATGCCAAATGTTTGTTTAAATTCAGATATTTCCATTTATTTTATAATTTTATATTTTTTTTTTATTATTATTTATTTAAGTAATTATCATTTTTATTTATTTGTGCATTTATTTTTAACCCCTAAAAATATATTTTTACTTTTTTACTTTTATAATAATCAAAATAACAAATTAAAAAATATTCGGTGTATATACATATATATATTTCGAACTTAAAAAAAAAAAAAAAAATAATAATAATAATAATAATAATAATCATTTTTGTCGTTTTATTTATATTAAATAAATAAATAAAAACTTTCTGCAAATTTCATTTGAAAAATAAAAAAATGCATGTAGTACTAAATACCATATTAATTTATTGCACTTTTGAAAAAATAAATAAACAATGATTATCACTTAAGGAATTGCTTATCCATTAAATGTCCTAATAATATATTTTAAATTCTTGTGTATTTGTAAACGTATAATAAAAGTCTTTTTTTCTTTTCTTACTTTTTTTTTTTTTTTTTTAAAGAAAATTAATGTATATATATATATATATATATTTCTCTCTCTCTCTCTCTCTCTTGCATTACTTATCCATTTTATGGTAAAAATAGTTTTTTACGTTTCATATTACAACTTTTTCTTAACCATTTAGTAGGAGAAAAGGTATGTTATGTATTACTAAGAAATACTGAAATGTATAGATGGCAATTTTTACTTGAAGAATTTCATGAAAAATAATTTTTCTGTTAATATTCTCACCATTTATCTCTAAGATGAAGATTAAAACAAAAAATATAACTAATTGAAAAGTAAATAAATAAGTAAAATAAAGCTCTTTTTAAATGTAATTTATTTATTTTATTTTGTTTTTCTGTATAGTAAAATAATATAAAAACATTCATGCACAAAATTTTTAGATATTCTGAATAAAATTCAAGTTATAAAATATAAAATATTTATGTTATTGAAAATCATTTATTCTGTTAAAATTTACTCTATTTAAAAAGATATTATCTGACATTAAAAAATAAAATTATGTTTTAAAATTAAAAAATAAAAATTGCAACATAAAATAGTTAGGAAAATTTAAAAATTAATTAATTAATTAATTAATAAAAAAAAGCTGAATACATAAAAAGAAATTAACATAGAGTAGAGCTGCATATAAATTTCATTAGTATCCTTATAAACTATAATTTAAAATATCATGTAAAATCTATAATACAAAATAAATAGATAAAATAAATTAAAATTAATAAATAATCATATTTTAAGTGCATTAACTAAAATCCGATTCTATAAAAGGCGCTACGTTTAAACATATTTGAATATTTTAAAGATATTAATATATATATATATATATTTGCAAAAAATATAGCGTTGCAGACTTAAATGCAATAAAATGCAATCGTAACTGCATAACTTTAGCAAGTTAATGTAGTTTTGCTTCTTAATTACTAATTCCTTTGCTTTTATTAAAGATAAATTTCTTTTAAGATAAAAATAAATAAATAAGTAAATAAAAATAAAAATAAAAATTGAATTAAAATTAAAAACAAAATAGGAAAGTTGATAATTTATTTATCTATTTATTATTATTATTTACATTACAGCTTTTTCTTTAAAAATGCTTAACTACGATACATATAAAATTAAAATGGAATTAAAAAAAAAAAAAAAAAAAAAAAACTTATATTAATACTTACGAGTAAACAATCCTTTGAGCTGATGGCTTTAATGATCTTGAATTCCACTTGGTGTTTGTCAACTCGCCAGACTTTTGTATAATTTTTTTACGCTCATCTAAATTTTTTATATTACTGCGAATTGTAATTATGTTATCATATATTATATTACCTGATTGTAATTATATTATCAAATAGATTGAATATCATGAATGAATGATGGAGGAAATTTTGACTCCGAAAATACAGACATTTTACAAATAAAGTCGAAATACAATAAAATATTACCATTAAAACTTTACGAGATAGCTTCTTTCATCAAATTTTCGCGGAAAGCGTGACGTCAGATATGACAAGCGAAACGAAAACCAATCAGCAACGTCAAACTGCGTCCCCGTTTGAGCTGGAGTAAGGGTAGTAAATATGCATCCCGAAATAATTAATAAATAAGAAAAATAAGAAAATCATATATTTTACATATAAGAATTTTAACGTTTTATGTCAAACACTGGAGCATAGAATACTAATAATTAGTAAAATGAATAACTAGCAGTATCAAACACTGGAACATAGGGGCCAAATCATAAAATGAAAAAGTGGCAGTGTCAGTTACTGGAACATTGAGTGGGTGTCAAATAAAAATTCATAAAAAAAAAAAAAAAATTGTTATCAAATGCATATATTTTAACATATATGTGGTTCTGAATCTCTTTCATACCATATGTACGAACTTAAGATTTCTAAAAATATTTTCTGATGACTAGAACATTAAAAACATCAGAGATTGCTCTAAAAGTGTCAATCACTGGTGCACTTACCCTACATAAAACTTTGTAATTTCTAATATGGAAAAGAAGAAAGAAAAAGTTAGCATAAAAAAGTCAGTCTTCTTATAACTAAAATTTGACAGCAAGTAAAAGGCATGTTTACATTGCCATAAAAATTAATTAAAAAAAAGAAAATACCATAATAATAATACTTTGACAATTAAAACAAACTTCTTTTAACAAACTAATGGACACTTGTGTCTTAAGTACATTTCGTTAAAGTGTCAGCATATTTGGCTTCAATCCAACATTCTTCCGCTTTATTATTTCGTTGATAGCTACAAAAGATCAAATGTTAACTGCATATGTCATGTTCAATAAAAAGCAAAGCGACTAATCATTGAAAAAAAAAATAAAAACATTAATACAATTTTGACAAGAAATGTAATTATAAATACACTGTAACGGAAAAAATAATTTAAATGTGTTCTATGACTGGAACTGTTGACATACTGAATTCGGTTAAATATTCTGAATAACTGTGATCTATTTTTTTTTTTTTTTTGCTATGTCAAATTTAATGACTTAGATTGTGTATTATTTTTTTTTTTTTTTTTGTATGAAACGTAAATTTTAAATTAATTTTTTTTTCTTATAAAGCTGCAGAAAAGAGTTAGAAATGTTTGTAAAATCTACTGTAGCAAATTTGAATATATTATTTTTCTGATGTTAACTCGAGCTGTGAAGTCTGTATATATGTGGAATAAAACAATAGGAAATTAAGGTGTGTGTCTGTATCAGTAAATCTCTAAAATTTAGTTTTACATCACCTCCTGGTTTATAAAATGAATAAAAAATGAAATAAATTGCGTACGAGAGTGCAATATGTGTTGCATTTTTTATTAGGATGAAAAGTTTTGTTTAATCAAATAAATAAATAAATAAATAAATAAAATATTAATAAAAATAATAATAATTGCAAATTTTGGTCATAGTTTTCACTGTACCTTAAAAACAAGTAAAACATCGAAAAACATCCAGACAAGCAATGAAAAAGCATTTATTTTAAAAAATTTACTCTAATATTTCTATGTCTGCGACCTTTATATCTCGAAACTCATCTAATTGGTAATTCAATTCAGCCCGCGTGTTCGCTACCATTAATTGTGAAAGGGTATGGATCACATTCGTTCGTCATTCGCGTCTCCGATATTTCAATGTCGTCCACTGGGTAACAAGAGTTGTCAAGTCTGGGAATCGAAATGGCTCAGGGAAATAACTATAAGAAAACTACAAGAAACGCTAAATAAAAAAGGGACAAGTAGTGATATCTGAAGAAAAAAATTTGTACTTTTTTTTTCTTTTTTTGTCTTAGTAAAAATTTTAAATATAATATGTATTGTGGTATAAATCAGACCTCTGCAAACCAAAACACTTGGTGTGCCACATTGGAAACTATTTTATTCAGGCGTACGTGTATATATGTTTGTGATTGTGAGTGCATGAACATGCATGTATATACATTTTCGGGGAAGGGCAAGGTGAAGATTCGAAGCTGAATACATTGATTCAAAATATTTTCATTCATAAAATTTAACAATAAAATCGTGAAAAATAATTACTACATTAATAACTACAATAAAAAGACTGAATCGTGGATCTAATAATATTTCCTTCTTTAGCTACCATAATAATCGTTGTAAGGTATTTTTGCTCCAAAAAGTGAGAATGGATTTATTAATTGAACAAAGTTGTCAAACTTTAAACATCGTTAGTCTCCTCGCGAGCCGCAAAAACTACATGGTGAGCAACTAGTTGGCCACCCCTGGTATAAATCATACTCTCGAACGTCAATTACTGATTTTATATTTAAATCTAAAATATGTCAGGAACTTTTATTTTCTCTCTATATATAATATTTTATCTACTTAAAATTTGCGATTACAAATCATATGCAAAGAATATCATTTTTTATTTCAAGATCATGTCCGATTAAAAACATCTGCAAAAATTTAGTCTTACATTCACAAGTAATCTCTCCTTTTCTCCCTTTTACGAAAAAATGGAAAATAATTGCTTATATTCGTTTTATATTAAGGAGTGGCTGAATTATTTTTGCATCATTTTAGACAGAAAAATTGTTCGAAGGCACTTAAAGAATAAAATTACCAAAACAACAGTAGTAAAGATATGATGATTATAACAAAATTTAGCTACATTACTCCTAGTCTTTAGAAAATTATTAAGTTTAAATGTTTAGTTTTGTTGTTAAGTATTTTATATGCTAATCATACGAAAGGATTTACGAACACTTGCAAGCCTTTTTTTATAAAATATTTACAGATACTTGTCAAAATTTAAAGATATTTTGTTCAGACACATTTTGAATACTCGCAGGAAAATTTTAGCAGCATTAAGAAATTTTAGTTGACAATTTGATTATATAATAAGGGATAATTGATTTTCACTTCATTCATAAGATTAGGCTGGAATTTGCACGCATGAAGTAACCACGCAAACCAATTTTATCTTATTACTATTAAGTTATCAACATTGTGATTTTATTTTTCAAATCTTAAAAAAGTCCTTTGTTATGCAAATATTTTATTTGGCGAATACTAAGTACTCATAAAATAACAAGAGACGTTTAGAGCGTGGTTGTAAAAAAAATCAGTTCACACTGTTAAAAATTTCTGTAAGTTTAATGTAAATATTTATCCAGAGTCTCTGTAAATTTACAGTAATTCTTCGTTAAAAGTGAATAATTGAGATTTTCAATCTTTATTCTGTATTTTTACCTAATTATTTAATTTTTTAATTAAAATTAAAAATGACTGTTTCTACTTTAGAAAAAGCATTCCAAGTCCGAAATATATTCTCGACAATAATTAATTAAATTAATATTAGTTATGAAAATGAATGTATAAAATAAGTTTTTTAATATCTCCGTTTATTTTTCTCTGGAATTTTACGTAAGACTTAAGATAATAGATTACACAGAGTTTTCTGTTGAAATTTTTAACAGTGGAAACAAATCTAAAAATTGGTCCGTATACCATTCCGAACATAATATATATATATATATATATATATGGTTTCAATTTTAATGATTAGTTTGATTATAGCTGTCAGTAAACCAGAAGAATGACAAGTTACTACAGCTTCCACAAAAAATATCATTTTGTTAACGCTTATGACTCAACTCATGACATTACTTAACTCAGGACAGGAAAATTTGCATGAAAAATTGAAATAAAAGCTTGAAATATATCAAAATTCACAAGTTGATAGAGAGAAATTTTTTTTTGCTTACTGATCACAGTAATGTTTTGAACTTTCTAACTATTACCATCGTTTGGTAAATATATACGTGCGTTTATCGTAAGTTATTTTTACAGGAGTGTAACCCAATAATAATATTTCAACAACAAAACGACAATAATTATGCTAGAACGCCTTACAAGTATTTATTCATAAAAAATGGTGAAAAAGTCGTATGATTTTACAAATTTGCGAAACTGATTTCATGGTTTGAAAAATCATACAATTTTACATGCATTGTCAAAAGAAGGACGGAAAAGTCGACTTACGAAATTCAGTCAGTTTTATCTACAATAACTGATCTAACAACAAACAGCTGATAATGTCCAGGAATAATTGAATTTATCATATGCTAACAGAACTAATAGAACAACAATAAAAAAAAGTATGTAAAGTAAGTAAAAAGTAATTAAATAAGTAAAAGTAAAGAAAATCTTTCTCAATGTACCAATTCTTCTTAACAATCAAAATTTAGTTATCCTTCAATTATAACAGCGTATGTGACAGCTTTCTACCGTACAAGTAGAGTAAGTCTTCAGTGGAATATGTATTTAGGAAACACTTATGGTCCTTTTTTACAAATTAAGAAATTTTTTTTATCATTTATTTCCTTCTAAAGGGACAGAGCGTTCTTCGAAACTCATAATTTGTGATTTTTGGTTGTTATTTCATCTTAAAAGTGTAGAAGTAGAAGATATACTCACAAGGTGTTCTATAATGATTATGACGGTTTAAAATTAAAGACTAGTGCCTAGAGCCACATAGTAATCGTGAAGTTTGGTATCGTAATACTGATAAAAAAGGAAAACACACGTAACATGTAACCCCGCTAGTGAATAAAAAGGAACTCCTCTCCGAACTTGTAGATGGGAAGTGCAGGTCACGCTCTTCAACCTTGTCTTTTGGAATTTTCCAAGGTTTTCTCCGAAACTCACGTAAATACGGGCTAAGATCCCTTTGAAAGACCCCCCCCCCCCACCCACATACACACACGATAGGCATCCCGCTCGCCTAGGCCTAGGATCCAAAGCATAGTCAATCGGTATTAATCCCAAACAAACACATACTGTCCGTTTTCGTAAACCATGTCTACCTCTCGCGGAACGATCCTACTCGGAAAAGGGGTGATGCGTTGAATGAGATGGGCACTTAGCCAAATGCGCTTTTCGTTCTACACGTGTTCGTTTTCTTTTTATGAGTCTTCAATATTTATTTTACCTTTTTACGGTAAATTTTAATTAACAATATTTTATTTAATGTAATTTATATGACAATATGCGCGAAAAATAAAAGGTGTAAAATAATCATGATAAAAAAAATCTAATGATTTGATTTAAATACGATTTTCTGTAAATTTCTGTAAAATAGAGATCCAAAAATATGGTATTTTTATTTTAGCAGTATAATTTAAAAGAAAAAAATATATTACTTTTACTACAGGTAAAGTCTACTGTAAACGTTGTTATTTTTCTCTTCTTTTATTAATGAATTATGTAAATTTTACCTAATTTAAGTCATTTTTAATTAATTTACTACTATAATCAGTGCATGAAACAAGTGTTCAGGTATGACAGATATAGTACGAATTTAGAGATCAAGTAAGCAAATAAAAATAATTTTAACTGAAAAAAAAAAAAAAAAGAAGAAGAAGAAAGAAAACAGGCATTTACTTTTAAGTTTACGGATTTTATTTTGCATCGAAGAATAAAACTGATCTTCTACACTTATTTAAAAATTACAAGGGGGAAAAATCAGCATTTTGCCTTTATACGAATATAACGAAGAAGTATCGCCTCAAAATTCAATAATGTCCTGAAAAGAAAAAAAAAGAAAAAAGAAACCGCAACTTATCTCTCACTCGTAAAATGTAAACATTCTCTCATCTTCTACGCTTCTACCCTATTTTAACAAAATCAATGCAGACCTCACGCATGCGCATAGGTGAGCAGGGTCACAGCTAACGAAAACAAACAATAATATACAATATATTGTTATATGAAAGACAGTTTATTTGTAAACTATAGGGGGGGGGGGATTTTAGAACTGGTTCACAGAAGTAAAAAGCAAAGAATAACGAAATTGTACGTTGAGGTTTTTAAAAGACAATAAAATGAACTCGTAAATTAAAGTAAAATGTATGCATACGTTATTACAAAAGGCCCGTGAAGGCTTCACATGAAGTAAATATTGGTAAAGTGAATTAAACAGATAAGAAGGGCAACAAGAGATATTGACAACAAGTTAAATACAGAACGAGCATAACTTCTAATTTTGTTTATTTCCAAAAATAAAGTTCATAAGTGATTAAAATATATATATTTACATATAATCATACTAACAGGTATAAAATAAAATTTTTAATTTAATGTATTTAATTTACTTCTTCATATAAATTTTAGGAAATTAAAAACATTATTTTATTTCATAAATAGGTTGGAAAATAATATTCTAACATATTTAATGAAAAATAACATTAAAATAAAAGTTGTAGAAATACTTTCACAAAACAAATAGATATCCGTTATAATGTCTCAGTCGAAATGGGCTCAAAATCACAACAGTTTTAACATTTCAATTCGACATGAGACCTAGCACCGTTTCCACATAAACCACGATAAATCGTGAAATTCTACTTTTGTTGCCCAAGGCATTCTTATGCCGTTGTACATTTGTGCAGGATATCAAGATATTGGAATAAAGTTAATATTTAGAGTGGGAAAATAGACCAAATATTCATATATAAATTTAGACAGGCCATACCATGAGAATTTTCAGGTGTAGGTAAATTGGAAGGAATATAACAATTTTCTTTTCAAATTTTCTGAATCTATTCATCATCGAAATAAAAAATGTATTTTGTCGAATAAAGAAATTATCTCTTAGTAAGACAGTTTACTTTCAGTATACTTTAGCAATAAGTTCCTTCTTTTCTTAAAAAAAGAAAAAAAAATATTTTCGAGTTTTTAACATCTCATAGCCGTTTATTATATCCATGTTGTATTAAGTATTTAGCTTCTTCAAACCGGTTGGTGCATGTGTAAAAGTTAGATTTTCAACTTTTTTTTTAATTACTATTATGTGCATACATAACCTTTAAAGACTTTATGGTGTGAAAATAGAGGTGTTATGGTTTGAAAGGTGTAATAGTGGTTTATGGTGTGAAATGCATTTCTCAGACATTTTTAATTACTTTACGCATAACAAAACAGCAACAATATTTATAATAATAATAATAATAGCCTTAAATTTGTAAGCGATCTTTGAAAAAAAAAAAAAAAAGTTAAAATCATTCTTCATTAAGAAACTTTAAAATTAAACGCATGCTTGTGCATAATTAGTAAAGAATTAAAAAACACAAATAAATAAAAGGAAAACTATCTTACTTAAAAAGGAATACAAAGTACAAAATTCTTAAAGAAGACTATCTTCTCAAGTATAAATTATTTCTGGATAAACTTAAAAAATAAAATAAATAAAAAAATAAAAATAATTATGCTATTCGCTCTTCATAGATTAGAAGAAAAAAAAAAGTGCTAAAAAAAAAGGCAAATTTCATTTTTTTGTGTTTGCGCCTTTAATGAGGTAATTCGCCAGTAAATAAATTAAAAGTGTTCCCATGAAATTACCATAATGCTCTATCGATTTAGAAACATTTTTTCTCTTACTAAGAAAATCATCTCAAAAAGAGCAAAGCGAAAAAAGAAACAGCGAACTAATATATTTCTTTTGGAATAAGTTTCCGATTACTTTTGGAGCGCGATTAAAAATTCGACTCTTTATGTAATTTGGTTTAGAATTATGAAATATGAATATTTTCCGATAGAATTTTTTTTTTTTTTTAATCTCCAAATTCGTATTTCAATTAATTGTTTTTTAACTGTGATATAGCTTAACTGAAATCACTCTCCTTTGTTATAATTTTCTTTTAATAGTACTATTTGGAGAATCTTTTTTTTTTTTTAAGCTGAAATGAGTGGATAGGATTTAATTTTTCGAAATAAGTTGAACTTTATTTCTTTTCTATATTAATTTCTATTTCTCTTGTTTGTCAAGATTTAAGAAGAAAATATGTTTTGACGATTTAATGTTTTAATATTTAAATAAAAGCTGCTTAACAATAGTTTTGAAAGAGAATACATGAGTAAAGAATTTAAAATAGGGTAAGTTGAATGTATGATGAAATTTTTTATTAACTCCATTTATGTATACATTTATGTATAACGTAATAAAATGTAAATATAACACGTAACAAAAATGTAAATATATATAGCACGTAAGCATACGAGAGTATGAAAATTTATACACAGGTTATAGGTCACTGTCACAGAATTGTATGAATTTTAGAGAATCTAACACTAATAGCTTTTTTACAGGGACACTAACAAAAATTCTTTATCATTATGGCCTATAGGCTCAAATTATTAAAAGTTATTAAACACCTTATTTAAATTAACTGAAAATTTATACACATGTTATAGGTCGTCGTCACACAAACTGTATAGATTTTGGTTAATCTAGCGCTTAAAGTTATTTTTTTTACAAGGATACAGTGGAAATTTTTTTCCTCATTATGCCTCATAGGCTCAAGTTATTTAATGTGCGATAGCGTCTAAATGCCTCATTCGACTGAACTGAAAATTTGTATTCGTATTACAAGCCACTGTTGCACAACCTGTATGGAATGTGACTGGTGAATCTAGCTCTTATAGATTTTTACAAGGACACAACAGAAAGTTTGAAACCCTTTTAACACGCTTTTATTAGCTTCACCTGTATGTATGTTTATATGTATGTTTGTATGTATCAATGTATGTTTGTAACCACTCTAGGAACAAACTAAAAATCTATATTGTAAAAAAAAGACTTTCCGTACGTGAACGCTGTGGCTGTGAGGTAAAGCTGCGCGCTACGAACCTAATGGTCTAGCGTTCGAGCCCAGTCAGGGGAGATCTTTTAAAAATGGTTTTTGTTTAATTCTAAATTATTTTAATGAAAGATTTAAACGTATGTAAATATTATGGTGTGTCACTCACACGATTTTCTCTTATCCTGCATTTTAATACTAAGATAGATATTTTGTGCTTTTTAGTTCACATTTCTATAAAAGCGTATTCTTTAATTTTTTAAAACTATAATATTTTTATTATGACTTATGGGCTGAAATTATTTGAAATACAACAGCGTTAAATTAAACATCATATTATATGGAGAAAAATACTGAAATACATTATTATAATTTTCTCTTTTATTCATTAAACGACTTCTTTACTTTATCTATGCAGCAGTTAATTACTTAATGTTCGAAAAGTCGTGTGGAGTCACTCATTTTTTTTTTTTTTTTTTTTTTTTTTTTTTTACTTAACAAACTAAGCAATAAGCAAAACTACATGTAACTACTGTATGTCAACCACATATCTTTAGTTTCTGTTTTTTTTCTTACATATACCTGTTATTATGGCTTCTTATCTACTGTTTAATTTTTAAGATACGATTAATTTTAAATTCATTATGTACATTCTTATGAATTTAACATTAAATCTTTTGCAACAATTGTAGTCATAAAGCTTTAACTTTCATAAAGTTTTATAATAAGCAAAAGCAAACTAAGTAAATAAGCAAAACTATGATAACCACATATTTTTAGTTTCTTATTTTTTTCTTACATATGCCTGTTTTTATGGTTTATTATAAACTGTTTGATTTTTAAGATACGAATAATTTTAAATTTATAATATGTACATTTTCCTGAATTTAACACAAAATCGTCTGCAACAATTGCAGTTATAAAGTTTTTCCTTTCATAAAGTTTTACAATAAGCAAAAAAAAAAAAAAAAATCTTTTCACACCTTTTTGCAATGTTTAAAACTGATTTCGTTATTAAAATAATTTTTCTTTTCAAAAATTTATTATTATTATCACATTTAAAAATACATAGAGGCTGTTTATTTTTAACAAATTGCTTCAGTTAAACTTTAAAAATAAATTGATTTCTGCCAAGTATTAAAGTTGATGCTTCGGAAATTCTTTTATGAAAACTGATTACTTTCATTTATAAACAACAAATGTTTACGAACTACTGTATTATTCTTAAAATTTTCTTTTTCTTATTTCTTCGTAAAATTTCATGTTTTAATATTTATTCACATTTTTTCCTGCTTAATGAATTTTTATTTCTTTTTTATGTATTAAACTGCACTTTTCTTGTTAATTTTAATAACTGTTAAATATAATAAATTTGAAAAATTTAGTGTGGTTAGAACATTAAAAAAAAAAAAAAAAAAAAAATTTAATTAAATTAAAGAATCGAAATTCATATTAAAATTTATATATACCTAATGGGCCAAATATCCTTGACATATTTAAATTTCTTACATAAAATCTAGAAATTCATCTATGAGAGTGTGGTTTGTAGTACATTGTTTCTCCTATAAAAGGTTTTTTTGAAGTTAGTTCGAAATTTTGCTCACAGATGACGCTGGGATTAAATCTGGAAATTGAGATGGCTAAATCAAAACCCCAATAAATGCTGTACAAATCACTGAGCTGAAGAACAACTGGAGCAAATGCTTCCAATACCTTTACATGGTGTTCGTGCGTGCCAGTTTTTCCGTAATCATTTGCCGTACAGAGCCAAACCTTGCACGGCAAGCAACATTTGTCGGGTCGTCTATTACTATTATACTCTTTAAAGAATTAAAATTTAAAATCATGTTTAGCATATGGTTGTTCGAACAGACAACCTTTACACAATTTTACTTTGAAATATAAAGATATCAAATGCTTTCTGCCGTGCAACGCTCGGAAGACAAACCTTCCAAAAACGGCACGCAAAATCCGGTCTAGCACTTCTTCCAGTTGTTCTTCAGCTCAGTGGTATAAACCAAACGTAAGGAACAGTAGTATCTCTTCTGGGGGAAGATTTCGAAACTTTTTTTTCTTTTGTTGTTGTTGTTGTTATTTTCTTAAATGTATATTTTCACGCAAAAAGCATTTTATAACAAATTGCAATCCCTTATGCCACTTAATTGGTTTTATACTAAAATTAAAATGAGCTAGAGACTTTTACCACTATATAATAATAGCATTAAAAATTATGTTTTACACCTCCATTTTTATTTTAAAGGAATTCAGTATTTTTAATCCACTTATTCCGTAGAATAGTACAAGGACTGACGTGTTATAAAAGCAATCATACGATAATGAACTGCAACTATACGATGATGAAAGCCTGTCCCATGATTCGTGTTTTTTTTTTTTTTTTTTTTATATTCTTTTTCTTTAAGCACCAAATCAGGTCAAAAGTTTATACCTTATGTTCAGTTACTCTAGTACCAAGTTTTGCATCGCCACATTCGTCCGTCAGTTTGTATATCTTTTTTAAGACTTTTGTATCAATAAATAGGTTTTTCTAACTTATGAGTTTTCTATTTCTCTCTCTCTCTCTCTCTTTTTTTTTTTTTTTTTTTTTTTTTTTGTAACTATGGAACTTGAGTACTTCAGTCTATGTTTTTTTTTTTTTTTTTTTAAATTTACAATAGAATTCAATCCTAGGTTACATAGTAAATATTGGTTATCTGGATGAATACAATCAATCCTCCTTTACTTTGTCCAGACCACTTTTGAAAACCTTGTATATAAATTACTTTATGTGACAAAATTTTCAGTAAAAAATCAGATTTCCCAGCTCTTGCTTAGACTATGTTCGACAGCAATAATAAATATTATTTTGAAACGTGCATATTATATGCTAATGAAAACAGAAAGTTATTGGTTATGAATATCTCATAACGAATTCTAATATAGTGAAGTTTCACTTACTCACTCGAAATCGTGCTGAGATTCTAAGCGTAAGTTGTCCGTGGAGAGTTTAGTTAGTTGAATATGAGTTGTCCAGTCGAATATTTCATTTACATGGTTCCGAAGGAAGCGTAGATTGTTCATGGAAAGTTGGTTTAGTTAAAGGTAAGATGTTCATTCGATTTTCGTTTAGTTGGCGTTCGTTTCGGAGGAAGTGTTTGCAAAGTACTTGTAGCAAGGTATTTGATGTTCCGAAGATATAGGCTGTTATTCACCAATAACTTTAACTCCCGGTTGAACATGAAAATTTAAAAAGCCTATAAAGGCGGGGTTCAAATTTTCAGCAAATTTTGCCGTGTTGTTTCAGCCATCTAGCGGTATAGTTATTTTCAGATTTTTTAAGTGAAAATAACCAATCAAAGATTATATGAAATCCTCGACGCTAGATGGCAGAAACAGCGTGCCAAATTTTGCTGGAAAGCTGACTTTAGACGCTTTTAAAGATTTTGCATATAACCTGGAGTTGAAGGTAATGGTGAATACGGCCATTAGAGTTCACTTGAATGTCAGTTATTTCAATTAAGATGTTTTAAGCTGAACGAAGCGAAGTTTATTTTTCCATTTAAGCTGTTGTTAAGGTGTGCTTTTGGAGAATAGTTGAGTGAAAGTACTAACCGTTCTCAGGGGCAATCTTTTAAGTTTCAGAAATTCCTTAATGGGTTAAGTTATCATCCATACACATTGACACAAAGTCGTCTTCTATGTTAAATGTAAGCAAAAAGTAAAAAACAGTTATATATATACATGTATGACATGTTATTAATGACTTTAGACATTTATAAGAGGAAACGGGAGGGGGGAGAGGAGAGGAAGGTAAAGGAACTGCTATTAACCAGACATAGCGAACTGGATGCAGATATAAATAAGCTTTTAAAAAAGACTATTTTTATATTATTTTTATTTCTTCTATAATATGTGTTTTTTAAATTACTTTAAGTCACGGACAATGATTTTTCGACACATGCACAAATAAAGATCTCAATTTGTCGAGGGATTTCACTCTTCAACCCTATCTACTTACTGATCTAATGATCACATTTCACGCACGAATATATTTTCTTACATTTAATAGGTCTACAAAGCGATTTTTTTTAAGCTTTTTGTCTCCGCCGCAAAATATGCTGAAAGTGGTTAGCAATTCCCATTTTAGTTAGTTTTAAATTCTAAAATATCCCATTTTATACTTTACCAAAAAGGAATAAATAAAAGAAATACATTTTGAAGATACTTAAAATAAATTAAAAAAATCTATTATTATTTTTTTTTGGTCTTGCACACAGAATATGAAAATTTATCTACCTTGATCAAAATGTGAATGATAAATATATAACCATTGCTAGCATTAACAGATAAAAACAAACTGAATGTGACTGAGATTCATTAATTTTCAACACTTTTTTATGAAATAAAATTAATTTTCTTTAATTGAGGCGGAAAAATTACCGGTTTGAAAATACTGTAAACTGATGATTTCATATTTTCTAATTTATAATCTATATTAATAAAATCACACTTTTGTCTGTAAATTTGTCAGAATCAAAAACTATTGCGATATCTTCACGTTGAATTTTTTCTCTGTGTATATGTCATCGTGTCTGTATGTATGTAACGCTTTTTTTCCGGGTGTCACGTGAGAATGGCTGGATGGTATTCAACGGCACTTGGCAGAAATTTAGATCTTTACCCATTTAAAATTATTCTATGAAGTTTTTCGAAAATCGCCTCCGTTCCCAACCTTTCTGGAGGGGCAAAGATCAAATACGTTTGTAAGCATAATTCGGCTCCAAATTACTTCACAGTAAAGAAATTGCACATGGGGAGACTAGACATAAGTACAAATGACACATTATCTGTGATTTAGAAATTGTCGATTTTTGAGTGGAGGGAGGGGAGAAAACGATTTTTGGTAGGAAATATCGCTAATTCCGGATTTTTCAGTAGAATTTTACCAAATATGGAACAAAGATGTTAAAAAAAGCTATGCGACTTTCTTAGGATATTTCCAAAAACACATTTTTATTATTTATTTATTTATTTATTTTATTTATTTATTTATTTATTTATTTATTTATTTATTTTTTGGGGGGGGGGGGGGGGTTACAAGAGAGCAAAATATGAACATCCCTTTTAGCGCTAAATTTGTCCTGAGAAATCTATGGGAGCTGCGATCATGATTTTTGGTGCTTGGATTGTTTATATGTATATGACACCTAAAGTAACGGAATTTATCGAAATTACCCCCTTTCACCCTTGGAGGGGGGGGCAGAAGGTGAAAACACCTTTGCAAGCATAACTCAGCTCCAAATTACTTCACAGTGAAGAAATTGCACATGAGGAGACAATTTTTAGATTACGATTTTTGGATTATGACAGTGCTTAAAATCTCACAAAAGTTTACCCTTCTAAAAAAGTTTACAATCTTTTAAATGATACAATTTATTTTATCTTCTATTTATTATAGCTTGTAAAGAAAAAAAATGGTAATTTCATTTATTTATTTCAATTTAAAAAATACAGTGCAGTGAGGTAATGTTAAATTTTGGTATCATATTAATTATTAAAGAAAAAAAAACTCTAATAGTAGTAATAATGTGATGTTTTTCCCAAAAATAAAGCAAACATTATCGTATCGTTACTCTACTAGCTTAACTGCCAAACTTTTGGGGTAAATTCTTATAAAATTTAATAATCTTATAAATAATCTATATCATATATCATATTTGGTGGCAAGTACCTGATAAGTATCTTCTCATCTTCCGAAAAAAAAAGAAAAATCCCATTGGAGTTTGGCTAGCATTTGATGTTCTGTGTAGCTAGAGAAAAGTGTTCTGCAGCAAGCCAAAATGATTTTTTATTTATTTATTTATTTATTTATTTATTTATTTTTATTTTATTTTATTTTTTTATTTTATTTTATTTATTTATTTTATTTTATTTATTTATTTATTTTTATTTTTTTTTTTTATTTTTTTTTTTTGGGGGGGGGGGGGGTGAATAATTCTCAGTCCGTAGATTCGAATCAATGTTATTTTATTAAAAGTCTACTGTTGTAAAAATTTTAATAGTAATACATTATTACATTCGATTTCAAAAAATAATTCACTAACAGAAGGGTGAAGATTACCAGTTTCCTCTTGTTTTTATAAAATAATAATAATAAATTTTTTTTGCAATAAAATAACTATGCAAAACTTTTATAAATTTATTAGGGTGTATTTTATCAAATATTTTTAAGCGAATATTTACAGATTATAATTTGAAGTTTACTTTTTATGTGTACAGTTTCCAATAATATTTGTCGAAAATGTATTCCAAAACATTTTGTCACATATACAAGTAAGAAAAAATTTCAAAATGAAATAGCTTGTTTTCAAAATTTGTTCACATTAGCCAATTATGAAATCTAAAATTTGTATAGTCTTCTAACCTTAAGAAAATTATATTTAGCAAAAGGTGGGGGAAAGGGGGGGGGTTAAGAAAGAGCAGCTTTTGGTGCAATGAATTTCATTGAAAAAGAACTTTTACTTTAAATTCATTTCTAATCAACATCCTGAAAATTAATGAAAGTGAACGTAATCTTTACTTAACCGCCGATTCTACTGATTTGTAAAAAAAAAAAAAAAAAAAAAAAAAAAACCTGGAAAGAATTTCTTTTTGAGAACCTAAAAGAAATTCTTATTATAAGGTTGATGAAAATGTATTCTACTTATTTTACTTTGTTGATTTTTTTGTTTTGTTTTGTTTTTACGGACGAAATATTTATAAAATCTAATGCAGTTGTATGATGATTTTTACAAAAATTATTATGCCCATGATCTAATTTTAAAGTATTTTGCTCTGTAAAGTAAGTGATGACTTGCTTGTACATGACGTAAAATTACGTTTTTTAAGAAAAACAAGCTCCACTTTCAGGCGTTCCTCTAAAACAATACTTTACTCAAAAAAAAAACGAATTGTGCGCATTCGTATTAAACATATTTTATGCTGTCTGCGTGAATATGTGATAATGCCAATTACCTCCTCGATTGCTGAGGATAATATTTATTTGATCTAATCACAAATACACAAATACGTAAAATCATTTTGCTAAATAATGAAACGCTTTAGAGATACACCAAAAAATGTTTTACTGTTCAAAACAAAAATAATACCCCCAAAACAATGTATTCAAAGTTTCATACGTTAACTCATTCCCATACTAAAAACCAGACGTGTGAGAAATATATATACATAGGTATAATAATTGCATAGTGTCATAGATAAACTATTCCATTATATATTTAAATGCTCAAGCAGCTTCGATGAAGAATATTTTCTCTATGTACTACAACATAACTGAGACACATTCATAAACTCTTTTAGCATTTGTGCAATCAAAAGTTTTTTTCAAATACGGCTTGTTAGGTAAGAAAGCTATCTATCAATTAGTGTAATGTTTGTAAAACCAACCAATCGAACTCCTACATTTAGAATACTTGCATGCGTATATCAATTATCTCTTTCAGAAAAAAAAAAAAAAAAAAAAAAAAAAAGGAAAAAATAGTAATAAAAAGAACTCTAACACTTACTAATAATTTGTACTTTTAATACTTAAAACTATTGCACATATCTATATAATTTTAATTTATTCATAACTTATTAAAGTTTGTTCTAAAAATTTTTGCTCTGATTTGATAGCATAAAATGCATGCTCAGTTTTAATTGTAAAGAATTTATACCATTTCTTTCAATGTGTTGACGTGTCAATTAAATTTTAATAAATGAATCTTAAAAAGCCAATTATTAAAATAAATAAATAAATCCTTTATTTATTGATATTATATGCCGGTAAATATATTGACATTATATACACCGGTTTAAATAGAATATAATTTTTTAACCTCATTTTAAACTTTTTTGTTAATTGGTAGTATTTATGAATGAATAATAAATTTAAAATATGTTATTCATCAATAATAATAGTGAAGATCCTGTATTTTATCGATCAAATGTATTTTTCTAAAATAAAATGTATGATGAATTTTCAGATATAATTTGCTCCATTCATTTTTCATGTTAGTCTAAAGTTTAAACATTATCGTATTCGATAAAAGAATTATTCTAAAAGTGCTTTCTTTAATAGCGGATTTTATTAAAATAGTGTATTTAATATAATTAAGCTAATAAATGTTAAGTAAAAACATTCTATCATGCTGAACACTTTTCACCTTTTAAAAGACTAGAATTATTTGAACAAAAACATTTTATGTTTATATGTTTTTGTTCTAAATTTCTATGTCTAATTTTTTTGGAGCTTTCTTTCCTTATTTAAATTCTTGAGAGAACATTTATAGATATTTAAATTTCTACAATTGAAAACTACAAGTACCATAATCCTTAATCATTTTTTACTCTTTCTATATTTTATTGAAAAATTACTCGAAAATGATGAATTTTCAATGAAAGTGATATACAAACTAAAAACTTATGTTTAATGGGAATATTTTATAATGCATGCATATTCTTTCGGCAACCATAATTTTAAACGTTCATAAAACGTTCATATTTGCAGACGCTAATCTATATTTGAACTCGATTTCTTTGAAGCTTTTTCATTTGTAAGAATCTCAAAAACACTGTTATTTTTTATTTCGCTACAACCCTTTTGTCTGATTGTTTGAAACTTTACATTCAATCCAAACTTTCTTAATTTTTTTACTACATTTTTCACGACTACCGTTTCTCTATTTATTATTGCCTAATCCCCCACATTCCGACTAATTCTATTGGTTGATTAAACAGTCGTAGAATCCGATTCCTTATGTATAGGAACACTTTCGTTTCGTTTCTCTTATGCACTAATGACGGTACACTAAATGCTACCGAAATAACTGTCTGTTAATTTATTATTTACTTTAGCGTTCAAAATGCTAATTATTTTTCCTGTGTCTATTTATTTGGCGTCAAATCTAATTTTAATATCTTTATAGCTTCCCCCCCCCCTTATTTAAAAGATAAATCATACAATAATTTTTTCTGTAACCCTATATATTGTCTGAAAACTATAAAGGTAAAAATTATGCTTTATTTATTTATTTATTAACTATGGAAGAAGTTATCTTTCACAAAAGCATCTTATAACTTTATTTTTGAAGAGAAAACGTTAAAAATATTGCTTTTCTGTAGCCCTGTACATCGTGCTTACGAAGGAAACCTTACAATACAATAAATTTACATTGGTCAATTTCTATTTATATTTCCTTATGTATGTATCTAAACAACATTGGGCGACTCTGTAAACTGACGCTAATCATACCTTATTCTACAGGAATTATATATATATATATATATATATATGTATATATATATATCTTAATAAGGTGTGTTAATTTCTTTCTACTTTGAGCAGTACAAACATATTAAAAAAGGCTTCTCATAAACCGTAATGCATCGAGAAATATTTTGTAAACCCTTACAGATAAACCAGTTGTACTATTTATGACTCTTTAATAGAGACCACATCACAGTGAACAATAATAATATATACATCGGTTTCGAGACATTTTGTAATGTGCGGACAGACAGATAAACAAAATGAAGTCATAATCATTCTTAAGCATCCATGAAAAAGAGTTAAATGCGCATAACCCAATTGAACATACATTTGCAGGAATTTTCAATTATATCCACAAATGTTTTTGAATATTTTTGTGTGGCCTTGTTAGTTTTAATGCTGATCATACACTATTCTATAGAAAGCACCTTTTAATTCATAAGAATAATGAACGTTACTTTCATTCTCTTTTGTGCAGTAAAAATGTATTAAAATATTCTTTATAGAAATATCTGTAACTGAACGTAATATATAGAATTTTTTTTGGTATCCCTATGCACATACTGATCGTGCCATTTATAGCATTTACAATAGGGAACATTCCATTGTCCTTTTGAATAACATTTATCAATTTCGATGCATTATAAAATCATTTACGGAATTTAGAGCGTGAGCAGACGGATAGACAGACAGACAAACGATATGTTTGAAACTTTTTTAATAAAAAAGCACCACAAAACTGGCGTTGTAAAAAATATTACTTACAAACTTTGAATAAACACCTAAAATGCAATAAACTCGCAACAATTGTTTCGGGTCGAAAAAATACACGACCCTTCTCGTGCGTTGCCGCTTTGACTGCAGCACTCGTGCTTATTTTATTCGCCTGATGAAGGGTCGTGTGTTTTTTCGACCCGAAACAATTGTTGCGAGTTGCATTTTATTGTGTTTATTCAACGTCTGTAAGTAATATGTTTGAAACTGTTTGAAAGAAAAACAAACAATAAACATGTAATTTATCAAGTACAGGGCAAAACTTAGTTTACAAGTGCAAAACGAATGTTATACAAGCAAAACTAAAAAGCATCTGACATAAAATCTCTTTCAACTGAAATTTGTCATTCTGAGTGTGAAAGATATGTTATCTTAAAGTATCGCTCTGTATTTTTCTTTCTCAACGAACAAGGTATTTCTTTGATCACGCGTGAAAGATTGACTGGCAATTTAACAGATAGTCATCTGATTGTTCATTCCACTTTTAACAATTTCTCACTGATGCACTTCATTAGAAGAATTACGGCCATCAACTGTATTCATTTAAATGCATGAAAGCATGCTTCTGTTAACCTGCAAGCAAGTGCAAACAGTCCGTCAACACTCAGACGTATTAGTCAAGGTTACGTGAGCAAGCAGATTATGTAACCTGATAAAAAACGATATATAATACTTGTCGACGGGTGTAAGTTGTTAATTTAGGAAACTCAGTGATCTATGATTTCGATGAGTTTAGGATGTAAAAGAAAAATTTGGTAACTCACGAGTTGTTCTGGTCTATTCTCCAAATTTATACTTCAAGAGAGTAATTACAGTTCGAAAAACCATAAATAGTATTAATGTGAGATATCTCTGGAAATATCCAGAGAAAATTTCAGTTTTTTTTTCCATACATATTAGCATAAATCGCATATTAAAATTGTTTTAAGAACAATAAATTACGGTTCTTCTAGTGAGAAGGCGTTTCAGACTTGATGGAAAAGGTCGGTAAAAGTAATTTCCTAAAAATATGAATTTAAATTACTTTATCTTTGTGATGGCTCTTGAAAATCGTCTAAGACAGGTTTTTTTTTTTTTTTTTTTTTTTTTTTAATTTGTATATCCATGCCTTTTGATGATTAAATTTATGATTTACTTGCTGTAAAAGTATAATCCAGTTCAAGACAAATGTGTGTATTTAAATTTTTCTTGTTATAAAAGGTTTTCTAAACTTTTCTTCGATGTTCGACTTTTTTTTTTTTTTTTTTTTGATGTGTGTTTTTAATTTCAAAGAAAACAAATCGAGAAACTACAAGTTTTTTTTTTTTATTATTATCTCTTTTTTTTTTTTTTTTTTTTTGATTGAATGGAAAAGAAATTAATTTTTATGTGCTTTAATCAATCACTTTTAGTCATGTTTCAACGATTAAAAAATTACAAATTCAAACGTAACTAATGTTTAAAAAAAAAAAAAAAAAAAAAAAAAGTTAAAAATTTTTATGCTTTATTTATTTATTTATTCTTTTCTACTTTTCATGCATGGGATACCTTAAAACAAGGAATTATTGTTGAACAAAATACTTTATATTTTTACTTTATATATATGATAGCAATATTTTGTCGATTAAAAACACGCAGGATTTTTTTGAAATTATAGTACCAAGATATTGTTTAGAATAATGAAACCTACCTTTAGCGGAATCTTCTGTAAAAACAAATCGGTTTATGACAACTATATGCAAAAACATCCAATAGCAACTTATGTAAAGCAAATCTGCCTATAATGGTAATTTGCTTTTGTGTAAAAAATTAATTATTATATTAACGAATATATATTCTAAAAAATTAAGAAAATATCCCTAGTAGCAGAAAAATATTGGCCAATATCCTACCGATATTGGAAGATATCTTGAATGTCATTGAATATCATACGTCAAACTTATGATATTTATGGATATTGCCAGAGATAATTAAATAATGTTACTATAAAAAAGCAATTAAAATAATTATTTTCTATACCTACAACTATTATGATTCAAAAACAATATGTTGAAAAATAAAATTTTACACAATAATTTTTTTGAAGAAATGTTTTTTTTTTAATGTTTTATTTTTAATAATTGTTAATATTGACTAATTTCATTAAATATCATTTTAATACTATTTTGCTATATCTGTCGACATTCGAAAAGTCATGTCATTTTTTAGATATTGAAAGACAGTTATCGACATTATCAAAAGAATCAACATGGTCTTTCAAGCACGCGTTTCATCTGAAATGTCAAAAAGTGATATTTATTGATATCAGGAAGTATTGGCAATAGTATCAGATATCAGAAAATAAGATCTGTAAATATTTTTTAGGGGGGAAATCATTTTATATTCTCCAATATTATATTTTGATATTGGTTGATATCTTTGTACTACCTGGGATATTTTAAAGTTAAAATTGATTAATTTTATCCTTTATTATTATTATTATTATTATTATTATTATTATGAGTAATATGTTAATACACGTAAATTATAAGATAAATCTACTTATAAAAGTTCCGAAAAATTTCTTTTTGAAGTCAATTCCTTTGATTTTAAGAAATATTAATAAACTTTATGAAAATTAAAATTTAAATCTAAATATCTTACAAACTGAAGTTATATTTTCTTTAATTAAGGTTCTTTAAATGAAATAATTGATGTTAAAAATTATCAGAAAAAATTCTTTTTTTAAAAATCTTATTGGTTTAAAAAAAATTATTATTATTATTATTTTAAGTATCAAGTTTTATTTAAACTAAAGTTCTGTGTTTTCAGCATTTAAATGCTATTAGTCCCTATAGTTTTCATTATTTTTGAATCTTACTGAACTTTTTCCTCAAATTAATTTCTTTGAAAATCTACAATTATAACCAAAAAAAAAAAAAAAAAAAAAAAAAAGGAAAAGAAAGAAAGAAAGAAATCCAAAACTTTACGATATCTTGTTCAAAATAGGAAATTCAAAAGACGTTTGTATGTGGAAACTTTATTCAGAATTAAACTTAACCAGCCGTAAATGAAACCTTTGTTTCGTAAGTTACCTGCATCAATAAAAGCATGAATTTTCTAAAGCCAGACTTTATATTTGGCAAAGCTTTCAACTTGAGCGAAAATTTTTCATTACTGGTGCTGTAGGAAAAGCACATTTCATTGAATCTTGGAGAGGAATTAATGACTGTGACAAAATTACTTTTGGCTTTTCTGCAGAACTTTTGTGAAAGATACATAAAGAAAATGTGGGAACATTCGATCATTTCTACAAGAGTCGAGATTTGTTGAAGAAGTATATTTACTGTATTTTCTTCCTGAAAAATATTTCTAATAAGTTGTACTGTATTCCTATACTCCCTCCCCCTCTTTTTTTTTTTCTCAAATGAAAACTAAATAGTTGAAATTCTGATATTTTATTTTATTAATTTCATGCATTCAAATCAGAAAAGAAAATATCCTTTAAACATGTATCTGAGATTTGAATTCTTCCAAAACAGTTTTTTACCATTTAAAGTTTTTTTCTTTGCTTTTTTTAATTTTACTTTTAAAAGAAAATAGAAAAATAACGTTCTACAAAGTAGTTATCTGATAGCAAAAAACGTTTCAGTGGTATGTAAATTATCTCTAAAATATATTATTTTAAAAGAAACCATTAGAATTTGACATGATTTAACAGGCTTTTAGCATTTTTTTTTCCCAGCATAAAATATGTTTAAAAGAAACTTGTTAACAAGGCAAAGTAATATAAGTAAATAATATATAGTATTAAAAATAGTATAAAAAAAAAGAATGAATGAATGAGTGAAATAAATTCGTATTGCATTAGAATAATTGTTAATGTTTTATATTTACTAGTTTACTTCACACATAATCAACGTAAAACTCTTAATTATCTTTATCTATTTTAAACGTCTGTGATTTGGCGCTCAAAGTGTAAATATCTACTGAAATGTTTCTTGATTTTTGGTGATTAGTTAAGTAACCTAAATATTAACAGGGATTTTAAAGAACCGATAATTTTATCATTACACTTAGCACCTATCATAAAACTTTAAAACTTTAATTAATATAATGTTAATAATAATATAAGGAATGAACTTAAATATTTATTAATTATTTATAATGTATACATGATTAGTAGTGAAAAACTACTTTTTTCAATTAGCACTTTCTGAAGTTGAAAAAAAAAAAAAAAAAAAAAAAAGCAGAACTGAGGAAAAATGTGGATAGAATTCGGTAAAAGTATGATGAAATATCAAAAGAAGAAAAGTAATGTAGAGAATCAACAATTTTTTAAACAAATATTTATCAACATAATAATATTATGGAACGTACAGCTTTTTTATAAAATATTAATTTACATTAACACAACAAGGCTTACATTGCGGCGCAATCGATTACATGATGTATGGATTTTTTGGTTGGCTTTACTTTCGAATACTTACACAAGCATTTCATGATAAATTTCACAATTTTCTATAAAAGTACAAGTATCACGTAGTGAATGGTGAATGCTTTGGATTATGTTTTACTTTTCAACATATTTTTTTCAATGATTTATATTTTTATATATTTTCAATTAAAATAGTAAATTGTAACAATGCACGCCTATTATACATCATAATAAGAATAATTAATAGCTCCTCATGACACAACTCTTAAATAAAGAGAAGGGAGAAGAACATATAGGTATCTACCAAAAATTTTTACAGCATATATAACTCGTTAAATTATGCAAACGGTTAAAATTTTAGCGCAGACGTACGTTATAGGTGCCTATAGCGCTTCTGATACATGACATATAAATTTTGCATAGAAGGCTGTTTTAAACTTGGGAAAAAAATTGCCTCTATTGAATGCATAAATATTAAAGTTGAGTTCTTTATTTTAAAGGTAATGGTTTACTAAAAGTTCCATTCACTTTTATAAAAGTGCATGCCATATTAATCCATTTTGAAATTATTCATTTGTAATTTGAATATATTAATTTGAGTATATTTCTGAAAGAACTAGAAGCATTTAATAAGAAGATCGTCCAATATAAATAGTTTTTTACTCACACACCACACATAAAACATGTAGTATTCGCTTTTAAAGCATTAAAAGTATTAAGATGAATTGTAGCTTACAGAGTCTGGTGAGTTATCCGATCATAGCATTTGGTGCTCGTATCCAGATTTAATCTAGCCATAAGGCAACAATACATTGTGGTGTCAAAAGAAACAGTGTTGCACATGTAGTCTTGCATTGTCCTCTTGAAAAGTGACTGCAAGCAAACCTGTAACATAAAGTAAGATAACAGGGTATAGTGCTATCTGTTCAGTATACTGTTAATGCACTGAATTAATGTCATTCAATTTATTTGTGTATCATAATGCAGGAATAAAATTCAATACCTCTCCAAACCGTAATGTTAAACAAAAAAGAGGAAGCATAATGCAAGAACTAGAAAGTCCCTCACTACGGACACGCACATGACAATCTTAGTGTTATAGACAGAAACACTGTTTGTCTGTAAAGATCTCATGCCATTGTCTATGGTTCATTTGATTGCAGACGCAAATGCATGTGGTTTAGAGCAATCAAAGCACACCTTCTTTAATGGGCCTACCTGAACTTCTCCTGTGCTGCAAACAACGTCGAATGGAACGTGCCGACACAGTTTGTTGTGCGTCAGCTCCTATTTTTGTGCTGTTATTTTTTATGTTGCAGTGCGATTCATTAGTGCTGTGAGCACAACATGTCTGTCCTGACGAACAGTGGACGATGCGGCTTCCACAATCGTCCCCGTTAGCTGACCTGTCCCTCTTAAAACCCTCGATTGCATAGCCAAAGCACTATGGCTTGATTAAGTCCGGTGTGAGTAGCAGTGTCTCGGAAGGATAATCAAGAAACTATAAATACAATTCTTCCTCTGTCATATTAAAAAAAAAAAAAAAAAAAAAAAAAAAAAACGTTTTTGAATGGCACCTGTATTTTTCTACGAGAAATACTGAAATTTCTCATGAAAAAATACTGCACATCAAAGAAATTTTAGTAAGTAAAATAAGCCTTTTAATCTTTATATATAGCACTTTTACGCGGCAATTTAGACACCAATTATGCATAGTTATGCTGAAATATTAATCATTTGTATATCCTACTGTAATATACGCATGACACAAATTTCGTACCTTTCGGAAGCTTCTTAAGGCTTTTCGTGTTCCCTTTCTTAAAGCGTTATTCCAGATTTCTGGAACATTAGAAAACTAAACCTGAAATTTCGGCACATTCAGTATAATCATCCAGTTAAACTGAAAATGCTTTAGATATGTTACAGAAAAACGCCAGTTTGTGTTTTACAGATGTCAAAAGTCCAAGATGACGTCTTCAATAGCATAGAATAACAAATTCAGAAAACTGTGTCTGTAATCAATGAAATTACTGAAGTACTAATTAGGATACAATTTCAGAATTATGGAAAGGCTTATACCCATTAGACTACTGAAAATGTTTATCGTTTTGATACATATTTAAATGTGTGCGTTTCGGTGTAAATACTTTTTGTGCATCAACAAATGAAATGAAGTATAATTTGACCAAAGAACATTGTATAAATTCGTGTGTATACGTTCTCATGTTACTTCTCATGTTACATGTTCACTGCTCTAATTATCAAACTTTTCAATGTTTACAGTTCTAAAATCTGTATTTTAGGGCCATCGTTTAAAAATAATATTATGTCCTATGACAAAATATTAGTCTGGTTATTTATTTGTTTTTCCCTAGTATTTTCTTAGTTTATAGTATTTTGTTCGGTTCAAAATATTTTCAGAATATTAAATACATTTTATACTTAAAAAAATAATTGAATATGAACTACCAATAATAAATTTATTCAATATCTATGTTCAATAATAATACAGCACTTTTAGAAGCACATAGCTGATTCTTAGATAAATACTCATAAATGAAGCTGTGAAAGTATTTTTCATTTTTGTAGAAACGCCTGTTTAAAGTATATCCTAAAACTGACATCTTAAGAGGCTTTTGTTCATTATATAAACCGGCTGAAAAATTGTAAAAATGCCAGTTTCTAAATATAGTTGCAACTTCTTCTTCGACACTATTTTAATGGTGCAATAACAGTTTCTGCTTGTCTCACTTCAAAGATAATTTACGTGTTTTTGAAACAAATATATACTCAGCCTATCTGTCATCATTAATAGTATTTAAGCAGTAAGTGCAACTTTTACCTTCTTTTATACGTTTTCTAATATTTGTTTTTATAATCTTTAGTAAATTTTATTTTAAATGATATAGCTTAAGTGGTTACATGGATTCCGAAAGCTAAGAAAAGCATATTTTCTCTATTTTTTAATATAATAAATAAAGTTTGCCACTTGCCACAGGTAACATATGTAAACTAGTCCATGATAAATTGTTTAATTTAAAAATGTTATGTAATGCCGCCATTCTATAGAAATTCTTAAGAAAAGTTCCTAGAAAATCGAAGCAATCATTTTTGAAAACGTGGCAAAATAACCAAGCTTAATCTTAGACGCTTGAAGCAACCAATATGCTCATTAATGTCGGCACTCCACTATTGATGTTGTACAACTACCTGGTGTCTCAACACACCCACTCTACTCCTTACCGCCGATCCACTATGTGTGGAATCTCTCCTACCGCGCAATCTCTCCTAGCCTGACCTTAAATAAAATTAATCGTGATACATTGATATATTTTAATACGTAATTTTTTTAAATGTCTCATCTTAGAATGGAGTAATTTTTATTTTTAAGTTTAGGGATTTAGCTTTATCTATATATATAAAATTGAAAGTTTGTGGATTTGTCCGAATTTTCAGTTCGCTCTAGTAAACTACACCCTTCATCCAAACGCTACGAAAATTGGTACACTTGTTAATCAGCATAACATCCAGCTAACGCCATATTTTTTTTCCAATAGGATAATTCTTCGATATGTATTAAATAAAACCCTCATTTTAACTTTAAAAATATTAAAATGAAAAAAAAAAAAAAAAGAAAGAAAGAAAGAAAGAAAAAGAAAAGAAAAATCGAGGCCAAAAATAAATAAATAAGTAAATATATTTCTTTTTTATATGGAAAAAGAAACCAAGCACACATTTTGATTTCATTTTAAATATATAAATCTAAAATTTGTCATTGGTAATGTCCCGATTTTTATTTATCTGTAGTTCACTGCACCATTCAACCGATCGCAACAAAAATTGGTACACTTATTGATCAGGGCAAAATCTCGTTAATGGCGTATTTCTTAGTTCAATCGAAGATAATTATACGATATTAAATAAAAACACCATTTTAACTTTAAAATAATTAAAAAGAAAAAAAATTAATGCCAAAAATAAATAAGTAAATATATTATATATATATATATATATATAAAGAACTTGCAAACATTTTTTTAATTTAAAATAATTTTTTATCTGTAGTTTTATTTGTCTAAGTTCTCCCGATGAGTTCAAATTGTTTTAAATAGGATTTTATCGAAATAGGCCATGTAGTGATTCATTTTACTACTTTATTTTTATTCCATTAAATTTTTTCCCAATTTTAATGTATAAATAATATTAAAACTCAACGGTTCTATAAAAAACTAATATTCGCAATATCATAAAGCTAAAAAATTTTAATTTTAATTTAATTTAATTTTAATTCCATCTCATACTTTCTTTACTTTTTTTTTTTTTTTCATTCAAAAATTTTTTTAAGCTCCACTTCAACCCGAGCACTGCCGGGTAGACCTGCTAGTTTTATACATAAAAGCTGTTCTATCGTTATTAAAAAGAAAAAAAAAAAGGGGGGGGGATTTAGAAAAAAAGAAAAAATATATTAAATATGAAAATTTCTAAAAAAATTGTCAGAGTTCTATATATAGGGAAGAGTAGGGAGGGATGGAACACCTAAAATTATTCTTAAAATAAACATTGTTTTAAATTTCTGACACTTCCACCAGGTGAAGTAACTACAGCCCCATATTTGTTATTATGTATCATTTTAGCTGGAGAACCCTGTAAATTTATGTAACAAAAAAACTATTTCATAACACCAAAAGTAAACAATTGCTTAATTTTAAAGGCAAGTTTTCAACGTCACTCACTGATGTTAGCATAATTACTTTTCGTATTTTATATACCTAATAATATAAGTTTTATGAATTAGTAGCTAAATTAAATCTAAAAGTAGCATGTGTCTAATAATAAATTATTTTTTTGAAAAATAATGAAAAGGGAGGGATGGAACAGAGCAGTTCAGGGAGGGATGGCACATTTAAGAAAAGGAAGGAGAATGAAGATTCTGATACTCCTTAAACAGAGAATATCAAAAGGCAAATGAATGAATAGATGGAAGAGAAAACGCACGAAACAAATTCAAAATCATGGAAAATAATATGTGTGGCACTCACACGAGTTTTGTTTACCCTTTTAACTTTTAAAAATACTTTATTTACCATATATGTATGAGGAATTATTTTTTATTCCTGAGCAGTTTTCCTGGACATGGTAAAATATACAAAAGAAATTACAGTTAGGATTTCTTGGTAATATTTGTTCTTGAGATATGCTGATAACACACACAGACTAGCCCCTAAAAACCTTATTAATATTCAGGGAATCACAAAACATGTAAATATAACAAAAAATTAATTTGGAATATTTGAACTAAGAAACAATACTTTCTCTGCTAGAAGTTAAAAAAAAAAAAAAATGATGAATTAATCGAGCATTTGAAAATTTTTATTTAAGTGGTACATTATGCTCTAATGTTGGATAAAATAGATGTTATTAGTAATTAATTACCTTGCATACATAGTGACCCATTGTTTTTGTCATTTTTCATAGTATGTCTGTATATTATGTACTTATTTTAACTTTATAAGCATGTCCCATCCCTCCCTCATATTAGGGAGGGATGACTATGTTAATTGACTATTTTTATGACTATGTTAATTGGCTTATAAAATTAGTATTTTAATAATTACCATCAAATTTATATTTTTAAAAGATGTTAAAATGTTTCAATTTGTTTCTCTGAAACTTACAATGAAATTAGTTAAAGTAAATTTGTAAAAAATATTTTTGTGAAAACTGTCCCATCCCTCCCTACTCTCCCTTAACAATTAAAATTAAATTAAAAACTGAATTCTGATAAATTTAATGTTATTGAAATGGAGCAATGCTTAGTTTAATTATAATGTATATTTAATCGTGCTAAGCAATTTTGATATTATTCTATTAATAAAAGTTATTTGAAACCAAACTTTAATGTTATTGAGAAATAAAACTAATATTACACGTGCCAAAACATATGTATGAAATATGTCTTTATATGCAAACATTTATCTTATCTATAGGCTTAGTCTTATGGTTATAGAAGTTCACTTATGCGTAAGTAATTTAAAATAATTTAACTATTAATTGGTATTGCAATTAAATTATAAAAAATCTGTGAAAACATTTAAAATGAACTACAATCTATTTTAATTTTGTATTGTTGGTATTGTCATTCATCTTTTGATTGCTGAGTATTATAATGATATTAAATTATTCAATTTATATATATATATATATATATATATATAGAAAAAATAATTGTATTCTGTATATATTTATCATAAATGAATAGCATTTAACAAATTTCAACTATTAATGACAAGGCTAAATGTTGTTTTCGTACATACATATGTATAACATTACAAGTCGTACACAAATACGCATATATGCTGTGAGCATGCATATTATACTAAGTTTCTTTATCGTACTTAATGCACATATGTGTTATATATGTTGTGACTATAAAAGAAATCTTCTAAAATATATGCAAATGTCTAAAATAGACGGATGTATAAGTACATTGACACGTTAATTAATAAATTAGTTTTTTTTTTTTTTTTTTTTTAAATCCTGGTGAATAAAAAAAAAAAAAAAAAAAATCTATGTATAAAATTTTAGTTTAACTGTTTTTATTATAAATATTATTTTACATATTATATTTCCTATAACTTTTATTTATGTTTTTGACCTATAAATCTTTTTTTTTTCATTATTGAATGAGTGTATAAATAAAAAGAAAAAGATCACAAATTCCGCAGAACAATTCACGTTAGGGCGTCAGTCCTGGATTTCGGCCAGTCAAAAAGTGAGATAGATTGATGTCCACTTTCCATCAAACGTGCAATCACAGCATGATTGATGTCTGACTTGACATTAAAATGGCTGAATTCCTTCACGTTTCTCAACTTTCTTAGAAATCCAAAATAAGTTTTTCTTTTATATTTGGCGGAGGTTTTTATGAAAACTAATAATTTTATCGGAATGAGAAAACATTTTTAAAAAGCAAAAATATATAAGAATAATTTAATGTTCCTATATTCAGTGTCATTAAAAAATTGATCAATTTCATATTGAAGATTGCATATGTTATTGATGACCTTCTGATGTCAAGTCCCCCCCCCCCCCCCCCATCAAAAGAAAAAAAAACACTTTTTTAAAAAACAAATCTTTTAAACTATCATTCACGAAAGCTTTTGGTTAAATTTATTTTAAAAAGTTGTTGTTTATTAGAACCAGTGTGTCATCCCAAAGTTCATATAGTACAGAAAGTACTGAAAATATAGTAAAGTACTGAATTTTCCTCCGTATATCTTCTTCATTACTTTTTAAAAGTTAAATTCAGTAGCAGGAAGCATTTCTAATGTCAGAGTTGCCAACTTCTATAATTTATTCCGAAGCATTATTAGCACCGACTTTTTTTCATACCAGTAATTTTGAAGAATATTTTTTTCTTATGCTTATTCATTGGTGTCTCCGTCGTTTCGACGACATGAAATTTCCTTCCCCCCGTTTTCTCCGTTCAAGCTTTCCTTTTGAGGTATTCAGGGATTAATCTTGTAACGAACGGGAAAGTCAGCTTAACAAACAATCTCGTCACTCACATCAAAATGAAAACAGTTTTGTTGAATTAATGAGAACTTTACAGTTAAGATACAACGGAATCATGATAATGTTGCTTTCTGGATCAGCTACAGCTCTCAAGACGAAAATAAAATATTGAATAATTAACGAGATACTTATTTGCTCGGGGCACAGGACCTTCAAAGACATTAAACCAATAAAAATTGATAGGCTATGCAAACTGTTATAGCTCTGAAAATAATTTGTTTATTTTCACGTACTATATAACTATTCTTATTTGTTGATTGCCTTTTAGAAAAAAAAAAGTTAATTATAAATTAACTTTTATGATGACGTTTCTAACCATTGTGTTATATTATACCTTACGTGCATGATATATCTGAAACTAGAGTGCGGAATTACATGAAATTTTGTACACGTGCACTGTAAATGGTTATGATTAAAATGACGAACACATATATATTTCCTTTCATAAGTTAGTTAATTAAATAATTATGTTAATATTAAAAGTTCGAAAATTTTAAATTTCCCAAAAAAGCACTTTTTTTTAAGTTCATGATATTATTTTGACTTGACGGTTCGTCATTTTACCCTATTTGATGTCCTTTCATATGTATTAGTTTGTTAGTTCAGGGAAATTTATAGGCGTCCTCTTTAAATAGGTCAATTAGAGGTCGCTCGAATGCGTTTCTTCAAAAAATGCTGTACAGATTTTTTTTAAACACGCCATATTATCTCCCTTTAAGATATTATTTCGTATATAATTGTTGTTTTCCGGTCAACAATTGAGTTTGCCAAATTTTTGGTGAATGTCGGTATCTCAAAAATGCCTTTAAAGATTTTCTTAAAAATTACTTTTCTGATGTCCTTTAGCATATACTAAGTAGTTATTTCTGTAAAATTAGCTTTCATCCTGATTAGGTAGGTCTGTTTTAGGTCGCAGAAACTGGTGTTTTAAAAAACAGCTCTACCGTTGTTTTTCCTCTTGCTATGTAAACTCTGTTTTATATGTCTTTACACATGTATAATTTTTCTCTTACAGGAAAATCGTATCTAATTGTTTGGTCTTCTGACCGCATTATCCCTAAAAATACATATAAAATGTGTAATTGTGGGTAATAGAAGTCCTTAGTTGTTAATACCATTTTTTTTTTTTTTTTATGCATCGACATATGTCTTTCCAAGTAGAGAAATTAAGTAAATTTTTAAAGATGGATATTTACAGATTATTTAAATTACTTCCGAATTATTAGCTTCTAATAACACTTGTTTTGTTTAACGAAAATTTCAGTTTTCGCATTAATTAAAAATTTGTGAAATTTTCGCACTTTTAATACTTTCCAACAATGTTAAGAGTTCAACAAGAGTTATTATTAATTCAATGCTTCTACCTGTTTGCCGTTCTGTCCTTCTGTCTGTCCGATGTGTCAGAGGTTTATACGATATTGCCATTCATACGGTCATTGAAGGTTATTACAACAAGTACCGCTATTTTAAGTTTAAGTAAAAATTTGTACACTTTTTTTTATGCTACCTTTCCATAAATGACCGGACACTTTCGATTTCAGACTTTTTTTGAAATATCTTAAAAAGGGTCAGACGAATCATCTCGAAATTTTAGGAGTGTAAAGAACATACTTTGTCTCATATATATTTTTAGTAAATGTTTTGCGCCGAAAGTAAAAGTGGGACCAGTAAAAAATTAAATGAAAATGTTTAAGATCACTCTGTATATATAAAATAATACTTGAAATGCGATCTGTGCTGTAGCATGTGATTATGATGCTTCTTCTTATTAACTATATAAATTTTATGGGGCTATCACATATACCTATGAAGATATAAGGGTTTCTTTAAAACATTGAAAAAAAAAAATAAATAAGAAGTATTAAACCCAGTTTAAAGCTATTTTGAAGAAACTTGACATGCAATGTTAGGCACAGCATACTCTACTCAGAATGCGAAAATATCTAATGAATGCGATTATCTAATGAAATGTGAGCATTTTACTAAATAATTTTTAATTACGTATGCGCAAGCTTTAGCGAAATTTCATTTATAATTTAATAGTCAAATGTATTGAGCTACTTTTATGAAAACATCAAACAAATATCGTTTAAATTCAAAAATTTGTACGCCATAGACAGGACTGTATTTCCTTTCCCAAAAATAAGAAAAATGATTAGGCGGTTTTATAACTTTTTTTTTTTTACAATCAACGAACATTCTATTGTCATTGACTGAATATAAATAAAAATGTGAATATAACCCTTATAGTTAAACTTTTTTTTTTTTTTTATGAGAGAGAGAGGAACTGAAAAGCAGTTCATTCTATCGCGTACATCTTTTTGAATATAAAGGTATTTGTTTGGAGTTTGCATATAAGTATCTCAATACAATTAGCTATTAAATCATACAAATGAAATTTTGCTGAAACCTGCGTATGCTCAGTTAAAAATTATTTAGTAAAAATGCTCATATTTCATTAGATATTTAATATTTTTGCATTCTGATTAGAGTATGATGTGTCTAATGTTATATGTGTCAAGCTTTATGAAAATGGCTTTGCACTGCACTGGGTTTAATGAAAAGTCATAACAAGTTAAGAATAACCTAGTCTTGAACTCTTTACTTTCGTTAAATATCAAGGCAACGATCTTAAATTTAACGAGTCGTAATAACCATTAATCAGGGATCGTATAACCTGCCCTTTTTTTAGAAAACTTTTCATTATTATCCTCGCACAATCTCTCTAAATTTATAGGTTTATTTTGTGGCAAAAATAGCTATTAAAGATTAATGACACGCACACAAAAGAAAAGAAAAATCAAGAAGAAAAGAAAAAAATCAAGACAGCATGGCCCTTGTTATGCCTAATGGCACTATATGGTAGTTCTTTTCTTTTCTTTCTTTTTTTCCTCACAGCCTAAAAAGTAGGTCGTCATGTCACTAGTGGCGACCTAAACTTTATAATATCGATTAGTTTTTAAAATCATTCCTGGCCTTCTCTTCCTATTATTATTATTTTTTTTTCATATTTTAATTTATTTATCAATTGCGTTAAGTTCTAGAAAAAAAATCTAATTCTTATTCATTTTGGAGTCTGCATATACTATTTAAGAATTACTCATCTTCAATGAAGAACATCGTTACATTTCATTTATATTTAATTTACAAATTATATTAAAAGATGAATATAGCTTAATAACTTGAAGAGAACTCGACAAGATAATTTAAAGATGATAACTTCTAGTTAATTTAAGTTATTTTGGTTATTATTATGTAATTATTATACTTTCAGAGATCGTACTCACTGCCTTTTTTTCAGGATACTTTCAAGGAAGAGAGATTTCCTCCATTGTTGCTACCATTATTTTTAAACAATAATTTCTATCCTGCTAAATCATAGTACTTCACTGTAAAAAAAAAAAAAAAATATGATGAAGATTTTTATAAGAAAACAATGATAGTATAAAAGGCGAATATTTAATCATCCTTGAAAGTATCCTGAAAAAAAGATAAGAAAACAACCCCTGTATTTCCCATTGATGTTTCTCAATAATGCATGAAAGTTTCATGCATTTTAGAAAACAATCTTTTAAGTTTATTTTATGCGGTTTATGATGTTTTTTTTCTACTAAAAATTTTTGTTGATTACCAAGTATTTTAAAATTTGTTATGACTTGTTTTTTGCAATCACCTTCATTCAATGGCATGACTGGAATCCTATAAAATTCTGTCTTGAAAAGTGGCACATTAAAAGCAGTCATGGTCTCATGATCTCATACCTGTAAGAAAGACATTAAAAATATTGTTTTGCAATCGCTACTGGAAGTATATTATATGATAATGATAAATTGGAGGCAGCGAGACTTGTAGCGGCAGGTTCACAGGACGGAAATACACCACAAAGACAACTGATGATTGTGATTGATGATGAAGAAGAATATGAAACTTTGCTATGCAACGTTAGGTGCAATTTATCGCGATAATGTCACAACGGAATTCACGACTAAGCACACTAAATGTCTAAAAATAGATAAAGCTTGAAAATTAGTCGCATTAAAAAGTATAGCTATACATTTCCGCTATAATTTGTTAATACGTGCTATAATCCTGTTAGTACGTGTGAACATTTATGCTAAATGTGAAAAAGAGATTAAAAATAAATAAATTGTTGATATTTCTGATTTTATCCTAACAACGGAGCGGAAGTCACCAATATTTTATGGCTTAAGAAAGAAACAATATTCTACAAAATTCTTTGCGAATTTTCTTCTTCATAAGGTATTATGGAAATTGATATTACTAAATTGTTTTGTAAAAAAATATTGTGGACAATACTGGAAAAATGTTGACGTTTCTCAGATTCGTTTAATTTTATGCAAACTCTGGACTTTTCCAACAAACAATCTCGTTAATATCAGGTGACAATACTTCCTCATTTTCTGAGGACAGTCCTCAGTTTTCAAGGTTTGTCTACAGTGACTCAGAAGAAGTAATAGAGGAGAGGGTATTATGGAATAGTCGGGAAATATGGAATACCGAGGTTTCGGCTCTGATTGGTGCTCCTATCTCTTGAAAATACTATGAATTACTCAAGAAGGATTCCCATGAGGCAATACAGTAAGAAGTACCATTCTCTATAGAACAAAGTATGTTTTGTGAATTTTAAAAGTTTTTCCAGGTAAGTTTTCAAACATTTAAACTTACTACTACACATGAGGTTTAAACATTGATGTTAAGTATAATGTATGCTCAAAGAATTGTATTTTATTATCTTTTGTTGTCTTTTTTTAGCTGCAAATATTTTGTACACCACTTTGAAAGTTTATTTTCGAAGATGGCGTGTCGGGAAGATGGCGTGAAATTGTCTTCCTGTTTTCAACTAAAGAAACAGAAAATAAAGACGCCGAATGTATCTTCTGTCACAGAAAATTCTCCGAAGATGTTTTTATGAGGTCTAATTAGTTTTTCTAGGGTTTAAACAGTTTAAACCACATATTCTATATTACGCGACTATTTCATATTAACCTACATTTGTAACTTATTTTTAAAGTAAACTTTTTATAACAACAAAAATTTTTTTCGGATGTTTTTCATTGACAATTCATTACAAATAATTACACTATGTACTCATCAGGATTTTCTGGATTTTTATTAAAAACAAGTAGAGTTATTTTAAGAAGTGTGAATGGTATTCCATAATACCCTCCTCTCATCTATATTCTCATTTGTCTTCAAATATGAACTTTATCCCTCATTTGTCCTCAATTTTGAGCTTTTTGCTTTCATCTTGAATTTTTTTTAAACTAAACTTTGAACGCCAGTGATACCACTTGACCTTATTGTAATTTTTAATACTTTCATACAACTCACCTCCCCTTCATGGAGAATCAAAATCGCGATGTCTCCAGACCACCGCTTGAGGTTAGTCCCAGATTGTCGCCAATTGCCCATAGTTTAAAAGGTCATGATCCATCAGTACATGCATTTGAAACATACAGGGTTATGGATAAAATACTGAAAACACTGAACGGTTCTGACGAGCGCGACCTGAATTCGAACAAAGAAGTTCCTGTCTACCAACTTTAAGAACTAAACCATTTCTAAATCATTTTCAAGGTCGATGTTGTCTCTCTAATTTGTTAAAAAGTGTAAAATCCAAATTTTTTTAGTGCACAAATAATGGACTTTATACCCGGCGCGTCATTGCAAGTATCTATTAGTCTCTACTCTAGTCGGCTGAGCTGAATTTACAATTAAAACGAAGGAATAAAAAGAATATTCAGATATTTTATATTAAAATGAAAGTTATTGTATTAGTAAATAGCTTTTCAGCTTAGCCTGCTAAAAACAAAAAAGGAGAATCTCCGTTAAAAAGTTAATAGAAGTTCCCTTTTTTTTACAGTTTTATTTACAGTGCAAAGTTTTTAATTAGACAGGTTGTAATAATTTCTTTATCGTTATGTTTAAATGTGTGTTATATTGTGTTACATCAATTACTATATAAAAAGAAAATCTGCTTCTTTTCACTTATTGTGCAAATCAGTTTATTACAATGCATAAATTATCCATACAATTTTTCGCTATTGATTTAACATTTGAATTTTTAAAAAAGTATTGTATTATTTCTTTTAAAATTATTGTCTTATTAAAATTTACAAATCTACTTTCTGTTTACTTACTTATTTATTTATTTATTTATTATTTTAAATACCGTATCAAAGATTTTAAGGATGTAATGAAATGTCAGTCTTAAAATTTTTCCAAAGAGAATGACTGCACAACGCCACAAGCATAATTGGCAGCCGTCTTTTAAACTGTCACAGAAATAATAGATTTAAGTAATATTCAATAATACTTTGTAATTTATTTTTCTTTGCGATAAATGATAGATATTTTAGATTGATTAATTAGAAGTAGATAAACACGTACTTGAACTTTAACTTATACAGCAGTTTTCCGCGTAACTAAAAAATTAAAAAAACTTTTTTTTTTGGAGTGTGTGTGTGTTTTTATTCGCAGAGAGAAATTTCAAATTCTTCAAAATGCATAAACTTCTTCTTAAGATTGTTTCATATTCTATTCTACATTTTTTTTCTACATCCTGATTCTGACCATTTCATTCTGTAGAAGAGTTGTTTCACTTGATAGCTATAATTCGTTACATTTCACGCCAAGCTGGAAGAAATGAATACGTAACTCCTCAACTGCAATTAATTATAAACTAACATCGAGCACTCAACCCGGCAGAAATCGTCTTTTGGCACAATCCATGTTTTTTCTGGCCATACAGGGTCTGTCTCGACTTCAGATGCAACAAGTGAGCTTCTGACAACAGCCGTATTTCAAAACGCATGTAGTGCGCGTGCCAAAACAAGTTCTTGACTTCCGCTTTCATAGCTATGTAAAAAAATAAGCTCAGTTTTTTTTTTTTAAATCCATTTTGATGTCTTCTGAAATGAAAACATTGCCATTAAATATAAGATTTACACTTTTATATCTGAAGGGAATAAAAAAAAAAAAAAAAAAAAAAGAATGAAAGAATTATTTGGTATTCTAAGTGCGTTTAAAATGTGGCTGTTACTAAATTTACACAAATCATTTGGAAAAGTTGTTTCCAGCTTGCTTTTTTTTTTTTTTTTTTTTTTTTTCAATGTGTGTGTACGTGTGTTCAAGTCAAAGTGTTTGGGCTTGAAAAAGTTTACGAAAACAATGTTTATTAAAAAATAAATAAATGTAATTCACTTAATGTGTTGGAATTTTCTTTTTTATTTGTATTTTTAAGAAGACAATCCAAAATAATTTCTAAATGTGTTTGCGAAAAAAACTAGAAGGAATTAAAATATATATATCTTCCTAATTCGCTGAAGAAGGAAATATAACAAAATTTCATTCATTTGCGAACAGCAATAACTTTTTAATGAATATTAGAGTAAATACGAAAAGCTTACTGAAGGAGAAATTAGGCTTTTTTGTAACAAAAAGGAAAATTATTAAACCAAGTAATAAAGTTACATTTTATGTGTTCAATATATATATATATATATAGACAGATAGATAGATAGATAGATAGATAGTCGATATAGATAGATATATAGATAAATAGATAATTCTGGTGTAACACATACAGCAAAATTCAAATTATCTTTTGACCAATATCTATTGATGAAAAGTGACATTTTAAGTTCGCGTTCGTCTGAGTCCTTCGGAGTTTTCTGTCGTTTTCTACAAAATTTGCTTAAATGTGGGCTAGGATCCTTTAGAAAAATCCTCACGGAAAACATCCCACTTAGGTCTAGGATCCTAGAGTAATGAATTGGCCTTAACACCAACGCCAACACCAGTATCTATAAGGATATTTTTTATTTATTTATTTATTTTTAGTTACGCTTTGGTTAACCAATCTCAGTTAGAATATATTCATAACTGCTCGTTAAACATTGTCTATATTTCTTGTATTAAATGTTAAATAAAAACTTAAATTAATGCTTCTCTTCTAATGTTCAATAATTTTTATCAATATTCATATTTCTTTCTTACATAATACCTATGGAATTATTAGAAAGCAATATTATTAAAGGTTAAAATAAAAAATATATGCGTGTAAACAAGAAAATAAAACGTAATATAGTACGTATGAAAGTATTAACCATGTATGTAATGAGTTACATATTTTCTGTTGATATATTACCTTTCAGGTAAAATCTGACATCCTTCATGAATTACAAATATCATGATGATAATAAATTGAAAATGTGGCACATTATAACACAAATTATATTTAGAATTAGTCCAATTTGTCACAATATTATCTCACGAAAATGTATAGTTAAACTGCTGATTCCCTCTTACGATTTCCCCGTTTCTAGTCTCAAAATTCCATATGTGTCTATGGCGAAATTCGTTTATAAAATTACTCATTACCTAATTGGTATTTTAAAATCCCGTTTTCACATTCGCAACCGTTAAATTAGTACCCGATTTCAAAAAATAGAATTTTTTAAATTTTAATGTTTCATTTTACGCCTAAAAGGAGGAAAATGCATTTTAGTAAAAAATCGCATTTTTAAACTCAAAATTCAAATTCAAAAATTTTTTAAGATAAATTTGTGGAAAACGAGTACTAATTTAGCAGCTGTCAATTATCTGAATGTGAAAACGGAATTTAAAAATAACTATTAGGTGTAATTCTATAAACAATTTTAACCATAGAATAAGATGGGCTTTGGATGACCTTGACGATCTGTGATGTACCCACTCAAATCAACATTTTAACAAGAAATTTCTCTGAGATGTTTTGAATTATTTTTTATGACGTTCCTATTCATAAGTATAACAGTATGTTTACAACCATTAAATGCCTTTTAATGCAATTAAAATTTTATTGTAATTCTTTTAAATTAATTGACCTACTTTCATCACTCAAAATCATTGATTTAAATACATATATTCAGTCAAACCTCGTTAACTTCAACACTGTTAACATGAATTACTTTTAACATGACCTGTGTTCACAGTTCCCATCAAAATGAAGATTAATTTCTGAATTACTGCCAGCATGAACTACTGATAATATGAACATATTTTTTATCCACCTTGAGATTCAAGTTAACGAGATTTGAGTGTATACATGTATACATATTTATTTATTTACTTACATGATAAAATACAATATTTGGAGCATGTAAATATATATATATATATATACTTTTTTTTTTTATGGGACGAAAATTGAGCATTTATTTATAAAAACTTGTTTGTTAGATGTTTGAAACATGGAAACATCATGCAAAAGAACCTAAAAGAAATAGAAATAATGGAGGTTTCAATTTATATGACAATTTCAAACTAACTCTAAATTTTGTTATAATGAAAGCCGACATCACAGTTCTAAATTTCGTCTGTGTAAACAATTTACGTTTTAGATATAACTATATGCCTCATCTTTCTTCTTTATAAATTAAATTTGGGTATGAAAACATAACATAAAATGCCATCTATTGGAAATTTTATAATTTGTCCCGATCATGTTAGGAGATAGCAACAATCAATAAAATCGTCTTTCAAAGCTTACTGTTCACTGTAAAAACAAATGTTTGCTATATTACACAACAATATTGAGACAGCCTACTTGCCCCAAATGTATGCAGAGAAATGCTACCTGCTGTAACTGTATAACCTTGCACATTATGCAGCGGTTACACAGGTACAGTTGGTAAATTTCTCTTAATGGTTGCAGTATTTCTCTACATGGTAAGCTGCCTCAATATATTGTTGTGTAATATTACATAAACTTTTTTACAGTGTTGAAACGATGTTGATTTTTTGGGCTTGTTACAGGTATGGATATTATAAAGAGTTAATTTATAATATAAAAATACTTTTATTGTGTTATGATGAAAACAATTAATGAACAGCATATATTACTGACTGTGAGAAACTATAATAAAATTATCTATTAAATAGAATTTTCTCATCTTTAATATTATATCTCTTTTATTACTTATCATTATCGAATACGCACCTCGAAATTTCGAAACATATTTATTTAATTGCTGTACTAACACGCAAGAATTCTATTAGCATTAAACGCTCTTCACTAATCTTACGTTTATTTGTATTCTTCTAACAAAGAATGCTATGAAAATTATTCACTAACTGTACTTAAACATTATCGCAATTATTCAAGCATGGTGGAATATTAATTATAATCTAATTATAACAATTTTATTGCTTTCTATGGGAAATCAATACTATGATAAATTTTTCGTTTATGTTCACATTCTTTTAACCTCATCAAATTGCAATCAACTTCTATCAACGTGCATAAAATGCCATCAATCATATTTTGATGGATTCTCGTCACACTTCATTAATTTCTGCAGTTGACTCGGCTGTGCATAGTGTTGTACTCATTCTTTCTTTGAATAAATTATTTAAATGATGTAAGAAAAATGGAATAATGTTAATGGATAGTCATTTATAATTTATATTTGTAATATTATTTGATGTTAATGGAATTAGTATTAAGAAAGAATAACTGACAAAAATGATGACAAGTAATTAAAACGATTATCGAAAGGTGTGAAATTTAATGTGATTAATATAATATATTTTTCAACTAAAAAGAAATTCAGAATACATAAAAATGGTGAAAAAAATTAAACATTGTATTTATTTTCAACTTCCAACATGAAATGGGATGATACAACATTTTAGCTTTTGTGTATATCTCTCTCTGCGTGTCAGAATGTGTATTTGTGTGTCTGTCTGTGGAACTGTAGGTTGCCAAAAGAATAGACCGATTACAATGCATTTATTTTATTTATTTATTTTTATTCATTTATTTATTAGAATGTTGATTTAATTGGGATAGTTTTATGTTTGATGAAAATCTGTTCGATAGAATTTTTAAAATGTATTAAAATGTGATTTTTTTTTTTTTTTTTTTTTTTTTTTTTTTTTTTTGGGGGGGGGGGGGGCACTTTGCAGTGATATTTCCAAAATTTGTGAGCTTCTACTTTTTCAATTTCCGCCTCATGTTAGTCACATGTTTTTTTTTTTTTTTAATTAGAGTATAAAAAAGCTTATATATATATATATATATATGAATTTTTAACCGATTTTGACAAAAATTAAAAATTTGCTGAAGATACTGTTTATGAATTTGCAGTCCAAAGATCTTTAAATTGGTTGAAAATTGTAAATTTTATGGAAAATACTATAAACATATTTAATTTAATTTAAAGCCAGTCACGCACTAACATTTTATAATCAGTGAGCTAACATTATGCCAATTAAAAATTACAGGTATTAAAGCAAAATAATGTTTAATTAAATTAAAGGTCTAGGTTTAAAGCTAGCTTTATACTTGTTATAAAATACTGGTCAGTTTTATACCAATTAAAATAATAATATTAATAATTTTTGTTTAGAAAAGATTTAAAACGTAAAATTAATTTCCATCCTGTAGGGGTGCAAGAGTTTCCATCTCAAGATGAAACATTGATACCAGTATTTTTTTCAATAATTTCTATCGTATTCAATCGCAATAAATTAGTGCACAAATATGATGGAAATTATAGATTAAAAAAAATTCTAATACAAGAGTTTCATCTTGAGACGGAAACTCTTGCATTCGTGCATACCCCTAATGAAAATCTCCAATTTATCACAGAAATCTCCTGAGGGTTTTTATGTGATAAAATAGACTTTTTTATATTTGAATTGTTTACCTATCGGTAGAAATAAATGTCTCAAGTTATCATTTCAAAAAATCAACCTTTAAAGTTAAATTTAATTATTTTTTGAAAGAATGTTTTATATTTTTTTAAGCGTTCATAAACTAAACAAGTAATTATTTTTAAATATTTGTAAACCATTTTTTGTCTTTATAATTCTTTTCTTTATTATTTTTTTCAGTGGGCAGTACATGTTTAATACATAAAAAATTTAACTGCAACAATTTTTAGATTACGAAGCCTGAAGTCATATACTTATTCAAGTATTAAAATTCGTTAACAGGTTTCAGTACATAAACCAAAAATTTTCAGTTTTTCACTTTAAAATTTTTGGCGTTTTATACGTTCTTTTGGTTCATTTTTGAAGCATTAAGTCTTCTTTTTAATATTAATAGATTTCAGTACAATTAGGCAAAAATGATTTAAGACTGTAATACATCTAAGCGAACTTCAATAATAAATTTAATCCTGATTGGTAATTCTATTTTGAAATAAGTAAAAACACATTCGTCTATCACCTGCAATTTTGATTCCATTAGGAAAAAACTGTATTTGAATGAAGTTGATGATTTACGAAAATCTGGAGAAACAATCGATCTTTCACTTGAACGGTTTTAAAATGACTTTGATGAAGATTATATAGCAGCTACTAAAAAAATATATATATAATAATAAAAACTAATATATTTGAATTAACGTATCAAGCACTGTTAAAAAAAATCCCTTAAGATTACGGGCAAGCCCGGCAGCAGAGATCCCAAGCAAAGCCCGAAAAAAAAAAATAATAATAATTACGGGCATAATGTTTTTTTACGGGCATGTAACATAATTTAAGGTCATTATATACTTTTTTTTACGATCTAAGCGTTTACTTTTTACGGGCGTTGTCTGGAATCTCTACTGCCAAGCTTTTTCCGTAATCTTACATGATTTTTTTTTTTTTTTTTTTTTTTTCCTCGGTGAAATTTATAGAGCGCAATTTTAATATGCTAGACGAAAAATGGCTTATGGGAAAAGTGCAAATGTCTAAGATTTATTATATTTATAGTAAAATTTCCTTGTATTTAGTAATCAAATTAGGCTTTTTTCCTTCCGTTATACCTACACTTGAAAATAAGATTTATATATACATATATAATAGTGTTAATGCCAATTTAAGACAAATCTAAATATATGAAATTCATATATTAGATAATTTAAATGACATAAAGCAATAAGTTTTATTAAAGACAAAATACATTCAAAATTTATGCGCAATTGCAGCAGGTTTAATTTTAATATATATATATATATATATATAGTAATACAATAATAAAATATAATAATATCAGTGCAAAATTTTATGAAATTCAAAGATGATTCAACCTCAGCATTAAAACAATTATTCAGATCATAATCGCAGACCACTCATATCAAATCAGAAAAGAATTAAAGATAAATCGAAATGAATAAATTTATATGTATATATATATATATATATATATATATATATATATAAGAAAAGAAAGAAAAATGAATAATATCAGTAACAATTAAAATTGTTTATGTAAGATAAATTGTTTTTTATTTATTACCTTTGATGAAAGACTTTATTCAAGTAAACCAATACTAAAATAATTATAACAACAATAATAATATTCTTTGTGAAAAATAAGAGTAATGGAAAAGTGGGTGGTATAACATGTGGCAATACACAAACTATACAAGTTTTCCGTGTCAGGATGAAACTAAATGAATGTTTGCTTAAATGACAGAAAGTCATGTAATTTGTCAGCCTAAAATAAACTGTCAGTTGTGAAAAATAATAGACTAGTCATATGGGAATGAACTATTAATTAAACTACTACTACTACAAAAAAAAAATATATGTACTAAAAGTTAGAATTTTCTATATGCACATAAAATAGAAAATAGTTACTTTTCTATGTATAGTATTTTTCAGTATAGTATTTTTCTGGACTTTTTTTTTCTCCTTCAAACGTAATATTAAATTCATTTTATAATTATTATTTTACCATTTTTATTTAAATTTTTCAAAATTTAAATGTAGGATTCATACGATCTTAACTTTTTCTCTCTGTCTTCTACTAGCAATTTTGAATAGCAATTTTGTCACAATAAAAAGACTATCATTTTCAAAAAAGAACTTTACTGTTCGAGAACAACGGTGGAAGACTGAGAGGTAAAAGGACGGTTCAGTTCCAACCCTGAAATAGTACAAAAGAACAGAAAATTATATTTTGTTCTTAAAAAAAAAAAAATTAAATGAATTGTGAACTAATTTTAATTTTAAATAAGATATTGTTTTATATAGTCTCTGGGGGGCTTTCCCCTCCTTTTTACTTAGCATAGTTTTATATCTATGTATAAAAATGACGTATACGAGAAGTAGCGCATATAGAGCCACGTATAAAAACACGTATTCCAGTCTAATGATAACAAATTATTATAAACTACAGATATGATTTAATCTTTAAATACATACTTTTCTCCAGTTGTTATTTTATTTTATTTTATTAGGTAAGTGAAGAATTTTTCATTTCTATGTAAAAGATGCACATATCATTTCTGTACACTTAAAGAATTAGAAAAACATAACTCTTAAAGATATTGACTTTTTAGCCAATTAAGCACTAACAAAAAAATTCCTAAATTATTTGAAATTTATAAATATTAAATCCATATTAGTAATTTTATACTACTATATCTTTACACGCAAACTTTGAAAAAAGTGCAAAAGCAATATTTTTAGATCGTTCATTTAGTTTATTACGAAATATTTGCACAAAGCAAAAATTTTTTATTAAATAAAGAACACATTTTAGTATAAAACTAATTTTGCGCTTTCTCACATATAGACGAATATTTGTTAATTTCTATACTGTTATTACATTGTTGAATAGATCTAGTAATTTATATAAATCTATTATCCCCATGTTATCGAGCAAAGATTTTTGATGCCGAAAAGTTTTCTCTTAAGCCATTAGGGAGTGTAAAACTCGGCAATACTAATAGAATAGAATGTTGATGAATTTTGAAAATATAGAAATATTGCGTGGCTTTTAATTTGTTCTGATAAATAAATGAAAAGAAATGAAATAAATGTTCATAAATAAGTTATATTTAACTAGTTTATGAAAAATGTAATTTTTATAATCAGTTGCTTTGTTATTATTATTAAATAAGCACTCCTTTCATATTTGATGGAATACTTTTTTTTTTTTTTTTTTTAATATTTCTTAAGATTTTATATTAGTAAGTAATATGGAATTTTCAACATTCTTTTAAATATAGTTAGCAGCAGCTCAAGCAAAGCCCGCTAGTTTTAATATATAAAACAAGTTTAACTTTAAATATTAACAAAGTCAATAGATATATTTAAAAAATCTGGTGTGAAACTACCACACGACTTCCATTACCCACTATTACACATTTATATGCATTTTTGAGAGCTAATGTGATCAGAAAACATATAAGTGACCTAAAGAAGTAGAAACCTAAAATTCTTTTCTGTAAGAGAAACTTATAAAGACATATAAAACGAAGCTTACATATAACGAGGTAAAAAATAAGAGAAAAAAATGGTAGAGTTATTTTTTGAAACACAAATTTCCGATATTTAAAAATGGCCTACCTAAGCAGGATGACTGTTAATTTTCCTCTAATACCCACGTAATACATGAGAAAGAAATTGATGTATATAACAATTTTCAAGAAAATCGTTAGAGCCGTTTTTGAGATACGGACTTACAGTCCCACTTGCGGTCTCCGATGTCCCACTTCCAGTTTTCAATTTTCACCAAAATTTAGAAAATTCATCTGTACACCAGACCTGTTTATATTCTGAAGTTTTGTATTTCTATCTTTATTAGTTTCGGAGATAGGATAGCCAGAAGATTCCACATATACGTACATACACACACACATACACACACACTGACAAATTGCCAAAAACCACATTTTTGGACTCAGGAGACCTTAAACATGTAAATCAAGTGAAATCTCGACATCGAATTTTTGGACCGAATACAATACTTCCATTATCTATGGTAGTCGGGTAATGGAAGTAAAGAAAGAAGAAAAAGAAAAGGAAAAATGAATTTGAAACTGTACCTGGAGTTTTTCTTTCGCCTTTAGTGCATTAATTATTCATAATTTTATTTGCTAAATTATCGATGTGTATTCACTCGGGGAAAGACAACCATTAGAGAGTAAAATGGCCGTCTTTCCCCGAATGAAAAGGAATCACATTTTCCCCCGCCATGATCAATCTATGCCTTATTACTATATCTATGATTTGTTGTATCTAAAGTACATAATGAAAATAGTAAGCATAGATTAACTCACAAAAACCAGTCTTTTAATAGATATTTTATTACAAATATACTTGTACAAATTATTTATACTACAAGTTACACATTCGCTTTATAATGAATTTTGCAATTACCATAAAACTCATTATTTTACAAATACATAATCAAGTATTCAATACGAAAATTAAACAAAATTCAAAATGGAAGTAAAAAATTCTGAGCATTTTCTAATTGAAACATTTTATAGGTTTAAATTTAAGTACAGGACCCTGTGATTTTTCCTATTATTTCTTATTTTCTATTATTTATTGAAAATTAACCATATCAACATATGCTTTATTAATTTTGTGAAATATATGCATTTTTTCTCTTTAGGGCTAGAATTTCATATGTTCTTTCAAAAATGATTATCAATTGAATTTATGTATTGAGTCTTTAGAGTTTAAATCAACAAAAGATTATTGAATTATTGTGGTACAGTTTATCGTAACGAAAGCTTTTGTTAATCATAATCATAATAATAATAATAATAATGATAATAATAATTTTCTAACTTTTAATAATTCCATTTTATTCAAGTCTTTTGATTAATAAAAAGCACGTTAAAAACAGAAAAAAAAATTCAGTCAATTTACTTTAATGTGAAAGTAATTGTTTTTTTATTAATACTGTTTCGTTTTTTAATTGTAATAAGAAAGTTGAATACATATAAAAATATTTATAACAAATTACTTTTGAATTCATAATAATTTTTTTCTCAGTTCATAATTAATTATTTTTGAATTCATCATAAATTATTTTTCATTTGGTCAATTGAAATTAATATTAAAATAAATAAATCAAAATAAAATTTTGAAAGTTATTATGACGTCAGTTTTATCAGAAGTTATTGATGATATAGCTTTAACTTTTGAATATTTTTCTATTCATGTGTAAAAAAAATGTTACTTTTAATGTAAATAAATAAATAAAATAAAATGTTATAAGCATTTTATTTTTGTTGTAAACATTTTATTTTTATTATTTGCAACAGTTTAAAATTATAACTCAAAGAAAAATATCGGAAAAAAAAGCAAAAAAAGTGCATGAAACACACACACACACACACACACACATATATATATATATATATATATATATATATATATATATATATATATATATATATATATATATATATATATATATATTAAGACAACAAGAACATCGAAAATCTAATGGTATGTATGCTGCAAATCTGCACGTATTCCTTTACCTAGAAAAAAATTTCAGAACTATTTGTACCATAGTTTTTTCTGTACGTTGCACAGAGACGGACAAGCTTTGTGTGTGTGTGTGTGTGTGTGTAGAAAAAATGGGGTATTAAATTTTTCTGATTAGATCCGAAATTTCGTCTTATTTTCTTTAAAAAACAATAGCTGTTTTGCATGCTGAATCTTTAGATTTTAAAGCGATAGAAAGTTTATCAATACTCCATGTGATACATTTTATTGTAACTGAAGTTCCTTATGATAACAAAAACGTTGCATAATTTTCAATAAATTCATTGTATTTGAGCCACACCCTTTTGATTGACAAATGAACGTTAGGAGAAATCAGTCAACTTACTTTCCATACGAAATCAATTGATCTTCATTATTTTATTTCTATTCATAGTAAAAGAAAAATAAATGTAAAATAGAATTCGTAATAAATTATGATAAAAAAAAAAAAAAAAAAAGAAAAGAAAAGAAAGAAAAGAAAAGGACATAAAAGATACTTGATGACACCACGCTTCTCAAAGATTTTACTTATGTAAATATTCACTTGTTTCATATAATAAGAGATTTTATAGTACTTTCTTTGATTATGATAACACTTTTGTATTTACATAAAAAATATATACAGAAAACAACGTTTATAGTCTCTCATTTAAACCTCTTTTGCGTTTATACGTCTTTTAAGTGAAGTCACGATTCATTCTTATTCATTTTAATACAAAAATTATTCGTTTATATGTCGATAATATTGGTTATACGTCTTTCTATTTTTCTAAAATTCGCAAAATTTCTCGACCTGTCATTATTTCCATTCTAGGGATTTTTCCATTCAAGGGATTTTTCCTAGAAAGCATTTCAAATGGAGGAACACGGGAAAGGTCGAAGAATACTTAACAAAGAATCAATTGAATTCACGATGCAAATTTTAATACTTACAGACAATCATCACGTCAGACGAATATTAAAGATTTTTCAATGTAATAAAATAATTGCTTGTATCGACATAAATTGTATAATGCTTATTATTAAAGTTGCACAATAAATATAATTAATACTCAAGATATGTTCATATAGGTCTTAAGAAATGCAATGCAATACAATACTCAATATACAATATATGTAATTATTCATACATTAATTACCCAGTCATACATTAATGGTATGATTTTTCTCATTTGTTTATAGTTTTATATATATATATATATATATATATATATATATATATACCGGGTGATCCAAAAGTCAGGACAAACATTAAAAATGAATAATTCGACAACGAATCAAGATACAAAGATACGGTTTGCACCAAACGGATGGAAAAGAAGCCGGGTTTTGTGTGGCAAAGAAAAAAAAAATAGTTCTGTTGGCGACCAACAGATGGCGCTGTCGTATTTCTGATGTAGGATTGTGCAAAGCAACAAACGATATAAAAAGGAACAACTACAGCAGGTAATGGTAGTCGAAGCTTATACGCATCGAAATATCGCATTGTCAGTCGCTACTTTAATCACGCATGGCCTCCAAGATCTCCCGATCTGACACCCTTTGACTTTTGGCTGTGGGGATTCTTGGAAGTCAAAAGTGTACCGCGACCAACCGGCATCACTAGCAGCACTGAAAGATGCCATTCGCCAAAATGTGTCTGCCGTAACGCAAGAAATGCTACTAAAAGCTGTGAACGATGTGGTGAATCATCTCACAGCTGTACTTCTGAATGATGAACATTGAACAGTTACTGTAGTAGTGCTAATTAACTGTAATTAAGCTGACTTGTAAGTTGTCAACATGTTTTTTTCATTTGAAAATCATCTCTTAGTGAAATAAAACACTATAGCGCCATCTATTGGTCGCCAACAGAACTAATTTTTTTCCTTTGCCACACAAAACCCGGTTTCTTTTTCATCCGTTTGGTGCAAACCGTATCTTTGTATCTTGATTCGTTTTCGAATTATTAATTTTTAAAGTTTGTCCTGACTTTTGGATCACCCGGTATATAATCATCTCAAAAAAAAAAAAAAAAAAAAAAAAAACTACTATAAAGTATAACACATACATAAACAAGCTTAAGTAACTTTATTAATTCGTATTTTCACATACATTTTGCTAAAGTGTCATTGAATTTGTAGCAATCAAAGTGTTATGGTCACAAAAGATTTCTCATTTTCTTAATTTTAATCTCCATTTGTACAAAAGTGACAGCAAATAGCAAATCATGCAACCAAAGGACAGGATTGGATTTAATATATATTGCATATTTTAAGTTATTTTGAATTAATATATTTTACGCTACAAAAATGCAATTATATAAATTAAGTCAAAATGAAGTTCTAGAATTTTAATAAATAAAAAATTTCATATTAGATTGTTAAATTTAATTATATATATAAATAACTTTTCCTTAGTATAAATAATTTTTTGCAGAGTGTAAAAAATGGCTGTAGAGAGACAATTATGTATAATTATTTGTACATAAGTTTAGGGTTCGTACGAAAATCCTAAACTTATGTACAAATAAACCTGGATTTGTACAGGATGTACGAAAAGCCTTTCGGCTTTAATTCTTTGAATAATTATCCCTGAATATTGATTATTTCTTATGCATTGTAAGCATATATAGCAAATTACAAAGATATGTTAAGAAGAAGTTACAGAATTTTACAAAATCATAAATAATTCAAAATTTAAATTTTTGTACAGCTTGTATGCAAAAGCAATTTTCAGTGAGTAAAATCTGTTCCATATCCTAATAAAATAATGCTCAAAATTTCAGTATTGTACCATAAAATGACATAGAAATATGATGAATGAAATTTGTTGTGACATTGGTCACGAACTAAAATAGAAATATGTTTATTTACGCTGCCATTGTTTTCACTCGTAGGTTGTATATGAACCATAAAACGCGATCTGCTTGTATGTGTTTTTCATTCGGGGATCATATGTTGAAAGATTAAGAAGCGGTTTAAATCAACTTTTATGTTTTTGTATTTTCTATCACGTGATGTTTAAAAATTTTTACATCATTTTATGGGTACATTCAATTTTACTCACTATATTTTTTTTTTTTTTTTTTTTTTTTTTACATAGACGCAGTATAAAACTTTTAATTCTTGTAATTCTTAAAATTGAATCACCAGATATTCGTATTTTCTTCGCAAAATTTTGTACTTTTTTACACTATTTTGCCATCAATAAAATATGCCTTAGGAATTAAATGAGGCATCAGGGGTTTCCGAACGCACAATACATTCAACAATTTAATGGCATTTTAATAAATTTGACGAATTATTTCATGCACTCTGAGAAAAATATGACTTTCTACTATCTGCTGCTGGATATGGTGTTAAAACAATCTTTATTTTATAAAGATTTGAAAATATTATTTTATTAATTAAATTATCCAACCTGTATGCTGAGATGATCACAATATTTTCTTCTATATCATTCTGTATTACAACGTCATCTACCACTTAACGTGGATAAAATTTAATCAACATAGCTTATCATAATAACTTTTTTAAATATGTAGTTTGATGCAAATTTAATCAATAGATGCTAAGATATAGCCATCTAAAATATCTGGTAAACTTAATAACAATTGTGCGCAGTAACGTCGGTGGTCCGATATACATCCAGATTGAATTAACATAATTTTTCATTTATTTTTTCACATACTAAGTATGGTCCATTTATAATATCATAGAAACTGAAATATAGACTTCCCGTAAATGGGAAATATTGCAATGTTATTCCACTACCTGTCGTCCAATATGCTTTTAAACTGCATCAACATAATTTTTCATGCATACCCTCATATATATCAAGTTTTGTACACTTATACGCTATAGAAGCTGTGACATAGTTTCTCCCTAAAAAGTGAAATTGTAACGTAGAAACACCACCTTATGGCCCATATATCTCCAAATCTGTGTTCAACAAAACATAAAGTTTTGTTAATTTTCATCTACTGTTTGGGGAGGTGCTTCAAAAAAATTTTGTTAACATATACACACAGACTTTTTATAAAATATTCAAATAAGGTTTAGTACATCTCAATACACGTAAAATAATTGGAAACCGGAAGTTGAACAATTTTATGAGAACGATACTTTCTTCTTATATTTATAGAAGAAAGTAATTAGTAAGTATATTATGAAATCGCTTTGATAAAAAATAGTTTGAAACATATGTTATAAGACTACGGTAGATGCATCAACTTGGTTATGTTATCAAAGCTCGTTTCTCCACTAACCTAGTGACTTTGAGATGGATAACAGAATACTGGATGTGTTCCAAAAAAGAATGAATAAAATCGTTGTGATTCATCCGGATAACAGAAAAGTCGTGAAATCATTTTAAAGGAAAAAGAAAAAAAGCATTTACGTGATAATATATGTAAGAATTCTTGACATGTTTACATCTAACTTTAAAATATTGCTGATTTAAGACTGGTAAATGAGAAAAATTTAAATAAATAAAATCTATTATGCATATTGTGTATAAAGGTAATATATTATAGTAAATGTACTGAATTTCATTTTGCATCCCGCATGTAAAATAAGATGTAGTTTTGTCTAATATATATCAGACACAATATTCTCCCAATTTTCAAATATACTAAAGTGATGATATTCAAACCATGGTATACATTTTATTTTATGAAGTTTACTAATATATGTTTGCTGCTCTAACCTTTCAAAGCACATGGTGCTATATGCGAAACAACTACTTTAAATGTTCTTCCACTTCTACAAAATACTGTTATAGACAGATATTGACATCTGCACGTAAATACACATACATAGAAACTATTTAATTCAGGCAATTGCCTATAGATGTCACTACTAGGGCTGGATTATTTATCAATATATCCCCAAGTATCGATATTTTTTAAATATCCCGATAACAATATTTAAGATTTTGCTCTGCCGATATATCCCTTTAACGATATTACCTAGTGTGCACCGCGCAATCAGTCGATATGCCGATAAGTACCGTTAAACGCCAACCACGGATTAATAGAATTATGCTTCCGCGCTAGCGCGCATCACGAATGAAATCCGAATGAAACCCGAGCGAACGAACCACGATCAGCGAACGAAACCCGAACAAAAAGAGCGCGCAATATCTTATACTAATACCCATTCTCTTATTTTTCTCCCATCCCTCACTGATAAAATACAAAAATATAACCCCACCCCAAACGATCACTCCCACAATGCATATACTTCCTCTTCCTTTATTCCTGCGTGCGAAACCTCAAATCTAAAATATCACTGTTTTAATAAGTCCACCGCATAATAAAAAAATAAACAGTATTTATTGAAAGCCATCTGCTTTTTCCACAGTATATTGACTTCCCACAGTATATTGATACATTCATGCATTTACTGACCCTAAACGATAATATGAAAGAATTTATACTACCGTTAGTATTTGATAATATTGCACATCACCACTCGTGGATCGTAGGTGTAATACCACAGTAACCACACACAAGGCGATATAAAAACAAACGCTTATTATGACGAATGAAAACAATATCTTTTGTTTTAGCTCATTTCCTGCTATTGGTTCATTGATATTGGTTTATTTCAAAGTATCGATAACTTCTGGCTAATAAGATGCGACCTTCAACATGTGTTTAACTCGCTTTGGGCTGTACTTCAGTCCAGTGATGCCAGATTGGGGATTTTGTCCCCATTTTGGGATTTTTGAGGCTTCTGGGGACAATTTTGGGGACCAAATGTTTGTGGGGACTTTTTTGGGGAATTCTAAAATTTTTGGGGACAAATCTGGGGAGTTCTTCAACTTTCTGTCAATGTTGGCAACGTAATGATTTATCCCTAAGACTAGAGACTTTCGATAAGTTTATTGTTACTTGGGGATTTTTTTCAAAAATTGCCTTCATTTGGGGAAAAATTTGAGCTTAAATCATAGAAAAATCTGCTTGATATTTTTTTTTTTGGAAAAAAAATTTATTTTCCCTTTTTAGTAAAAATTAAGTTGGGGATTTTTTCGAAAAAAAACCCCTGATTTGGGGAAATTTGAAGACCTGGTTGGGGAAATAATTTTCGACCATCTGGCATCACTGCTTCAGTCAGCCTTTCTCCTTTCCCATGTTATCCAATGGGATTTTCGTTGCTTCGTTTTATAAAAATATCTCATTCAAAAATGAAGTTTTTCGAATTCTGTTTTTTGAATATTACTCTTTGAACGGGTCGCCTTTTAGCTTGGTGAAGAATTTTTCGAAAAAATTAATTTAAATATTTTATTTCAATAAGTAAATTATGGACTCTAAGTGTGGATCTCTAAGTAAAATATTTAAATTTATTTTTTCGAAAAATTGCTCACTAAGCTAAAAGACGACCTGTTCAAAGAGTAATATTCAAAAAACAGAATTTAAGCTAAAAGACGACCTGTTCAATGAGTAATATTCAAAAAACAGAATTTGAAAAAGTTCATTTTTTAATAAAATATTTTTATAAAACGACGCGACCAAAATTCCATTGTATAACATGGGAAGGGAGAAAGGGTGCTATCTGACTAATGTAAAATGAAGTTTTATCTTCAGTAATTTTACAGTGACATTTTCTTTATAGAATTATTGGATAGTTTATTACTTTTTTTATGTAGCATTTATTTTTTCTCTTTACTTTTCCTTCTTTCTTTCTTTCTTTTTTCTTTTTTTTTTTTTTTTTTTTTTTTTTAAGCCGTACATGTTAAATAAAATTGGTTTAAATGCAAAATGAGTTACTTTAAGTAACAAAATGAAACTTTAACATAATTTAGTTTAAATAATATAATTTTTATACTGATAATGTATACATATATATATATATATATATAATATATATATAATTCAATTTTCAATTGTTGTGAAACTATTACGAATGTGAATTGAACACATATACATTTAAAAAATATTGTAATGATTTGGTAAGCAGATACAAAAATAAAAATCTCGTGTGAAACAACCACACGACTTCCATTACCCACTATTACACGTATTATATGCATTTTTGGGAGATAATGTGATCAGAAAACATAAAAGTGACCTAAAGAAGTAGAAACCTGAAAATTTTCCGGTTAGAGAAACTTTATACACATATAAAACAAAGCTTACATATAGTGAGTTAAAAAATAAGAGAAAAAATGGTAGAGTTATTTTTTGAAACACAAATTTCCGAGATTTGAAGATGACCTACCTAAGCAGAATGCCTCTTAATTCTCCTCTAATAACCACATAATACATGAGAGAAAAATGGATTTATATAACAATTTTTTAAAAAATCGTTAGAGCCGTTTTTGAGATACCAACTTGTACAAAATATCAATTACTGACCGGAAAACAGTAATTACATACAAAAGGATATTTAAAAGGGAGTTAATGTGTTGATTTTCAAAAAAATCCGTGCAGCCGTTTTTAAAGGAACGCGCTTCTGAGACCTGAAATTGAGCTATTTATACAGGGCGTCTATCAATTTTCCTGAACTAACCAACTATATCATTCGAAAGGACATCTAATAGAATGTTTATATAGCAACTTTGAAGAAAATCGTTAGAGCCGTTTTTGAGATACGGACTTACGGTCCCATTTTGTTTCCGATGTCCCACTTCCGGTTTTTCAATTTTCACCAAAATTTGGAAATTTCATCTGTACACCAGACGTATTTCAATTCTAAAGTTTCGTAGCTCTATCTTTATTAGTTTCTGAGCTATAATAGCCAGAAGATTCTCCACATGCATGCATACATACACACACACACACACACATACATACACACTGACCAATTGCCAAAAACCACTTTTTTGGACTCAGGGGACCTTAAAACGTGTAATTCAGGTGAAAACCCGATATCAAATTTTCAGACCGAATACAATACCGTAGGTAATGGAAGTAAAAATGACAAGTAACTGACATTTAGGATGCATATAAGAGTTTCAAGTAAAAAATATTATTCTCTACGACCAAAAAAGGTGTATCCAATGGCATTTCTTAACTATTTAAAATGATTTTCCTTTTTATTTAATACCTACATCTTAAGACAATTTTTCTTAAGCTTTATTTTTAGTAGAATTATGAATTTTGATATACTTGGTACGAATAAAACACAGATCACATATTAGCTGTGTTAAAATATGATTTTAAAATAATTAAAGCTTAAAATGGGAAGAATAGAGGATAAACTATACAGAGGTATACTAGCAATAGTATAAGTTATAAGAAACACAAAATATTGATTCACTTTTTATGATTTTTTATTTATTTATTTATTTTTTTTTTTTTATGATAAAGTTATGGTAGTAATATACCAGAAAATACATGGAAAACACTCTATACTTGTATACTTTAAAATTCGTGTGCATATGTCTTTAAAAAATAACAAATGTCTATTTTTTCCTGTCTTGAAAGAAATATCGCAATATATCACTAATGTCGATATTAACTTGGTGATATATCGCGATATTTAATTTCTGATATCGTCCAGCACTAGTCACTACTGTTCCCTTTACAAACAAAAGAATTTTAAAATTTGCTTCGTAGCCTTGCGTTAGAGTTTCTGTATATTTAAAAAAAAAAAAAGAGAGAGAGAGAGAAAAAATAGTTATTAAAGAGTTGACCCAGAAAAAAATATTGTTCACTGGAAAAAAGTTTTGCATTGTAGAGGCAAATTAGTTTGCGTATTACTATAGTTTGCGTATTCGAAAATCGTATTTTTATGAACGTTCCACATTATGAATGTTCCACTTTAAAAAACTGATTTTTTTGTAAAATATTTGGTTATGATTTTTCTTATTATTATTTTCCCTTAAATACTAATCAGTAATATCATCACATATATTTATTTCAGGTTGGTTGGTTGTAGGATTTAAGGCCGATTGACTCCTGATGTGTCCTAGGCCTAGAGGGGGGAATGCCCTCCGTGGGGGGTCTTTCTAAGGATATTTATTTTAGGCACATACAATACTCAGGTTTTGTAATATTAATATGTCATAAACAACATTAAAATAGAAAACAACACTTATAAGTATATTTTTTTAAATATATAATTTTTATTAATGTTAAGAGCTTTCACAAAATAAATAAATATTAAATAGTGTATGTTGTATTTAATTTTTAACTGAATGGAAAGGGATGTTGTTGATGATGTTGGAAATAAGGCCATTTGTCTGCATTGAGAAATTAGACATGAGACATTGTTAATAGATTTAGGAACTTTTTTATTCAATATCCAGCACTAAATTTTAATTGTAATTGTTGCCTAATCACTTCAAAGATTAATCGTTTATTATCAAATATCACTTCTCAAAAATATTGGTACACTCTCAGAAATGGATACTCAAATTTCACGAAAATTTCTTCATTTTTGACGAAAGTGTTTCTAGGGATATGCTCCGAGCGAACATTTCGTCAAATTGACGAAATTTGTTTCGTTACCTATTTGAGAATACGAATTTCGTCAAAAAAAAAAAAAAATATATTTTCTTCTTCTTATTTCGTCAAATTGAGAAAATTACTTTCGTCACTTGTTTGAACATACGAATTTCGTCAAAAGTAAAGATACATTTTTTCATTCTAATTTCGTGACAGAGAATAACTTACAAATTATAGAATTATAAAATTACTTGCAATTTCGTTGCTTTAGGCATTAAATCCTAATTATATTTAATGAAAATATAAATAAAACAGAGCAAACAAATAAAAATCATTTGGACATTTATTTGACAGCTTTGAGACCTATAGTTACAATGATTTTTGCCTCAATTGATCCATATTTTTACAGAAATTCACAGAAACAAGCGCACATAATATTTTGTAGACATAGGATATCACAAACATCCATGGCCGCACCGCGATTCGAACCCGAGACGTGGATATCCAGAGGGCAGCGCCCTACCGACCGAACCACCAGGCCGACAAGTAAAAGTCATTGTAACGTAAATTTGAAACAACACAGGAAAAAAAACAAATGGCGGTAATGAAAGCTAGCACATGCTATTGTGAGTAAACAGTTTCGTCAAATATTTGAGAGTTCACGTTTCCTCAAAAATCACGTGATCGCTTGACGAAATGGTTGTCGAAAACAACGAAATTAAGCCCGAGGATGTCTGATTCGTCAAAATTGAGTATATTATTTCTGAGAGTGTAACCACTGAAGTTCCCAAGTCTGGTAGCACTGACCTTGGAGTAATGCCCACCGTGGCCGTTTTTCAGAGGAACTATCCCACATGTACGTTGACAGGACGTTCATAATATTCAGGGTCTCTTAAACTATTCATCAATGTCATATAAATACAAATTCATCTTTAAATTTATTTATTTAATTAATTTGTTTAACCATTTAATTTCTACATTTTAATAAAAGTGAAAAAACATAAATTCAACAAATCATATTTTCGTATTTAAAACTACAACTTAATTTAATAACAGGTTTACTTTTTTAAATAGCACGCCTTTTTTCATTACCATCCATGCATAAATTTTTTTCTCAAGTGGTCTTAAATTAACTTTTTCGTGAAATTAATTACATGTAATATGAATTCTAGGATAATAAATTCAAAAGATCTTAAGAAAACTTTTAAAAATGGTTCAAGTTTTAAAAGAGATGCTCTGCTGCTGAGAAGGAAATGAGTTCTTTCAGAGCTGCCCCTCGACAAGTCTCACTAGAAGTATCTCATTAGTAAGAAATGACCTCGAGGTGCTGAATTTTGTAAAACGAAATGAGTTTAAGATTTGAAGTAAGACCGTTAATTGCTTTCAGCATTTATTTTAATTGTTTCATTCCATTTTAGGTACATTATATGATTCTTCAGTTTAAAAGTCAAATAATTTGATTTAAATGCTCAGTAAACTTGAATGATAAATGTTCTGACATTTTTGTAGTACTTAAAAATGTTTGATTCTTTATATGATTTATTCGGATTTTTAAATTACAAGTCTTTTCAAATTTTTTATCCTTGTTAATAACATTCTAAAAATTTATTATTTTTCCGTTTATAACATAATATCATTTATTCATTTTTTATGTAATTTTATTATATTAAAGTTGAGAAGAAAGTTCAAAATTGTGTATGAGTTCGTTTTGGCTGTTTGTCCACCCATCTATCCACACACTCTAACTATCGAAAACTTTTTTTCGAATATCTTCAAATTTAAATATAAAGCTTTCATTTCAAGAGCTAATATATAAAGCTTAGCTTAGTTTATAAAGCTTAGATTTATATAAAGCTTTCATTTCAAGAAAGTTAAAAAGTGACTATGACTTTGTTTTGGCTATTTGTCCACCCATCTATCCATACACTCTAACTATCGAAAATGTTTTAAGAATATCTTCAAATTTAAATATGAAGCTTTCATTTCAAGTGCTAATATATAAGCTTTCATTTCAAGAAAGTTGAAAAGTGTTTATGACTTTGTTTTGGCTATTTGTCCACCTATCTATCCACACAATCTAACTATCGTTAAAGCTTGGATTTATATAAAGCTTTCATTTCAAGAAAATTGAAAAGTGTGTATGACTTTGTTTTGGCTATTTATCCAATTATCTATCCACACAATCTAACTATCGTTAAAGCTTGGATTTATATAAAGCTTTCATTTCAAGAAAGTTGAAAAGTGTTTATTACTTTGTTTTGGCTATTTGTCCACCTATCTATCCACACAATCTAACTATCGTTAAAGCTTGGATTTGTATAAAGCTTTCATTTCAAGAAAGTTGAAAAGTGTGTATGACTTTGTTTTGGCTATTTGTCTACCTATCTATCCACACAATCTAACTATCGTTAAAGCTTGGATTTATATAAAGCTTTCATTTCAAGAAAGTTGAAAAGTGTTTATGACTTTGTTTTGGCTATTTGTCCACCTATCTATCCACACAATCTAACTATCGTTAAAGCTTGGATTTATATAAAGCTTTCATTTCAAGAAAGTTGAAAAGTGTGTATGACTTTGTTTTGGCTATTTGTCCACCCATCTATCCACACAATCTAACTATCGTATATGTTTTTAGAATATCTTCAAATTTATATATTTTATTCAGATTCACCATTGCATATTCCTGTTGTAAATGGTATAAATAAAACGTCTGGTTTGACTATAAGAATACCTAAAAGAATTCCAATGCATTGTTATCTTTGAGGGATATTGCCATAAAACATTTAATTACTTTTGTACTGCAGAAAATGTAATGAAATTGTCATTTATTATTCATATGTACAAAAACAAGTTATCTATTAAGTATGAAAGGATTAGCATTAAGGTTTACTGGGCCACAAAATAACATTCTGATACATGAAGGGCTGTCATTGGAAATTGACGGAATTATATTTTCAATTATGTTAATCGTATGTTTTACTTTTCAACTATGTTTAAAAGTGATTATGACTTCAGGTAGCGTACTGCCTGTTCTCTCTCTATTTTCCATTAATGTTGTATTTATAGAAGGCCTTGAAATTAGTATATAGTATTCAAGTTCACTGTGTCAGTTTTTTTTTATGGAAACTGATGTAAATAACATAACTGGTTTTTGTACATGCTCTCGAAAAATTTGTCGATGCATTACGAGACATCTTTAAAGCATTTTTTGTTATAGCTATACTACACACAGTAACATTTAATTAATGTATGTTATTATGGAACATAAAATAACTTCTCCTATAAAATAAAATATGATTAGCGTAAGGGATTGATTAATTAGGCCTCACAAAGCTATTTTGATGCATTATTTTATAAAAGGGGGAAAAAGGTCAATGAAAAAACTTAGTGTTATGAGATTCTTTTTGTACATTATATGGTGCTTATGCAAAATTTAGACAATATACAGAGAAAATGGTCAATGTAAATTTTTTAGTGTTATGAGGAATTTTTTTTTTTTTTTTTAATTGCATTATATGGTGCGTATGAAAATTTTAGACGATTTACATAGATACAGAAAATAAACCTTTTAGATCCTATTTCTTTAGAAAAAATCTACAGAAATACTTTGCGAGACTTCTTAATGCATAGTTAGAAACAAAAATATTTTTATAGCTTTATTGTTTCCAGACAATGTACAGGACTACACCAATTCACCCTGATATATAGTTTCTCATTAAAATGAAGAGAAAAATATATAAATAATTTTGATATATATATATATATATTTATTTATTTTTTTTTTTTTTCGCAATTAAAAAATAAGTGTACTTTACGGTGAAAGTAAAATACGTTAAAAATTAATTGATGTAAAAGGTAAGTTTTGTTGGAAAGTTTCTTAGTCTATGCGAATCAACTAGTTTTTCCTGAATGTTTGTTTAATAATCTCTTTCGTCTATGGCATCGTATTATATACAGGGTGTGTGTCAAGTTTCAGAATTTCTACAAGAGGTACGGTGCATTCCGACATTTGATAATTGATTCAATTTGATAACTGATTATTGCATTATAGGTAAAGGTCCTATGTTTTAGACTAAAAATGACATGAAGTTATAAGAATGAACTTGCCCGAAAAGAATGAACTTGTCTTCATTTCAATTTGATAACTGATTATTGTATTATTGAGCAAGTATGCTAAAGGAACTCGTATTTTAGACTAATAATGTGATTCTATTTATTTCAGCTACGTTATCATTTAATAAAAAATAGTATACTGTAGCATATTATTGCATTTTCACCCTACCTTCGATGAAAAAATTAAAAACAATTGAAAAATATACATTTTTCTGAAATATGCATTCATAGCTATGAAGTGTTACGATTTTTGGGTGCCGATATTCTTTGTGGAACTTTTTGTTTTATAAGTTCTTGTAGCAGTTTTCTATGATTAATTTAAATGATTTTTTTTTTTTTTTTATTGTTATTACTGGCATCCAAAAATCGTTATACTTGTCTGCTATGTGTGTTTTTGATAGATTTGTCAGTTATATCTGATTTGCGCAAAACATAAATTATTTTGTTTCTAATAATTTAAAACCGTAATTAATTAACTTTATTGGTAAGAGTAATATGTTGTAATATTTAGAATGTTAACACAGGCAGTAATTATCTATGCCAATAAAACACATGAATATGGCAAAATAATAACAATAATGATAAAAGACTGTTACGTTTTAATAGTTGTTCATTCATACCAATTATGTAGTCATAGAATATCAAAAAGAAACATTGTTTTTTTCTCTTTTTTTTTTTTTTTTTTTTTAATCAAATAAGGAGAAGGATGTATGTATATATATATATATTTTCCCCCTTTTTGTTAATCGAAGAGGGATATATGGCTCAATGCGCTGGAGTGTTACTATGACAAATAATTGCATATTTCTGTCATAGTTAAAGAGCCATTTCTGTCAAATAAATAACAATTTTTTGTGATAACACTTATCTTTTTTTTTCTGTACATTTATTGTTTTTGTTTCTCATACTAATAAAATAAAAGCTGTTTTTGTTTATCTATATAATGTCGGTAATATTTTTAGTGTTGATTGCAGATAAAATGCCCAGTTTAAGAGTATATTTTTAGCATTTCAGCATATTTTAGCTTTCTCAAAAGGTTGTTCTTGTTTAACGAGGCTTGAAATAGCTCTAATTATTTCATCACACAATGAAAAAAAAGTTGTAACAACTAATTTATTGTTACCGAAACGCATACAAATGGCTTTAATTAACGTCGAAAGTTGTCGAAATCTTTAAGGGATCGGAAAAGAAAGAGTAAAATCCGCCTGATCTATGTATTTTTGTTATTTATTGCCAAAAATATTTCTAAAATTTTAAAAGTTCGAAACTTCACGTTCCGGTAAAACATAAACAAAAATATCTAACGAAATGTCTTTTGGATTCAGAAAGATTCGTTTGCAATTTGCGATTTTATAAATGCATTATGCATTATTCTGCATATATTAGTCTTTTATTTTGTGTTTCTTTATGTCACAAATTCTAATTATGTATAATTTCATATGATGTAAACTCAAAATGCAGCATATAATTGCATTAAGAATAGTAGAAAAATGATTTTATTTTTAGTAAATTCCAAATTAAAGGCAGATTAACTTACTTTTCTATTTGTTACTTTTTTAGACATAAAAGTTTAATATTCAGTGTGAAATTTAAATTTTTATTTTCCATTTAGAAAAACGTTAGTTTTAAATAAAATTTAGGTGTATGTTCGTGTTTTATGTGTGGATTCAGGCAAGGTCTGATAAATAACACACGGTCTAAAAGAACCGATAACCTCGGCACCAACAATTTTGGAGCACTAAAATTTCATACATGATCATAAAGTTATATTTGGCTTTGAAAATTTTTATTATGAATTTTTTAGAAGGAGCTTCTTATATATATTCTCATTAATATTTTCCCATGTGAAAAGTACACTGTATTTGAAATTCTACTTTATTATTGTATAGTACTTATTTATTTTTAGTGGGATGCTAATAGATAGGTACCAAACCGCATCAGGACTATAGGCTTCACTTTATCCTGATCTAGCCCTGGGTTCGAATATCTATTCTAGGGACTATGCCTAAGAGAAATGTCTCATTTTTGGAGGCCCCCCCCCCTTATGGAAACATAGTCTGTATTGACACAAGCTTTGGTGAAAAACTCTGAAATTTAAGATTTAATGCATTATATATGTAACGTCTCTAAGTCTGCCAGTTAAGTTTGCTTGCTAACTAACAAATATTTTATTAATAAAATAATTTTATTTACGAAATGTTTTATTATTTTCAAATATAAATGCTGAAGCATAAAAATTCTTAAAATAAAGACAATAATAAAGTATGTGAATTTTTAAAAAATCTTAAATTGATGTAAGGGAAAATTCGAGAACAATTTTAATATATTTTATGTGTATAATATGAACTCAGTTGTCAATATTCTTGAGAAAAGTTAATGTGATGTATTGATAAAATGGTTGTGATAAAAACATGAAACTTTGGTAAAAAAATATTTTAAAGAGGATTACTCATTATTTATAATTTTTTTCATTTAAATTTATATTCAAAAACTTCCCAATTCTATGCTGATAATCATTTTTTTTTTTCAATGCATTATTTATATTTTTTTTAGATTAAAGCTGGATGTGGAAATAAAGGTATGGTAACATTCTGCGTTTAGAGTGCATATACATAGTCTGTTTAGCATAAAAGCAACAATCGAGATTGCAAAATATGTTCCACTCCTTTTGTTATTCATCTCACGTTTCTTTTAAAATAAATTCCAATATATATACAATAGAGATATATATATTTTTTTTTTTTTTTTTTAAGAATTGGATTTAGTACTTGAACAAAAATATCCTTTTTATTCAGAACTACGCTTATTTGCTGTAAATAAAAAAAATGGCATATTGCGGTTCTCACAAAACCTTTTTCTATATTATTATGTGTAACAGCGCCATCGACCGGTTGACATTCATAAAAACATGTTCAGTTTTTTACAATAAAAGTTTTACATATGTAGTTTGGTGGAATTTTCACAATAGATGCTGAGATATACTGTACATTAAAAATAGCAAAAGTAAGTAATAGTAGCACTACCTGTTGGCCCACGTACGCCCAAATTACGTCAGCCTTTTTTTTTTCATTGTGGTCATTTTACCTATCACGTTTGCTGAATATATATATGCATATATATGCTGAAGCTGAGATATAACCGGCTCATAAAGAGAAAATTGCAACATAGAAGCTTCACTTGTCGGCTAATAGGCTCAAATTAATTCAGCGTAATTTTTCATAACAGCCCTTTCACTTATTTCATTTCGTGCAGTTATACCCAATAGAACTTTAGATATAGCCTTAGAGCCACCTGTTGTGCGATATGCGTCAAAAATTGATAGTCACTAATTTATGTCAAGGAGCAACTTCATATTAGTTTTTATGAAAAAAGGTGAATTAGTACTTGATCAAGATCTGCCAACAACTGTTTGTCTCACCATAGCCTCCTAAACTAGATGCCTGTCGCGGGGCTCGGAAACTTGGCAACAGTTGAAGCGGTAGACAGTGCCACCTGGTACAGATTGCGCAACTTTTTTATTCAACTGTCACCAATAATTTTAAGAAGTGATATATGATATATATAATCGACGTTTCTTCGATTCTATTCGCCTTTTATGTATATCATATCCTACCTTTAAAAACTTTTGGTGGCTGTTGAATAAAAAAGTCGCGCAATTAGTACTAGGTGGCGCTGTCTACCGCTTCAACTGTTGCCAAGTTTCCGAGCCACGCGACAGGCATCTAGTTTAGGAGGCTATGGTCTCACGCACAATTAAGCTGACAAATATTTTATGAAATGGTGAAATTTCAAATGGTGGTGTTCTAGTCCTCTCAAAATGTGTGAATCCATCAAAAATTTTCACAAGTCTAATACTTTCTTCTATTAAATTTAGAAAAAAAAAAGGTTAATAAAATTTATTTAAAAGTAACTGAAATCTTATCATCTTTTTGTAAATAGCAAATAGCATGAAGGATTTTTTTAAAGACTGTGTTTTTGAGATAAATAGTTACAGTTTACTTTAATTAAAGATAACTTGCGTATATGCAGGTTACTTAATTAAAAAAAAAAAAAAAAAAAAAAAAAAATAGCTTTCTTACTTAGAAGAGAGAGGTGAAAAACCTTTAAGAACAAACAAATAATTTAGGCCGTTTTCATCGAGAGACTAATTTTTCTTGCCCATATTGATTTCCCCTTCTCAGGTTGAGGAAGAGAGGAGTTTTCTTAATTGCACTGGACAAGTCATTTCCTGCCCGATGCAAACTTGAAGAGTGATGTATGGGAGTTCTTAGTGATGTTTGTTCTTAAGTTATGAAGAAGATGACAAAGAAGGTTTATCCGAGGGACGTCATCATTCACTAAGCAGAAAATTCATTAAGGGTACTGAACGTAAGAAAGAGAAAGAGGGGAAAAAAAAAGAGCATTTTGTGAAAACAGTTTGTCAGATGTTAGGGGATGTAATTAGATTTGAGTTGAATAATATACGGGAAAGAAAAAAAAAATATGATTGAAAATTTCAATATGCAAAGATGTATTTAAATTCTAGGATGCGTTTGAAACTTGGATGAATAAGTTTAATTTAAACGTGTATTGTTTCATAAACTTGAATTTTATTTTATGATGTAAGTAGGATCTTCCGTGACAGAGTGGTTATGTCACCACACCATTAATCGGATTCGAGAGGGTTTGATTCCCGCGATGGCCCGGTGTATTTTTCCAATTCTTCATATTGTAATTCTTTCATGTACTATCTGTCCTCATCTCGACGAAAATTTACAAGCGACTACCAGTCGAGCATACAGTTCGAGTCTGATATATATGTTATCAATAAGCAGACAAACACGGTGTAGGTAATTTTAATGTAAACAAAATATTGCAATATGAATTTTCTAAATAATCTACATGCAAGAATTTCTAGGTTCTCATTTGCCATCGTATTTCATAATATGCTAGCTGTATTATTTGACAGAAAATTTTCAATTTTCCGATTTTATATAACAATATAGTGTAACCCCGTTTCCTAAAGCTAGCAGTGATGTACAGTCTAAAAGGTTGGAGGGGTGCCAAATTGACCGAAAGCTTAGGATTTGGAAAACATCCAGTAATTCGGCGTTTTCTTATCGCTTATTTACTCTGAATCAAATGACTATCTCCCCTTTTTTAACACTGGTCTCGTTGAGTTAGCGCTTGTGCAGAGTCTTCCATGGTCTCAAGAAATGTGCTCGAAGAATATGTGTTATCATATATTATTATTACGATAAAATGGTAAATAAATCCATATGAATTCAAATTTCACCTACTGTTTGAATGAAAGAATGGACTTGTATTTATAAATTATTAATATAAAAAATTATAATAATAACAAATAAAAATGCAGGCAGTTATTCATAACAAAAGCTAATTAAGAATGTAAAATTTAAAAAAAAATTAAACAAGTGACTTTAGTATTAACTTTTTAAACTGAAACTTTCTGCCAGAACATGTGTTCTAATATATTATATGTGTATGAGTACGCCATTTAAAAGTTCTGAAGCAATCAAAACCAATCTATTGTTGAGTGATATAAACCTTATTTCTAATAATTTTATGTTAAACGTATTGAACCTATTCATACTTCAAATTAAAAAATAAAATAACATTAAGTTAATCAATTGCATAATATGCTATTATACAAAAATGTTTTAATTGGGGTTTTTATGAGGCATAATTTCATTCATATGCTAATGTGATAACATGGAATTAATATGCAGACATTTAAATAGGAGGAGAATATTTAAATGCAAATTTGATATAATAAAATGTAACATTTTCATTCATAGGCATATTTGTATGCAAACTTGATAATATACACCTAAAATGCGACAATTTAAATTGTAAAACATTCTTGTGGAATAAAATTAACGTTTTAAATAAAGAAATCATCTACTAAAAATTCCAAAAATTCTTCTAAAAAGAAAATAAAGATATAATTGTCAGATGCACTTTATTAAAATTAGGGCGTTGACTCTCAGACACGGTCTTTTCTAAAGAAGTAGAACATAAAAATAGAGAACAAACACCTAGAATTGAAAATTAATATCGTTTTGCTTTTACACAAATAATGTTCCGTAAAAAATATTGTCTTTCATGACATCAAGACAAGATACCGACCATTTACCATTAACGTTTTATGGAAGGCGGATGGAGATCGTGGGCGCGGCCATAGAAATGATAGTTTCTAAATCACATCTCTCAACGCCCACCTTGGCATTGAAAAATTCTGGTCGTCGACTAGACATGGTGCGACAAGGACGATCATCAGTAATTTACGATTACTTACGAAAGTAAAGGAAGTAAATTCTCTTTGCCGTTTTGGGAAACAAAGAAAAGAAAATTACGAGTTGAAACCTTGACGCTTTCTGTAATTGGTAAGGTTGTAGCATTTAGTTGCAAATGACTTTACAAAAATTCAAATTCCAGCAATGTTTATTCATTTTTAAATGAATCTTTTATTCGTTAATAATTTTTGAGCATATATGACATTTACGTTCATAAAAAAGGCAATAAATCATTCAGGGTATTTGCTATGACCACATATGGAAGCGAACTTTTCAAAGTTAACATTTCTTTTTGATTGGATTTATTAGTTGACCATTTTTCTGCAATTTATTAAAGAATGCCCTTTTAATATACTAAGTATAAAGTAAAATGCCATTTAAAAGTGAGTTTATTAAAGTCGTGCTTTCTTTTTCCCTTAAATAGTGTGTAATATATTGTCACATATATGCCTCCCTGTGTACGCAACATGAGATATCAATACATATCATTGACATGATAATTTAAATACCCCACATGGGGGGGGGGGTCCCTGAATACACTGTATTATGCTATACCCCTTTATACTGTAATAATGCAAGTGCCTAAAATTGTTATGACATTGGAATTTATAAAAAGTCTTAAAAACTATTTAAAACAGAGTATACTTTGAGAAACACATAGCAGGTACGAAACAAAGTGAGTATTATTAAGCGTATCCGCCACAATGGAGTTATTACGTCACTGATCAATGACAAGACCGTTTGGCGCTTGCGGTGAAAAACTAATCTGGCTGAAACTGTGCCTGCTCGAATAGAATTTGTTTACTCGCATAGTGCGCCATATTTAAAATTAAAATAGAATTGGAGCTTGAACGAATCTGTATTTTCAATCTGACTGGAAAAACACATTTATTTTTAAAATATTCATATTTCGTATGTTTTTCCGTGTTTAAAGATAAGTAATACATATTACATTTAATTTTTAAAAAAGTACTTTTTGATTGCTTCTTACAATTTATTAAGTTTCTGAAGTTTGCATTTTTTCAATTTTTCATTCATTACACATAAAGAGAAAATTTATGGAATTTTGAATTCGGTTATTTTGATTTATTATAAGGTTAGAACAAGTTAATGTATACTATATTTGTTCATTTCTAATGTTATTTTATTACTAGTATTTCGGTTATAGTTTATAATTTTAAAGCGATTAAAATAATATTTTGTTAAATGATAAAATTTTTGCGAATGATTTCGTCTGTGTTTAATTGATTTTATAAAACTCCATATAATGCTTTTCTTTTTTTTTTCTTCTAAATAATAATAAAGTCATCTTTAATAATGAGACTCCTTTTTGCTTTTTGCTTTTTACCAAAATCTTAAAATTTTGGAAATTGCTTTCGAAAGTTGCGTACATTAACATTTTCTTCTGAAGTGCTAATAGATGAATTTTGTCATATTTACAATACAATCTACAACATTAGAAGATCGGTTTAAAAATTTATTTTTGCATAAATTTATTCTGGCGCTAAGTGAGCACTGTATATATGGGATTATTTACTTGAAATTACTAACGAACATCCAACAAAATTTATATTTAATGTCAAATGTTCGCTAGTAATTTTAAGAAAATAATCGCATCTACAGTGTTCACTTAGGGCCAGATTTAATTCTTGTGTACATTAATAAAATTGGAGATAATATTTTAAAGAACGATCTATGTAAATGGGGTTTTTCACAGCTTTTATTTGGGCACCTCAACCAATGTATGCCGGAAAGCGTTACAGTCGAGTTTAGTTTAAGACATTTTTTAACATTATGTGAAAAAACTTACTCAAGAAAGCTTTAGTACAACGTAACAGTGCAATTCGTATGGGGAATGTGCTGTTCGGATGGTTCGCCGTTTTGGATAAGTATGCAGAATCCTTTTATGACGCTAAAATCTGTCTTTGTAATACAATACACAATCGGCAGCAAAATTATTGAAGCGCTAGCAATAATTCCTATGTAAAAAATGTGCACCTAATACTGTTTTGTTAAGTAAATATTTGTCGAGTCATGAGCTTAATCTCTATGTTGTTTTATAAAAAAGTAAGTAGATGATAAAAATTAATCAAAGTATATATATATATATATATATATATATATATGAAGAATGTGGATGTGTGCTTCAATAATTTTGCTGCCAACTGTAACGCGTTTATGAGTGTCCCTTATTGACACCTCAATATGTCTTTTTCCGTTACACATAGTCAAAACAAAAGGCTGGTATGGCTAAATTTTGAAATATATGTTGCTTTTTACGAGAAAATAAGATTAATAAACATGTATAGAGTATTGCATTAAATTTTCATATTTATACTGTGCATAGTATTAATTTTATGAATCATTAAACAGATATACCGAAAAACGGCTAACGCTGAAAGGGTTAAATCATAATTGCTAACCAGTGAACAGCCCTTCTTTTGCTGGGACATTTGATTTTGAAAACAAGTAGTGAACACAGTCGTGTTCTCTCAAATTCGTAATGTTGAATATAATTTATTTCTCGCAAAATGAGATCGAAATACTTTAATATGTTCATAAGAGATACTTTTTTTTTTTTTTTTTTTTTTTTTCAAATTTTGAGAACAAATTTGTAATTTTTGTTAAGGCATGGAGAATTCTAGCAAATGCCTGAAAGAATATCTGACTAGTCTTTGTATTTATAAGATTTTTACACAAAGAGACAATTAAAATGCGATTTTCATATTAAGACTCATTTTAAACAAAACAATGAGTTATTGAAGTTTTTTTTTTTCTACTTGTGATACAAGTTTATACACATTTTTCGTTCCTTTAATGCATTAATGAAAAAGAATTAAACCTTTTGTTAGTTAAATCTATATTTTCCATTAGATGTTAAAGGTGTCCAATATGTTTTTAAATGGCTACTACTGGTGCATTTTAAGTTCTTTGGAAAAATATCTTTTTGTAAAAATGCTTTAATTAGCATTTTTATCAGTACAATTATGTACAGAAAAAGTTGATTAAAGTATTGAACCATAATAGATACAGCTTTTAAAATTATGAATATTACACAAAAAATAGCCATAAAATGTCTAGTACTGATATAGTCAAACTAATTTTGAATCATTTGTACTAACTGAGACTGACATATTTATTGTTATTATTATTGCCAGCTTAACTATTTTTTTAATTATTGATACCAATAATAGTCGTTTCTGCCAAATTAATGCAATAATTCTACTTTTTAATGAAACAAAATATATTATTATAATACTAGTAAACTATGCATTTCTTATTTAATAAGTACAACAATATTTATTGTATTTTAAATACTCCTTATTTTTCATTATTTTTATAATACTAAAATATACGAACAATATCTATGACTATTGGAAGAAAAAGTCCGACTACTCGACACTTGATTTTTAAAATGCTTCTCATAGATGATGTCTAACATATTCGTTCAATGACTTCAACAATAACAAACATGTTTCACGAAACATTTCGTATAAAAATGCGCATTTCTCCTGCTACATTATTCATTAAATTTGAAGAGCAATTAGAAATGAAATTTTAAATTCTTATAAAGGAATATGACTTCATAAGGCTTTCACCTTTTCCCGACTTTCTTTAAGTTGTTCCGGATTGCTAAATCTCTAAAACAACTTTCCCTGCTGTGTGATTACCATTTTTAGAAATGACATTAATGACAGGGTGAAATCACTTGAATTTGCAATACGATGTTAATTTTGGTTTCAACAGTTTGTACTCTTGTTAAAATTTCATTCTTTCGTAGCTTCTTTGTTAGGACAATTAGAAAACAATCTAATTGATGAGATGGCTAACAGATATTTTCAAAATGCTTTAAAATGTACATAAACGTACGGTGTTATTAAATTACGATGAGCTCAAAACATTGGAAGTTTTTTGCATAAAATTGTAATTAATATAGATAAATAGCTATTTATTGCTAAGATTATTTGATTACAAATTAAAAAAAAAAAATTTAAAAAAAAACAGTAAAAGTGGTTAAGTAATAAATATTGCTAATAACAAGACGAAGAAAAAATAAAATATTTAAAATTTATACATAAAGACAATAAATCTCACTGAAAGAAAAAATAATCTGGTGTGAAACAAACACACGACTTCCATTACCCACTATTACACGTATTACATACATTTTTGAGAGATAATGTGATCAAAGAACATAAAAGTGACCTAAAAAAGTAGAAACCTAAAATTTTTCCGGTAAGAAAAACTTTATACGCATATAAAGACATATAATACGAAGCTTACATATAGCGAGGTAAAAATTAAGAGAAAAAAAAATGGTAGAATTATTTTTTGAAACACAAATTTCCGAGATCTGAAGATGACCTACCTAAGCAGAATGAATGTTAATTTTCTTCTAATAACCGCGTAATACATGAGAAAGAAATGGATTTATATAACAGTTTTCAAGAAAATCGTTAGAGCCGTTTTTCTGATACCAGCTTTTACAAAAAAATCAATTATTTGCCGGAAACAATACTTACATACAAAAGGATATTTAAAACTGAGTTAATATGGCAAGTTTGAAAAAAAATTCGTACAGCCGTTTTTAAAGGAACGTGCTTGCGAGACCTGATATTGAGCTATTTATACAGGACGCCTATCAATTTTCCTGAACTAACCAACTATATTATTCGAAAGGACATCTAATAGAATATTTATTTAGAAAATTTGAAGACAATCGTTAGAGCCGTTTTTGAGATACGGACTTACGGTCCCACTTCCGGTTTTTCAATTTTCACCAAAATATGGATAATTTATCTGTACACCAGACCTGTCTCAATTCTGAAGTTTTGTATTTGTATCTTTATTAGTTTTGGAGATATGATAGCCAGAAGATTTCACACATACATACACACACACTGACCAATTGCCAAAAACCATTTTTACTTCCATTACCCTACTACCGTAGGTAATGGAAGTATTGTATTCGGTCTGAAAATTCGTGAAGGATTTCAATGCATGTTTCCTCATATCATCTGTTAACTGGCTCACACCTGTCATGACGTCAGATGTGACGTAACTGTATTACGTAATCAACAGCGCATCTTCGCTTCTCTGAGAAAGAGAGGTTTATATGAGTCTGTACGAGAAAGCTTTGCTAAGCGTGCGGCGAGAAATGCCCGCATTATGTTATTCTACTTTTCTATATTATTAAATGTTGTGATTGTTTAAAAGACTCTGCTTTTCACTCTGTGGACCCATTTATACCAACAATGGTTATGGGCCCAGAGACACGCATCTTACTGCGGACTTTTTAAAAATTTAAATTAACATTCGCTAAAACGAAAGTGCGACTTACAGTTAAGCCTAAGGGCTGAAATCAAAAGTATTTTTGATTCTATTTTTATAAAGAAGCTACTATAGCTGATTAAATATGTCGCAAGTATTAAATATAGAAAAGTTATCCAAAAATAATTTTGACACCTGGAAGCTGCAGATAGAAGCTGTTTTAATCAAGAATGATCACTGGAGTTATGCTAACGGAACGAAAATTAAGCCCGATGAAGGCGCCGAAGGTGAAGAAAAATGGCTCGAAAATGACCTTAAAGCAAGAGCCGATTTAATCCTAGCAATTACCCCAAGTGAGTTGTGTCATATTAAACATTGTACCACCTCAAATGAAGTATGGAATAAATTAAAAGAAGTTTACGAATCGAGAGGACCGGCAAAGAAAGCCACCCTGTTGAAGCAGCTACTCTTTAAGAAAATGACTGACAGTGAAAATATGTCCGATCACCTCAATATTTTCTTCGATATAGTGGACAAGCTAAAAGAAATGGACATTCAAGTAGCCGAAGATCTATTATCAATTTTGCTCTTATACAGTATTCCTGACAGCTATGAAAATTTCAGGTGCGCCATAGAAGCAAGAGATGAATTGCCGCAGCCTGAAGCTCTAAAAATTAAAATGATGGAAGAATATGAGTCAAGAAAAAATAAAAAGCATCAAGAATCATCAAATGTGTATTTTACAACTCACAAGAAAAATCTTCCTGAAAAGAACAAAAGAGAAATCTTAAAGCCTGTGCAGAACAAGAACACGTATGGCGAAAGAAATTATGCAATCTTCAAATGCAATTACTGTTCAAAAGTAGGGCATAAAGTCTCAGAATGCAGAAAGAAGATCTCAGACAGAAAATTCACTTATCGAATAAATACAAAGATAGATCTTTCATGGTTGAAGATAGTACAGAGTTCACGATGGCAGCCAGTAACTCTTTCCAAGAACATTCCGAGTGGTGTCTCGATAGCGGTACGACATCACATATGGCTCATGACAAGAATTTGTTTATAGATTTCGAACTTAGAATTGGATCATTTATAAAATTAGCTGTAGATGAAACAGCGGAGATCACAGGTGTTGGAACAGTCAAATTAAAAGTTCCCGGTAATCACGGTGTAACCAATTTAAAGTTAACAAATGTTTTGTGCGTTCCAAAATTGAAATGCAATTTAATGTCTATATCAAAAGCTACTGCAAACAACTGCCGAGTTGTATTTACCGAAAAATGTGCAAAAATTACGGAGCAGGACGGCTCTCTAATTATAAGTGCTACGAGAAAAGGTGATTTATATTTTTTTCAGCCGCAGGTGGATATCGCTGCAACAACTCAGGTAAGCAACTTTCATAAATGGCATTTAAAATTAGGACATTTAAATGAAAAAGATTTAAAATTATTAAAATCTGAAAATATGTTAAGAGATTTAAATTTTAATGAAAAAGATTCTTTAAAAGATTGTAAAGTATGCATTCAGTCTAAACAAACTGTGAAACCATTTTGTAAAGAAAACAAATTTCATAGTAAGGAATTATTAGAAGTAGTTTATTCTGATTTATGTGGCCCTATAAATGTTAAATCCCATGGCGGATCACGTTACTTTATTACTTTTTCGGATGATAAATCTCGTTACATTGAAGTAAATTTTCTAAAAACAAAAGATCAAGCTAAGTACGCGTTCCGGAGATATAAAGCAGCAGTCGAAAATCGATTAGGAAAAAAAATTAAAATACTGCATACTGATAATGGATTGGAATATTGTGGCGAAGAATAAATATATTGAAGAATGCGGTATTAAACGCGAATATTCCTCACCAATGACCCCTCAGCAAAATTCTAGAATTGAAAGACAAAATCGTACATTATGCGAAATGGCGAGGTGTTTATTAATGCAATCAAACCTTCCAAATACATTCTGGGCTGAAGCAGTAAATTGCGCTGCATATATTAGAAACAGGTGTCCCACTAAAGGAATTAAAGAAAATAAAACCCCTTTCGAATTGTTTTTCGGTTATAAACCAACTGTTAACTATTTTAAAATTTTCGGACAGAAATGTTTTGTTCTAAATAAAAAATCAAAAGGAAAGTTTGAAGCTAGGTCACACTAGGTCACACACCACGTTCGTTGGCTATTCAAATGAATCACGCGCTTACAGATTATGGAATAAGGATACCAGAAAAATTGTCATAAGTCGTGATGTTCGATTTATAGACGAATTTGAAATAAATGATTCAGCCACTACTGATCAATTAGAATTAATTTTTCCGTCTGAGAATAAATGCAATGATTGTAATATTAAAAATGAAACTCATATCCCTACTCAAACCGCAGACATCCACAGGGGGGAAAACAGCGGATCGATTTCCTATCCCCCTGAATTCAATGGAGAAAGTTTCTCTTTTTGGAAAGGGGGGGAAGCGAGCCACTCTGAAGGGGGGAACGTAGAAGATGTGAGTGGAGGGGAGGAGAGTGCTGGCGATATATGTAAACAAGAGGAAAGGATTAATAAAAACAATCCTATTTTTAAACGTGGTCCCGGAAGACCTAAAAAAAGTAAAAGTTGGAACTTTCAAAACTCTCATAAGGAGTGTATTACAGATACAAAATATAAAGATGAAACTTCTCAATTAGCTGATAACTCATTTAATGAAATTAATCCCAGCGTAATCGACGCGCTAAATGGAGATTATGCTAAAAATTGGGAAAACGCGATGAAATTAGAATATGATTCTTTAGTTAAGCAAAACGCTTGGGAAATTGTAGATAGACCAAAAGATAAAAAAGTAATTGGGTGTAAATGGGTTTTAAAAACAAAATTCAAACCAGATGGTCAAATTGAAAAATTTAAGGCCAGATTGGTTGCCAAAGAGTGTTCACAGATACAAGGTATAGATTTTGAGGAAAATTTTTCACCAGTAGCCAGATTAAGTTCTATAAGAACTGCAATCGCGTATGCTATCCAGAATGGTTTCACAGCATACCAGTTAGATTTCATTATGGCATATGTTAACGGAATGTTACATGAAGAAATTTATATGGAGCTTCCTGAATTTTTTGAAAATGATATACACGAAAATAAAGTGTGTTTATTAAAGAAGTCTTTGTATGGACTTCAGTCAGGAAGACAGTGGTTTAAGAAATTAGATGAGAAATTGAGAAAAATGAAATTTAACCCTTTGAATTCTGACAAATGTGTCTATTACTCAAAATATCCTTTTGATGCTATTATAATCGTCTATGTCGACGATTTAATTTGTCTCACTAAAAGTGAAGAGCACTATTTTGATATAAAAAAATAAATTAGCAGAATCTTTCAAAATGAAAGATATGGGCCTTCTGCATTATTGCTTAGGCATTGAATTTAATCAAGATAGGGACAGCATCACTATAACACAAAAGAAATACATTGAAGATTTATTACATTGAAGATTTATTAAATAAATTTAATATGGAAGATTCTAGAGTGGTGAATACACCTTTAGATAGCAGTGTAAGATTAACTAAACAAATGTGTCCAAATACAGAAGAAGAGAAATCATACATGTCAAAAATTCCTTATAGACAATTAATTGGTTCTCTTATGTATCTATCGGTTGCTACCAGACCAGATATCACCCATGCTGTAAATTATTTAAGTCAGTTTAATAACAATCCAGGAAAACCTCACTGGATAGCTGCTAAAAGAATACTAAGGTATCTCAATGGCACTAGAAATTTAGGAATTGTGCATTACAGAGACGATAAACCATTGACAGCATTTGTTGATGCCGATTGGGCATCGGATATAAATGATAGAAAATCATATACAGGATACGTCTTTAAATATGCCGGTGGACCTATTTCTTGGGAATCTAGAAAGCAGCGAACCGTTGCACTATCCACAACAGAATCTGAATATATGTCTCTGTCTGAATCCGCAAAAGAGACAATTCATGTTAGAAATTTCTTAAAAGAATTGGATCCTGAAATTGTATCAAGTCCTACTGCAATCATGTGCGACAATCAATCTGCACTGAGATTAGTAAAAAATCCTGTTCATCACAATCGATCTAAGCACATTGACATTCGTCATCATTTTGTGCGAGAAGTTTACAATAATAAACTAATTGACATTAAATATATTTCATCAGATGAACAACCTGCAGATATTTTAACAAAAAGTTTAAATGCATATAAACATGAAAAATGTTGTGGTATGATAGGACTTAATACTCAGGACTGAAGAACTTAAAAATTTATATATATTTAAACTGTGTTTTCATTAAGAAATTAACTGCTTATATTTTACGTATTTTATTTTATTATATTAACCATAATTATTTGCTTATAATTCTATTTCTTTACTAACACTTTTCTTATTTTAAGTAACTCTTGCATAAAAATAATTTTCTGTAATTTTTAATATGCTATTATAATGCATAAATATGTTTTATTTTCGAAACATTTATTGAATAAGGGGGAAATGAAGGATTTCAATGCATGTTTCCTCATATCATCTGTTAACTGGCTCACACCTGTCATGACGTCAGATGTGACGTAACTGTATTACGTAATCAACAGCGCATCTTCGCTTCTCTGAGAAAGAGAGGTTTATATGAGTCTGTACGAGAAAGCTTTGCTAAGCGTGCGGCGAGAAATGCCCGCATTATGTTATTCTACTTTTCTATATTATTAAATGTTGTGATTGTTTAAAAGACTCTGCTTTTCACTCTGTGGACCCATTTATACCAACAATTCGATATCGGGTTTTCACCTGATTTACACGTTTTAAGGTACTCTGAGTCCAAAAAAGTGGTTTTTGGCAATTGGTCAGTGTGTATGTATGTGTGTGTGTGTATGTATGAATGTATGTATGTACGTGGTGAATCTTCTGGCTATTATAGCTCAGAAACTAATAAAGATAGAGCTACGAAACTTTAGAATTGAAATACGTCTGGTGTACAGATGAAATTTCCAAATTTTGGTGAAAATTGAAAAACCGGAAGTGGGACATCGAAAACCGGAAGTGGGACCGTAAGTCCGTATCTCAAAAACGGCTCTAACGATTTTCTTCAAACTTGCTATATAAACACTCTATTAGATGTCCTTTCGAATGATATAGTTGGTTAGTTCAGGAAAATTGATAGGCGTCCTGTATAAATAGCTCAATTGCAGGCCTCGCAAAGGCGTTCCTTTAAAAACGGTTGTACGGATTTTTTTCAAACTCGCCATTTTAACTCACTTTAAAATATGCTTTTGTATGTAATTATTGTTTTCCTGTCAATAATTGAATTTAACCGGAAGTGGGACATCGGAAACCGGAAGTGGGACCGTAAGTCCGTATCTCAAAAACGGCTCTAACGATTTTCTTCAAATTTTCGGTTAGTTCTGGAAAATTGATAGGCTTCCTGTATAAGTAGTTCAATTTCAGGTCTTCTGAACGCGTTCCTTTGAAAACGGCTGTACGGATTTTTTTTTAAACTCGCCCTATTAACTCACTTTTAAATATCCTTTTGTATGTAATTATTGTTTTCTGGTCAATAATTGATTTTTTTTGTAAAAATTGATATCTCAAAAACGGCTCTAACGATTTTCTCTTTAAGTCACTTTTATGTTTTCTGATCACATTATCTCTCAAAAATGCCTATAATACGCGTAATAGTGGGTAATGGAAGTCGTGTGGTTGTTTCACACCAGATTTTTTTTTACTCAGGGGTTCTTAAAACGTGTAAATTAGGTGAAATCTCGATATCGAATATTTGGACCAAATACAATACTTCCATTACCTACGGTAGTAGGGTAATGGAAGTAAAAAAATGTAATATTTTGATTATTACAACGATTTGTCACCAATTTTCTTAGAATAAATTAAACCAGAAGGACTCTTCTACAACCTAAATCACTTATAATTTCTAATTTGTTAAAAATGCATGGTTTATTCGTTTTTTTGTAAAAACAGTATATTTAATAAATCTTGTTACTCTGCGCCCGTGCTGCCGATTTGCAGGAGCTTTTTATATTTAATATCCTCCCTTAATTTTTAATTGTAATGTTTATCTGATTACATTTTGTCTAATCGATTATCATGTATGTCAAACATCATTCTTCAAAATTAGTAATTGTCATTCAATCAAAAAATCCGTACAAGTTGGCTACTCTTCTCTGCATGGATGACAGCATGCTTAATGCTACCGAAACTACACGATGCGAATTTTACATGTTTGATTTTGCCGTCTTTAATTATGATTTAAATTTACTTTGATGTATTGTCTGATTTGTCTACATAATTTAATTTTTGTTTCCTTTTTACAATATTTTAGTGGTATTGAAATTGTACCTCATATTTCAAATCTTATCACAAAATATTTGCTCTTACAGAAGTTTGAGTTCTCAAATTTGTTTTATTTTATGCATTTATTTGATAACTTCTACCTCAAAGTAAAGGAAGAAAAAAGAAAATTAATTATAATTAATTGATGAAATGGAAACAAATGAGGTGTTTTGAATCTATTTTAAGCTTAATGTGCAAGTCGTGTTTTAAGATATTTACTTAAACGCTGTAGTAAACAGCATAAATAAAACAACTAGAAGAAGAAAAAATCTTAATGGCTGTTTCTCATAATTTTCTTTTTTCACTTAGCACTTTCGCCATTTATTTTTACATGTTTACATTTTAAGCTTTTAAGACGGTGGTTAATTTTACTGTCTGACACTTATAGTTCATATACTTTTCTTTCTATTTTTATTACCGTGCGTAAAATAAACGCCAATTCTTTAAAAAGAAAAAAAAAATTTAAGGGAAAGATTATTTGATGTAAACATCTGAAACTTTTTTCTCATTCCACTTTCTTATTTCAAAGAATGCATCAAAAGCACTAAACATTTTCAGTAAAAGGTACGCTGTTAAAAGACATTTATTTTTAAATAATAATTGACTGATATATACAACAAATTTCACAAAACTTCAGCGTAAATATTTTTTATCTAACTAAATGGAATAAATCCCAAAAAATGTTAATTCCAAATGAAAAACACGGTGTTTTTCATTATTTATAGCGGATATATAACAGATTTAGAACTCGTTATACAATAAATAATTTTGGGGTACACGTTTTTGCTGTAGACTTTTAATTAATATTTGATTAATCATTGCATCATGTTAATTGCTTCGAAATTCTGGTATTGCAAAATTTGAAGATGTATTTAACACAATTATTTTTTTTTAACACGCTTTTATTAGCTTCACCTGTATGTATGTTTGTATGTATGTTTGTAACAGCTCTAGGAGCAAACAAAAAACCTATATTGTAAAAAAAGACTTTCCCCTACGTGAACGCTGTGGCTGTGAGGTAAAGCTCCGGGCTACGAACCTAAAGGTCTAACGTTCGAGCCCAATCAGGGGAGATATTTTAAAAATGGTTTTTGTTTATTTCTAAATTATTTATTAGTTCACATTTCAATAAAAGCGTATTCTTTAATTTTTTTAAAAGTATAATTTCATTTTTCTTCAAAACTGTAACAACTTACAGATAGTACAAGCTAATATTTAAGGAAAATACCTTAATTAAATATTAGCACCCATAATCTTAATTTAAATAAACTTTAAAATAGAAAATAGAAAAATAAAATAAAATAAAAAGAAGCAGTTTGTTATAAGATTTCTTTTGAAATCAGAAATATTTAAGCAAATATTTCTATTAAAATTTTACAAAAAAAAAAATAGTGTAACTAAAAAATGTATATTTATATATTATTTTTTTCATAACTATTAAATACGTAGTTGTTAATAATGTGTTATGATCTAAGCTTTGGTATTGCTTTATTTGTAATGTAGAATAGAAAAAAGAGTGTAAATCGTAGCTAATACTTAGTCGATAGGCGTTAGCTGGGTAACAACGCTGAAAACTCAATTGGAAAGTAGTTAGGAGTTTGTTTATCGCAAATAATTATACAAAGCCTATTTTCCTTAAAATAAGGCTCTTACAAATTCATAAAAAAGTTGTAATCTGTAATTTTCATTATATTTTCATGGTTCTCAAGTCTTCCGGTTTTCCCAGAAAATGTATTACGACTAATTTTTAAAACTTTTTTTTTTTTTTTTTTTTTTTTTTAACATTTTCTGCTAATTATCTACGGTTAGTTGTATTAAAAAAATATTATTCCGAAAAAAAAAAAAAGAACCTAAAGATTGGCAACTGCGCATTTTAGAGGGTCCCCCCCCCCCCTCCTTTCTGAAAATGAATTTTTGCAAAAACGTAATCTTTGGCTGATCAAAATCTAGACGCTTAGAGTCTATTTATTTACCTCGAATTTTCAATAATTCATCACATTTATTTTCAACAGAACGATATGTATAAGTGTGACAATGATTCATTTGCTAGAACTAAGTTTCATTTGGATCACTCTAAAACCTTAAATTTAGTGAAATTTGAAAACATGCCCTACTTTTTACAACCTTTAAAGTAAATTGTTTATTTAAAAAGTTATTTTATCCCTGATTTTAATGACTTAATAGAATGGTAATTAAAACTCAGTATTAGTTGGAAAGTCCATTCTTCCCTACTTTCCAAAACCCGTTGTATTCTCGGGAACTACACGCTAAAAAGATTGTGCTGTTTTTTACTCCACCGCGAATGGAGGATTCGAAAATATTTCCATTTAACTCTGAAAAAAAAGAATATTTACTACATATGTACTTAGACAGGGAATTTTCTCTGCTCTATTAAAGTAGAACTGCTCCAAATTGGGGGGGGGGGGGAGAGGGGGGCGGGGGAGAGAACTCCTAAGAAGTAAGAAATCTTGAAAAATATTTTCTTCCTTAAAATTATACCCGTTCAACTGCCGCATCTGATGGCTTCACAAAAAATTCATCAAAAGTAACATTTGTTTAATTTTCCAAAATTATATTCCAAGTTTGTAAGCATTATTTTATCAAATGTGATTTATTATAGCAGAGTTGTTTCGGTTGAAAATTCTAATTAATATTTAGAATTAAATCCCGTTTCCCTCATAGCTGAAAAACATACTCGATTATTTTTTCTGGATCCTGAAAATTTGATTTCGAAATTAAAAACTCAAATCCCTGAATTTTATCAAAACCTTCAAAGATATATATGCATATATTTAATTATACTTTGTAAGTAAAACGCAAAAGAATACCTACGAAGTAATTTTTTTCATATTACGAGACAATAACAGTGCGATTTGTGCAACCAAAGAATCACTAAATACATTATTTTCACTGTGTAGTTATTATCGTCCTTGAATTTCCTAGATTTTTCTCTACCACTAATTTTGTATATAGCATTTTTTGTCATAAAAAAGCTTTTAAATGCAAAAATAAATGTCTTGTTAGGAAACAATGTTGAAGAGTCTTTAAAAAAAGGTAGGTCAACACCATAAAAGATATTTTCATGGAAATGAATCCCTAAAAGATTGATAACTAGATCTCAAAATGTCCTAATTCATGAATTTAAAGGAATTGGTTAAAATATTTCTAAAATGTCTAAAAATATTTTTTCCCAAAAATTAGATACCCCCTCCCCCCCCCCTCAAAGAAAAAAAAAATAATAATAAATAAAAAAATAAATCGTCGTAAGTTACTTTATTTGTGTTTTAAAATCGTTTTAAAGTCTTTTTCGAGATAATTGAAAATCCTTGAACTTTTTTTTTTTAGAAATGAAGACCTACTAAATTTTAGACACAAAATGTCTTTGGACGTATGCTTTATATTAAAATTGTTAAATTACTTTTTGAGTTGTCCACAAATTACATAACTCAAACTAAAACGTCTAGAAACGCATTTCTTCAAAAATAAAAATTTGAATATTGATTTCTAGATATAAAGTACCTATTACCTATAATTTTTAATAAAATTATTAATGCCGCTTTTTAGGTAAGAAAAATCTAAGATTTGTTGTCTTAATAATATAAGATATACATACTAAAAGTGAATTGAATTCGTGCTGTTTGAAAGCAGCAATTACCGATTACGAGTAACAAAATATAGATATCTTTTAAAAAAAATCCCCTTATCAAAATAATTATTTTTTACCAACATTAAAATAAATGCCGCCAACGGAAGCCGGTTTTCTCATGTGGTGATAACAGACGATCTCCAAATGTACAATAATCTGCATGTGGATGGAAATGTAACTTCCTAAAACAATATGGCAGAAAAGTAAAATAAACGTTTAAAGGAAACATCTGGATTTTAGCTCAAATATATATTCTGAATAAAAAGTTCTTCCGTGTTAAAGAGTTCGAGATATATTCTATAAATAATCTTTTACATTTTCATATCATTCTATCTTAGGGAATACTTTGAACATAAAATAATTACCTTAAACATATGTTGCGTTTGTAAATAAATAAATATATAGTTTAATTTTAGGATTAGATGTACTTAGCTTTATTACCAAACATTTAACGTAAATTTATTTTTCATCATAAAGTTTTTGCTCTTTCCTGGATGTTTACATGTTTACAACTTAGTACCTAATTTAGAAGTTCGGAATATATAGAAAATATATATAAAAAGAGAAAAAAAAATTAAAACACTCTGAACCTGAAATTTTTGCGAATATATATATATATATATATGTATATAAATTAAATTCAATATCAATGACGAAAATCAATTTGTATAGAAAAGACGCTCAAAGCAGCACAAAATAGTATACAAAAACAATAATATATTTGAATGAAGATAAATGATGAGATGAAAGTGAAATGTAACAAACAACAAGAAAACTTATCAAACAATGTTAATAAACAAGAAAATTAGTTAAATTTAAACACTATTTAAACTAGAAATTTAAATTATGCTGTGCCAATCTCTTCAGCAGGTGGGAACACAGTATATATATATATATACATATATTACTTCAAGAGAAAGCAAAAAAAATTATAAGAACAGTTGATAAGTAGTTATATTATTTCTTGGCTAGAAAGTCATTTGAAAAACTTTGTTATACACGTAATTTATTCTGCAATTGTAAAGCTACATTATATGAAGAGTTAGTTAATAGTTAGTAAGATCTCCTGAACCATATATTTAAATGTTCTTTATTTAAGGCACCATCATGGGCATTTTCAATAAATAAAAATAATGGCTTTAAAGAATAAAAATAACAAATTTAAAATGTGAATTTGCATTTCAGTTTGAAATGACTTTTCACTTCAAATCCTAAAATATTTTATCACAAAATAAGACTGAATATTACTGTCCTAGAGAAATTGTCATGAAAAAAATAGCTATTTCGAGATAAAATACACTTGTTTGAAAATTGTTTCACTTTGGAACATTTTAAAACTATCGCCGATTTGAGAAGCAACACCTTAATAAATATTAATTGATTCATTTCATTTCATGAATATTTACAGAAGCGGAACAAAAAATTATAGATAACTTATACCTTACGATTTGTTCATGTAATTATTATTAAAGCGTTTTTTTTTTTTTTTTTTTTTTGTTGTTGTTGTTGTTGAAATGGAATTTTATTTAATTATCTAAAAATTCAATAAATCTATAATTGGATTTTATTTTTATAGATTATGGGGATTTTAATTAAATCAATAATAGGATTTAAAATGAAAAAGAATTTACTATCTTGCATTGAAAGATTAATTAAAATATTATGATTCAAAATATTTTATTTTTAATTTTGCGCAGTAAATACAAGTGTCTGAAACTCTGACACAAATGTGTTCGAAGTGGGGTGTTCCATTTTAAGATACATAAAAATATATTTTTTTTTATTTTAGACACTTGAAGTATCTTAAAAGGCAGATCGCTTCACACCCCTGAAATGTCTGAAATCTGAAATCTTTGATCGCTTAGTTATTGTAGTAGGCAGCCAATACTGACCATAGTGAATATTTTTATTTTTCATCAATAAATAAAAAAGTGGCGTGTCATTATGTTTTTCTATTAAAAATATATTTTAGAATCTCCTAAAGCATAAATAAATTATTAATAATTTTTACAGGAAAAATTTCTGTTTATAAAGTCTAGAGATTTGTTGTTTTACATAGAATTATGTAATTATGCGATAGAAAAGACTTTTTAAATCGGAAAAGAAAAAAAAGAACAGTTATCCACAAATTATTCAAGATTGTTGAGAGAGCTTTAAATAAAATTAACTTTTCTTTTTCTTTTAAACACATAAGTTTCGCATCTAAATATGTTGTTTTGTCAATTACTAGCAGGTGTTGCCCGCTTCACTGGTCACTATATTTAAATTAATTCTTAAAATTACATGTAACTCATTAATATAAAAATCTCATAAAAATAATAATGAAGAAAAGGGAGTAATTGAAATCCATCAAAAATATCAGTATTTTTGCCTTCTCCCCCACACACACATCAAATAGAGGGAAATTACAAAATTCCCTTATAGTGTGTGTTATGTACACATAGTCGACCCACATATCAAAAAATCACATTCCTGAGAGAAGTTAGAGCAAAGTTAGTATTGGAAACGTGTTTTTTGCTTCCCCTCGAAAGGGAGGGAGGGGGCTAACACAAATACCTAAAAACCAATTTTTGGAATTTTAGAAATTCGGTCCCCAACATGGGGTAGGGGGCAAAACGTGATTTCCAAACATGCGCAACAGTGGATTTCACATAATTCTTTATATATCGAACAAAAAAATAAATATCACTACGATTTTTACTTTAATATATAAGAAACACAAATACCAAAAAAGAATCTTTTTAATTTTAGGTATTCGGCCCCCAAGGAGGGGGGAGGAGGTAAAGCGTATTTTTACGGGGGCCAAAAAATGATTTCACATATCCTTCATATCTCAAAGAAATAAACAGATATCCTTATGATTTTAACTTTTAAATATAGCAATAAACACCTAAAAACCAATTTCAGAAATTCGGCCTTAAAGAGGGGTGGGGGCAAAACATGATTTATATATACGTATAAAAGAGTACATCCACCACTGAATCAACATTACTGTGGCGATCCTGTGTGGGACTGGTTCACGAATTTTGGTGTGAAGCTTGGATCTAGAGCCTTTATAAATAGACGAGGTTTTGCAAAAATTCCCCTCTTTCGCCCTTGGGTCGGATGGCCAAAACGCGTTTGAGAGCATATCACGAGTCAGTGGCTCCAGTAGATTTTACTGTGTGTTGATGAGTCAATGAAACAGTGAGTGAGTGGAGGTACTCTTTTATATATATAAATCTCAAATATAATTCCATGCAAATACAGTCGAACCTCGTTAACGTGAATCTCAAGGGGGATAAAAAATTGGTTCATGTTATCAGCAACTAAACTTATATAACTAAAATCACCTTCATTTTGACGGGGATTGTGGAAACAGTTCATGTTAAAAGTAATTCACGTTAACTGTGTTCCGAGGTTCGACTGTATATGATACACAACTCTAGGGTAGAGTATTATTCTTTGAAAATTTATTTTCATAAAACTAACATAATTTAAATAGCTTAACTACATGTTACATAAAATAATTCTACGTTTATTGAATGTGAAAAGAAGTTTAAACAGGATATGCATTTTGATAAAGTAGATTCCATATGAAAATTTTGCCACTAAAGCACTACAAGAGTATAAATTTCTGTGTGTCTGAAATGTAATATTGAGAATAAATTCAACTTTTTTTTTTTTTTTTTTTTTATGTTTAGTGTTATACTACTTCTCTAATATGGAAACCGTGTGCATTATCATGGAAGATAATTTTTTTAAATAATAATTTTAATAAATTATTTTTACTAAGTGAATTTGTATAGGAAAATATAGAAGAAAGTCGTGTGGTGGCCACAGCACACTAGTTATTTGTTGTTAGTGGATGTGTTTTACTAATAATATTTTACCATTTCCATGTTTTAAGTTAAATATTCATTGCTTGTTTTTGTACATAAATGAAATGGCGGGTTGAGCGGGGCGGTAGCCCCCCTCACACAGAACTAATTATCATATAAAACTCTTCCTAAGCCTAATTTGAATTGTTTAACATAGGTTTACGTAACAGTACTCGTTATCTTACCTCTTAATCTCCAACCTGTATTTATAGTATTAAATTTCAGGGTAAGAGAAAGTAGTATGAGTGACACACCAGATTATTATATCTACTTTTATGTTTCAATATTAAAAGTGTGAATTGAATTTCAGGCTTCAAATATAAAAATATTTTTAAGAAATTATCAATGAATCCACAAAGTGATACCCAATAAGAATTTCGTTTAAGATGTATTGGTAGTTGATAAATCAATAGATAGATTGATAGATAATGTTAATGCTTAGAATGTATTGATAAATATTACAATAATTTAAAATCGATGGAAGTAATAAAAAATTGATTAGCAGGCAGCATTTTAAAAACTTTTTAAAAAAATTAGATTTTTTTTTTAATTTAAATGGTTCTCAGGAAATTTTAATATATTGACATTATTATATTTCAATGCCGATGTGCGCAAAATTTTACAATTCAAGGACAATAAATTAATAAAAATATTTATAACATCCACTTAAACTGAATAAAATAATATACTTTCAATTTTATAGAACACGTAGTAATTTAAATGTTTTTCTTTCAGCTTTAATTTCCATGGCGATGTCGCAGACGTGCGAAGAAGTCCATTTTCAGAGATGTATGGACCAATTAGTCAGATTTGCTGGCAAAGAAGATCTCATCTTTGCTGAATCAGCATCAGAATTAAGAGAGCAATGTCTGTAAGTTTTTAATTAGAATAGTATTACTTTTTTATTAATTTGAATAAGACTAATATTTAAAAGGTACGTAGGTAACACCCAACGATTAATTTTACTATCTTTAATATAAAATACATTAGACACATATTTATTTTATTTTATTTTATTTTAATTTTATTTATTTATTTATATTTATTTATATTGGAGGAGGGGATATAAAAATTTCTTTTAAAATTTAATATATTTTAAATCCTGAATCATGGAAGAAAATCTCTTAAAATTCGTTTTACTCTTAATATTGTTGTTATTATTATTAAAAATACTTCACGTAAATTATAGAAACATTTTTGATATTAATGTTAGTTTGTACAAATATAAAAAATAATAAAGGAAATAATAGAGTATAAAACTTTTATTTTAAATAAATAAATAAATAAATAAATGTCGTAAAAATCGTAATTGTATCAGAAGTAAAGGCAGATACTATGCAAAATTTCTGTGAGGAATATTTTCTGATTTTTAATGTACGATTGGTATTTTATGGGTTTATATATCAGGATATTATGTGTGATGGTTTTTTGTGTTTCGATATTGTATGATTTAATACATTTTGGATTAGTAAATATTAAAAAGTTTGTTTTAAAGTATTTTTAGATGCAATTTTAATTATTATTTTATTTAATTATTATTATTATTATTTTAGCTATTTATTTTATTTTATTTTTATAAAGGCGGAAATTTTAAAATATAGTTTCTACCAACATAAATTTTCTATTAATTATATTTTTATTTACAAAAGAAATTAATGATTAAATAATAAAACTAATTAATAAATAATTTTTAAAACAACTAGCAATAAACATTTGACAATTTTTCTATTTGTTAAAAAATGCACATCTTTTATTATAAAGAAAAAGGAAATAGTTATTACAAATACATATAATTATAAATATATATAAAAAAAATGATACAATTTTATTAAAATTATTTATGATATAAATATATTTATTTTATTAATTTATTTCTTTTACTGAGATTGAATTCAGAACTGTCAACCCTCCGGATATTTTCACACCACTGTGTTTATCTTCGCCTTATTTAATCACGAAATTTCGTGATTAACGAATACTGTTTTTGCTTTAAAAAAATTATTGGTGTTTAAAAATCCGGAGAGTTGGTAACTCTGTTGAATGCTAAATATTAACTAATGGAATTATATTAACCATTATTTTATTTAGTAGCAAACAAAATAATTTAATCGAAAAATAATATTTTAATCGCAATTATTGTAGTTTATTATTATTATTATTATTATTACAATTATTACAGTTTCATATTTACTTATTTTTAAATATTTAAAATTTTATTCTAGTCTAATTTGTTTTCGTTTGCATAAAGGTTATTTTTGTGAATGAAAACTAGATGTAAAAACATCTTATTTACATGAAACGATTATACAATTTTTGAGCATATGTTTAGTAATTTATATGGATGTGATTATCAAATCTTTTAGTGAGTGTCCATTAATAACCATTTTATTTTATTTTATTATTACATTTTATTTATTTATTTATTTAATATTTTTATCATTTTTATACATTTACTTTATATATATAATTTAAAACAAATACTCAATTAATTGTGACTTTTACAAATCAAATATTGAACAGTATTAACATTACGTCTATCATTAATGACAAAGAATGTATGTTTCCGATTAAAGATTTAAATCTATCTCGTACCTTCAAATATCCTCTTCCTCTTGGCAGAAAGATATTCAATTATAATTTTGTATCTAAGTCCACCTCTTTTACTAACACTGTAACCTGTAAATGCAATGATCCTTCTTTCTCAAAATTTATTGACAGAGACCATGGACACATTATCACTGGTAATCTCAATATTATTGATAATTATCAATTAAAAAAATTCATGAAATTTGGCACCAAATTTAGACTTCCAGTTAAAACTAGCATTCCACAAATCTTTCAACAGTTTTCTTGTGACCTAGATTTATTTATTTATAAAATATCTATTACTCATAATAAACCTATTGCCTACTTCACTCAACGGAAAGTTTTAGTGTTACAAAAAATTAAAAATGCATTATTTAACAATTCTTCAAATCTGGTGTTATTTAAAAAATCTGTACTTCTTAACTCAATCAAATCACTACAGGATGACTTTGTGATCACTTGTGTTGACAAATCACCTAATAATTATGCCATAATTTGTAAATCCTACTATCTCTCTATTTTAAACTCTTCAGTCACTAATAGTAACATCTTCAGTTTAACTAATAATAACCTTATTATTAATAACCGAAAAATACATAATTACTATAAACTACTTCAACTTCCCTTCAATAACTTTAATTATCCTTATATAGTTCTCATACCTAAGTTTCACAAATCTCCAATTAAATTTCGCACTGTCACTGTTGGGTGTAACACTTATAACAACAATGCTAATAAAGCTCTACTGGATATTCTAAAACAAATGTTCAAATGTACTTGCAAAGTTGATAATTTACACTGTCTTAAAAATAGCTTTCAATTAATTCAATACATCAAATCGCTCGATTCAATAGACAATATTATGACTTTTGACTTTCAAGATCTTTTCAATAATATTGAGTTATCAGATATTAGTAATATCATTTATAGTCTTTTTCAAGAATATAAAGCTCAAATTAATCTTCCTCACAATTTTAAAGCAGAAAAATTTAAAACACTTCTTAACTTTGTTATCCATAATAATTATATCTTCTACAACAACGATATCTATTTGCAACAATTAGGAATCGCACAAGGAGGTTGTAGCTCCAGTATTTTGGCAGATCTCTATCTTTATTATTATGAAAAGCAAATTTGCAATGATGATGTTCGATTTTATCGTTACATTGATGATATTATTGTATTTTATCTCAACAAGAACTCACAAAATGGCTTTTCCTTCAATTATCCACCTAATTTAAAGCTAACTCAAAATACTCTAACTAATCAATCAATTAACTTTTTAGATCTCAAAATAATCATCGATGGTAATAAACTTTACACAGATATCTATGACAAAAGGCAAGATTTTAGTTTTAATCTAAATTTATTTGCACATTTTAATTCATGTCTGCATCTTTCGGTATTTAGAAACATCATCATTAACCATTTATTTCGAATTAATAATTTATGCTCTGCAAAGTTTAAAAATAAGAATATTAATAAACTGATCACAGCCACTGCTAAAATGGGTTTTCCTAAAAACTTTGTATTTTCTATTTTATATCCTTAACTATGTCTCTGTCTGTCAGTACAAATAAAAAAAAAAAAAAAAAAAAAAAAAAAAAAGCTGTGTACACTTTTGTGTATATCAACAAAAAAAATTATAAAATAATAAAAGACAATAAAAAAGGTGGCGGTTGGGTGGGCAGATGTTTGATTACGGAGGTGGGGTGGTGTTGTAAGGCTGGAGGGTTAGGTGGGTTTGTGAAATTAAATTTAAAAAAAAAAAGTAGAAGGCTTGTTGCATTTGCTTTGTATTACTATGCAAACTTTCTTTTTCCAATAAAATTTCAGATTCTTCCTTTTTGAGTTGTCAACTATATTTAATGTTCTAATTATACTGTTAAACACAATGTGATCAATCGGTGAATTTCATTGCTGCTTCGTGGTTTCATTGTTGTTCATCCGCTTTGAAATTTTGCTTTTTAAAATCCATATGGTTCCTGTTCTGGTCGTGGCAGGCTGGGGGAGTGTTGCCGGCGTGAAACTAGTGTAACCCCACAGGCAAGTCACAAGTCTTGCCGCCTGCCTCCTTCTTCCTATCTTGTGTTTCTTGGGTTGTTTTTTCATTAATTTTGATAAGTTTATGGTTTTAAGTTAAGATTTGTTGTTTTACTTTATTGACTCGTTTGTTTTGCAGGCTGTTAATTAATAGATCTGGTTTCTTTACATTAGTGCATTTCATCCACTGATTTTTTTTTTTTTTTAATCTTATTGGTCATTGCTGTTTCAGTGATCTTGTATCTGTTGCTTGGCTTCTACTATGCTTAATAGATCATCTTTATTATATATATATATATATATATATATATATAAGTTTGTGTAAAAGTTTTACATGTGAATACTCTGCTTTTTTCTATTTTTCTCTCTGGTTTCCTTGATGATTTGATTTAATAATTTATTTAATTTCTCATTCAAAATGGACTTGCTGCCTCGATCGGGGCTGTAACAATATAAATAATAAAAATTTATTTATTGCTGTGATTAGCTGTATTGTTTTACGAAATCGATGCAGATTTCACAGCTTTATGAAGTACATGACCCTGAAGAGTTTTTACTTCTAATTTTAAGCATTTTTACCCAATTATTATTTCTGTGGTCCTATATTTATTTTCTCTGTCATTAAGTTTAATGGTCCTTTTTTTATCATTATCATTCATGTCGGCGTAAGTAATTTAAATTGTTTTTGTCTCTTATTGGTTCTTAATCTGTATCGCAACATTTTTGTGTCAGTCTTACCTCTAAGTTAAAATCAGTTATATTTTTGTTGTGTTGGTATTGTTTTGTTTCTGTTAATTGCTAAATTTTAAGGTTAACTTTTATTACGATATTTATCATATATATATATATATCTGTTTACATTGATAATTCCTGCCTCCTTTCCGATGTTTACAAAAATGTCTGCTTATAAATAAACAAAGGAATAGTAAATGTATGAAAGTTAATTTAATAAATTTATAAGACCATTAAAACTATAATATATATTTTTAGAATAAAAACAGTTTTGGCTAACTTTAAATGGAAATTTTCTTTTTAATAATGTTAAATAAACTAATTAAATTTTAAGTCAAAAGTGATTTTAAAAATATTTATTATATTTAAAGCACAATTAAATGTGAATTTAAGTTTTTTTTTTTTTTTTTTTTTTTTTCGAAACTTTAACGGTTATTCCAATTTTAGTTCATCTGGGTTGCGTACAGAGTCCTGCATCGGGTCGTGTAACCCTATTCTCCTTGAACCCGACTCGGGTCGGATCGAATCGACTATTTTTTTTTTTTTTTTTTTTTCTCTTGGCAATCGGACTGATTTTCTTTTCATGCGGATCGGGCTCAAATCCGGTTGGTCGGATTTTGTTCACGCAAGTCAGGTTCGGGTTTGTGTCGGGTTTAGTTTTCAAGGAGTCGGATCCCCGACGTAAGAACATCTTTACAAAAAATGTTGTTGTAATAAACAAAAATTTGTTTGATATAATTGTAACTATATAACTGATGTAAACATACTATATATGCCCATGATTAAATATGCATGTTCCCAAATTATTATAGCAAAATAAACAAACATATCAGAAAAAAGCAATTAATAAAGAGATATTATTATTATTATTATTATTATTATTTAAGCATTAAACAATAAACTACAAATCTTAAACTTGAAGCCCATTTCTGTGTACTAGAAGTACACAACACTCAAAAACGGTTAAAAATTATTATTAATTCATTTTTCAGATTTTTAATCTTTTAAGTTAATGTATTAGTAACTACATTTTTAATTATTTTTAAAATTATTTACTAATTGTGTGACAATGAAAATTAAATTTACGTTATTTTATGACTTAAAAAAGTTTTGTATTATTTTTAGATGAATTATTAATTTCAGGTTCGGGTAAAAAGAAGTCTAGTTTCAAGTCATGTTCGGATATAAAGAAATCAGGTGCTGGTCGTCAAAAATCTCTATTGCGGGTTCGAGTCGAATTTTTTTTGTCTGATTCGTTTGATTTAAATCCATCTGTCGGATTCGGATCGAATAAAACTCGATTCGTGCAGGGGCTCTAGTTGCGCAGATGCAAGTCCTTGCGAATCTAAGCGCTATATGCACTCGACAGTTTTCGATCAGTTTTAAGCATCTTAGCAATATGTATTTATAGAATTAACTATAAGGTAAGATATTTATATAGCATCTATGTATGAGTACTAATGCAACTTTTATTATTATTATTATTGTTGTTATTTATTATTTCGGTAGTCCAGTTCTTACATTTAAAGAAAAGAATATAAAGATGTATGTTTAACTCAATATCATTGAGTTCACACCAAATGGATTGCAAATTTACGACAGAACTTTTAAGCGTGTTGGTTTTCAGTACATATAGACATCAAAAAGAAAGACGGGTGAAGAAAAAAAAAAACTTCCTGTTATGTTGGATGGCTAATTCATCAGTCATGTCTGGCGTTGTTTTGGAAGTGACAGTTCTTCATTGGCTGTATGAATGGGATTATGTTTTACTCGCAACAGAAAAAGAACGTTGATCCTTGGATCATTTTCAAAAGGTAATATTAGATTTAAAAGAGAAGAGTTTTTTTTTATGAATATTAAGAAACAACAAAGTTAATTTTAGTTTTGTGGATCTTAACTGTTTCTAATAAATGAGTTTACAGAACTGCACCTTTGCATTTTAAATAAAGCTTTCTTTGCGTTTTAAAATATAGAATATTCAATTGAAAAATTATTAGAAGATTGTCCTGTTTTTGTCTTTTTAGTTCCCTATTATACTATGGGTATGGGGAACTTAGATATTCGGAAAAGTTTTCGACCTCAGTTTTTTTATACGTTTTGAGGGGGAAGAAATTCAAGAATCACAAAATCGGTATGGTGTCCGTCTGTAAGGTGTCAGTATGTTAGTTTGTTAACCTGTTAGTGTGTTAGTCTGTGTACAGGATATCTCAAGAACAAATGGTCGCGGAAAGATAGGGCCAGTTTTAAATAATTACTTATAACATCAGCAAGAACGTTATTTATTTGCAACATTTTAATTTAGGAATTTCGTTATTTATTTGAAATTAACGATTTATTCTTTTTATATAGAAGATTAAGGCAAAATGTCGCTTACATGTGCATTAAAAGTAATATTTTTACTGTGAAGATGCCAGACCAGTTTTAAAATATCAGTTATGATGCTTGCATAAACATAATTAAATATGAAAATTTAACTTTTAAAACTTCGTTAGTTATTTAAAATTTACGAATTTCTTAACATGGTAGAATAGGACAAAGTTTTGCACAAGCGTCCATTTAAGAGATATTTTTATTATAAAGTTCTCAGACCACTTTTAAATATAAATTAGGATACTGGCATGATATATTGTGACTATGAATTTTCTAATTTGAGAAATTAGTAAGTTATTCGAAATCTACTATTTTTTAACATGCAGAATATAGCGCAATTTTTTTTTTTTTTTTTTATAAATCTCCATTTTGAAGGATATTTTCATCGTAGAGATTTCAGGCTAATTTTAAAAATTTATTTATGATATTGGTTTGAGCATAATTGACTACAAACAGTCTAATTTGAAAATTTTGTAAGTTATTCGAAATGTAAGCTTTCTTTAATATAGCAGAATAGAGCAGTGTATTTCATATAAACTTGCATTATGGGGATCATTGCATTGGGAATAGTATGAAATTGCCTGAAAGCTGACATATTAAATTAACCCCAATAAAATTAATTTCCAAATTAGGATAAAGTAAATGTATCGAACTGAACTGCGGTTAGTCTAGTATGCGGCACATTTCAGTATGTCACAGCGTCAAGCGATTGGTTAAATTCAGTTTTCTTAACATAGATATATAGTATGCTCTGAAGTAGAAATTTATGAGAGCAAATATGTAATGAGGAATTGAAGAAAGTTCACCTGTACCAATTAGTTTCATTTATTTTATTATTTCTCTTTCATAAGTTTCTTTTTTTTTTTTAGTGTAAATTCCTTTTGCATGTCCGTAAAATATTAATACCGTATTAATTTTAGCGGTTTTTAGCAAACCGCATAAAGATAAGAGCGTCATATTTTTTAATGCGCATATTATCTACTTTATAATAATAAAATATGAATTTATTAATCCAAAAACTAAATGATTATTTTCTAGATAGCTAAAAATTTTATCCTGTGATATGTGCTGGGTGATTATAATCAAAGTTACGATTTCTAAACGCTATAATTTTAAAACTAAGGGTCAAAATGGCTTGATATTTTACCAGAACAATCGTGAGGCAATGGAATTTTGTTTGACGAAGGAATAAAGTATTTATAAAATGTGCCTATAGATGGCGCTGTCAAGATAACCTTAAAAGAAATGCCTAAATAGATTCACTATGCACAGGCATGTTATTAATAATAGAATAGAATAGCAAGAAACAATAGACTTTAATGGTTTACGAGAACTTTTTTAGCAAAAAGACAGGAATGTGTGTTTACAGCAGAAACAGTGACAGTGACAAGAGAAAAAGGGGCGTTTCATGAAACAAACATCTTACGAATGATTAACGGTACATTTTGGAACTCCTTTCTTTTTCCTTTGCCAAACAAAAATCCATCGCCTAACAATTGTTCTGGTAAAATATCAAGCCATTCTCAACGGTAGTTTTAAAATTATACCGTTTTCAAATCATAACTTTAATTATAATCACCCTGTACTTTAATCTGATGTTATATGTGCTTCTTCTTTATGTATGAAATTGCAATGTGAGTATTTTTCGAAAATGGTTGAACCATGTATCTGAGATAATTTGAAACAAAGTTATGGATTATATGAATATATATATATATATATATAACTAGCATTTTGGGGGCATCACAAAACTTTCTTCTATATTTTCTTATACAATTTCATTTAGTAGAAAAAATTTGTTAAAATTTTTAAAATTAAAATTATTTCCCATGATGAATACAGACGATTTCGTTTCAGTGACGTATGAATAAATATCCAAAGAAAGTTAATTGTATGCTCTACAACAGACATCTTTTTTTTTTTTTTTTTTTAATTAAAAAAACTCGGTAACTTTGTTTTAAATTATCACAGACCAATGATTCAACCATTCGCTTTAATAGTATTGTGAGTTCTTCAGAAAGATATCCATGTTTAAATTTTACACCCCTGTGGAAGGAGTCCTTACCCCCTCCCCCCGAAATTAATTAAAAATCATTCTCACTGGGCACATTTTTACGAAATTTTATCCTATATTGTCATCATGTTAAAAAACTAGAAAAAAAAATAAATAAAGGGATGGCAATGCCACCTGTTTGGTGATTTTTGCCAAACATTAATAGACACTAATTTATGTCAAGATGTGACTACAGATCAATTTAAAGGAAATTTTATGCAGAAGTTCCTGAGACAGAGTTGCTGCAAAGTTTTTGTCATATACACACAGAGGTTTTTTAAAAATAGTCAAATCTTATTCTTGACCTCAAAAAACAAGTAAATCCATCGAAAACCCAAAGTAGAGCACTAAAAAAAAAAAAAATAAATAAATAAATAAATAAAAGATATATTTTATTAAATATAATAAAAATAAAAATACATTTAATTTTCATTTTAAAAAATTTAGAAGAAAGTTTTGTGATAACCAAAACGTATCACATTTGTATTTGTTTATTTATTTATTTTGTGTTTTAGATAATGTAAATTTAGGTCTTAATAATTTTATTCGATACCAGATTTCATTTACTAGATTGGCTTTACAAAAAAGTCATAATAATAAGAAATGTTGCGTTTCATTTCTGAAGCTTATAAAATTGAAATTGTTTTTATTGATCAATAATGTATAGAAGAAAAGCAAAATTTTATCCATTTATGTTCGATGAATCAATAAATTAATCAATATCGAGTTTAAGCATTCAATGTGTGCCAAAATATCTCTAGCTATTACACAGCAAAGAATATGCTAAGTTTTGCATTTTAAATGCTTTCATTTTTTTTTTTTTTTTTTTTTTTTTTTTTTTCTCATGCACAAAAAAAAAAAAAAAAAAAAAAAAAAAAAAATAGCAGTGGGGCGAAGGAAGTGGGCTGCCCTGGGTCTCTGGTCATGAGGGTGCCCCTGAAGAAACTCAACCTTTAAGTATATGTATTTGGTATATATGGTGATGTGTTTACGCCATTATTTTAAACTAAAACATTCGTTGCAATTCCACTTTAAACCTTAGGTTCCTGTCTAAAAAGCCTTAATCTATAAAAAGCGACCGTAGAGCAACAACTTCAATGAACAAAAAATAAACTCATTTATGCAAAGCTTGACTAAGGCAAGACAAGCGATGCTCATTGACAAAATGTCTCCCGGGGTCTGACTCCTCGCCGTTTTGTTGGATTGGGCTTCCGAATCAATCTTAAAACTTTCTTCAATGCCTTTTTATAGTAATACATTTAACTGAAGATGTGTAAGGAGGCCTCAGTATAGGAAGAGTTCTAATAAAGGGGCCCTAGGGAGACTTTCGCTCCGAACCTTCGAGAGTTGTAGGTCTGCCACTGATTTTTAGTAATGTTTGTACTATTATTAGTTTCTACTAAATTTCAAGGAAAACTTTTTATTATTATGCAACATCTAGTTTTGTAACAGAAACTGTCATTTTCATTATCAAAAATGAAAAAATGCATCTAAAGCCTAAATCATGTATACAAGAGGGTGTTGTAAAATTTTATTCAGTGCTAAATAGAGTCTAGATATAAAAAAATAATTTTTATTTGTTATTCTTAAGGCAAATAATAATTTTCAAAAGCGCACGTTCTCTACATAGTCACAATTCAAGAGACACACATTTCTCTCAGCGTTCCTTGAGCCGTCTGTTACCCGGTTCCTGGCTCGAATCCTGGTTCAGGCATGAATGACTGTAGTTGTTAGGAATCCATTTTAAGCCATAGGTTCCAACCAAATGTGGCTTAATACGTTAAAAAAAAAAAAAAAGAAAGAAAGAAGAAAAGACTTAAGAACGATATCCCAAACCAAAACCCAGCCTATCTTGACATTTCGACGGTTGTCATTTTAGAATATGGGGAATGTGGATTACTTCAATCTATGGCTTTCTGAAACAAAGCAAGTCAACCTTAATGACAATTTACAATATTATGTGCGTAAAAATCAATTAATCTGAATATAATAAATTTGATTTCGACATTTCTGTTATTTTCTAGCAATATTTAACCCTTTGCAGATCATAATTAATTTCACTTCTCTGGTCAGTGTTATCAAATTTAGAGATTTTTTTATTCAATATCCATCAATAAATTTTAATTGTAACAGTAATCTAATTTATTCGAACGTTATTCATCCATTATGTACATTAAATATTACTCCTCAAAATTATTGGCAATAGTTAAAGACAGGAGTCCCTAACTTTGGCATTACTATTCAGAGCGTTTTAGATCGTTAGGGCCGGCAAAGGGTTAAAATTTTATTTTTCCCCCTTGGATATAAAAGAAGTAAAGCTACAATACTAATCTATCGGTAATTTTCAGAAGCATTCTTCTGCATTGATTAAATCAAACACATTTTATTTTGAGATCTATTTCCAAAGAAAATTCTCAGCAGCAGGGATACTCGAACTTAAGTGACTTATTTTCAGGAATTGTGTTTTTGTTACACACTTTGCCTTGCTCCATTCTTTTTGAATGAGGCCGGATCAACACTTCAGCCGTCAATACAATAGCTGTTACAAGCTTTTCTGGGGTATATCCTCTCTGGTTCAAAGCCAAATTACCGCAAAACAGGAACAAGGCTCTAGGGATACGCATAAGTAAAAATAGTTCCTCTTCAGACACTTGTACTCACAAATCAAAGAGAAAAATAAGAATGACAATTAAGTAACACGTGTTTTTGTTGTGCATGATAAATTTGTTAAGAGTTATTTGTATTTGAGGTTATTTTAGTGAAATATACAGTTATGTTAGATAATTTATAGATTTTTTGATTATAATAAATTTTTCAAAAATATTTACTTGATATTTCATTTATTTGTGTGCATGTGTGCTGCTATTTGTTAAGCAATGACTACTTTAGTTTATTCTAGTCTTTATACACTTTTCATTTTAACTTCTGACAGATGTAGAAGAAAGAAAAACAACAAAAGTAGAGTCAACGATCCGTAACAAAAGTTATATCAATTCATATTTTCGGAAAAAAAAAAAAAAAAAAAAAAAAAAAGGAGGGGTGAAAAGAAAATTTAAAATAATGTTATACGAGATATATATATATATATGTATATATACATATAAATACAGATACATTATGCATAAATTATGCTTAGGGAGAGTTTTCATACTAAATTTCCTGCACACAGTAAATTTTTCAATAGCATTTTCTAAACATGTTTCTAATATATGCATAAAATTATGTCCCGATACTAAATTCCCAGTCATTTATATGAAAAAAAAAAAATAATTAAAGTTATTCCATAAAAAATTATTAAATATAAGGTAAAATTTATTTATAAATATTGAAAGTTTTAATTCGATAAATAGATTAAGATCCAGAAGTTCTAAATCTAAATAATAATAATAATTTTTACACGATTCTTTTAACTTTTTTTTTTTTTACAGTTTAGAATGTTTTTTGATATCAATAAGTATATAAAATTGATGAAAAAAACTGTACATTTTATATAAAATTTTTCAGAAAAGTAAAAATTTAAAAACAAACATAAATTTAAAAACATATTTTTAAGCTTAATTAGTAATTCGTTTTATATATTTTGTTCTACTTGATTTGAATTACACTGTCTGACATTATGTTATAGAAAAAACATTAAAAAAAATATTTTTGCGAAAATTTATTTTTTTTTCTATATTACAGACTCGCCCAATCAGCTCTAGGTTGTGTTTCCAGATTTATCAGAAAATGTGTTGGTTTAGAAAAGAGAAAAGATTATTCTGATAGTGTGTCCGGTCTTCAAAAGCTAACGGACGGACTTTGTTCAGAAAATTCGGATCTAAGAGAGAGTAAGAAAATCATACAGTGTTACACAGGATTTGTTTAATTGTAGTAACAGGTTCTTTTTTTTTTTACAGTTTATCTGGCAAGTTATGAAAACGAACACAAAAATGGTTGCAAATTTAATATTATAATAATGTGTTAATTTTATATATTTGTTCTTAATATTACTCACAACATTTATAAATTAACTAGCATATTCGCTGTTTAAATGAATTTACTTAAGTAATTTTTTTATCGTCTATTTACTAGCTTATTAATATGCATAGAGTTAAAAAAAACCTTGGCCTCGGTTTTAATTCCTTAATTATTATGTTAATTATATATTATTGATTGCAAAGATATGTAATATAGGGTACAGGATTTTATAAACTCCATTAAAAATTCCGTGAGATACAATTTCAAAGTTTATAAAAGTTAAATTCTATACGATCACTACTTTTTTTTTTTTTTTTTTTTCGAATGAGTAAAATGTGACCTATACATTAATAAACCAATATACAAAGTTTCAACATTGTATCATTACAAGTCAATAGATACACATCACATAAAAGCTAACGTAAACTAATTTTGAATGCTTCGACAGTAAATTATCCAATAAGATAGGGTAGGCCAACCCGCGGGCGGCGGGCCGCATGTGGCCCGCCATGTAAGGTTCTGCGGCCCGCGATAGCATTCAAGAAATTTTTAGTTTGACATCTTTTAAAACATCTAAAATAATGGTCCGACAACCAGGTGTGTTATTAAAGTTATCCAAACATCTAAAATAAAAAAAATAATAATAATAATTTTTAATGGATATACCGATTAAGGTAACTAAAGAAATAAATATCGCACTCATTAATGTTAATAAAATATTATCAAATCAATAACTAATTCTTATTTTTATACATATGAATGTAAAATCATGAGATTTTTTTAAAGTTTTTATAGTTATTTTATGAATAAAAATCTATTTAATGTGCATTTTTTTCTGTTTTAAATCCTCACGAGCCCACCGGAAAAAGAATTAATGTATATATATGGTGGCCCGCCCGTGTAAAATAGATTTCCAATGCACCCCGCGAAGAGTTTTAGGTTGGACAGGCCTGCGGATAAGAAAAAGTATATTACAAATCTCATTTGTTAGAGTAAATAGTGGTAACGTAAATAAACAAATATACACAAGAAAAATGTAGTAGCCAAAAGAAATAGTTCATTTTTCCAGAATTTTAATGAAAATTTTCTATGATTTCCTAAATTTTGGAACCCAAATCCTAATTCCCTGAGTATTCCAATTTTTTCAGGTTTTTCCTGAAACGTATTGTGTGAACCCTATACTTTGGCAAAAACTTAACATTAAATATTAAATAATAAAAATATTCGAATTTTAGACGTTTTTCTTCGACGGTAGCTTACGTTTGCCACATCATTTACTACGCTGCAAATGGTCCTGGTCCATCCAATTTTATGAGTATAAATACTTCTATTTATAAAATCTACTTTTCATTTATCTGCATATTTGCAGTGTTTTTTTTTTTTTTTTTCTTTCTTTCTTTTTTAAGTATACATTATAAATCTAAAAAAATTCTCCTCCCATGACATTATTATCGTATCGTTTCTACAAAATTTAATCATAACTGGTCCACGTTAGGAAAATACTTATATAGATTTTATCTTGCTACTAACTCCTTAACATACTTTCTTAAATACATTTCTAGGGCTCTTTATTACACATACCTACCAACATCCTTATTAATATTCCGTAGTATTTTTATTACCGCCTGTCTTTTCACACTACCCTATTTTTAGAGTAATTCTCTCCAAATGTAATTACGATTCAATAAGGAGAAAAGTACTCTGAAAGGAACACTGGGGTGAGAAAAAAAGGCGGTACTAACAGTACTTACTGAATATTAATTAGAATGTTGGCAGGAATGATCATATGATTCTGCAATTTTGTACATTATCTTATTAGAACATACGGGGAATATTTTATTCATTGGAAATTTCTTTGTTTGTCTACTGTATAGAATTTTCCCTGCAATTGATTCTCTGAAATCCTTTATACGTTCCGTAAAATTTTGCCCTTTTTTTACGCATCTTTGCAGTTTATTATATATGTTGAAGATAAATATTCAAGAAATTAAGGATTTAATGAATTAAGGGTGAGTACTTAAATATTTAAGGAATAAAAGCTTTTCGAACACCCTGTATATTCTTTTATTCGTCTTCCTTTTTATATCGCATTTGCCTTCTTTTAAAACAAACACATGGAAGGACTTCTTTGAAGAACAAAATTGAGCAAAATTCATAAAACATAAATTAATGCACGATTCAGAAAAATTACTTATTGTGGTTATTTTTACTCTCAATCCTTTGTTTTAGCATATTTCATAGTAGTTATTTTTATTAGTTATCAATTGTTTTCAAATTTTTTATTTCTGCTCAGTTTCTTAATGAAATTTTATAAAATAAAGTGATTTTCACATTAATAATATCAATTGAGAAAAGAAAATGATTGTAAATATTTTTAAAAAGTTTTAAGCAGGTATATCTATGTCTCAAAAGTAACCTACATGCAAAACTTAAAGAATAGCCTCAATCATTTATTTTCTTTATTTTCTTTCTTTCTTATTTTTTTTTTTTTTTTTAAGTCTGAGTTTATTTGTAAATTTAATGTAAGATTTAAAAATATCTCCTTAATTATTGACTAATTTTAAGCTGTTATCATTAAAAAAATAATGATTAAAAAAATACGTGAATAAATGATTTTCTTTAAAATAGCTACTGTTGACGGATGGCGAGCGTTATAAATTTTTTTGTAAGAAATTGTCTGAGAGTTCGCATACACGTGCATTCAAATATAATGATATTATGTATATTAAAATTTCTCGAAAACTATCTAGTTTTTTTTTTTTTTTTTTTTTTTTTAATGTAAGATTTAATTTTTTTTTCTCTTAATTTGTTATAATTTAGCAGGATATTCTAAACCTATTTGGGCTTTTATAAATTCTTTGATAATTCTTTATATACATATATTTATATATCTGTACTGATAAGTATAAAGGATTTAAGTCCAAAAATGTCGATTTTGAGTTAAGTACATTCTCAGACTCAGAAAAAAATTCTATATCGATTGGTATAAAGGATTTAAGTCTATGTCATTTAGTCTCTGAGAAAATTCATTAGTAAAAAAAGATTCAAGTCAGAAATTTAGCATTCATGTATGGTATAAAATATTTAATTCAATTTTTCCCCGTTATTAAATGAAGGTTGACAATCATTGAATGGTACAAAGGGTATAAGTCAACGAAATCCCTTTTTCCTAATCGATTCTTCTGATTAGATTTTAATTAGTATAACTTCAGTTTTCGTCTCCTGAAAAATCAAGAATATGGACTTAAATCCTTTATACTTATCAGTACAGATATATATATTTGAATGTTGGGATTAAATGCAAATTTTAGCATACAAACATAAAAATAGTTTCGAAAAATTAACTTATCAATGAATCCAGAAAGTAATACCCAAATATGTTTAGAATATATTTTTAAACTACAGTAATATAAAATCGAGCGAAAAAATTAAAATTAGTTCACCGGAAGCATTTAAATTTTTTTCAAAAAGTAAATAATTAAATAATTAAATGGACTTTTAAATGTCGTTTTAATAAATTCATTTTTTTTTTTTTTTTTTTAAGAAATTTTAATATACTTAATGTTTTTACATCTCACTGCATACATATGCAAATTTTTATAATTCTAAGACAGTAATTTATAAAGAAGATTTATAATGTTCATTATCTTTTAAATTTCGAATTTTATAAATGAATTTCTTTTAAAAAAATTTGTATAGATTACCTTTATTTATTTCGTAGCACGTGCATTAATAAACGTTGGTGTTATATTTTCTTTTCTTTAGTAGTAGGTAGTAAGTGTTCCATGCTTGTATATCATTGTTACATTCATACCGCCAAATACCTACAATTATTACAAGTTATATGTAAAAAATAAATAAAGATTATGTTAACAGGAAATGTTTTGGTGATTTTAAATGTAATTCAAATTTGACATTTCAATGTGTCTGTTACCACTAAATACAGTATAAACTGTAATACAAGTTATATACTTAATTTGCGTACATAGATCACATGTTCAATGCATTTCGTGGTTGAATAAAAATTTCCGTTTTTGTCTTTCTTTTTTTTATGTACACGCAATTTGAATTTTTCTTTTCTTTATTATTATTTTTTTTCCCCTTTTTTTTACGTATAGGCCGAATTTTACAGAAAATTGATAAGCAAAAGTAGATTTTGAATGAAGTCTTCAATTTTAACTCTTTTTATGAATTATTTCGAATTATTTCTGTACCGTAATCCTGGGTTAGTCTGAAGAATATAAAGTAGCAGAATGTAAAGTAGCAAAAGAATATAAAGTATACCAGACTACGTTTTCACTTGCAAAAAAGTAACCTTCATAGAGTTATTGTTACTGTCTAAAGGAAAATGCACTAATAACTTCTGCTGCTACTTTTACAAAAATAGTAGCAAACAAATTGTTGAATTTCCCAGTGGGGTCAAAGAAACACCCTAATGTAAAAAAAAAAACCAAGTTTATAGTGTATAAGAAACTATTGATTATGTATGGTATAGTCTTAATTTATTCTGTCGTAGTAATTTATGAGTCCCTTATATTATAAACATTTATGAGTCCCTTGTAAAGTAAACATTGATTTTATTTTTTCTACATAGGGTATTTAGCGAGCTTACCGTGTTATAAGAATGTTTCTGAAGGAATGCATTTTTGCCAGGACAAGTTTAAACGAAACCAGAATGATATACTACAAGTATCTTATACAGATAAGACTCCCTTATTTTGCTGGTAATTATTATTATTATTTTAATCATCAAACTTAAAATTATCTATTTTTTTAAGTTAATAGTGGTTATGTGTACTTGAATCTATATAGTTTGGCTACCTGAAGTAGTGTTGTAATTATTTTTTCATATTAAAAGTTGAAATATAGTTATGTACAATTAAATAACCAAAATCTAAATGCAAGATGCTGTTTATGTTATGATTTTTTTTTAAATGTGTGGTTCAAACCTTATATTTAAGTTTTTCTTTATTTTTTCTATTTTTAAAACTGATGATCATCATGTATGCAAAATTTCAACTCAATTGGAAAATAGGAAGCGGGTTAACATTCGAAATGAAATTTTTAAAAAGAATTTGGGGACCTCGAAAGCCCAGGTACTTCCTCAAATATGTTACTGTTTTAGAATGTATTGTCATCAAATTTACACATGTATGCAAAATTTATATATGTATGCAAAATATTCATGTATGCAAATATTATGCATGTATGCTCAATCGGATGATAAAAAATGGGTGAACATTCATTTCTCAGATTTAAACTACACACATAAATAAGCAACATGCCGAGTAAAAAAAAAAAAAAAAAAAAAAAAAAAAACGCGTGAATAAATCGTGAGTTGTTCAATATTACCTGTCAACATTCTAATGAATGTTCGGTAGTCTTGTAGTCCCCGACTTTTTTTTCCATACCAGTCTTTTTTTAGAGTATTTTTCTTCTTATTTAATCGTAATTAAATTTGGAAAATGTCTAAAAATAAACTGATGTGGAAAAAGGTGTGGTACTAATAATACTACGGAATATTAATTATCCTGTTGGCAGGTATGATATTGAGGATGAATTTGATAAAACAGATTTTAGTGTTGCGAATAAATACATTTAGATCAGTGATTCTCAAAGAATATGCTAGGGTGCACCTAGCATGGGGTGTGTTCTGTATTATCCCAGAGAAATAGATATAAAAATACATATATTAGATATATATATATATATATATATATATATATATATTTATTTATTTATTTATTTATCAATACATCATTATTATATTTATAAAGAACAGTTTTTTAAAGAGCAACAATTTATTCTTGTGTACATTACTTTTTACTTTCTCTCACCCATAAGGTAGAGCAATTATTGTAGCAAATGTCTGTGTGTCTGTCTGTTATCAGCATATCTCAAAAACAAATTATAGCAGAAAGTTCAAACTTGGTATTCTAAAAGTGTATCATATAGGGATGCTACACTAAACTTTTTGTTGAGTTGAAGCAAGTGGTTCGTGTACAGGGACACCCAAGAGAATTAAAATACATTGCGTCTATGGTGGAAATTGTTGATACGTAGAGTTTAACATCTTTAGACTGCACGAAACCAAATGAAACGAATATATATTTATTATATGCGTAAAAACATGCTTCATGTAGAATATGGTATAGGAATCATTCACTGTTCGTTTATAGGGCTACACAAAAAAAATTTGATTATAATACGAAAATACTTGTAAATTGATGGATGTGTACTTTAGGTTGTGCCGTGTATTATTAATATAGGATTATATTTATGTGCACCATGTGATGCGTACATAACTTTCAGAAGATACACAGGGCTGCCAATATTTAAGCCATAACGTTCTTTTTTTTAAGTTGAAGTGCTTCACTATAATATTTTACCATGTCCAGGAAAGCTGCTCAGGAATTGAAATTAAGTTATCATAGCCATGTGATATAATGTATTTTTTAAACGAAATATTTATCACTTGGTGTTTTGTATATTTACACGTTTTGAGACTTCCTGAACACCGAAGTCAAGTTTTATAGTTTAATCTTTCACTGTGCCTGTTAGAGTAAATTAAAAACAAATAATTTCAGGCGATCCAAATGATGCATTTTGAAGTGAATACATTTGTTACTAGAAATATTTGTTCAAGATTGATACTTTTCAAGGAATGATGAGTGTGAAAGTTGACTGAATAATTTTAAATAAACTTTTGAACTTAATAAGAAATGTGAATTCTTCATAAATGTAGATACAATTATGAAACGGGGGGTTGAGCAGGGCGATAGCGACCCTTACATAGAATTATTTGTCAAATAAAGCTGTCCCGAAGCCTGATTGCATTGTTTTTACATAGGTTTACATAGAAGTACTCGTTACCGTAACTCTTAATATCCAATCTGTACTTTTAGCATTAAATTTCAGGGTAAGAGAAAGTCGTGTGAGTGACACACCAGATTATTTTTTAAGTTTTCGAAGTGGATATTATATGAATAAAACACTTATTTTCTGATAAATAAACTCAAATAAAATACATAAATACCTTAAAAAGAGGTGCGTTATATTAAAAAATCGTATTCTGGAAAGAAACGAAAATTAGGTGTAAGTAAAAAAGCAAAATATTTATCTACTATGAAATATGATGAAATTTATTTTCAACATTATATTTGCATGAGTTAGTATTTTCTACTCTCACTACAATTAAAGGTATTAGGTTGTTCGTAAAGTAATTTCGTTTTTTCCCAACAGAGGAATTAATTGTGTTTTTTCCTACCAACTTCACAATTAAATCGCATTGTCGTTGTATATTTTGACAGCTGATACAGAAAGGCATGTTTGTAAAAAAGTTTATTTGATTCTGCACAATATTTTTTGTTTGGTACCCTACCAAAATTTGGTACCCTACCAAAATAAGTCAAAAACAGCTTTTTCGGCATACTCTTCTTTTTTTACTGTTCAAAAATGCTATTCAGTAAAAAAAAAAAAAAAAAGAAAGAAAATTATCCAATGTGCATGACGAAGATGTATTGACAGAACACCAGTGCCAAAAGTGATTTTCAAAATTTCGTTCCGACAATTTTGGCATTGAAGGTGCACCACGTTCTGGAAGGCCAATTGAAGCAGATGAAGACAAAATAGAAGCTTATGTTGATGCAAACTGCCAAATAACAATTCGGGACATCGTTGAGAGGTTAAATTTATCGAATTTTACTATTTATGAGTACGTGAAATCTAATGGTTTAATTACTAAACTCGACATAGTTTAATTACTAAACTTTATAGAAAGCAATTTGCTCAGTCGCATTGGTGTTTCTCAAACGTCAAGAAAATGGTCCATTTTTGAAGCGAATTAGTACTGGAGATGAGAAATAGGTTATCTACAACAATATTAAGCGCAAGAGATCATGGAGTAAAAAAAAGATGAACCGGTTCAAAGTATTTCGAAACCCGATATTAATCAAAAATAATAATAAAACTAGTATGTTGTGGCCACCACATGACTTGCTTCTATATTTTCCTATACAAATTCACTCTGTAAAAATGATTTATTATAATTATTATTTAAAAAAATTATCTTCCAGGATAATGCAGACGATTTCCATATTAGAGAAGCAGTATAACACTAAATATCCAAAAAAAAGTCAATTTTATTTTCAATATTACATTTAAAAAAAGAAAAAAAAAAGTTAAAAATGAAAAAAATCGATAACTTTATTTTTAATTATCGCAGATCGATGGTTCAACCATTCGTTTTAAAGGTATTGGCGAGCTCTTTGGAAAGATACCCATCATGAAAATTTACTCCCCTCGAGGGGGGACTTCCCCCCAGGGGGGGGTTGGCGAGGCTCCTACACATACAAAAAAAAATTTTCCAGTTGACTATCTCTATTATAAATAATTCGTGTAAATTTCATAATGATTACTAAAAAATAATTCTCTTTATGCACATTTATACAAAATTTTGTCCTATATCACCATGTTAAAAATTTAGAAAAAGCGGGATGGCAACGCAACCTGTAAAACAATTTTTACAAAAAGTTGATAGGCACTAATTTATGTCAAGGTGCAACTACATACCAATTTGTATGAAATTCTGTGCAATAGTTCCTGAGATACAGTTGCTACAAAATTTTGTCACACATACACACACACACAGACAGACATTTTCTAAAAAAGGTCAAATCGTGTTCTACAGCTCTGGAAACGTTCTACAGCTCTTGGAATCCATCAAAAACCCGAGGTCGAAAATTTTTACGAATCCAATACTTTCTTCTATTGATTATAGAAGAAAGTAAAAAAGGTGATGTTATCTGTTTGGTGAAAATTCAAGATAATCTTTTTTTTTTTTTTTTTTTTTTGTAAGATTCTATTTGAGAATACCACAATCAAGTCTGAAATATACTGTAGTCAACTGGACAAACTGAATGATTCACTTAAACATAAAAGGCCTGAACTGACCAATAGAAACAGTGTAGTGTTCCACCGAGATTATGCGAGACCGCATACAAGATTTGTTAACTCGTTGTTAAAAGGTTTTACAGCTTAGATGGGATGTACTACCTCCCCCCCCCCCCCCCAAATATTTCCTAGATTTGGAAACTTCAGATTATTACTTGTTCCGGTCTCTACAAAAAGTTTCATACGGCAAAAACTTTACTTCAAACAAGGTCATCAAAAATGATTTCGACCAGTTTTTTTTTCAGCGAAGATCAGAAATTTTATGGACATGGAATCATGTTCTTGTCAGAAAGATGGATAAAGGTAGTAGATCAAAATAAAGAATATATAAGTCAATAAAATATTTTCGCACTATAAGCTATTTCATTTTCACCAAAAAATAAATAAATAAACAAATAAATATGTAAATAAAAATAAAAATAAACGACGAAATTACTTTCTGAACAACCCAATAGAAAGAAAATAATTTTTACATCCATTTCACTGAGAAAAAAAAAATACCACTTTTATCTAAAACGAATAAGCAGTCATTTTCTGAATCCCTAAACTAGAAATATAGATTTCCGAGTTATGCATAAAAGGTTAACAAATTATCTGGATAGACAAAATGATCGAGAATTTCTAGCATGTGATATGAGAGGTTGTTCAGCAATAGTTTGCTCAAATCACTCCAGGAAAATACATAAAATGTTTATATGACATATGTAGCTGCGATAAATGCACCGAAAGGAAAAGTTGGCGTCTTCTAAGCAAAAAAGATGGCAGTTCATGCGTCGGCCTATATTTTATAGGGGCTCTAAAAATTTGCCTTTCAATTATTTAACATAATTATTATAACATGATTCTCAAAAATTTGTATATAGTGCCTGCACTTATTCGTAGGATTTTAAATGCGCCTTGACGTCAAAAGTTTGAGAACCACTGTTACAGACTGTCGAATAGTCATGTAATTTCTCCAATAAGAGAATTATTTAAAAGGTTGTAATTTTAAATTAATGATGAATAAAAAATGTCTGCAGAGTTTCATACAGAAAGGTACTTACTTTTTATTTGTTTTTGAATACAGAATATTTAATCCTGATAACTTTAACTACTAATGCAACTCAGCAAATAACCTTTGCTTTGCCTAACATTTTCTTAATCTGTGCTAAACCAGTAAAGGGATATTGAGAGTTTCCTGACTGACATATGGAAATAAAATAGGAAAATTTCTCTCTTATATATCCTAAAACTCTTTTTTAATTTTTCTTCTACATATAGTTAAATGGTCAGTTCCTTAGATAGTTAGCTTTTCTCTTTTTTGCTAGTTAGGAAAATCTAAAAGCACGAGAAAAATCATGAAATAAGGCGACAAATAGACAAAATAAAGTTTTATCTATAATAATAAAAGAAGATGTCTATCTGTCTGTCTGTGCATCTATACGTTCAGCCCCTACTGAACGCAGAAGTACAAAATTTGACATACGGGTGCTTAGAAGCCTTCCCGAGTTGATAGTGAAAACAGAATTTAAAAATTTTAATTAGTTCCCGAGATATTAATTAAAATGTCGACCCATGTTGATCGAAAAAGAAACATTCTATCAGCAGACGATTTCTAAGCTGTTTCGATCGGAAACAAAACGCATGCAAGACAACTGTCTGCGATAAAAAAGGAAATGAATGTACCCAATTAAGATATCACGTTTTTCATAGAGTAGGGATAAAAATTGCAATTTTCGAAATTTTTCAAATTTTCATTCACGTTACATTTAAATTAATATTTGGCCTAGAAAGCATATTATAAAGCTACTGTTCAATTTTCATGAAAATATATGACTAAATAAAAAAATGACGTATTTATTGGAAAAAGAAGATTAAGTTTTCTTTTATACTTTGCATTATTTTAAATTGAGATATGCCGTTGAAATTTCGTAGTATTTGGTTTTAATGCCCAATAATTCGATTGTGAATATTTTTGAAAGAGTACGATTATTAGAGAGGGCTTGTGGGAGGGGGGAAAAGGGGCAAAAAAAAAAGAGTTACTGCGTTTGAAATTGGTTGGTATATTTAGATTTTAAGGCAAGGTAAATCGAATGCGAATATTTTCGAGTGTAAAATTATTATTATCGGCGGAAAGGGGGGGGGGAGAGCGAAGGGGCAAAGATGCAGAAAAGGAACGGGAGTTTCGGAGAAAGCAACGGAATACCCAGAACACCTTTATTCTGTAATATTTTGCAGAGTTTCGAATTCGAATTTCTGCTCACATATCGTACTAAGGATTTTTAACGTTATATAGCCCGGAATTATGCAAGTTTCGGAGAAAACCAGGGATAAGTCGGATTACTGAGAGAAATTTTGGAGAATAAAAAAAAAATAAAAATAAAAATAAAAAATACATTTTAATTTACATTTAATTGCAAATAAAATTTGAGGGATTCTGAATCGGTTTTCTTTTGTATCTCAACTACTAATTAAAATAATTTCATAAGTAATACATCATTTGAAAGCTTTGTTGATTTGGAATCGAACAGTAGATTACAGAAATTTCTACCGCCAGATGGCGCTGTAATATTTTAAAATTTCAATATTTCAAATTCTAATTATGATTAAATTATTTTTAATACATCATTCGAAAGATATTTTAAAGTTCTTTTATATTATCGAAAGTGGAATTCGAGATTTTACCCGATTTACACGTTTTTAGGTCTCCTGTTTAGGTTTTCTTTTGTACCTCAGCTACTAATTAAAATATTTTCATAAGTAATACATCATTTGAAAGGTTTGTTGATTTAGAATTGAACAGTAGATTACAGAAATTTCTACCGCCAGATGGTGCTGTAATATTTTAAATTTTAAATATTTTAAATTCTAATGAGCGAGAAAGGTGTTGTATGTTCTAAAACGGGGATAAGGTGCCACCGAGCGGGACTTTGTTAAAGTCAGAAATTTGAAAGATCATAACATGGTGAGCGAACAGACTGTTTCAGATATTGAAAGTGGAAGAGGGCGCCGCAGGCTACCGAGCGAGAATTTACTGCGATTAAATTTTTCAATAAAGCTATTTTCACTATATGTCAATAAGCTGTTGTAAGATCTGAAACGGAAAAAAGGCACCGCAGGCGCCACCGAGCGGGAGTTTCATAAAGTCGGATTTTTCAAGGATCGCGAATCAGCTGGTCGCCGAAGGCGGCTAGTTAAAAAATAACTGCAATAATCTCTCCAAAAAACTAATATAACGCGGTTTCTCTTTGGAAAATAATGCAAAAAAAGTATGACATTTTCTTCAGGTAATTTTTTTTAGATAAAATTTTTACAATAATACAGGTAAAGTGCATTGATAGCACGATGAAACCTCGTGAAGAATTTTGTTATTTTAAGAATCAAAATTTGTCTTACATTCTTCCTCTTTTATCGTATTATCGATATATAATTTTGAATACTTAAAATAAGTATTATACATTAAATGAATCCTAGAAATAATTCCATAATTTTGCCGTATTCAAATATTTACCTAGAAAGCAGCTTGGACTCCTTGAGGTATAATTACCTACTCTATGATCTCATAAGGAAAAATAAAATAAAAAAACCTGGTGTGAAGCAACCACACGACTTCCATTACCCACTATTACACGTATTAGATACGAGTACATTTTTTGGAGATAATATGATCAGAAGACATAAAATTGACCTAACGAAGTAGACACCTAAAAATTTTCCTATAAGAAAAACTTAATACACGAGTAAAGACATATAAAATAGAGTTCACACAGCGAGTTAAAAAATAAAAAAAGAAATTGGTAGAGTTATTTTTTGCAACACCAATTTCCGAAATCTAAAGCTGACCTACGTAATCAGGATGACTGTTAATCTTCCTGAAATTACCACGTAATACATGAGAAAAGATATCTAAGATGAATTTATGTAACAATTTTCAAGAAAATTGTTAGAGTCATTTTTGAGATACCAACTTTTACCAAAACTTGGCATACTCAATTATTGACCAGAAAACAATAATTGCATACAAAAGGATTTATAAAAGGGAGTTAATATGGCGAGTTTGAAAAAAATCCGTACAGCCGTTTTTAAAGGAACGCACTTGCGAGATCTGAAAGTAAGCTATTTATACAGGACGCCTATTAATTTTCCTGAAATAACCAACTATACCATTCGAAAGGACATCTAATAGAATCTATTAAAATCATTAGAGCCGTTTTTAAGATACGGACTTACGGTCCAACTTCCGTTTTCCGATGTCCCACTTCCGGTATGCCACTTTCACCAAAATTTGGAAAATTCATATGTATACCAAACCTATATCAATTCTGAAGTTTTTTAGTTCTACCTTTATTAGTTTCGGAGATATGATAGCTAGAAGATTCCCCACATACATAAATACATACACACACACTCTGACCAATTGCCCAAAACAACTTTTTTTGACTCAAGAGACCTTAAAACGTGTAAATCAGGTGAAAACTCGGTATCCAATTTTTGGACGGAATACTGCACTTCCATTACCTACGTTAGTCGGGTAATGGAAGTAAAATCTTTTTTCTTTACATTTCATTAAGGAGGCTCGCACATCAAAAAAAAAAAAAAAAAAAAAAAAATTATTATTACTCAATTTAAACAAAATATTTTTTTTATTATCATTAAATGTATGTCAAATACAAATGCTTTAATGTAATTAAATCCTTTTTATTTTATTTTATTTTAAAAAGTGTTGTTTTCACAACTAATTTTTAAAACTTTGCTCCTATTTTCTTTTATTTTCTTTTTAATTTTGTCTAGATTTAGATTTTTGTTTAGATCAATTTTTAGATAACATTAATAGTAATGTTCTGAACAAATTCAGAGATCGAATTTTATTTATGGTTATCAGTTACTGAAAAAAAAATAATAATTAAAACCACAATTTTTCATTACAAAGTAGAAAAATCAAGTGTACCTAATTACGCATAGAAATAAAATGAAATAAAAGAATATTTATAATAATGTAAATCATATCCTCAAACCACTTTTATTTAATATAACGTTTACTAAAGAAAAGAACTAGCAATTATAAGCATATTTGACAAAGATTTAATATTTTGAAGCTATTAAAAAAATAAAAAAGCAGTAACTGCAGTAAGAATGTATTTGTAATTTATGATGCAAAATAGAAACAGGTGTTTGTTAAAACATTTGTAACAATAATTCTAGTTCTAATACACTGTAAAAAAAAAAAAAAAAAAAAAATTCTGTTAAAAATGGCAAAATTCTGTATTTTTCCTACAGAAAATTTTGTATTATATGTACCGTAAAGTTGCATATCAGTCTATCATAAGGCACAATTTTTTCCTGTGACCAGATAAAATGTGTAACCATTGTTACAAATTTTATGAGGTGGGTACACATTTTTTTCTGTTTTGCATACAAAAATGTAATATCAAAGCATGATTGGGAGGTGATAATCTTGGGAAATGGCAATTGGGGTGTGCATTTGTGGTAATATTGCCGCTTATATACAGAGCTGCCAACCTAATCCGCAAATTGTTAGTACCGCCCCTTTTTCTACACCACTTAATTTTTAAAGTAGTTTTCTTCAAATATATTTGCGATGAATTAAGAAGAAAAAAACTCTAAGAAATGTCTGGTGTAGAAAAAGGGGCGGTACTAACAATTTGCCGGATTAGGTTGGCAGCTCTGCTTATAGTACAGTGGACCCTCGTTCAATCCTGACTAGTCGAATTATAGAATTATATTAATTGCGAGTTTTTTTAACAGCATGTCCTTTTGAAAAAATATGTTTAAACAAAATTTTTTTTTTGAAATATGTTACCTAGCTTATTTGTATGTTTTTTTTTTTTTTTTTTTCTTTTTTACCGGAAATTTTTAATAGGAATTTTTTATACATTTTCAAAAAGATTTCAATGATTAAATAAAGATTAAAATTTTTGCTCAGAGAAAATTGTGCGTAAAAAATGCACAAGTTGGCAGCTATGATATTATGTTAATATTAAATTTCTATCAACGTTTTTTTTTCCTTAGATATTTTCTGATTTTTTGCTTAAAATTTTTTAAATACAAAAGGTTTTTTTTTTTTTTTTTTTTTTTTTACAGTGTATGAAATTATTTCAGAAAATTTGTCATAATATATTTCAAAACATAAAATTGATCTTAGTACAAGAACCTCAAAACAAGTATTTTCGTAAAATTTCAAAATTTCACAGTAGTTGAGTCTCTTAACACTTTCGCGACCGCTGGCGTAGATTCACGTCATTTGAAAATCTCTAACTCCACCAGTGGGCATTTCTTTCGCAATTTGTATGTTATTTATTTCTTAAAAATATACCCAATATTCATATTTGTACTATCAATATACTATGGATGTAAATGCTTTGATTAGAAAGAGTGTAATCATAATATATATCCATTAGTAATATAAATGTGAATATGGAAAATTTTGTTCTGAAATATTGTAACTGGGGAGAATAACGCCCACAGGCGGACCTTACTGTGAAAAAGACAAAAACATGCGGTCGCGAAAGTGTTAAAGTTAAAAATTTATTCCATAAAATTTTTCAGTATTAATATATTTGCAATCGAACTTCTTTCAACATTATTGTATAAATCAATACATAATCGAACATAAATAATTGCATAATTTAATTTTATGTTTATATTTCTTTGCAGCTCATTCGATGGTTATCGTCGGTGTTTGAAAATGCTATTTACATTAGAAGATGAGTGTCAAGAAGAACCTGCAGCAGTTATTGATGAAATTATTCAAAGATCAGCGGGTATTCTGGGAGAAGGTGTTTGTGATGAATATATGGAGAGATGCATTGGTAGCAGCGCTGATGACATGCGCTTTACATTTAACTTCATTGCACTTATAGTGTTATCAGTATTAACAAATATTTTATTCAAAGTATTGTGACAGTGCTCATTATTTCTCAAAGTGTGGTCGAAGGAAAGAGTGTACATAGGGATATATGTCTGTAACTTTTAATGGCAGTAAAAGCTTGATGCATTTGACTATTTTGAATACATTTTGTAAAAACTCCTGCAAGAATGATGTAATAAAAGGTGACTTTATAACAAAAAAATATATATATTAATGACCTTCTGTCGTCTTTAAAATTTATCTAAATTGCGTCTGAGCAAAAGTTGCATCTGTGATTTTTTTAATAATTTTTTGATACTTTGATTAAATTTCCAATGATTGAAAATGTTATTTAAAATATTAATGAGAGCCTTAAAATGTTATTTACGGATTAAATAGATTGATTGAAGCTATTAAAATTTATATGAGTAAGAAAACAATATATGTAGTATAATGAATATTTAGACTATACTAGATATCATAATTACTCAAATCTAGAGACTATAAATATTCTATTTGTAATTCATTGTGATGAAATAAATTTTAGGGAGAAATTGCATGTATTGAAGAATCGATATTTTATTTTAGATGTTTTGTACTCAAGAAACTATCATTGATTAAAAATTGTTCGTACTTCACTTCAAAACTCGAAAAAAGGGTTTATTAATGATCACTTTCAAAAATTCCTGATTATTTTAATAGCATTTCAAGATAATGAAGCTCATCAAAATGAAAACTTCTTTGTGTTTTTGTTTGGTCTAGCATTTTAAAGAGAAATACATTTATATTGATATTTTTAAGACATCATATTTATGTGGACTTTTTTGGAGAAGACATAACCATTGATTGAATTGATTGTAAAAAAAGACATTTTTAATATTTAATGAAAAGAAAGATTTCTTATCACTTATAGAAAAATATATTTGTGATGTAATAATTGTTTTGTGCTTTGTATAAGAAGGTAATATTTTGCTGTTATTATTATTTTATATGTCAAATATATTTTAATGTTTTGACAGCTAAATGTGCATGCATCGGAATAGAAAAATGAACAGATGTAGAAACAATATCCTAATTAGGAAGTAATTTTCATTATTGTTACTGTAAATGTTTAAGCCGATTTAAAAAATGCATATGTTAAAATTCGTTTATGTACTATGTGCTGCAGTTTTTTTTTTTTTTTTTTTTTTTTTTTTTTTAAAGAATTAGCTAAAGTTTTTTTTTTTTTTTTTTAAATAATTCCACTTGTAAAAACAGCATCTAACAATAATCGGATTGCATGAGTTGCAAAGTATGAAATGCACTTAAACGTTAACTGCACTGTTAAAAATTTCAACAGAAAACTCTGTGTAATCTGTTATCTTAAGTCTTACGTAAAATTACAGAGAAAAATAAACGGAGATGTTAAAAAACTTATTTTACACATTCATTTTAATAATTAATATTAATTTAATTAATTATTGGTGAGAATATATTTCGGACTTGGAATGCTTTTTGTAAAGTAGAAACAGTCATTTTTAATTTTAATTAAAAAATTAGAGAACGAAATTACGTAAAAATACAGAATAAAGATTGATAATCTCGATTATTCACTTTTAACTAAGAATTACTGTAAATTTACAGAGACTCTGGATAAATATTTACATTAAATTTACAGAAATTTTTAACAGTGTGTGGGATAAACTCCCCCAAACACTGCCAATGTTCATTTTTAATTTAATGTCATTCATTACTTATAAAGCGTATTATTTATTTATCTTCACATTTAACCCATAGACATTTTAATGGGCATCCTATGACAATATGTAAATTGTTTTTAATTCTTTTTGACGGAAAATTTAACTGTAAAATACCACAAATTTATTTCTGTATACAACCATACTCTTTTAATAAAGGCTTCTTTTTCCGTAATAAAAAAATAAATTATTCTCAGTCATTTAAAAATTCTTAACAAAGATTTAATCGCTCTTTACTTTTAAATATATACATATTTTAATTCTATGTAATTTTTAATTCTATGTTCTATTGTTGATGTAGATGTCGGTTAAATTTAAGCATTCAATGTGTAAAATAAATTGAATTAATTCAATTCAAATTCATCTCTCAAAGGTAGAGTCTTATCAAGATTTACATGACTCCTAGGCAAAGCCTTGTTTTCGCCCCTCCTCCCAATATATTTAACCACTTCTTGTGCAAAAATTTCGAATCTCTCCAATGCGCATCAACATTATTTGTGCTGTTATTGAAAGATACGTATTTAAACAGTAAGGTCTTGTGTTTCTGATATACCACATTCCAAATATTTAAATCACTCTTTTTTTCAAAATCAAGTTGTTCTTGTTTTTTTTTTTTTTTTTTTTTTTTTTTTTTTTTGTCATATAAAGTTCACGTTTTTAATGTACAATATTTATTTTTTTAAATTGTGTATTAGAATGATTATCCTTTCAAATCTGAAAAAAAAATAAGCAATTTAAAGTATTTAACTTTTAATATCATCTTCGCCTACTATGCGGTATACTCAGGTTATATGCTGGTTGTTAGAAGTTGAGAATTTATTTTAATGCGATATATTTTATAGTGTGCCCCACGGAAAAATTCTGTTGTGTACGATTTTTTTTTTTTTTTTTTTTTTTTTTTTTTTGTATAATTCTGTTAATAATGATAATAATAATACGAGTTATGGAAATGAAGATTGTTTTTTAATTACTTTGCATATATATTTAAAAATATTTTATTTTAAAAATAAGTATTAGTTTTATTTTAATTTAGAAAGAGTAAATGTCTTAATAATCATGTTTGTAAAAACAGCATCTAACAAAAAATTGTATAAAATGCAAAGTAGGAGAAATGTAACTAAGTCTTTTTTTTTTAATCGAAATTTCTCCTAAGCTCTATTATTGCTGTTTCTTATTTTCTTCTATATTCAATAGAAGAAAGTCTTAAATTCGGGGAAAATGTTCAGCTCCCAGTTTTTGACGCTTTTATATGCATTAAGAGATCCTAAACGCTCTTTGACCATTTTTGGAATAATGCCTGTCTGTATGTGTGTGGGAAAAAAATTTCACAGCTCTAAATGAAGAACTAGCGCACATAATTTCAATATATATTGGTATAAATTGATGTCTATCAAGTATCAACTTCTGGTGCATACCTTCTGAAAGATGGCACTGCTATACCGCAATTTTCCCCATTTGGGGGAAGACTGTATCTTAGCTTCTAACCTGTATAATGGCGCCCAAGTTTGAAAAGGTCATTATGAAAAACTATGCTGATTCAATTTAGGTGTGTATCGGCCGACAAGTGACGCAGTTACGCTCAGTTTTCACCGTGTTAGGGAAGGCTATATTTTAGTTTTTATAATATATAAATTCACAAATCTTGATATTTAAGATGTCCATTATGAAAATGAATGCTGGCGTTATTTAAATGCATGTCAGCCAACAGATGGTACTGTTTTATTTTTAGAGTCTCACTTTGACTATATCTCTACATCGATTGGTTAAAATTACACTAAACTGCATATATAAAATCGTTATTATTAGAAGCTATGTTGATTAAATTTTTAGGCTTGTTAATCAATAGGTGGCGCGGTGCTATAGAATGATGACTAAGAAAGCTTTATAGTGGCCACTACATATTAACTATAGCCACCCATGCGGTGTGATGGTTAGCTTCCCTGACTCCAACACAGTAAGACCAGGTTCGAATCCCGGCCAAGGCATGGATGTTTCCCTCGGTGATGTCTTTGTTAAGGGTCACGATGGCTACCCATCGGATGCTCCTTCACAAATAGCCATCAATTCAGTGACTCCCCCCCCTTCCGGCCAATGCTTAAACACGTATGCAGTGCCATTGGGGGAAAAAAAGAAAAGAAAGAAAGAAACATAATAATTATTTTATATCATTCATTTCTTGTAAGGTGTATTATCATTATTTTAACATTTAACCGACAGGTATTTTAATATACCCATTCAAGAAATACATTAATTTTCTGTAACTTTTGAATCAAAAAGTTAATTCGAAAAAAAAAAAAAAAAAAAAGATAGAAAGGTTATAACACTTTTTAAATAACCATAAAACCTTTTCGGAAATTTACGAAGAATATCTGAAAATTTTTATTTCCTTTTTTTTTTTTTTTTTTTTTTTTTTTTTTTTAATGTAATAATTCTACTATTATATAAATATATCGATCCGAATTATAAACACACAGAAATCCAAAGTATACTGACATCACGAAGAAGCAGAAATATTAAGATTTTTATTAATTTTGTTTAAGCTCACAATATTAATAAAAATTATAATTAAAAAAATGTATGTTAAACAACAAAAAATCAGGGGTTTCATATACTAACTTGAGATTGAATAAGAAACTACAGCCTCAGTAGGAATCTTATCTTGTTCATACCGCCTTTCAGTTTCATCTATCTAAGTTTTCTTTTATTATTATTATTATTATTGTTATTATTATATAAGGAATCCTCTTTTGTTTTGCATTGAAGGATTCTTTTTAAAGTTTATGAAAATAGATTTTTGCAATATTTATTCTATTACTTCCAGCGATTCTTAATGTTATGCGTTATTTATTCGCCATTTTTAGGATGTGTAAGTGTATGTTACAAAAATAGGTTATATACATACATATAAATATAGATACTACTTATGAATAAATATAAAACAATAAATTGTTCCTTTTATGAAAGGTTCTCAGATTAATTTTGCTTAAAAACTTTACTCAACCAAGATCTTGGCTCACGTTGATTACATACAAATCAGCAATTGTTTCACTACTTTATATATTCATAAAGATAGAAATAGAGAGACACATAAAATACATAAGGAAATGTTCTATGTAGTTGCATTTTAAATTAATTCAATTTTCAAAACTTATACTAAAAGTAATTAATAATAGTTACGTAGTACCCATGCCCATACATTTGACATAACATTAAGAATTTATTTTTAGTAATATTGGTCAAACATTTCGTATAATTTAGAAACATTTAATTAATTTCAAGACTTCTTTAACTTTTCATTGAATTATTTTTACTCCAAAGTCTGTGTATCTTAAATGACATAGATTTGTTTATTTTCTTTTTTTTTTTTAAGCTAACCTCAATCTTCGAGAGATGTCTTTGAATAATTAATGTATATAAATCCTTGTACAATTTTTAGTTATCAGTAACTAACCAATCTTTGAAAAACCGTCCAAATTTTCTCAAAAGAAGAAATAAATATATTCATTTTTGTGTCTATAATCTTTATTTCTCTGATTCTTGCTATTTATATTTAATTTACTAATATATTTAACGATAAGTTGTGTTTTTAAACAGTTTAAACTATTGGCATTTAAATTCAGTTTTCGTCATTTTCAGCACAACAAAATTTCTGAATTTCTAAATATTTTAAAATTGTTTACATTTTGTTTAAAATTCACAGAATAGAAACAGATTACGAGGTTAATGTACCACTTAAATTATACTTATAAAATCTCAGCTATATCCAGTGTGACAGATGACAGATGTTGAAGCTGTTAGACAAACCACAATTGGAATATTAAATTTTAAGACAGGTTTGCTCCAATGTTACTCCAATGTTACCTCAATTCACAGAAGAAAAAAAAAAGCATTAAAAAAAAAAACATGTTAAAATTTACAACGAACAAACGTTTCGGCCCGACTTTAACAACCCCTCAAAAATGTCGAAACATCTGGTGGAAAATAATTATAATCATATGTTCAATAAGCATCGAAACAGGATCGCATATTCAATCGGGATCAAATTTGATCTTGACCAATGATTATTGAATGTATGATTGTAATTTTCTTTTCTTTTCTTTCTTTCTTTTCTTTTTTTTTTTTTTTTTTTTTTTTTGCCCTAGATGTTTTAACAGTGATCAATGATATCGACTGATAAAGTCGGCTCAAAACGTTTGTTCGTTGTGAATGTTCACTTGCTTTATTACTGTTTTCTGTGTGAATAAATGTCACTTTTAAATGTTTTTTAATTGAAATCAATAGGTTAAAAGATTTATTCACTTGAATAAATTAGAGGGCAAGACATGGAATGTACTAATTTATTCTGCCACATTTCTCTTGACATATCTCTAACGTTTTCAGTGCGGATTTGTGATTAGTCAAAGCAAAACCATCACTATTTACAAGACCACTTGTATCATATTCGTTTAATAAACTCGTCAGATTTTTACTTATTTCATGAATTTCTTGAAAAATTATCTACAACAGAAAATATACAGATATAAAATTCTGCAGTTTTGATAGTTGAATTCATTTTAATATTACCATTAATATTTCCTGAACTTGTTTTATTTCTACGCTGATTTATTTTTTTTAAATCAGATTTTAGTATTCATATTCCAAACATAATTATGCATTTTTCAAGACGTTATAAAACATCTATGAAAGTACATATAATTAAATTTTAAATAAATTGTGATGTGTAAATAAAATATTTATGTCGAAAACCAGTTTTAAAACTTCTGAATGTGCATTTACAATTTTTTTTCTATTTATCGAGAAAGTTCTTAAATCTGCAACAAACATCAGCTGACAAGGGACTGTATAATTGTGTAACCATGGAATAATTTCTTAAAAGCTGTTAACAAACATAATTACAGTCTTAGAATATATAATTGTTTTTTTTTTTAACTTTCTTTCAATAATAATTATATTTTCTAGTGGAAAATGTTGATAATCATTGTTTCAAATCTGAATCATGAAGCCCGGCTTTTGTAGACCACTTGTAATATTTCCAACTGAATGTTGAAAGTATCAACATTCTTGCGTAAAAACAATAATTCACAAAGAAAGCGGCAGTTTCTAGTCGACGAATGCATTTTAATAAAAGATTATTCTCTGAACTGTCCAATAAAGTTATTACTCGTATCACAAAAGTCAATAATCAATGAATATTCTATAAACAATCCAACAAGATAATCACTCGTACGACAAAGTCAAGTAAACAGCATCAAATGCATTGCAGACCAGGAATTTCATTGATTGAGGAACAATGAGGAAACATTTAAAATATATCCCTTAGAGATGACCACTCAGCTCGAAATCTGAATACAAACTGTACTTCAAGCAAAACTTCTTTTAAACTCTCAATAACGATTTGGCGAAAATGCTGGTTAATTCTATGACAGAATTGTTTTGAAATTTTCAAGAGAAAATTTCAAAATTTGGCTTCTTTTGATATTAGAGCTTCAAAACTAGCAAGCTTAAACTACAATTTCTCGACAAATTTGGTCACCAAGTCTTTAAATTAGGTGCCAGTTGGGGACAATGCCTACTTTCGTGGATGCGAATAGACTATCCACTGTTTCCATTTTAACTGTAAATCAACTTTTACTGCTACAACACTATTGATGCAGCAAAGAGGTTTAATCATTTGTAACGTTGCTCTCTTCTTTGTAGACTGCAAGTCTTCGGTAGTTTCTACACATCGATTCCTCATTAGTTGCATGATACAGGTGAGAATTGACGGGAATAACTTTCATTTTTCCAGCTTGGTGACTGTATTATCATTATGGCATCACTTAATTTCTTAATTATAACATAAGGCTTTTCCCAGCTCTGTTGTAACTTCGGACATTGACTTTTTCTTTGGATTGTACGCTGTTAAAAATATGTCCTATTTGCTGCCAGAAATTCTCTGTAATTTGAGAAAATACGCCCTGACAACGTAACTTTTTCGTAAATTACGCGTATTTTCTCAAATTACAGAGAATTTTTGGCAGCAAATAGAACATATTTTTTACAGTGTAAAGCCACACTTGGTCACCTGCATTCAGGCACTCCACTTTCTATTACCTTTGCGTCATAATGTGACTTCATTCGCTCGATGACCGGGTTTATACTTCTCAGGGGACTTAATGTATGCTCTCCAATTTCCACAGGTAGTCATAAGCAAAGACTGCATGTCACACACCGTAAAAAATATGTCCTATTTGCTGCTAGAAATTTTCTGTAATTACAAATAAAATCTTTTTATAAAAAAAATAGAACCGACTCCAAAAAGCAACTACTATTAAAACAACTAAAAAATAATAGTAATAAATAAATAAATAAAATAAGATGAAATTGTAAATTGCGCCTAAAAGTATAAAATAATTTCCTTCGCCAAACAACCTATAACACTACAAGTAATCATGACTTTTGAAGTCGGTGCAAAATTAAATAAAATTTAATTCGTTTTTAAAAATTTGTTTTTAGATCGGTAGCTACAAATGCTGTTGTTTCGAATGATTCATTTTCATGTTTCCTTTATTATTTTATCACTGCATACAATTGGTCCATTAGTAACATCTACATAGAACAGTGAACATTCTACGCAATTCGGTATTTACGTTTCTACGAAGTTAGAGTTTCCTTTGCAAACTTGGTATAACTTTGATAACTATCATCCTTGGCGGCTTTTGGATTTAGCAATCAAAACGTAATGTAAAAATATGCACGCATGATGCATATTTTCATAATATATATTATACGAAGTATTGTTTCATATTCTTGATTGCTATCTTAATGTACCCTATTAAAATAACCATGATTTCTCAAAGAAATTAAATATGTTTGCCAGATAATTTGGCGATTTTTCTTTCACCAAGGACGTCAGATACCAGTAGCTCCGCTCTATTTTGCAGTTTATGAAATCTTATGTGTTTTCTAGAATCAAATTAGTTTTCGGCTGCGTGTTGCAGATGATAGCGTGAGATATGTGTTTTGAATAGAATTTGGTTTTTGTATTGAATAAAGGTTATCATTTTTTATTTAATTTTGCGCCGACTTCAAAAGTCCTGATTAATTGTACACTGTTAAAAAAAAAAATGCAACATTGCTGCCAGAAATTCTCTGTAATTACTGAAAAATACGTTTTGTCAACGTAATTTTTCCGCAATTTACGACTTTTTTATCAAATTACAGAGAATTGCTGGCAGCAAAGTTGCATTTTTTTTAACAGTGTAGTGTTATAGGTTGTTTGACGAAGGAAATTATTTTATACTTTTAGGCGCAATTTACAATTTCGCTTTATACCATTTTTTTTTTTTTTTTTTTTTTTAGTTGTTTGAATAGTAGTTACTTTTTGGAGTCTGTTCTATTTTTTTATAAAAAGATTTTATTTATTTCTTTTCAGTGAAAATTTATTCATATAGCAGAACATCAGAAGACGTTCGATGGTAGTTTCACAAATCCCCAACAGTGACCCCCAAGAAAAGTGACATAACTCAAAAAATAGTTTATGTCACTAAAAAATGTATGAAATGTAACCAATGTGAACAGAAAAGTTGCATCTCCATGTACAAAATTATCCGCTAGAGAGACAGTTGTGTCAGTTTTATTCTAGTCAAGTTATCTTTAATTTGATTTATCTGAAATACTGCATATTTATGTTGCGTCACTTTTTTGCCTTTATCGGATATGAGAAAAAAAAACTGTCTATTGAATGAACATGCGAAAAATTAAAAAGGCTTTAAAAAATGTATGGAAAGGATACGCTGTATTCGTAACCAAAAATTCTGTTAGGCATATATTGAACTTTAGAGTGAATACGTGTCACCAGTTACGCTTGAAATAGCGCAGCGTAAAATTCAAACAATGAGCAAAATATGCACTGCAGCTGATGGGCAGAAGTTTCAACATCGAAATAATTATTTTATTGTTATTATTTACAGTGTAGAAAACTGCAAACACAAAAAGATTATATTTAAATATCTTGTTTTTAACATTTATGTCTACAAGATGTGTTTCCGTACTAAATCATTGATGCTGTACAACTTTTTAATTTACTTTTTCTCTCGTACCTTGTACTATTTTCGAGATAGAAACACTAACTTCGCTCTGTTCCCACCAGGTGGCGCTGAAAGCGGTCGCATCTCGTAGCGCATGGCCACTTTACGACACTTATACTACTTTTACCAGTGTAGCTGCATCGTTCAGCAGTTACAGCGAGAACGTTTGTGAGTATCCTGTAATTTTGTGTGTATCCTGTAATTTGTCGCCCCCCCCCCCAGGGGGAAGACGAGTCTCCTACATACACAATTTTTTTTCTCAGCTGACTATCTCTATTACAAATAATTCTTTTAAATTTCATAATGATTATTAAAAAATAATTCTCTTTATGCACATTTATACAAAATTTTGTTCTGTACCACCATGTTAAAAAATTAGAAAAAGCGGTATGGCAACGGACAATTTATGGACAACTGTTGGACAATTTTTAACCAAAAGTTGATGGGCACTAGTTTATTTCAATGCGTAACTGCATACCAATTTTTATGAAATTCTGTGCAGTAGTACTTGAAATACAGTCGCCACAAAATTTTGTCACACACACATAGACGGACAGACATTTTCTAAAAATGGTCAAATCGTGTTCCACACTCTCAAAACGTGTAAATACATCAAAAAACCGAGGTCGAAAATTTTTACGAATCTAATACTTTCTTCTATTGAATACAGAAGAAAGTAAAAAGTATTAAAATTAAACCATCTCTTACGAAGTTATAAGCTAACAAATTTCAACAACAACAACAAGAAGAAACATGTATGTATTGAGACCTCTTCCTTAATGAAGTCGGTTTAAAAAGTCGGTTGAAGTCTATGTGTTAATCGATGTGACCACTTAACCATACTTTGAATTTTACATAGCATAAATATCACCCGCTACATGCAATGTTGTTCAAGTGTGCACAAAACAGGAAACTGTAAACTAACAAATGCATGTTTTAAGCGTTCTATTTTTAGCATTAATGTCTACAAAATGCCTTTTCGTACTAAACCGATGATGCTCTGCTTTTATAATTCATTTTTTTCCCCCTATCTTGAAACGTTTCCGAGATAGGAACGCTAACTCCTCTGTTTTCCATCAAGTGGCGCTGTAGGTGGTTGAATCACGTAGCGCATGGCCACTTTACTATACCTACATGCCACTTTTATGACTATAACTGCAGCTGTTCATCAGTTAAAAGAGTCGGGACAGATTTTTTTGGGCACCCTGTATTTTCTTTTGATCGTAAAGATATTGCCATGGGAACTATTTCACACCAAGACCAACATTTCTCAACAAAATAAATAGGGGAAGCCGGGGTAATAAGAGACAAAAGGGGTAATAAGAGACAAAAAATATTAATAAAATCTATACTATTAATCTAAATAACTTGAAATAAATGTCTCATATTAATTTCATTAAATGGACTCCTCTTGATTTTTTAGGTGATTTTTGAACTTAATTTTTTTGTTAAATTCTTTTTTTAAATTTCCATAAAATCCTTGTCTCTAATAACCCCACGCGGGGTAATAAGAGACCAGGCTTGTAACTTTCCATATATAGCAATCTAAAATCATGTGAGATAATTAAAGATATCTGGAAACAATTCTGAATCAGCCAATAGTTTTAAATTTTTATTATTTACATCCATTCAAAAAATATGTTTGCTCGAAAATTAACTGTCATAAAAGTGTTTGTGAAATTCATTTCTTTTAATATTAGTTCCTAAATAATATAATATTGTACTTAATGATAGTTCTACATAATCAACATAACCTAGGGATTAACCAAAAACATCAATATAATTTCTAAAATGGGCAGAAAATATTTTACCCATTTTCTAAAGTGTAGTCGAAAATAGGCAAAAAAGACGTATCTTTGAAGTGTATACAAGCGAACAAAATGTTATAAAATATTTTTCTAGTAATTATAAATGAACTTATTTATTATGTAATGAAGTATTAATGACTAAATACTAACTTATACACATTCTAAACATAAATTTACATAATCATATCAACTAAATATGTTCTAGCCTAATGAGTGAAACTGCTTTTTGATTTAAAGTGGAAAAAAAAAAAAAAAAAAAAAAAAAAAAAAAGTTCTCTTGGTAAACTTAGACTGGGCCTAACACTAGGTAAACTCTTCGTGAACTAGTAAGGCAGAATTAACAGGAACTACAATTCGGGGGGGGGGGGGGGGGGGACAGGAATTAACAGTGGGGGTAGTCTCTTATTACCCCCACAAAAAATAAAAATGGGGTAATAAGAAACATGCCTAGAACATGTAAATAAAGAATGCTTTCAAGGTTTTAAAAAATTGTACATCAAAAGTCATAGTCTTGGTCAAAAGGTTACACATTAATAAATCCCAAACATCTTACTTACAAAAAAAAATAAAGAAAAATTTAGAAAAAGTCACGAACTTTCAGGGTAAGTTCAAAGTGAAGGTTTCTTTTCGTCGTATAAAAATAATTCAAAATATCTTATAAACTTTTCAAAAAGTGTATTGTAGTAAAGAATACACATGATACTTAATATTACATATTTTTAATGCTGTCTAAGTATATGTTTTGGTGGGTTTTTTGACTGCGTCTCTTATAACCCCTGTCTCTTATTACCCCGGCTTCCCCGTATCAAAATCGGATCATAAGTTCAGGAGTTATGAGATAACAAATAAAAAAATAAAAAAAAAAAAAAACATACGCTTTAAATTGATAACATCCTCCTTTTTGAAGTTGGTTAAAAAATACATTCTGACAACGTAATTTTTCGTAAATTACGCGTATTTTCTTAAATTACAGAGAAATTGTGGCAGCGAATAGGACATATTTTTTACAGTGCATAATCTGCCAAATATGAAGTGACCAAATTTTTTTAAAGAAAATTAGCAAATGAGCAAATGATAGCAAATTTAAATTCTAGATTACTAAGCCCCACCTTCCCGCGCTCTTCTAAATCAACACAATAAAGAGAAAGAAAAGAAAAAGGAGCTTTGCGTATTCATTTTTAACCCCTTAATTTATATTGGCAAATGTATACGAGATTGTCATTCGCCGCATCGATTACTGGTGATAAAATTTGAATCGTAATGCAAGACAAACTTATTAAACCGTTTCTTGACAACTGTCAAGGTTAAAGGTTTAATAATGCAATAATTTAGTTCAGTATTCCTCATTTTTATTAATATTTTAAGCGTACTTTAGACTTACAAAATTAATTATATAAAAAATGTTTTAATTAAAAATATATATTTTCTGAAAAAATATAAAACAAATCGTACAGTTTCATAGAGTTAAACTAAATACGATTAAAAATGTTCAAGATATGCTTCACGTAAGAGTTAAAACGATGCTGCTTATAATAATTTACCTGAAAATTTTTAAATTGTGCATTGTTATTGTTTTAAATTATATCATTTTCTCACAAAGATTTTATTCATCATCATACAAAACCAGTATCTCCATTAGTTTTGTTAAGCATTTGTGTATATATAAATAGTATTGCTGTCCATTCGTTATGCCACGCCTACAACAACAATATATATATATACACATATATGATTTTTATTAAATTGAAACAAAAGTTAACTTAAGTTTTTATTGCTGATCACGACCAGTATTGCCATGCTTGATACTTTTTAATTGAAATAGTATATTGCACAATTTTCAAGCCGCATTGCCTGACCAGTCTTAGGTGTTATATATTTAATCATAAATGAGAGTTATTCTTAACTTGTGATTGTAAAACTAATATGAATTATTGATAATAGCAGTAGTTAATTAGGAAAGAGATTCTGTGCATGTGAGGACATCGCTTCCCCCCCCGGGGGGGGATAAATTTTCAAGATGGGTACCTTTCGAAAGGTTTCGTCAATGCCTTTAAAACGAATGGTTAAACTATAAATATGTAATAATTTAAAACAAAGTTATCGATTTTTACTTTTTCTTACCCATAAGGTAGAGAAAGTATTGTTTTTGGCTCAAATTTTCGAACGCGAGATTTTGTTATATTTACACGTTTTGAGGTCCCCTGAATACGAAAATCATGTTTTTAGCAAATGGTCTGTGTGTCTGTGTGTGTGTGTGTCTGTGTGTGTGTCTGTGTGTGTGTCTGTGTGTGTGTGTCTGTGTGTGTCTGTCTGTTATCAGCATATCTCAAAAACAAATTATGGCAGAAAGTTCAAACTTGGTATTCTAAATGTGTATCATATAGGGATGCTACAGTAAGCTTTTCGTTAAGATCAAGCAAATGGTTCGTGTACAGGGACAATCAAGAGAATTCTAATACATTACGTCTATGGGGGAAATTGCAGGAAAATAGAGTTTAACGTCTATAGACTGCACTAAACTAAATGAAACGAATATATATTTTTTTAATAGAGACAGTTAACTGGGAAAAAAATTTTGTGTATGTAGGAGCCTCGCCTCCCCCCCCCCCTGGGGGGAAGCCCCCCCTCGAGGGGAGTAAATTTTCATGATGGGTATCTTTCAAAAGAGCTCGAAAATACCTTTAAAACGAATGGTTGAACCATCGATCTGCGATAATTTAAAACAAAGTTATCGATTTATTTTTACTTTTAACGAAAAAAAAACTTAGAAAAAAAATCGTACTTTTTTTTTTAATATTGAGAATAAAATGGACTTCTTTTGGATATTTGGTGTTAAACTACTTCTCTAATATGGAAATCGTCTGCCTTATCATAAAAGATAATTTTTTTAAATAATAATTTTAATAAATTATTTTTTAAAAAGTGAAATATTTTTTAATAACCGAATTAAATTCTATATAAATGTAGGTGCATTAATGAAACGGGGGGTTGAGGGGGGGCGGTAGCCCCCCTCACACAGAACTAATTATCATATAAAACTCTTCAGAAGCCTAATATGAATTGTTTAACATAGGTTTACATAACAGTACTCGTTATCTTATCTCTTAATCTCCAACCTGTATTTATAGTATTAAATTTCAGGGTAAGAGAAAGTCGTGTGAGTGACGCACCAGATTATTTACTTTCTCTTACCCATAAGGTAGAGAAAGTATTGTTTTTGGCTCAAATTTTGGAACGCGAGATTTTGTTATATTTACACGTTTTGAGGTCCCCTGAATACGAAAATCATGTTTTTAGCAAATGGTCTGTGTGTCTGTGTGTGTGTGTGTGTCTGTCTGTTATCAGCATATCTCAAAAACAAATTATGGCAGAAAGTTCAAACTTGGTATTCTTAATGTGTATCATATACGGATGCTACAGTGAGCTTTTCGTTAAGATCAAGGAAATGGTTCGTGTACAGGGACAATCAAGAGAATTTTAATACATTACGTCTATGGGGGAAATTGCAGGTAAGTAGAGTTTAACGTCTATAGACGGCACTAAATTAAATGAAACGAATATATAGTTTTTTGTCCCACCCCAGCACCCCCAAGGGGGATAGGGTGAAATTTTACAAAATTCCTTTGTAGTGTGTGTCGTGAGTACGCATAACCAATCGACCTATCAAAAACACGGTGTCCTGAGACAAATTGGAGCAGAGTTACTCTTAAAAGCGTGTTTTTGCCCCCCTCCCCCACCCTTAAAAGGACGAGGCAGGGGGATGTTTCGTAAAATCCCTTCATAGTGCGTGTTGGGAACGCATAAACAACCCACACATAAAAATTAATCTTACTTAGAGAGTTTGAAACAATGTTATGCTTGATAACGTGTTTATTGACCCCCACCCCAAGGGGGAAATTTCGCAAACTCCTGTTACAATGGGTGTAGGATATAGGTAAATATGCCACGCCCTAAAATTTATTACCTCAGCTCCTACAGATTTCCCCGGACAAATTTTGCGCTAAAAGGGGGGGGGGGCTCGAATTTGCCCCCTCGTAACTTCCCCCAAAAATCGAAAATCGAAAAAAACCAAAAGTGAGTTTTTGAAAATATACTCAAGAAGACGTTTGGCGTTTTATATATTTTTGTGCTATTATTGGTAAAGTTCTACTCAAATCCGTACTTTGCAAAATTTGTTTCCGAAAATCGTCCCCCCCCCTCCTCCCCCTTAAAAAAGCAAAATTCCAAAATCGCAGAAAAGGTTTTTTTGTACTCGAGTCTAGTCTCCCCATCTGCAATTTCTACATCGTGAAGTAATTTGGAACCGAGTTATGCTTATAAAGATGTTTTTCACTTCTGCCCCCCTAGGGGGAACGGGCGTATTTCACATAATCCCATCTTAGTTGGCGTCAGGGTTCTAAAACCAACCTGCTCACCAAAATTTGTGACTCTATCCCCCATAGATTCTCCATGGGTGTGTTGAGTCAGTGAATCAGTGAGTTTACTCTTATATATATATATAGATTTGTTTGTATTTTTTATGGGCTACTGGGCTTAAAGTGGCTGTCACGAAAGTAGATTTCTTGGCGAAAAATGTTCTATCTACTTCAAAATCAAAATTTGAGAAATTACCCAGGATTATGAATAAGTAAAGCTCCTTAATATAATGCTGACTTAGATTTCATGCCAAACCTACTATACGTGCCAAAAGAAAAATGAATAAAAATACTATTAAAAAGAAATCTAAAATTGAGGTATGTTAAAAAAGATTATGAAACAAAATTTGAGGAAGTTGCTGGATTTTTATTATTATTATTTAATCTTGATAATGACGCCATTTTGTCATATGTCTAAACAAATTTAATATTTATTTATTCATTTTTCATTTTTATTTATTTATTTTTTAATATTCGCGTGAAAATATATTTTATTACATGTCGAAAAATAAATTAACTCGTAGACTTTTTTGGCAACAATTAAAAATTAAAATAACTAATTTTAAATCTTTATTATAGAAGAAATATCTACAAATAATATATGGAAGATAAAATACAGATAACGTTTTGCTTCCTCCCCCTCCCCTTGGGGACTGAATTTCTAAAATTCCAAAAATCGGTTTTTAGGTATTTATGTTAGCTATATTATAAGGCAAAAATCTTACGGAATCTGTTTTTCTCTTTGAGATATTAAGGTATTTGTGAAATCACGTTTTGCCGCCTGTCCCTCTGTAGGGGGCGGATTTCTAAAATTTCAGAAATAGGTTTTTAGGTATTTATGTCAGCTATATTTTAAAGCAAAAATTTTACTGATATTCGTTTCTTTCTTTGGGATATGAAGGGTTTTTTTTTTTTTTTTTTGCGAAATCACTTTTTGTGCATGTGGACCAAATTTCCTTGTGGACCAAATTTCCAAAATTCCAGAAATTGAGTTTTAAGTATTTATGGTAGCTATGTTTTAAAGCAAAAATTTTATGGATATCTGTTTTTTTTTTTCTTTGAGATATGAAGGCTTTTGCTAAATCACGTTTTGCCACCCTCCCCCCTCCCCTTGGGGGTGAATTTCGCAAAATCACTTCTTAGGGGGTGCTTTCACTATATGTTCTACAGTCTGACCCAGTTTCGCGTCACTGGCTCCAGTAGATTTTGCTGTGCGTTAATGAGTCAGTTAGTTAGTCAGCCAGTCAGTGAGTAAGTGGAAGTACTCTTTTATATATATAGATATGCAGGCCTCGCAGTGCTCCTAAAATTTTAAGCTCATTTTATTATATTGCAACCAATATTTTAAACCGATACTTTTTCACATAACACTTTAGCATTATACAAAAAACATTTGAGAAAAATTTCGTATCGGCAATAATGAAATGCGAGTAAAATTTTAGGAACGCTGTGTGGTCTGTATAGGATTTTAATTTTATTTTTTTAGATTTTCCAGTAACCCCTAATACATTTTTCGTTATAACTCTATAAATGCTAAAGAAAATGTATGCAAACTGTTTACTTTTTGAATTATACTTTTGAAATTTTGTCACTGTAACCATAACTGTTAGTATTTAATTGTTTTTTTACTTCCTTATACAAAGTATAAGGAAGTATAGTAATCCCGATTTGCGAAATGGATTTTTTATTTCACATTGCTCGAAAACGAATGATCGCTGAATGTTGCCAATTTATACGTGTGATTGTCATGATGTCTAGTTGCACACCTGCAAGTGTCGTCTTAACACGAGCTCTCGTTTTAGAGATATAAGGGATTTTACACGATTTTTCGTGACGTCTGTATGTGTGTGTGTCTGTGTGTGTGTATGTCGCATAACTCAAAAGCGGTTGGACGTAGAAAGTTGCGAACTGGTACATAAGTTTGTTATAACATCTAGTTGTGCACCTCCCTTTTTGGACTTTCTATGATTTTCCGTTTTCGAGATATTTAGGAAAATTAGGTTCATAATGACAAAAATACATAGGTTTTGGCCATAATGTATCAAAAAACGGTAATAACTCAAAAACGGTTTAGACAAATTTTGCAATTTAACTGACTTTCCGACTAGCTAGACATTTGAAACTTTCAGAAAAGCTCAGAACACGTTGACCATGCATTTTTTAAATATTTTTAGCCATCTGTTTCCGATACCTGCTACCTTCAGCAGCGTTTATGGGATTCAACAGAAAATTTATTTAACTAACTTCTCGACTAGCTAGACATTTGAAACTTTCAGACTAGATCAGAACACGGTGAAAATGCATTTTTTAAATACTTTTAGCCAGCTGTGTAGGGTCCATGCTGCCTTCGGCAGCGTTACCAGTTCAAATCTTGGAATCGATTTTTAACTAACTTCCCGGCTAGCTAGACATTTAAATATTTCCGGAAAAGCTCAGAACACGGTGACAAAGCATTTTTTTAAATATTTTTGACCAATTGTTTCGGGTCACTGCTACCTTCGGCAGCGTTTACATGGTTCAATAGAAAATTTATTTAACTAACTTCCCGACTAGCTAGACATTTGAAACTTTCAGAATAGTTCAGAACACGGTGAATATGCATCTTTTTAATACTTTTAGCCAACTGTTTCAGGTCCCTGCTGCCTTCGGCAACGTTTATATAGTCCAACAAAAAATTTGTTTAACTAACCTCCCGACTAGGTAGACATTTGAAACTTTCAGAATAGTTCAGAACACGGTGAAAATGCCTTTTTTTAATACTTTTAGCCAATTTTTTCGGGTCCCTGCTGCCTTCGTCAGCGTTACCAGTACAAATCTTGCAATCGGTTTTTAACTAACTTTCAGAAAAGCTCAGAACACGGTGATAATTCATTTTTTTTTTTTTTTTTTTTTTTAATATTTTTAGCCAACTGTTTCGGGTCCAATGTCAATGTTTTTTAACATTATGTATATTACTAAAAGTATATAAGGAAGTCATGTGGTGCCCACATCAGATTTTTTTTTATATGATTCTTGAGCGCATACCTCAAAATACCTTCCACTAAGTTTTTATTCAGTTTCTGTGAATGGTATGGTAGCTATGATCTCATATATCGGGATAGTTTTTTTTTATAATCACCCTGTAAATTAGTGTGTCTACCGCTTGTCTATTCTTTGTGTTTTTTCGGAGTAAGTTTTTATTAGATGTTAAATTTAAGTAGTTGGATTCGTTAAAACTTTTCTGGGCAACATCTTGTAAATTGAATTTATTAACTAGTTGGTTTATTATTGTCTTCTAGTTAACTAAATTGTTTCCCTGTTTTGAATTTTATATGTTTATTTCGAGTAAGAAATTAATTCTTCCAAGATTATCTACTGGTTTTCACTTACACCTCTAACTGTTTCATTCATTTGTTCGTTCTCGATACCAGAATTCCATCCACATCAACGGTAATGTGTATTGAATTTTTATCTTTATTCATCCCAAATAAATACTGTTCCGCTATGTTTTATATGAATCCTAATTCTCTGATGAATTCACCAATTTTTAAATGCCAGGATCAGGAAACTTGTTTTAGACTATCGCCTTTTCTAATTTCTAAACTTTATTTTCCTTTCTTCGGACGATATAACCGTCCGGTTGTTTCATGTATATGCTTCTTCTAAATCTCCGTCTATACTGTTTTAATGTCAAGGTGGTGTTCCTTTTTTTTTTTTTTTTTTTTTTGAACGGTACTAGCCAAGAAAGCTATATGCGTGACTATATGACCTTGTACCAGCTGAATTGCATCCAAGCGTTTAGCTAACTTTCTGTAGACATAAGTGATCACCACACTGACTATATATCAGAGTAGACCCCGGACTAGTAAACTTTTTGTTTCCGAACATCACATTTCCACCAATCCACCAATTCATTCGCCAAACCGACATTCCATTTTCACAAAAGCAGGCATTCAACCTTGTTGAAAGCAGGTTTCCTCCAAACCATTTAAAACATGCCAAATCCCAAGAAACAATTGTAAAGAAAGCTATTATCGCCAAAAGAACCGCGGTGGTGTTCACGGAATTTTTCTCCATAGCCCGTATAGGCAATCCGCACTCTACTTCTTTCAGTACTCAACGGATCCCCACAAGAAAAAAATTAATGTACCGGTAGTTCGAATTAACAGCTTTGCTGTCTGAAAAGAGGGTAAGTTTCCCATTTAAGGGTCATTGTCAGGGACTCAAGCTCTGAAGCTAGGGAAAGCTCAGTATCATTTCGGGGCCCCCTTTCATTTCGGGAAATCTTGTTTTCCTATTACATATTGTAATAAAAAATTCTATAGACCAAGAATTAGTGTTTCTTTATAGTTTTCTTTTTTTCAATCGTATATCTGTGTGGTTTCTACCTACAACTGAAAAATCGTATAACTTATTGAATATGAACATTCAGATCTTTGAGCTTAAATAATAGAATTTTCTCGAAATAGTGAGTAATTTACCTTACTTTAGGCAAACTTTCTCAAAAAAAATTCAATATCAGTGAGAAAATCTGAAACAGAAAATTAAAGATCCCGTTTTTAGTCATTTTGGGGGGCCCTCTTAAATTTTAGAGGGGAAGCTCGTGCTTCCCGAGCCTATTGGGTAATCAGGCCCTGGTCATGGTCCGCTTCTAGTCCAAGTGCAAGAGCTTCCACAGTGAAAATGGTATTAAACTTGTTTGCTTGAGAAGAAAGCGCAAACCCCTGAGCGATGTCTCAAACTGCAACGCCCATTCGCCAACTAGTTTTTGAAGAGTCAGTTTCCATTTAATATACCAATCGCTGTGCGGAACACATATTCTGCGAAAGTCTGGGGATTAAATCCGAATGAAGTATCTTTTACTGAAAGTTCAAAGTGTCCGCAATGAATAAATGGTGAGGGGAGAGGAGGGCAAAGTCCAAAGTAAAATCTCCTGAACCCTCAAGCAGAGTTGGCTGAAAATAATCCTCACATGGAAGCCTAATAAAGCAGATTCATCGTTTGTGGAATCTTTAATTTCACTAATACTCCATATTGTCGGTTTACAAAAATAATATTAACAGGTAAGCATCGAGTTTAGAAACTTTTTGTGAACTGCATTTTCAAGTATACAGTGATGGACATAATTATAAGACACCTATCTAATTTGACAAATAGTGAAAGAAAAGATTCAGAGCTTAAAAATGTTTTATCAAATACGTCAAAAACATGAATTTATACTGTTATCATATATAATTATTTTATAATAATGATATTTTCATACAATTCAATGAAAAAAACTTTAAAACATAATGGACAAAATTATAAGACACCAACCGTTTTTTCCAAATACAGTGGTCAACATAATTAGCAGACACTAATGGTCTACAAGAAAATCCTCTAACATGGTTATTCAATATTTGGTGGAGCCGCCATTTTTTTTTTTTTTTTTTTTTTTTTTAATAGCATGAAAGATGCGATTCGGCTTCGAATCTATCAATTCTAACAAAATATCACAAGACAGGTCTTCCCAAGCACATTTTATAACATCCTTTAGGTCTTCGACACATATAAACTGCCTCCCATTTCGGTAAACCGCACGAGCAAAGATCCCCTACAAGTTTTCGATGGGATTTATGTCTAATGAACGAGAAGGCCACGGGAGAATATTGATACTTTGCTCTGAAAGCCACTATTTTGTTTCGTGTGATGCATGAATCAGCGAGTTATCGTGCTGGAAAGTGTAGTTTTCGCCACAAAGGTGTTCACTGTATATGACTAGTTGATCTTTAAGAAGATTCTTATACTTTTCGGAATTCATTCTTGAATGCACAAAAACGATATCCGTTTTCCCTTGAGCCGAAAAACTATCCGAAACCATTACCAGTGTTGTGCAAGTTCACGAAAAAAACGAACTAGTTCAAACTCAAGTTCATCGTGTAAAAAACGAGCTAGTTCGCGCTCAAACTCATGTCTGAAAGAAATGAACGCGTTCAGTTCAAGTTCATTTTTAAAAACGAGCGAAGCTCACTAAAAGTTCATTTTTACGTACATTTTTTTTTTTTTAGATATTTTTTTTTAAATAGATCTTATCCTCTGTGAACACTTTCATAGGTAATTTTCCTTTTTTTTCTAAAATTACCAATTACCATGAAAATTGTTTTTAATTTTACGCTTAATTAAACTTATTAACTTATAATTCTTAATTATAATTTATTAATTTAATTGTAGTAAAAATTTATTTAGCAAACATTTCTGAATAGTGTACCCACTGTTTTTGAATGGTTTTTTATTCTCAAATTTTCAATACGTTTGTTTATGCGCATGAGAACTTATTAATAGGAGACAAATACTATCATTTAGAGGTTCCATTGTTTTAAATCAGTGTTGTGCAGGACCGCGTTCATGAGTTTAATTAAAGCTTTTTCAGTTTTGAGCTGAATTTCGCTCGTTTTTTAAATTGTGAACTTGAGCTGAGCAAAGTTTGTTTTCTCATGAATTTGAGCGGGAAAAGTAACTCAAACTGAATTTTATTCCTTTGGGAAAAAATTTTATATTCTTGGTAGCAATACTTTCTACCCTTTTAATCGCAAGAGAGGACGCATTTCTCACAAGAGAGAAACGCATCGGGTCGGGTAATCGCTTATTAACTGCTTTGCTGGTCGGGTGCAGTTAAAATTTGCATTAATTTTTATTCACAAAATGTTTTCTCCGAAGATTGTTTTATGCTTTACTTATGAATCTAAACTTTTAAATGAAGAGATTGGATGGCATTGTCTTCCTTCCTAGTAATTTAAAGACATGACTGATAACATGAATTTAATTACATTTACCTAAATATTAATACTTAACGTTTAAAGCTTTATATTGAAAACTATTTTTTTTTCGACCTATATTTGCTTCCTTATTTTACTGTCAAAATACTTGGAACAGTGGATTTTTTAAATATATGTTTTAATATAGCTAAAAGTTTGTTTATAATTAGATAAATACACTGTTGTAATATTTTTATACCATATTTAATTGTCTGAAAGATTTCTTCAATAATATAATTGTAGTTTATTTAAAAGAACTTTTATTCAGTTTATTATATAACACAATTTTAACAATATAGCGGGTCAGAAGCTGCAGATTCAGAAGGACAAAAACCATTTTGCAATGCGGGTCGGCTGTGAGTCAAGTTTACTCGAACTACGCAGGACTCTAAGCCAGTCCTTTCATAAGAAGAAATATAAATTCCGCTGATCACCTAATACGATTGAAGACTTAAATGCCCTATCCAGTAGGCTACCCTTTTCCTTGCTACTGTAATTTTTTTCGTGCCCAGTTTTCCACGATATTATACTGTTGTCAATTTTGTATTTCAGTTTTTTCATGCAAGCAAATCCATGCTATTTTAATAATACAAATTTTTGCGAAATACCTCCTATTATGAAAAATTATGGAAGTTCTAAGAGTAATTTAAGAAAAGTTTTAAGAAAGCCTTTCATTATAAATAAAAATATAAAGATTTAAAAGTATAATATTAAATCCCAATAATTAAATCCTGTTTGCTAGTATCATAAATGATATTTTAAAACTAGCTGTACATTAAAAAAAAAAAAAAAAAAAAAGAAAAATAATCTTTAGTTCAATACACGTATATTTCAATTTTTGTGGATGCATTCGTAGATATATATATTCATAAAAAAAAAAAAGAGAATTTAAATTAAATTATAAATAGCTTGTTGTAATAAGGAGAATTATTATTCTGTTTTTATTTATATTTATATTTATCTTATTTTTTTATTTTATTTACTTATTTTTACTTATTATTATTTGCATTTACCAGAAACCGCTGAAATTAAAATAATCATTGATATAAAATCTACATCTCTGATATGAAATTATTTCAATAACCTGAATACATTTTTATTTTTAATATTAAAAATATAAATAATCATTAAAAAATATACTATTATTCTATTTAATCTATGTGTAACATGTGTTAAACCAGTAATCTTTGCTTAATCTTTTATATTTTAAAGATGCTTATCTTTCAATGCAAGAGTAAAATAAAGATAAGAATCATTTTCGCAAATAACAGGAATCTCATTTTTAAAGAAAAAAGAGAATCTGTAAACATGGATTCACGCCTATAGAGCAAGATGTGATAGTAGATCCTTTCATTGTTTGCATCGTCTATCAGCGAAACGAAATGTCCATTACTTTTATGACAGGCGGCACAATTTGTCACACTGCCTCAGGGCTAGCTCTGGGAGGTCTTGCCGAAGATCTTTGCATCGTGGCACCAGCAGCAATGTTACTAGTATTTATAGTATTGTAGAATGCAGAACGTTGTCTGCAGCCGAAGTATTGTACTACGTAACAAAAGGTTCTCACGCTTTTTTCTTTTGAATCCAATACAATGTTGCTGGGTATCCTCTTACTAATTACCTTTAACCTACATGTTCGAATTGTGCTGAAAACACTAAACAAATCCCTCTCTTCAAAAATGGTCAGGAAACTTACCATATAACTGTTATTTATAAAGTGTATTTATTCGCAATAATTTCCAAGAAATTTTATAAACATGTTTAATTTGTTGTGAAAAAAAAAAAAAAAAAAAACTTATACCTCAGATTTATCAATATATATTACTATGTAAAAAGATGCTTTTTTATTTTTTTTTTATTTTTTTTTTTTATTCTTTTAAGCTTTTATTAAGATTTATTTTTAGTTCTGTAATATACATTTAATAAAGTTTGAGCTTTATAAATCAAAGGTTAAATTTTAGGATGTATATTCAAGATGAGGTTCAAGATATGAGGTTCAAGGTATGAGGTTGAAGATATAACACTTTCAGATCATTATCAATTGATATTTCTTGAATATATATTCTAAAATTAAAAATGGTTTGGATTAAGAAGTCTTGTTTATATAATTTTGGAACAAATTAAAATAATAATCTAAAATATTTTTCTTGCTATAGTAAAGTTTTCGTGTACATGCTATTAACAGTAGCAGAGATTCAATTCATGAGTGAGAAAATCGTGCATTTGAAACTATTAGATAGTCCTATGAACACCTTTTAAATTGATTTCTTATAAATATGTTTAGATTTTGATACCAAGTAATTCCACGAAGATTTGAGAAGTTTACAAAAAGTACGCATTTTTTCTCGCTAATATTTCTGAAGAAATTGAATAAATCTTAAAAACTATTAAATAATCTGGTGTGTCACTCACACGACTTTCTCTTACCCTGAAATTTAATACTATAAATACAGGTTGCAGATTAATAGGTAACATAACGAGTACTGTTATGTAAACCTATGTTAAACAATTCATATTAGGCTTCTGAAGAGTTTTATATGATAATTAGTTCTGTGTTAGGGGGGCTATCGCCCCCCTCAACCCCCCGTTTCATTAATGCACCTACATTTATATAGAATTTAATTCGGTTATTAAAAAATATTTCTCTTTTTAAAAAATAATTTATTAAAATTACTATTTAAAAAAATTATCTTTTATGATAAGGCAGACGATTTCTATATTAAAGAAGTAGTTTAACACCAAATATCCAAAAAAAAGTCCATTTTATTCTCAATATTAAAAAAAAAAAAAAAAAAAAAAAAAAGTTTTTTTTTTCGTTAAAAGTAAAAAAAAATCGATAACTCTGTTTTAAATTATCGCAGATCGATGGTTCAACCATTCGTTTTAAATGTATTTTCGAGCTCTTTTGAAAGATACCCATCATGAAAATTTACTCCCCACGAGGGGGGACTTCCCCCCAGGGGGGGAGGCGAGGCTCCTACATACACAAAAAAATTTTCCTAGTTAACTGTCTCTATTACAAAAAATATATATTTGTTTCATTTGGTTTAGTGCAGTCTATAGACGTTAAACTCTATTTTCCTGCAATTTCCCCCATAGACGTAATGTATTAGAATTCTCTTGATTGTCCCTGTACACGAACCATTTGCTTGATCTTAACGAAAAGCTTACTGTAGCATCCCTATATGATACACATTTAGAATACCAAGTTTGAACTTTCTGCCATAATTTGTTTTTGAGATATGCTGATAACAGACAGACACACACACAGACACACAGACCATTTGCTAAAAACATGATTTTCGTATTCAGGGGACCTCAAAACGTGTAAATATAACAAAATTTCGCGTTCGAAAATTTGAGCCAAAAACAATACTTTCTCTACCTTATGGGTAAGAGAAAGTAAAAAGTGAGAGGGGGGGGGAAGACCAATTCTATTTTTAATGCGTAGTATTTTGTAGACGAAACTTATACAAAAATTTTGCTCATTTTTTGAAAGAAGACTTTATTTCATGTTTATTGGTTATTGATATAAAGCGATTTCTTTGAATTTCTGGAAAATGCAGATAAAGGCAAACTCATCGTTTTTTGTCAACGCTTGCTAACGAGAAGTAAAAGGGAACCTTCATCCCTCCCCCAAGTCCTACACACACAATGGTAAAACAAACTGGCACATTTGGTAAATTTCAAACTTAGTTGGCAAACTTCTTAAACACTTTTCAGTCAAAAACTATAATGCATTTACAGATTCTAATTTTGCATTTCTTTCCCCCTCCCCTTTTTTTACTTTATATTCAATAAAAGAAAGTATTGGATTCGTAAAAATTTTCGGCTTCCGGTTTTCGATGAATTTACACGTTTTTAAATGTCCAGAACACGATTGGACGATTTTTAGAAAATGTCTGTCTGTGTGTGTGCGTCAAAAATTTTTGGGGACTGTATCTCAGGAACTACAGCACAGAATTACGTGTAAATTTATATGCAGATGTACCTTGACTAAAATTAGCGCCTACGAAATTTTGGTGTCAATTTCTCAACAGGTGGCCCTGCTAGGCCGCGATTTCCACAGTTTCATGGAAGGCTATACCTCAGGAACTGCTGATCGAAATTCATATAAATTTATAAGCGGACGCAGTTTGATCCAGGTTAGTGCCTTTCAACTTTTGGTGATCATTACTCAGCAGGTGGCGCTGCTATACCGCGATTTCTACAATTTCAGGGAAGGCTATATCTCAGGAACTACTGCACGAATTTGCATATAAATTTATATGCAGATGCACTTTTTCATTAAAATCACTTAGAAGGTAATATAAAGAAAATTATTATCTTTCAATCTGCTCCTTGATTCCCCCTTCCCCCAGGTATATTACTAAGTGAAAATGGTAACAATTTAATTGATTGAAATTTCTAAAAATATATTATGAAATAATTCTTTAAATTTATTCTTTGATGTTTATTATTTTTGCAAACTGCAAAAATGCCCTTTTTTCCTGTGCTCTTTTTTCCGGGTGTCCTTTTTATGAGTGCCTTTTTTTCTAAGTGCCCTTTTTTCCTGTGCTCTTTTTTCCGGGTGCCCTTTTTATGAGTGCCTTTTTTTCCAAGTGCCCTTTTTTCCGGGATCCATTTTGCACAATTATTATCTTTTCTGTCCTTTTCTTCTTCTACTTTCCTTTTTATATTTCAGACAGAAATATTTAATATGAGTTTGAGCTTGAACTGCATTTTCACGCTCAAGTTCGTGAAAAAAACGAGTTTCGCTCAACTCAAGTTCACAATTTAAAAAACGAGCGAAGTTCAACTCAAAACTCAAAATTTTTGAGCTACGCTCATGAACGCGTTCAAATGAACGCGTTCGTGCACAACACTGACCATTACTGAGCCTCAACCCATTTGGCGGCTCATTAGTACATGAGGAGACTTCCGTAAATCATGCCAATAATATTGAAACCCGTCAGGACCATCCTGGTTAAACTTTTTTTCATCAGAAAATAACACAGAGTACCAATTGGAGGTCCAGGCCATAGTTTTTTTAGCGATGTTTAGACGCTCCATTTTGTGCCGGCTTAGAAGCGGTGGTTTTTTCTTAATTTTTTTATATTTCACAAAGGAAGCATTATGCAACACCCTGCGAATGGTTCTTCTTCAACAATTCCGTTTCAAAGCATTTTTAATGCTTGTAGTGGTCATCTTATTCTGTGTAGCGAGCGAAAGCACATGGCGTCTGTCTCTCGAGGACACGCAAAGAGTACGTCCAGATCTTTTAATCACCGATCCATTAATTCCTCTTTTCAAAACATTTCTAATTGCACATCTAGAGCGTTTAATAACTTTTGAAATAGTATTAATTGAAGCACCAGTTCCATTTAATCTCCAAATTTGGCGAATTTCACTTTCTTTTAATTCTGTACCTCGTGGCGTGTTTGTAAACACGTGAAGTCGGTTATCGTCTGCTTTAGTTAACTGCTGACGTCATAACAGCGTGCAGAAAATTTACAGATTGCACGTATTTTCGAAAAAAAGCAGGTGTTTTAATTAAAATGTTAGGGTGTCTTATAATTTTGTCCATGGTTTTTTTAATTTTTTTTATTAAACTCTATAAAAATATCATTTCTGTAAAACAATTACATGTGATAACAGAATAAATTTATGTTTTTGTCGTATTTAATAAAACATTTTTAAGCTCTGAATCTTTTCTTTCACTATTTGTCAAATTAGATAGGTGTCTTATAATTATGTCCACCACTGTATAACAACTAACTAAAGAAAAAAATTAAAACTTTTTCCAGACTCTTACAATTAAACGAATAACTAACACCATATTATTTCGTTCGACAACCCTTCTAATCGGTTAGATTGCACCTAGCTTAGCACTAGTGCGATGTAAAACCCAATTAACTAACTCAATCATCTAATCAGTTAAAATTTATGAAAATTTTGTTTTAATGGTTGATAGCAATAATCAGTTAAAAAGCATGAGCAAAAAAATCCACACCTCCGTTTAAACCCTTTGTAGTTCCCCATCATACTATAGGTATGGGGAACTTAGGTAATCCTGAAAATTTTCGACCTCGGTTTTTTTACTTTTTTACACGTTTTCAGGTGTCAGGAATCCGAAAATGACAAAATTTGTATGGTGTCTGTCTGTAGGGTGTCTGTTAGTCCGTTAGTTTGTTAGTCTGTGTTCACTATCTCAAGAACAAATTATCGCAGAGAGGTCAGATCAGTTTTAAAATATTACTTTCCATACTGGCAAGAACCCTATTTATTTGCAACATTCGAATTTAAAAACTTCGTAAGTTATTAGAAATTTGCGATTTTCTTAACATGGGAGGATAGAACAAAAATTCACTTAAACGGGCATTAAATGGAAACTTTTTACTGTAAAAATGTCAGACCAGTTTTAAAATATCAGTTTTGATGCCGGAATGAACATTAGTTACTATAAATATGCTACTTTGAAAATTTCGCAAGTTATTGGAAATTTACGAATTTCTTAACTTGGTAGTATAGGGCAAAATTTCACATAAACGTCAATTTTTAGAGATATTTTCATCGTAAAGATGTCACACTACTTTTGAAATATTATTTAGGACGTTGGCATGAATATTAATGACTATGAATTTTCCAATATAAAAATTTCGTAAGTTATTGGAAATTTACGAATTTTTTAGCATGGCAGCGTAGAGCCAAATTTCCCATAAACGTCAATCTTGAGGGATATTTTCATAGTAAAGATGTCAAACCACTTTCGAAATATTATATAGGATACTGGCATGAATATCATAGACTATGATTTTTCCAATTTAAAAAATTCGTAAGTTATTTGGAATTTACGATTTACTTAACATGTCAGAATAAGGCAAAATTGAGCATAAATTTCCATTTAGAGGATCGTAAATACATTAGACAAATTCAAAATTACATTTATGATATTTGTTTGAACATGATTGAATACAAATATTCTAATAGGAAAATTCCGTAAATCATTCGTAATTTACGATTTTATCAACATAGCGAAATTGTAAATTTTTCATATAAATATGAATTTTGAGGATTATTGCATTGGAAATAGTAGCATGAAAACTAAACAACGGAATTGACCCTGATAAAATAAATTAATAGATTAGAATAAGATATATATATCGAAGTTAACGGTGGATAGCCTATTAGGCGGGGATTTCATTCTGTCACTATATCAAGCTTTGGTCAAATTCATTTCTTTTAACATGATTATAATATGTCTCGCACTAGAAATTTATGAGAACATAAATATGATGGGGAACTGAGCAGAGTCCACCTATGCCAACTAGTTTAACACGCTTTTATTAGCTTCACCTGTATACATGTTTGTATGTATAATGTATGTTTGTAACCGCTCTGGGAGCAAACAAAAAATCTATATTGTAAAAAAAAACTTTCTCTACGTGAACGCTGTGGCTGTGAGGTAAAGCTCCGCGCTACGAACCTAAAGGTCTAGCGTTCGAGCCCAGTCAGGGGAGATTTTTTAAAAATGGTTTTTGTTTAATTCTAAATTATTTTAATTAAAGATTTAAATGTATGTAAATATTATGGTGTGTCACTCACACGATTTTCTCTTACCCTGCATTTTAATACTAAGATAGATATTTTGAGCTTTTTAGTTCACATTTCTATAAAAGCGTGTTCTTTAATTTTTTAAAAATATAATATTATTATTCTACTCTCAAATCTTTACTTGCATCGTTCGTTACCCTAGGCCAAGGGAATCTAGTCAACATCAATAAGAGTGCTTCGATTGAGGTTCATGGAGTTTTATATTGCACTACTGCTACACTATAGGCAATTGTGAATGGAATTTTTTAATTTTTTACATCGTATTAGTGCTACACTATGGGTAACTGACGATGGTCTGGGACTCCCCCCTAAGGATGGTCCAGTGAGTGCTTTGGAGTACCTGCATAGTTTGCCTCCATCGGAAGTACACGGCCTAAATCGAAAGTAAAGATAATGTCGGATGTCATATTAATTATTATAATTTTTACATGTAAAATAAATCAGCACATCACGACATAACAAAGCACACATCATACATTTATTAACATTCTAAAAAAACAAGTATAATATTCTTATTACCATGGTAACGTAATTCTCGTTAACAACAATGAATAATAAGCAATAATAAAATTTTTACAAGTGCAAACGATAATAATGCTTTTTATAATTCGAATAAGGAAAGCGTAGGTGGCATCACGCTCAAAAAAATTGTTTATACTCAGGACACTGCTCATCTACTCAGGGCAAAACCTTGGTATTTCCACCAATACAGGTTGTTCTTTCGACACTCGTGAGTGGCAAAGATTGATTGACGGAGCGTTTGTTTGTAAACATGCCCTTTCCTTATAACTCTGCAACTGCACACTTCCCCAGCAGTTTTTTACATTTCACGTGAGAAAACGTTTTGAGAAACGGACAGTTCTTCCTGAGCGGGCAACAACAGAAGTCAGTAGTCTTTAACAGTGATGGCTGGAAGGAAAGCAGTCTTAAGACTATCTAATGGCACTGTGCATTTCCGTCCATAATTATCAGTTACAAAAGTTTTTTAGTCTTTTTTAACGCTTTGAAAGTTCCATCGTATGGATTTTGAAGTGGCTTTTTCACACCATCATGTTTTAATGACATATGGGAAGAGTCTTTTAGGTGTGGATGGATGAAAACTGATTTATATCCGTGACTTGAAGCAACACCTCCTGTAATAATGCCTCCGAGCTGAGCTCTACGTCATGGAAGATCGGCCGATTTTATCCAATCAACACTTCCTATGATACATGTTGGATCGTGGGGATTGGATGTAATCCGCCGATCTTTCGTGACGTAGAGCTCAGCTCGGAGGCATTATTACAGGTGGTGTTGCTTGAAGCCGGTACTAGTCGGATATAAGGAAAGAGCACGTGACGTCACTCACAGTCAAGTTATGAGTAGAATGACAAAACCTTGGCATTTCCACCAGTACAGGTTGACCTTTTGCCTTTTGAGAGTGGCAAGGATTGGTTAACGGAACGTTTGTTTGTAAACATGCCCTTTCCTGATTTCTGAAATGGTTTTTAAGTTCCTCTACGAATTACTGTGGAGAGGTATCTTTTGGTGTAGAGTCAAAAAGTTCTCCCGGTAGTCGAAGGCTGGTTTCATAAACAAATTCTGCTGTAGTTGACTTAATGTCTTCTTTATAAATAGCACGGAACCCTAGTAAAATTGTCGGCAAGCTTACAGCCCACTAATCTGTATTATAGGCTTTTAGAGCAACTTTCAGTGGATGATGCAATTCCACAATCATTCATTCCATTTGCTTGCGGATGATAAAGTGAGGAACGAATCCGTTTGATCCCCAAAAATTGAGACAATGACTGGAACATAACACTTTCGAACTGCCGTCCTTGATCGGTTGTGATGCGGGATGAACAACCAAACCTTGTAATCCAATGAATGTAAAAATTTTCTGCAATTGTTTGTGCATTGATATTTGGAATAGGAATTGCTTCATGTAATAGAGTGAATCTGTCGATCATAGAGAGGCAGTAATGCATTCTAAAAACAAAATTATAATTAATCTGTAATGTGCTGGAATTAAAAGAAAGAAAAATCCATTTAAACTATCATTTTAATCTTTTAGAATGAAATAACTGCTAATCTGGATAAATGAATAGTGACTTGGCTTTAAGATATATGAAGAATAGACCATGTCTGTGAGAGCAAATAGTATTTTATGCTTACAAGATTTATTTTAATAGACTGAAAGGGAAGGGAATGGATATAGCATGTAATATAGATGATGGAAGTAGAATTTAGGCAGTCTGAAGGTATACCTAACACTTCTTAAATTCCCAACATTAACATAAATGACACTATATAAAACTTTAAATAATATGATCAATGACTGATAAGATTATCAATTGTCAATAAAAAAAGGAAGACTTTTTTAAATGATAAATATATAAATGTACTTCTAAAATTTTGTAAATAAATATATATATGTTTTTAATCAAGTCTTTTCGGTAAATTTGAAACATTATTTCAAGTTAATAAGCAATTTAAAAGATTAAACTGAAAACTAAATTTTTTCTCGTAAAATGAAAACAATGTGACTCACCTGAACTTTTATAAATAATTCTTATTGAATATTTTTATAAAAACAAAGTGTGAAATGTGTAATAATAATAAAAAATAATAATAAGTAAAAAAAAAGAATTAAGAGATGAGGGAGTAATTAATGTCTCATTAATTATTAGGAATCATTTGGTAGTATTTCTATAACATTTTGTTTTCTTTAATCATTTACTATTTATTTTAAATTCAGATAACTGAACTGATTCCTTAGACAAATAAATATTTGAACAAAGATAAAATTCTACTGCAGCTTTACCGTAAATATCAACAAGGAACAACTATAGTATTTCCCCTCAGCTAGATTTGGCGATTTTTCGTTGGCGATTATGGGTAAATTCTACTTTTGAAGTGGTTGCCATGGATTTCTAACGTAAACAAAACCGAAATATGTTTTTCAGAATGGCATCATTAAAATAATTCATTGAACTTATTTCTAATAATAACAAAACAAATATATATTTAAAATTGACTTACTTTCTTGATGTTTATGAATTTCGTTATGCTTTTACATTCCATACAGTTATTCAGTTTAAATGCTATTTTATATTTACCGGTAAAATATGATTATATAAATTAGAATTTCGTTTAACATTTTTAACAAAAGGAAAAAATTATTTTTAATGTACATATATGTACATTTATTTATATTAAAAAAAAAAAAAAAAAAAAAAAAAAAAGGAACAGCTTTACTATACGGCACCCATTGCTTATTGCCGTTGCCGATGTTTTGATCACGTGGTATGATGGTGTTTTGATTCAGTTTGTGAGTCGGTACTGCGAATCGTTTCACAACGTCGTGAATCGAATCAAAATGTTATGAAACAATACTTTTCATCACTATGAAACATTTTTTTTATGTTTCACTATGTTTTCTGCTGTTTGCTCGCTTCGCGAGCATTAAAACCGAAAAAAACATCACTGGATGCCCCTAATTCGTGGAACATGAATCATTAAAAGCATGAAAATTCATGAAGCAGCGGTCACTATGTTTTCTGCTGTTTGCTCGCTTCGCGAGCATTAAAACCAAAAAAAACATCACTGGACGCCCCTAATTCGTGGAGCATGAATCAGTAAAAGCATGAAAATTCATGGAGCAGCGGTCACTATGTTTTCTGCTGTTTGCTCGCTTCGCGAGCATTAAAACCAAAAAAAAACATCACTGGACGCCCCTAATTCGTGGAGCATGAATCAGTAAAAGCATGAAAATTCATGGAGCAGCGGTCACTATGTTTTCTGCTGTTTGCTCGCTTCGCGAGCATTAAAACCAAAAAAAAACATCACTGGACGCCCCTAATTCATGGAGCATGAATCAGTAAAAGCATGAAAATTCGTGGAGCTGCGGTCACTATGTTTTCTGCTGTTTGCTCGCTTCGCGAGCATTAAAACCAAAAAAATTATCACTGGATGCCCCTAATTCGTGGAGCATGAATCATTAAAAGCATGAAAATTCATGGAGCAGCGGTCACTATGTTTTCTGCTGTTTGCTCGCTTCGCGAGCATTAAAACCAAAAAAAACATCACTGGACGCGCCTAATTCGTGGAGCATGAATCAGTAAAAGCATGAAGATTCATAGAGCCTCGGTCACTATGTTTTCTGCTGTTTGCTCGCTTCGCGAGCATTAAAACAAAACAAAAAAAAAAAAATCACTGTATACCCCTAATTAGCGATGCATGAATCAGTAAATGTTACGTTTCGATACAACAGAAAAAAGTATCGATACTCTGATTCGGGTCTCGAATCACCGTCATATCACGCGATCAAAACATCGGCAACGGTAATAAGCAATGGGTGCCGTATAGTAAAGCTTAGCCAAAAAAAAAAACAATAGAAACAAGTTCCGTACTTATAAGTAAACAATATTAATCACTAATTTTAATTTTCCTGTCCTCCCATTTAATATCTCTCACAATTTCCAAAAATTTCCAAAAAACATTTTCATTATTTTCCTGACATCTTTTATGAAACAAATACATAGCCAAATAAAATTTAAATTCACATTTGCGACTGTAGGTCGGCAGTGTATTTTTAACATGGCGCCATGTTGTTTCTATTGTATTAGTATGGCAGCCAGTGGAAGGATCTACAAAATTTAAACTATGTTTCACTGTTAGATGATCATATCCTTCCTTGCCTAAACATTCATACGCCTTCCAACAATCACTATACACAGTCGTTCCCGGTTCTATCCATTCTTTAATACATTCAAGCAAAGTCTCTTTCGTTCTATTGTGCACAGCCACCAGAAACATTTTCCCAGAATTCCTTTCAATACCTCCAAACACCCACTGGCCATCGACAGAATGACCTCTTCCATACTTCCTTTTACCGAATTTCGACTCATCAATTTCTACAATCTTTCCAAAACCACCAATCTTTTCTGAATTTTCCTCCACATAATCCAAAATCACCTCATTTATGAACTGTCTCCAATCAGCACAAGTATTACTTGAAAAACCCATTTGATACATAATCATACATGTCCGTTCGCCGATCAAAATCTCATAGGTTAAAGAAAGGATTTCGTCAAAACTTAATTTGCTCGACGAGAACCACGATCCAAACCTAATCGATTTTTCGGCGGAACACCTTTTACTCTTATCATTTACATCAACATAACCATAACATCTGCATGCAAATCCATCCGTCACTTTCTTTCTTGGTCCAAAAACCATATCACTCTTACACTTTTCACAAATCATACTTCGTTTAATCAATCCACATTCTTTCAAAAAATCCAAAAACCTTTCTCTGTCTCTAAATAATTCACTCAAAAAAATCCTACTACATTCACCTTTTTTCCCAAATATAGCTCTATCACTCGTTACAACCATTCTTACATCCTTTCTCAACAAATCTTTATATTTTTCAACAATTTCCATTATAGAATCATTACTGCTAGCTGCCATAGTAAATAATAATAATAAATTAATTAAACAAAATAAACCGGTAATAAAAAATAAAGTACGACCTTTTTTGTATAATAATACTTCACCGGGTGAAATCCGCGTTTGTAATGATCGATAGATGGCGCTCTCTGAACACTGCAGTTGTTAGTAAATATAACAGCCACGTGTAATTATTATTCTTTCTCCGCCATTTCATCATGGAAAGTCGATTGCATAATATGAGGATATGCAGTGGTGTGATAATTTCACCTTAGCCCACCAGAGGGCGAGCATTTCATTACAATCGCGGATAGAAATAGAACAATGAATAATTATCTCTTTATAATCAATTAATAAGCTGGTTGCCATGGTAATTAAAAAACATAACGCTAGTTGCTATGGCATAAAAAATAAATAGTATGCAGCCTGCAGACGATGTTGAAATGATGTTATAATATTTCACCTAAATTACTACAAAAATCATTATATAAAACGGTCGTATTTTATTTTTTACTATTGATTAATTTTGTTTATAATTTATTATTAATTTGCATGGTAATAAAAAAATGACCAAACGCTGGTTGCTATGGCTTAAAAAGTAAACAGCATGCAGGTTGCCATATTGTATTGCAAACAATCCAGAACGACATCGTTATCGCTCAAACCGGCGCCAACGAAAAATCGCCAAATCTAGCTGAGGGGAAATACTATAGTTGTACCCTTTTAACTTAAGACTCAGTAAATACACATTTTAAAATATCCATTTGATTCTTTTGTAGAATAAATGTCATTATTTTCAGAATAAAAATCTTAAAATTTTGGGAAATAAAATGCTACTTACAATATCGCTTCAAAAAGATAAAATATCCATAGTATATTATATGCTTCTTTATAATCTGAAAAAGAATTTAATATGTTATGTCAATGTATTAAAACCGACATAACAGACAAAATTCTTATTCACATATGGTTTCAATGCAAATGCATCTCTCAGGAATCGCGCAGACTCTTTCAATGAACGATATTTTTCTACGAATTAAATTATCTTTCTTCATGTATATACAAATTCGTTAAACTTAAAAATGTTCGCTGCCGATATAATTTTTTGAGCAATATTTCCGCCAACTTGTCTAATTTGCAATTGCAACCGGCTTTGCAAAAAGTCTGAGGCTCTTGCAAATTTGCAGGGATGTTTGCAAGCAATGTGTTACGATCGGGTCAACGAGATATATATATTAGAGTGCTGATTCAATGGATGAAAGATTAACAAGGGAACCGCCGAATACGCAGGTGCAAGGAGAGCATGTCTCATGACTCATCTTGGACCTTCTCAAGGGTTACCATTTATCACTCTACTTTATATATCTCGTTGGTTCGGGTACGGTTTTGCAAGCGGAAATGTTACGTAAATTTTGAAATTTTTGTGTAAATTTTGAAATTTAGCCAAAATTTTATCATAAATGGAATCTCCGGAGATAAGTTTAACGGAACAATAGTTAGTTGATTCCACCGAAGTTCAGACCTGAGTGAGTTTAGTTATACTGTCTATGGACCATATTCTTCCTTTGGGTTCGAGACTATAAAAAATCAGCTGTTTTCGGTAAACAATTCTCAACTCTACCATAGCAAAGCATTGTGGCTTACAAATTTTTATCTTGCAATATTATTTCTAAGAGTTACAGATTATATGAAATTGAAGTAAGAGTGATATAGTAATAACTTTGTTTTGTTTTTAATCCAGTTTTAGTAATATACTTTAATCTTAATCAACATATGTAATATTAAAAGATGTCATGTGAACTGTGGCGATGTTAACAAATTTAAATGAATGTTCCATCTAATAGATTCATTTATTAAAATGATTGAAATTCTAATTATTTAAGCTTTGATGTCTATATATATGTGCGTGTGTGTATAAAATGTTTTTATTAATCTTTTATTCATTATATATATGTATGTGTGTGTGTGCATACATAAAATGTTCTAAAATTTTACGATATGGAATAGTCTTAACTTTATCATTCGATTCAGTTGTTTATATTTCTCTTTTGTTCTTGTTTGAACATTGTTATTAAGTTTCACTGCAGAAATATTTAGGAAAATGTTATGCGTAACAATAATATGGCATCTTGAATCTAATTTGTTTACAAAATATCGACCACGTGTTCGGCGATTTTACCTACGGTGACGTCACAGGAATATTGTCCATTAATCTGCGATGTTTCAAATCAATCAAAAGACTAAAATTTTCCAAAAATTTTACTCCGATAATTGGCATAGAAACGGAGGCTATAATGAATATCCAATTAAAGCCTTAATCCTAGGTCGACATTTAATTTTGTGCCATAAGTTTGAATTTTTATATTATTAGCTGCGAATATCTCTAACGAATCTGGGCACAATTTTTTAACCCTTTTTGGAAATGAAATGCAAGATATATCAGAGCCAGAGTCCACTAAAAATTTTAAATGAGACCTTTTATCATAAACAAACAAACGTCATGATTTACTGGCTATGGAGGTTTTTGTCGCCAAAATAATAACATCGACAGCCAATTTTAGTTTTCCTGGTTCTCTGTTGAAAAAGTACGTAGGTTACGGCATTTACAAGCTTTTTTCCAAACTTCTCATGATAGAAACATAACCCGGAACCAAATTTCGCACCTGCTGGTTATGTGTAGCATCTGTGTGGTGACTTAAAGTACCGTTTCCGGAAACGATCTCTAAGACAGAAAACTACAAACTCAAAAGTCTCCTTTTATTCCAAAATATGTTCTATGAAAACGAACGTTATAATAAAAACAAGAGTGAATCTGTTCCACCCTCCACAATTTTTATTGCCTCCCAGTTGAGGGGAGAAGATCTATTTATAGAACTCAGTCACATGATTTACATCTGCCTGTTTTTTCATCAGGATAGATACTTATTCGGTTTGTGTTTCCACTATGTAACGTAAGAGACTAACTCTCGCTTCTTTAATTTTCTTTTTCTTTTATTTTTCATTAAAAAGTACAAATTAAAATTACAAAAGGTGTCGACATGATTTTTTGCATTATAATAATTAATTTACTAATTAAGTCTTTTACAGAGAGAAAAAATAATCAATATATAAAAATAAAATATTAAGAAAATTGCATTATGGGACACCAGAATCTTCAGAAAAGGTAAGCTCATATTTTTTCAATATTTTCGTTTTTTAAATAAATAATTGCTTTTTCAACTTTTTATTTAATGAGCTTAAACTGTTCTACCAAATTAAAATATTTCCAAAACTCTCGAACAACAAAGGCATAAATTCTCTACTTTCTGACTGACAAGGGTCTATCTTTCAAGTTCTAATCACCGATTTTCTTGAAAAAATTACAGAAAATAGTTTATGCTGCAGTGGAAAAAAAATTAGCTGCTGAATCGCTACAGGAAAGTCGCAAAAAATTATTAAACTTTACGTTTTGAACTCTAAATACGAAAAAGCCATCGCCAAATATCATTAACTTTTCTTCAATGATGCCAAGGAACTTAAGTATAGGAAGGTAGTATTTTCTATCGCTCTAGAGGTTACGGAAGCAAGGAAGCGAGCCCCTTCAGGGAGGATCAAAATTAAGATGGCATGTCTCCAGCATAGATATAGTAATATATATAGATCTATCATCCCCATGTTAACGTGCAAAGATTTTTGATGCCGAAAATTTTTTTGGCATCAGCCATGAGAGAGTATAAAACTCGGAAACAATAATGGAATAGAGTGTTGATATTGTTACAAAATTGTCCCAGCCGTTAGCTTCAGCTACGATGGAAAACTGCGTCTTATATACATGCCAGGAGGAACTGCCGTCGTAGATAGATAGCTTAATAAATTTGTGATTCTGGCTTCTTCTCTTAGTCTAAGATCCCGCTGCAAAATTGCTACATTCATCGAGTATGTAATCAAAATCAGATTTTTATATTCAGTTATAAAAGGGACAATATGTTTTAGCCGGGTTGCCTAATAAAATGTGCCCGCTAGTATTTTTAATTAAATTAATATTAATTGACTTTTTGGAGAGAAATTTCATTCATTTGTTATTGAAATAAACTATACTCCACATCACAGACATATACATAGTGAACTTGAAAAGTAATGGTTGCCGCTGCGCGTTTGGCCGCTACCTCTTCGCAGCCAGGTGCAAACAGGTAGTTTTTTGGGGCGTTTATACGTTCATGGCGTATATTCATCATTTATATATCAAATTAAAGCTAATTTTTTTCTGCACATGGTAAACTTCGTCTGCCAATGTAAAAGTGGCCGCAAGTAGGGGTTGCCAGCTGTTAAAGATTGCTTAGAATGAAAATTAGCGCGCTACATCGTTCGTCAGATAAGGATGGCGATAGCCAATTGTACGCGTTTTTGAAGCTTTTGCGCATGCGTCGATTGATAGTGTTCTCAACCAATGGCACAAACAGTTGTAGAAAAGAATTTCAGAACTCCAAAAGAAATATAATTAATAAATATTTGTGTGGTTACATTTAAAATTCCCTATAAATATAAAACATTTATTTCTCAATAAATAATCAAATTGTCTTTTCTCTATATAATTAGAACATATAATAAATATTTGTGAAAAATAATAACCCTGGTTATTCATGTAGACGAAGTTTATATTATACCTGTAATGTTTTAGGAAATATTTGACTTTATTTATTTTTTTATTATAGATTACATATTAATTAAATATTCAGTAAATAGGACAGATTACTTGAGGTATACAAACTAAACGGAACATTGAAAAAATGATTAAATATTTATTGAAACCTATATTACATTTTTATATAATTTATTCAAAATCTGAATCATCGCTACTCTCACTTTCATTACAGCTATCATGTTCATCGTCACAAATATCAAAATCCTCTTCATTATCAGTACGAATGATAATAGAATTATATAGCACACTTTCAACTTGCATTGGCGCTGAATCTCCTAAGAACCATGTTGGTTTGAGAAAACCATCTAGGATCCACCCATTATTTTCTGCGTTAAACTTAATACAATTCGGCTCAGTAGCATTTAGCCACATCGAATTAACAAAGATCGTCCGCAACAATTTTTGCTTTAAAGATTTCCAGCAAGGTAGAATATTAGTAGAGTTGAAGCCCTTAAGTTTTTTCAAAAACTTTTCATTGTTTTTTTTTTTCGTAGCATTACGTCTTATTGAACAAAATGAATCTTACAGTATTAACATTTTGGCAATCAACGATACCATACATAAGGCACATAAACTCTTGAATAACAGCAGTTTTACTTTCGTCAAAAATGTCATTAGGGTCAGTCAAAGATGCGAAAACTTGTTGAATTCACGGGTGTTTAACAAAAATGTTATAGGGCCTTACTTTCCCTTTATTGAAGAATGCAGTCGTATAGTCACAACCTGTGAATGCGTGAAACGCTGGCAACGCAATACATAAAGTTGGGCTCAATTTTTTTGACAATTCCGTACAATTTATACATATTTCGTCTTTACTATTCTTTTTTTTTTTTTTTTTTTTTTTTTTTGGATGTACTATTTGCCAACCAAATTTGTAAATGAGGAAATTTGTGCAGATTACCTAGTATAATTATTAAAATATCAGTGTCACTTGCTTTCACCAATATTTTAGACTCTTTACCTACTTTGCTTATATGAAATACTATTCTCGTATCTGCTTCCTCATGTTGGCATTCTAATTCAGTTTCCTCTTGTTTCACAACGCAATTTCCAGAAGAGTAATATGAAAAACATTGTTCTCCAACAGTAATAAAAATTTTTTTGTTTCCTAATACTGAAATAAAAGAGTTGTTATCCAAGTGAGAAGCTAAAAATTTAACTAGAGCTTCTTTAAAACGAAAATTCTTTAAGCTTTTTGTAAAATCACTGTGTCTCGTTTGTAACGGACCATTAATTGTATATGGAATATCAATTTCCTGTCGATCTTCTCTTTCACAATCTTTGATTGAAGGCGTTAAATATCTATCAAATATGATATGTACTTCGCGAGCGCTTTTTGAACAAAGCTTCACCAATATCGATTCAGCTAGCTTTCCAAATGTTTGCGGCAAAGTAGAGCCAATCTGATACAAATAGTAGAAACCATCAATAATTTCTATATCAATTTGTCCGGGATTGGCTGATGCAATCTGTGATGTTAATTGTTTACTTAAAGCAGATTTGTCCGTTTTGAGCATGTAGCCTGAACAATGGAATAGTGCAAGCGATATTGGTGCAAGAGGATATGACAAACAGTACTCAATGTCAATCTTGTTATTTATAGCTGTTGCCAACACCCGTCCAAAAATGTCTCGTTCCATTTTAATTAAAGCTTTGTTGTCTCCGGTGTTACTCTTGATCCTTTTTTTTACACAATCAGATGCAAAATTATGTATTTTATTACGTCTATTTGATTTCACAAATCTTGTAGGATCTTCAAAACATTCTGAAAAAAATTTCAACTTTTGTTCTTGACTCAATGACTTGCTGTTCAGTAAATAATTTGTAACATCTAAAGATGCCGCCTTACCAGTTGACAGATTGAACAAAATATTTTTGTCCAGGTTTTCAGAAAAAGGATTCATTGTTTTCTTTATGGTTTCAATAATGCTGTCCAAAGTTTTGTTATCGTTTTAAAATTTCCCGAAAAATCAAGTTTTTTTTTTTTTTTTTTTTCTCCAAAAAAATCCCCAACTCAGTTTATGCTAAAAATGTAAAGAAAAGAAAAAAAAAAAAAAAAAAAAGAAATTAAAGAATATTTAATAAATTTAAGCTCACATTTTTTCCCCAAATAAAGCTATTTTTCGTAAAAAAAAAAAAAGATCTTTCAACACATTACTTTCCTATTTCAGAAATAGAATCCAGAATCAATGCATTATCATCTAATACACATTTTTTTTTTTTTTTTGGTGCGGATTTTAAGTAAAAGTTATTGCCAATTTTAAAGAAAACCCCATATCCCCCCCCCCCAAAAAAAAAAAAAAAAAAATCATTTCCCCAAACTACGCCCCACGAAATCTTTGCCCCCAAACATTTTCTCCGAAAATTCAGAAATCCCCGAAATCGAGAAAAATCCCCAAGTCTGGCATCACTGATGAAATAGCAGCTGAATAGTTGCGAACACTATCAATCGACACATGCGCAAAAGCTTCAAAAACGCGTACAATTGGCTATCGCCATCCTTGTCTGACGAACGATGTAGCGCGTTAATTTTCATTCTAAGCAATCTTTAACAGCTGGCAACCCCTACTTGCGGCCACTTTTACATTGGCAGACGAAGTTTACCATGTGAAGAAAAAAATTAGCTTTAATTTGATATATAAATGATGAATATACGCCATGAACGTATAAACGCCCCAAAAAACTACCTGTTTGCACCTGGCTGCGAAGAGGTTGCGGCCAAACGCGCAATGGCAACCATTACTTTTCAAGTTCACTACGTATATGTCTGTGATGTGGAGTATAGTTTATTTCAATAACAAATGAATGAAATTTCTCTCCAAAAAGTCAATGAATATTAATTTAATTAAAAATACTAGCGGCCACATTTTATTAGGCAACCCGGCCAAAACATATTGTCCCTTTTATAATTGAATATAAAAATCTGATTTTGATTACATACTCGATGAATGTAGCAATTTTGCAGCCGGATCTCAGACTATCTCTTTCTTTTCAGTTTCCTGGGGCATGGATTCCAACTTTTCTTCCAGTTTTCTCTCCAGATCTTCTCCTATTCTCTTCAATTTACCTTCCATCTCAGAAAACCTTCCTTTCAGTTCCTGATCAACATTTTCTTTAACTTTCTCCTCGAAATTCTCTTCCATCTTCATAAATCTCTCTTCAAAATTCCTTTCTACTTTCGTAACATTTTCTTCTATCTTCATAGCTTTCTCTTCAAAACTCTCTTATATTTTCAAAACTTTCTCTTCAAAATTTTCTTCCATCTTTATAACTTTCTCTTATATTCCATCCATTCTATTTTTCATCACAGTTAATTTACCCTCTATTGATTCTTTCACCGTTGAAAGCTCTCTCTTCAACTCATCTTGATTAGATTTAATCTCTTCGGTCAAACTGACTTCCAATTCTTTTTGTCCTTCCTTCATTCTTTCGATCAATCCGGTTTCCATCTCTTCCTGTCCTGTTTCCATTTTCTGTATCAATTCAGATCTTAACTCATTCATCTGAGCAGTGAGACCTTCTAGAAATTTCTTCATTTCTTGCTCCATAGCTCTCGTTATCACCATTCACAGACAAATCCCACTTCTGACACCAGAAATGTTGCGTAGTTGGGGGTTCGTGAGTTGTCCGAGAATGAAAGGCCAAACTTACAAAAAATTCAGTAATTTATTCACAGAAAGTTCCAGAAAAATACAGGTCCATAAACCAAATATCAACTTCAATTCAAGCAGTAAACACAGCTTAAACAACAGCTGTCAATAGCAAATCCACAGTACAAACTGTATAGCAATAACACTTGAAGCAAGTCTCTTTCAAAGAGGCTCAAACAATGCAAGCATTAGCGAAGCTGGCTGAGAACTGAACTGAACTAGCCTTGGCGGGAAAGCGCTCTTATATACCCCTGTAGAAAAGTGTGGAACGTTCCAGAAATCTCCATATCTCATCAGCCAATGGGATTAGAGCTTCCATATTTGGTATATCCCTAATAAGGATTTTCTCGCCAAGGTCGCCAAAAAATCGCCAAGGTGGGAAAAAGTCGCCAAATTTGGCGCCAAATCCATTACCTGCTTTATTGGGGCTTTTTAATGCGTTTTTAAGGGGGGGAAAAGCTATTTCAACGCTAAAACGACTAGAAATGCACAAAATTAGCACTTTATCGACTTACTACGCCTCTTTGAAAGAATTTATACAAAAATAAACACAATTATTTACAATTTTGTAACAATACGTATTGAAAATGCCGAAATACTGCGTGGCTGGTTTTTAATTGTACAAATACATTTATGAAAAGAAGTGGAATAAGTTTTCTTAAGTAAGTTAAATTTAACTAATTTATGAAAAAAATGATTTTTTATAATCAGTTGCTTTGTTATTATTATGGTTTAAATACTGTTTTGATTTTTAATGGAATACATTTTTTTTTAATTTTAATATTTTTTAAGTTTTATATTAGTAAGTAATATCGAATTTTCAAAATTCTTTTAAATGTAGTTAGCAGCGGCACAGGTAAAGCTCGCTAGTTTTAATATATTATAACTATTACCACAAGACTTTCTTCTACATATAATCCTATACAATTTTACGCAATACAAATTATTTATTAAGTTATAATTTATTAAAGATATTTTCCATGATGAATGCAGACGATTTTTTGCTTAAAGTAGTATAATAATAAATGCTGAAAAAAATCATTTTTGTGCATGCATGAAAAGATATACAGTCGAACCTCGTTAACGTATCTCAAGGGGGATCAAAAATCTACTCATGTTATGAGTAGTTCATGCTATCAGTATCTGATCGTCATATAACTAAAGTAATCTTCATTTTGACGGGGATTGTGGTAACAGTTCATGTTAAAAGTAATTCACGTTAACAGTGTTCACGTTAACGAGGTTCGACTGTATATATCTATATTAATAAAATCAGACTTTTGTCTGTAAATTTGTCGGAATCGAAAAATTTTGCGATATCTTCACGTTTCACACCCCATGAAAGCCGAAAATGACTTCAGAAAATTTTGCCTGTGTGTGTGTGTGTGTGTGTGTGTCTGTGTGTGTGTCATCGTGTCCGAATGTCGCTTTTTTTGTCCGGGAATCACTTGAGAACGGCTGGACGGAATTCAACGACGTTTGGCAGGAATTTAGGTCTTCACCCAACTTAAAATTATATCTATCAACTTTTCAGAAATTCCACCCCGTTCCCCCCCTAGGGGGTAAAAGACTAAAACACGTTTGTCCGGGCATCACTCGAGAACGGCTGGACGGAATTCAATAGCGCTTGGCAGAAACTTAGGTCTTCACCCAACTTGAAATTATATCTATAGAAATTTTCAAAATTATGATTAGTGTTTAAATTGTGTGTAAAAAAGTCTGCGCATGCGCCATAAATATTTTTTCACTAAAATGCTTTGAATGAAAAAATGAAATATAAAAATAAATTTTTAAGGTAAAGACTTTTGTATTCGCGTGATTTTCACTACAAATTATGAAAAGATTGAAATGAAGTGTTGCCATCTAAGTTTCATACTTTAGTTAATTTTATAAAATCTAATTGTCGTATCGAAAAACTGTTTACACCGCAGAATTCAGAAAAATGACCTCTTTCATTTGGTACTGAATTTGTAACGATAGGTCTGATACTTCTAATTTATTTTCCCCTTTTTCCGTTGCCACTTAAATTTCATACTTTAGTTATTTTAAAAAAATCTAATTGTCGCATCGAAAAACTGTTTGAACCCCTGGATTCAGCTAAATCGCCCCTTTCATTTGGTATCAAACTTATAAATATAGGTCTGATATTTCTAATTTATTTTACCCTTTTTCCGTTTTCAACCCAGATTCGATATGGAACAGCTTTAGTATTGGTTCCCTTTGGCAAAATTTGAAATTCGGCACCGAAGTAGCTCGGACGTTTCTCGCCAAGATCTTTAATTGCACAATTGAGATAGCCAATTCGGTTCATCGCAAAAATGGCTTAAAATATTTAAAGTCACCAAAGGGTTCCGATACTGAAGCTGTGCTTTTTTAATTTTTTTTAGTGCTAGAGGCCTATTTCAGTCGGTACAGTTGTCGAATTTTTATAGGTCACTCTTAATTAGTGCTAGAGGCCTATTTCAGTCGGTTTATTGAATGGGGATTTATTGAATGAAGTCCCCCCAAGGCACAACTTTGACATGAGTCCCCCCCAGGCCCAACTTTGACATGTTTCCCCCCCAAGGTACCCCTATTTCAGTCGGTCCAGCGTTGTCGAATTTTTATAATACACTCTTAATAGTGCTAAGGGCCTATTTCAGTCGATTTATTGAATGGGGATTTATTGAATGAAGTTCCCCCAAGGCACAACTTTGACATGAGTCCCCCCCCAGGCCCAACTTTGACATGAGTCCCCCCCAGGCCCAACTTTGACATGAGTCCCCCCCAAGGTACCCCTATTTCAGTCGGTACAGCGTTGTCGAATTTTTATAATACACTCTTAATAGTGCTAAGGGCCTATTTCAGTCGGTTTATTGAATGGGGATTTATTGAATGAAGTCCCCCCAAGGCACAACTTTGACATGAGTCCCCCCCCCAGGCCCAACTTTGACATGAGTCCCCCCCAAGGTACAACTTTGACATGAGTCCCCCCAAGGTACCCCTATTTCAGTCGGTACAGCGTTGTCGAATTTTTATAATACACTCTTAATAGTGCTAAGGGCCTATTTCAGTCGGTTTATTGAATGGGGATTTATTGAATGAAGTCCCCCCAAGGCACAACTTTGACATGAGTCCCCCCCAGGCCCAACTTTGACATGAGTCCCCCCCAAGGTACAACTTTCACATGAGTCCCCCCCAAGGTACAACTTTCACATGAGTCCCCCCCAAGGCACACCTTTGACATGAGTCCCCCCCCCCAAGGCACACCTCCCCCTCATTGGGAAAAAGAGAAAAAACGTTGTTTTGCGGCTATAAGACAGTTTGGACTTCCAACGTTATTTGTTACAATATCTGCAGCTGAAACACATTGGTTTGATTTAATGAAAACTTTATCTTGGAATTTAGATCGTCACGAATTAACTAAAGAAGAATTTGTCGATATTAACAAGTTTAGCAGTAGGCCTCTGGCACTAAATTAAAATCTCTCAATTTCAGATTTTCATGTTTTAAATAATGAAATAATGTCGTGTCTGTATATATATATATTTTTTTATTTATAATATTGCCTATTAAAGAATTCTGTGGTCCCGAAATTTGGTGCGTAAATTGTTTATATGCACCCGGCACTTATTGTAACTGCATTTCACGAAATTCGAAATCCCCCCCCCCCTCCTTCTCGGAGTCGGAGGGCAATAAACATGTGTAAAAACATGTTTTTCCGTTTGAATTCGCTTTGAATTATCTTAGAATGGCGAATTTTGGTGTGTGGATATTGATTAAGTGTACGCATTATGTACATTGGTGGGATTTTGCAAAACTTCAAACTCACCCGCTGAGGGTGGGGAAGTAAGAAGTGGGTAAGTTGTGCCGAAGACAGTGGGGACCCAGAATCCTCACATTGGGAGCGAGAAAACCTCTACTAATCACAGCGAGAACTTAGGTTATTAATAAAGATATGGCATTTTGACAACTCATTTAAGTTTAATGTCCAGCGAAGCGGGCAAAGCCTGCTAGTATATATATATATATTATATATATAACAATAGAAATAAAAGAAATCGGTAGCTTCGTTTTAAATTAATACAGATTTATGGTTCAACCATTCGTTTTAGAAATATTGACGAGTTCTTTCTAAAATATTCACATCGAAAATTTACACAGGCCCCGGGGGAAGGGCACTTGCCTCCCAGGAGGAAATCAATGCTCCTACATGCACGCATTTTTTTTTTTTCAAGTTTATTACTACTATTATCAATAATTCATATAAATTTTACATTCATGCGTTAAAATTAACTCACATTATATACATTTATATGAAATTTTTTCCTATATTGTCATGTTAAGTACTTAGGAAAAAAAAATAGGATGGCAGCACCACCTGTTGAGTGATAGATTCCCAAATCTAATCAGCACCAGTTTAGGTCAAAGTCCAACTGAATACAAGTTTGGTCGAATTTCGTTCATAATAGGGGCTGTAATTCGAAATTGCTAGAATTGTATTTTTAGTTGTGTTAGGCGTTTCTTGCAGTTTCGAACAAGGTTTAAGAAAATATTATGACATTAATTAGTTTTTCTGCCTGTCTGCTTGCCACATGTCCGCACTCCATTTCCGAGTAAACCCAATGTCTGCTATATGTTGTGACTGGCCGTTAAAGGGTTAACGCAAATTTTCTTAAAGATGAACATATGTTCAATCGTTTTAGCTCTCTAAAAAAACATTTAACCCCAAAATTTAATCAAGATCATTACATTTATTTCCGAGTAAAAATAATTTCTATTATATGTTGCGATTGTCAGTTAAAGGGTTAACGCAAATTTTCCTGCAGATGAAGATATGTCCAAACGTTTTAGTTCTGTAAAAAAAAAAAAAAAAAAAAAAAAGACACTTAACTTTAAACTTTAATCAAAATCGTTATATCCATTTCTGAGTAAACTCAATTTCAACTACATGTTGCGATTAGCAGTTAAAGGGTTAACACTAATTTTCTTGAAGATAAGGATGTTCAATTATTTTAGGTCTCTAAAAAGCACTTATCCCCAAACTTTTATTAATATCATTATAACCATTTCCGAGTAAACATAAATTTCTACTTTATATTTCGATTGGCAGTTAAAGGGTTAACTCGAATTTTTCAAACGATAAGGCTAAGTCCAATCCGCGATTGTAATGAAATGCTCGCCCTCTGGTGGGCTAAGGTGAAATTATCACACCACTGCATATCCTCATATTATGCAATCGACTTTCCATGATGAAATGGCGGAGAAAGAATAATAATTACACGTGGCTGTTATATTTACTAACAACTGCAGTGTTCAGAGAGCGCCATCTATCGATCATTACAAACGCGGATCGTTTTTTCGACCCAAAAAACTCCTAAACAGACAGAAATAACAAATCGAAACGATAAATTTATTTAAATGTCGTTATTCCGTAAAAAAAAAAAAAATCTGGAGTGACTCCACTCGACTTTCCGAACATTGAGTAACTAACAGTTTTGTAGATAAAATAAAGAAAGAGGAGTTGCTAAACAAACAAAAAAGAGAAAACCTTAACAGAGTGTTTGAGTATTTTTCTCCATATATCACACGAGGTTTTATTTAACGCTACTGAACTTTGAGCCCTTAGATCATAAGGATAAAGAATTTTTCGTTGTGTCCCTGTAAAAATCTATAAATGCTAGATTCACCAAAATGCTTATAGTTAGTGCAACAGTGATTTATAATATTCATACAAATTTTCAGCTCAATTGAATAAGGCGTTTAGATGCTATCGCTGGTCTCATAGGCCATTAAGATAAAGAATTTTCCTTTGTGTCCCTGTAAAAAACTGTAAGTGCTAGATTCACCAAAATCTATACAGTTGGTTCAAATGTGACCTATAACATGTGTACAAATTCTTCGTTGAGATTAATGAGGCGTTTAGACGCTATCACATTTTTAAAAATTTGGCAAAGAATTTTTCTTTGTGTCCCTGTAAAAAAACTATAAGTGCTAGATTCTCCAAAATGTATACAGATTGAGTATCTGTGACCTATAATATGTGTATAAAGTTTTTGCTCAATTGAATAAGGCGTTTAGATGCTATCGCACTTTTAAGATTTTGGTCCCTTGGCCATAATGATAAAGAATTTTTCTTTGTGTCCCTGTAAAAAAACTATAAGTGCTAGATTCACCAAAATCTATAGGGTTCTTACTATGGTGACTTACAATATACGTACCAACTTTCAGCTTATTCGAACAAAGCGTTTAGACGCTAGCGTGTTCACTCACAGACATACACACATACATACACACATACATACACACATACATACACACACACATACATACATCATCGTAAAAATAGTGAAAACGGACTCGTTGGACCTCGAAACGTATAGAAACATCAAAATCTCGAATTTGGATTTTTGACAGGATTACAATACTTTCCTCACTATAGTGTTCGGAAAGTAAAAAAAAAAGAAGAAGAAGAAGAAAAGAGAGAAAGAAAAATGAGTATCTGGAGTTTTTTCATTCATCTTTAGTACATAAATTATTCATAAATTTTATTTCCTAAATTATCTGTGTGTAATCCCGTGTATATTCACTCGGGGAAAGACATCCTTAAGAGAGTAAACTGGCCGTCTTCCTCCGAGTAAAAAAGGCATCACTTTTTCGCCCTCGCTGATCAATCTATGTCTTATTACTATATCTATAGTCTCCAGAACATCCCTGGGAGTCGCCTGAAATTCCTGTAGGTCGCCTGAAATTCCCACTGCGTAGCTATCCGCGATTGTAATGAAATGCTCGCCCTCTGGTGGGCTAAGGTGAAATTATCACACCACTGCATATCCTCATATTATGCAATCGACTTTCCATGATGAAATGGCGGAGAAAGAATAATAATTACACGTGGCTGTTATATTTACTAACAACTGCAGTGTTCAGAGAGCGCCATCTATCGATCATTACAAACGCGGATTGTGTGAAGTTAAAACCCACTCAACACTCAACATATTTTCTGAAATCTAGAAGTTTCTATTTAGAAAAAGTGACGTTATGTTTTATGTTAGATCTAACATTTTCAATTATTTTATGTAATGTTTCAATACTGCATGTATTTAAAATAATGCAATTTCAATTTCAGATTTACTTTAACATTACTCCAAATTACACGTAATCTGGAGTAATTTAATATCTGAAGTTCTCGGCATGTGCATTTATACAAATTTGCAGACAATTTAAAAATTAATCTGAATTATAATATTTGATTGAACATTTGATTATTAAAATATTTGACTAACGTTTGATTATTGAAATCTTTGACTGAAATTAATACTGAAAAAAAAAGAAAAATATATACAGACACGACATTATTTCATTATTTAAAACATGAAAATCTGACATTGACAGATTTTAATTTAGTGCCAGAGACCTACTGCTAAACTTGTTAATATCGACAAATTCTTCTTTAGTTAATTCGTGACGATCTAAATTCCAAGATAAAGTTTTCATTAAATCAAACCAATGTGTTTCAGCTGCAGATATTGTAACAAATAACGTTGGAAGTCCAAACTGTCTTATAGCCGCAAAACAACGTTTTTTCTCTTTTTCCCAATGAGGGGGAGGTGTGCCTTGGGGGGGGACTCATGTCAAAGGTGTGCCTTGGGGGGGACTCATGTCAAAGTTGTACCTTGGGGGGGGACTCATGTGAAAGTTTACCTTGGGGGGACTCATGTCAAAGTTGGGCCTGGGGGGGGGACTCATGTCAAAGTTGGGCCTTGGAGGGACTCATGTCAAAGTTGTACCTTGGGGGGGACTCATGTCAAAGTTGGGCCTGGGGGGGACTCATGTCAAAGTTGTGCCTTGGGGGACTTCATTCAATAAATCCCCATTCAATAAACCGACTGAAATAGGCCCTTAGCACTATTAAGAGTGTATTATAAAAATTCGACAACGCTGTACCGACTGAAATAGGGGTACCTTGGGGGGGGACTCATGTCAAAGTTGGGCCTGGGGGGGGGACTCATGCCAAGTTTTGCCTTGGGGGAACTTCATTCAATAAATCCCCATTCAATAAACCGACTGAAATAGGCCCTTCGCACTATTAAGAGTGTATTATAAAAATTCGACAACTGTACCGACTGAAATAGGCCTCTAGCACTAATAAGTAAATCAAAATTAATATATTTAAAATGTTTAAGGTTGAGTAGGTTTTAATTGGCTCTACAGTTCTGCAATGGACAAAAGTTATAATTAAAATTAATAATTTCAGTTTCGAGTAAATTTAATAGTGAAATACAACCAAACTTACAGACGTTAAACATGTAGCTTACTTCGTATGTTGCATTCGAAGAAGAAACCATCTTCTTTTTTGTATAAATATTATGAAAACGCAATGTTGCGTATTCTTTCACCGTTCTAGGTCACCAAATTGTCGGATGTCGTACTAATTATCACAATTTTTATATGTAAAATAAATCAGCACATCACGACATATCAAATATCTATTAACATTAAAAAAAAAAAAAGTATAATATTCTTATTATATTATTACGATGGTAACGTAATTCTCGTTGCCAACAATGAATAATAAGCAATAATAATTTTTTTACAAATTCAAACGATAATAACATCTTTTATAATTCGAATAACTCTGCAGGCGCAATAATTTTTCAAACAATAATCAGATTGTCACCTACTGACCACTGCGTAGCTATCCGCGTTTGTAATGATCGATAGATGCCGCTTTCTCAACTGCAGTTGTTAGTAAATATTGCCACGTGTAATAATTGCCACGTGCATTTATTATTGTGCTTTCTTGTTGTTCTATCATTATTTCAGCGTGAAAGCTATCAGTAGTATGATAATTTCACCTTAGCCCACCAGAGGGCGAGCATTTCATTACAATCGCGGATAGTGTGTAATTAAATCCTCTCAACCTCAACTTCGACCTTAGATATTGTACTATATAGGGCAGTTCCTTGTTTGTAAACAAACAACTCAACTTTTATGAGTGGTTGGCAAAAAGGCTTGGGAAAAGCATAGCGATGGAGGATCACCAATATAGTAAATTGCGCGGGAAAGTCGAGCGCGCTTTTTTGCCAACCACCAGACGTCACGAGGAAATGCTCTATATAGAATCTATCATCCCCATGTTATCATCGAGCAGATATAATAGTAGAGGGAGAATCCCTATTCTTTTCTACGGAAGAAAACGTGTCCCACATGTATCACGTGAAATTTCGCGCTGCGCTAACTTTTTTTCGCTACTTATCGCCTTCTTGGCAATGTTTTGTTTCCCATTAAAAATAATTTTTAGGTTGAAAATACCAAAGAATAATTATCTCATTAGATATTCTTTGACAAATATATTATAAGAGTTATGTATTTATTATTCTTATTATTATTTATTTTTCCAATGAAAACTCTGTTAAGCGATTTTTATTCAAATAAATTACAATTTTTAAAAAAGATTAAAAAAAAAAAAAAAAATCTTTTGAATAAAATATAGAAATAAAAATATTTCAAATATATAGTATGTTGTGGCCATCACAAAACTTTCTTCTATATTATTCCTATACAAATACACACAATGTAAATTAGATATTAACAAAAATAATTTTTTATTAAAATTTCTTTTCATGATGAATGCAAACGATTTTCATTTTCAGAGATATATATATAATAATGGTTAAAGAAAGTTTATTATGTGTCCTATAGACAACATTCATATTTTAAAAACTTAATTTTTCTCCATAAGTTTTTTATTTATTTATTAAAAAAAAAAAAAAAAAAAAAAAAAAACCTGATTAATTTGTTTTTAATTATTCTATATTTATGGTTCAACCATTCGTTGTATAGGTATTGATGGGTTCTTTTCAGAAACACTAATATTAAAAATTTACATAGACCCCCCCTCCCCCCCCCAAGTGAAAAGTAATGCATTTATATTTACCTTTTTTTTTTTCATAATTGATTATTACTATTTTAAACAAGTCTTTTTAATTCACAAAAATTCTTTAAAAAACAATTCTCACTGCGCATATTTATGCGAAGTTTCGTACTTTGTTGAAACAAATAAATAAATACAATAAAATAAATATATACGGGATGACAGCGCTACCTATTGGGCGTTTGGTGTTTTGGAAGTAAGGCTGATTGACTACCCTAGGGTCCTAGGCATAAAGATGAGTGCCCTCCGTGGGGGAGTTCTTTCTAAGGGGTCCTAGTCCGTTTTTACGCAAGTTTCGGAGAAAACCACGGACAACTCCAAACAACTAAGCCAACGAGCGCGAGCTGGGATCGAATCCGGCACCTCACGTCTACCAGCTTTGAGCGCGGAACCGCTCGGTCGCTGGTGGACGATTTTCAGTAACAGCTTATAAGCACTAATTTTCGATGTTAGAACTAAATATCAAGTTTGGTTAAATTTCGTTCACTTATTTATGAGATAGAGAATCCACAAAAGTTTAGGCTTACACGAAGACACTTAAAATAGTGCAATCGTGTACAGGATATGTCAAAACGTATAAATTCGTTGGAAACCAGTGACTAAAACTTTCCATTAATCGAATACTTTCTTCTTAAATATAAAGAAGAGAATAATAAATAAAACAAATATCTAAAATAATGATGCATCTAGATTATTATTAAAAATATTATGAAGACATTAAAAAATAGAATCTGTCCTATTCTTTTTTATATTATTATAATGTAATTTCTTTTACAGTTATAAGATGAAAGTATTATATTCCTTAAATTTTTGCTCCGATTTTTGATGGGTTTATTTTTTTTTTTTTATGACAATGGGATTTTTTTTTTTTTTTTTTATGCCAATATCGTCAATAATGAAAATTAAAAATATTATTTTAATACATAATTGCTATGAGAATTAAAAATCAAGACTATATTTCGATGTTACTAGCGTCTCTTCGTAGCGGCAGACCTCTACGGAGCTAAGTGAGTTTGGCGAGAATTCACTCTTGGCGCACACTGTGGCTTGACGCTATGCGCTTACGCACAACGAGGAAAGATCACAAACCACGCGGGCGCAATACCTCTATGATTCGGCTTTCGGCTAACACAATACCGTTGTAGTTTACGCGCACAGGAGAAAGGAAAAATCTCAAAGTTATTGTCACGTGACACTTCTCGATGATGTTGTCCACACAAAGGGGTTGCCATTTCGCTCTTTACCTAAATTAAAGCTCGATGCATGTTATCATGCAAAGATTTTTGATGCCGGAAAAAAAAAAAAAAAGTTTTGGATTCAACCATTAAGTGGTATTGAAAAAAAAAAAAAGAAAGGAAAAAGAATTTGAAACTGTATCTAGAGTTTTTCATTCACCTTTAGTACAGCGTCTAGAATAAACAGTGTAGCAATCGCCTATAACCGTGATGCTAAAATGATGCTACAAAAATTAAGCTTACCCAGATGTCGCTGTGATCGAAGCTATTGCTCAAATCAAAGACTCGATTGACTTTTCCCAGTTTCGTCAGTTTAATCACGTGATCTAAGCATTTAATTAACCAATAGGGAGTCTCGGTTTTGTTGTCGTGACACTAGCTTCGATTTTGTAATCATCTGGTGACAGGCTTAATTTTTTTAGTACAATTTTATTCCCCGCTTTCCACACGTTTATTCTAGACCTTTAGTAAATGAATTATTCATATTTTTTTTTTTTTATATTCGTGTGTAAGACGGTCATATTTTGGTGAAATCGCCGCCCTGCCAACTGTGCTTCCATGGCCCTTTCGCCTTTTCCCTCAAAATAATGTGACCAAATAGTCCCACTTTCTGGAATTTTTTTTTCTCCCTTTCTCCGTTTAAACTCGTTTTCCAAATAAAGCCTTTGTCGCAATCACGGATCACACAATAAGTCGCAATGTGCTGCCTTCTGAATCTGCTGGTCCCAGGTTCGAATCCTGGTGCGGGCATGGATGTTTGTATGGTTGGTTTGGTTTTACGTCGCACTAGTGCTGCGCAGATGGGCAATTGGCGACGGTCTGGGACTCACCCCTAGAGGCTAGAGGTGGTCCGGAGAAATGCCATCACAATTTTGATCCTCTACTACTTTTAAATTGGAGACACCTGGCTGATTTGTCCTCACTTTTTCCTCCTGAAAATTTGGTCGCCTTATCCAAAAATTATAATATATTTATTTATTTATTTTCCTGTAGAAATTTCTCGTCGCCGGAATCGGAAACGTTGAAGGTAACTTTGGACAACTCAACGTTACTGGAGCAAAAAAGCACGTCGTTATGGTTATGATGTTTTTGTTTACATTCTGTCGTCTTCATGTTCTGGGGTTTGTCGATCTATATTTATTATAAAGAGTTATTTCATTTGATAAATATTTATTATTACTGATTTTATAAATTTGATGCTATATGTTTATTATACACAGTCTATATAATATTCGTTCTGACTTTTTAAATCATTGAAATTATTTCACAATCATTCTCTGCTTTTTCGTAATTCACGCAGATAATCTGAAACCTCTTCTCGAGTTTTATCCCTTTTGGTTTGAATTAAGTTTTGCATATTATTTAGGATTAAACTTAGTGAAAATAAGTCTTTGAATTTATTTGGCATATTTGGGGCTTTATATACATTTGGCAATTCTCGAATTAGCCAAGATACCAAGTGTATGAATTCTCCACATAACAAAACAGCATGAAAACAAATTAATTTGCCGATCGCGACTATAAATATGTCAACGTAGACGATTGTTTAATTTCATCAAGGTAAACTGTAAGTGTAAGAAAAAATTTATTCATTAGCGTTGATTAGATGATTTTAATCGTAATGCTTCAATAATTTACAATAGATATATTTTTATAATTTCCATGTTTCAAAATGCTAGCTTCCACTATTTTTTTTTTTTTTTTTTTTTTTTTTTTTGTAGGTATAAACGATGAATATATAAACATAAAAAGTATAATAATTGATAAAACAATAATTTTAAAGGCAACTAAAAGCTGAATATGTATATATATATATGTGTGTGTGTATGTATAATTTATGTAATGTAAAGTTTAAATATTTTTCATACTTTATAATTTTTTGCTTTTTAAAAGTTCTGTTGAAGCTATTATGCACTGTGAAATGCTCGATTTTGCGCACATATCATCATAAAATTTAGGTAGTTTCCCTGATATGTGCATTCAATTGAATTTATATATGGAAATCATTTTGCAAATTATTGGGACATTTAAATAAAAAAATACACATTTTAAAAAATCGTTTGTTATGCTTTTTTATTTCAATACAGCAATAATGAAATAATAAAACAAAATCAAACCAATGAAATAAAAAAATTAATAAATATAGCTTCATTACTGCACATGAACCCTAAATTACATGAAATTTAGGTTCACAGCAATCATCATTATTATTTATATATATATATATAAAAAAAAATGTATATTAATATTTCACTGTGTGTAAAATTTGGGTGTACGGCAATCACTGTCATGCACCTATATATGCCTCACATACAAGGTAGTACATAATTTGTATGGATTATAACGGATTAATTTTTATCTTAAAATAGAAAGAAGCATGCTACAAGGCTTACATCTATAGCATAGAAATTGTCCTTAACCTGAACACTACTAGGCATATTACACGATAGAGGCTGGCAAGAGACTAGCATGGCCTGTTGGGTAAAAAAAAAAAACACACAAGTTATCATTTTTGTTAGTGCTATCTCTTGGATAGATATATAGTTAAAACACATCTGCAGCAATATTTTTATTGGAATTTTTATAATTTAAGAAAAAAATTAAACTAAGATATTGATGTATGATAGACTTCACAATACAATCAACTACTTCAAATGTTATATATTTGTATAAACTAGTATCACTCAATGGTCAAACTTCAACAACAACAACAAAAAAAAAAAGGTCATAAAATTCTTTAAAAAATGTATTTTCTATTGAAGCTGGTGAATCAGTTTTCACCTTTATGACAACATAAAGTAAATTCTGTCGACTGTCATAAGGTCTTTTCATTTAAAATGTTTAGCATTATATTCTGGTCTCTGTCTGCAATATTAAAACTATCAAAATTCATTAGAATTATTCTTCATGTTGATTTGAATGCATATTGTAAAAAATAAATAAATAAAGTACTATCAACGTCTTCATTCACATGATAATGCATATCCTTTATGAATTTCTGTATCTCTTTGCTTCTCAACCCAATCTATCAAATTTCTTCTTTTGAATATTTCAATAGCAAAGAACACTGTCAGTATTGAAACAATAGGTCAACAGTTTAAAAAGTAAATAAAATTGATCTAAATTATGCAATAATTTAATAACAATGGGCCAATTTTCTTATAGGTTGACATGATGTTTGGCTAACTATGACACACTCTGATAGGAAACCTCAACATTAAAATAAAAGAAGCTTTCTCACAGGTTTATGTTCTGCTAAATTCATTGGAGGAAATTTTTGTTTCAATATTAATTTCCAAATGCATGTCCCTTTTTTACCAGTCTTCTATTTTTCTTAAGAAAATGTAATTTTGCAAAGAAAAAAAAAAAAATATTTTTTTAAAATTGCTTTATAACTTTGTTGTAAGTTGAAGTTAATCATTGAAATATCGATATTGTGGCTGATTACTGAAATATGGGATCATTTTGCACTGATTTATAAAATTCATGTTTGATCATCAAACACAGCTTAACTGTGCATTCTCCCCCCCCCCCCCCTTCCCTGTGATGTAAATACATCACTTTCCATTAACGAGCATTTGCTCGTCTTCATATTCCCCCTGCCTCAGCTCAGCCTTAAGGTTGGTTTTCTGCTACACTCCCATTTTGGACGACTGCAGGGTTCTTCTTTCTCCCTCAGTGCTGAGGTGATTCGTTCTTGAAGATCACGTGCGACCAATGAGAGATGCGTCTCTGTTGCGAGCATTTTTAATTTAACGGGAAGTCAGTTGGTACTTGACAGTTGATATACACGGCTGGTTTTTGTGGCTCTGTGAAATTGGAAGTAAGTTTTGTTTTCTGCCATTACATAGGAATCGTAATCGAAACACCATGTAGTTCATAAAGGCTTTAATCTCTTGGCTTTAGGTCGGTGGACATTTTTCCGGCCTTGCCTAGTTGGTGAAACTTTTTATATCGATAGCTTCAGATTAATTAATGAAAATCTAAATTCTTTGTTTCCTAAATTCATTGCCATCCAGAATTTCAAAATGGTGATAATTGAATGCAAATTTCATTATCCAGTTCCACTTATGGAAAATCCATTTTAGTCCATGGAACTATGCATTGAATTTAAATGAATCTTTTATTATCTGGATAAGCGAGAGTCAATAGACGTAAGATTATTATTTATGTTAAATATTATCAAATATTTTATCTGTATTTTTTTACAGTTTGTAAGTGTGACAGTCGAACGATCTTGCTTTCTGAGTGATATGCCATAAATATAAAGCGAAGAGAAGCAGCGGTCTGTTTAATGACTCTTGTATGATTTTCAAGATATTTGCTTTTAGCTTCAAATCTTTATTTCAGCTGCAGATTACGTGCCTTTATTTGAAATCATATTTATGACTATAAAAGAAACGTTATTGTGGCCACGTTATTAAAAGTCAATTATTAACACCTTTAATTAAGTTCAATAATTATTACCCCCCCCCCTCTCTCAACCCCACCGATTGAAATTTGCTATTTATGCATTTATGTTGAAATCTGCAATTTATAAATATATTATTTTATTATTACCATGTAAATCAATAGAATTCATGTATTTTTTAAGCAGAAGCTGATTCCCTTATTACGTGGTTATTCAACCATAAATTTAAGCAAAATTCCTGAGTCCTGATATCTGATTGCTGAAATATGCTATATTTTTGCAGCTGGTTAAAAAAATACTCAAATTTTTCATCCATATTTTCTGACAAACCTTTTTTAAGTTATCTGATTTATGTAAAGGTTTCATTTTAAAATTATGAATATTTGTGAAAGGTTCATTTTGAGACCCAAAATTTTCCTAAATAAAATAGAACTCTGATCTCCATAATTTGTCTTGTATTTTTGAGACAAAAAAAAAAAAAAAAAGGCCAATTCTTAAATTGTTTATAAAAAAAATACTTAAATAAATAAATAAATAAAAATATTTTTCTTCTAAATAGTGGCAATTGTTCTGCAGTTAAGTCATTTGCTGTGCAAGTTACATTGCATTTTTGACACATTCTGCTCCTGGAGTATATTTTTATTGCACTATGGAATATCTTAATTTTTAAATAGTTCAATTAGATTTTTTTTTTAAGTATTTTATTAGTATAAGTTTAAAATATTCTTTTACGTGTGGTAGAAATGTATTTCAACATATTCATAATGCTTTGCATAAATGGAAACAGAAAATAAATATGTAAATATTCTTTTTAACCATATCAAAGGTCGCTCTGGCCGTGGACTTGAAAATGTGGGAATCACAATGACTCATTATAGAATTGCGAGTCAAATTCTAAAATGTGTGCTTCAGTTTCTAAATAATTGCCTGAAACATGAGTAAGTGTAAAGCATTATCTATTCTATTTTACAAGGAACAATCATGAACTGTGACACACCGATTCTAACCAAACTTTGCAGGTAGTTAAATGGTACAGAAATATATACTCCTGCCAATTTATATCCGCAAATGTTACTTCAGACCAGATGTATTGGTATTCGAAGTTGAAACTTTTTTTTTTTCATTATTGTAACATCATTCAACTCATTATTTCAGATTGTTTGCAAGAAAGAATGTAGATGTATATGTTTATAAAATTCTACAAAAATAGACATGTAAATATATCACGTATTGCTTGATATGCTCCATGTTACCATGTTATATAATAAAATAGGAATTAAAGTATTAAAAATTCTAATTGAAATCTTTTTTACATAAAAAACACAATGTTATTTTTCAAGCCTTTTAAAAAGTTAATTCTAGAGCAAGAAAAATATGTACGTACAGACAATTAAAAATACGATTTAAATAAATAAATCAATTATGCATGTTTGGTGGAGGAAAAGAAAAAAGTCAAATAGATACACTGAATGAGTATAACTTGCAATTTCAAAAGTAACAAACCAAAATTTCTCAAAATTTATGCATAAAATGCGAGTCAGTTCTGATGTTTGCCATATAATATTTTTTTTCTCCTTTTTTTTTAGATGTTCTGTTAAAAAATATGCCAAAGCTTAGATGGAATTCAGGATAAATTAATTATATCATGTAGTCATATTTTGAGAGGATTCGTCTGAAGTGGTGAAAAGAAATATTTAAATATTTTTCTCTAAATGAACAGAGCTGATGAAGCCCTTGCAAAGGAGCAAAAATGTTTTTCCTCAAGTAGTATTAAAAGGTAAATGTTTAAGAAATTTATACAAGAAAGCCTCAGAAACTTTACTCCCAATTTTTGTACTGGAATATTGTTCAAATAACTTTTCAAAAATGAATTTTTTCTGTCTTTTTCTTTCTTTTTTTCTGCTTAATTTAATTTGTGTATTTCTTTAAGAGGCAAAGCTTCGTAAATTTGCATGTTATGAAATTAAAATGTAGTGGGATTTTGCTATTCTAAAATGAAGTAAAGGAAAAGCAATTAGAGATATTAAAAAAATCATTAAAAAATTTTTCCTTATTAGAATAATAAATCATTTTAAAACATGTTAAATTTAACTCTCTGTTGCAGTCAGGATTTAACCCGGCAAAAAAGTTTCTTTAGCATTTTACCTAAAATGCACGAGCAGTGTTTTAGCTTTTTTTGAAAGTCAATTCTTTGGATATTGTTGATTTCTTTTTCTTAAGGTTGTACATCAGTCAGATTCTCTCTTTCTTTCCACATTATCCAAATCAATTTTCATTGCTTCATTTATAAGAGTATCTCATAGTCCAATTAGTTAAAGGATATTACTTTATTTTAATTTAAGTTAAAATACCTCATTATATCATCCTTTCGTATTGCATATGTATTTCGGCTGCCATATCGCAGCCCTCTTCAGCACTAAGATGATGACTTCTCTGACTGGCACACTCACATAAACATTCTTTCCTTCACCGCTAGTTCTCTTCGTTTCACTTTGTTAGGTCCAAAAGTTTTTGCCATTCATCGGGGATTATACTGTGTTCTCGGTCATTGATAGCAGATTTAGTTGTTTAACTATTGCTTCACGTTTTAGGGCAAATTTGTGGTTATTGTATGGGGCTATATTCTGAAAGTTAATAGTGTTAATGTTAATGGGATTACTGTTATGAGTGGTAGAAAGTATGGTAGTAGATTTATTAACTTTAAGGTCTGAGAGATGTTCTTTTTCCCGTTCTTTCATGGGTCTTTTTGTCATGCCGATATAATTATCTTGCGATTTATTTTCAAAGTTAAAATTAATTTTATATATCCCAGCAGTATCTTTAAATGGAATGGTGTCTTCATTTCTGAGATGTTGAAAAACGTTTTTGTTAGGTTTTATGGAAATACTGATGTTTAGTTTGGCAGCTTCATGTTTTATTTTGTTGGCAGTGCCATTACAAAAAGGTATGGCTGCAGTGAATTTGGGTTTTGTTTTTTGAGCATTATTTATTTTATTAAGGGTATTCAGGTGTTTTTGTATAATTTTTGTGCAAGATTTTTACTGTAGTTTGCTTTATTCTCGATTTCTTTTATGTATTTGATTTCAGTTTTAAGGAGTGTTTGATTGAAACAGATTAGTATAGCACAATTTATATAAGAGCAGATGGTGGCTAATTTATACGAGAGAGGGGTTTTGCATTTGTTATTAATGATTTCATTATTGTCTGTGGGTTTTCTATAGACTGTAGTATCGACAGTAGTATCCAGTTCTTTAGTTATTATGACATCAAGGAAAGGTAATGAATTATTAGTTTCTCTTTCATTTGTAAATTTTATCAAGATTATTTAGGTCATTTAGAAGATAGTCGGGATTAATATGATCAGGGATAATAGTAAAAATGTCATCAACGTATCTATTTATATGATGATTTCGAGATGTACTATCTACATTTTTACTATTATCCCTAATCATATTAACCCCAACTATCTTCTAAATGACCTAAATAAACTTGATAATATCCTAAAATTTACAAATGAAAGAGAAACTAATAATTCATTACCTTTCCTTGATGTCATAATAATTAAAAAACAGGATAATACTTTCGATACTACAGTCTATAGAAAACCCACAGACAATAATGAAATCATTAATAACAATTGCAGAACCCCCCTCTCGTATAAATTAGCCGCCATCCGCTCGTATATAAATCGTGCTATACTAATCTGTTCCAATGAAACACTCCTTAAAGTTGAAATTAAATACATAAAAGAAATTGTGAGTAAAGCAAACTACATTAAAAATCTTGTACAAAAATTATACTGAAAAAGAAAACACCTGAAAACCCTTAATAAAATAAGTAATGCCCAAAAAACTAAACCCAAGCTCACTACAGCCATAACTTTTTGCAATGGTGCCGCCAACAAAATAAAGCACAAAGCCGCCAAACTAAACATCAATATTCCCATAAAACCTAACAAAAACGTTTTTCAACACCTCAGAAATGAAAAAGACACTGTTCCATTTAAAGATACTGCTGGGATATATAAAATTAATTTTAACTTTGAAAATGAATCGCAAGCTAATTATATCGACATGACAAAAAGACCCATCAATGAACGGGAAAAAGAACATCTCTCGGACCTTAAATTTAATAAATCTACTACCGCACTTTCTACCACTCATAACAGTAATCCCATTAACATTAACATTATTAACTTTCAGAAAATAGCCCCATACAATAACCACAAATTTGCCCTAAAACATGAAGCAATAGAAATTTAAACAACTAAATCTGCTATCGATGACCAAGAACACAGTATAATCTTGGATGAATGGCAACAACTTTTGGACCTAACGAAGTGAAACGAAGAGAACCAGCGGTGAAGAAAAGAATGTTTATGTGAGTGTACCAGTCAGAGAAGTCATCATCTTCGATATGGCAGCCAAAATATATACTCTATACGAAAAGATGATATAATGAGGAATTTTAACTTAAATTAAAAAGAGTATCTCATTCAAAAAATGAAGTTTTTTGAATTATTGTATATATATATTTTTAATATTACTCTTTGAATATGCCGTCTTTTAGTTTAGTGAGCAATTTTTGTGTAATAAAACTTAGAGTCATAAATTTACTTAATGAAATAAAATATATAAACTAACCTTTCCAAAAATTATTCACTAAGCTTAAAGACGACATGTTCAAAGAGTAATATTAAAAAAACATTTATTTAAACTTCATTTTTGAATGAGATATCCTTATAAAAAAAAAGTAATAAAAATTCGATAGGATAACATGGGGAGGCATTTTAACCAGTAGCGGCTCGTGAGATTCCTTTACAGGGGGGCTGCATGTCTATGTAAGATTTGAGAAAAAAGCGAAAATGATTTTCTAAATAATCGGTTTTATGTTTTACTTATTAAAATACCTTACAAATATCCTTTTTAGGACTCAGCAAATTAATTTCAGGTGTACCCACACCCATCATCAGTGCTAAGTGCAATGAGACGTCGTTCATAGCTGTAAACATCTTTTCTTTGCCGTTGTAGTTCTATTTCTTCACTTCGCTTCGTTTGTCGGGCTGTTCATTTCTTGTAATAGCTGCTGCCATTCAGGTGGAATTGCGTAGTGCTCTCGGTCATTGACGGTTTGAAAATTAGATGTTATTTCGATAGCCTCCCTTTTTAATGCATAGTTGTAACTGTTATATGGGGCTATTTTTTTTAATATTAATCGAATTAATATTAATTGGGTTATTGTTGTGGGTGGATGAGAAGGCAGTTGAGGATTTTCCATATTTTAGATCTGCTCTGTGTTCTTTTTCGCGTTCGTTAATTCGGCGTTTTGTCATACCTATGTAGCAAGCTTTATCTCCATTGTTATGTTCAAAATCTATTTTATATATCAAAATCTATTTTATAATCTGTTTTAATCGGGGGCTTCGGGTTTTATATGCGCAGACTGAGAAAGAAGCAGAGCAATACAGGATACAGCATAGATTTAAAATTTTATATTATTGGACATTCATTACAAAAAGAAAAAAAAAAATCTGGAAATTTTATTTTGTTAACTTTATTTTTTAATGATAATCAATTTTCCCCAACAAAATATTTTTCATCTGCATGCTATTATTTTCTCCAAGATGGTACGAAGTACAAGTATACATACATGATTGTAAATCAAATTTTGCTCATTAAAAAGATACACACAATGATTTATATAAAAATAATAATAAATAGTTTTATGTAGTACTTATTATGTAGATCTGTACAGTTCTTGCGATAATAACTGCAAATAATTCGAATCTATAGTCCATAATGATAAAGAATTTCTTTTTGTGTCTCTGTAAAAAATTTATAAGTCCTGTACTCATCAAAACTATACAAATTGTGTGACGATTACCTATAACCTACCTACCAATTTTTAGCACAATTTGATAAAACGTTTAGGCGCAATCGCACTTCATAAATTTAAGTCCATTAATGAAAATGATAAGGAATTTTTCTTTGTGTCCTTGTAACAGAACTATAAGTCTCACATCCAACAAAATCTATACAGCTCGTTTGATGGTGACCTTTCACATACCTACCAGCTTTCAGTTCAATTGAATCAAGCATTTAGATGTTATGATATTCATTCACATACATACACTTACTAACACCATACATATAACCCTGTAAAAATAGCAAAAATGAGCTCAGGAGACCTCAAAACATTATAGTAATGTAATGCTCGTATCTTAAAAATGCAATTATAATGATGTGTTTCATTAATTTATTTAGAACATCCTTTGAAATATTGTTACAAATTGTAAATAATTGTGTTTATTTCTGTATAAATTCTTTCAAAGAGGCTTAGTAAGTTGATAAAGTGCTAATTTTGTGCATTTCTAGTCGTTTTAGCGTTGAAATAGCCTTATTTTCCCTTAAAAACGCATTAAAAAGCCCCAGTAATGCAGGTGATGCATTTGGCGCCAAATTTGGCGACTTTTTCCCATCTTGGCGATTTTTTTGGCGACCTTGGCGAGAAAATCCTTATATGGGATATACCAAATATGGAAGCTGTAAGTTGATTGGTTGACCACTTTCTAGAGTTTTCTCGAAAAATCTGGGTTCCATGGAACAGTATATAAGGAAGCGCTTTCCCGCCAAGGCAGTCAGTTCAGTTCAGATCTCAGCCAGCTTCGCTAGTGCTTGCATTGCTCTTGAGCCTCTTTGAGAGAGACTTGCTTCATGTGTTATTGGTATACAGTTTGTACTGTGGATTTGCTATTGACAGCTGTTGTTTAAGCTGTGTTTACTGTTTGAATTGAAGCTGATACTTGGTTTATAGACCTGCATTTTTCTGGAATTTTCTGTGAATAAATTACTGAATTTTTGTACGTTTGGCCTTTCATTCTCAGACAACTCACGAACCCCCAAGTACGCAACATTTCTGGTGTCAGAAGCGGGATTGTCTGTGAATGATGATAACGAGGGCTATGGAGCAAGAGATGAAAAAACTTCTAGAAACCTTAGCTACCCAGATGAATGAAATGAAAGCCGGTCAGGAAAAGATGGAAACCGGATTGAAAGAGAAAATGGAAACATTGCAAAGAGAGTTGAAAGACGGTTTGACTGAAGAAATGAAAGTAGCACAAGAGAAAATGGAAACATCGCAAAGAGAATTGAAAGACGGTTTGACTGAAGAAATGAAAGTAGCACAAGAGAAAATGGAAACATCGCAAAGAGAATTGAAAGACGGTTTGACTGAAGAAATGAAGCATATGAAAAGCAGTTTGGGTGAAGTTCAGGAAGAAATTAAATCTAATCAAGATGAGATGAAGAGAGAGCTTTCAACGGTGAAAGAATCGATCGAGGGTAAATTAACGGTGATGGAAAATAGAATGGATGGAATAGAAGAGAAAGTTATAAAGATAGAAGAAAATTTTGAAGAGAAAGTTTTGAAAATTGAAGAGAGTTTTGAAGAGAAAGCTATGAAGATAGAAGAAAATGTTATGAAAGTAGAAAGGAATTTTGAAGAGAGATTTATGAAGATAGAAGAGAACTTCGAGAAGAAAGTCATGAAGAAAGTAGAGGAACATCTTGAGAGAAAAGTAGAAGAGAAGTTGATCTCCTTGCCCCAGGAAACGGAAAAGAGAGATAAAAGAAGCCAGAATCAGGAATCTATTAAGCTATCTACCTACGACGGCAGTTCCTCCTGGCATGTATATAAGACCCAGTTTTCCATCGTAGCTGAAGCTAACGGCTGGGACTCTACCGCCAAGTTAGTCCACTTAGCAGCAGCATTACGGGGAGATGCAGCCGAGATACTGAGAAATGTTTCTAAAGAAGAAAGGAACGACTTCGAGGCCCTGACTAGAGCACTGGAGCTATGCTTCGGAGAGAAGTGTTCTAAGGACTATAGTCGCCTCCAGCTAAAATCCCGTTACCAGAAAACGGGCGAAAGTTTGCAAGAGCTGGCAGCGGACATTCAGAGATTGTCACATCTAGCATTCTCAGACTGTCATGCTGACACTCGGAACGACTTAGCTCTTCAGTACTTTATTGATGCTGTTCGTGATCCAGAAATTCAAAAAGCGCTAAGACTCTCCAACATCAGAGACGTAGAATCAGCTTTAGGCTATGCACTTAGGATAGAGGCAGCCCAACAAGCCTCCCGTAAAGACCGCCATGCCATAAGAGCAGTCTCATTAAACGATACGCCTGCTGATGAGAATGAAATGAAGAGAAGTATCGAAGAGATCTTAAAGAGATTGCGCAGCCTGGAGAATAAAAAGGAAATAAAGGACCGGAAGATAAAGTGCTGGGGCTGTGGAGGGGATGGTCACGTGAAGAGGAACTGCCCTGTACGACCAACTATAGGAAATCACCCGTCTTCACCATCACTACAGGGAAACTAAGAGGAGGCCATCTCGCGGGGCGGAGGTTGCCTAAAATTAAAGAGCCCCAATTTACAGTATTTCATGTTTCATCGATGAGTGGCGGCGATAATGGACTTCACGTCTATGGCCAAGTCAACAACGCCACCTGCCGGATGATTCTGGACACGGGAGCCAACGTGACCATCATTAGAACGGATTTGGCTCAACAACTAAAAAAAAGATCATCTGGATGCCGCCCTGCGTTAAACTCCAGACTGTGACCGGAGACGAAATCAAAATATATGGAAAAATGAACTTGACCATCACTTTTGGAAATGCCAGTTACCATCATATGGCATATGTGGCTGACATAAGAGATCCTCTAATCATTGGAATTGATTTCCTAAGAAAATTTAACTTCAAATTGGACTTCAAGAATAATGAACTGCATTCGAGTTCGGAAGACATAGCTGTGTTCAATACTGAAAATCAAGACATTCAGCAAATTTGCCAGATAACAGCCAAGTCGGAAGTTTCCATCCCCCCACACACAGAGACAATAGTTTCAGGAACCCCTCCTACCAAGCAATTCTTCCGCTATGGACTGATTGAATATCCGAATATAGACAATAGCCCAAGAGGAGTTCTGGTAGCTTCATCTCTGGTGGATCTCTCCAAGAGTACTATTCCTGTGAGAGTCGCAAACATCAGCGATAAGGTCCGGACAGTGAAGAAGGATGAGGTGTTAGCAACCTGCACTCCTGTTACATGCATCAACCGTCCCACGCAATCAACCGCATCCAAGTCTTCAGAACAATTAATAACGGAATTACTAAAGAATGCAGAGTTAGGAAAGGAACAGAGATGTGCTGCGGAGAAGCTACTCCAAGAATTTAAAGACCTGTTTTCTCGAACACCTGAAGACGTCGGGAGAACAAACATCACCCAGCACAGAATTGATACAGGAAATCATCCTCCAATCAAACAACATCCAAGAAGACTTCCATTTGCTAAACAGGAAGAGGTCACTGAACTTCTAAGTGAAATGCAGCGCAATGATGTTATCGAGCCATCAAAGAGTCCTTGGCCTCTCCCATAGTACTGGTGCGGAAGAAGGATGGTTCAACAAGATTTTGTGTGGATTATCGTCGTTTGAATGACATCTCGAAGAAAGACAGTTACCCTCTTCCCAGAATTGACGACACATTAGACACACTTGCTGGCAATAAATGGTTCTCGACGTTGGATCTGAAGAGTGATTACTGGCAAGTAGAATTACATCCTGATGATCGTGAGAAGACTGCATTCACCACGGGACAAGGACTGTGGCAATTTAAAGTTATGCCATTCGGATTATGTAATGCACCTGCCACCTTCGAACGCCTGATGAAGACAGTGCTAAAAGGACTTTCCTATGAAGCCTGTCTGGTGTATTTGGATGATATTATCATTGTGGGGCGCACCTTTGAAGACCATCTACGAAACATCCGAAAGGTGCTGGAGAAACTCAGAATGGCTAACCTCAAATTGAATCCAGGCAAGTGTAACTTGTTCCGTCGTGAAGTGAGCTACCTCGGCCATATCATCTCTACCGAAGGTGTGAGAACTGATCCTGAGAAGATCTCTGCAGTCGAGAACTGGAGTCGCCCTGAAAATGTACACCAACTACGAAGTTTCCTGGGGTTATGCACTTACTACAGGAAGTTTGCCAAGGGTTTCTCAAATATTGCCAGACCACTCCACAAGCTGACGGAAGCCAAACAGAAGTTCCTGTGGACAGATGAATGTGAAAAAGCTTTCCAGCGACTTAAAGAGGCCTTAACATCATCGCCTATCTTGACGTATCCACAGCCCGACAGACAGTTTATACTTGATACAGATGCCAGCCATGAGAGTGTCGGTGCTGTTCTGTCGCAGGAAATTGATGGTCAAGAACATGTCATTGCCTATTGGAGTAAATGCCTGTCTAAACCGGAGCGAAATTACTGTACCACCAGGAAAGAGCTACTCGCCATCGTAAAAGCCATAGAACATTTCCATCATTACCTCTATGGCAGAAGATTCCTGCTCCGGACTGACCATGCATCTTTAACGTGGTTGCTCCAGTTCAAGAACCCGGAAGGTCAGATGGCCAGGTGGATACAACGCCTGCAGGAATATGACTTCGAGATACGTCATCGTAAAGGGACTCTACATGGTAATGCAGATGCCTTGTCACGTAAGCCCTGCTCGGAGAGCTGCAAGTACTGCTCTAGAGCCGAACAGAAATACCTGCCGATAAATCCGGTTGCCTGCCAAGTCTCTGCACCATCAGATCAAGATCCCGATCCATGGAGTGACGAAGAACTTAGAAAAGCCCAGTTGGAAGATCCTGACATAAAGCCAATATTACAGCTGAAGGAGACGACCAGCAACAGACCTATCTGGCAGGACATTTCCAGATTTAGTCCCATTACGAAAAGTTATTGGGCTCTTTGGGACTCTCTTCATATCAGAAACGGCGTATTATACAGAAAGTGGGAATCTGATGATGGGAAAAGCTTCAGATGGCAGATTTTATTACCAAGATAAAAAATTCCAGCTGTTTTAGAACAACTGCATAGTAGCTCTACCGGAGGCCATTTTGGGGTAATGAAGACTCTGCAGAAAGTTCGGGAACACTTCTACTGGTGCAAGGCAAAGGAGGATGTGGAGAAATGGTGTAAATCCTGTGATGCTTGTGCGGCACGTAAAGGCCCGCAGAAACGAAGTCGAGGAAGACTGCAACGGTATAACGTAGGAGCACCATTTGAACGGATTGCAATCGACATCTTGGGTCCTTTGCCACGGACCTCCAGTGGAAATAAATACATTCTCGTCGTGATGGACTATTTCACCAAGTGGCCTGAGGCATATCCCATTCCCAATCAAGAGGCATGCACAGTCGCAGAAGTCCTAGTGCAGCAATGGGTGTCAAGGTACGGCACGCCCCTACAACTTCATACCGACCAAGGTAGGAACTTTACCTCTGATGTTTTCAAAGGACTGTGTGAACTACTCGGCGTAGACAAAACCCGGACAACACCCTTACATCCCCCGTCGGACGGCATGGTCGAGAGGTTCAACCGTACCATCCTGAATAACCTCTCCCTTCTAGTATCAAGGAACCAGCAAGATTGGGACTTGAAGTTGCCATTGTTCCTGCTGGCTTATCGAAGTGCTGTCCATGAAACCACCGGCTATACTCCAGCCCAGATGCTTTTTGGACGTGAACTTCGTCTCCCATGTGATCTCCTGTTTGGTTGTCCACCCGATGCGCCTTCATCGCCCGAGGAGTACATCCAAGATCTCCAGGCACGATTTGAGGACGTACACAAATTTGCTCGGGAGCGGATTAACGTGGCAACGGAGAAAATGAAGACAAGGTACGATCTAAAGGCTACACAACATGAGTTCCAGGAAGGAGAGAAGGTCTGGTTGTGGAATCCTGTTCGACGCAAAGGACTCTCTCCCAAGTTACAGTGCAACTGGGACGGACCATACACAGTCTTAAAAAGGCTGAATGATGTAGTGGTGCGGATCACTAAAACACCTTCATCAAAACCGAAGGTGGTGCACTATAACAGGCTAGCCAAGTACCACAATTACCGGTAATATTAAAATTAAAAATGTAAATACTGATAAAATTTGCGCATGCGTAATGTAAATATTTGTATATAAATATTTGTACATATTTGTGAATTTTGTAAATAGTTGTATATAAATATTTGAACATATTTGTGAATTTTGTAAATATTTCTCACTTGATTTGTATTTCTATTTTATCGTTATATGCAACTTAGTTTTTGTGTTTTAGATTGTGTAAATTTGTTTAGTTTCGCCTCTTGACCAAGGGTTGCACTGCCCGGGACGTGCAGTCCTTGGGAGGGGGGCAGTGTTACGAATTGTAAATAATTGTGTTTATTTCTGTATAAATTCTTTCAAAGAGGCTTAGTAAGTTGATAAAGTGCTAATTTTGTGCATTTCTAGTCGTTTTAGCATTGAAATAGCCTTATTTTCCCTTAAAAACGCATTAAAAAGCCCCAGTAATGCAGGTGATGCATTTGGCGCCAAATTTGGCGACTTTTTCCCACCTTGGCGATTTTTTTGGCGATCTTGGCGAGAAAATCCTTATATGGAATATACCAAATATGGAAGCTGTAAGTTGATTGGTTGACCACTTTCTAGAGTTTTCTCGAAAAATCTGGGTTCCATGGAACAGTATATAAGGAAGCGCTTTCCCGCCAAGGCAGTCAGTTCAGTTCAGATCTCAGCCAGCTTCGCTAGTGCTTGCATTGCTCTTGAGCCTCTTTGAGAGAGACTTGCTTCAAGTGTTATTGGTATACAGTTTGTACTGTGGATTTGCTATTGACAGCTGTTGTTTAAGCTGTGTTTACTGTTTGAATTGAAGCTGATACTTGGTTTATAGACCTGCATTTTTCTGGAATTTTCTGTGAATAAATTACTGAATTTTTGTACGTTTGGCCTTTCATTCTCAGACAACTCACGAACCCCCAAGTACGCAACAATATTAATTAAAAGAATTAACATCGACGTAAAATCTTGCACATCACATAGATTATGAAATGCTTGTCTAACATTATGAACATTTTATTGTTAATATTTTTTTAATGCGAACTTTACACACATGGTACAGTAAACTAAAATTTCATTTAAATATGAAACCTTAGTATAATTAAAAATGAATTTCCAAAATTTGCTGCACATAGTCAATAACGTATCCGATATCTTCTGTATTGCCGTGCATTAAAAAAAGAAAAAAAAAATCTACAAATGTTAAAACACTATTTTCTTTAGATATATTTAAAAAGACTTGAATAGTATATATCAGTTTAATTTGGTTTGAAATATTATTCAAGCCAGCAGTGCATTCTGGATGTTTTGTGTGTCCTCTTAAAGAAGTATAAATGAAAAATACAACATTTTCTAAATGGATAAGTTTGTTATGCATTAGAATAATTTATATAACTGTCCTAGATTCTGCAACAGAATAACACTGCTAAAATGTATTTAAATTAATTTTCTTATAAAGTGTAATGCGTAAGAAATTTTTGTGCATTCCTACAAATGAACTGTAAATGAAACATACCCCATTTTTAATAGGAAAAATAGTGTGGTCAATCTAAAGAACGGATATTAAAATGCTTAAAATTCCGAGCATATTTCTGAAAGTTCTCACTCAAATAGAAAGACAGATGAAACAAAGTTATAAATGCTTTCCAACTTCGTTGTACGAAAATGTCAGAAATTAAAAATTTAGTAATCTCACGTTTTTAAGAAAGGTTTGACTGCTAATATTTCTTATCTAAATTGAAAACCTCTCATACATAAATAATCTTCAAACACAGCAATTACCGCATTAAAAACGGTGAAGAAAAACGTAGATTACAAAGGGAAATTGTTCTTTTCCAGCATTACCGAAATCCCTAATCAGATTGGAGCTGCATCGGATGCAGCTCCAACCAAATGGTCGAAACTGGTAGGGAAAACGAGTAGGGGCGGTTGTAACTGTTCTTTCCCTAAATAAATCCCTTTTTTCGGGAGTTGCATGAATGAGCAGTCCCTTTACGAATTTTCGAGGTGCTATTACGTTTAAAAATGGTTAACTTTTCTCAGCTTTTTACTAATTTTTCCTGATAACGAATTAATCTGCTTTTCTATATGCATAATACTATACAATATAATAATATTTATTTTCAAAATATTTTGAAAATTGATAAAATAATTTTTTTTAATATTTCTGGGGGGCTGCAGCTCTGCAGCTCCTGCCACGAGTCGCCACTGATTTTAACCAAGAAAAGGTACTTGAGATCAGTTGCGGATGTAAAGGGGGGGCTGAAGCCCCCCCCCCCTTCCCCAAAAAAAAAAAGTACTGACATTCACAACTGACTATTATAACTGTAAACTTTTCTTTGATCTGGAATAACACCTTGAAAAATTTTAGCCCCCCCCCCCTCCCCAAAGTTAAGTTCTGGATCCACCACTGCTTGAGATTTAACAAACTTGAATGAGTGAAACCTTGTTTCAATTTCAACAACAGGAAAAGAGGCAGCTATGTCATGTGGACAAAATAAAAAAGCAATTCAAAAGGGGATTAATGGGTAAGGGTAGATCATTGCACAATACTAGGTTCTGAGAATGCTTCTATGAAGCAACTTCTGAATTCTGATATACTTTTAAATAGTTTTGCATTTAAATTCAGCCAATAAAAATTTAAATTAAATCCAAATATACTAAATAAATAGCAATTCGTGATATTTTTAGTGATTTTGTAATTTTTGCTGTGAGTATTTGAATAAAAATTAGAGATTATTATATGGAGATATTTTACAGAATTAGTATTCGATTTTTGCATTTTAATGAAATTCTTATCAACGTATTTTAGCAAAATATGATATGTTTTAGCAAAATGTTAAAAATCTAATGACAGTTTAAACCCTTTTTTAGTTATCAAATGTAATAGTTAAACCATATTTTAAATTAAAATTTTTTTCAAATTTCTAAATAAATGTATAAATAAGTATCATTTTAAAAATAATAGTTGCATATTTTTAGTTATAAGAAAAACAAGGTGTCACTAACTTTTTTCAAATGTATAAATATATTTTTGATGTATTTTTATGCCTCTTATATATAAATATATTTTTTTTTACTAAGGGGTTCCATCCCATATATGATTTGCTTGCCACTCCCTATACTGCTTAGGATGATTGCACGTTTTCCTTGTAAGTTGTATGCTTTTGAAAAAATTTTTATGTTATACATTCAAACTGTTACCATGCAATAATTTTTTCTGTATCTTTTTACGTATTAGAATTTTAGTAATTTTGTTAATATACCTAGTTTTTCAATTACTTTTAAAAATATTACTCTTTTTTTTTTTTTTTTTTTTTTTTTTTTCCAAATGTATTTTGCTGGTCATTAGTGCAAAATAGTTTTGAGAGTTAATAGTTCTAGAGACAGCAAACTATTGCCATTGGCGAACACACAACGATTGTTTTATGTCATAGCTAAGCAAGGTAAGGAATTCTATTGGATAAGCACGCATTTCGTGCAATTTCATTGGACAGATTATCATGAAAATTTTATAGATTGGCAATATTTTCACCGTTTTGGTGATATACTCGAACTTTAATAGAGTATTTTTTCAATTAGGCTTATACATGGGTTTACAATTTTGGGCTAATTTCTGAAGGGAAAAATGTACTCTCGGCCTATATACAGATTGGTTTATATTCGGAAATATATAATATTTTAAAATAATAATTTTTTACTTTCTCCTATATTCAATAGAAGAAAATATTAGATTCATTACATTTTTGACTGCCAGTTTTTGATGTATTTACATGTTGCTTATGAGCAGAATTTCATATAAATTTATATGTATTTCCACCTTAGCATAAATTCATGCTTATCAGTTTTTGGTTCAAATCACTCACCATACAGTTTTTTTTTACACTTTTTAATATGGCAGTCTATTAGAAAATTTCGTACAAATGTGCACAATGAGAATTATTTTAACCAGTCACTGTGAAATTAAAAGGGATTATTTGTAATAGTAGTCAACTAGAACATTTTTTTTTTGTATATGTACAGTCAGTCAAATAATTAACTGTACACGAAACCTTTCTCAGAATTGTCAAAACTAAATTTTGGCAAAGCAAAATTTAGTTTAGTATGGAGGACTATTAGCTTTTTTTCAAATCACTTTCAAATTGTTCAATTATATTTTCAATAAATTTCGATTTCGATAAAGGTCCAATCATTGTAAAACTGGCGACAACGATTTATCTTTTAATAAGGCTGTAAATTTAAATATGAATCCATTACAGATTTGAACTCTTTAAATTGCATTTTCTCACTTTGCTTTTTAATGAATTTATAATTTTAAAATGGTTAGAAATATTTAAGAAAAACTATATAATATAATATAATATTATATTTTGTTAAAACGATATGATAGGGATGTAATTACTAAAATTTGCAAGGATAAAAATTATTAATAAGTGGATTATATTTAAGCATATTTATGTACTTTGGAATATAATTTAAATTTTGTGGTGAGTTATTTAATAATTTATGTGTTAATAATAAATGTGTTTTTTTTCACCTTGCCCACAGGATATCTCTGAAATTATTTAATATTTTTCGATTGCAAGATTTGTACCAGACAAACAAACAAACAAACGAGAATTGAAGTTAATAAAATGGTAAAAAATAAAATGTTAAACGCATCATAATTTCTCGTATTTTCTGCAGCTATTAAAGCTCTACTACTTAAAAGCATTATCGTATGCCCAGTAGCAGAAATTTTTCTGTCAATCTGCGACAACTATTTACACATTAGAAAATAATCTGCAGCATAATTTCACAATGAGTTACGGGAAAAAAAATTACTGGATTCAGTAAGCATATTTTTATCACAAGTTTGCATTTATCTAATGTTATTAATCTGTCAGATATGTCAAGGCATTGTAGTTATAGAATTTCCATTACATATAGCTAGGTAAAGAGTTAGCATTAGCAATTATCTTTCATATTGTATAAGAACTACTATTTTGTTTATGATTTTGTTCATACTGACTCTAGTAAAATACTTGCAGGAGACTCTAAACATTGAAATTAATGCAACTTTCTAAAATTTTCTGGTTCCTGTGTAACCAGATGGAGGGACATTAAGACGTATAAACTTTCTCTTATCAACACACTATAAAAAATAAGTTCTTAAAAATAAGTATATATTGTCTCAAAATAGCCCCGAAACAATTATATACTTAAATTTGAAAACCCATGTACTCATTTTTGAGTATATTGACATGCTCAAAAATGGGGTTGACCAATAAGAATCCCAATATCCCCGTGTTTGGCATGTCAATGTACTCAAAAATGAGTACATGGGTTTTCAAATTTAAGTATATATTGTTTTGGGGCTATTTTGAGACAATATATACTTATTTTTAAGAACCTATTTTTTACAGTGCAATTACAGTTTGTTCGTCATTGCCATCTGTACATCTTAATTGCATTTTGCTCACCTTCTCAATGTCTGAGCTCTAACTTTCACAGAAAACTTGTAATGCTGGAATTGAAACTGTATTTAATCCATTAGGCGCCAAAACTCCTGCTACAGGAACATTTAATTTCGAATTTTTTTTCTCTAGAATAATTAAGATAAATATTTATTTTTATTTTTTACATTGAACGTTGAAGTGCCTATCTTCGCTGATAAATTTTTCAAAAGGTTTGTAATGCAAATTGTATTTTTATTTATTTATTTTTTTAATTATTCAAACAAAATCATCTGTTTCTACTGCATAAGAAGAGAAAATCGCTAAAAATAACTTTATTATTCAAGTGCAGGGGTTTAAAATGATGGATATCAATTAAAAAATTCATTTCTTAAATTATAACAAACAGGGATCAAGAAAATTTAAAAGAGTTATGCAGTTTATCAACATCTATTCTACCTCCATTAGGTGCCATGCCTCCCATTTCGGAATTATATCATATCTTTGAACAAAATAACTGCTTTTTTAAATTATATATGATTAGGAATGCATTTTGTAACCAAAGCGTACGAAAATGCAAAATGTTTCAGTGAGATTCATATAGCGGGGTTAAGTAACTTAATGGATTATGTAACATCAATGAGTTAAGTAACTTAATAAGCACAGGTATTTTCTTTGACAGCTCAATAAAAGATTTTCAAATAAAACCTGTGATCCTTTCAAATCCAATTTCTTTTTTTATAGTGCTAGCGATCCATTTATAAAAATACTGGTATTCAAACAAAAGTGTGTCAAGATCATCAAATTTTGAAATCGATACAAAATCTAGTATATATAGTCCAGTCAATAAATACAATGTACCTTGCAAAAGGTGGGATAGAAGATTTTATTTTTTTTATTTGTACATATTAGTACTAATATGCAAAATACGAGTTATCCAACATGGTCGGCCCCGGGAGAATTTTTGTCGGCTGAAAAACCTCGAAAATTTACTAGTTTTTTGGCTTTTCCCGAAATATCTCAGAAATGGCTGAATTTAGAGATATTTTTCTACTGTAATGTTTAAAGAGGATTAAATTTCCTACAAGTTTCTTCATTACAACTTTTTTGTAGAACTAATAGCAAGCGCGTAACAGCTTCTTGAAAATAAACAGTTTTCTCAACTTCTTAAAAAAAGCGCATTACTCCTTATAAATAATGTACAATAATTATTAGAATTATAAGCTTAATTTACAGAAAGTTTAACAACTTTTAATGATATAGCTCTGATATCTGTCGTTCTTGGGATTTTTGGATTTGGTGATCAAAAACGTAATACGGAAATACACATGCCAGATGCATATTTTTACAATATACATCGTAAGAAATACTGTTTTATTTTCTTGATTCTTCTCTTAACATATATCTTGTTAAAATAATCGTGATTTTTGAAAAGAATTAAATATGTTAGCCAGGTAAATTGGCGATCACCCTTTTATTTTTCCCTTCCCCTTTTTACTAACCCCCCCACCCGACCACGCACTGACAATTCTGGCCTAACAACAGTAGTCATCATCAGACTCATCTAATAACTGCCATCATCTAATAACTGCTGATATATAGTATTCTACCACTGCAACACATAATACACACACAAACACATACAAAGAAAAAAAAAATAGAGTAAAAAACATTTGTGTATAAATGTAAATGAATAAATATTAGGGTGAAAATAAGCAAAAACTCAAGGCATTGATACATAAATATTTTAATTCTACTATTTATTAAATTATAAAACATTAATGATATTTAGATATAATACGTAATGTTGTAAAAAACATTAATTACTGCTATATTAACATTGAGGTTAATAACAAAGTACAATCTTAATTTTAAATGAACTTCATAAATAGGCAAACTTGTTTGAAGAATATTAGCAAATAATTACATTACAAAACTAAATTGTAGAAATTTAACTTTATATATATAAATTATAGGTAGATCATTTAGCCTCGAAACAAATAAAGAAAAGTACATTAATGTATAATATACATGTTTATTTTCTTTGTGGTTGTTTTGAAAGCTCATGTTCTTAAATTTCAATAGTCCTTAGCGATAGAAGGGAGGTGTGTCATCCTCAAATTGTTCCTCTCCCTCTTGCAGTAATTACAAAAGCTCTTAGAATAGCTTATGATCTTCTTCAGACTCGTCCAATGATGAAATTAATACGACATTTTCCTGTTGAGGATAAGAGTCCTTGTTACTATACTAGTTTCACTGACTATTAGTATTTTATAGCCAACATTTTGAAAGTAAACAACTGCTTTCTTGTTGGCAGTTTCGGCTATTAAAACATCTTCACCATATTTTTTGCAAAGGTGTGATGTAACCGTTCTGATCCCAGGACGTAAATTACCCTCTATTTTATTCATCAAATACTTAATGAGACTGTCACTCCTCCAAGTCGTTTTCAGGGTAGGAGTAAATTGATTCCATTGCCTCATCGGCGTTACTTGCAGGGTAGTATCCGCGTTTCATCTCACTTTTAGGCCTCCAATGCAGTTTTTGCTGACAAAACCTGTGATACCAATCATCTACAGGAACTAAACCTTTTACATTTCCGATGCATTCAAATACTTTTTTTCTTCACTCATCCTCACGATTTTCGGCACCATTTACTTTCACACCCAGTTTCATACCATGGTGGATAAAATTTCTTTCATGCTCAGGGAGTTGTTCCTGTTTTTTAAAGGAATCTTCATGTATCCCCTTCTCCACACAAGAAACGCTGATCTTTAAAACTGAAAGATATGTAGACGCACAGTTTGGACCAGCTCCATCACCAGTTGCATGACGCCGTACATATGCTGCAATCATTCGCTCATTCGTGTATCATTTGTGACAGGCATTGTGAATTCTTACTTGTTATAGGTTCTTCAAAAAACACCGATGTTCTGCATTTTGACGTTTTGCATTGCACTTTTGCAGATTTTTTGTATACCTTTCTCCTTCAAAATCTTTATTTCGCCTTTATTCAAACTGATTTCGTAAATAAAACAAACACTCCGGTTATTGTAATAGAAAACGCTCATGGGTTGAAACAGTATGTTCACAGATTCGAACTTAACTGAATAACATAGGTAGATGCTCAGCCGAGGCAGGAGAGGCTAGAGGGGAAGAGGCGGGAGGAAAGGGAGAGCTTTTCGTGTGTGTGTGTGGGGGGAGGGGGGGGGGGGAGGTTTTTTTTTTTTTTTTTTTTACCTCCTTGGCTACGAAGCAGATATCATTTCCTAAGGTCAGACAGCTGAATATGTCCTTTCCTTTTTTTCCGTTTTCTAATAAACGTTCATGCACCGACCCATTTCTTTGAGTTGTATTTTATTAGCTTGAGAAAAAAAGCCGACTTTCAAGAGGCTGTAACGCGCTTGCTATTAGTACTACAAAAAAGTTGTAATAAAGAAAATTGTAGGAAATTTAATCTTCTTTAAACTTTATAATAGAAAAATATCGCTAAATTCAGCCATTTCTGAGATATTTCAAAACTAGTATGTTGTGGCCACCACAAGACTTTCTTCTATATTTTCCTATACATATTCAATCAGTAACAATATTTAAAAAAAAAAAAAAAATTTTTTTTTCCTTTTTTTTTTTTTTTTTTTTTTTTTTTTTGTGAAAATTAATACATATTCAATCACTAACAATAATAATAAAAAAAAAAAAAAAAAAAAAAAAAAAAAATCGAATTTTTTTTCTAAGTTTTTTTTTTTTTTGGTTAAAAGTAAAAAAAATCGATAACTTTGTTTTAAATTATCACAGATTTATGGTTCAACCATTCGTTTTAAAGGTATTGACGAGATCTTTCGAATGATACCCATCTTCAAAATTTAACCCCCCCGGGGGGGTACTTCCCCCCCAGGGGGGGAACCGATGCCCCCCCATGCACAATTTTTTTTTCCTAGTTAACTACTACTATCATCAATAATTCAAATTAATTTTACAATCACAAGTTTAAAATAACTCTCATTATGCCCATTTATACGGAATTTTGTCCTATGCTGCCATGTTAAAAATTTGCATAAAATGCGATTACAGCGCCACCTGTTGAGCTATTGATCCCCAAATCTAATGGGCACCAGTTCATGTTAGGGTGCAACTAAATACCAAGTTTGGTTAAATTTCATTCATATGTTCGTGAGATACAGCGTCCACAAAAAAATGATACAGACAGACAGACACACAGACAGACAGACAGACATTTTCTAAAAACTATCAATTCGTGTTCAGGACATCCCAAAACGTGTAGATCCGTCAAAAAACGGAGGTCGAAAATTTTCGCGAATCCAATACTTTCTCTATATTACATATAGAAGAAAGTAAAAAGCCAAAAAAGTAGTAAATTTTCGAGGTTTTTTAGCCGACAAAAATTCTCCCGGGGTCGACCATGTTGGATAAATTGTTTTTTACATATTGACACTAATATGCACAAATTAAAAAAGAAAAATCTTCTACCCCACCTTTTGCTAGGTAAGCCCTTTTTTACATACCTATTGACTGGACTAATATTCAAAGGTGCAATAACAAAAATTACATGAGTAGTGAGTGATATTGAACAATTCTACCTCTAAATAGGTTCTGCAATTTAATGAAGCAAATTTAAACAGAATATTGACAGTTATGCATCATTTGACATTGCAGTTATTGACACTTCTGCAGGGAACTTCTTTATTGATCGGTAGCAAATGCTAAAGGGGGGGGGAGGGGGGATTGTCCCAAAAAATTATATGAATGAGAGATATTGAACAATTCTATTTCTTTATAGGTTTCAGAATCTAATAAAGTAAGCTTAAAATGAACATTGACATTTATGCTCTGGATGGAAAAAGATTGGAAATTACAATGCTTCTAAGGAGCGTTTGATTGCTGATCGTTAGTGGAGGGGGGGGGGGGGGTAAAGCAAATATACGAGTGAGAGATAGTAAGCAATTATACTTTTCTTTAGGTTTTGCAATCTAAGTAAATAAGTTTAAAAAGAACATTGAGATTTATGTTGCAGATAGAGAAGATTTGAAATCGTAAGAATTCCGCAAGCCGTTTGATTGTCGATCGTTAGTGGGGACGGGGGTGGGGGGTCACAAAAAATTACATGAATGAGAGATATTGAATAATTTTACTTCTTTATAGGTTCTATCTAGGATCTAATAAAGCATGTTTCAGATGAATATTGACATTTATGCGATTTGAACGATTTTGCGATCTGTTTGATAGCCGATCGTTAACAGGGGGTAAGGGGGAGGGGTCACAAAAAAATTATATGAGTGAGAAATATTGAACAGTTCTACCTCTCTATAGTTTCTAGAATTTAATAAATCGTGTTTAAAATGAATATTGACATTTATGTTGTGGATGGAAAAAGATAGAAAATCGCTCTCTTTGCTGCCAAAATCAGGAAATTTGGAATTTCTGCATAATGCTGATTTGGAAATAATCTGCAGACTAAAAAAAAATCTGCGATGTACGTCGCGCGTCTCGCATTTTCTGCTATGGGGATCGTATGTTCTGTAATTATCTATCTGAAAATAAGTTTCACATTCCAAAATTGCTTAAACATACTTTATAATGTAATTTGAAAAGGTATTATAAATTTATTTATAGTTTATATTTATTTAATATATAAAATAAAGTATTATCAATCATAATGAGAGCTAAGTTTGTACAGATTATTTGTGAAAAATTTGTATAGTAATCAAAATGTCCTCCAACTTTTGACATTTCTAATTTGGCAAACAACTATACTACACTGTATTGGTCATTACATTATCATTTGGTAATTATTTCATTAATCCTATCTTTTTAAGATGAAGTACTTCTTTTGTCTTTTATTTGTAACAATTCCTCATGTACGCAAATGCTTTATTATTAAATTATTTAAATAATCAATCTTCAAACATATTTGAAATTTTATTCTTATGTAATTAATTGAATATTAATAATGATATCATTGACACTATGCATTAAATTTTGATTTATATGTACCGTATACTTTCGGGGAAAAAAAAGGTGTATTCAAAGATTATACCTAATTTTCACATTTCTGGACTTGAAATTCAAATTAAAATATTATTTGTATTAAGTTTTAAAATGGACTTTTATATATATTTTTATCCTATTACTTTTTAACTTTGATTTTTTATTTACATAAGAACTTATAGCATGAATTGAAAAAAAAAAAAAAAAAAAAAATCTTTCATGAATTAATTTTCCTGTGATAAAATTCTCGTAGCTTTAATAACGCAATTGATTAAAGGCTAAATATTGCACTAATTCAAAATAAAAATGAAAAATAAATGTATTAGATAATATAAATATATCCTTTTTATTAATAATCTATATTAAAGGCATATTTTTCCATACTTTTAATTAAAAATGGTAAAGTAATATGCGCAAAGTTAAAAGTGTTTTTTGAAGAGCAACTTTCACACAGTTTATATTTAAATTTGTTTGCATATTACATTTAACATCGGAAAATAAAACGAAAGCAATAAACGCAAATGCAATTTACAGCAATTTCCAATTATAGCCCTTAATGTATTTGAATAATTTTGTGTGGCTCTGTAAATCTTAATATTGAACATACAGTATGAACTGGAATTTTAAATTTTGGTACTTAAAAAAATTAAGCTTAAACTCAAATTCTGGGAAAAGCTTAAATTTTGCATAAGTAATGGTTTCAACTATAGTACACCCCACGTGATTTAATGAAACCCTAACTCTGGACCCCGCCTGAAATAAAATCCTGGGTACGTCCTTAAACCACACACTTTTTTATGTTATTATTCAGAAAGGAAATAGCGAAAAATAAGCAATTTAGTTTACGTATTATTACAATATATCTTAAATTTACATCTTGTAGAAATTTATAATGTCTCAAACCAAAAAAATAAAATTACTATTTCAAATTAATTTTTGAAATGTAAATGTAATTGTAGCATATTTTTTAAATTGTGTGTAAAGAATAAATTTTTTATATACCGAGATATTTCATTTAAATGATTTACTTTTCTTTCAAAATGCATTTAGAGGAATTAAGCTTTACCTATAGCTTTACTTTAAGCTTTACCTAATTTATAGTCTAAATTTAAGATTTTTTTTCCTTTGTTTTAGAAGTTAAGGTTGGTGAAGACAAAAATGTAACATTAAAAAAGGAATTTCAACAAGAAGATAATATTGAGGGTACTTAAAAACTCTATTTTATATTTTATCTTTTTTTTAATTAAAATCTTATGAGAGTTACTTCTTTTTTCTAGACAATAAGATTAATCAAAAAGCAATGGTGAAATTGGTAAAGACAGACTTAGGTAATTATTATTTATTTTGTATAAAGTTAACTTAATTTTTCTGTATGTAATAATCTAAAAGACAGCTTTTATTTGTTGTGAATTGTAACTTTTTCATCCTTGAGTTTTAGGTGTATAATTTATATAACATTCAAAGTTGCTTTACACTTGTTTATATGTTATGTTTTCAATTTTATTTAGCCATTGCTTCAATTTTAGAAATGTTTGTGATTTGAAGTTTTGTTTATTAGTACAAATAATTCTGCAATCAAGTCTGGGTAGTGCTTTGGCATTTTTTTTCTTTTCATTTCAATTCAATAATACAAAAGCATGTAAAAGTATTACAGAATATATTACTTCCAATTTACCAGCAAAAGGCGTGTTTATACAGTGAAAATTTTTTTACACAAAACTGAGGGGATTGACATATTTTTTCGTGTTAAAAGATTCGTTAAAAAAGAACAAAACTCACCAGTATTTTCCCTGTCGTCAAATTTTATTTTGATTTCCTGTTAAACTAGTAGTAGATAGGTTGCATCTATTGGTATAAAAAGGAAGTAAAGCAGTTATTGTTTTTCAAAGAAAAAATCAGATATCTTTTATTGAATTGTCTGTTTTAGCACCATATTGTCCACTAATTGTTCAAGATCATTCATTTCTTTATTCATCACTCCATTCAAATATTCATCTAAATAACTGCACGTACTCTTAATCACTTTCTGCATTTCTGAAGTAGAGGGTACAAAAACTGCATCGATGATTCCGTCGGCGGAATCTACATTGTTGAAATAATTTAAATTATGAACATTCACCGAAATCTCTTTGTCTGTCATAATCGGTGCTATACACACATCATCATTGACTGCAACATATTGTAGCAAATATGCCACTGAAGATTAAAATTGAATTTTTTTTCATATTAAGTGATTTTTGTCTTATGTTTAAAGAAAAAAAAAATTATTAAATTGCATAGTTCATTGTCTGGACCGCTATATCATTTCGTGTTAACTAATTTTTCATGTTAATTGTTTTCATGTTTAACGTATTTCACTGTCTATAAATAAATCACTGCCTATATAATTATGTAAAAAATTAGAATTTTTATTTTATGTTTTTGCTTCTTTTCAAACTTTTATTAGTGTTATATTTATAAGTACATTTCTTATATTATTCTCATGTTTATTTTAAAATTAATTTTAATCACTTGGGTCCACTTTCAATTGGCATAATTTAACAAGTTTTAGTTGAGACAACAAAGTTTTTTGTGGCAACTCTTTACCCTAACAGCACACCTTCTCCAAACAATATCCCCAGGATGTCCTATAGATGAAAAGACATCCTGTGGACACCTTCAGGATAAATTATGGACAAGTGTGTTGTTAGGGTAATGATTTTCCTCATTCATTTTTAAACCGCATAGTTACATATCGCCATCATTCATGTTTTCCATCAGCTTTTGGCAATGCTTCTTATTACATAAATAAATCCACTGTTTTTGATAAGGTGATTTGTTTACAATAGAAACTATCAAGCAATGTTAAAATATTTACTGTTATTTATTATTATTATAATTTTTTTTTATCATACAAATTAAAATTTGCAGTTTAATACAATTAAATGATCTTAAAGTAGACTGGACTAACTGGAAAATTCAAATGCTAATTGCTGATTTTCTTGAAAAAATTTTTTGGCATAGGATTTAATGGGCTCTTCCCAGCGTCGTCAGCTCAATCACGTGATAGAGGAAAACGAATAATCGAATTCTGAGAATCGAATTCAATTAAATATTGTTCTTAAGAACAAAAATTTTAATATTTAATATAAAATAAAATAAAAGTAATATTGTGCATTTGTAAACAGTAGAATAGTTGTATTTGTAAATTTAATAATTTTTAAAAAACATTTTATGTGTTTATTTATTTTTACCTATAAGAATCGATTTTTGTATATTGTAGTGCAACTGTAACATTAACTGATCTAGCAATAAATAATAGCTTCTTGTGGAATGTTTACGGATTATAAATTGAAATTTTAAAATGTTTTCATTTAATTTAATTGCATAAATGTGTTACAACAAGTTAATTAACTTAGTTACTGGTCTAAATGGATTTACGTAGTACGATATTGCACTGTCACTGATTTAAGTACCAAAAATCAGAGTATTTAAACATGTCTTCATGAACATCAATAACAGGTATAAACTGAATGATGATTGTAAATGTATACAGCAAACAAAAGATGATGAATAATGATATAAAATTGTTTAAAAATGATGATGTGTAAAAAATAACACAGATTAAATACGACTGATCAAAAATAAGAATAGAAAATATGTTATTTTAGCAATCGCTCTACATAAACAAGACTTCGTCTGCTATTTGTTTTTCCTCTATCATGTGACCTCTGACGTCAGGTGGGAAGAGTCCATTAAGTATAGTATTTTCCAGAAATATTAGTTGCTAAATTGTAGTAGAAAAGTTAGAAAAAATTGCTAAAAATGAGATCATGTCTGTTATATATCCAAATAAGTGCCTTACTGCCAATTCTATGATTATGATTTTCATCTACAAATACTAAAGATTTCTATATTTCATTCTCGATTTCAATTAATCAAATATTCTAATATGTTTTATTTTATTTATTTTGTCTACAAACTAATGTAAATGCATATGTCGAGTACATTTATTATAAAGTAAATGTAAAAAATAAAGTTTAAATTTTATTTGCATTATTTTAAATCAATGCTATATTGAAGTTAGATAAATAAATGAAAAAAAAAAAAAAAAAAAATTATATATATAAATCTGGCATCACATTTTAAGAAAGCTGGGGGATATATTAGTGCTGACTCTAGAAAAAAAAGGGCTTCAGGGGAACTCAATAAAGAAGAAATTTTTTGCCTAATATTTTGCCCTTCTGGTTGCGAATTTAAACATGATAAAAGTAAAATATTACTCTTTCATGTATATATGTAAACTATATGCATTTGTCCTTGCAAAAATGTTCTAAAACTAAAAGACCCTTTTATAAAATTTCATTATATAAAAATGATTGTTTTATAAAACATTTCCATCTTTTCAGTATTTTTTTCAAAAAGTTGCCTATATTTGGTTCAATAAAACACTATTAACTCAATATTAAACATTATATGCAATAACTGTTAAAATGAAAGATTTTACACAATAATACTTTATTATACAAAATTATTTTGTTCTTCGTGAAAATAAGACTGAAAAATTAAAACCTGTATCAACTCCTGAATTTAATCAAGAATAAGTGCTCCATTTAGGGATTCTATGATTGTAATTTTTATCTGTTGATGAGATTTATTTTGATTTATTTATTTTAGCATTAATTTTAATAAATCAAACATTCTAATTTAATTTGATTTGATTTTTATCATCTGCAAACTAGTATAAATGTGCATGCCTAGTAAATTTATAATAATAATAATGTAATGTAATGCTAAAAGTAAATGAGAAATTTAATTTGCATAAGTTTAATTCTATGCAATATTGAAGTTACATGGAATCAATGAAAATTTCAGGTATAATATAAAGGTATGACATTTTACAAATTAAAGTTGTTTGATACTTTTAAGTTCCTTGGCAAAGAAGCTTAATATGTAATATGGCTATGAAAGTTTCATATTTGGCTTTCAAAGGTTGAAATTTAATGTTTTTATTTTTATTCTTTGTGTATGTAAGTGTGCCTTTTCTTTTCTTTGTTGTGACACACCAGTTAAAAAATTTGCCAAATGAATTAAGTACAATGTAAATTAATTTTTGACCAATTGCAATTGGAAATTAAGGATTGAAAGGGTTTCTCAGTTGGAATGCTTTTACTTTAATAAATAACTGAAATTTTCGTGTTAGAAATATATACATTTTTTTTTTTTTTTTTTTTTTTTTTCAAATTTCTTTTATAATTCTGTGAATGCAAAATTTTAAAATTATGTGTTATTATGTTAACACAATTCAAAAATTCATTTTTGTGTTGTGTTGTAAGATATATATATATATATATATATATTTTAAGATTAACATTTTAATAATATCCTGAGTGTTAATATGTATGTTTTTTTTTTTTTTTTTTTTTTTTTTTTAATGCATCTGTATGAATTTACACTTTTTAAAATCATGTTTAATATTTTTCTTTCCCAGAAACTGAATTCTGGACATCATTATTTGTGACAGCAATTTTAAGGTATACTCTTTGACAATCTTCTGTTTATTTTATCAATGTAATTCTTGCCTATTGATAATGTTTTTATTGTTTTGACTTAAGACTGATAATGTATGAAAAACTTTTTTTTTTATTTATTTTATGTATATATTTTAATTGAGAACACCTTTTTTTTTTTTTTTTTTTTTTTTTTTTTAAATTCATTTTATATTAAAAAAAAATAATAATAATAAAATAAAAAAATAAAAATAAAAATGTTCTAGTTTCTTGTAAATTCCATTTGGTATCAACTGTAGAATTTTTTGGATTTTATAAAAGAAATTCAGATATGTTGATATGTTAGATAAAAGTTAGCATGCCTTTTAAAGATGACCATTGTAGTCAGAGTCACTTGTGACCTAAAAATACTAGAAAATATGACAAAAGTCAAGAAATTTGGATAGATGTCTATAAAAGTCAAGGAATTTTGATTAAATCTTAAAAAAAAAAAAAAAAAAAAAAAAAAAAAAAAAAAACATGAAATTTTATTTGATTGAACCCAGACAATTTCATTTAAAAAATATTGATTTATAAATATCATAAGCTAAAACAAAAATGGAAAAAAAAAAATGAACTTACACTTTTTTTTTTTTAATTAAAGAATACTTGAAAAATTTTAATATTGCCAAGAACAAAGTAAAAAAAAAATTATTGATTTTATTTATAAAAAATTTTTGATTGAAGAATTTATTTCATACTGTAGTATACATAGTGAATGATATGGAATATTACCTGACATCATTATTAATATCTTTAAAATTACAGAGCCTCTTCCTTTCTAAAAATTGGGTATTCCCAAGTGAAAATGTTTGTTGTATAGTAATATATTTATAATTAGCTACTTTTATAGTATAAAGTTTTATACTTTTTGCTACATAATTGTAATTTTATTTTTAATTTATCACAGGGGTGCAGAATATGCCCGAACGAGGTTCGGGGGAAATTTTGAATATTTTTTTTAAGAGAAAATAAAAATGTAAATCAAAAATAACAATTTGCTACTTTGAAGTGCTTATACACTAACAGCGATATTTTTATGATAGACTGTATATTTATTCTCTTAAAGATTTATTACATAGAACAAATGACTTTGTATAGCAAAGTAGATTTTTGCATTATTGAGGGAAATTTATACGGTGTTTGGGGGAAATTTCCGAGGTTTGAACATTTTCTGCATCCCTGATTTATCACAATATTAACTGTTTAAAAAGTTTAATACTTTTGTCTCTTAAATTAATATTGCATTGTGTTCAATACTCTAAAATTATTCTTGCTTCCTATAAATTAAAATACAAATGAATGATGTTTGGTATTTATTTATTAGGATGGAGGACTATTAGTTTCAATCTGGAGTTTTTGTAGACCAGTTTTGTGTAACACCAAAATAAATTAGAAATATTAGTCCTATTGTTACAAATTTAGTACCGAAATGAAAGGGACAATTTTTCTGAATCTAGGGGTGCAAACAGTTTTCAACATGACAATTAGATTTTTTAAAATGAACTAAAGTATGAAATTTAGGTGACAACACTTCATTTTAATTCATTTTAGTCATTTGAAAAAGTATGTGGCCCAGTTTTACTGTCAAAAAATGAGATAGAAAATAAATAAAAAATAAAAATACAAATTTTACGTATTGAAATTAATAGTTCTCCGTACTAAACTAAATTCTGTCTTTGACAGAATTTTTAATTTCTATTCTTTAATTTGCCTGAATTTCTTTCATTTCTTTTTTATTTATTTCTTTTAAATTTTAAATATTTTTTTATTCATTGTTGAAATCTTTGAGTTGTTGGGCAATGATAGGGATTTTATATGATTGCATATGTCACTGTCTCAGAAACAACTCAATTTTTTCTACCCTGCTGATGTAATTGTTCTTGGTAATGATATAGCAGTATCAGGAGTGATTGTATGCAGGATTTTTTGCTGATTTCAGGAATTTTTACTTAATATATTTCCTGATTTAAGGATTTTTTTCAGTGATTGCTGAGAGAAAACTGTTATATAATAGAAATTTTGAGATATCTTTTGTACTTCACTAGCAATTTCTGTTAATTTACAAAAAGTTTATCTGCATTTTATTGGTTTTAATTGTAAATAAATAAAAATAAAAAAATAAATAATCACACTTTGGCTTTTTTTTTTTCTTGCTATGTAATTTCAGGAATTTAAAAATAGGGTCACAATCTGTAATATTTTGGAAAAATTGAAAGTTATTTCTCTACATTTATTAATTTTTCCAATATCTTTTGTGAATTATTTAAAATATATATGAATTATTTTCATTTTGAAATATTTTCTTCGTTAGTGAAAATTTTCAGGTGCTATCCCTGAATTCAGGGTTTTTACTGTCTCTGAATTTCATGTTAATTTAAATTTTTTTAAAGAGATTTGTTTAATTTGTCCTATATAGTGTATTCAGAATTCTTAAAATATTCTTTATTATACGTACAAATAAAATATATCATTAATAAGTCTTCGCTTGTCATTCATTCTGTAATACAAGTAATAGTTTTCAGGGGTTTTGCATGTTAGGTAGTTTCACTTTCGCTTCTTTCTTAATGAAACTCATTATGGTGGTTTTTAAATCTGTTTATAAATGACATACCCAACATTTGCACTAAATTTTGGCAAATTCACTCATTTTATTTTGTTATATATATGGATTTTTGTTGCTTTTGCATTTTGTCTATTTATATATTCTTAATAAATTCCATTCATTTTATTTATAGTTTTGTAATATCATTATATTTCATTCTTCTATTAAAATGTGATGATACTGGGTTGCTCTATCTGTGGTTTTGTAATAACCCTCTCTTTTAAAAATTACCCTATATGTATGTGCAATACTATAAAATTAAGATAGCATTTAGTTATTTAAGTTTGTCATTCTAGGTAAATGTAAAAATGTATTATTCTAGATATTATTCTTTTTTTTAGTTTAAAATTAAATTTTAAACAAATTGTTTTTATAGATAAAATCATGCTCAAAAATTATTATGGTAGTAATAAAGTAGTAATATGGTATTAAGTAAATATTTAGACAATAATCATTATTATAATTCTCATAGGTACTTTGGGAGTGCTTATTGTGATCAAGACCATCCCTTACCTCCATCTCAAGATACTATATAGAACCTGAAGTTCAAGATGTTCAGTACTATAAGCTAGGTGTGTTTCGAGGAACTCTGACACAAGTTAATAATAGCAAGAAATACTATACAAATTTACAGTAATGTGCTCAGTACAATGACTTTTATAGGAAAATGATTGGATTGTTAAACAGTGACCTATTTTATTATTCTCCTCCTTTTCGTTATTTTGTAAATGTGATGAAGCAAGACTTGTTCTGTTGCTAATTAATCACAAATTATTGATGGTCCACATTTATATACATTCTGTAAAGCTTATAACGTTATATATAAAATCAACTATAATAAATATACTATGAAATACATAGGTGAAACTTATGCTGCTTTACATTATCATTTTAATCAGCATAAATCTGATTCGAATAATTATTAGTCGAGCAGCACTCGCCTAGGCAGTCGACAGACCTTGGGTCCTGCTGGCTTTTTCTCTATATAATTTATAAAATCTTAGTACATAAAACTGTATGTGATTAATAATAGCCATGTTTGATCTAATAAAAAAGTAAAAAAACCCTGGTTCTTATTATATTTCATTTATTTATTTTTCATTTTACTTTTTAGATTCAGTCATGACATACCACCATTTAGTTGATAAATTTTGTAAAAAAAAAATATTCATATAAAAATAATGATTTCATTTTTAAATCAGCTTTAAATAGAAATATCATAATAGACAAAGGAAAATACACATTTTCGACTTACTATAAAATGTCCAACACATTTGTTTCCTTGACAAAAAAGAATGTATAATTCTGTCACAGTACAAGGATATGTAAAATTTGACTTATCTTTAAAAGAAACTTCTCTGAACCACAATTTATGAATGAACTGCCATGATTCCATAAAAAATCTCTTGTCATCAAACAGGTTGCCAGAAAATAGAAATACACCAAATGGCGAGAATGAAAAAATGCCAGTGATGGCAAACTCTGCAACCTAAAGTTTTAAACAATAAGACTGGTAACTTAGCCAAATGAGAAGTCATGCCAGATAAATTTAAAATAACGATAATGATGTATTATTCATATATCAGTTTCACTGATTAAATTTTAAATTATGTTTCAATTATTTCTCTTTGTCTTTTTTTCCTCTCTTTAATTTCTTTCTTTCTTTCTTTCTTTTTTTTTTTTTAATCAAATCTTACAGAAAGATAAAGAACAATACTGAATATTTTTGTTTTCAAAAAGTATTGAAAATAAAAATAAAAATAAACTATAGAATGGAATGGTATTTAAGGCATAAATAAAAGGAATAAAAATCCAGCCAATTGTAAGGGAAAAAAAAAAAAGAATAAGAATTGTTCAAAGTATTACAGCTGAAATTAAATATTGTTTTAAAACATATGTAAATACTTTTAGAAATCCATAAGATTTTAATAACAAACAAACAAACAAAAAAGAATATTTCAGAATATTTAAATGGGTATTGAATATTGATTTAAAATGAAAATACCACATACACTCAGCAGCTTAAAAAAAAAAAAAAAAAAAAAAAAAAAAAATCGAACAAATAAATGTAAGATTTTTACACGACAGAGATATTTACTTAATATGTGCACATCATTGTTTTTTATTGCATAAGAAAGAATTGCAAGTAACAATAAGCATTACAATGTCTAACATTACAGTATAATAACTCTTAAATACATATAATATTACAATTTCAAGTATAATATATTATTCACATGCACACATATGATTACATTTATTATTCATAATATACTGAGTAAAATGTTAAATTATGTTAGTACGTGGTAATCAGGGTTAAAAATTGGAATCTGAAAGTCAGTGGTACATAATTTTTTTTTTTTTTTTTTTTTTTAGTTGCCAAAATGGTCTACAACCTTTCAATAAAATCTTTTCTGTTTCATTAATGTGCTGCTATTTCTGTTCTTTTTCTCTGTTTCTTTGCCCTATAGCTTGCAACTATGGCATTTGCTACCCTGCATTCCTATGTGGCTCCGAGTCGTCTCTGTACCCCCTACACCCTCTGCAAGTTTGTTGGTCTGGTAGCGAATCACCCTGTATATATATATTTATTTATATAAGAAATTAATACATATATTTAATATAAGAATTAAAAACTATATGAGGCAAGGTCAATATCCAAGGAAATGAAATTGAAATAACAGCAAGAAGGAGCAGAGGCCACCACAGCTTAAGATTAATGGAGCGGGTTAAACAAGTTTTACGGGTTCTGAACTTTTCCCAAAATGTTGTTTGCAAGGCCATATAATAAAATGAAAAAGTTAAAATGAAAATTATTTTTTATTATTAGGGGAAAAAAAATTATTTATAATTATTGATATTTATAAATCAACTTTTACTTTATATGAACTAAATCAATCATATATTATGATTTAAAATAATTATTGATATTTACAATATAATTCAATTTTATTTAAACTAAATCAAACATAATAATTGTTTAGCATAATAATTGTTTAATTTAAATAGAATATCTTGTATAATTTATCAATAAATCAATGCAAGATAAAGCCTTCTTGTAAATTAGAACTTTAAGAAAACAAGAAAACGTATTGCAATTTATAGATTACTAAGACTAGCTATTGGGCCAAGGAAATATACTGAATATACCCTGAGAATACCGGTGCTTACTTGGTATTTTCTGGGGTCATCTTAAAAAAAAAGAAAAAAAAAAAAATAATAATCTCTATATATTAAAAAAAAGTTTCTGTTGCTGGTGTCAAATTTTTTGTCTGCGACAGCATCTTCTCGCGGAGGGCAAAATGCTTTGTATCATGGGAGGTATCAATGTGTTCCGAATACTTCAAAGAGGGCATTTCAGGTAGTTAGAAATCTGTATCATTTTAATTAATGAAGTTATTAATAGAAAACTTCGGGTTTATAAAGGTACTCTATTTGCCATTAAAGAAATAATTTCTTTTATTACATCATTTTCCACAATGACGTCATTCTCACAGGGAAATAAAAATGTTATCACTGGTGTAAAAAAATAAAATAAATTCTGCAAACAAAAAAAAATTTTTTTTTCTGCTTTTAGAAAATTAATTTTATTACTGGCAATATTTATGTTTATTTTATTTATTTGTTCTTTTTTTTTTTTGTGAATAACGAAATAATGTTGTGTCTGTATAACTGACCGCGTTTCTCTTTACCATTAAAGTGTATTTATTATTTTTATTTGAAAACGTTTTTTAAAATATTTTGGATAAATTTTGATATACAAAAATATTTAGATTTAAATTCAAACTCAATTATAAACAAAACATCTTCTTATTTAGTATTGATAATTTTTTAACATTACAGAATTAGACATTTCCATGATACATTTCATACTTCTAATTATGGCAAGAAAAAATTCACCTTAAGTTTTTATAGATTTTATTCTTCGTTAATGCAAGAAGTAGATAGGAGAGAAGGTACTTTTCCTTTCGTCGGCGAAATTCTCGCCAAGCAAACTTTATTGGCGACAGCAATACATTTATGGATTAAAAGTAAATTTGTAACATATATATATTTTTTTCTTTTTCAAATTTAAAGTTTATTTATATACGTTATTAAGGATTTGACAAAATAAATGTTATATTTTTTATGGGACAACGCTTTTAAAAGCTAGCTTTAAGCAAAGTTTCAGAAAATTTAATTCTTAAAAATATAAAATAAATAAAATAAAATAAGTAAACGTAAAATAAGTTTCTTTAATTTTTTTCTTATTATTATTCGAAGTATTTTGAAACAATTACTCTGTCTTAGGTGCCTAATGTTTGGCATCGATTATATCATTCTTGGCAACTTTATCGCTTCACCAGCAAAATGGAAAAAGTACCGAAGAGAATTAATAATTCAAGCTGCAGGAGTTCTTTCCAAATTAAAATGATGATAATAATAATAATAAACTTTTAATTTTTTTTATATTTTCGAATGTCTAAATTTTAAATTATTATCTAGCAGTTCAATAAATACATACAGAGAGTATATACCGCCATAAATTAACTAAAGAAATTCAATAATAAAAAGTATGGGCATTAGAAAAAATAGGTTCTAATTTTTAAAAAAAGGTTATTCTAATTTAATTTAAAGGTTCTATTTTTTTTTTTTTTTTTAAACAAGCAATTCATTTACTGAAAAATCCATCGTCAAATAGTGACAAAAACTTAAATGTCCCCAAGAAGTTCACATACTGTATCTGTAACATAAAATGGTCTAGATGTTACGAATGGACTCTTCCCAACGTCGTCTGCTCAGTCATGTGATAGGGGAAAACAAATAATCAAATTCAATTAAATATTGTTCTTAAGAACAAAAGTGTTAATATTTACTATAAAATAAAATAAAAGTAATATTGTGCATTTGTAAACAGTAGAATAATTGTATTTGTAAATTTAGCAATTTTTTAAAAACACTTTATGTGTTTATTTATTTTCACCTTTAAGAATCGATTTTTGTATGTTGTAGTGTAACTGTTACATTAACTGATCTAGCAATAAATAATAGCTTGTTCTTGTGGAAGGTTTATGGATTATAATTTGAAATTTTAAAATGTTTTCAATTAAATTTAATTGCATACAGGTGTTACAACAAATTAATTAACTTAGTTACTGGTCTAAATGGCTTTAAACCGTACGATGTTGCACTGTCAATGATTTAAGTACCAAAAATCAGAGTATTTAACATGTTCTCTATGAACATCAATAACAAATATAAATTGAATGATGATTGCAAATGTATACAGCAAACAAAAGGTGATGAATAATGATATAAAATTGATTAAAAATGATGATGTATAAAAAAAAATAACACAGATTAAATACGGTTGATCAAAAATAAGAATTGAAAATATGTTATTTCAGAAATCTCTATAGATATAGAAGATTTCGTCTGCTGTTTGTTTTTCTCCTATGACGTGATCTCTGACATCAGGTGGGAAGAGTCCATTTCTTTCTTTTCTGAAAAAAAAAAGATAAAAAACTGATTCTTAGCACATTATTTTATTTAAAAAAAAAAAAACGGTATTAAATATTATGTATTTCAATTTGACATTGAATATGGGTATTTCATTTCATTTTTTTTTTTTTCCTTATTTTATGCAGTATTAATTTTCCTATTCAGTGAAAGGTAAAGGAAGCGAATATCAGCAATTCCTATTCAGTGAAAGGCAGAGTGCCGCAGGGGTTGGTGAGCGGAGCGAGCAGGGGGCAGAGCCCCCTAGTAATAATAAATAAAAATAAGAGAAAACAAAATTTAATACATATAAAGTTCAAAAAATAGATTTTTTTTTTCTTCAGCAACAAATAAAAAAAAAAATCATTTAACTGAAATTCCCAAATTCCTCAACCAACTTATGATCTTTTCTTCCCCCTAGGCTGACTTTCATCCCCCCCCCCCTTCCCGAGTGACTTGCGGGCACACTATCAAGAGCGGACAATACCTAATCTCTGACAACCATGGCCCATGTTATTCTAATGAAAAATTTGTTTCAATAATCACTCATTACCTAATGTATTTTTTAAAATTCTGTTTTCACATTCAGAAAATTCACGAACGTACTCGTTTAGTACTTGTTTTCCAAAAAAAAAAAAATTTTTTTTTTAGTATTTTATTTTGTGACTAAAAATTTAGAAAAAATGCACTTAGTGGAAATTCGCATTTTTGAACTCAAAATTAAAACAAATTTTAAAAAGTTAATTTTTTAAAAATGTGTATTTATTTAATGGTTATGAATTTTCTAAATGTGAAAACAGAATTAAAAAAATACATTAAGTAATGAGTAATTATGTAAAATATTTTCCAATTATGTAAAACATTATGTAAAACATTCCAGGGAATGTGTAACACATTCCCTGTTATTCTATGTAAAACATAGAATAACAGGGGCCTTGACTATCGGCAGGATTAGGCTTTATTTGACAAACAATTCTGTTTGAATGGCGCTACCGGCTCCTAAACCCCGTTTTATTATTGTACCTACATTTATATAGAATTTAGAGCTGCTATTAAATTTAAAATTTCATTCCAAGTTATTCATACAGCTATTTACCCACACCTTTCATTGAAACTTATTAATCATGATCAAACTTTTCAAGTAACAGCCTTTTATTAAATTCAAAATACAACATTTAAATTGCATGAAATTATTTGTTTTAAGTTATTCTGATAAGAGGCATAGACAAAGATCAAACACTAAAAACTTGACTTCATTATTCAGGAAACCTGAAAATGTGTAAATATTCAAAAAACAAGTGCTGAATATTTAGCTTAAAAATACTTTATTTACTATATGGGTATGAAGAATTAATTTTAATCTCTGAGCAGTTTTCTTGGACATGGCAAAATATAGTAAAGCACTTCCATTAATTACACTCTATAACAAAAAAATCGACACACTAAGAAAGAGTTACCTGAATGGTACGAAAATTGATAGATGTGATGTACATGTGAAGAAAAACAAATGATTATAGTTTAAAAAAATTTGGATGATTTAATCAAAAGCAAGGGCCTCACAAAGTAAACAAGTCAATAACGTGTTGGTCCACTTCTGGCCCTTATGTAAGCGGTTATTCAGCTTGGCATTAATTGATAGAGTTGGCATATGTGCTCCTGCAAGATATCGTGCAAAATTCTGTCCAATTGCTGTGTTAGGTTAGCAAAATCCCGAGGTGGTTGTAGGACCCTTTTCATGATGCTCCAAACGTTCTCAGTGGAAGAGAGATCTGGCGACTTTGCTGGCTAAAATAATGTTGGACATGAAAGAAAACAAGCAATGGAAACTATCTCTGCGTGTGGGTGGGCATTATCATGCTGAAATGTAAGATCAGGATTGCGTGATATGAAGGGAAACACAACGGGACATAGAATGTCATCAACGTACCGCTGTGCTGTAAAAGTGTCACAGATGACAACCAAAGGGGTCCTGCTATGAAATGAAATGACACCCCAGACCATCACTTCTAGTTGTCGGGCCGAATGGCTGGTGACAGTCAGGTTGGAATTCCCCTTTTTTTCAAGGTGTCTCCAGATGCATCTTTGCTGGTCATTGAGGCTCAAATCGGAATGAGACTCATTACTGAAGACAATTCTACTCCATTCAGTGACATTCCAGTTCAAAAAATCCCGATATCCCTGCAAACGTACTTGTCGGTAAATAAAGTTTAATAGCAGTCTGCAGAAGGGCTTGAGCTCAACCCCATTTCTCTGAGCCCCCTATTAATGGTCTCTGAAGTCACTGAAGTACCAGTTGCTCTTAGGATCTATGATAATGATGAATTTGGGGCTTTGAGTACCGCTCTCACGATTGATCGGTTCTCATGTTCTGTCCTCTCTCTAGGCCGACTGCTTCCTGCCTGGTGCTGTGTTTAGCTGTGGTTCACCCATTCCTGCCAATATCATCTGATAGTGGCATCTCTCCTATACAATTGTCAAACAATTAGACCAACCGGCCTCTTAACTACACACCTTTCTCAAATGCTGACATCTGTGCATATTGTTTGCACACCTGTATGTGAGGCATAGTTACTGTTTATGTGAGTAGACAAAATAAAAATCTCAAAGAATTTATAACCTGGAATCAAAATTTCTTCTTTTTAATATTCTGCCATTTGCACAGTTAAGATGCGTTGCAGCGTCCCATGCTAATTCGATGGCAGCCAAACTTTAAAATTTTCAATTTTTCATCGAAACCTGTATGCATATGAATTTGTGTCCAATTTGCATTACTCCTTGGTGCGTCGTTTTTTTTGTTATAGAGTGTGCATTCAATAAATAATAATATTTTCTCTGTTGGCAGCATTGCTTCTAATTTTTGCAGCCCTGTATATCTTCTAAAAGTTATGTACAGATCAGAATCTGAAATGCACTTCCATCAATTTCCAAGTATTGTCCCATTATATTCTTGTTCTTTTATGTAGCCCTTTAAATGAACGATAAATGATTTTCATATCATATTCGATATGAAACAAGTTTTTATCTTAGATGTTGAGCCCTACTTACCTGCAAGTTTTGCCCATAGTCATAATGTATTTATATATTCTCGGATGTCCCTGAGAACGAATCATTTGTTTGATCTCCACAAAAAGTTTAGTGTAATATTCCTATATGATACAAATTTAGAATACCAAGTTTGAATTTCCCACTGCTATTTGTTCTCGAGATATGCTGTTAACACACAGCTGCTAAAAGGAGGTTTTTCGTATTCAGGTGACCTCAAAATGTGTAACTATAACAAAAGCTCAATTTTGAAAATTTGACCCAAAAATAATACTTTCTCTTCCATACATGGGTAAGGGAAAGTAAAAAAGTGAAAGTTAAAATGGCTATGAAATGGCTATGCCATCTTTTCAGATATTAGACGTACAGTCGGTAACAAAAGTGTTTGAACACTGGCAAAAATTCCTATATAAAAAAATTATGCTTAATACAGTTTTGCTAAATAAATCCTTGTCGAATACTGTTCTTAGACTGACTAAGAACGTGATTCGACAAGGATTTATTTAACAAAACAGTATTAAGTGTACTTTTTTATATAGGAATTTTTGCTAGCGTTCGGAGACTTTTGTTACCGACTGTAAAATTAATAGTACAGAAAGAAACTGTTCAGAAACTAAAAGAAAATCATATCACCAAAAATGCTTTATAAATGTAGCAAACATTTTCTTAAAATCGAAACTTTATTCAGGTAAGTAATTCAATGAAAAATGATTTTGGCAATTTCGATGGAAAAGGATTGCATTGTTTTTTAATAACATTTCTGCCACTTGGCAGAGGGTGGTCCACAAACATACTCAACATTGTCTTCCAGCTTTTTATCTTTGAGAGAAGTTTGGTATATATCATTTTGAATAAGGTCCACTTCTTCATCATGTTATTTTGTGTTTAGCAGTTAAGTATCAACCTCAGACAGACATTTATGCGAATTTGGCCTTTGCAGTTCACACACATCACCAAACAATTCATTCCAGATATTTTGCTGTTTACTTTCTTTTTTTCCAAGAACATAAAATATTTTTCTGGGATTCTGTTGACTCTTTTGGTAGCTGGAATTTCGTACACGTTTTTGATTTGTTTCCAAGCCAATTGCTGTGGAACAAGAAGGTTGTTCTTCCACTCTTGCACCTTATGTGTGGAGGAACAACCGCACTAACCACTCTATGTGTGGAGGTACAAGGAGGGTATACTATCTACTGGTATAGCTTTAGAGAATGTTGTTGAACAGCTGCCTCAATTGGGGGCAAACATGCCAGTTTCAAATTATTCCTCGAGAGTGCTTTCTGGAAGAGATTCAAACGAATTTGGTTAACAGAGACTTTGCTGTCACCCATATATACATGCAGTACAAATTTGGCTCCAATCATAGGAACCTAATCAAACGTAGCTTTAGGATTCTTGAGAACAGAAACAGTTCTTTGAAGGCTTGTATTCTTCTGGAAAATGTTAACAAATTTTGTTTTGACCTGCATGAAAAATGTGAAGTACTGCCGCAGCTACTGGTGACGTATAGGAATAAAAAAAAAATTTTTTGTCGCTCCATATACAATTATTGATACTTTAGACAGATGATTGTTATTGATATTATTTGTACCAATGAATAAAAGAATTTATGGTTTCCATTCCTGGTCTAACACTTTTTAAAAATTAGATTAAAAAAAAAAAAAAATTATTATTTAAAATTTCTATTTTTCTGTTACCATTGAAAATATCCCTTATTTAGTTCCAAAAAAAAAAAAAAAGTTTTCAATGTAATGTATGTTTTCTGCTATAATTCTTAATCAGCTTCTTGCACGCAATGATTAAGAAATCGTTGATGTAAAGATACTCAAACTTTCCATAAGTTTTTTTTAAATTTTTGGTATTTTAATTAAAATGAAATAACAATTGGCCTATTTTCTTATTATTACAGCTTTCTTGAAAACCAAGCTTAATTGAGCAATTATAACAAACTTATTTTATTTTTTAAATAAATAAAATGCGTTAAAGGCCATGTATTTCCAACTGAAGTATTTTAAACTTTCGATTTTGATACATATTACCATTTTAACAATTTGTGGATGTGTCTAAATATTATGAGAGTGAGGGCTCTTGTTAGAGTGATAGTAGTATTAAGATTTAAAGGGTATTAAGCGCAAAGGGCTAAGCTAAAATGATTTCTATAAAAATTATTAAGTGCTAAAAAATTGTCCAAATATAATGAGGGTGAGGACTCTTGTTAGAGTGATAATAGTATTCAGATTTAAATGCTATTAAGCGCACTGGGCTACGCTAAAATAATTTCCATATTAATGATTAATCACTAAAAAATTGCAGTAACTAGAGATACTCTTCTTACTTTAAACATATTTTTATACAACAACAATGAAAAACAATATTTCAATTGCTCGAACTAGTGTGAATGGACAGCAATATAATGAGGGTCATTGTTACAGTGATGGGCCAGTGAAACCTTAGCAATAGATTCGCTTAACAATTCCTTCTGGAATGACTTGTTGTATGTTAGATAGATGGGCCTTAGTAGCCCATTTAAAAGTCCTCTTTTGAAAAAAATCAGTTTGAGCTCCCTTGACATTTTTGGAGACGTAAATTGTATTTAAAATATAAATTAAAGAACGCGCCATTTGTTCTGTATTAGTTGACCCAAGCGCGAGGCCCCTTTAGGCACAAGGCCCAATTGGGTGCAATCGATCCAATCGCCTTAAAACCGGCCCTGGAAGAAACCTGGTTGCACAGATTTCAGGCAAAGCCCGTAAAAAAACATTTGGATCATGAATGATGTATCCCCCGTAATTTTATGTTGTGACAAACGTACAACCAACCTGTTAAAAAAAAAAAAAAAAAAAAAAAGAGCTCATTTGTAAGTACGTACCTAAGTTATACGATGCCTATATGTGCATGGGATTTATAACAATAGCAATCAAGTTGCCGCCGATTTCGACGACAGACTTTATAATAAAATCTTTCTATAACAATTAACACTTTATTTAATGGTCAAAAATTAATATGAAATATTTCTATTTAAAAATACTGATGATAAATCTGACATAAAAATGAGAAATATTGTTAAGTACAGTCGGTAAAAAAAATGTCCGAACACTAGCAAAAATTCCTATGTAAAAAAGTACACTCCATAAGGTTTTGTTAAATAAATCCTTTTCGAATGCTCCTACACTGTCTAAGAACAGGATTCGACAAGGATTTATTTAACAAAACCGTATGAAGTGTAGTATTTTTACATAGGAATTTTTGCTAGTGTTCGGACACTTTTGTTACCGACTGTATGTATGTCTATATATGAAATAAATATACAGTCGGCAGCAAACGTATCCGAGCACTAGACAATATTTCCGATATAAAAAAAGTACACTTAATACTATTTTGTTAAATAAATCCTTCTCGAATCATGTGCTTAGACTGACTAAGAACATGAGTCGACAAGGATTTATTTAACAAAGCAGTATTAAGTCTACTTTTTTTAGACATGGATTATTGCTAGTGCTCGGATACTTTTGCTGCCTACTGTATGATTCTGTATAACTGTAAGTGTACAGTCGACTGCGAAATTATTCGAGCACTAGCAATAATCCCTGTCTAAAAAAAGTACACTTAATACTGCTTTGTTAAATAAATCCTTATCGAGTCATGCTCTTAATCAGTCTAAGAACATGATTCGACAAGGATTTATTTAACAAAACAGTCTTAAGTGTACTTTTTTAATATAGGAATTATTGGCTAGTGCTCGAAAAATTATGCTGCCGACTGTATAAGCATATAAGTTAGAAACAATAGAATTTAAGTACCGAGTAATGTATTAAATATAAAATATTTAGCATATAAAGATTAAAAAAGTTTTTTTTTTTTTTTTTAAATCTTTTTGAAGCATAAATGATAGTTATCAATAAACAATTTTTCTTAATTCTTTTAAAGAAGTATTTTTCAAATGTTTTTGATTGATTAATCCATTCTTATAGGAAATTTAGTCAAAACCTTTTAGAATTATCCTAAATATTTTTTTTCGCTTAAACAGACACATTATGATTTAAACAAGTTTTTGCCATAAAAAACCTATTATCAGTCTTTCTTTTGAATATGAAGAGAAAAAAAATCTATTTCGTCTTGGCAGATAATCAATATTGCTTCAACTACATTTTCCAATATAATTGCATAAGGAAGCCTAGAATAATAATGATAATAATAAAAAATCTTAGAAAACAATATTTTATAAAAAATACGTAAAGGAAACGTGTTGCAGTTTCTGAAATGATTAACGAAATAATATATTTCTTTTATAATTAAAAGACTACTAGCAGGCTTTGCCCGCTTCGCTGGCCACTAAATTTAAAGGAAACTCGTTTCTATATAGCTTTATAAAAATAAAATAAAATAAATTACTGAAATTGTTCAAAAGCTCGCTCCAGGTCCCTGCTGCATTCAGCAGCGATTTGGTCATCCACTGCAACTCGGGCGCTTGTCCCTATTACCTGCGACAATAGTTTACCAATGAGCTTCCATTTAGGTGCTTATTATATAACAGTTTCGAAATAGATAGTATCGAAAAAATTGGAGTTTCCCTTTTATATTTGAATCCCAGTTACATGTGAAAAACATTATACGTGTTGTTCACATGTAACTCGGACTGGACTCAAACGTAACTGGGTTTAGACAACATAATATTTGCTTTTACGTTATTTCATATGTTTTTTTTGTTTATTCAATCAACCATTAAATGACAGCAATTTCACGCCAAATATTACAATATGCTGTGACCGGCTACGTCTGTCGCATGAGACAATTAATTTTTTGTGTTTATATATAATTCATGGGTTGTAAACCTGATAGTACAGCCTTAATATAGTTCTCTTTGGCGGCTTTTGAATTTTTGTCACCATTTTAGACTTAATCAATTGTAACAATAAGACTTAATCCCTTGTAACAATATGCTATGAGCGCTATTTCTGCCGTATTTTAGACAACTAATCTTTTTATGGTTATATATATTTCCCATTAAACATATTTTTATTTATTTATTTAAATATTAATTTGAATTTTTCAAATATTTCTGTTCGACAGCGTGAGAGTGCAGTAACACACAGAGGTTCATTTGTTTGTATGATAAATTAGCATAGTGATTATTATATAAAAAAATAAATAAATAGGTAAACATTATCGTGTTACACAACTTTATTATGTCGCTCCATTGGCGGCTTTTGAATTTTTGTCGCCATATTAGCGATGGATTTTTTTTTTTTTTTTTTTTGTATGAAAAGGGGAAAACTATTTTGCTAATAATTTTATCAGACTCTTTTTTGTTTATACATAAGAATCCTTTATATTCTGTTTATATTTTTAATGCTTTTTAGGTTTAAAATAGTGCTTGTTGAAATAAATTTCCTATCTTTAAAACTGCATTTGTTCTGTAAATTTTGTGTAAAAATAAATCATTTATGTTTTTATATATTTGATGCGCTACTTAGATTAAAATGGCTGTTGCTATATTAAACTTCTTGTCGAAAAACATTCGGTGTACTTCAACACCAAAATTTAAACTAGTTGGCATAGGTGGACTCTGCTCAGTTCCCCATCATATTTAAGTTCTCATAAATTTCTAGTTTGAGAGATATAATCATGTTAAAAGAAATGAATTTGACAAAAGCTTGATACAGTGACAGAATGAAAACCCCGTCTAATAGGCTATCCACCGTTCACTTCGATATATTTATCTTATTCTAATCTATTAATTTATTTTATCAGGGTCAATTCCGTTGTTTAGTTTTCATGCTACTATTTCCAATGCAATAATCCTCAAAATTCATATTTATATGAAAAATTTACAATTTCGCTATGTTGGTAAAATTGTAAATTACGAATAATTTACGAAATTTTCCTATTAGAATATTTGTATTCAATCATGTTCAAACAAATATCATAAATGTAATTTTGAAGTTGTATAATGTATTTATGAGCCTCAAAATGAAAGTTTATGCTCAATTTTACCTTATTCTGGCATGTTAAGTAAATCGTAAATTCCAAATAACTTACGAATTTTTTTAAATTGGAAAAATCATAGTCTATGATATTCATGCCAGTATCCTAAATAATATTTCGAAAGTGGTTTGACATCTTTACGATGAAAATATCCCTCAAGATTGACATTTATGTGAAATTTTGCTCTATGCTGCCATGTTAAGAAATTCGTAATTTCCAATAACTTACGAAATTTTTATATTGGAAAAATCATAGTCATTAATATTCATACCAGTGTCCTAAATAATATTTCAAAAGTAGTCTGACATCTTTACGATGAAAATATCTCTGAAAATTGACGTTTATGTGAAATTTTGCCCTATACTGTCATGTTAAAGAATTCGTAAATTTCCAATAACTTGCGAAATTTTCAAAGTAGCATATTTATAGATACTGATGTTTCTTCCGGCATCAAAACTGATATTTTAAAACTGGTCTGACATTTTTACAGTAAAAAGTTTCCATTTAATGCACGTTTAAGTGAATTTTTGTCCTATTCTCCCATGTTAAGAAAATCGTAAATTTCTAATAACTTACGAAGTTTTTAAATTCGAATGTTGCAAATAAATAGGATTCTTGCCAGTGTCGAAAGTAATATTTTAAAACTGATCTGACCTCTCTGCGACAATTTGTTCTTGAGATATCGTGTACACAGACTAACAAACTAACGGACTTACACACTAACAGACTAACAGACACCCTACAGACAGACACCATGGAAATTTTGTCATTTTCGGATTCCTCAGACCTGAAAACGTGTAAAAAAGTCAAAAAACCGAGGTCGAAAATTTTCACGATTGCCTAAGTTCCCCATACCTATAGCATGATGGGGAACTAAAAATCGCCCAGCAGGATCTGTTAATGAAGCTGATAAAATAAAAATATGGTTCATAGAGTTTAAATAATCTATTTAAAATTTTTTTTTAAACCCAAATTATTAATCTACCGTATCACATACATAGATATAGTAATAATATATAGATTGATCATTGGGGACAAAAAAGTGATTCCTTTTCACTCGGGAAAAGACGGCGATTTTACCAAAATATGGCAGTCTTTCCCCGAGTGAATATACACGGGAATATGCACGAATGTTTTAGCAAATAAAATTCATGAATAATTTATTTACTAAAGGTGAATGAAAAGCCCCAGATATAGTTTCAAATTCATTCTTCTTTTTTTTTTTTTTTTTCCCCTTCAATACCACTTAATGGCTGATTCCAAAGCTTTTTTTTCGGCATCAAAAATCTTTGCACGATAATATGGGGATGATAGATCTATATATATTATTATATCTATGATCACATAAATCTTTTCGAAAATAGAATAAAACTTAATTTAAAAAAAAAAAAAAACTTTTGTTTATTAACCAAAATAATTGATGAAATTTGAAATGCAAGTTGGTCTTGTGGGGTACAGGCTGTATATTATATTTTTGTGTTCGTGAGAGAAAATTTAAAAGAATTTGAAAACTGCAATTTTTAATCCCTTTTAAAAAATCACGTGACTTAATGTGAAGCAGATTTTTCATTTTTTTTCTCCTAACTGTTTCCATACAATCTTCTGCTGTTGCCACCTAAAATTCATACTTTAGTTAATTTTAAAAAATCTAATTGTCCGATTGATAAGCTGTTTAATGCATCGGATTTAAAGAAATTTTCCCTTTCATTTGCTATCTTATTTGTAACGATGCGACTGATATTTCTAATTTATTTTCTAATCTTTCTGATTTATTTTCCTCATTTTAAATAAGTGTACGTTTTTTTTTTTTTTTTTTTTTTTTCTTTTAATTATTATTATTTTGTCGAAAAAAAATGGCAACAATTAAATTATGGATAAAATTTTAAAATTTAAATGTCTTATTTATCAGAAATTAGAAGGTTTTTATTTTCACATTTTAATTAATTAAGAAAAAACTAATCATCCGATTGATAAGCTGTTTAATGCATCGGATTTAGAAAAAATTTCCCTTTCATTTGGTGTCTTATTTGTAACGATGCGAGTGATATTTCTAATTTATTTTCTAATCTTTCTGATTTATTTTCCTCATTTTAAATAAATGTACGTTTTTTTTTTTTTTTTTTTTTTTTTTTTATTATTATTATTTTGTCGAAAAAAAAATTGGCAACAATTAAATTATGGATAAAATGTTAAAATTTAAATGGCTTTTTTTTTTTATCAGAAATTAGAAGGTTATGATTTTCACATTTTAATTAATTAAGAAAAAACTAATCAAAAATTCGAAAATCTGACTTCGATGTGCACAATGACCCTTCGGGATGCACCTTTGTGTTAAATCTCGTGACTGTCCGAGCTACCGTTTTCGAGATCAGTGAAATATACATACAAATATTGCTCACTTAATAGTATAAGATAAAGAATTTTGGAACGGATAGTTCCTTTTTTTTTAAAAGTGTACAGTTCATAAAATAAGTTTTTGTAATTTCTATTTAATTATTTTGTTTAAATGAAGTAAAAATACAAGTTTATTACGGATAGTATTTGCAAGGCTATTTACATATTAACTTTTAAAAACATTTTACAATTTTTGAAATTATCTTTTTTTTTTTTTTTTTTTTTTTTCAATAATTAAAAGAAAGAAAGAAAAAAATGAATAACAAAATTAAAATTCTATCTTAAACAGATTTTAATTTTGAACGAGATGAGATTTTTTTTTTTTTTTTTTTTTTTTTTTTTTTTTTTACTGAATGTTGTCCTTTGTCTTATCTTCATGGAAAAGGGAAAAAGTTTGGATTGACTCCAGTCGACTTTCCAAACGTTTACAGTTGTTTAAAGAAATTTAAACGAGAGAAATCGTTAAAAAAACAAAAGGGAAAATCATAATATGAGTATTTCACCCCAAGTTGTACGTCGTTTAATGAACCGTAATGTATCAAATTCTTTTTTGAGTTGCTGTAAAAGAAGTATAAATGGTAAGCTAGCAACATCAAATATTTATATTTCGAACAATTTAATATTACTAAATCTAATTTTAAGTAGTTTTAACCCATATCGTGCAACATATAAAAATTCTACTTTATATTAATGCAAAAAAAAACTCTAAGTCTTACATTTATATAAAACAATATCGTTCTTACGATGATAACTTATAACATGCCTACCAGTTTATATTTTAATAGAATATAGAGTTTAGACGATAACGTTTCAAATAATTCCGCAACGATAAAAAGATATTTACATGCGTGTGTGTCCCTGTAAAACAACTGTGAGTTATTTACCCATAAAAATCTTACAAATCGTGCAACGGTGATCTGTAACATTCTTAACAACGTTTATCTCAATCGAATAACACTTAGACGCTGTTTCACTTTAAATAGTTTCAGTCCATAGGTTATAATAAAAGAGAATTTTTCTTTGTGTCCCTGAAAAAAAAAAAAAAAAAAAAAAAAGCTATAGGTCGTACTCTTAACAAAATCTACATCGTTCGTGTGATGGTGATGTATAACATACTTACCAACTTTCAACTCAATGGAATAAGACGTTTAGATGCTATCATACTTTAAATAATTTGAGTCCATATAGGCAATAATAAGGAATTTTCTTTTTGTCCTGGTAAAACCACTTTAAGACGTACACTCATCACAATTTCTTCAGTTTGTACGACGGTAACCCATAAAACACTTACCAACTTTTAGTTCAATCGAACTGTGCAAAATACTTTCCTTACATATTGTATGTTTGGAGAGTAAAAAATAATAACCGTTTTCATTTGGTCTATTTTGTTTGAAATAGCCTTAAAAATAAATTTAAATGCTTTATAGAATAATTCTGATTATGCTATTTAAATGATATGGAATATGCTAAAGTAAGATGCCGCGTAGGACAAAATGCTGTGTCACTTGCCTCTCTTATACACAGAGCCATAGGGAGACGTCGGCCATTCAGTGGAAAGGAGAAGTACATTAGTAACAAAAAGTATTACCTTTTTTTTTCGAATTTTTTAGATCAAATTGAATCGATAATCAATATATCTTCGTCTGATAAATATTAAAAAAATTTAACTTGTCCTTTGTATAGTTATGTATTATGTAAACTGTAGTTTTAAACAGGAAAATAATAATTCGGATATTTTTAAAAGTACAATAGCTGGCCTTTCCACTATAAATTTTCTGTTGAATCATATAAGCGATGCTGAAGGCAGTAGGGACCTGAAACAGTTGACTAAAAGTATTAAAAAAATGTATTGTCACCGTGTTCTGAGCTATCCTGAAAGTTTCAAATGTCTAGCTAGTCGGGAAGTTAGGAAAAAATTGATTGCAAGCTGTGTACTGGTAACACTGCCGAAGACAGCAGAAACCCGAAAAAGTTGGCTAAAAGTATTTAAAAAAAAATTCATTTTCACCGTGTTCTGAACTATTCTGAAAGTTTCAAATGTCTAGCTAGTCGGGAAGTTAATTAAATAAATTTTCTGTTGAATCATATAAGCGCTGACGAAGGCAGGAGGGACCTGAAACAGTTGACTAAAAGTATTAAAAAAATATACTGTCACCGTGTTCTGAGCTGTCCTGAAAATTTCAAATGTCTAGCTAGTCAGGAAGTTAGTTAAAAATTGATTGCAAGATTTGTACTGGACAAATAAACAAACAAACAAGAATCGAAGTTATTATAACCAAATTGTTATATTTAATTAATTTTGTTATATTTAAACATGGTAATTAAATATAACAAAATAAGGCAGTATTAAATTTTCTAAAATTTAAATAAACTAGAGACAGAATCTTTCCCGTGCCTTAAGAATTAAGAGCGGACAATACCTAATCTCGCCGGCAGGCTTCGCCTATGGGAAAATTTGTTTACATAATTACTCATTACCTAATGAATATTTTTCAATTCTGTTTTCACATTTAGAAAATTCATAAGCGTTCAATTAGTACTTGTTTTCCAAAAATTGATTTTTTAAATTTTAGTATTTCATTTTGCGATTAGAAAATGAGAAAAATGCATTTTGTGAAAAATCGCATTTTTGAACTCAAAATTAAAATGTAAAAATTAAAAAAAAAAATGAATTTTTCAAAAATGAGTACTCATTTAACAGTTATGAATTTTCTGACTGCGAAAACAGAATTTAAAAATATTCATTAGGTAATGTGTAATTGTCGCAACAAATTTTCCCATAGAATAACATGGGCGAAGGCTGCCGGCGAGATTAGATACGAGGGTTGCTATTTATATTTCTGGCCTTGGCAACAGTAAGTGTTGCTAGGCGACCGCAGACGATTTTAATCGAAAGTTTGATATTTTTAAACGTAAATTCAGCAGACGATTTACCATTATAGCTTTATTTGTGTTGTTGACAGTAAATTGAAAAGTTCTTCTCTTTCAAAAAATGGAATTGAATCGTGAAAATTTTCGTGCGATTATTTTTCATAACTTTCGACGTGGATTGTCAAGACAAGAGTGCTTCGATGAACTTAATTCTTTATACAGCGATAAAGCGCCATCCTACAGCACTGTAAAAAATTGGTATAACGAATTTAATCGTGGTCGATGTTCGATCCAGGACGAATTCCGCGCAGGTCGTCCAAAATCCGTTGTTGTGCCAGAAAAGATCGATGCTGTGTGTGAACTGATAAAGAAAATCGTCATGTGACATACCGTGAGATTGAGGCGTCTTTGGACATTAGTATGACTAGCATCAATAAAATATTGCATGAACATTTGAGCGTAAAAAAATTTGTTCGCGTTGGATCCCGCATAATCTGACAAACGCTCAAAAAAAAGGCTTGTGTCGATTGGTGCAAGGAAATGTTGGAAAAATACGTTCAAGGTACGTCAAAGGCTGTGTATAACATCTACACAGGTTACGAATCATGGATCTATGCATATGAGCCGGAAACAAAACAGCAATCAGCTGTATGGGTCTTCCTAAGCGAGGCAAAACCAACAAAAGTTGTTCGAGGAAGAAGCACATCGAAACAAATGATTGACTGTTTCTTCGGCATTAACGGTCATGTGGCAACAGTGGCATTAGAGCAACGCAGGACGGTCAATTCTGAATGGTACACGACCATTTGTTTGCCAGAAGTCATTGGAGAAATTCGAAAAAAGCAGAAGAACAGGCGAATCATTCTTCATCATGACAATGCGAGCTCTCACACATCGACTCAATCAAATGCATTTCTGACTGAGCGAAAGATCGAACTGATGGGTCATCCGCCGTACAGCCCTGATTTGGCACCCAATGACTTCTTCTTATTCCCACACATCAAAAATAAATTACGTGGACAACGATTTTCGACCCCCGAAGAAGCGGTTGATGCATTCAAAACGCATGTTTTGGAGTTACCTCAATCGGACTGGAAAAAGTGCTTTGAAAATTGGTTCAAACGCATGCAAAAGTGTATTGATCATCATGGAGAATATTTTGAAAAACAATAAAACCAATTTCGATCCTACATATTTGTTTTTTCATTATTAGGCCAGAAATATAAATAGCAACCCTCGTATTGTCCCCTCTTAAGTGATGCTGGACGTACTTTTTTTTTTTTTTTTTTTTTTAAATAAATTATTGTCTTAGAATTGTAAACATTTGCGTATATATGCATTCGAATGTAACAAAGTTATGTATTATTGTTTAACAATAAGTAACTTATAAGTACTTTCAGTCATTCAACGTCGCAACACCTCCACGATACACCACACGTTTTCAAGGTGATCAGAAACTAGTCAATAAATGTTAATATTGTTTCTGTATTCCGTTTTGGTCGTTTATTGTGTTAAATTTAATGTTTTCCCGGAAAAGGCGCTCTCTGGTGGACATTTGGAACTATTATTATTATTTTTTTCTTTTCGAAATTCCGTGAGCGCATCTCGTGTATAGTCTATATACCAAATTTCGTTGCATTCCGTTTACCCGTTTGCGCTGTAGGATGCTGTTTATAGAGGGAGTTTAATTATAAACACCCTGTATATTCGTCGCTTTTTAGAAAAGCGGCTCATCGCAGAGTTACACAAATTCGCATGGACGTTCGTATTAACCTCTCCCAATGTCCCTCGAATCCTGATTTCCGAATATTTGATGATTATTATTTTTTAATTAATTAAAATACGAAAATGACAACATTATAATAGCTTTAAAATTAGCCATCTAAATATTATCTTCACATTTAATTGTTGCCAAAAAATTTCGAGTTAATTATTTTTTCGACAAAAAAAGAAATATATTTTCAAGCGAATAAATAATAATAAAAAATCAAAATTGAACTTGCTTATGCATATGACAAAATGGAGTCATTATAGCATGAAAAATTAAATAATAATAATAATAATAATAATAATGTACTTATAGGTAACTAGCAGGCTTTGCCCGTTTCGCTGGACACAATACTTAAATGAGTTGTCAAAATCCTATATCATTATCAATTAACCTTAGTTAAAGTTCCCGCTGTGTTCGGAAGAGTTTTTTCTCGCTCGCAACGTGAGGAGTCCGTGTTCCCATTGCCTTCGACAGCAACTTACATGATGGCTAAGTTCACGAAATCTCACCAAAGTACATAATACGTACACCTAATCAACATCCACACATCAAAATTCGCCATTCAATGGTAATTTAAAGCGAATTTAAACGAGAAAACGTGTTTTTATACGTGTTTATAGCCCCCTCGATCTCAAGGGGTTAAGGGGAAGGGGATTTCGTAAAATCCCGTTACAATAAGTGTCGGACACATATAGATAATTTACGCACCATATTTAGTGATCGCTGATCCCATAGATTTCCCAAAACAAATTTAGCGCTAAAAGAGGGGGGGGGGGGTGTCTTGAATTTGCTACTTCGTAACCGCCCCCCGCCCCTCAAAAAAAAAAAAAACAAAAAAACAAAAAAAAAATGACTTTGAAAATATTCTAAAGAAGACACATGGCTGTTTTCAATGCCTTTCTAATAGCTTTAGAAGAGCTCTATTAAAAAATCCGGAATTTCTGAGATTTTTCCCCTCTCTGCTTTAAGAATCAAGAATTCCAAAATCGTACATAATATTTTATTTATACTCAAGTCTAATCTGATCATGCGCAATTTCTTCACCGTGAATTAATTTGGGGCCGAGTTATGCTTACAAACGTTTTTTTGCTTCCTGCCCTCCAGGGGAAAAGCAGGGGTATTTCGATAAATCCCGTTTCTTTAGGTGTCGGATACATATAAACAATCCAAGCACCAAACTTCGTGACCGCAGTTCTCATAATTTTCCCAGGACAAATTTAGCGCTAAAAGGAGTGTCTTGAATTTGGACTTCATAACACATACCCCCCCCCCCCCCCCAAAAAAAAAATAAATAAATAAATAAATAAATAAAATAAAATAAAATAAAATAAATAATAATAATAATAATAATAATAAATAAATAAATAAAAAATAAAATAAATAAATAAATAAAATAAAAAAAAAATAAAAAATGGCAGCTTTAGAAATATCCTAAAGTAGTCGCTTGGCTGTTTTTAACATCTTTGTTCCATTTTTGGCAGAATTTTACTTAAAAATCCAGAATTTGCAAAATTTCCCGCCAAAAATGGATTTCTCCTATCCCTCCCCTTAAAATTCGAAATTTCCTAAATCGTAGATAATGTTTTAATTGTACTAATGTGTAGTCTCCCCTTGTGCAATTTCTTCACTGTGAAGTAATTAGGAGCCGAGATATGCTTACAAACGTGTTTTTGTCTTTTGCCTCTCCCGGGGGGGGGGGGAAGGGGAGTAATTTCAGAAAAGTTAATAGCTATAATTTTAAGTTTAGTAAAGACCAAAATTCCTGCGAAGCGCCGTTGAATTCTGTCCAGCAGTTCTGAAGTGATACCCGGACAAACGTGTTTTTGTCTTTTGCCCCCCAAGGGGAAACGTGGGGGAATTTCTGAAAAGTTAATAGATTAAATTTGTTTGATAAAACAAATTTGATTAAATTTCTTTGTCGTAAATTGTTTGTATGCATTCGGCACTTATTGTAACGGGATTTTACGAAATTCGAAATCCCCCCTCCCTTACCCCCCCCCCCCCCTTACGGAGTCGGAAGGCAATAAACATATGTAAAAAAACATTTGAATTCGCTTTAAATTATCTTAGAATGGCGAATTTTAATGTGTGGATATTGATTAAGTGTATGCGTTATGTGCATTAGTGGGATTTTGAAAAACTTCGAACTCACCCGCTGAGGAAAGGGAAGTAAGAAGTGGGTAAGTGGTGCCGAAGGCAGTGGGGACCCAGACTCCTCATGCTGTGAGCGAGAAAAGCCTCTACCAATCACAGCGAGAACTTAGTTAATGAATAAAGATATGGGATTTTGACAACTCATTTACGTTTAATTGCTAGTCATGTACAACATGTTTAGAGTTGTTCGTATTCAATTGGGATTCACATATAAAAGGGACACTTCAATATTTTCGATAATATCCGTTTTGAAACTGTCATACGATAAGCAATCAAATTAAAACCCACGGGTAAGGCACTGTCGTAGGCAGTAGGGACACCTAGCCAAGATTTAGAGGATGAGGAATACGCTTCCGAAGTGAGCTTTTGAGCATTTTCTCTTTATTTATTTATTTATTTTTAATAAAGCGATATAAAAAAGAATTATTCTGTTTTTAATTTCTTTAAATATAGTGACCAGCGAAGCGGGCAAAGCCTGTTAGTATTAAATAGAAATATAAGCTTTCATATGAAAGTTATTTTAGCAGTGCCAAGTCAAAAGTACCAGGTCCCCTTGAAAAGAAACAATATATGTTACTAGAAAAAAAAATGAAATACCAGTTTCCAGAAATTTGTTAAGAGTTCTATATACTTTTGTTAGTGTGCTCTATGTAGTCTATATTTGATCAGGGGTAGCCAAATCGCGACACGTCATGTACTATTTTGCGACCTCGATGTAATTCACGAAAATTATCTATTGATATAATTCAGGGTTGCCAGGAGGATACTGTAATTATATATTTTGTACACCACTATTTTTATAATGAAACGGTCGCTGTATAATAAAATAAAAAAAAGTTGTAAATAAACTAGTAGACTGATGCTTTACAAAATTAGTGGCAGTTAAATAATAAAATTGTAGTATCCTACTGGCAACCCTGTATTTGGTTAACACATTTAAATATTATAAATTCGTTCCGACTCTTCAGAGAGAAAATATTATCATTTTAACTCGGTTGAAACGAATTCACTCTGAATAAAGAAATGTATGGCATGTACCTAAAGAAATTTTCACTTCAAAAAAAAAAAATATATTTAAGTAAATAAACAAAACTCTTTTAATTCTAAGTAAATTAAATAGCATTATATATATATAGCGAATAAATATCTCCCATTAGATATCAACAAAATAAAATTCTAGAAACTGACATAAGTTCCCTGATACATTTCTTTTCAAAATCCCAATTACGTGAAAAAACACTGAAGGGTGCTGATAATTTATCAAAGGTAATTTTCAATCAATACAAAAGTTCCATAAACTCTTTGCGCTGCTTCGTTATTTTATTTTTATATTTCCCCCTAATACTTTTTAGCTCAGGTTCTCCATGTCCGGTTCATTACTTTTAGAGTTCGGTATCGCTGATTTCTTGCGTATGAAAGATTCTCAATTTCTAGTTTTACTGCAGAAAAGCTATCTCTAAAGTTTGCTCTTAGGTATTATCACTTAGCACTTTTAGATTTTTTTCTTCTCTCTATGAGGTGCTTATTTGAAAAGAGTTTTTTCTCGCCTCTAGTAATACTATCGAGGATTTTATTCCAAATCAATAATTAAAAACTTTAAGAGTTTGTTTTAAGTTTTAATTACTATTTAATTTTGTTGCGGATGATATTTATTAATAAATTGTTGTTATGTGTTTTTATATTTTACAGACAGTAGTTCGTGTATTAACGCGTGCATTTTCAATTACATAAATGCATTTTAAAATGCAATAACGAGCTATAATTAATATTTTTCATTACACATCTTAATAATAAAAACCTTATTTTTCCGGGGTAACGTTCAAAACTGAGGTCTTAGCTAGAACAATGTATTGAAATAAAGATAATAAAATTTTATCCATGGTTTCCATCTCTGAATTTCAAGTGAATAGAATAATAAACAAAGTAGCATCGCTTGAGCTCACATAACAATTCCCTATAATTTTAACATAAGAAATTATTCCTACGGTAGATATTACTTCAATAAAATAAAAATTTTTAAACTATATAACAAAATGCAATCAACATGGTTACTTTCTTTATTCTATTCAACGAGATATATAAAGTAGAGTGATAAATGGTAACCCTTGAGAAGGTCCAAGATGAGTCATGTGACATGCTCTCCTTGCACCTGTGTATTCGGTGGTTTCCTTGGTAACAGCTTATTTTCAGTAAATTTCTATGGCAACGGTTTGGAGATTGTTCTTCGCATAAGTCGTCTCGCCAATGTTTTTGTTTACGTAGTTTAATATTCTTTTGTTCTAAATCATTTTGATTTTGATTTTACTTCTTTTTTATTTCGTGTAGTTGAACTTTAACCGACAAAATGCTTAAAAATAGTTGAAAAATTATTATTTGTTGTTAAATTTAGCTCTTTAAAAGTTTAAATTTTCTTTTATAAACACTTTTAAACTTTGTTGGGAAACGATGAAAAAAAGGTATTTTATTATTTATTAAAATGTGAAATATGTGTAAAATTATTTTAAAAACAATTTATTTCGGTCATAGGACTGTCATGTTACCTAATAATAATGATAATTTGTCGAACTGATATTTAAAATGCAAAAATAGCGATAAAGGGCCAAACACAGCAACCTATTGGAGCATGTCACGTGATTCATCTTGAACCACGGAAAGCTAATCCTTCATCCATTGAATCAGCACTCTAATTTATATCCGCGATTGTAATGAAATGCTCGCCCTCTGGTGGGCTAAGGTGAAATTACAATAAACATGGTTTAATTCGAATTGCATACAGCCGCCATTGCTACACGATATTTAGTTTCACATATATTTATAGAATAAAAATGAATAAATACGGTAAAAAAGATAACACATACTGTTGTGTGCTACAATCTAACTCCAAATGATCAAGAAATCCAGAATTGAGCTTCCATTTATTTCCAAATGACAAATTTAAAATTTCAGTTGCTTCGGCTAATGGAAGTAAAGAATTAATCAGATGATTTGAAACTAATATTTGTTCAGCTTCAGTTAAAATCTACTTCCGATCGAACTTTGAAGAAACTGAAATATTTTTTTCCAAAAGCAATCAATTTTCCATGATGTAATGGCGGAATATTAAGTAGAATTACAAAAAAGAACACTAATGGAACACACGTGGCCATAATGTTTACTAACAACTGCAGTGTTCAGAGAGCGCCATCTATCGATCATTACAAACGCGGATATCTCGTTGATTCTATTCTATTTCTTAAAACAATTTTTATAGATGCCACACGTACAACATAAACTTTCAATTTTACATCTACTTTTTAAGATAGCACGCGATCATGTTTTATATAAAAATTAAATCATTAAATTAATTTTGTTACTTATTTTTATTTCATTTTGCACGCGCACTTTTTATTTCCTAATTCAAAATTATAAAAAAAAAGCTTTTTCGATAGTGTTTGTTTCGATACTGATTATTATTCATTTTCTTTTTTTTTTTTTTTTTTTTTTCTCTCTGCAGATGATTTTGCCAACTTTTGGTAAAAAATGTAAAACTGGAAGTGGGACTGTAGGCCCCGTATTTCAAAAACGGCTCTATTGATTTTCTTCAAAATTCCTACATAAACTCCCTTTTAGATATCCATTCGTATGCTTAGTTGATTCTTTCAAGAATATTAGTACACGTTCTGTATAAGTAGATACATTTTAGGTCTAGCAAGTGCGTTTCTTAAAAAACAATTCCCTTTGAAATGTCTTTTCGTCTGTAATTCTTGGTTTCCGATGAGCAGATGAGTTTGCCAAATTTTAATGGAAATAGGCGTCGGGGCCGAAAGTCGGTATCTAAAAAACGGCTCTAACGATTCTCTTTAAATTTGCTATCCTATAAACCCCTATTAGATGTCATTTTGGCATGTATTACTTAGTTACTATAGGAAAATTGGCATCAGATTTCCTGATTTGGTATAGATCAGTTTTAAGTATCCGAAATAAGTGTTTCAAAAAAAAAAAAAGCTCTATCGATTCTTTTTAAATTCGCTATGTAAACGCTCTTTTATGTATCTTTACCATGTATACATCATTTTGCTCTTACAAGAAAATTGTTAAGTATATGATTTTTTAGTGTGGTAAGGCGACATAAAATTGTCCTATCTTCAAAACAATTTGTAACGTGTATAAAAATGGGTATTGGAAGTCGTGTGGTTGATACACATAAGATATTTTTCAACTAGATCATGAATGAAAATAACTTCTAGAAAATTTTAAATTTAATATACTATGATTTTTTTTTTTAAATTTGAACATTTTATGAATTAACATTTTGAAAATGATTGTATCGTTTTGAATTCTTTAATAAATATAACTTCCATTCTTGCTTATCATAATTTTTATATTCGACACATATTTTCGAAAAGCTAAAAATACTTACTAAACTAAAATAGAAACGAAATAATATTAGTCTAAATTTTATGTTTTATTATTTTTAAAAATGTACTGATATAAATTCTTCTATTTCCGAGTTTCAAATTTTAATGTAAACTTCAATCTTTTGTGCATATTACACGTAATTTAATATACTTATTATCTCTAATATCGAAGATTTATCAAGATAACAAAATCTGTAGAGAAAATTCCAAGAAAACGATCCCCTCTTTTGCTATGTCCTTGTTGGGAACTAAGTTTCAGCTCTTCTGTCTTTGAAAGGTAAATATTTTAAAGGATATAATGTCACCCTCGGATTAAGTGTTATTCTTAACAATATTACTTTGTTTTAATTAAATTTTCTCTTGAAAATTAGAGAGCATTTATTGCACTCTAAATGTATTAAACTTTCTTAAGAATTTTCAGCTTCTTATTCTGAACAAGTGATTTATTAATTTATCAAGAACTTTGAAAATATGCGATTAGTTTTAAAAATAAGTACTTTGCACATATTTTGAGTATTTATAATGCAGACTGAAAACAAAAAATATATAAATTAAAACAAATATAGTGGCCTAGATCCACTGGGACTCTGTGGTAGATTCTTGCATCGAGTCGATTCGTACTCATTGGTTACCCGCTTTGCGGGTCGAGTTTGCATTAATGTTTGATCAGCAGGTAAACCCGAATGTCAAGCAGCAAACAAGAAAAAAAAAAAAAATCATCTTCTAAAATATTTTTGAGCTGTTCTTTTTTATGAAACTAACCTTTCGAATGCAGAGATTAGATGACATTCTCTCTAGTAAATTAAAGCAACAAGACTCATAACATGAGCCGGATTAAAATTGCGTAGATACCCACCGTTTAAAATTTTACATGTGAATATTTTTTGTCTTCCAATATATTACGAATTTTTTATACTGTCAAAACATATCGAGCAGAACAGTGAATTTTTATAAAAGTAAGTTTTCGTACATTTTAAACTATGTTATATTGCAGAGTGGAGTTTTGTTTATAATTAGACATATATTTATAAATATTTATATAATATTTAATTGTGTGAAAAAAATATGTTTAATAATATAACTGTATTTTCTGTAATAAAGTTTTAATTCAGTATCCCATAACATAGATTTTAACATTATTTTAATGCGGATTGTGGGTCGTGTGTGGGTCAAGTTTACCCGACTCGCGCAGCACTGTCAGCGAAAGTCTGTTGACCCGGTATCCTGTCCGATTCCAGTTGAGCATGACGCTCTCTGGCTGTTCCTCGTTACCCTAAAAAGCATAAAATAAAATTTATTCTGTCAAAGACATGCTACAAAGAAATGAAAGTTTCAACACTAAGAAAATTTTAGAGAAAAATATAGGTACTTTCCTTTTGCAAGAGAGGAAAATTTTTTAATGTTCAAAATATTTTTAAAAGCTTTCGAGACACTTGAAATTTCTGGCCTAACGAATGATTATACAAAAACTAATAACTAAGACTATTTGTCTCGAAAGCTTTTTAAAATATTATGAACATAAAAAAAATTCCATCTCTTGCAAAAGGAAAGTATCTATATTTTTCTCTAAAATTTTCTTACTGTTGAAACTTTCATTTCTTTGTAGCATGTATTTGCCAGAATACATTTTATTTTATGCTTTTTAGGGCTTCACAATAAAAAGCTTCTAACTTTAAAAAGGGATTTTTTACTTAAATTTTATTTTGTGATTTTTTATAGATTTTAAATACCGCTTATCGCATTAAATTTCAGGCACACCTCTCGGATAGAACAATAACATCATTTCAACCATGTTATACATGTACCACTAAACACAAATGTATCTTAAATAATTCATATGTTCCTTTAAGCAATGTTCTTCATAGAACCAAACTATTGGTACGTTTGTCGCTGTGCGGTGATTTTTGGTACTAAATCTTGTACCAAAATGCCCCTGACTTCTTGCTTCAATATAGTGGATTCTGAATGATTACGAACATCCGTGCTTGAACCATTACTCGAACCCAGCATCTGTTGGCTGATCGCTATCCATTCAGCCATTACATGGGCTAAAAGTTTGATGTAATTCCGAGATTTCTATACTACTATTAAACAAATGTTCACATCTTATACTATTAAGTGAGCAATATTTGTATATATATTTCACTGTTCTCGAAAACGGTAGCTCGGACAGTCACGAGATTTAACACAAAGGTACCCCCCCCCCCCGAAGGATCATTGTGCACATCGAAGTCAGAATTTCGAATTTCTGTTTAGTTTTCTTTTAATTAATAAAAATATGAAAATAATAAGCTAATAATAGCAAAAAATTAGCCATTTAAATTTAATCCATAATTTAATTGTTGCCAAAAAAAAAAAAAAAAAATACGAGATAATTTTTTTCTTCAACAGGAAAATATATACATTTATCTAAACATAAACAATACTACACACTACTGATCGCAGAGCTTCCAAATTTGGCATATAGGTACCTGGGACCCTGCAAGTGTGCACCTCATCGAGATTTTTTCGAATTTGAATTTTTTAAATTAATGTTTTTTCGATTTTAAACATTGGCTTTTATGTTTCATTTTTCATGAATTTATTCTTCGATTGTAATCGTCTGCGTATCTTAGCAACGGCTATATTATGAAATTTATTTTTTATTTAATACATTTATTTGAGGGCGAATCTTTTTTCTCTTTTTAATTTATTATATTTATTGAAAATAAAATGGTAATGCAGTAGAAAAAATTAAATATATTAAATTTAAAATTTAAAAACGTATTTATAACAGTTATGTTTATGTATAATTTTTGTAGTATAACAACAATTATTTTTCATTTGTTAATTTAATTTCTTTAAAAGTTTTTTTTTTCTAATTTATAGTATTTGTCAGGAAATAATGGTAGTATATTGTAGAAAGGATTAAACTGATTGGAATTTATTTGTTTTTTTATGTATTTAATTCCTTCTAAAAGAAAATCTACTTTTTATTTTATTTCATTATATTGGTCGGAATCAAATTGTAATACAATGTAAATATTGGGTTGTTCGGAAAGTAATTTCGTTTTTTCCCGACAGAGGATTTAATGGGCTCTTCCGAGGTCACATGATAGAGGAAAAACAAATAGCAGACGAAGTCTTGTTTATCTATAGCGATTGCTGAAATAACGTATTTTCTATTCTTATTTTTGATCAATCGTATTTAATCTGTATTATTTTTTCATACATCATCATTTTTAATCCATTTTATATCATTATTCATCATCTTTTGTTTGCTGTATACATTTACAATCATCATTTAGTTTATATTTGTTATTGATGTTCATGAAGAAGATGCTAAATATGCTTGATTTTTGGTACTTAAATCAGTGACAGTGCAATATCTTACTGCGTAAATCCATTTAAATCAGTAACTAAGTTGATTAACTTGTTGTAACACTTTTATGCAATTAAATTAAATGAAAACATTTTAAAATTTCAAATTATAATCCATAAACATTCCACAAAAACAAGCTATTATTTACATTATTTATTGCTAGATCAGTTAATGTAACAGTTACACTAGGACATACAAAAATCGATTCTTACAGTTGAAAATAAATAAACACATAAAGTGTTTTTAGAAAATTATTAAATTTACAAATACAACTATTCTACTGTTTACAAATGCACAATATTACTTTTATTTTATTTTATACTAGCATGCAACGCCCGCTTCGCTGGTCCCTATTTTTAAATGAATCACTCTAATTACTGAATTCTCAAAATTGCATTCATTTTTATCACGTGAAAAGAAAAGAGAAACAAAATCTGATTAGGAAAAATGTCGCACCGGGTTCTCACTGTCTTCGGAAAAAATTCCCAAAATGCTCTAACTCTTATTTCTATTATTTTCCCCCTTCGCCCCCCCGCCCCTTCCATCTATCCAAATAATTTTACAAATTCGAAAATATACGCAAATCCACTATGCACCAGTTTTGAACTATCTATCTCTATTTTTATTTTTTGGCCCCCTCCGTTCCCCCCTTCCCAATAATTTAAAAAATTCGAAAATATCCGCAATCGATTTGTAGGTATCGAAAACATCTATGTACCAATTTTGAATGATCTAACTCTATTTTACTTTTTTTGCACCTCGCCCCCCCCCCACCTTTCCGGCCCTCCTAATAACTTTACACTTTCGAATATATCCCATTCGACTTGCAGGCCTCTAAAACCTATCTGTACCAATTTTGAACGACCTAACTGTATTTCTATTTGTTTTTGCCCATAGCCCCCCTTACCGCTCCACCCCCTTCCCGCCCCACCTAATAATTTTACAACTTCGAAAATATCCCCAATCGATTTGTACGTATCGAAAACCTCTATATACCAATTTTGAACGATCTAACTCTATTTTTATTTTTTTGCCCCCCTCTCCCCCCCCCCCCACCTTCCCGGCCCTCCTAATAACTTTACACTTTCGAAAATATCCCCATTCGACTTGCAGGCCTCGAAAACCTATCTGAAAAATTTTGAACGACCTAACTGCATTTCTATTTGTTTTTGCCCCATAGCCCCCCCCTTACCGCCCCACCCCCTTCCCGCCCCTCCTAATAATTTTACAACTTCGAATATATGCGCAATCGATTTGTAGGTATCGAAAACCTCTATATACCAATTTTGAACGATCTAACTCTATTTTTATTTTTTGCCCCCCCCCTCTTCCCTACCCCTTCTTTCCCCTCCTAATAACTTTACACAATCGAAAATATCCTCATTTGACTTGCAGGCCTCTAAAACCTATCTGTATCAATGTTCAACGCCCTAACTCTATTTCTATTTGTTTTTGCCCCATAGCCCCCCGCCCCCCCCTGCTGCCCCACCTGGGGGCTGAATTTCTAAAATTCCAGAAATTGATTTTTAGATATTTGCATTAGCTATATTTTAGCGCAAAAATTTCACGTATATCTATTTTTTTGTTTCTGATATATAGGATTATGCGAAATCACGTTTTACGCATGTGAAATCACGTTTTGCCCCCCCGCCCCCCTTGGGGTCCGAATTTTGAAAATTCCAGAAATTGGTTTTTAGACATTTGTATTAGCTATATTTTAAAGCAAAAATTTTACGGATATCTGTTTTTTTGTTTGAGATATGAAGGATTTTGTGAAATCACGTTTTGCCCCCCGTTCCCCCCTTGGGGGGCGAATTTTGTAAAATCGCTTCTTAGTGGATGCCTACGTCATAGAAAGAACATTGTCACAAAATTTCATGCTTCTAGGTCCAGGGGTTTGGTCTGGGCGTTGAAAGATCACCCCCTCACTCACTCAGGAAGTGTTCTTTTATATATATAGATTAAATATTAACATTTTTGTTCTTAAGAACAATATTTAATTGAATTCGATTCTCAGAATTCGATTATTCATTTTCCTCTATCACATGATTGATCAGACGAAACTGGGAAAAGTCCATTGTATTTTTTTGCACCCAACTTCACATTTAAGCCGTATAATTTTTATATGCTTTGAGAGCTCATATAGCAAGGCTTGTGTATGAAAAATTCCAATTAATTCTACGCAGTAGTTTTTGGTTGGTGCCCTTTTAAATATAGAGAGCGATAAGCAGCATTTTCGACATATCTTACTGTTTTACTACAGAAAGGGTAAAAATGCTGTTCAAGCCAGAAAGAAATTGACCGATGTCTATGGAGAAGGTGTGTTGACAGTCGCCAGTGCCAGAACTGGTTCGCTAAATTTCGATCCGGCAATTTTGATGTCGAAGATGCACCACGTTCGGGAAGGCCGGTTGAAGCTGATAAAGACGCGATAAAGGCATTAGTTGATGCGAACCGGCGAATAACAACACGTGAGATCGGATTGAGGTTAAATTTATCAAATTCAACAGTTTATGGCCACTTGAAAGGCCTGGGATTATCCTCGAAGCTCGATGTATGGGTTCCACATGTTCTCACAGAGAGAAATCTGTGTCGCCGTCTGCGATTCGCTTCTCAAACGTCACGAAAATTATCCGTTTTTGAAGCGCATCATCACACGGGACGAAAAATGGGTTGTATACAACAACGTCAAACGCAAGAGGTCATGGAGCATAAAAGATGAACCGGCTCAAACCATTTCCAAAGCCGATATTCACCAAAAAAAAAAAGGTGATGCTGTCTGTTTGGTGGGATTTTAAAGGAATCGGTTTTTTTTTTTTTTTGAGCTTTTACCGGATAACACAACAATTAATTCAGAACTCTACTGTCATCAGCTGGACAAACTGAATGATGCACTTCAACAGAAAAGGCCAGAACTAATCAACAGGAAAGGTGTAGTGTTTCACCAAGACAACGCGAGACCTCACACAAGTTTGGTCACTCGCCAAAAGCGTTTACAGCTTGAATGGGATATAATGCCACACCCACCATATTGTCCAGACCTGGCACCATCGGATTATTATTTGTTTCGGTCGCTCCAAAATTTTTTAGACGGTAAAACCTTCACCTCAAATGAGGAGGTCAAAAACCACCTCGATCAGTTTTTTGCCAGCAAAGACCAAAAATTTTATGAGCGTGGAATTATGCTACTACCAGAAAGATGGCAAAAGGTGTTGGACCAGAACGGCCAATATATAATTTAATAAAGTATTTGTTTATTATACGAAAACTGTCTTTCATTCCCCCCCCCCACACACACCCAATAGCATGAGCAATAAAATACTTGGTTCAAAAACTAAAATATTTAATAGACGCTGAGATACAGTTATCTTTAAAATCGTAGTTCTTAAATAATGGCAGACCCACCTATCGTCAATAAATACCCACATTAAAATACATAGGAAAGAGATTTCTGCAGGCAGTGGGAACCTGCTCCCGATACAGTGCGGGCAGAGAAAGAGCTGCCGTAGACCGCGAGTGCCCGATGCGAGGTCTAGAGCGATTCCAATGTAATTATTTTAGTTTTTATTTATAATGTGATGTGAAAAATAAATAATGATCCCATTCTTTTGGAGATTCATTTAAATATAGTGGCCAGCGAAGCGGGCGTAGCCTGCTAGTGTAAAATAAACAAACAAAAATCGACTGCTGTAGTCGAAGTTGAGATGATTCTCGCATAAGTCCTATAAATTAAAAATAAATTATTTTGAGTAAATAATGAGTAATTATTTTGAGTATAATAAATGAGTAAATAAAAAATAAAAAAAAAATTCCACGAAGTATATACATTTATATACTTCATAAAGATTCTAATATTGCATATACATTCTAATATTCTATGAATATTCATAATAGTCTATATATGCTAAAGATAGAGCAGGAAAAAATAGAAAAGTATTACTTCCAGTGTATTTTTGGTGATTATCCTGTGTTATAATACTCTACAAAATACGAAAAATGATATTTACAACTAGTATTGTCATTATATTCAATTGCTATGTCAGGTTTTGTGGCAGGCAATTTTTTAAACTATTTAAAATAAAATTCTGATGTCAAACATGATCATTAAATATAAATCAATCTCAAATATAAAGCTTAAAGGACTTATTCAATATTTCAAATTGTGAATTAATATCCGTTTTAATCGAAGTAATATCCGTCATTCAGAAGAAATAGAAGAAATATGACGTCACTTTCATTTCACAATAAAGGATGTTCATACTTGAGATCTGATAATTAATTCCACTGTAGTTCTAATGAAATTAAGTTCTAATGATTATTACTAAGAATGTCTTGTTTTTAAGCTTTCAAATATAATAATTGATGTTATTTATGTGTCTTTAATTTGTTACATTTTATTAATTCATTTTCTTATTAATGCGCGCGATTAGTTGTTTTCATGATATAAATAAATAAAATAAAATAAAGAAGAAAAATCATTGAATGTGTGAAATATCATATGATATTTCCCAATAATTTGCGCAAAAACAGCGCAAATACTTTAATTTTTAGCTTTTCTAACTAAAACCTCTTTTTGTAATTCTATATTATTAATAATAAACGCCACAGAAGTTACCCAATTTTAATAACTAATTTAAACATATAAATTATACAAGAGAAGTCTTCAACACTTGTAATAAAACTTAAAAAAAAAAAAAAAAAAAGAAAACTCATTTTGAGCTATAAAAAAACTAAGCAAACACCAAAAACTGTTTAACATGCAAAGCAACAACGCAATATAACAGACTCTGGTACAGGTACAGTACCAGTACTCAGCACTGGTACAAGTTGAGATTGAGGTTGAGTGAATTTTACTTCGCTCTTATGCTACAGTGCTGGAAAAAATTATAAAGCCGATAGAAAAATTTACAAAAGTCAAAAAGTAATGGAATTGTTGATAACGCAAATTCTATTTTCATTTGCATGATCAACATCGAAGTAATGCGCATAAACTTTGTTTAGAAAAACGGAATTGGGAACATAAATTATGCTAATTTCTTACAACCAATGAAAAACAACTTGGAAAAAATTATAAAGCCGATGGTTCTAGCCTCCTTTGGCATAATGCCAGACATGAGAAAGCAGGTTCCTTGGAAAGTTTAGGTAAATATAAACGTGTTACGTGCATTCATTTTGTATTTGATGTGTTTAATACAATGCCAAGAGGAAAAAAGTTATCCGATGGTGAACAATTTAAAATATTAACTTAAAATGAAGTTGGAATATCTGGTTCTAATATTGCAAGAAAAATAGGAAGGTCCAAGGCTACAGTAAACAGTTTTCTCAGAAATCCTGAAGATTACGGCAGTAATAAGCGTACAGGAAGACCGAAATCCTTAACTGTAAGGCAATCAAGACAAATCCGGAAGCTAGCTTGCGGACAAAAAATGTCGTCTGCCCAAATTCAAGAACATTTACAATTACCATGTACAAGCCGAACGGCAATAAATGTTTTAAGTAGCAATCCCATTGTTCAGTTTAAAAAATTTAAAGGAAAACCCCCTCTTTCGAAGCACCACAAATATGCTCGCTTAGACTTTGCCCGAAAACATTTAACGGAAGGCACAAATTGGAGAGATATTGTCTTTTCCGATGAAAAGAAATTTAATTTCGATGGACCCGACGGCTATAAATATTTTTGGCATGATTTACGACAGGAACCTCATATTTTTTCAAAGCGTCAATTTGGAGGTGGCTCGGTAATGGTTTGGGCTGCATGTGCTGCCGGTGAAACCACTCCAATTGTTTTCATCCATAACAAAATGAATTCAATTATGTATCAAGATATGTTAGTAGATAATTTATTACCCATTGCTCCTCTTATAACTTCAGGAGACTGGACATTGCAGCAGGACAACGCTTCCGTTCATGTTTCGAAGTCAACTAAATCTTGGCTGGAAGCTAACCAGGTGAAATGCCTTCAATGGCCAGCTGTTAGCCCCGATCTGAATGTAATAGAAAATCTTTGGGGAATTTTAGCCCGAAATGTTTACAAAAATGGACGACAATTCAATTCAAAATTAGATTTGATGAATGCTATTAAAAACTGCTGGAATAATATTGATGCAAGTACTTTGTGTGGTCTGATAGATTCAATGAACAAGAGACTAGTCACAGTTATCGAAAAAAAAGGGCTCACATTGATTATTGATGAAAAACATGTATCGACTTTATAATTTTTTCCAGCTTTTTCTGTACATAAATCTTTCTTACGTCTACTAACCCTTTGTTATTGTAGTTATTAATAAATTTATTTTTTTCTTTTGTTCCTTGTAGCATATAATATATATGTATAAAATTTTGTAAATATTTGATCTTTTGTTTTTTAATTATATCATATTTTCAAGTGGCTTTATAATTTTTTCCACCACTGTACACAATGGGTAATTAGCAACAGTTCGGAATCTACACCCAGAGTGAGTCCAGAGAGATGTCGTCACATTTTTGATCGTTCACGAAAACACTAGTACAGAACCTTGAAGATAGGAAAATTTTGAAGTTGACAATTGAATTGTTTTCTGCGTTTCTCGAACAAACAACGAAAACTGGAGAAGCTTGTTTTAAATATGGGTATTTTGATTTCTAAATTATAATATTTTACTACAATGTCTTAAATAAAAAAATATGTTTCCTTTATTTTTATTTACTTTCAATATGAATAGAAGAAAAAATAAATTTATAAAAATCCATTAGGTGACAAATTCGTAGCCCATGTATTTGATTTTGACGGCAATTGTTGATGACTTAGTGACAGGTGCCACTAAGTCGCTATGTTGAAGTGAACCCTAATTATTAATAAATAAATAAATAAATAAATAAATAAATCTCTTTGAATATTATTTAATTTAAGTATGGTTAATATTATTATTATTTTTTGTTAATAATAAAACTGAACCATTCAGATTAATAATTGCAATTTATATATAACCCTTCGAATAAATCTTTTCTTTTTATTTCAAAGCAAAAAGGGGGAAAAAAATGAAATTGCGAGAAACAAAAAATAAATAAAACTTAAAGATCCTGATAAATAGGAACTAATTTTTAATCAATCAATAAATCCATCTCGTTTATTATTGTCGTTTATTATTATTGTCCACTTAGCCGTCTGCAATTTTAGAGATCCTCCTCCGGTTCATTACATCTAAAATATAATAAAGCAGTTTTGTTGTTAGAAACAAGTTTCAGTTCTTCTAACGAGGCCATGCCAGGTTTCATCAAAAACATTTTTTACCAGGTAGTATGATGTCATATCTTCTTCTTCTTTTTTTTTTCCTCTTTGAAATACAGAACTATGTTTTTCTCTTTTTAGCGAAATTAACTCGAGAAAATGAAAATTTTTCTTCTAAATAAATAGAATTTTTTTAAAAATATTTTTGGAAAAAGGGAAATTGCATATGTTGAATTTCAAAATGATGATAATTTAACTTTAAAACTTATTAATCTCAGTGCTATTCTAATTGAATCGAAAAATGCTTGATTTTCAAATTATAAATTGGTTTTAAGTGCAATCTGAAACTATATGTATATTTTTGTTTTTCTAAAAATTACTAAGATAACACTTTATATCCTGACCGTATTTACTTCTTTCTTTTTACTTATTTCAAACATATTTTATTTACTGTTTTCATCGAAATAAACTCAAGAGATAGAAAAATACATTTTTTACTTGGGGGGGGGGGGGGGGGAAAGAGGCTTGAAAAAGAATGTTTACTTAATTCGGGAGTATGTAGATCGATAGGTGTCTCTGCTATTACTCAGTTTTTACAATTTTCCATACAGCTACACCCAAGCATCTATATATTGGTTAAAATTGTGCTGAACTTCATGTGTAAAATTCTTTGTGAGAATAATTGAACTTTTGTGTATGTAGGGTGCGTTGTTATGTATAATTATATAAAAAAAAAGTTTTGTTATGGCTATAGCATGCTAAATCGAAATAAATATAACTTTAAATAGTAAGCTGTGGCCTTCGAAAAACTTTATTATACATAATTATGTAAATCAACCCCTTCTATCTGTTAACACACACACACACACACACAAATCAATGTAGCTTTTTTTACACATGATGTTTGGTACAATTTCAAACAACAGATGTTGAGATAGAGTCACATGTAAAATTGCAGAATGTCAGTGATAGCAGTACCAATTAACTTCTATAACATTGCACAATCAAATTGAATCAATACAATTTTTTATAATATATACCTCACTTACCATAACGGAACATTTATATACCATAAAATTGAGATATAACCACCCCTTAAAATTACAGCATAGCAATGTCATCTGTCGCCGATATGCACCTAAATTAAATTTGCATGATTTCTTATACACATGTGTAGTTTGGTATCTTTATACGCAATAGAGGCTAAGACATAGCCATCTAGTAAAGGGGAAAATTTTTGCATAGCAGAGAACAATAGCACCTCTAGAACAATAAGTGCCAAAACCTGATAAGTATCAATTGATTTCAAGGTTCAACTAAATAGACCGTTTTGTAAAATTTCGCCTATTTTTTTGGAAGATACAGTGAAAAAATTTGGTAACACACACGCACACCAAGAAATAGACATTTTCTAAAAATTATTGAATCATGTTCTGGACATCTAAAAACATATAAATCCATCAAGTGCCGGCGGCGATCGAAAATGTGCACGAATCCAATACATTTTTGTTATTTAGAAAGAAGAAAGTAACAAAGTATTTCTGAAGAGAAAACTATAAGAGGAATGAAGGGAAATTGTATTGATTGGATTTTTAGATATTATGTAAATTTTTAACTTTTTAACTTCAGAGCTTGAATTAAGCATATATACATATATATATTATATATGTATATATATATAAGTTATTATTATTTTTTCTTTTAAGCATAATCTAAAATAATTTGACAGATTTTCATTTATGTTTATTACTGTTTTGTTGTTCTTGTTTTTAAATATGTGTGCCTGCATTTATTGTAAATAAATTCTTCTATATGCTTTCGTGAATATTTTACATAATACGTTGTTAGAGTTAGTTTAAATAAGCACCAGGCTAACGGACTACCGACGTAATAAGTTATAAATATACACTTTATATGTTAAGAATTTTATTTTTAAACTATTTAAAATGGTTCTTAAAAGGCAAATGGTGCTTTACTGTAATCCGAAAAAAAAAAAAAAAAGTTTTTTTTTTTTTTTTTTTTTTTTTTAGAAATGTATATAATAATAAATATTTTGTATTAAATATGGAGGTCTAGTACACAAAATTTTAATAGATCAATTTAAATATTTATTTTAAATGAAAAATTATTTATTTTTCGGACATACATATTGCTGAACATTAAAATTTCTAAATCAGGAAGAAATGTGAATAACTGACTAATATTTATTGAACGTATACAATATTGCAAGAAAAGCGAATGATTAAATTTCCAGGGAATTTTGATGTATAGATCCTTAAAAAAATCAGTGAGAGCAGCCATCTCTTGCAGCAGTAGCAACACTTATTTGCCTAGGCATGGAGTCGAACAGAGATTGGATTATGACGGTTACGCAGTTCATGTAGTTTCAAAACAATGCTGCACTTAATCGTCCAAAGAAACTGGATAGAGGTGACTTGCCAATCGCTTGGCAATCATTGGCAAAACATTTTCTATTGGTGAGAGATCACGAGAACATGCTGGCCAAGGCAAAAGTCCAACACGTTTTGCATCAAGGAAGGTCCAGACTACACGGACAACATACGGTTATGCATTCCTATGATGAAACGTGACATTACGGAGGCCTCCTAGAGAAGACAGAGCCACAGGTCTTAGAGCAATAAGAATGCAACGATGGCTAGTCAGAGTGTCGGCAATGCGAACAAGAAGTGATCACGACATGTTTCCAATAACATCCTATACCAACCCCACTAAAAATAATCTCAAGATATTCTGCAGATAATTTTAGAGATATCTACAGAATATCTTAAGTTATTTGGCCCATTCTAAGAAAATTTACAAAATTTCTTTATAATGTCCTCAAAATTTCCGAAGATATTTTATAGAAAAAGATAAATCTTTAAAATATTTTTAAATTTTTGAAGAAAGTCTTAAGAAAATACTATTTTCTCAAGAATATCTTCGAATTATTTTTAGTGGGGAATACTCCAGGTGATGAGTGGACCTCCATGCGGCGAGCATGACTTTGACTACCCTTAAAACTCCATTACAGACCGGAGCACCTCCAATGGTGGGACCAACAACGAACCTGGACGGAGGTACGTAATGTCGTTTTTTCAGACGAATCACATTTCCGTTAATTGCATAAAGAGCCATCTGACATCTAGATCTTCAATTATTTAATCTTACACAATTTTAACATTGTAAATAGAAGCGTCTTAAATTCAGACAAAAATGTCTGAAATACCAATTCAGGCGAAAAATGTCTGAAACAGGCAAGCATTGAAAATTTCAGATAATACTCGGATCTGAATTCAAGAGACACATGGATGTTTTTTTGTATAAATGATCTGAGATAAGGTTCTGTATAATTTTGATAAATCTAAAATTAAGACATATAAAACTAAGACGTTTAGACATTTAAAATTAGGACATTTTGTAAATCAGAATTTAAAAAATTGTTTTTGCTTTCCATGTAAACTAGCGATTTTCTTCTTCTTCTTCTTCTTTTTTTTTCCCAACTATTTCAAAACATATATAGTAGACACAAGGCGGGGGAAGTAAAATTGGTGTAATTTAAGCAACAGGTTGATATTAAAAAAAAAAAAAAAAAAAAAGTGATTTAAAAAAATAAAATTGTAGTATTTATTTAGCAACTCTGTTCCCGCGTTGTACGAGAATCTACTGTATTTAACATTTCCTTTAAAAACACACTTTATTGTTCTGAAAATATCAATAAACGAAGATCGCTTAATTGAATTTCATACCAAAAGCATCCTCTACTACGCAACAAAATCAAGAAAAAGTTATTTCAATTTGACTTTTGATACAAAGTGTCGGCTATTGATTCACGCTCAATCTCTATTTATACTTTTGTGTAACGGGAAATCATTTTCTGTTAACAGTAATTGACTAAGTTAATTATTAAAAAAGATCCTTAATCGTCGTTAACAATTTTTAACAATCTTTCCAAGAATCCTTTATTTATTAAATATTGAGTAAATTTTAATTTGATGGCACAAACTAGATATTTTGTAAACAATATATTATTAGCATTACACAAACTAAAACTATATTTTTAAGCATATAAATTTGTTAGTTTTGTTAGATAAAAATAGAGTTATTAATTTTAGCTTGCTTTTAAGTGCTATCAGTTTTTTCGTTTAAATTTATTTTCAATTTTTAACGAAGAGATCTTACTATAATTTTGTTAATGAAATGACCTTTCCAAGTTTTTATAATTAAAACTAAATAATATTTTAATATCTAACTAGTTGGCACAGGTGGACTCTGCTCAGTTCCCCATCATATTTATGTTCTCATAAATTTCTAGTGCGAGACATATTATAATCATGTTAAAAGAAATGAATTTGACCAAAGCTTGATATAGTGACAGAATGAAATCCCCGCCTAATAGGCTATCCACCGTTCACTTCGATATATTTATCTTATTCTAATCTATTAATTTATTTTATCAATTCCGTTGTTTAGTTTTCATGCTACTATTTCCAATGCAATACTCCTCAAAATTCATATTTATATGAAAAATTTACAATTTCGCTATATTGATAAAATCGTAAATTACGAATAATTTACGAAATTTTCCTATTGGAAAATTTGTATTCAATCATGTTCAAACAAATATCATAAATGTAATTTTGAAGTTGTCTAATGTATTTATGACCTCAAAATGGAAGTTTATGACCAATTTTGCCTTATTCTGACATGCTTAAGTAAATCGTAAATTCCAAATAACTTACGAATTTTTTAAATTGGAAAAATCATAGTCTATGATATTCATGCCAGTATCGTAAATAATATTTCGAATGTAGTTTGACATCTTTACGATGAAAATATCCCTCAAGATTGACGTTTATGTGAAATTTTGTTCTATTCTGCCATGTTAAGAAATTCGTAAATTTCCAATAACTTACGAAATTTTTATATTGGAAAATTCATATTCATTAATATTCATGCCAGTGTCCTAAATAATATTTCAAAAGTAGTCTGACATCTTTACGATGAAAATGTCCCTCAAAATTGACGTTTATGTGAAATTTTGCCCTATGCTGCCATGTTAAGAAATTCGTAAATTTCCAATAACTTGCGAAATTTTCAAAGTAGCATATTTATAGTTACTGATGTTCATTCCGGCATCAAAACAGTTATTTTAAAACTGAACTGACATTTTTACAGTAAAAAGTTTCCATTTAATGCACGTTTAAGTGAGTTTTTGTCCTATTCTCCCATGTTAAGAAAATCGTAAATTTCTAATAACTTACGAAGTTTTTTAATTCGAATGTTGCAAATGAATAGGGTTCTTGCCAGTGTCGAAAGTAATATTTTAAAACTGATCTGACCTCTCTGCGACAATTTGTTCTTGAGATATCGTGTACACAGACTAACAAACTAACGGACTAACAGACACCCTACAGACAGACACCATACAAATTTTGTCATTTTCGGATTCCTCACACCTGAAAACGTGTAAAAAAGTAAAAAAACCGAGGTCGAAAATTTTCACGATTGCCTAAGTTCCCCATTCCTATAGTATGATCGGGAAATAAAAATTATTTTAAGCTTTTATTATTTAATAATTTAAATAGTAAAGAATTTGAAAAGTAAATGGGTGATAAAATTATTATTACGATTTTTTATATATATATAAATATTTCTTCTGTTTTCTAAAAAAAAAAAAAAAAAAAAAAAAAAAAAAAAAAAAGAAAAAGAAAAACTCCACGAAAAGATTCTGAACTTTAGACATGAAAAGAAAAAATTTCAAAAACTCACAATTTTTAGTATCGATTTAGTTATGAGTGCAGTTAAGGGACCATCCACAACCTGAAGAAAAGCCCAAATACTTTGGATTACCCTGCATCATAGAAAGGTACAAATCATTTGTAACTTTAATACACGATTTCATTTACTATTTGCAATCTCTGTATATTTTTGTGTGGAAATCAGACGATTTTTTACACACACACACACACACATATATATTCATTATTTTTTCCCCTAAAAATTATTAATTTTTTTTTGCGAAGTCTTTTGCTTTTTAAGAAAACGGATTTCAACAAAATTTTTTAAAACTTGTAGAAATATTCACAAAACATTAGAGAAACGTTATCCTGAATATATATACATTAAACAAATGCGTTTAATTTTCACTGATATATGAGTAGTATTTATAGTAAATATTTTCTTACTGTGCATGTGCGAAAGATAACAATTATTTATTACATTATTTACAATTATTTATTACATAAATTCTTTTTTGTGAAAAATCACTTATAAACTCAAAAATATTAATAAATTAATAACATTTTGCTACAGTTACAAGACCACAGCTCATAAAGAGGTTTTCTTAAAGAATTTTTGCAGCACGTTAGAAATAATTAGATCTACAAATTAAATTTGTAGCATGTGAAAAACATCATACAAATTTCGACCCTGGAAAATATCTAATATCTAGCCCTTTCTTTTGCTAATAATTTGCTTAATATTTAGTCTATTCAAATGAACTTTTGACAAAAGATGCCCAATATGTCGACTTTCAATTTATACAAGAATAATATCGCATCTTTCGTGCATGCGCAGCAAAAAAATATTTACTACAAATGTCCATATCTCAGTGCAAATTGCACGAATGTATTTTATTTTACAGAATAAGGATTCTCTAATGATTTGTCAAGTTTTACTTTCCGAACATATGCAAAGAAAGTATTGTAATTATGTCAAAAATTCGTATTTGATATTTTGGTGTTTCTACACGTTTTGAGGTCCCCTGAGTTCGATTTTGCTATTTTTACGGTGATGTAAGTAGTTATGTGTGTCTATGTGAGTAAACACGATAGTGTTTAAACGCTTTGTTCGAGTGAGTTGAAAGTTGGTACGTATGTTTAGGTCACCACAGCACAAACCTATTGAATTTGGTGAATCTAGCACTTATAGTTTTTTACAAGTACACAAAGAGAAATTCCATAGCATTAAGGCCTATGGGCACAAATATTTTAAACTGCGATAGCATCTAAATACCTTATTCGAATGACTTGGAAGTTGGTACGTATATTATAGGTCACCGTACCACGAACTCTATTGATTTTGGTGAATCTAGCACTTATGGTTTTTTTTACAAGGACACGGAGAAAAAATCTTTATCATTATGGCCTACTGGCTCAAATATTTTACAGTGCAATAACGTCTAAACGCTTTATTCGATTGATCTGAAAATTTATACACATATTATAGATTACCGTTGCGCAAACTATGTAAAATTTGGTGAATGTAGCACTTATAGTTCTTTTACAGGGACACAACGAAAAATTCTTTATCATTATTATGGCCCCAAACTCTTTAAAGGGCGATAGCGTCTAAACAACTTATCCAATTCAGCTAAAAGGTTATATACATGTTAAAGATCATAGTCACATGAACTGCATGAATTTTTGGGAATCTAGTACGTACTTTTTTTTTTACAGGAACACAAAGAAAAATTCTTTATCATTGGACTTATGGGCTCAAATTCGGCCGTATTCACTAAACTTCATTGATCGAGGACTAAACCATGGATCAGCAAATCTGAGAATCAAAGCTAACACTGGATTAAATTCCTACGGTATTCACCATCAGCCGATTACGTGATCCATAGATTAACTAGAAGAGAAATAAAAGCTTCGTTCTGATTGACCGAAGATTGAACGAAGATTGCATTTATTCACCATTCGGCTTCAATTAACTAATCAATCGGATTAGTAGAAATTGTAAAAAGCAAATTGGCAACACTGATACTCTTGTTTACTTCGCTTTTGTTTACGCACGGATTAAGAATCAATTTTACTTTAGATAGAGCATTTTTAAAAAGAATAATCACGCAGACGACAACTGTTTACGCTACGATTTAAAATTTTGATTGTTGTGATTTAGAGAATCTTAAAGCTATTAAATTCTTTTCTGCCGAAGTTAATGCATTATTCTTTTCTGTGGTAGATGACAGCCTATTATCTAACATTTGTATTAGAGATTCCACGGAATCTTTATTTAATCGATAGCGATGTCGAAATGCCACATTTTCCAAAGAATCCAAATCATTTAATGCACCGCCCTTTCCCTTCTTTCATATGCTTCCAATAGTTCTAAGCTTTCAATATCATGTAGTGAGAATAGATCGTCAACGTCAGCCATGTTTGTTATTTGTTTACGAAGCTGAGCTGCGGAAAGCGCATCTGTTACGAAAAGATCCGAGAATTATCTCTGTTAATACTCCGATATTCGAGGATCAAAAACGAAGTGTTAAAGTAGCCGGTGAACTGCGGATTTTCGTTGGAGAATACCGATTTTCCTATAATCGAGCGATTACCGCTGATCAGAGGTTTAATCCGAGTGTTAAGAAGTTGGTGAATATGGCCCTAAAATCACTAAAAGTTTAATTAAATATTTCCCGTTTCTTACGGTTATAAATAATACGGAGACCAGTGATATAGAACCTAACCACAAAAATTCGGTATCACATATACGTCATAATATTCAATTTGTAAAATTTTTATTCACTATAAAACGACCAACAAATAACCAGTCTAATTCTTCAAAGATATATTTTTATGCTATAATACGTTCACTTAAAAGGAATTATCGTAGGGAAAACAGGCAGTTCTAAATCGGGCATTCTTGCACAGGGGTCAAGCTGATCATATTCACCTAAAACACCTCTTGATGGATTGCGACACAATTCTCCACCGTAAGCTATAGACTCATCACTGTCTGATTCGTATTCATCTTCATAATCATCGCTGTCATCATCTTCGTAATCACTTTTTTTTCGTTTAGGTCGTCTAATTCTCCTCTTTTTCTGTCTTCCAACTTTTTTACTTTGTTTTCCCTTGGTAGTACGTTTTCCTTTTGAGCTTTTTACACGTCTGTTATATTTTCTCTTCCGTTTTCTGTTTTTAGCACATACTCTTTGCCCTGCGAAACGAAAGATAAAGAAAGATTTTAGCATTACAGGTAATTTTATGCGTTGCAATACTAATTTTATAGCGTTAGACGTTTTTCAGTATATCTGTTTAATGATTCATAAAATTAATACTATGCACAGTATAAATATGAAAATTTAATACAATACTCTGTACATGTTTATTAATCTTATTTTCTCGAAAAAAGCAACATATATTTCAAAATTTAGCCATACCAGCCTTTTGTTTTGACTATGCATGACGGAAAAAGACGGGCTTAACGCTTATAGGGTTAAAAAATATATGTTAACATTTTTCACTGTATACATTAGCTGAAATTCTAACAAGAAATACAATTAACTCTGATTCCTCAGAACATTTCCCCTCCCCACGCAACATTTATATTTGACACCAAAGTAGATAAATGTATTTATTTTCCTGTTGGAAAAAAAAATAAACTCGTATTTTTTTGGCAACAATTAAATTATGGATAAAAATTTAAATGGCTAATTTTTTGCTATTATTAGCTTACAAAATTGCTATTTTATGCATAAAAATAACAAAAGTTTTTTTCGGAATAAAAGGCAGCCAACTTTGTAAGTTACGGTATAAGCTACCTCCATTACAAATTTCATCGAAATCCGTCGAGCAGTTTTGGCGTGAAACTCAGTCAAATAAATTCAAATAAACTTTATTGAATAGCAATAAAGTTCAAATTGACTCTAGAAAACGTTTGTATGGGAAATAGAAAAGGGCTGTTTTTAGGGTTTTCCCGGAAATTATTCGATTTTTTCTCGCCTTTTAAACCTTCCCTAGACCTCCACGAACATTTCAAGACTAAGATAAGATAAATCCGTTCAGCCGTTCTCGAGTTTTAGTGAGACTAACGAACAGCAATTCATTTTTATATATATAGATTATCGTTGAAATAAAAATGGCTATCGCAGTTGTAGAAATAGTCCTCGCAAAAAAAAAAAAAAAAAAAAAAAAAAAAAAACGTTCACACTGTTTCAGGGCTAAATTTCAAATTTCACCAAGGCGAGTCCTATAATAAAGCTATTGCATAATTTCCAGAAAAAAAAAATGCATTTTTAAAATAGTTTTCGTTATTTCTACAAAAACTATTTTAAAACTAGGACACAGCTTTTGTATAGGACCTTCTCAGTGGTTTTAAATATGTTTTGTCATTTTCGCGATGAATTGAAATGGATATCGCAATTATGTAAATAAACATTTTGACAAGAATCATCCGAGCTAATTCGATGCCAAATTTAAAATTTCGTCAGTGGATCCCATACTAAAGCGATGCCTACATTTTGTGCATAGTTTCTGGTTTACGAATGCAAGGAAGTGTAATTTGACTATTAACCGCAGAGATGTTATCATCTGATGTTAAGTCAATTCGAAAACATGGAACAAATTGCAGTTCGATCCACAACTGGATTTGGCGATTTTTCTTTCGTGATTATGGCGAGATGCCATTTTTGGAAGTGATTGCCATGGATTCCAAACGTAAACAAAGGGAAAACGCGTTTTTCAAAATGGCGTCTTTTGTAATGTACAAAATTAATTAAGTCTATTTTTAATATTAATTAAAGAAATATTTTAAATTGACTTGCCTCACTATGCAGGATATTGTTACGAATTTGTAAATAATTGTATTTATTTTTTGTATAAATACATTCAAAGAGGCTTAGTCAGGTGATAAAATGTTAATTTTCTGCATTTCTATTGCTCTTTTCCGCGTTAAAATAGCTCAGTTTCCCTTAAAAACGCATTAAAAAGCTCAAATAGGACAGATTATGGATTTGGCGCCAAATTTGGCGACTTTTCACTGCTTAGCGATTTTTTTGGTGACCTTGGTGAAAATCTTTATTATCGACATACCAAAGATGGAAGCTCTAATATGATTGGCTAACGAGACACTGGAAATTTCCAGATTTTTCTACGCAGGTATTTAAAGAGTTGCATCGCGCCAAGTGAGTCAGTCTCAGATTAGTTTTGCCAAAGCATTTGTTGGATAAAGAGCTCTGAGCCTCTTTGGAATACAGTCGGATTGCTGTATGTTAATGCTCTTATACAGTTTATACTGTGAATTTGCTGTTGACAGCTGTTATCTAAGCTGTGTTTACTGATAAAACTCGGTACAACTATAGTATTTCCCCACAGCTGAATTTGGCGATTTTTCTTTGGCGCCGATTTGAACGATAACGATGTCGTTCTGAACTGTTTGCGATATAATATGGCAGCTTGCATTCTATTTATTTTAGATTTATGATTTATGATTTATAATTTAGCTTATGATTTTATCATTTATGCTTTATGCTTTATGATTTTTAGATTTATGATTTAGCCATAATCGCCAAATTCAGCTGTGGGGAAATACTATAGTTGTTCCTAAAACTCAAGTTAATACTTGGTTTATACACCTGTATTTTTCTAGAATTTTCTGTAAATAAAGTTTTCTGCCTCTGCAAGATTCGCTTTTTATTCTGGGACAACTCACGAACCCCCAAGTATGCAACAATATAATATCCTAATCGATTTTTCTTCGAAACACCTTTTACATGTATTATCCATAGCAACATAAAAATCACGTCTCCATGCAAATCCATTCGTCAAATTCTTTTTCTTTCTCAAAACCATATCACTTCAAAACTTTTCACAAATTCTAATACTTTTCAATAATCCACATTTTTTCAAAAATTCCAAAAACTTTTCTCTGTCTCTAAATAATTCGCTCAAAAAAATCCTAGTACATTTACCTTCTTTTACAAAAATAGGCCTATCTTCTCGATTGTCACAACCATTCTAACATTATCTGGAACAACTTCAGTATAACCCCAGAACGATATATGGCGATTTTTTTGTTGGCGATTATGGCTAAATCATAAATCTAAAAATCATAAATCGTAAATGATAAATGATAAAATCCTAATCCTAATCTAAATCATAAATCTAAAAATCATAAATCATAAATGATAAAATCATAATCATAATCATAAATATAAATCCAAAATAAACATATAGGCTGCCATATTATATCGCAAACATTCCAGAGCGACATCGTTATCGTTCAAAACGGCGCCAAAGAAAAATCACCAAATTCAGCTGTGGGGTTATACTGAAGTTATACCGAAGCCATACTTACCGATTTTTGGCGATTTTTCTTTGGCGCCGATTTGAACGATAACGATGTCGTTCTGGACTGTTTGCGATATAATATGGCAGCCTGCATGCTATTTATTTTGGATTTATGATTTTATGATTTGTAATTTAGCTTATGATTTTATCATTTATGATTTATGATTTTTAGATTTATAATTTAGCCCTGATCGCCAAAAATAAATCGCCAAATTCAGCTGTGGGGAGATACTATAGTTTTTCCAAATAAAATAATAATAAATTAAATAAACAAAATAAGCTAATAATAAAGAGTAAAATATAACCGATTTATAAAATTAAGCTTCACCTGCTGAAATGTAGAATAAAGAATAATTAAAGTTATCTTTATAATTATCATATTGCAAAGAATCCAGAAAGTCACCGTTATCGTTCAAAAGAGTGCCAAAGAAAATTCGCCAAATCCAGTTGTGGACCATCCTGCAACTTGTACCGAAAACATTAAATAATAGGGATTAGTTAAGAATGAGCGACGGCCTTTGCGCAATTTTAAATTTCCACGATGCTAACAGGACGTCGTATTGTTTTCCTCATGTGCGATTTGGCGAGAAAAACACTACCACATCGGGTGCGCTTACCGCCCATTTGGCCACCATCATTCATTTTTAACTAGATCCAAATAAAATAACTTTCTGTCTTAAATTATGAGAAATGTGCCTGAAAATTTTCTGCAGTTGTTAAAAATAATCACTAAACGTATTTTATCAGTCGCTTTTAAATTTATTTACCTGTTGCTGTTTTCTTGTCTTGGTGTACAGGTCTTAATTTCGTTGTTTTCGAAATTATTCTTTGTCGAATCTCTTGAATTGTGTTTTCATTAATTTTTCCAAACTTTGCAAGAGGCTGTTTTGAAATTGTCAGTATCTGGAAATCACTATAGCCAATATTTAAAATGTTATTATTTATTCCACTCATTGTAATTTAATTTTATATTTTATTATTATTATAAAAAATATTATTATAACTGACAAATTTTGAATTTTATAATACACTACGTACGTCACTCATTGATGTTTAATTTTGTAATTTATTATTGTTGTAAAAAAATATACTTGTAACTGACAAATTTTGAAATTTATAATATAGTATGCGAGTAACATCTATATAATATTTCTCTAACGTGGTCCAGTTACGATTATTTTTTTTTAGAAACGAAACGTTAGTGACTTAATAAAATTGAAAGAGTTGCGTGTGGAGATAGGTTGTATTCGAACCTGGGTCATCGTGACAGAAATCCTGCGTCGTACCTCATGACAAAAGGTTAACCTGTTGTTCATAGGTAAGTTAAGATAATCTACACGAGAAAGTGTTGATGGCGCCGCTACAGTACTCCCCCTCCTAGAGAGTGCGCCGTCGTACGAACGATATTACTGCTGTAGACGTTAGCGATTAGCAAGTTGTGCTGTCAGTTGCAACGAGATATATAAACGAGACGTATTAACCCTGGACGTTATATTTAACGCCCCACCCCACCCGTTCCCGCTCTTCGATGTCTTTTTCCAGTCAGTTTTGTCCTTTTATTACTTCCGGTGTGAGCTTCTTCTTCTTTTTTTTTTTTTTTTTTTTCTTTTGACACACTTGACATTGTGAGTTTTTTTGGTTTTCTTCCCGTGCTATTTCTATGGAGTTTTTAGCTTTTCCCCCCTCTTTTTCTACATTCTAAAGTGCGGTGGTCTAAAGTCCACCGCACTTTAGAATGTAGAAAAAGAGGGGGAGAAAAAGCTAAAAACCCATACAAATAGCATGGGACGAAAACCAAAAAAACTCACAATGTCAAGTGTGTTTAAAAAAAAAAAAGGCTCACACCGGAAGTAATAAAAGGACAAAATTGACTAGAAAAAGACATCGAAGAGCGGGAACGGGCGGGGTGGGGCGTTAAATATATCGTTCTGGGTTAATACTTTATATATCTCGTTAGTCAGTTGCCCATTTGTCAAGTTGTAGATGCGGGACAAGATGACAGGCTTTGTTGCTCGGAGGGTGTGGTGCGCTGCCATGTATTGCCATAGAGCGAAGTTAATAACTCGTTGCTGAGGAGCGTCCGTGGTCACCAATGAAGGAGTGCGTTTGGCGATAGATTGCATTCGAACCTGGGTCATCGTGATAGAAATCCTGCGTTGTACCTCTGGACAAAAGGTTAACAATAACCCGTTGTCCATCGGTAAGTTAGGATAATCTACACGAGAATGGTATTGATGGCGCCACTACAAAATACGTGAAGATAAAATAAATATAAATTATATATATATATATATATATATATATATATATATATATATATATATACCATGTATTTAAATTTTCTGACGAATCATTAATAAAATACGCGAGGATAAAAAATAATATATAAGCAATATTTAAGCATGCGGACTCAGTTCAGTGAACTAATAATAAAAATGAAAAAAAAAGTTGGTTTTAAAAATCAAATATTATTCCATTTAGAACAACGTATATTAGCATTAGCATCATGAACTATATTAGCACTTATGAATGTGTATAAAAATTTTAAATTGGTAATAACGTCAAGGTTTGTGAGATGCATAATTTAAATTTTTAAATTTTTTAAGGTTCACGTTTAATTAAATGTATTTATTTTTATGTCGAAAGAAAATGCACTCGTATATATATATATACACATATATATATATTGGCAACAATTAAATTATAGCTAATATTTTTATGGCTATTTTTATTGCTATTAGGAGCTTATTATTTTCCTATTTTAATTAATTAAAAGAAAGCTATTCGAAAATTTGACTTCGAAGTATTGTGTTGTCACCGGGTTCTGAGCTTACTGTGAAAGTGTCAAATGCCTAGCTACTAAGGAAGTTAGTTAAAAATAGATTGCAAGATTTGTACCGGACAAATAAGCACACACACACAAAAACAAGAATAGAAGTTAATAAAAACATGGTAAAACTAGTATGTTGTGGCCACCACATGACTTTCTTCTATATTTTCCTATATAAATTCATCCAGTAAAAATAATTTAATAAAATTATTATTTAAAAAAAATATCTTACATGATAATGCAGACAATTTCCATACTAGAGAAGTAGTATAACACTAAATTAAAAAAAAAAAAAAATTCTATTTTATTGCCAATTTTATTTTATTTAAAAAAAAATTGATAATTTTATTTTAAATTATCGCAGATCGATGGTTCAACCATTCGTTTTAAAGGTATTGGCCAGCTCTTTTGAAAGATACCGATCATTAAAATTTACTCCCCTCGAGGGGGGACTCCCCCCCCAGGGGGAAGGCAAAGCTCCTACACACACACAAAAAAAAAAATTATCTCAGTTGACTATCTCTGTTATATAAATAATTCTTGTAAATTTCATAATGATTATTAAAAAATAATTCTCTCTATGCACATTTATACAAAATTTTGTCCAAAACCACCATGTTGAAAATTTAGAAAAAGCGGGATGGCAACGCAACCTGTAAGACAATTTTTACCAAAAGTTGATAAGCATTAATTTATGTAAAGGTTCAACTACATACCAATTTATATGAAATTCTGTGCAGTAGTTCCTGAGATACAGTTGCCAAAAAATTTTGTCACACACACAGACTGACAGACAGACATTTTCTAAAAATGGTCAAATCGTGTTCTACAGCTCTCAAAACGTGTAAATCCATCAAAAACCCGAGGTTGAAAACTTTTACGAATCCAATACTTTCTTCTATTGAATATAGAAGAAAGTAATAATACATAAGCAATATTGAAGCACGCGGACTCAGTTCAGTGATCTATTAAAAAAATGACGTCTGATAGTATTACTTTATAGAAAAACTTTTTATTTTATTTTTTTAGTTGTATTTTTACAATCTTTGCAAGTAAGCTTCGTCTTAAATCTAGCTATATTTTAATGATATAAGCCAAAAAGGAAATTTTGTCATAAATTGACTAAAAAACACAATAATAAAAAGTATAATCAAAATAAGTTTTTTTAAGACAAAATTATGCCAAAATAAATTAATTAATTAACCCTCCGCGTACGGGGTTATATTTACTGTGTTTTATTTTATATTTACTGTGTTTACATACACAGGTTGCAAATAGTCTTACTTTTTAGAACCACTATTTTTGATTAAAGACATGCTTTATTAGTTTTCAGATTTATACATCGCATTTTACAATTAGTTGGTGGAAATGTAATTTAGTGGGATAATAATTTTCAATAATTTATCTGTTAAAAATAGTATTTTAGAAATTGTGCTGTAAATGAAATTTAATATAAAAAATTCTTTTGCCCGTCGAAGTCTCGGGCACCGTACGCGGAGTGTTAATAAAAATGTATCGCTAACATAGTGACAAAAATTTAAAAATTGCCATGGGGGTCCTATCCGCGATTGTAATGAAATGCTCGCCCTCTGGTATTCTAAGGTGAAATTATCACACCACTGATAGCTTTCACGCTGAAACAATGATAGAACAACAAGAAAGAACAATAATAAATGCACGTGGCTATTATAATTTACTAACAACTGCAGTTGAGAAAGTGCCATCTATCGATCATTACAAACGCGGATACTAAATCTGTCTTGCCTCGTGAAGTACGAAAATTAGGTCGTCCAACATGAATTTTATTTTTAAGACTTTCGTGAATAATATTGGTTTGGTTATCATTCTAAGATTCTAAGACGGAGGTTACTCAATCACGCCACAACGGCTAAACGGATCTGGATGAAATTTGGTACAGAGATGTAAAATAGTCTGGAATAGAACATAGGCTGCTATTTATACCGAAAATATGATTAGTTAAAAAAAAAAAACGGTAATTTTGAAAATAATAAACAGGTAATTGACATAATATAAGCCATTTAAATTTTTAATTGTTGCCAAACAAGTTTACGAAGTATTTTTTATTTTTTATTTATTTATTTATTTATTTTCAACATAAAATGAAATATGCTTTCACGCGAAAAATAAAAAATTACTAAATTTCAAATTGGTCGATGAGAAAATGACACTTTATAATTTTAAAATAAAATAGTAATATTACAAATCTAACATATTTCTTTTGAATTTTATTTCATAGCATTTTTTTACATACCTCAACTTCAATTTTTTTTTTTTTTTTTAGTACGGCGGATGAAACACGCTTGGCATAAAAGCTAATTCAGCATTATATTAAAGGTATTTTCTTATTGATAATTCTGGACAATTTTGTTTAATTTTGATGCTGAAGTAGATAGGACATTTTTCGCCAAGGAAAAGATAGAAAGAAATACGCAAGCGAAGTGATGACGTCACTGGCCGTTCGTGGATGCAAGAAAAATATTTCCTATGTTAAACGCCCATTGGAATTTTTGTAAAAAATTATTAAAAATCGAGGAAAATTATTTCCCGATTTTAATCCCCATATTTAGGTATAGATATGTATTAGTTATCATGACCATGCGTTAGATTAAGTTATTTTTGTTGTAAAATTGACAAAATTTGAATTTTTAATTTCAAAACTCTAGGAAAAAAAAATAAATGGCAAACTTCCATATTCGATTGAAAACACAAACATTTCATTTCAAAGGATGATATTAACACAATAAATATCCAACTATATACTAATTAAAAGGAAAATGATAAATATTCTATCATAATTTGAAGTCAAATTTGTTTTCAAATGTCTAAATAAAGTATCTGATATAAGATATTAATATGTTACAGCGGAATAGATTTGATATCGGTCATCCTTGGCAGAAAAAAAAAAATATCGCCAAATTATTTGACGAACATAATTTAATTCCTTTCAAAAATCATGGTTATTTTAACAACTTATATAAAGAGAGTGATGAATAATATGAAACAATATTTCGCACAATGCATATTACAAAAATATACATCTGGCATGTATATTTTCGTATTACGTTTTTGATCACCAAATACAATAAGCGCCAAGAACGACAGAGTTTTGAAATTTAAAATTAAAATTTTGTCAATTTGACAGCAAAATAACTCAATCTAACACATGCACATGATAACTAATACACACACACACATATATATATATATATACCCAAATATGGGTATTAAAATCGGGAAATAATTTTTCCTCGATTTTTAATAATTTTTACAAAAAATCCAGTGGGCGATTAACATAGGAAATCATTTTCTTGCAGCCACGGACGGTCAGTGACGTCACACTTCGCTTGCATATAGGAACAATAATCGCATAAATTATATGTTGGTCTAAAACGGCAACATAAAATTCAAAAGTCGCCAAGAGCATTAAGACTTTACCATGATCAAGTTTACATATTAATTAATTTATTTATTTTTCTACATACCAACTACTATTAACTAAGCATGAAGTTTATATAACCACAAAATAATAATAATAATAATAATAATAATAATTGTCTCATGAGATAGAAGTAGCCGATCATAGCATATTGTAATATTATATGTGGCTTGAAATTGCTGTCATTCTATGGTTGGTCGATTAAATCAAATAAATATAGGAAATAACTTGAGAGCAAATATTATGTACATCACGTATAATGTTGTTCATATGTAACTGGGATTCAGATATAAAAGAGCTACTTCAAATTTTTCGATACTGTCCGTATCGAAACTGTCATATATGATAAGCACCCAAATGGAAGCCCACGGGTAAGACATTGTCGCAGGCAATAGGGACAGACACCGGAGATTGCAAGGAAGAACAAGTCGATGCCGAAGGCAACGGGAACCCAAACCGAGCTTTTGACCGATTTCAGCTTTTTTTTTTTTTTTTCATAAGCTATATAGAAAAGAGTTTGCCAGCGAAGCGGGCAAAGCCGTCCAAAATAGTTTAGGAACTGAAATATTATTCAACAATTCGCCGGGAGATGAATAAAAAATCATTTCTTTGTGGGAAAAAAAAAAAAATAAATAAAAAATAAAAAATTTGAAAGTCATAAATATTATATGAATTTCACCACATAATTAAAATTTTAATTCACTAGTCACCAAAATATTATTCGAACCAGATTAATATTGTGCAATAGTGAACTAAAATCATACAAAGAAAGGTTTCGAAATAAAATTCATAATTAACGACCCAGTTTTTATATTGTCGCAAAGCAGTACTGTTTTTGACCCATTCTTGCCGTCAGGGGGCGGGCTGTTCTTCCACTGGAGATCGTCTGCCTATTTTTATGTTTATTGATTGGCAACATGTTTTTTTCTGATGATGAAAAGTTTTGTTTTTTCTGTTGTAAAAAGAAGGAATGTGAATCCGTGAGGATATGAAAGAGCGTTCTGACGCTCGACAGCTAATATTAAATGCTTGGCAGCCAATATTAAATATTGTGATAGCTGCAGATATTTATGAAACAATTATGTATTATAAATGTAAATAGTGCGTCTAATTAAACGTTTGTGTCGTGAAATTTGAGCTGTGTTTATTTCGACTACTTTGTGATTACTTAGAATAAGCCGGCGAAAAAGAACAAGACCTGTCGGGTAAGAAATATTTTATCCTTGGAAGGCATTAGAATCCCTAGAAGGATATTAGAAAATCATGCTCTAAATACAAATGTGTCATTCCATGTTTTTTGTGATGCATCAAGCCACGCTTATGCAACTTGTGTATGTATCAGAGAAGAAAATAATTTTCATGTGAGATGTCAATTGGTTCAAGCTCGTGCTCGAGTGGCACCCTTGAAATCAGTCTCCATTCCGAGACTAGAATTATTAGCATGTTGTTTAGGTGTTAGATTAATGAATTCTATAAAAGGAGACTTCTGTGACAGCCAAGTTCAAACTTTCTATTGGTCTGACTCCATGAACGCATTGTTCTGGATAAAAAATCAAGAACCATGGGGAGTATTTGTGCTGAATCGTACCAGAGAAATAAGATCTTTGAGTCATCCCAACGACTGGAGATACGTCCCGGGTAACTTAAATCCAGCTGACCTTCCATCAAGAGGTTGCAATGCTGATGCTTTACTCAAATCCCTTTGGTGGGAGGGTCCGGGATTTTTGAAGACACCAACGAGTCAATGGCCGAGACAAGAAATCTCACCCGAAATACAGATTGTCAATTCAGAAAAAAAAAGGTCGATCATTTCTGCTCTGAGTACTGAAACTACTGAGAAGTTTTATGAGAGATACTCGTCTTACGTGAAATTATTAAGAGTTACGGCATGGATATACAGATTCATCTCGAATCTTCGAAATCATTCTAAACGAAATTCTGGGGATCTTACAAATAAAGAACTTAAACATGCTGAATTAATCCTGTTAAAGATGGTTCAAAGGGAAGACTTTCCTAAAGGAATAGATGATCGTTTACGAAAACTTCATCCCACCGTTGACAAAGATGGCCTTCTAAGGGTAAAGTCTCTTATACTTAGAAGTAAAGATAATACAGACTTTCGTTTGCCTATCATTTTACCAGGAAATCATTACATCGTGCAGAAATTGATAGAATGGAAACATAACGAATTAAACCACGCAGGAGTACAAATATTAATGAACCATCTCCGAGAAAAATATTGGATTCTCAGGTGCAGAAAGTCCATACGGCAAGTTACCTTACGTTGTATAAGATGCAAACGCTTCACCGTAAATTCTGTTCAGCCCGAAATCACCGCCTTGCCGGAAGACAGGATCAGAGATGCTGCTATCTTTGAAATTACCGGGGTTGATTTAGCCGGACCTTTGTACTTGAAAAATGGTAAAAAATGTTGGATTGTGCTGTACACCTGCGCTGTTTACAGAGCGGTACATCTTGAATTATTAACATCATTATCCTCTGAAGCATTTTTGCAAACCCTGCGAAGATTTGTTGCGAGAAGGGGTCGACCTTCTGTAATATACAGCAATCGAGGCACAAATTTTTCAGGAGCTTCGAAGCTATTTACTGATCCTATACTTGCAAAAGTACGGAAGGAAGCCCTAGTACAGAACATAATATGGAAGTTTATCCCCCCAGCTTCACCATGGTGGGGTGGCTGGTGGGAACGCTTAATAGGCTGTACAAAGCAAATTTTGAGAAGAGTATTAGGACGAGCAGCTCTAGATTTTGAAGAACTTTACACAATTATATGTGATATCGAATGTTTGATGAATTCCAGACCATTAACTACTATTTCTGAGGATCCCGATGATTTAATTCCATTGACTCCGAGCATGTTTTTGCAAGGAATTAAAGAAACTGGTCTTCCTGACCTAGATAACTTCGAAAATGTGAATTTAAAAAGAAGACTTCGATATTTGTTAAAATTGAAGAAAGATTTACGGAAAAGATTCAGAATTGAATATCTAGGACAATTAAAAAATTCAAAGGGTATCGCTAAGACTGACAAAAAAATTGCTGTAGGAGACATAGTTCTCGTCGGTCATGATAATCAAAAAAGAATCAACTGGCCATTAGCCAGAGTTGTGGAAACTTATCCTGGTAAAGACGGAATAGTTCGAGTGGCGAAAATCAAGACAGAAAATGGGTTTTTGATACGCCCAGTTCAAAGACTTTATCCGTTAGAGATCTCTTCTGATGAATCTAGTGATTTTCGTGCAAAGTATGCTGCAAATGGAACTTTGATACCTACTCGTTCTACACCGAAAAGATGCCCTGATCCCTCTGAACTGTCTAGAACTGTTTCAAAGAATGTCAAGAAATCTGTTGAGATACCTGACGAAAAACAACGATTTACCAGGAGGGGTAGATCCATTAGAGCTCCACATAGACTGAGTTTATAATTGACTGATAGAACTTTTATTTACCCTTTTTTTTTTTTTTTTTTTTTTTCTCTCTGTTCCTTTTCACTTTTGCTTGATGTAATGTTTATTAATATGTCTTTTTTCTCTTTTTTAGTTTGATTTTGTACAAGATTGCCAAAATCAAAGGTGGGAGGATGACCCATTCTTGCCGTCAGGGGGCGGGCTGTTCTTCCACTGGAGATCGTCTGCCTATTTTTATGTTTATTGATTGGCAACATGTTTTTTTCTGATGATGAAAAGTTTTGTTTTTTCTGTTGTAAAAAGAAGGAATGTGAATCCGTGAGGATATGAAAGAGCGTTCTGACGCTCGACAGCTAATATTAAATGCTTGGCAGCCAATATTAAATATTGTGATAGCTGCAGATATTTATGAAACAATTATGTATTATAAATGTAAATAGTGCGTCTAATTAAACGTTTGTGTCGTGAAATTTGAGCTGTGTTTATTTCGACTACTTTGTGATTACTTAGAATAAGCCGGCGAAAAAGAACAAGACCTGTCGGGTAAGAAATATTTTATCCTTGGAAGGCATTAGAATCCCTAGAAGGATATTAGAAAATCATGCTCTAAATACAAATGTGTCATTCCATGTTTTTTGTGATGCATCAAGCCACGCTTATGCAACTTGTGTATGTATCAGAGAAGAAAATAATTTTCATGTGAGATGTCAATTGGTTCAAGCTCGTGCTCGAGTGGCACCCTTGAAATCAGTCTCCATTCCGAGACTAGAATTATTAGCATGTTGTTTAGGTGTTAGATTAATGAATTCTATAAAAGGAGACTTCTGTGACAGCCAAGTTCAAACTTTCTATTGGTCTGACTCCATGAACGCATTGTTCTGGATAAAAAATCAAGAACCATGGGGAGTATTTGTGCTGAATCGTACCAGAGAAATAAGATCTTTGAGTCATCCCAACGACTGGAGATACGTCCCGGGTAACTTAAATCCAGCTGACCTTCCATCAAGAGGTTGCAATGCTGATGCTTTACTCAAATCCCTTTGGTGGGAGGGTCCGGGATTTTTGAAGACACCAACGAGTCAATGGCCGAGACAAGAAATCTCACCCGAAATACAGATTGTCAATTCAGAAAAAAAAAGGTCGATCATTTCTGCTCTGAGTACTGAAACTACTGAGAAGTTTTATGAGAGATACTCGTCTTACGTGAAATTATTAAGAGTTACGGCATGGATATACAGATTCATCTCGAATCTTCGAAATCATTCTAAACGAAATTCTGGGGATCTTACAAATAAAGAACTTAAACATGCTGAATTAATCCTGTTAAAGATGGTTCAAAGGGAAGACTTTCCTAAAGGAATAGATGATCGTTTACGAAAACTTCATCCCACCGTTGACAAAGATGGCCTTCTAAGGGTAAAGTCTCTTATACTTAGAAGTAAAGATAATACAGACTTTCGTTTGCCTATCATTTTACCAGGAAATCATTACATCGTGCAGAAATTGATAGAATGGAAACATAACGAATTAAACCACGCAGGAGTACAAATATTAATGAACCATCTCCGAGAAAAATATTGGATTCTCAGGTGCAGAAAGTCCATACGGCAAGTTACCTTACGTTGTATAAGATGCAAACGCTTCACCGTAAATTCTGTTCAGCCCGAAATCACCGCCTTGCCGGAAGACAGGATCAGAGATGCTGCTATCTTTGAAATTACCGGGGTTGATTTAGCCGGACCTTTGTACTTGAAAAATGGTAAAAAATGTTGGATTGTGCTGTACACCTGCGCTGTTTACAGAGCGGTACATCTTGAATTATTAACATCATTATCCTCTGAAGCATTTTTGCAAACCCTGCGAAGATTTGTTGCGAGAAGGGGTCGACCTTCTGTAATATACAGCAATCGAGGCACAAATTTTTCAGGAGCTTCGAAGCTATTTACTGATCCTATACTTGCAAAAGTACGGAAGGAAGCCCTAGTACAGAACATAATATGGAAGTTTATCCCCCCAGCTTCACCATGGTGGGGTGGCTGGTGGGAACGCTTAATAGGCTGTACAAAGCAAATTTTGAGAAGAGTATTAGGACGAGCAGCTCTAGATTTTGAAGAACTTTACACAATTATATGTGATATCGAATGTTTGATGAATTCCAGACCATTAACTACTATTTCTGAGGATCCCGATGATTTAATTCCATTGACTCCGAGCATGTTTTTGCAAGGAATTAAAGAAACTGGTCTTCCTGACCTAGATAACTTCGAAAATGTGAATTTAAAAAGAAGACTTCGATATTTGTTAAAATTGAAGAAAGATTTACGGAAAAGATTCAGAATTGAATATCTAGGACAATTAAAAAATTCAAAGGGTATCGCTAAGACTGACAAAAAAATTGCTGTAGGAGACATAGTTCTCGTCGGTCATGATAATCAAAAAAGAATCAACTGGCCATTAGCCAGAGTTGTGGAAACTTATCCTGGTAAAGACGGAATAGTTCGAGTGGCGAAAATCAAGACAGAAAATGGGTTTTTGATACGCCCAGTTCAAAGACTTTATCCGTTAGAGATCTCTTCTGATGAATCTAGTGATTTTCGTGCAAAGTATGCTGCAAATGGAACTTTGATACCTACTCGTTCTACACCGAAAAGATGCCCTGATCCCTCTGAACTGTCTAGAACTGTTTCAAAGAATGTCAAGAAATCTGTTGAGATACCTGACGAAAAACAACGATTTACCAGGAGGGGTAGATCCATTAGAGCTCCACATAGACTGAGTTTATAATTGACTGATAGAACTTTTATTTACCCTTTTTTTTTTTTTTTTTTTCTCTCTGTTCCTTTTCACTTTTGCTTGATGTAATGTTTATTAATATGTCTTTTTTCTCTTTTTTAGTTTGATTTTGTACAAGATTGCCAAAATCAAAGGTGGGAGGATGACCCATTCTTGCCGTCAGGGGGCGGGCTGTTCTTCCACTGGAGATCGTCTGCCTATTTTTATGTTTATTGATTGGCAACATGTTTTTTTCTGATGATGAAAAGTTTTGTTTTTTCTGTTGTAAAAAGAAGGAATGTGAATCCGTGAGGATATGAAAGAGCGTTCTGACGCTCGACAGCTAATATTAAATGCTTGGCAGCCAATATTAAATATTGTGATAGCTGCAGATATTTATGAAACAATTATGTATTATAAATGTAAATAGTGCGTCTAATTAAACGTTTGTGTCGTGAAATTTGAGCTGTGTTTATTTCGACTACTTTGTGATTACTTAGAATAAGCCGGCGAAAAAGAACAAGACCTGTCGGGTAAGAAATATTTTATCCTCTTTCTTATGAAATTTATAAAACCTGACGGGACAGTTTTAGTACAGGATCTCTATGAACGAATTTTAGATTTTTATCGCCATATTGGCGATAACTTTTTATTTATTTATTTTGGCAATAAAAATAAATAAATAACGGTCAATTTTATGTTGGTTGTTCACGTGTTTCAAGTGCCCAGAACTTGCATGTGCTGATGGAATATAATAAGTCATTTAATATTGTATACAGATCGGTAATAGAATAAAAATAAATTGTATTTCCCGTAGATCTTTCAATGAGTTACAAGTTTTTTTGAGTATACTTTATCAGACTCTGTTTTGCACAGCACCACAATGATAAGGTTTCATTACATTACATATTATGATTAAACCGTCAGTTCCCACCAACGAGATATATAAAGTAGAGTGATAAATGGTAACCCTTGAGAAGGTCCAAGATGAGTCATGTGACATCTCCTTGCACCTGCGTATTCGGTGGTTCCCTTGGTAACAGCTTATTTTCAGTATATTTCTATGGCAACGGTTTGGAGATTGTTCTTCGCAGCCAATGTTTTTGTTTACTTACGTAGTTTAATATTCTTTTGTTCTAAATCATTTTGATTTTGATTTTACTTCTTTTTTATTTCATGTAGTTGAACTTTAACCGATAAAATGTTTAAAAATAGTTGAAAAATTATTATTTGTTGTTAAATTTAGCTCTTTAAAAGTTTAAATTTTCTTTTATAAACACATTTAAACTTTGTTGGGAAACGATTCAAAAAAGGTATTTTATTATTTATTAAAATGTGAAATGTGTGTAAAATTATTTAAAAAACAATTTATTTCGGTCATAGGACTGTCATGTTACCTAATAATAATGATAATTTGTCGAACTGATATTTTAAATGCAAAAATAGCGATAAAGGGCCAAACTCAGTAACCTATTGGAGCATGTCACGTGATTCATCTTGAACCAAGGAAAGCTAATCCTTCATCCATTGAATCAGCACTCTAATTTATATATCTCGTTGGTTACCACACATACACATCAAAATTTCCATGTGAACGAAGTCGCGGGTAACAGCTAGTAGTAAATAAGAAAAGGAATAAAGTGCGAAAGTTTCGCACGGGTTTGCTAGTATATATATAAGATCCTTACGAAAAACTTAACAATTACTGTATATATATGTGTATGTTTAAATAATCACGCGATTCACACAAAACTGCATACACATTGTAGAGTAATAATAATAATAATAATTATAATAAAAATCGCCATGCCATTGATAAGTAAAATATCTGTACATTTATATAACGAGATATATAAAGTAGAGTAATAAATGGTAACCCTTGAGAAGGTCCAAGATGAGTCATGTGACATGCTCTCCTTGCACTTGCGCATTCGGTGGTTCCCTTGGTAACAACTTATTTTCAGTAAATTTCTATAGCAACGGTTTGGAGATTGTTCTTCGCAGCCAATGTTTTTGTTTACTTACGTCGTTTAATATTCTTTTGTTCGAAATCATTTTGATTTTGATTTTACTTCTTTTTTATTTCGTGTAGTTGAACTTTAACCGATAAAATGTTTAAAAATAGTTGAAAAATTATTATTTGTTGTTAAATTTAGCTCTTTAAAAGTTTAAATTTTCTTTTATAAACACATTTAAACTTTGTTGGGAAACGATGAAAAAAAGGTATTTTATTATTTATTAAAATGTGAAATGTGTGTAAAATTATTTTAAAAACAATTTATTTCGGTCATAGGACTGCCATATTACCTAATAATAATGATAATTTGTCGAACTGATATTTTAAATGGCAAAATAGCGATAAAGGGCCAAACACAGCAACCTATTGGAGCATGTCACGTGATTTATCTTGAACCACGGAAAGCTAATCCTTCATCCATTGAATCAGCACTCTAATTTATATATCTCGTTGCATTTATATGTGATCCTAAGCACACGATGTTATTTGTTTTCTAGATATGGAAGACCTTTTTAAATCTAATTAGAAATTTGTTTAATTGGAAAGATGCATGTTTAGGATTTTTGTTGCATAAATCAGCGATCAAATATGTAGAATTATTTAGTAAATGATCAAATGAAGTAATAAGTTGTCACTATTTATCTATAAAAAATTGAGTAAAAATTGAAAATGCATGAAAATGTTCAGATATGAGTTCCTTGTTTGTACCATCACGGCCCTACTAGATCACTCCTCGGCGCCAACGCGCCAACGTCGTGAAAGCGGCCATAACAATCGACGATTTTTCCGGAATCAAATGCATTGGAAGTTAGGGTTGGCGCGCAGTGCCGCCACGGCAGAACTAACTTAGTTTTTGTATATGAAGCTGCATAAATTTTTTCCGTTTGCAGAGCATTTAAATTGATTTAATTAAATTTAGAATGCAGTCTTCCTTTACGCAAAAATATATGAATCATAAAAATAATTGTGGCAATAATTTTAAACCAATTCATTGAAAAAATATAAATATTAGTCGTTTTCTCCTACATAAAATATACTCTTCTTCAAATTTTTGTTTTGCATGAAAGAAATGAAATAGGGACTAGAAAGAAAGAAAAATAAGAAAACAATCATTTAAGAATTTTTTTAAAGGGAAAAAAAATTAAGAGGAGACAGATCCCTACCTCTTCTTAATGAATAGTAAGGTACACAATAGTACACCATTTTACAATACTTATTTTCACGTTTGTTACTTTCATCTATATTCAATAGAAGAAAGTATTGGATTCGTAAAAATTTTCGACCTCGAGTTTTTGATGGATTTACACATTTTGAGAGCTGTAGAACACGATTTGACCATCTTTAGAAAATGTCTGTCTGTCTGTCAGTCTGTCTGTCTGTGTGTGTGTGTGTGTGTGTGACAAAATTTTGTGGCAACTGTATCTCAGGAACTACTACACAGAATTTCATACAAATTGGTATGTAGTTGCACCTTGACATAAATTAGTGCCTATCAACTTTTGGTAAAAATTGTTTTACAGGTTGCGTTGCCATCCCGCTTTTTCTAAATTTTTAACATGGTGATATAGGACAAAATTTTGTATAAATGGGCATAAAGAGAATTATTTTTCAGTAATCATTATGAAATATACAAGAATTATTTATAATAGAGATAATCAACTGGGAATTTTTTTTTGTATGTTTAAGAGTCTCGCCACCCCCCTTGTGGGGGGAAGTCCCCCCTCGAAGGGAGTAAATTTTCAAGATGGGTATCTTTCGAAAGGTCTCGTGAATACCTTTAAAACGAATGGTTGAACTATAAATCTGTGATAATTAAAAACAAAATTATCGATTTTTTTTACTTCTAACGAAAAAAAACTGAAAAAAAATCTTTTTTTTTTACGAAATTTTAACCAAACTTGGTATTTAGTTGGCCCCTGACATAAACTGGTGCTGATTAGATTTGGGGATCAATAGCTCAACAGGTAGCGCTGTGATCGTATATTTTCTAAATTTTTAACATGGCAGTATAGGACAAAATTTCGTATGAATGTACATAATGAGAGTTATTCTTAACCTGTGATTGTAAAATTAATATGAATTATTGATAATAATAGTAGTTAATTAGGAAAAAAAAATTATGCATGTGGGGGCATAGCTTCCACCCAGGGGGGAAATTTTCAAGATGGGTATCTTTCGAAAGGTCTCGTCAATACCTTTAAAACGAATGGTTGAACTATAAATATGTGATAATTTGAAACAAGGTTATCGATTTTTTTTAGTTTTAACAATATATATATATATATATACTAGCAGGCTTTGCCCGCTTCGCTGGACACTATATTTAAATGATTTCTTTGTAACTGAATATATTTCGATTGGCGACTATTTTCGTCACAGCTTTAGTATGGGACCTCCTTGGCAATATCAAACATTTTTTGAACTTCTCGAATCTGTACAAAAAAACTATTATTAAAACAAATATTTTCGAAAATAGTCCAATAGCTGGTGTTAATTCTTCGAATATTCTGGAAACAGTTGAAGCTGTTACTCGTACAATATAAGTCATTATTCGATGAATGTTCTGGGACAGTCTAAAAAATAGTCACTTGTTCCACAGGAGTAAAGCAAATAACATCAACTACACCAGAGCAAAAATTTTCACTTACTCACGAAAAATGTCCAGTTGCTTAGAGCTCAATCCCTAAAGTGCAATGACTCAGAATAGGCCTCTGAATAACTCTGGATCGCAGTGACTACATACTCTTTCGCAAAAATCAACTCACACCTACTTATAACTTTTGTCGATGGGGCTTGGAGATGACTCCATCGAGAATCCCTTGGTAAGCTCAAGGTCTACGTTCCCATGTGTCGGAGAGCTTCGAAACATCGGGAACCCTAAACTATCATTTTTCACCAAATTTGGTCGCCCACTCGCCAAGTTTGTCTCCAAGACTATGCTTTCTATTAAACATATCTTTATTTAGTTATTTAAATATTAATTTGAATTAATCAAATATTTCTGCCCGACAGCGTGCAAGTGCAGTCACACACAGCAGCTCATTTATCTGTATGTTAAATTAGCGTAGTGAATGGTATATAAAAATATAAATAAATAAATAAACATTATCGTGCTACACAACTTTATTAATTTTACATTTTTCTAGAACTACCTAGATTAAAATCGTTGTTGCTAAATTAAACCTCTTTTATATTTTTCTTGAACTATCTAGATTAAAATCGCTGTTGCTAAATTAAACCTCTTGGCAAAAAATGTTCGTTGTACTTCAACGCAAAAATTTAAAAAATCACCCAGGAGGATCTATAAATAAAACTGATTTTAGAACAACACACATTAGCATCGTAAACTATATTAGCACTTTGTAAAAGAAATTTTAAATTTAAAATGACGTCAATTTTTGTGAGATGCATAATTTATTTATTTATTTTATTTTTTATTGTTCAGGTTTAGATAAATGTATTTATTTTCCTGTTGGAAAAAAAAAAAATAAACTCGACAACAATTAAATTATGGATAATTAAATTTAATTTTGGCAACAATTAAATTATGGTTAAAATTTAAATGGCTAATTTTTTGCTATTATTAGCTTACAAAATTGCTATTTTATGCATAAAAATAACAAAAAAAAGTTTTTTTTTCGGAATAAAAGGCAGCCAACTTTCTAAGTTAGGGTATAAGCTATCTCCATAACAAATTTTATCGAAATCCATCGAGCAGTTTTAGCGTGAAACTCAGTCAAATAAACGGACATTCACATTTATAATATATATAATATATATATATATATATATATATATCAAAGCGAGTACAATAATAAGCGGCACAGCATAATACAAAATAATGTCCGCTTACTGCAGCGCCAATTGCTATTAGCGGTTGGGCGGCAAATAAAAACAATCGTTGGAAAGGATTGCGATTCAGCCAAAACGTGTACCACATTTGGCAAGTTAGCTTTTTCTTAAATCGCCAAGATTTAATCGCCAATTTTGTTTGTTGTTTTTCTCGGACCTCGGTTTCTTGTTGCTTGTTGTGCGAGACGGAAGAAGAAGTGTCTGTTCAAACGTACAAATTTAATGTATATGCCGTAGAAAAAATTATGGAATAAAGTTGAACTTTTACAACAAAGTTTAATTTTAGGAAAACGTAAACAAATGATAAAAAGCTTGCTTTGATAGAAAGATTGTTTAGTATGATGGTTTTTAAATGCAAAATTATGAATTAACACCATTTAAAAACATATTAGAATATTTGAGATACATGAAAACTTTTAGTAGATTTAATAAGAATGAATCAGTTTTAGATGAGGTTCCGTTTTCAAATGGAATATTTTTAAAAATAACACATACTTAGTGTTTAGCTAATTTTAAAAAGCATTAAATGTAGTTCATTTATCTGTAAAAGTGTTATAAGTGCTTGTCACCCTCAAAATCTGCACCAGTGTTTGTCACCCTCACAAAATACATTTTAAAATAACCGTTAGTTAATATCTGGCAATATATGGATTTGAATCCGTACAAGCTAGATTCTCCGGTTTTAGGGACTCTTGTGCCGGCTGTTTTAAATTCATAGATGTTAATTAAATGTTTTAACATGTCTTTTGTGAAGGTGACGACCACTGGTGCAGACTTTAAGAGATCACTGATCTCTTTACCTTAAATATTTCTGATTTTGAACATTATAATAATAAAATATTACTATTACCAGAATTTCACCGAATATTCGGTTCGGCCAAATATGCCTATATTAGGCGACCAAATAGTGGAATTAAATTTAAAATTAAGTTAAAATATTAAAATTGGTAAAAATATTTTTTGTCATATAAAATTATTATTATTATTATTCAAGTGAAAACTTCTTTAGGCGCGTTGAGCACTTTCGGGTGAACAAAAATCATTGAGCTCCCATCATTGTCAGCTAACGCTTTCCATTTGAAGTGAAAACTTTTGGGTGAACAAAAATCATTGAACTCGCATCATCGTCAGCAAACGCTTTCCATCCTTGAATGATACAAATAATGTATCATGCAATTAACGTGCTATTGTGAAGTGTAAATAATTATATACTGTATATTGTTTTAAAATCTGGTGCGGCTCTACACGACTTCTCTCATCTCCGGACACTGTCTCTATTGCAGTTAGACCTCACAAAACAGTGAAAAAGGCCAAAGCCGCAATTTTTCTCACGTTTTTTACAATCTGGTGCGGCTCTACACGACTTCTCTCCTCTCCGGACACTGTCTCTTAAAGATTGCAGCCGGAAACGTTGCAGTTAGACCTCACAGAACCGTAAGAAAGGCCAAAGCCTCCATTTTTCTCACGTTTTTACAATCTAGTGCGGCTCTACACTACTTCTGTCATCTCCGGACACTGTCTCTATTGCAGTTAGACCTCACTAAACCGTGAGAAATGCCAAAGCCGCCATTTTTCTCACGTTTTTACAATCGGGTGCGGCTCTACACGACTTCTCTCATCTCCGGACACTGTCTCTTAAAGATTGCAGCCGGAAACGTTGCAGTTAGACTTTACAAAACCGTAAGAAAGGCCAAAGCCGCAATTTTTCTCACGTTTTTTACAATCTGGTGCGGCTCTACACGACTTCTCTCCTCTCCGGACACTGTCTCTATTGCAGTTAGACCTCACAAAACAGTGAGAAAGGCCAAAGCCGCAATTTTTCTCACGTTTTTTACAATCTGGTGCGGCTCTACACGACTTCTCTCCTCTCCGGACACTGTCTCTATTGCAGTTAGACCTCACAAAACAGTGAGAAAGGCCAAAGCCGCAATTTTTCTCACGTTTTTTACAATCTGGTGCGGCTCTACACGACTTCTCTCCTCTCCGGTCACTGTCTCTTAAAGATTGCAGCCGAAAACGTTGCAGTTAGACCTCACAGAACCGTAAGAAAGGCCAAAGCATCCATTTTTCTCACGTTTTTACAATCTAGTGCGGTTTCACACGACTTCTATCATCTCCGGCCACTATCTCTTAAAGATTGCAGCCGGAAACGTTGCAATTAGACCTCACAGAACCGTGAGAAAGGCCAAAGCCGCCATTTTTCTCACGTTTTTACAATCTGGTGCGGCTCTACACGAATTCTCTCATCTCCGGACACTGTCTCTATTGCAGTTAGACCTCACAAAACCGTGAGAAAGCGCAAAGCTGCCATTTTTCTCACGTTTTTACAATCTGGTGCGGCTCTACACGACTTCTCTCATCTCCGGACACTGTTTCTATTGCAGTTAGCGCATTAAATAAAATTGTAATATAATTTTTGTAGTAGTAGTTTATATTAATGAATAGAAAAACACTTCATTTAAAAGTATTTCCCACACAATAAAATATTTCCTGACGATTCAAGAAATACACACGTAATTGTTCACGTTTTCACTTCTGTCGGCACTCCCGAAGTGCAACTGTTTTTTATTATTTTATTATCAACAATTTTATGAATAATGCATTTGAATTAGAAAAATTACAGAACAATAATTTATTTAGTCTTCATTTCATTACTAGTCAAAAAAAAAAAAAAAAAAAAAAAAAAAAAATTCACATAGAACTTTTTCTGTAAGATATTTTTAATGTAACAAAAGAATTATATTATTTGAGTTTTTAAAAACATAATAAACTCACAAACATATACTATATGTATGTGTAGGCTTGTTCTTGTATCTTGTAGTTTTTGAAATAGGATATTTATCAAAGGTCTGTTTTCAAGAGATAATAAAAAAATGTAGAGAATCTTTTTTTATTGATTTTAAAAAAATGTGAAGAGTCCTTTTTCAGGATAAAAAGTTTTGTGAAAGGTCCTTCATCAGGATATAGAATTTTGCAAAAGGTCCTTTAACAGACCCAGTTTTACAGACTCTAGAATGATCCCTGATACACTCACAAGTGCAAGTTTTCATATAAATTAGATCAATCTTTGAAATTTATTCTTATTTAATGAATCTGGCTGTTTTAGTCAATTTACATATATTTGAGATTTTATATGCGGGGAAAAAAAAAAAAAATCAAAGATTTAAACAAATAATAATTATGATATTTTGATTTGAAAATTTCTTTTATTGCTTCAGATTTACGCTGATACTTTTAATGCACATTGTATTGTTTTTCATATGCAAGAAATGATAAAAATAATTAAGTTGTTTTGGTGTGTGAAAAATATTTACATTGAAATTTAAGTATTTGGCCCAAATACTGACTATTTGGTACTCGACAAAAATCACTATTCAACTCTAATTATTATATTGTATAACATATTTAAAAATGTCATAAACATAAAAAGATGAGATGCAGAGACAGTAGGCTGAGTTTTATCTTTTGATAAGGTCATACTTATTCACTGGGCTTAATTTGCGTGATTTTTTTTTTTTTTTTTTTATGAACACCACCTACATCTGTCATGTAGCTTGGAACAGAATCTTTTTATCTACCTTTTTCAGTTATGGATTACTCTCTCTCTTTTTAATACAGTAGAATGAGGCATTTTTATGCCTCATTCAATTGAGCTTTAAATTTATATAAATGTTATAGGTCTATGTCACATGAACTGTATCGATTTTGGTGAATCTAGTACCAATATTTCATTTCCAGAGACGTACAAAAGAATTTAGATACATAACATTCCATTAAGCAACATGCTATTTGGGAAAACTAATTAAATAGCTTTAATAATTTTCTCTTAATGACTTCTCTTACTTTATTTAAAAACAGTGAATTATTTATGCTCAGAAAGTCGAGTGGAGTCACTTGTGATTTTTATTATTTCTGTTAAAGTTTTTGCATGTTTACCAAATTGGTTATAAATATATATACAGTATATACACACATTACTATATGCATTACTTTTATGATTAAAATATATATATATATATATATATATATATATATATACATATATATACATATATATATATATATATATATACATATATACATATACATATATATATTTGGATTGGAAGTAAAATTTAATTTTGTACTTTTTTCATCTACAATTCCAATTACCAATTAATTAATATGTTTACAAAATTATCAAATCATTAAACATAAATTTAATTTTTAAAACCCCTGGATAAAAAATAAAATAAATAACAAGTTGATATTGTAAGTAAAATATTATATAAAAGCTATGCCCTGAAAAGACTTATTGACATAATTTGTTAAAAACATTTAATTTATATTTATTGCTATTTTACCTAGATTAGAAATGTTAAGTAAAATAAAATATTTCTATGTTTAAGTACAAAATGACAAGTAAACATCATAAATTATTTTTAAGATTACAATTGTCTGTGTATTTGTCTATCATGCTGATCATGGAAAACTAGTATTGAATAGTCTCTTAAAGGGAGTAGTAGGGTGTTTTAGGGTTAAGTTTTATTCTTCATTTTTAACTGACATTATTTACTGTAACCTAACTCAGAATTTTGTTTTTCTTTTTAAAGATTTTGGGTGTAGCATGAAATAACTTTATATATATATATATATATATATTACTCTAAATATCCAATATATAACACTGCAATGATAGTCAACAACAGATTTACTTTGTTGCATTTGCAAACTATACATAACTAATGTAATTAACATTTTCTTTATTGACAGTGATTAAAATGAAATCGTACTTTTTATTAATCAATTATTTATACAATAAAACCTTCTTTAAGCTTATAAAAAGCACTCACCTTTTCAGGTCTTTACGAAAACACAGCAATAGTGGAGACGACGAAGTACAGAGAAGACAGAAGACATTAGTTTTTTTTTTCAAAAACATTGTTACTTAAATCAAAAACTGATCCTGAAAAAAAGCAAAGTAAATTAGCAGTTAAAGTTTACATAAGAATAGTGTAACGTTAAATAAAAACAAGTATAAAATAATCGAATATACTTAGCTTTTCATCGTACTGTTCTTCGAATTCGAAGCTGAAATAGCGAGAGCCAAAATATTGTTCTAAAAAGAAGAAAAGTAAATCAGCACTGAAAAAAAATAGCTAACCAAACCAGCGAAAGCCAATATATTCTTCTATCTTCTAAACATCCCGCTGCAAAACAAAACACTGTAGGGTTGCATTTCTTTTCCGACGCCAACAGTGCTTCCGACCAAAGCGAGTACGAATCAAAACAATGTAAACGTAAACTTGTATATTAACCGAATACGCCAAGTCCCTGAGCCAAGATTTTTCCGGTAACCATAAAGTGTGACATCGTTTGTTTACATTTGCCGCCCGTAATGGCCGACATTGGGAGGACATCTATTTCCATAGGAGTTGAGCTGCTTACTATTGTACGTGCTTTGATATATATATCTTTCGTCATTAAATAATTTTCGAAACTTTGTCGATAATATTTAAGATTTTCTTTCTTATTGTCAAAACTTTCAAAAGAAGGAATATGGGAAATGTTAACAACCGGAATTTTTGTTGAATTAGTATTACTATTATCATTAGCCATTTCAGATTTGTCTCTTGACAACAACTGTTCAATAAGCATTTGTTGACCCCGATTTACAGTATCAAGCAATTTTTGAAATTGTTCTGGATCCATTATGTATTTAAAATGTAAAATATCACTTCTTTCAATAAATAATTATAACGTACATAAAATAGTTATTCATTATCGAAATTAACAATTATTTTACATTTCGCCTTGAACTTTGACCTATTGTAATTATTTCGTTATTAAGTTACAGCAGCATAACTAAGGATGGCATACTTTTTTTTACCTTATGTACTTTGATACTAATATTTAAAATTAGAACACATAAATTTAATTCAAAGAGGTTTGTGCCAAAATATAAAGGTCTAATAATCCAATTTTTGACGAGGAGAACGACTTTTGATGACCTGTATAAAATCCTAGGTTAATGAATTAGTACCACTTGCGCGATTCCCATTTGGGTGAAAAATTCCCTTTTGCGCGACCGGAAATTGCAGGTCCAGGCGTGCAGGTGATTTCTTCCTTTTTCACTTGATAATCTAAGAACGCCCGTAACTCGGTTCAGTGGCAATCACTACCACGCACGTAAAAAAAAAAAAAAAAAAAAAAAAAAAAGAAAGAAAAAAAAATCATTGGGACACCCCTACCTCGCTGTGCATGAATCTGAGAACACCCGTAACTTGGTTACGCGGCAATCACTACCACGCAAGTAGAAACCAAAAGGGGGAAGAAAAAACATCACTGGGCAACCCTAACTTGCTGTGCATGAATCTGAGAACGCCCGTAACTCGATTCCGCGGCAATTCACGACCACGCACGTAAAAAACAAAGAAAAAAAAAACAAAGCAGTCTTTGGGGACTGCCGATAGAAGTGAAAACTAAGTAAATTGTGAATTGTATCGTCGAGCTATTAGATTATTATTTTCGAATTATTTTTGGTTTGTAAAGAAGTGTTTATGGTCTGTATTATATGATTCGGCACAATATTTGTAGCTACCCATATTAGATGAACTAAGCCTTAAATTAGGTAAAAATATTGATTACTTATGAAAATATTTTAGTTAGTAGCTGAGATACAAAAAAACAAACAAACAAACAAAACAAAAAAAAAAAAAAAACGATTCAGGTGACCTCAAAACGTGTAAATCAGGTGAAATCTCGAATTCCACCATCGATAATATAAAAGAACTTTAAAATATCTTTCGAATGATACATTAAAAATAATTTAATCATAATTAGAATTTGAAATATTGAAATTTTAAAATATTACAGCGCCATTTGACGGTAGAAATTTCTGTAATCTACTGTTCGATTCCAAATCAACAAAGCTTTCTAATGATGTATTACTTATGAAATTATTTTAATTAGTAGCTGAGATACAGAAGAAAACCTATTCAGGACACCTCAAAACGTGTAAATCAAGTGAAATCTCGAATTCCACTTTCGATAATATAAAAGAACTTTAAAATATCTTTCGAATGATGCATTAAAAATAATTTAATCATAATTAGAAATTGAAGTATTGAAATTTTAAAATATTACAGCGCTATCTGACGGTAGAAATTTCTGTAAGCTACTGTTCGATTTTAACTCAACAAAGCTTTCAAATGATGTATTTGTTAGGTATTGATATACATTTGCCTCACTAGAGGGCGCCAGAGGTCCCGCTGAGGTGAGATTCGTTGAACATTTTTTGTTTACTCTCGCGGGACATTAGTTTTAAGTTCTGTTTTAGAATGGAGAGCAACGAGTCATGAAATAATAGTTTGCTCTCGGGGCCTTTTTGGCCTGATTTTATTATTCATGGAGCAACCGTTAAAGAAATAGAAAAAGTAGCTCCTAGATTAGATTAGTTTTAGTTTGGCTTTAGTGAAGAGAGCAACACAATGAAATAGAATGCTCTCAGGCCACCTTTGGCCTAATTTAATTTTATGGAACCACCATTGTCATCACGAAATAGAAAACTGGTGGCTTAGTTATTAAAATATTACGAATAGAAAATTGTTTTTCGTGAAATTTCGAATATGTATATATTCTGTGTATCCTTATTGTAAATATCATCATTCAAGCTGTGTAAATAAACTGTCTTATGTTTTTCAAGATCAAGAAGAGGTGAATTATTGAATTTAAGTAAATGTTCTTTTTTCTTCCTTTCCTACAGATGAAGTTTACAGGTAGGAAGATTTTGCTTCATATTTATTTGAAGTTTATTACTAGAAATAAAAACGGGTTGAAAGTATTTAATAATTATTTTGATTAAATGAAAGAGCCTGCAATCTATATATTTCAAAGAGTCTAGAAGACTCGCTTTAAGCCGTTCAGAAGAATGGCGTTATAACAGTATTACTTATGAAATTATTTTAATTAGTAGCTGAGATACAAAAGAAAACCCATTCAGGACACTTCAAAACGTGTAAATCGGGGGAAATCTCGAATTCCACTTTCGATAATATAAATTGGTAAAAAATATGTGACGTCTCATGGAAAGCCTTCACTGAGGATGACGCGAGTTTCATGATTTTTGTTCACACAAAAGTGCTCAACGCGCCTAAAGAAATTTTCACCTCAAATGGAGAAACCTTCGCTGACGATGACGCGAGTTTCATGATTTTTGTTCACCCAAAAGTGCTCAACGCGCTTAAAGAAGTTTTAACTTAAAACAAAAATCGCTGGACAACCCTACCTCACTGTGCATGAGTCTGAGAACGCCGTAACTCGATTCTGCGGCTGCATTTCACTACCAAGCACGTAAAAACCAAAAAGACATCACTGGACACCCCTACCTCGCTGTGCATGAATCTGAAAACTCTGGTAACTCGTTTTCGCAGCAATCAGTATCACGCACGTGTATGCGCTTCGCGCACATGAAAAAAAACATCACTAGACACCCCTGCCTCGCTGTGTATGAATCTGAGAACGCATGTAACTCATACTATTCGTGCATTTTTACTTTGTTCGCGCAAATGGGGTGAAAAATCGCGCAATCGGTAATTTTGCACCACTTCGCGCACATGGGAAGACTCCGAATATGTACCACTTGCGCGATTCCCATTTGCGGGAAGGGGTGAAAAATTCCCATTTACACGACCGGAAATTGCAGGAGTGCAGGTGATTTCTTCCTTTTTGACTTGATAATCTGAGAACGCCCGTCTGAGGACGCCCATAACTGGGCTCCGCGGCAATCACTACCACGCACGTAAAAAAAAAAAAATCACTGGACACCCCTACCTTGCTGTGCATGGATCTGAGAACACCCGTAACTCGGTTCGCGGCAATCCCTACCATGTACGTAAAAAAAAAAAAAAAAAAAAAAAAAAAAATCACTGGACACTCTTACCTCGCTGTGCATGTATCTGAAAACGCTGGTAACTCGTTTTCACAGCAGTCAGTGTCACGCACGTATATACGCTTCGTGCACATGAAAGGTGTAAAAAAAAAAAAAAAAAAAAAAAAAAATCACTGGCCACCTCTACCTTGCTGTGTATGAATGTGAGAACGTATGTGACTCGTACTGTTCCTGTATTTTTACTTTGTTCGCGCAAATGGGAATTTTACACCACTTCGCGCAAATAGGATTCACGCATATGGGAAGACACCAGGTTAATAGTAGAGAAAAATAAAAGTTGTTTTGAACATCTACCATATATTTGCCTATAAGGTACACAAGTATGAAAAGAAACAAAAATAGTTGAGCAACACACTTCCTTGAAGTTATATGGAATGACCCTATATTAATTTCTAAAAATTCCTTTGGTACAGCTTTAGCATGGGAGCCTCATGGTGGCTTTTAAATTTTATTGGTATTTTGGCAATGAATTAAAATGGCTATATTAATTGCGTAAGTAAATATTTTGGCGAGAAACGTCTGAGCTATTTCGATGCCGAATATTAAATTTCGCCAAGAGGTTCTATACTGATAGTATTCCATTTCTTTAGCACGAATTTTCCGGCAGGTTCATTTGTTTTCGATATAAAACGAAATATATATTTATTTATTTATTTTGGTATCAATTTGTCTGTTTTTCTTTTTAAATATTTTAAAGTTAAAATGTGGTTATTTAATATCGTTTAACCAATTATCCGATTGAAATAAAAAAGGCGTTCCGGGCAGATACAGAAACAATATTTCCATTTTATATATTTAGATTAAAAGAAAAAAAAGTTTGCACTTTCATTGAAGGTGATAGATAAAAATTGGGGAACAACTTGCAGGTTGGTCCACAACTCTATTTGGCAATTTTCTTTCGGTGATTATGGCGAAATGCGATTTTCAGAAATGATTGCCATGGGTTCCAAACGTAAACAAATATTGCAAAGAATCCAGAACGACATCGTCATCGTTCAAAACGGTGCCAAAAGAAAATCGCCAAGTAGGGTTGTAGACCAACCTGCAAGTTGTACCAAATCACACACATGTATATCCAGGTAGATGAAAATAGAATAAAAAATAAAAGGAATCCTGAAGAACAGGGTACGATCCCGTCGTTACCATGTTTTTAATAACTTCTATTCTTGTTTGTTTATCGGGTACAAATTTTGCAATCTATATTTTTAACTAACTTCCCTATTAGCTAGACATTTGAAACTTTCACAGTAGCTCAGAACTCGGTGACAACACAATACTTCGAAGTCAGATTTTCGAATTTTCGAATAGTTTTCTTTTAATTAATTAAAATATGAAAATAATAAGTTCTTAATAGCAATAAAATATTAGCTATAACTAAATTGTTGCAAAAAAAAAAAAAAAAAAAAAAATTACGAGTTCATTTTCTTTTGACATAAAAATAAATACACTTAAATCAACGTGAACATAAAAAAATTATAAAAAGTTAAATATGCATCTCACAAAAATTGACGTCATTATAAATTTAAAAAATTTATACACATTGATAAATGCTAAAGTAGTTCACAATGGTAATATACATTGTTTTAAAAAGAGTAATATTTTATTTTTAAAACCAACTTTTTTTTTTTTCACTATTATTATTATTTTACGAAACTGAGTCCGCGTGCTTAAATATTACTTAAATATTATTTTTTATCCTCGCGTATTTTATTTGCAATTCATCAAAAAATTTAAAAACATGGTATATAAAGTTTTTTTTTTTTAAATCTTATAATTATTTTTGTCATCATATGCGGCTAGGATAAAATGGCGCTTACAAAAGTAAAGTTGAAAATTTGGAACAACTATAGTATTTCCCCTCAGCTAGATTTGGCGATTTTTCATTGGCGATTATGGGTAAATGGTACTTTTGAAGAGGTTGCCATTGATTTCTAACGTAAACAAAACCGAAATATGTTTTTCAAAATGGCATCATTAAAGTAATTCATTGAACTTATTTCTAATACTAACAAAACAAATATGTATTTAAAAATTGACTTACCTCCTTGATGTTTATGAATTTCGCTATGCTTGTACATTCCGTACATTTATTCAGTTTAAATGTTATTTTATATTTACCGGTAAAATATGGTAAAACCGGTAACAACATAACCATAACATCTCCATGCAAATCCATCCGTCACTTTCTTTTTCGGTCCAAAAACCATATCACTCTTGCACTTTTCACAAATCATACTTCGTTTAATCAATCCACATTCTTTCAAAAAATCCAAAAAACTTTCTCTGTCTCAAAATAATTCACTCAAAAAAATCCTACTGCATTCACCCTTTTTTCCAAATATAGCTCTATCACTCGTTACAACCATTCTAACATTCTTTCTTAACAAATCTTTATATTTTTCAACAATTTCCATTATTGATGCACTACTATTAGCTGCCATAGTTTAAAAAAATAAAATAATAATAAATTAATTAAACAAAATAAATCAATAATAAAAAATAAAATACGACCTTTTTTATATAATAATACTTCACCGGATGAAATAGAATAGAACAATGAATAATTATCTCTTTATAATCAATTGCTAAACTCGTTGCCATGGTAATTAAAAAACATAACGCTGGTTGCTATGGCATAAAAAATAAATAGTATGCAGCCTGCAGACGATTTTGAAATTATGTTATTCTATTTCACTTGAATTACTACAAAAATCATTATATAATACGGTCGTATTTTACTTTTTACTATTGATTTATTTTGTTTAATTAATTTATTATTATTTTGCATGGTAATAAAAAAAATAACAGAACGCTGGTTGCTATTGCTTAAAAAGTAAACAGCATACAGGTTGCCATATTGTATTGCAAACAATCCAGAACGACATCGTTATCGCTCAAACCGGCGCCAACGAAAAATCGCCAAATCTAGCTGAGGGGAAATACTATAGTTGTATCGAAAATTAAAAAAAAATTCATTGTTTTTCTTCTATAAAATGATCTAATGACACTTTGAAAATAGATAACTTGATTGGGAGTGATGAAGAATCAGCGATGGCCTTGGCGCAATTTCAAATTTCAACGACATTTACAGGACGTCTTGTTTTTCTCTTACGCTCTTATCGCCCATTTGGCGACCGTTACGCATTCTTAACTAGACCAGTTCACAGGACATCTATTTTAAAATTTAAATCTAAATATTTAACTGTTTAATTATTTTAATTCCTACTACTTACTGTTTAATTTTAATTTATGTTGCATTAAAAATACAGAAAACATGATAATTAAATAATTAACTTTCTTTTATTACATATTTTCTGTTATTTGACTGATCTGGTTCATCATATCTATAGAATTTTGTTCAGAAGTTATTACGAATAAAATTAAATGAGTTCTGTAATACTGATAATTTCACAAAGTTGTCAGATATGCTTATTCATCTTCAACAGGCATTTTTGATCGTCTTGACCTTCTTCGTCGTCCGGAAGTGGCACGTTTACGTCTTCTTCCGCTGGTAGAGCGCTTGCGTTTCCTACTTCCAGATCGAGAGCGTCTACGTTTCCTACCACCAGATCGGGAGCGCCGTCTTCCTCCTGAACGTTTCCTAGATCTAGATCTGCTCTTGGATCTTCGTGATCTCCTACGTCTTGCCGTCTCTTTAACCTTATACTTGGCATTATCTAGCTTCAACAGATCACCTTTGTCGACTGCATCTTTTAAATACAGTTTGATACTTGTTGAATCAAGCACATCGTCACTGGTCTGGTAAACAGACATCAAATACTTCTTGATAGCCGCAAAAGACGATCCTTTAGGTTCATCAAGATTGCGGATGGCTTTCTTAATAGTGGTTCCAATTTTTGCAGGGATTTTTAATTTTTGAGACATACTACTTAGATTGGTGATTTTTTTATACAATGCAAAATATCAAAAACCAAAAACTTAGAAATTGTTTGAAAAGAAAAAAAAAAGTTATATTAATGAAAATTTGAAATAAATTGAATAAAATTTTACCTAGCAAACCTAGTCACTTTCAAAATTATACAAATTTTTTTATTTTGTTCTAGAAAACTAATATTTTTATTTCCCTCGTGATTAATCTTACGTGAAAAAAAAAATAAATATATAAAAATAAACAATGAGTTAGAATATTACTCCGTGGTTAGAACATACATAGATTGTTTCAGTGTTCGTTACATTCATTTAATACATGGATCACAGGGATCGAAATGTTATACTAAAGTGCAATACGCAAACGAAGTGATGACGTCACTGGCCGCTCGTGGATGCAAGAAAAAGATTTCCTATGTTAATCGCCCATTGGATTTTTTGTAAAAAATTATTAAAAATCGAGGAAAATTATTTCCCGCTTTTAATCCCCATATTTGAGTACAGATGTGTATTAGTTACCGTGTGCATGCGTTAGATTAAGTTGCTTTTGCTGTAAAATTCATAAAATTTGAATTTTAAATTTCAAAACTCTAGAAAAAAAAAAAAAAAATCCGTTTTCGGCAAGCTTAAAGGCAAAGGTAGATTCCTTTACGTTAATATTACAAATGTAAAGAAATTTTACATATGGATTAATACTTAACCAATGGCTTTGTTCTCACACATTGTATTATTTAAGCCGCTATTCTGTTTTCAAGAAATTTAATTTTCAGCTGCAAAAGGGATTCAATTTACTTAAAATTTTAGGCTAGATTTATTGGTCTGTAAATGTTTCAATTTTTTAGAACTCAAGCTCATAATCATTCAACAAATAGAAGTCTTAAAGATATACAATCCCAGCAATGGTGAATCCCGGAGGGGGCTATTGGTCTTACCCCCCACCCCTCTACCCAAGCTTAATCAAAATTATAATTTTTATTTAAAATCCATATAACTGTTGTTCAATATCTTTCTTTTAAAGAAAAAATAGAAACGTGAAAATGCACTTGTGACCTTACTATGGTCAAGCACTGGTAAGCCTGGCGTTGCTATGGTCAAGTCAAATACAGTTAAGTGGTAGCGGTTTTGGATAGTTATTTCATCGTAATTTTTATTGAATTATTGAGAGTTTTGTATTGTGTTTTTGTGATTCTTATTGTCAGATGAATAAAAATTGTAAAGTGAAGCTGTTTTGGTTGATATAAGCTGGAACATTAACATTAACATTAGTTAATATTGGACCATTTGGCACCGCTGAATTTCAATGTTAAATGTTATGAATTTAGTAAATTGTATGATTTGGCGAAATTTTAGTGACAAAACTTGCGACTTAACAATGAAATTTGTGATTTGGCGGCAAAATTTGATAGTTGACGACGAAAGTTTTGACTTGGCGACATAATTTGTTGTCTGACGACAAAGTTTGGCGCGCTTGGCGGTGGAGAAAGGCAGGTTTGGCGTCATTATATTTTCTTTCCACGCGAAAACCTCATATCTTTTCACAGACCAATATCTTATTTCGACAAGATAAAAAGTCAAAGGAAGCTGTAACGCATAACTCTCTATCGTAAATTTTAAATTCTTGCCTAAACCAACATTCTAAACTATTCACCACAAACGATATTTGTATTAAGAATGACGTATTATTGTAATTATATATTTTAAATGATTAATTAAAACGTTTAAGATGGTTTTTAATTAACACACTTTTATTAACTTAATATGATGCAACTATTAATGTATGTAACGGTATTTTGCAATTCAATTTTCGGCAACTTCTTGTCGTCCGAAGGGCCTGAAATTTTGCACACGACTTCATAATCAATGACAATACTAGATACAAGTGTTTCCAGGCAATAAAATTTTATTATATTTTATTAAAATTTTATTATATTTTCAGTGATCTTTTTTATTATCGTTTGCACGTGACATAAGCATCAGATTATAAATTTTTGCAATGAAAGCTATAGAAAATGTTGACTTCAACACAATTCACGAAAAATCACTTTTTAGCTTATAACTTCTAAGCAATTGAAGCTATCGAAAAAGCTTAAATACAAAAATTGTTCTTTAGGGTAAGGCGGTAATTCGACTGATTTGAATTTTTTTCCTATTTTCAATATTAAAGAAATTATGGGCATATGAAAATTTCCACCCCCCACCATTTCCACCCCCTTTGTGCTGGACACCCCATCTACGAACTCGACCGAGATTTTTACTGTCCTGACAACATATTCTGAGCTTATTAAGTTTAAATAAAAATTACTCCAGTTATCGTGTTCACAACTTAACATGGGAAAAAGCGTTATACATATATATATATACCTATATATACATATATATATATATATAAACTTTTGAACGGAGGGTGGTTTTGGGTTCTAGGGGTCATGATCGGTGAAGATATGAACAAATTTTCCAGAAGTCGTGTCATGAGAACCATTGCAATAGGTAGATCTCCTATAAGGAATCTACCTAAAAAGGCAAACTTCCATATTCGATTGAAAACATAAGCATTTAATTTCAAAGGATGATATTTACACGATAAATATCCAACTAATATACTAATTTAAAGGAAAATGATAAATATTCTATCATAATTTGAAGTCAAATTTGTTTTCAAATGTCTGATATAAGATACTCATATGTTGCAGTGGAATAAATTTCATATCTCTCATCCTTGGCGAAAAAAAAAAAAAAAAAAAAAAAAAAAAATGTATCGCCAAATTATCTGGCGAACATATTTAATGCCTTTCAAAAATCATGGTTATTTCAACAACTGTATATTAAGAAAGTGATGAATAATATGAAACAATATATCGTGCAATACATATTACGAAAATATACATCTGACATACGTATTTTCGTATTACGTTTTTGATCGCCAAACACAAAAAACGCCACGGATGACAGAAAAACGTCACGGATGACAGAATTTTGAAATTTAAATTTAAAATTTTGTCAATTTGACAGCAAAATAAGTCAATGTAACGCATGCATACGATTACTAATACATAGCTATACCCAAATACGGGGATTAAAATCGGGAAATAATTTTCCTCGATTTTCAATAATTTTTTACAAAAAATCCAATGGGAGATCGACATAGGAAATATTTTTCTTGCATCTACGGACGGTCAGTGACGTCACATTTCGCTTGCGTATAAATCCTCCCTAAGAAGATTGCCTCGTTGTGACCTAGAAAAATTGGTCCTTTAGAGCGTTTACCTTTTAATAGGGTTTATTCAGCAACAAATACGATAAATTGTTATTTAATTATTTATTTTTATACTAGTATATATAATCCCGTCAAAAATGACGGAATGTGGAATCAATTAAGGTAGTGAATCAACGAAGGCTTTGCTTGCTTTGCTGGTCACTATATTTAAAGGAAACTATTTTCTATATTGCTTTATAAACAAAAATAAAATAAAATAAAATCCTGAAGTTGCTCAAAAGCTCGTTTCCTGCCCCTGCTACCTTCGGCATGACCTACTCATTTGCAGACTCTCGGGTGCTTGTCCCTATTGCCTGTGATAATAGCTTACCAGTGGGCTTCCATGTGGGTGCTTATCAGATGACAGTTTCGAAACGGACAGTATCAAAGAAATTAAAGTAGCAATTTTATATTTAAATCCCAGTTACATATAAACAACATTATACGTGGTGTACATATTATTATCTTTCACGTTATTTTCTATATTTCTTTGATTTATTCGATAAATTATAAAATGACAACAATTTCACGCCAAATATAATGTTACAATATGCTAGGATCGGCTACATCTATCGCATGAGACAATTATTTTTTTGTGGTTATAATAGTAGTTGAGTTAGTTAATAGTAGTTGGTATATAGACAAATAAATAAATAAATATGTAAATATGTAAATCTGATCGTAGTACAGCCTTAATATAGCTTCCCTTGTCGACTTTTGAATTTTTATCGCCATTTTAGACAAAAATATATATTGTATGCGATTATTTTTTCTGTTTCTTTCTTTTATTTTCTTTTTCCTTCCCTTTTTTTCCTTTTCTGTTTTTTAATATTTTATAATTTATTTATATTTTTGATGCGCTAACTCGGCTTAAAGTTTCTTTCAAAAAAGTAGAGTGAATGGCGAAAAATGTCCGATCTATTTTAGCATAAAAATTTTAAAATATTACCCAAGATTATCAATGAATTAGCTTTCCATGCCAAGTGCGATTCATCCGTTCCAAAAACATACTATTTAAACAACAGAAAAAAATATATATAAAATTGAAGTATATTAAAAAATGTTATGGTTGTTTTTTTACTCCATTGTCATATTTTCATATGCATGAGGAAATTTAATATTTTATAATTTTTTATATTTCGAGTGAAAGTATATTTCATTTTATGCAAATAAAATAAAATAAAATAAAATAAAATAAATAAATAAAATAAATAAAATAAAAAATAAATAAATAATAAATAAATAAATAAATGATAAAATTTTTTGGCAACAATTAGAAATATTATATAAGTAGCCGGACTTACATTTCTTCTTTTTTTCTAAAAATATTTTATCTCATGTGTATATATACTGTAAATATTATTTATTTTGTACATATTGTAAATAATTTTTTTTATTGTTACTATATTTTGTTTGTTTTTCTTCTTGTATTTTTAAAGTCTTTTAACATATCTTAATAACAATTTTTTATAGCTTGAAGCAAGGTATTGTTAACCAAATGGTTAACAATACCTTGTCCAACCCCATTTTTTTACGTTAAATTTTTTACCAATATTGGAAAAAAATATTTTTTCACTTAAACCTTTTCATTTTAAAAAATAAATCTTTATCCATAAAATAAATAGAAATTAAAATTTTTTAAAAAATTGTTGCAGTGAGTAAATAATTTAACATTTTATGATTTCGTATTTTTAAAATCATCTCGAAATTTTTTTAATTATATATATTTACTATGATCCATTTTAGAATGACAATATAAAAAATATATTAAGTAAATTTCTATTTGCGTCTTTATTTTTCAGAATCATCCCAAAATTTTTTTAAATTATAAATATTTACTGTGGTCCATTTTAGAATGACAATATAAAAAATATATTAAGTAAAATTCCATTTGTCCGAATCATCTCGAAAATTTTTAATTATAGATATTTACTATTTTCCAATTTAGAATGACAATGTAAAAAATAATGTATTAAGTAAAATTCTATTTGCGTCTTTATTTTTCCGATTCATACCGAAATTTTTTTTAATTATATATATTTTCTATGATCCATTTTAGAATGACTATATAAAAAATAATGTATTAAGTAAAAATCCTTTGCGTCTTTATTTTTTCGAAATCATCCCGAAATTTTTTTTAATTATAATTTTTTTCTATGGTCCATTTTAGAATGACAATATAAAAATGTATTAAGTAAAATTCTATTTGCGTCTTTAATTTTCAGAATCATCCCGAAAATATTTTAAATTATAAATATTTACTATGGTCCATTTTAGAATGACAATATAAAAAATATATTGAGTAAATTCTATTTGCATTTTTATTTTTCAGAATCATCTCAAAACTTTTTAATATATACATTTACTATGGTCCATTTTAGAATGACAATATAAAAAATAAAGTAAAATTCTATTTGCGTCTTTATTTTTCCGAATCATCCCAAAAATATTTTAAATTTTAAATATTTACTATGGTCCATTTTAGAATGACGATATAAAAAATATATTAAGTAAATTCTATTTGCGTTTTTATTTTTCAAAATCATCCTGAAAATATTTTAAATTATAAATATTTACTATGGTCAATTTAGAATGGCGATATAAAAATTAATTCGTTTTTAATTTCCAGTAGGATTATACGAGCTTTTGAATCATCTCGAAAATCTTTTAAATTATAAATATTTACTATGGTCCATTTTAGAATGACGATATAAAAATTAATTCGTTTTAATTTCCAGTAGGATTATACGAGCCTTTGAATCGTCCCGAAAATATTTTAAATTATAAATATTTACTATGGTCCATTTTAGAATGACGATATAAAAATTAATTCGTTTTAATTTCCAGTAGGATTATACGAGCTTTTGAATCGTCCCGAAAATATTTTAAATTATAAATATTTACTATGGTCCATTTTAGAATGACGATATTAAAATTAATTCGCTTTAAATTCCAGTAGGATTATTCAAACCTTTGAATCGTCGCGAAATTTTTTTAAATTATAAATATTTACTATGGTCCATTTTTGAATGACAATTCCTCATATTCAGGCAGAAAATCTTACTTTTTCAGGTGGAAACCTTTCATCTTCAGGTGGAAAATCTATGATTATCAGGTGAAAAATCTATGACTATCAAGAGGAAAATCTATGATTATATATTTTCTTTGGTTCATTTTAAAATGATGATATAAAATTTAGTTAATCCTCTGAAAGAACAAATGAAAATACATCGCTGAAAAATCTTCTTACTGGAAATTATCTTTTTGATATTGAAAATCTTCCTCTTCCATAAACATAATATTCTTCAAGTTTGCTGCATATATCACATATTTTCTTGAGATTATGATAGTGAAAAATCTTTTCCTCTTCCATAAACATAATATTCTTCAAAATTTTTTTACGATAAATCATAAAAAAAAATAACGATATAAATAGAAATTAAAATATTTTTTAAAAACTCTTACATTGAGTTTCCGAAAAATAATTGTGGCGACTTCTTTTCCGCACCTGGTTCTTTTCTTCCTGTAAAAGCATCTTCAGACACATTAAGACACTGATCACGCTGTGTTTACTTTTAAAGATTTTACTTTTACTTACGGCACAAACATAAAATACATAACGAACACATAAATTAACATCAAATAAAGTATTTTAAAACCAACATATAGAATGGAACGTTAGTCCATCTTGATTCACATACGCACACACTGTTGCTACACTTTCGTACCAAACTTTTCAGTTCTTGTTTTGGAGTACTCTCGAAATCAGAGGTGCGGCGTTCACAATAATCATCTTTGATAACCTGCTTTTCCTCATTATAAATTATCTAATTCTATCAATATCATAAATATGTATTTTCTTTAAGATACAACAAACCAAAATTTTTTTTGAATTAAAAAAGATTTTTAAAAATTAATTTTTTTTTTTTCAAATCAAAGATATAGTCGTTTTCATTTTTGAAAATCAATTAATTAATAGTTAATTAATTTTCAAAATAAAAACTACATCTTGGATTTTAAGAAAATTTAATTTTTTTATAATTTCAATATTGATAAAATAAATAGAAATTTAAAAATTTTAAAAGAATTTTTGAATTGAGTTTCCGAAACTCGACACACAGTCTAAGTTATCATTTGTAATAAATTTATCAAGTCCTATGAATATCATAAATATATATTTTCTTTAACATCCAACAAACATTGGAAAAAAAAAAAAAATTAATTAATTATTTCAATTATTAATTTTAAAGAAAATTATTTATTGTTTGTTTCATAAATCTAAACAATCCGCAAGTTTCTAAAAAAATTATAGGCACCAATCATAATCATATTATTTAATGTTTGTTAGATATTTTCAATTATATATAATTTTTCTTTTATAAGATCATCTTTAAAAGTAGCCTTGCTATATTGATCATGTAATCAAGCGTTTTCTTTTTCCAAATTAGTTTTTTCTTCTTTTAAAATGTTAATTTCTTGTTTCAAGGTGCCATTTTCGTTTTTCAAAAATAGGAAATTTCGTATTCAATTTGAAATTTTTTAATGTAACCAGAAATTTTCTTCCTTCAAGTTAGGTTTTTCGTCCATCAACCAAAGGTTATCCACTTTCCATTTTTGGATATAGTAATTTTTTGAACCTCTACCAACTGTTCCCTAATCCAGTTGGCATAAGCAGCACATCTCTCTTTGGGACAAGAAAAATTTTTATTAACATCACGGGCGTGGTAATCATATTTCTTTCTTTCTGGCATTGGTAAACATTTAAACTCGGGACATCCAAAGTTTTCGAGATTTATTGTGGTATTTCTAGATAATTCATCAATCGTTCAATCCACGGATCTTCTTTATAGGCTACAAACAGTTTGTCTTCGGTCTTATAAAATTCGTATAACTTTTTTTTTATGTCGGATTCCATTTTTTCATATTTCTCAACTACTTCTTTGTCAACAGGGGCAAATGGTAAACCATGCACTTCGCTTGTCATATCGTTAATAATCTTCAATTGCTTCCCAAACACTCTCTCTCGAATTCTTGTCTCATACTCTTCGTACTCATTTTTCATACCACATTCCTTTTCCAGAAATTCCTTGGTATTTTCTAATGGCATCTCGAACACTGTGTGTTGAATTTTCCTCAGATCGCACCTCTGTGAGTCGTTTGTACCATCAATGAGGGATTCGTATCCAAATTCTCTCGTGACAAAGAAATTGTAAATAGGAAAACCATCCATATCTACCACTAAACAAATATTAGATAGAGAAACGGCCATAATTACCTGACTGTTTCATAAAGTTAATAAAGTTACCCAGAGTCTGTTAACTACTTATATGTTTAACATAAAAAAAATTTAAATAATCATTAAAATTTTTTTTTCAATTAATTAATTAATTAATTATTAATTCAATTATTAATTTTAAAGAAAATAATTTCTTGTTTGTTTTATAAATCTAAACAATCTGCAAGTTTCTAAAAAAATTATAGGTATCAATCATAATCATATTATTTAATGTTTGTTAGATATTTTCAATTATATATAATTTTTCTTTTATAGCATCATCTTTAAAAGTAGACTTGGTATATTGATCATGTAACCAAGCGTTTTCTTTTTTCAAACTAGTTTTTTCTTCTTTTAAAATGTTAATTTCTTGTTTCAAGGTGTCATTTTCGTTTTTCAAAGTAGCAAATTTCGTATTCAATTTGAAATTTTCTTCATGTAACCAGACATTTTCTTCCTTCAAGTTAGCTTTTTTGTGCATCAACCAAAGGTTTTCCGTATTTAATTTTACATTTTTTTCGTTTAATTCGACATTTTCTTCATTCAACCTGTTTAAGTCTCTATTTTGTAAATAATCCAATTTTTCCCATAACCGTTTAATTTCCACGAGTAACATTTTATTTTCAATTCGAAGTTCTTCTACTTGCCCACATTTATTCTTTTCAATTGAAAGTTCTTCGATATCTTCACATCCATCCGTCGTCATCTTTATTCGTTAAAATATATATATATATATATATATATATATATATATATATATATATATATATATATATATATATATATATATATTATTGATATTTTTTATAACGAATATATGATACCTACAGTGGGAGGTGAACGTGATAACTATTGAAATCAGAGTCGAGTTAATTCGATTTACATTCAAAATTATTATTATTATTATTACTAATCGTTTAAATATCATATTGAATTTTTTCTTGGTAGGGACCAGTGCTCGATTATTTTTTCTGGTGACTGTAAATAAAAAGCGAATTTTAGGGTTTTTGTTGCATAAATGAACGTAACAGTAAAAGTAAAATTATTACTTTCTCTTGCCCATAAGGTAGAGAAAGTATTGCTTTTGGGTCAAATATTCGAAAGTGAGTTTTTGTTATATTTACACGTTTTGACGTCCCCTGAATCCGAAAATCATGCCTTTAGCGGTTGGCCTGTGTGTGTGTGTCTGTCTGTTATCAGCATATCTCAATAACAAATTATAGCAAAATGTTCAAACTTGGTATTCTAAATGTGTATCATATAAGGATGCTACAGTAAACTTTTCGTTAAGATCATTTAAATGGTTCGTGTACAGGGACATTCAAGAGAATTCAAATACATTACGTCTATGGAGGAAATTGCAGGTAAGCAGAGTTTAACATCTAACAGACTGCACTGAACGAAATGAAACAAATGCATATCTTTTATATGCGTAAAAATGTGTTTCATGTTGAATATGGTATAGAAATTATCCACTGTTCGTTTACAGGGCTACACAAAAGAACTAGAGTATAATGCGACAATACTTGAAAATTGATGGAAGTGTACTTTAGGTTGTGCTATGTGTTATTAATATAGAATTATATTTATGTGCACCATGTGATGTGTTACTTAACTTTCAGAATATATACAGGGCTGCCAATTTTTAAGCCATAACATTCTTTTTTATTTATTAGTGGAAGTGTTTTACTATAATGTACTATATCATATAATATTTTACCATGCCCAGGAAAGCTGCTCAGGAAATGAAATTAAATCCTCATAGTCATATAATAAAAAAATTATTTTTAAAAAATAAATATTTATCAATTTTTTTTTTGTATATTTACACGTTTTGAGGCTTCCTGAATAGCGAAGTCAAGTTTTATAGTTTGGTCTTTGATTGCGTCTGTTAGAGTAAATTAAAAACAAATAATTTCAGGTGATCCAAATGATGTATTTTGAAACTAATGCGTTTTTTACTAAAAAAGTTTGTTCAAGATTGATAAGTTTAAAGGAATAATGCGCGTGAAAGTTGTCTGAAAAATTTTAAATAAACTTTCGAATTTAATAACAGGTTTGAATTCTATATAAATGTAGATACAATAATGAAACGGGTGAGAGGGGGGGGGGGGGTGAGGGGAGCTGTCAAATAACGCTTTTCGGAAACCTAATTTTAATTGTTTTAACATAGGTTTACATAACAGTACTCATTATATTAACCCTTAATACCTAGTTTAAACTTTTAGTGTAAAATTTCAGGGTAAGAGAAAGTCATGTGAGTGACACACCAGATAATTTTAACTAAAGAGAAACCAAATTTATGCTGAGGAAAGAAATATACGTAATGCGCCTAAAGAGGTTTTTTTTTTTAAAAAAAAAAAAAAATATCTTATTTAATTAAATTGCATTTTATATATGGCCAATAAATATCCTTCATTAAACATCAATCGGTTAAAAAAAAAGGAACCCTCTAGAAACTGTTATATGTTTCCTTATACATTTCTTTCCAGAATCCCAATTACGTGAAAAAACACTGAAAGGTGCTGATAATTTATCAAAGTTAATTTTCAATCAATACAAAAGCTCCACAAACTCTCTGCGCTGCTTCGATATTTTATTTTTTATATTTTTTCTGATATATTTTAGCTCAGGTTCTCCATGTCCGGTTCATTACTTTTAGAGTCCGCTATCGCTGATTTCTTACGTATAAAAGATTCTCAATTTCTAGTTTTATTGCAGAAAAGCTATCTGTAAAATTTGCTCTTAGGTATTATCACTTCGCACTATTAGGTATGATTTTTTATCTGTCTATGAGGTGCTTATTTGAAGTGAGCTTTTTCTTCCTTAATTTAATTTTTATCGGAATTTTATTTAAAATCGATAATTTAAAATTTTAGGAATTAGTTTCGATAATATTTTTAAAAGTTTTGATAACTGCTAGATTTTGCAGCGGATAATATATATTTATTTTCCCTCTCAAGGCATAAGATGATTAATGCAGTAAATTAATTTTATATTTTAAAATATTTTACAGAGTATGTTCATGCGTACATTTAAAACAATTTCAATAAGAAATAGCGAATTATTACAAGTATTACGATAACTTTTAAATTGACAAACATGTTAATCGCAATAGATTACTTAGCTCTACTAATAATAAAATTAACTTTATGCATGCGTGTTTGTCATTATGGTTTTGCAGAAAAAGGGGTGACCCGGAACCATAAAAAAAAAAATAATCTGGTGTGTCAATCACACGACTTTCTCTTACCCTGGAATTTAATACCATAAATACAGGTTGGAGATTAAGAGGTAAGATAACGATGTTATGTAAACCTATGTTAAACAATTCAAATTAGGCTCCGGAAGAGTTTTATATGATAATTAGTTCTGTGTGAGGGGGGCTGCCGCCCCCTCAACCCCCCGTTTCATTAATGCACCTAGATTTATATAAAATTTAATTCGGTTATTAAAAAATAATTCTGTTTTTTAAAAATAATTTATTAAAATTATTATTTAAAAAAATTATCTTTTATGATAATGCAGACGATTTCCATATTAGAGAAGTAGTATAACACTAAATATAAAAAAAAAGTCCATTTTCATCTCAATATTTAAAAAAAAAAAAAAAAAAAAAAAAAAAAAGATTTTTTTTTCTAAGTTTTTTTTTCGTTAAAAGTAAAAAAAAAATCGATAACATTGTTTTAAATTATCGCAGATCGATGGATCAACCATTCGTTTTAAAGGTATTGGCGAGCTCTGTTGAAAGATACCCATCATGAAAATTTACTCCCCTCGAGGGGGGGGGGACTTCCCCCAGGGGGGAGGCGAGGCTCCTACATACACAAAATTTTTATCCCAGTTGACTATCTCTATTACAAAATATATAAATTCGTTTCTTTTGGTTTAGCGCAGTCTATATAGACGTTAAACTCTACTTACCTGCAATTTCCCCCATAGACATAATGTATTAGAATTTTCTTGATTGTCCCTGTACACGAACCATTTGCTTGATCTTAACGAAAAGCTACTGCAGCATCTATATATGATACACATTTAGAATACCAAGTTTGGAATGTCTGATACTATTTGTTCTTGGGATATGCTGATAAAAGACAGACACACCCACAGACACACATACATACTCACAGACACACAGACACACAGACACACACACAGACATACACACAGACCATTTGCTAAAAACATGATTTTCGTATTCAGGGGACCTCAAAACGTGTAAATATAACAAAATCTCGCGTTCGAAAATTTGACCCAAAACAATACTTTCTCTACCTTATGGTAAGAGAAAGTAATTATACATTGATGCATTTGTACAAGGTAAGAATCCTGGCTTCTTTACGATGAAATTAATCTTCATAATGATTGTTTATACGAACTTTTGCCTTATTCTGTCATGTTGAGAAAATAGTAAATTGCAAATAACTGACATAGTTTCTAGAGTTGAATGTTGATATTCAATAATGTTCATGATAATACCGTAAATAATATTTTAAATCTACTCCAAAATATTTTTAATACAAGTAATTCCCATAATGTATATTTGTGGGAAATTTCGACCAATTATGTTATGTTATGAAATTTGTAAATTTCGAATGACTTACGAAGTTTGAAAATAGAATATTGAAAATCAACAGGTTTCTCTTATTATATTTAAAAATGATATTAAAAAATTATTCTAATCTCTTTGCATCAATTTTTCTTGATATGATGTTTACACAGATGAACAATCAAACTAATAAACTGACTAACCTACTGGAGATACCTGATTCCTTCTTCTATGTAAAAATGTCAACCATTTTTCGGGTACCTGCTTCTCATGTAGGTAATCTGATGAAGATCTAAAGGAAACCCTATTTTTAAAATTTTTCTTTTATTATTACTAGAAGGCTCTGCCCCCTGCTCGCTCCGCTCACCAACCCCCAAGCAAGGCTTCGCCTCCCCCGATTCACTTCGCTCATTAACCCCGGTAGGATTCTACCCGACTATTCGCAACTTTGCCTTCCATTGAATTGGAATATTAAAGATACATAACACAAGAGAAAAGTCGAACAATATTATAGAAATCCACCATATTTGGTATCACATTGAAATACACAATATTTAATATTATATCGTTTATAATACGTGAAAAATCTGTTTTAACGTTCGACAATTTAATAACAATTTCCCATTATTTTGAGAGAAAACATATGCTAGACAGCTAGGCACACAAAATAAACAACGATAAAGCTAACTTTTTAGAACAGAGAGAAATTCTTAAAGTCTAAACCATTTAAGCGTTACAGCTTTAGTATACTTGTTGTACAGCTTTAGTTACTTGTTAAATTTTTGACACTGTTTGACAATGAATTTTCTGGGTATTATTGCTTGATTAAAGAAATTATGAACATATTTTTTCTAATGCCTATATTTTTTACTATTGAATTTTTATTAGTTAATTTAGGACAATATGTACACTCTGCATTTATTTTCAACATACAGCTAAATTTAAAATGGTGCTTACAAAAGTAAAGATGCAACTTTTTAAAATGCATTTTTACTTTCCGAACACTATAGTGAGGAAAGTATTGTAATCATGTCAAAAATCCGAATTCGAGATTTTGATGTTTCTATACGTTTTGAGGTCCCCTGAGTCCGTTTTCACTATTTTTACGATGATATATGTATGTGTGTGTGTATGTGTCTATGTGTGTATGTATGTGTGTATGTCTGTGAGTGAACACGCTAGCGTCTAAACGCTTTGTTCGATTAACCTGAAAGTTGGTATGCATATTGTAAGTCACCATAGTACGAACCCTATAGATTTTGGTGAATCTAGCACTTATAGTTTTTTTACAGGGACACAAAGAAAAATTCTTTATCATTATGGCCTATGGGAGCAAAATCTTAAAAGTGCGATAGCATCTAAACGCCTTATTCAATTGAGCAAAACATTTATACACATATTATAGGTCACAAATACTCAATCTGTATAGATTTTGGAGAATCTAGCACTTATAAGTTTTTTACAGAGACACAAAGAAAAATTCTTTATCATTATGCCTATGGGGCCAAATTTTTAAAAGTGTGATAGCGTCTAAACGCCTTATTAATCTGAGCAAAAAATTTGTACACATGTTATAGATCACAGTTGAACTAACTGTATAGATTTTGGTGAATATAGCACTTACAGTTTTTTTACAGGGACACAAAGAAAAATTCTTTATCATTATAGCCTATGGGACTAAATTTTTAAAAGTACGATAGCATCTAAACGCCTTATTGAATTGAGCTGAAAATTTATATGAGTATTATAAATCACTGTTGCACTAACTATAAGCATTTTGGTGAATATAGCATTTATAGGTTTTTACAGGGACACAAGGAAAAATTCTTTATCATTATGATCTATGGGCTCAAAGTTCAGTAGCGTTAAATAAAACATCGTGTAATAGATGGAGAAAAATACTCAAACACTCTATTATGGTTTTCTCTCTTTTGTTTGTTTAACAACTCCTCTTTCTTTACTTTATCTACAAAACTGTTAATTACTCAATGTTCGGAAAGTCGAGTGGAGTCACTCCAGGTTTTTTCTAGAATATGATTTAGTCAGATACGTTAAAAATAAATATCTTATGTGATTGATACAAATATTTTAAACATTTCATTAGTAGTAGTAGTAGTAGCAGCACGACAGGATAATTTCTTTCAGATAGATAGCGATTTTGCATTGTCGCCATTTATTGTATTACACTTTGAAGTTGCCAAGATGCCGACCAATATCTGATTTTACCATTTAATTTCTTAAACTATATAAAATACTAAGTTAAAACGAAAAAAAAAAAAAAAAAAATCACATTTTTCGAAACCTACTGGTAAGTGAAAAATTCATCCTTGATTGTATTGTGAAAACGTATTGCCGGTTTGAAGTATTCGAGACAGACCATCACCATTCATAAATTTAATGGCTTTTGGATATTTGTTGATAATATTTTCTGAATAAGTATTGATGATGGCTCCTGAATACTTCTTGGCGATATCTTCTGAATAATTATTATTGTTGGCGATATCTACTGGATATATAGTGATCATGAAATCTTAATTGTTGTTGGTGATATCTTCAAAACTTGTTTTGATGATGACTTCTGAATATTTGTTGGCTACATCTTCTGGATATGTACTTATTACACCCTGATTTTTTTCCCCTATATATATTATGTAATATTGAATTTCGAAAAAAAAAAATGCGCGTGGAGGATGAAATATAATGATACTGGATAATTTAATTTATAGAGACATCAATGGTATAGGAAAAATTACTTTAGCCAATTTCTTTCTAATAATAAACAGAACGAAAAATGGATAATACAGAATTTTACCTGGAGACATTTTGTACATTTAGACCAAATAAAAAAAGTTCTTTTTTCCCCGCTTGCATCAAGTTAACAAAATATTTTTGTAAAAAAATAGAACCGACTCCAAAAAGGAACTATTATACAAACAACTTAAAATAAAAGAAAATTGGCATAAAATGGAACTGTAAATTGCGCCTAAAAGTATAAAATAATTTCCTTCGCCAAACAACCTATAACACTACAATTAACCATAACTTTTGAAGTCGGCGCAAAATTAAATAAAATTTAATTAGTTTTTAAAGGTTTGTTTTTAGATCGGTAGCAACAAATGCTGTTGTCTCGAATGATTCATTTTCATGTTTCCTTTATTATTTTATCACTGTATACAATTGGTCCATTAGTAGCAACTACATAGAACAGTGAACATTCTTCACAATGCGGTATTTATGTTTCTCTGAAGTTAGAGTTTCCTTTACAAATATAGTATAACTTTGACTAACTATCATCCTTGATGGCTTTTGGATTTGGCGATCAAAACCTAAAGCGAAAATATACACGGAAGATGTATATTTTCATAATATGTATTGTACGATGTGTTGTTTCATATTCTTGATTACTCTCTTGATATACCTTATCAAAATATTCATGATATCCCAAAGAAATTAAATATGTTTGCCAGATAATTTTGCGATTTTTCTTTCACCAGGGACGTCAGATACCAGAATCTTCGCCAAATTTTGCTGCTTACGAAATCTTATTTGTTTTCTTGAATCAAAGTAGTTTTCGGCTGCGTTTTGCAGGTAACAATGTGAGATGTGTATTTTGAATAGGATTTGATTTTCGTATTGAATAAAGGTATAAATTTTTATTTAATTTTGCGCCGACTTCAAAAGTTATGATTAATTGTAGTGTTATAGGTTGTTTGGCGAAGGAAATTATTTTATACTTTTAGGCGCAATTTACAGTTCCATTTTCTGCCAATTTTCTTTCATTTTTGGTTGTTTGAATAGTAGTTCCTTTTTGGAGTCGGTTCTATTTTTTTACAAAAATATTTTATTTTTCTCTTTTCAGTGAAAACTTATTCATATAGCAGAACATCAAAAGACGTTCGACGAAAGTTTCACAAATCGCAACTTCCAAGAAAAGTGACATTACTCAAAAAATGGTTTATGTCACTGAAAAATACATGAAGTGCACCAAATGTGAACAAAACAGTTACATCTCCATCTAGAAAGTTATCCACTCGAAAAACAGTTATGCCAGTTTTATTCTAGTCAAATTATTTTCAAGTGGATTTTTCTCAAATGCTGCATTTTTAAGTTGTGTCACTTTTCTTCCCTTTATCGGATATGAGCGAAAAGCTATCTATTGAACGAACATACGTTAAATTCAAAAGTCTTTAGAAATGTAAAGAACGGATACGCTGTATTCGAAACCAAAAATTCTGTTAGGCATAATTGAACTTTACAGTGCATAGGTGTCACCCGCTGCGCTGGAAATTGCGCAGCGTAAAGTTCAAACAAAGAGCAAAATATATTGCAGCTGACGGACAGAACCCCACCTTTCCGGCCCTCCTAATAACTTTACACTTTCGAATATATCCCATTCGACTTGCAGGCCTCTAAAACCTATCTGTACCAATTTTGAACGACCTAACTGTATTTCTATTTGTTTTTGCCCATAGCCCCCCTTACCGCTCCACCCCCTTCCCGCCCCACCTAATAATTTTAAAAATTCGAAAATATCCACAATCGATTTGTAAGTATCGAAAACATCTATATACCAATTTTGAACGATCTAACTCTATCTTTTTTTTTTGCCCCCCCTCTCCCCTCCCCCTTTCCCGGCCCTCCTAATAACTTTACACTTTCGAAAATATCCCCATTTGACTTGCAGGCATCTAAAACCTATCTGTACCAATTTTGAACGGCCTAACTGTATTTCTATTTGTTTTTGCCCCATAGCCCCCCCCTTCCCGCCCCTCCTAATAATTTTACAAATTCGGAAATATCCGAAATCGATTTGTAGGTATCGAAAACCTCTATATATCAATTTTGAACGATCTAACTCTATTTTTATTTTTTGCCCCCCCCTCTCCCCTCCCCTCCCTTCCTGCCCCTCCTAATAACTTTACACAATCGAAAATATCCTAATTCGACTTGCAGGCCTCTAAAACCTATCTGTATCAATTTTGAACGCCCTGACTGTATTTCTATTTGTTTTTGCCCCTTAGCCCCCTCCCCCACCCCCTTGCTGCCCCACCTGGGGGCTGAATTTCTTCCAGAAATTGGTTTTTAGATATTTGCATTGGCTATATTTTAGAGCAAAAATTTCACGCATATCTATTTTTTTGTTTGAGATATATAGGATTATGCGAAATCACGTTTTACGCATGTGAAATCACGTTTTGCCCGCCCCCGCCCCCTTTGGGGACCGAATTTTGAAAATTCCAGAAATTGATTTTTAGACATTTGTATTAGCTATATTTTAAAGCAAAAATTTTACGGATATCTGTTTTTTTGTTTGAGATATGAAGGATTTTGTGAAATCAAGTTTCCCCCCCCCCCTTCCCCCCTTGGGGGGAAATTTTGTAAAATCGCTTCTTAGTGGATGCCTACGTCATAGAAAGAACATTGTCACAAAATGTCATGCTTCTAGGTCCAGGGGTTTGGTCTGGGCGTTGATAGATCACCCCCTCACTCACTCACTCACTCAGGAAGTGTTCTTTTATACATATAGATGTACCTTATGTTATGATAATAAAAAAGTTAATTACATAATTACATTTGATATTTCATGAAATTTCGTGTTTAAAATCATCGATTCAATACATTGATTTCGATTAAAAAAAAAAAAAAATATCTAGAAAATTATAGCAATCACAAATATACTACAAATATAATTCAATGCAAAGAAATAAATATGCGTATTATCTTCAAATAGAACACGAATGAAAATAATTTTAGATTTAGATGTAATTCAAATTGTTTTATTTCACCTTTCTACAATCTAACATTTTGAAAGGAATTCTATCTTTTTCAATTCTTTAAAACTGATACATATTTCTAAAAACTATTAAAGCAATTAAAATTGTTTTATTATTCTCACACTTATATTCGAATACCTAAATGTACTCCCCAAATTAAAATATAAACAAAATCATTTTAGCAGAAATATTTATTATTTTTCAAAATAGACTGATGTGAATTCTTCTGCTGCCGAGTTTCAAATCTTAATGTAAATTTACATCTTTTGTGTACCTTAACCTTAATTTAATATATTTATTATCTCTAATATCGAGGATTTATCAAGATAACAAAATCTAAAGAGAAAATTCCGAGAAAATGATCCCCTCTTTCACTATGTTCTTGTTAGGAACTAAGTTTCCCGCTCTTTCGTTTTTGAAAGGTAAATATTTTAAAGGACATGATGTCACCCTAGGATTAAGTGTTATTCTTAGCAATATTACTTCGTTTTAATTAAATTTTCTCTTGAAAATGAGAGAGAGTCTATTGCACTCTAAAGGTATTAAACTTTCTTAAGAATTTTCAATTCTCTTATTCTGAACAAGAGATTCATTGATTTATTAGGAACTTTGAAAGTCACTTTTAAAGGTCAGTGCTTTGTATATATTTTGACTTTTACCATGCAGGTTCAATTTTTTTTCTTCTCTCTCTCTTCAGCATAAAACAACTGTCACACATTCTAAAAAAATATATTTAGGAGAGACCTGTGTACCTAAGGTCGCCCTACTTTTATTTTGGATAATATTTAATTCTAAATTTTCTACTCAATTAGATGATCAACAACATCAATTATGCTGTTTTCGCAGCCACTTTGAAATCAGCCACTTTAAAAGTTTTGACAATGTACTGATAGAAAAAAGTTTTATATGGTCTGAAATAAAATTTTGCAGTTCATCTATTTTATTGTTTTACAAAGGTAAGTCAAATATGTGTCTCTCATTTCTAGCGCATAATTTTGCTTGTTATACAGTGCGTTGTATGAATATAAACGCACCTTAGCTTTAAGAATTAGAATGGCATAGAAGTGTAATAAAAAAATATGAATAAATGACACGTGATGCAAACTGTATGTGTATGATTCAAGAAATGAAAATACGAGTCAAAACAATGAAAGACAAATTGGATTTTTTAGAAAATAATTTTATTGAATTTATGACAAAAATATATGTTGCATGAATTTAAACGCACATGTAAAAAATAAATAACTGAGCAACAAATACTGTATCTAATACATTGTAAAGCCACCATGGGCTCTAGAACAGCCAGTAAACGGCTTGTCATTGACTGATATAGTGACATGAGGTCATCCAAGCTGATTGTCTTCCAAGCTAATAGAATGGCCAATTTTAGTTCATCTTTCGTGTTAAATTGCCTTCTGTTTACGTAAACACAACGAACCAGAATACCCCATACGTTCTCCATTATGTTTAAATAGGGGCTTTTTGAGGGCCAATTCAGAACTTTAATTTTATTGTCACGAAACCATTTTTTCACGGTATGTGCTGTATGTACAGATGCACAATCTTGCTGAAAAATATAATTTCTTCCAACTTTCTTGACTGCTTGACGGCGGAGGCTCTTTGTGAGCATCTCGACATAATCTACAGAGTTCATAGTGTTCTCCCTGAACTCTAATTCGAAAGTCCTTTTAAAATCTATGGCTGCCTACACCATGACAGACCCACCTCCAGATTGACGTTTTGAACAGTACATTTCTTCGGTTCTCAAATTGTGCCAGTAGATATAAAATCCGTCCGGGCCATCGAGATTAAACTTTTTTCATCTGAGAAGATGACTTTTTCCCAATTTAGTCTATCTAGAATCCATTTTCTTGCCCATTCCAAGCGCATATCTTTGTGCTTTTAAAGTGAGGGGTGGTTTCGCCTTCATTTTCTTAAATTTAATAAATATTACAGATTCGATAGTTCTCTATATTGTTGTCCGATGAACAACCAACTTGTATTGAGCCTTTATCTTCGAACAGGAAATATTCTTATTCTTTGCAGCCTTGCATATCCGATGTTTGTCGTAACTGGTGGCTTTCCTGTTCGCTTCTTATACGCTTTTTTCCCATAATTTGCTCCTTTCTTTATATAATTTCGGACAACAATCTCACTTCTTCCGATTCGGCACCCAATTTCACGATTGCTAAAGCCTTTACCACGCATAAAGTCGATTTTCGTCCTCTTGTCTACTGTCAAAGTTTTCCTTCTTGCCATCCTGAACAAACTCCGTGAATTTTGCACTCAAGCATTAAAACTGTTTTTAGAGAGCTTTAGCAACACGATTATCTGTGTTTTAATTTAATTCAGGTGACTCTGTTAAATTTTAAACGCAAAATACAGAGTGCGTTTAATTTCGCGCAACAAACGAAAAACAGTGAAAAATAAGAAAATGCTTAAACACTCATTTACATAAGCTTCCATGAGCCAAAACATACGGGCTCAAAGCACCTTATTCAGTTGTTAGTAATATGCAATAACTGTAACTCACATTCCTTCTTTTAAAAATGAAAAAATTCTATTTCTGGTTATTGGAAAATGTGCGTTTATATTCATGCAACGCACTCTATTAAGTATTAAATGAAGTAGTAAAAAAAGTCTATTTTTCATCTGAGTTTTTTAGTAAAAAATATTTTGAATGAAATTACCTTGTCTTCTACCTAGGGACGTCTAGCTGCCTTGTACTTAAAGCCATGGCCTCAGGAATAATTATATTGATATTCTTTATATAGTTACTATTTTATTTAAAAACTAGTATATAACTCCATCAAAAATGACGAAATATGAAATCAATTAAGGTAGTGAATCAACGAATGCATTGCCTGCTTCGCTGGGCACTATATTTAAAGGGGACTAATGTGCAAGTTGCACCTGAAGGGACTAATATGCAAGTTGTACCTGACGGGACTAATGTGCAAGTTGCAGCGAACAAACAAACTATTTCTTTTAACGAAAATACCTACTAACCCAGGACGGTAGATCTAATATAACGTATCATATTATCTATCGTATTTATCGTAATATAACCCAGTACTTATTTCGCTTCCTTCTTCGACTCGTTTTAATAATTTTTTTTATATGCATGGGCAAATTTAATATTTTTTAATTATTCGCGTGAAAACCTTTTTTCATCTTATGCCCCCCCACCCCCCTCAAAATAAACAACAACAGCAACAAAAAAACATATATATATATATATATATATATATATATATATAACAATAACTGGCAAATTTTTTTGGCAATAATCGTAAATTTAAATGTCCAATTTTGAAATTATCTTCATATTTTAATTAATTTTAAAATATCTAATCAAAACTTCGTTACAAATCAGGTGCCAAATGAAAGATACCATATTTGTAACGAAGTAACCTTAGGTACCTTATTTGTAACCTTATTTATTTTAACTAATTTGATAAATATGACGTCACAATCAACTGTTTCTTTATATCAGATAAGTACATTATCATGATTGCAAGAAAATGATGTAATAACTGTTAGTCCATAATTTTTATGATTGAATTTTATATTACATTTTAATTTTATCCTCCATGGGTACTTTAGAATTGCAATGGTAGTTATAAACTTTCGTTGAAATCTTTTTACATATTGAGATTAAGGACAAAGTGCAAGCACAAAAAATGTTCAGTTTTCAAAGATCTTTCTAATGATGTAACATTTATGCGAATTAATAATAATAAAAAAATAAAAATAAAAATACATAGCATTTCAAAGGGGGAAAAAAATAGCTACGAAAAGTCTCTGTTTTGAAGCGGTCTAAACCGGAATCGTTCCTGATAGAAGATGGTCATTATTATTATTAATTTTCATACTTAATTAGTGGAAAATGGTTTTAGTTAATTACCATTGTCGAAAATATTGGCAAACTCTAGCCTTTGGCTTTTAATCCTATAAACATTCTAATGAACTTTTGTGTGTCTTGTATATGGCCAGTGAATCAAAAACATATTTATCGATGATAAATATTTAAGTTCAAGTGTGACAGGCGAACAGATTCCTCCATAAATTTCCAAAATAATCATTTTTCCGAGGAAGAAAGTGAGTCAACAGTGATCAAACGTAAGCATTTCTGCATCAAACTGTTTCTTGACTTGTAGAACTTTCGAAACCTTTCATATCTAATTCCGTCTCATGTGATATGCCTGAACTGGCACGACTTTTACAAGAAGCGAAATTGAGTACATAAAAAAGAGGCCACTGAACACCAGGTAGATGTAGAATCCTGACAGACATTTTGGACTCCTATGTAAAATTTAGACTCAAGGAAAAATTAAAACAAAATTGGCAATCCTTATGGGATAACTCCATCAAAGGCAGATATACTTATAACCTGATCCCAAATCCCACTTCAAACACTTGGACCCTTACTTCTCCTATCACGGCCTTTCTCACGGGTCATGGTCCATTTCAAGCATACTTTTATAGGTTTCACCGATTACGCTCACCCCTGTGCCCTTGTGGTGAGAAAGGCACTGCTTCCCATAACTACTTCAACTGTCCCCTTACCTTCAGTTTTCACCTAAGAAACCCATCCCCAAGACCAGTAAACTGGTTAGATAATATCATCACCAGACCCTCCCTAATCCAAAAACTAAATAAAATCTACGCACTTTTAGGAGATATTACTATTTAACAGATTAACCTCCAAGCTTCTCATTCCAAGCTAAAATTCTCATTGCAAAGTCTTAACAAAGCTATTTTTTCCTCCTTGTGCCCTTTGTCGCGTGGGGTTTAGTCCCGGCACACCTGCTATAAATAAAATATCGCCCTCTGTCGGTTGAGGCTCAATGCCTGGCGAATTTTGTAAACGTTTGTTGAATTCTCAATAAACTTTCGGAGCAGTTCACTCTGTCTCGGACACTTGTTGCCCGAGACACTGAAGCGCTCAACATCGCTCCAAGAGCGAATAGCGGGGACTGTCCCCTGTTCAGACATTTTGGACAAGCCAATGTATGCAGATCACTTCTGTAATTACTTTTTCAAAGTAAAGTTTAGAATGCTTTAGTTTTTTAAGAATTTCTTTAAAAACGTTACAAATTTAATGTAGTTTTTATAGTCTTGTAATAGAAGTTTTCAATAAATTCGATTTCCCACGATATTTATGGCATTTAAATAACTATTATTAACAATAAACCTTATTTTCTCAATAAAATATATATTGTGATTATTTAATTGTCATTATAAAAATTTTGTATTTTAAGAACTAAAATATTGTTTTATAATTTTGGTTATTTTCCAAGAACCTTTTAGTTTTAAAATTGCTGTCTTTTTCAAGATTAATCCAATTGTAAAAAAAATAATCAGAGAAGGCTTTTATAAGAGAACAATATGTTTATTTGTTGTTCAAATTTAATTTATGTAAAATGAATTTTTCTAAGCAGAATTAGAAGAAACAAATTTTCTTTTTACTAAACAAGAAGAAGGAAGTTTAGAACTAAAAAAAAAAAAAAAAAAAAAAAAAAAAACTCAAAAGAATAAAAGTATTATGTCCTGATAAATACATATCCCTTTTTCTTACTCAAATTAAACAGACATAATTTAAAACAAGAGAAGTTTTTCATATTTTTCTTATTAACTGAATTATATTTACATGCTAATTGAATTCATAATTCTGTCAGCATTATAATAATTTCGCTTATTCATTTACTTCTTTTACATTTAATCGGTAGTTTTTAATTTTTTGGTACCTTTAAATCTAACCTTTAAAATGTTATGATATAAATGTTATGACGTACGAATAAAAATTGATGTCATTATTTTTAAAGCATAAAAATTTATGTTAAATGATATAAACAGGCATGAGAGATAAACAGGGAAGAGATAAAAAATTTGAAAATACGGTCACATGTAAATATCGGCGATTAGCCAAACAAAGGCCAATTAGTTCAATAATAACATAATTATTAACTTCTTAAAATGAAAATTTAAAGCAATAAATTTCTTTAACTATACTTACAAAGTTTTGTATAAATTGATCAAATTATATTTTAAATAACAAATTTCTACATTTCTACTACTTTTTAACGTTTAAAATGTACTTAATCCTTCAAATTCTGTGGTCAAATGCAATTTATCTGCATACATAGAACTAACTTAATTATTTCTTTGTTTTCTTGAAACTGCTAGTAGAAAAGTGTGCTTAGTCGCGTAGAAAAATCGGAAGAAATTATGGTGTGGAATCGAAATAACTGAAATTAATTTTATACATTAATTAAGTTTAAGTGCCAATTTTATAAAAATGCATTGAACAATATTTTTCTATTACATAGCAGAATTAAATTAAGTATATGGAATTCTTTATTTATAAAATAAGATTAATCATGTCTGGAATATTTAATTTGATTAAAATTATATCTATCACTTTCTAATACAATTGAAAATTACTCATGGCTTCAATTAACCCGTTAATGTCCATTAAATATTGTCTTTCGAAAACTGCTAAATTAATTTTTAAAATAACTGTTAGATTCATAGTTGATAATAAATGTGTAAAAAAAAAAAAAAAAAAAAAAATCATAATAATAATAACATTTTTAATTTTCAAGAAAAAATTGGTCTGAAACATCTATATGTTAACTTAGGATTAAATTCATGTAATAATTAATATAATAAACAAATAAGTTTGTAATTAAACATTATAAATTACGGCTCCTCATCAGATGAAAAGCCTAGACACGACCACGAGTGGCTCATAAAAGCAGCCAAGTGCAAGTCTATTAAGAAATTTAAAATGACTTTTGCATATGGCTTACTCTGAAACATCATTTATTAAATTTTGGAGTAGTGCTGATATCTACCAAAAAGAGAAGGAACAGAAGTTTAAAAACCGATTGCGAACAATGAATACTACTAGACTTTCTAAGCCCAAGTGAATGAATGACTATTAGGAAATGGCAAAATTGTAACTTTAGGATTTTTACTTCCATTACCCGACTACCATAAGTAATGGAAGTATTGCTTTCGGTCAAAACTTTCGATATCGAGTTTTCGCTTGGTTTACATGTTTTAAGGTCTTCTGAGTCCAAAAATAATTGTTTTTGGCAATTGGTCAATGTGTATGTGTGTGGGGAATCTTCTGACTATTATACCTACAAAACTAATAAAGGCAGAACGACGGAACTCCAGAATTAAGACAGGTAACTTAAGTTCAGATAAACTTTTTAACTTTTGGAGAAAATTGGAAAATTCGAAATGTGGGATATTGAAAACCGAAAGTGTGATCGTAGGTCGTATCTCAAAAACAACTCCAAGGATCTTCTTCAAACTCGCGCCATATTAACTCTATTTTAGATAATCTTTCGTATGTAACTGTTAATTAAGGGTGAACAGGTGAGTTTGGTATGTTTTTTTGGAAATCGGCCGAAAGTCGAAATATCTAAAAAACCGCTTTAATGTTTTTTTTTTTTTTTTTCAAATTTGCTACATACACGCCTTTTAATGTGTCCTTTTGCATGTAGTACTTGGTTACTATAGAAAAATTGACAGGCATCCTGCTATGTAGATCAGATACACATCTCAGAAATGAGTGTTTAAAAAAACGGCTTTAATGATCTTTCTTTTTAAACTCATGTAAATTCTCTTTTATATATCTTCACGACGTATGTATTAGTTTGAGTTTAAAAAAGCAATTGTTAGATGTCTAATTTGTTAAATAAATCTTATGTCTTCTGACCACATTATTTCCTGTATATAACATGTATAGCAGTCGGTAATGGAAGTCGTGTGGTTATTACACACCAGATTTTTATTACAGTAAATACATGCACAAAATTACTTACTTTTAAAGTTTGGTTGGAAAATTCGATTTAAAGAAAAATAATCATCATTTTTTTTATTACAATATTAATGCCAAGACAGGAAAGAAAGAAAGAAAAGAAAGAAAAAAAATCTGGTGTGTCACTCATACGACTTTCTCTTTCCCTACATTTCAATATTATAAAGATAGATTGCATAATAAGTTTTAAGAACAATAGGGTAAGATAATAAAATTCAATGTACTTTTAAAATAATCTAAAATAGTTTCAGGAACAGTTATATTTCATATGTAATTCCGTGTGAGGGGGGCTACCGCCGCTCTCAACCATCTGTTCAATGATAGTGCTTACAATTAATTAAAATAAAAAATTTGTTATTAATTTGCCTTCAAGTATAAGTACCAACAGAATACGGACTTTAAAATACTAAATTTGAAATTCCCTTAGCTATTTGAATTTAAGATAAGCTGATAGCAGATATGCATACAGATTGACCGTTTAAAATTGTACTTTCGTAATCAGGGTGCATCAAAACGTGATTTTAAGCAAAAAAACAGATTCGAAAATTCAAAAAATATTTTGTTTACAGTATCCGTATGAAAAAAATTATTTTGCTTTCTAAATAGTGTTCGTCGACATAATAGAATGTACTTCCATCAGTTACGTTCAGTAGAAAAGAGCGTTTAGCTTAATTTTCGGTAGCCCTGTATATAGTCTATAATCATTATGCACTATAAATAATATTGTATACTTAAATTTAGTCTTAATTGAAAACATCTAAAGGGCGTATCAGACTCGACGACTTTACAGGCGATTTTAGAGCCAACCACTGATTAGCGCCGATTTTTCGGAAATATTGTCTCTACTCCCAGTGTGATAGCGCAGACCGAAGTTGCCCAATTTTTTCAGAACTGTCTTGATAAAATTGTCCGTATACTCAATTTCTCCTCGGATTCGTCCAATCAGGATGCGCTATTTTGATACGTCATATTTCCAAGATGGCGGAACACGGGAATCGCTTCAAGTGGAGATTTGAAGAAGAAATATTATCGTTAAGCACGTTTGTTTTACCGTTAAATGATAAAAATTTTCAATTAATAGTTTTTATTTTCGTATGACGTTATGACAATAGTTGTAAAAAAGATCAAAATAGAAATAATAATGTGATATTTTACACAAATGAAAGGGAATTTTAACGCTAATCATTGCGTATTTTATTCGCGCCAAGAAAAGTGATAAGCGTCAGAAGTTAGTCTTCTTTCATCCAACTTTTCACCCGTCTATTGTAACCTCTACGGTGTTTTCGTCGAGGAAAAATCGGTGCTAAATTCGGCTCAAAAATTGGTTGTTTCTAAAGTTGCTGAATCTGATACGCCCTTTACAAAAAAAAAAAAAAAAAAAAAAAAAAAAAATTACAATTTCAGCAATTTTCAAGTATAACCGCTATATATCCAAATACTTTGGGTTGCACTGTAAATGAATGATGAATGATTTCCACACAACAATCTTTACAAAACATACTTTTATGCATGTTAAAAATTTATTACTTCCGTTTTGTTTAAGCCAGGCTATAGATGTTACACTGTACTTACCAGCAATTTTCTCCATAGGCGTAATGTATTTGAATTCTCTTGGATGTCTTTGTGCACGAAACATTTGCTTGATCTCAACAAAAAATTTAGTGTAGCATCCCTATATGATACACATTTAGAATACCAAATTTGAACTTTCTTTTATGATTTGTTTTTGAGATATCCTTATAACACACAGACATACACACAGACCAACCGCTCAAAACATGATTTTTGAATTCAGGGGACGTCAAAACGTGTAAATATAACAAAAACTCTCTTTTGAAAATTTGACCCAAAACAATACTTTCTCTACCTTATGGGTAAGAGAAAGTAAATAATCTGGTGCGTTACTCACACGACTTTCTCTTACCCTGAAATTTAATACTATAAATATAGATTGGAGATTAAGGGGTAAGATAACGAGTACTGTTATGCAAACCTATGTTAAAACAATTCAAATTAGACTTTGGAACAGCTTTATTTGACAAGTAATTCTGTGTGAGAGGGCTACCGCCACCCTCAACCTCCCGCTTTATTACTGTACCTACATTTATATAGAATTCAAATCTGTTATTAAATTCAAAAGTTCATTTAAAATTATTTAGACAACTTTCACACGCAACATTCCTTGAAACTTATCAATCTTGATGAAACTTTTCTGGTAACAAATATATTAACTTCAAAATACAACACTTGGATCGCCTGAAATTATTTGTTTTTAATTTACTCTAAAAGACACAAAGGTCAAACGTTAAAAACTTGACTTCGGTATTCAGGAAGCCTCAAAACGTGTAAATATACAAAAAACCAAGCGATGAATATTTAGCTTAAAAAAAAAAAAAATACTTTATTTAATTTACCATATGGCTACGAGGAATTGATTTCAATTCCTGAACAGCTTTCCTGGGCATGGTAAAATATTACAGTAAAGAACTTCCACCAACAATAAAATTAATTTTATGGCTTAAATATTGGCAGCCCTGTATATATTCTGAAAGGTACGTACACATCACATGGTGGACATAAATATAATCCTATATTAATAAAAGGCGGCACAACCTCAAGTACACTTCCATCAATTTTCAAGTATTGTCACACTACAATCTAGCTCTTTTGTGTAGCCCTGTAAAAAAACAGTGAATGATTTCTATACCATATTCTACACGAAACATATTTTTACGCATATAAAATATACATATTCGTTTTATTTAGTGCAATCTATAGATGTTAAACTCTACTTACTTTCAATTTCCCCCATAGACGTAATGTATTTGAATTCACTTGGGTGTCCCTGTACACGAACCATTTTCTTGATCTCAATGAAAAGTTTAGTGTATAATCCCTATATCATACACATTTAGAATATCAAGTTTGTACTTTCTGCTACAATTTGTTTTTGAGACATGCTGATAACAGACATATACACACACAGACCAACCGCTAAAAACGTGATTTTTGGATTCAGGGCACTTCAAAACTTGTAAATGTAACAAAAACTCAATTTCGAAAATTTGATCCAAAAACAATATTTCCTCTTTCTTATAGGTAAGAAAAAGTAAAAAGACAGTGAATAGAAATACTTATTAGGATAATGGTATCACAAATCTCCATGGATCAAGCTTGTTTCTCCAAACAAAACACTTCAAGATGGCTTCTCTGGTGACACAACTGTCCACATTTGTTAATTTGGAAGTGTTAATAGATGTGTTACCAGATTTAACGATTCTCCTTTACAATAGAAAATTGACAACAAATTCAAAAAACAATTTTTATTTCATTTATTACTTTCTCTTAGAACTTTCTCTTTCTATACATAGTAGAGAAAGTACTGTATTTGGGTCAAATTTTCGAAATTGAGTTTTTGTTAAATTTACACGTTTCAAAAGTCGCCTGAATCAGAAAAACACGTTGGTCTGTGTGTGTCTGTCTGTCTGTATGTGTGCCTGTGTGTCTATCTGTTCATAGCATATCTCAAGATCAAAATATTATAACAGAAAGTCCAAACTTGGTAGTCTAAATGTGTATCATATAGGGATGCTACACTAAAAGTTTCATTGAGATTAAGGGCCCTCTTCACTCACCGCCGCCGGAAGCCGAACCTAATGTTATTCTATGGGAAATTTTTCTTTACAAATAACTTATTAACTAATACATATTTTTAAATTCTGTTTGCACATTCAGAAAATTCCCAGCTGTAAAACTGACGCACCTTTTCTAAAAAAGTATTTTTTTAATTTTTTATATTTTATTTTGAAGCTGCAAAATACGAATTTTCAATTTGTGAATTTTTTTCATTTTGCAATTTCAAAATAAAATATAAAAAATTAAAAAAAAAAAAAATACATTTTTAGAAAAGGTCCGTCAATTTAACAGTTGGGAATTTTCTGAATGGGAAAACAGAATTTAAAAATATGAATTAGTTAATAAGTTATTTGTAAAGAAAATTTCCCCATAGAATAACATTGGCTCGGGCTTCCGGCGACGGTGAGTGTAGAGGGCCGTTAACCAAATGGTTCGTGTGCAGGGACATCCAAGAGAATTCAAATACATTAAGTCTATGAGGGACTATATGTTAAGTGCAGAGTAATATCTATAGGCTGACTTAAACAAAACGGAATTAACAAAAATTATTGTATGCGTAAAAGCATGTTTTGTGTAGATTGTGGTGTGAGAATCATTCATCATTCGTTTGCATATATATCCAAAGTATATGGATATATTAAGGACTACATTGGAAATTGCAAGAGTTGTAATTCCTTCTGTGTTAGATGTTTTTCAAGTAAGAGTAAATATAAGTACACAATATTGTTTATAGTGCATAATGATTATAGACAATATATACAGGGCTACCCAAAATGAAACTAAACGTTCTTTTCTGTTGAATATAATGGACGTGCTTTGCTACATTTTACTATATCGACGAACACTGCTCAGAAACCAAAATTAATTTTTCATACCCATATTGTAAACAAAGCATTTTTTAAATTTCTATTTTTCACTCTGGTTTTTTTTTGTATAATATCATGTTTTGATGTACCCTGATTACGAAAGTCCAGTTTTTAGGGGTTGATGTGTATGTATATCTGTTATCAGCATAACTTAAAAACATATAACTGCAGAAAATTCAGATTTGGTGTTTTGAAGTTCGTGCTAATTTGCCATTTAAAAATATGATCAAGATCGGGAAGTTTGAAGGCAAATTAATAACAGCATTGATTTTTTTTTTAAATAATTGTATGCATTACAATTGAACTGGGGTGTTGAGTGTGTGTGTGTGGGGGGGGGGGCAGTATCGCCCGTCACACAGAATTACATTTCAAATAAATCTGTTCCTAAACACGTTTTAGATTATTTTAAAAGTACATTCAGCTTTATTATCTTACGTTATTCATTTTAAAGCTTAACCCTTTCGCTACCAGAGTCTCAGAAGGAAAACCGCCACCACAGCCCAGACGTCTTACTATTTAAATATGATACCAATTGTCATTTATTTTTGTGGGATGTATCTATAACGTTCTAACTAAAACCAATAACATCCTGTATCTATTTTATTGTTTTATAACATAACCCGTCCGTGTGGGACACGATTAGATGCAAACAATTATCATAAACAGATAATGAACACCCGTCACATATTTGTGACGCCGGGCTCAGGTAAGAAAATCGGATCGTCACATATATGTGACGCTGGTAGCGAAAGGGTTAATATGCAATCTATCTTCATAGTATTGAAACGCAGGGTAAGAGAAAGTCGTTTGAGTAGCACACGAGATTATTTTTAATTTGTATTTTTTCTCTAACTATTAAACTTTTAGGTTTAGGTTTATAAGACAGTTTTTAATGATGTAATCTCCATATATCGTAAATGTTATATTTAATTGTTATGTTAAAAAAAAAAAAAAAAAAAAAAAAAAAAAAAAAAAACTAGATCTGTGTTCAGTTAGATGTAGGGACATAGTTTTTAATGATGTAATCTTTATATATTACAAACATTATTATTTTTAACTATCCTTTGTAAAACTGGATTTCTGTTTTGTTTGATGTAGGTAAGCACAGGATAACTGGATTACTTACAAGGAAACATTCAAAAGGTGTCTTCTTCAAAAAATATTGAAAAAAAAAATATATATGTGATTCTACTCTTCATAAAACACCAGAAAGTGAAAAAATTATCAGCTGAAATGAATTACAACGACCACAAAGAAATATCAAAATTAAGCATTTTTGGCGATTTATGTTGGTGAGAAATAAACTCAAAATGACATTCTTTCAATAATTACAAAAACTTTCATTTTCATATTATTCTAAAAACATTTCATTTGACTCTTTTATTTCTTCATGCATATATACATCTACATTGGGACGACGCTATGACGCATTTGTTTTCTGATTGGCCGTCTGTGTTTCTATGTACATGTAATAATGTATTTTTCGTTTTTTCTTTTCTCCTTCTTCGATGTTCAGTTTTCATAATAAAAAGATGTGATTAAAAGGATAATACGTGGGTTCATTTTTATTCCCACAAAATAATGCAACATAAAATAATATATAATTTCCTAATACACAAACCAAGCTAAATGGGGCTGGTTTAATTAAATTGAAACATCATTATTTATATATTTGAAATTATCTTTTGAACAGCTTAGCAGAAAAGATATTTATAAAAGAAAATAGAAATTGGTTCTTCTTTTCATACATGGAATAAATACATCTGTTTTTGCAAGCCTCATAGGATACTCATATACAAGGTGAGTGCATTTTACTTACCTTATAAATCTTGAATTTAAATATTTGATAAAAGTTTCTTCTGTGAATTCTATCAGATTATGCTACTGACGCGCTAAATCGAAACTTTGAATTTATTCTTGACAGTTTTTTTTTCTTTGCATATTTGAAGAAACATTTGCTACATTTAAAATAATATTATTTTGCTACATTTAAAATAATAATAATGATAAAAAAATGTAAGCGAAAATAAATAAATATGTTTTTTGTTGTTTCTTGAAAACGAAAGTATAGAAATCTGTATAAACATTAAAAACGAAAGAATTAAAAGAATGTTTAAAATAAACATATGAATGATTAAATATAAAATTGTAGTTATTATAAACTAGAAAGAAAACAAAATTGAAATATTAAAATGAGTATCCTCAAGGACACTATAATTGAAAAACTTAACGCACAAAATTATGATGTGTGGAAGTTTAAATTAGAAATGTTTCTCCAAAAGGAAGATTTATATTCCGTGGTTCTTAACGATGCTCCGAATCCCATTACGGACACATGGAATAACAAAAATAGGAAAGCACGCGCCATTATAAACCTCTTAATAGAGGATAATCAAATAATCCATGTCAAAAATCTTGAGACCGCTAAAGAATGCTGGAACGCCTTAAAAGCTGTACATGAGCGTTCAACCCTCAGCAGTAAACTATTTTTGCTTAGAAAGCTTTACTCTACGAAATTAACTGAAGGTGGCGATATGATAGACCACTTAACTAACATTTATCAATTGCGAGATAAGTTAGTATCGCTCGGAGAAGAAATAAATGACAGGCACCTTTCAGCCCTAATGCTCTGTTCCTTACCTCCAAGTTATGATGTATTAATTACCGCTTTAGAATCGCGTGATGAAAAGGATCTTGTACCAGAGTTTATACGCTCGAAATTGATTGATGAATTTTCTAAAAGAAAAGAAAACAAATCTGAAAATAATTCAGTGTTAAAGGTTAAATTTAAACCGAAACTAGAAAATTCAAAGTTCTGCCGTTATTGTAAAAAAAAATCGCATACAATTGAAGAATGCTGGCATCTTAAAAATAAAAATAAAGAAAAGACTCTGAAACAAACAAAAGCCAGCAATGCCAGATCAACTTTCAAATCTGGTATGTACTCTCAAGACAGACATAACGCGGATAGGGTTCTTATTACTGAGAGTGAAAATAAAAAACCTAACGATAAAATATTCACTCTATTTATCGGTGAGAAATCTAACAATTGGTATGTAGACTCAGGTTGTTCAACGCATGTATGCAATGATAGGAATAAATTTCATGAATTTAATCATAATAATTCACGCGTAACAATCGCGAATGGACAGGAGATAGAATCCCTGGGTCATGGGTCTGTGAAATTAAACACCATAAATTCCAATAACACACATAATACTATAATATTGAAAAATGTTTTATATGTACCAGAGATAGAGACAAACCTCATATCTGTAAAAGAAGCTACTGAAAATGGTTGTGTAGCAATATTTGAAAACAAATCATGCAAAATAATGCATGAAGGAGAAACATGCATTGAAGGTTACATTAACAACAATTTATACGAATGCAAAGTTAACTATGATACAACACACACTATAAACATGGTAAAAATATGTGAAAATACAAATTGCATTGATAAATGGCACATTAAATTAGGCCATAGAAACATTAGTCATATAAAACGATTGGTAAACAACAACATGGCAGTTGGGATAAAACTAGACAACTGCAAACATGATAATGCATGTGAAACTTGCATATTAACTAAATTAACGGACAATCCTTATCCCAAAAAGGCTCAGTTTAGGGCAACTAAAGCACTAGAGTTGGTACACACTGACTTGTGTGGACCAATGACAACCCCCACGGTCGGTGGAAAATACTATTTTTTAACTTTTATAGACGATTTTAGTCGATTTACAGTAATATACCTACTGAGAAAAAAGGATGAAGTTTTTGCAAAATTGAGGGAATATATCGCAATGACATCAAATAAATTCGGACGAACTTTGCATGCAATCCGCTCCGACAACGGAGGAGAGTATACCGGGACAGAATTAAATGAATACTTAACAAAATTAGGTATAGACCACCAATTCACTGTTCCCTATTCAGCTTCTCAAAATGGAACTGCTGAACGTAAAAATCGTACCTTAGTTGAAATGGCACGTTGTTTATTAAAAGATGGCAATTTACCAAATTCTTTCTGGGGGGAGGCAATAAATACCGCAGTTTACTTGCAAAATAGACTCCCAACATCTTCGTGTGAATTGACACCTTATGAATTATGGACAGGTCGAAAACTTGACTTATCAATGTTAAAACCATTTGGTTGTCGTGCCTATGCATACGTACAAAAGGTACACAGAGGAAAATTAGATAAAACGGCACAGGAAGGTATATTCGTAGGGTACGACAATAGAAGTAAAGGATATAGGATCTGTACAAATGGCAAAAACATAATTATTAGTCGAACCGTAAAATTTGTAGAAAATGAAAAACAAGCGATACTTAAATATGACACATCACAAAACAATGATGAGAAAAGTGATAATAAAAATCCATCACCAAATTTGCAAATAATAGACTCAGAGATAGATGAAACTAATGATAGTGTTGTGTCAGATAATTCTCAAAATACTCCACGTAGATCACAAAGATCTAATAAAGGGGTACCACCAGATAGATTCGCATTCACATTACACAATGAAAGAATAAGTGAACCAAAATGCTGGGATGATATAATAAGTATGGAAAACCCTGTAGAAAAGGAAAATTGGATCAATGCTACATTAGATGAAATAAATTCACTCAAGCAGAATGACACCTGGGATTTAGTTGAGGTTTCACCAGGGATGAAAATAGTAGGGTGCAAATGGGCATTCAAAGCAAAATATAACAGTCAGGGCCGTGTTGAAAAATACAAAGCAAGGCTGGTTGCGAAGGGCTTTTCACAGAAATATGGAATAGACTACGATGAGACTTTCGCCCCAGTGGCGTCTCACACAACTTTGAGAAGTTTTTTGGCAATGAGTCTTTATAAAAATTTAAGTCTTAGACATATTGATATCAAGACTGCATTTTTACACGGTAAATTGAGTGAAGATGTTTATATGCATCAGCCAGAAGGATACGTGGTATCCGGGGAAGAACATAAGGTGTGTAAATTAAAAAAGGCAATATACGGGCTAAAGCAGGCCGCGAGAGCATGGAATTTAAAATTGAATGAGTCATTACTTAACTTAGGCTTTATTCAAAGTCAATTCGACAAGTGTCTTTATAAACGTAAACAAAACGATGTAACTACTTATGTACTTGTGTATGTCGATGATTTGTTAATAGCGGGGAATGATCAACAAATAAATGAAATTGTGAACAAACTAAAACAAGAATACCCGTTAACAGACTTGGGAGAAGCAAAACAATATCTTGGGATAAATATTAATCGTCCTAATGAAAATACAATGACTCTTGATCAAACACACAAAATACAAGAACTTATAGTCAAATACGGTTTAGAAAATTCAAAACCTACAGACACTCCTATGGACACAGGTTACATAAAATTAAATGACGAGGAAAACCTTTTACCAGAAAATACACAATATAGACAGGCTGTAGGCGCATTGTTATATATTTCAACCGTGTCACGTCCGGATATTAGCGCCGCGGTAAATATTTTGAGTAGAAGAAATGAGCGCCCAAGAGCAAAAGATTGGGAAGCGGTAAAAAGATTAATGAGATATTTAAAAAGTACAATTAATCTTAAATTGACATATAATAATATTGAAGAGCCTGTCTTGAGGGTATATGCAGATTCCGACTGGGCAAACGATCCCAGTGATCGTAAGTCTACAACAGGAAATTTGTTCTGCATAGGAGCAAATACTGTATACTGGACAAGCAAAAAACAAAAATCTGTATCAATGTCATCCGCAGAAGCGGAATATATTTCTGCAGCAAGTGCCGCGCAAGAAGTAAAATGGCTTATAAACCTTTTTGAAGAAATTGATATGCAACAAAATTGTCCTATTACACTCTATGAAGACAATCTTTCTTGCATCAAATTGGCCGAAAATGATAAGTTTCGACAGAAAACTAAACACATCGAGCTAAGATACCATCTGATTCGAGACCTTGTTGAGCAGGGCACAATAAAGATTGAGTATGTAAGCACGGAAAATATGATCGCCGATGTGCTCACGAAGCCTCTGCCGAGACATTCTTTTCGAAAATTGCGAATTTCCTTGTTGAACTGTGATTGAATGTCATCGAGTTTACGCAGGGGTGTTGGTGAGAAATAAACTCAAAATGACATTCTTTCAATAATTACAAAAACTTTCGTTTTCATATTATTCTAAAAACATTTCATTTGACTCTTTTATTTCTTCATGCATATATACATCTACATTGGGACGACGCTATGACGCATTTGTTTTCTGATTGGCCGTCTGTGTTTCTATGTACATGTAATAATGTATTTTTCGTTTTTTCTTTTCTCCTTCTTCGATGTTCAGTTTTCATAATAAAAAGATGTGATTAAAAGGATAATACGTGGGTTCATTTTTATTCCCACAAAATAATGCAACATAAAATAATATATAATTTCCTAATACACAAACCAAGCTAAATGGGGCTGGTTTAATTAAATTGAAACATCATTATTTATATATTTGAAATTATCTTTTGAACAGCTTAGCAGAAAAGATATTTATAAAAGAAAATAGAAATTGGTTCTTCTTTTCATACATGGAATAAATACATCTGTTTTTGCAAGCCTCATAGGATACTCATATACAAGGTGAGTGCATTTTACTTACCTTATAAATCTTGAATTTAAATATTTGATAAAAGTTTCTTCTGTGAATTCTATCAATTTAGCCCTGTTAGGCTATAAGTTTGCTAGCACCGAGATTGCCGTGTACGAACAGAACCGTGTTTTGCTTCTCCGCCAAGTACTCAAAATCAATTGCCTAACAGTGTGAAATCGCCAAATATGCTTAATTTTGATAATTTTTTGCGGTCGCTGTAATTCATTTTAGCCGATAACATTTTCACTTTCTGATGTTTTATGAAGTGTAGAATCACGTATATTTTTTTTTCAATATTTTTTGAAGACGACACATTTTGAATGTTTCCTTGTTATACAGGAAACAAGTTAATCTAATATATAGACAAAAGAACGCATGATTGAAAAATTTCTTGTATTTGTTTCATTTTATACAAGTTTTTATGTGTTAATTTTGAGGAGGACAATAAAGTTTCAACTTTTAAAAAATTGAGCCATATTACAGTATATTGGTATCTGGAACACTTTTAGTTCGTTTACACGGATTCATAAAACAAAACTAATGCAACACGATCTATGAAAAATTACATTTTTAACACATTTAATTTATATTAAATAATATACTAATTCAAAGATAATTAAATTCACATATACACTTTTTATGTGAACTTCAAGATGATTTACATATAACACTGATCCATGAAAATTGCTCCCAATACCACTTTTGCAAGTTCTTATGTAAAATGACCTCCTGAATCCGAATATGGCAGCCATTTTGCCCTAACACTCACTGTTTTTTTTTGGACGACCCCCTATTTTCACGACTTTTCGGTAATTCTACGGCTATAAATTTGATTTATAGTGCAGAAAAGAAATATTTTCAATGTTAAATATCTTCTGAGGGCCTAAAGTGAAAAATTCTATAACATAAACATTTGCAGCAAGGGGAAGAATTAGGTGTGTGAAGGGGGGGGGGGAAGGATTTGCCACTGAATTTATAAGTTACTTTTATTATATTTTATTAATCAATTATTATATTATCACTTATTATACATTATATATTTTTTTATTTTTAAGAGTTAAAATAATTATTTTCCCTTCTCCAAATCGAATTCATGGCCATAAAATTACCGAAGAGTGATAAAAATTGGGGGTGGAGGTGACGTCCAGAGAAAATGGTGGGTGATGGGACAAAATAGGGGTCATATTCGGATTCAGGAGGTCATTTTACATAAGAATCAGCAAGAATGGTATCCGGGATCTATTTTTTTTTTTTTTTTTTTTTTTTTTTTTTCGGCGTAGTGTAATAGGATGAAAGCAACATTAATTTTTGCATTTGGGATGTTAATCAGAAGACATCTCAAACGTCATGGTTTATGGTAAGCAATAGCTGGAAATTGCATATGAAATCATATTGTGCATTTTGAACCCTCTGACTACTTTTGAAAAAGGCAAAACTGTAATGCTTCCCTGTATAACTTTTACAAAATAAGAAAAAAAAACAACAACAACTTATTTTTAACTTAAAAAAAAAAAAAAGACCAAAGCTAAAATTTATAATTATTCAATTTTGACTTCTGCGTGTACTGTGAAAAAAGCACCATGAACGGATGCATAAAAATAAACGAGTATATTTCATATCCACTCTGCGATTTCCATATTATCATTTCCATATGTTATTGTTCGTATATAAAAATGTATACAAGAGAATATCAAGGAATTCAATGGAATAAATTATGGCAGTCTTATAAAGATGCGTTTCAATGATTTTCAACACGATCTGTGTTGTGATGTAACAATATGCGAAGTTTGGCCCACAGACTATTTACTATTATCTACTAAAAGATAAAATAAAGCGTTTGATTTGAGCTGGAAATAAATTGTTTTTATACTAATCTCCATTCTTAGAACATATTTTATTGTGTTTTGCGGAAAGGTTTAATATCACGTAATGTTGGAAAATTATTTATATTTTATATGCACTGCATGATATTTTTTACCTTTTAAATCTGTAAATTCAACTAAAGATTATGCAAAGTAAATAGATATTTTGAAGCATTAATTATACATAAAACATATTACTTATTATTTAAAAAAGAATTTTTTTTTTTGTTTGAAGCAGTAGAATATGCTTTCACTAATTACATCCCCCCCCCCCCCCAAAAAAAAAAAAAAAAAAAAAAAAAAAAAAAAAAATCTTTCGAAGTAACTACTTTTACAGCTGTTACATTTTACGCTATATTACTTTCATGCAGTTACTTCTTGCACACTAAAAAGTAATTACTTAAAACTAATTAATTTTAACTGCTATCCTTTCAGGAAAAAAAAAAAGTCATTTTCAATATGACCCCTAAAGCGTAAAATTGCATCTTCCGTAACTAAAAATGCTTTGTCTATCATTAATTTTAAAAACCTTTCAAGGCATTTACTTGTGCATTCTCATTCTAGAACTTATTCGCCATTTTAATGATCTAATTTTTAGCTGGACGGAAGGAATTTAAGTTGAAATCACAGATGGTGTACTTCTTATACATTTTGTCATTTTTTTTTCTCTCTCTATCTCCGTATTTTTAAAATTTTTAATTTTAAACGAAAATTGGGCTTTTTAATTTCATTGTGATGTATTAGTTGTTTGATTGATAAGTTTCAGTAAAATACATGTTAGTCTTGTGTTATAACTTTGTTGAATGTACATGTAACAAGTTAAATGATGACATTTGTTTTTATGTAACAGAAGTCATTTTAACACCAAAATTCCGGCGTATAATCCGCACATAAGATGTGTCAGTTTTGTACCAAAAATTTTAATTGGCAAAAGAAGTTATATTTTTACGAGCTGTTTCTTCGAAAATATATAGATTTTTCAGTTTAAAAAAATTACTGGCGGAGGAATGACATACCTTCTCCACGGATTATACGCCGAAAATTACGGTGTTAGCAGTTTTAAATAAACACTATTTAAAAGGTCAGTTTGAAAATAAAACCTTTTTTTGTTTTGTTGTTGTGTCAAAAATTAGAAATAATTTAACTAAGCTAGTATTTCATTTAAATAGCAATATTCCATAACATAATAAATACAGTTATATTTTTAGAGTAAATATATATAATTCTTTTTCATTGATAAAAAATAAAAGGATGTGATTGAAAAATCACTCAAAATTATATTGTTCCAGCTCTATAAACAGAATGAACTGTTTTTTTAAATTTTCTCAATGCGCATGTTTCTAATCTATAATAATAAAAGAAGTTGTTTGTCTGTCTGTCTGTGCATCTATACGTTCAGCCCCTACTGAACGCAGAAGTATAAAATTTGACATACGGGTGCTCAGAAGCCTTCCCGAGTTGATAGTGAAAACAGAATTTAAAAATTTTAATTAGTTCCGGAGATATTAATTAAAACGTCGACCAATGCCTAATTAAAAACCGAGCGGATCGTAATTTTTGCCCTTCAGCGTGTTCCTCAAAAGAGAAAGCAGAGAGAGGAAAATTTCGCGGGTTTTTCTAAAGCGATCGCTTCCGATCTGTTGGAAATATCGAAAATACACCTGTACCACGAGAAAGAGCATTTATTACCGATTCTTACGGTACAATTTTTTTTTTTTTATTTTAAATACGGATTTTTTTTATATTTTTAAAAAAAGTTTTAAAAAGGGTCGAAAATTTCTCTTTTTCTCGATTGTCTTTTTTGAAACGCCCTGTACGACCCAGTAACTATTCCATTTCTTAACAACTGGTATATTTGGAAAGGAAATTTAATCCTCTTTCGAACCATATAAACATTTTTACAAAATACGGATTAGCGATCCATATTTTTAGATTTTACGAAACATCGATTTTTTCACAAAACATTTTATAACTTAAAAGCGTTTAGAGATAAATCATTTTTTTTTTTTTTTTTTTTTTGTATATAGATCTCGCTTCAACAATTGAATACCCAAAAGATTGAGAGAAAATTTCAAAAACTGAACGAGTTATAATTTTTTTAATTTTCAGTATCGCGGCAGTTTTCGATGAAATTCTGAATCGACGTTTCTGAACCTCTTGCAACTGACCTTGACAGAGAAGAGAGAATAAGATTCTTCAGTGCCAGGTGCTAGAGGTCGGGAAAAAGTTTTTCGCCCACGTGACAAAGTATACTGGAAATAAAAAGAGCAGTTTTTGAATTTTTTCAATTTAAAATCGATCAAAAGCAGAACTTCGAAATTGCCCGTCATTATGGCTCACCTGTATGCAGTTCAAAAATCTAAAATATAGCTTTAAAAATAAAATAAATAGACATATTATATTTTTTTATGAATTCGGTTGTAAAAAAGCAGTTTTGGAATTCTTAAATTTTAGATGGATTTCAATAGAAATCGTTAATCGCCCTTGCTGGATTAGCCATTTTGAGTCTAAAATATATCATAGATATTCATTATTGTAATACATAATACATCATTCAAAAGATATTTTAAAGTATTTTTATTGCAGGCTATTAAAATGATATAAGCCGTTCAAATTCTGTACGAAACTTTCGGAGAAAACTACGGAAAAACCAGAAAGTTTTTATTCTTTTATATTTTACAGAGTTTCAAATTCAGATTTTCGCTCACATTTCGTACTAATAATTTTTAACGATATATAGCCCGGAATTAAGCAAGTTTTGGAGAAAACCACAGATAAGTCAGACACAAATCTTTTAAAAAAATGTTATACGGCGCCGCAGTCGCCACCGAGCGGGACTTAGCTAAAGTCAGAAATTTGAAAGAGTATAACATGGTGAGCGAACAGGCTGTTTCAGATTTTGAAAAGGGAAGAGGGCGCCGAAGGCGCTACCGCATGGGAATTTACTGCGCTTTCAATTAGCTATTTTCACGATATATCGATAAGCTGTTATTAGACCTGAAACGGGAAAAAAGCGCCGCAGGCGCCACTGAGCGGGAGTTTCGTAAAGTCAGATTTTTCAGGGATCGCAAACCAGCTGGTCGCCGAAGGCGGCTAGTGTAAAAATAAAAATAAAATAAAATAAAATAAATAATAATAATAATAAATAGCAATAAATAAATAATAAATAAATAGAAAGATAATATCTTAGTCAGAAAGGTTGATGAAGACCGCTTTTGTTTAGAAAATTTCTGTTAAATATATATTAACTTAAAATGATATGAAATTAGGAAAATAGATGAAATTTTTAATAATTCTTACACAAATTTTAATACTGTTAAGAGAAATAGTGTAAAATTTAGAGTATAATTTAAAATAGAGCCCTGATATTTTCAATTATGCCTTACAATTTCTAATTCCTGTTGCACAGAGTTTTTTCTTTTTATTCAACAAAAGAAAAATTGAAAAAAAAAAAGAAAAATCAACTGTTATGTTAATAGAATATGTAATTAATTTTTTTAATCTAAAGCCTGTTTAGATAATGACAAGTCTATCAACAAACAGTTTAAGACAAATATAACTGAAAATTTAAATCGTAGCACAAGTAACATGTAGAGCAGTAAATGTTTAGAGTAGGGTGTGGTGTTGTAGTGATTAAGGCAGATTGACAACACGAGAATCCTTGGCCTGTGTAGAACATTTCCGTCGGGGTCTTTTTAAGGTAACCTAGCCTGTATTCCCTTTACTTTTAGAGAAAATCACGGAAAAAGGCAAATAGTTAGTCAGACAACCGTAACCCGAGTTCGAACCTGGCACCTCCCTTCTAACCCACGTCGTACGCGTCTGCCTACTCATTTGGAATTTTCTATTTAAAGTGTGGAGTTTTATCTAATCTCTATACGTAACGCTGTTAATATTTTAAAATGTCAGTAAAAGAAATAATTTATTATTATTATTATTATTATTATTGTTAGTAAACACAAAATTCATTTGAAAACATAGGCTTTAACTTGATTTCGTCCAGGGTACACGTATATCATTAAACACAGATATATTTACAATATATCGTATACTCCCGTAACTAATTTTTTTTTTTCATATAATTTAACTTTTTGTATGGTTTATCGCTTTGAGATCAGTTTTGGTACACTAGGGCTAATTATTCTGGGGCCTATTTTTTAAAATAGATTCCGAATTACTAAGAACACCCATGCCAGTACCAGGACTCGAACCCATCCCCTATTGCTAAAAAACCGGATCGCCAACAATTGGGCCACCAGATTGCCTAAAATTTTGATACGATTTGAGGTACCAATAGCTCTGCAAAACAATTTTTCATATATAAAATAAACAGTAGGTACAAAAAAAGACTTCTTGTAGTCAAATAGCATCTGCATGAAATCCTATAATTTAGAAGAAGCATGAGAATCTAAGAAATGTTAGAATCTAGTACTCTACTAGTCAATATGCTAACGTGGAAATAAATCGAAAAAACAGTACTTCTGGTGTATTTTTAATGTATTATAAAATACTACAAAAAATGCACAGTATGGAAAGTATCATTTTCCACTAACATTGTAATTATCTTCGTTCGCTTTCTCACATTGTTTGGCAAACCATTTTTTTTTTTTTTTTTTAAATCTTTTAAGTCAATGGACTCTTCCCACCTGACGTCAGAGGTCACATGATAGAGGAAAAACAAATAGCAGACGAAACGGAGTGTTGTTTATCTAGAGCGATTGCTGAAATAACATATTTTCTATTCTTATTTTTGATCAATCGTATTTAATCTGTGTTTTTTTTATACATCATCATTTTTAATCCATTTTATATCATTATTCATCATCTTTTGTTTGCTGTATGATTTACAATCATCATTTAGTTTATGTTTGTTATTGATGTTCATGAAGACCATGTTTAATACGCTGATTTTTGGTACTTAAATCAGTGACAGTGCAACATCGTACGGCGTAAATCCATTTAGACCAGTAGCTAGGTTAATTAACTTGCTGTAACACCTTTATGCAATTAAATTAAATGAAAACATTTTAAAATTTCATTTTATAATCCATAAACATTCCACAAGAAGCTATTATTTATTGCTAGATCAGTTAATGTTACAGTTACACTACAATATACAAAAATCGATTCTTATAGGTAAAAATAAATAAACACATAAAATGTTTTTTAAAAATTATTAAATTTACAAATAAAACTATTCTACTGTCTACAAATGCACAATATTACTTTTATTTTATTTTATATTAAATATTAAAATTTTTGTTCTTAAGAACAATATTTAATTGAATTCGATTCTCAGAATTCGATTATTCGTTTTCCTCTATCACGCGATTGAGCAGACGATGGTGGGAAGAGTCCATTACTGATATCAAATATGAGCATAAATTGCTTGAACATAAAGTTTAAGGAATTTATTCAATCTTCCAAATTATGTGCTCATATCCGTTTTAATGGAAATAAAATCTATCATTAGAAAGAAATAGAAGAAATATGACGAATGATTTTCTTACTTGAAACTTTTCTTACTTAATTAGTTTTCCTATAGTATCTATATAATATTTCTACAACGTGGACCAGTTACAATTATCTTTTGTAAAAACGATACGATAGGGGTGAAATTAATTAAATACGCGAGGATAAAAAAATAATATTTAAAAATGAACTAAAGCACTCGGACTCAGCTCAATGAACTAATAAGAAAAAATGACGACATTTGTTTGATGACATTATTTTATGGAAAAAATGTATTTTTAAAAGTTGCTTCTTCAGAATCTTTGCAAGCGTCACTTTTATTAATCTAGCAGTATTTTAAATATATATACAGAATATGAATCAGTATCATAGATTGACTAAAAAACGCAGTCATGAAAAGTATAATAAAAATATATTTTTTTCCTTTTAACAAAATTTATGCCAAAATAAATAAAATATCATCGCCCTCTTGGCGATAAAAATTTAAAAGGAGTCATGGGCATTCTTTACTAAAACTGTACTGCCCGGAAACATGAAAACTGGGTCGTCAACCACGAATTTTATTTTGAAACATTTCTTTAAATGATTCTGGTTTCACTATTGTACAATATTTATTTGGTTACAATAATAATTTGGCTTCTGGTAAATTAAAATTTTAATTAGGTGGTGAAATTGGTATAATATTTATGAGTTTCAAATTTTAAAGGTAAATAAAAAAAGAAATAAAGTGCGAAAATTTCGCACGGGTTTGCTAGTAATAATAAAAAGTAAAGACATTAATTTTCATAACAAAAAAGAAATTCCTCTTTTCTAATATTTGTAACCATCTTAATATACATAAATATATAACAACTTATTAGTCCTATACAATATGCTATTAGTCCTATTCAAAAATTAAATTTAAAAAATCTCTCGCAAATGTGACACCGTTAGACAGAATTTCATTTACAAATATATATATGTAATTCATTTTTTTACAGCACATTCAACAACGCAACTAGGACTATAAATGTTTAATGTGACGAACGTAATTCCTGAGAATGATGCTCAGACTTCTGCATTGAAAATTCTCATAATAAAATTAACTAATAATACTTTATCTCTTATGATTTTCTTTTTAGAACGATTAACAGCAGTAAAAAGCAGTAAAGGTTTAATAGAAATATTCGCTAACATCTGAAATCATATGAAGCACCCCAAAATCAGTTTAATCTGTATTGCAATAAGGCGTCGTTTGAGAAGTGTTTAAAATGTGAGAAGGTCCGACGAAATAGCGCCATATGTTAGTGAAAAATACAACTAATTTATTTTTCTTATATATAAAACAATCCCATGCTTTTCTGCACATTGCACTGAAAACTGCCCGGTATATACAAAGGGCATTCCATAAAAACTGAGAGTTATTTTTTTACGTAGTGGCAACACCGCGAAACTAAAAAAAAGAAGTGCAGGCGATTTTTTCAAACTGTTAACTGTACGTTTGTACAAAATTCTAAACGAAGCCGACGATTTTATTTTCCTATTTCCGTGTTTGTTTAAAGAACTATTTTATTTGCCCTACAGAAATGGAGATGAGTGATTCAGAGTTAAAAAACGAAATGCGTTGTGCCATAAAATTTTGCTACCGTTTGGGCAAAACAGCTCCAGAAACAGTTAAGTTAATGAAAGAAGCTTACAAAGACAAATGTTTTGGTGAGTCTACGATTTTTAGATGGCATATTTCAAGAAAGGCCGTTTGTCTGCAGAACTGGCTCCTAGGCCTGGGCGACTAAAAAGTGTTGTGAATGATCGAAATGTTAACACTGTGTGGGTAATCCTTCAAGAAAATAGGCGAATGACATGTGAGGAGATAGCGGCATCAACAAACATTTCGAAAACGTCGATATTTCGCATTCTACGCAACAATTTACAGCTTCGCTATGTTTGTTCCAGATGGGTCCCTCATCACCTTACTAAAGAACAAATGAAAACAAGAATTCACCAATGTTGTGAATGGAAACAAATGCTTCAAAATGATCCAAATCTCCTAAAGACTGTAATAACAGGTGATGAAACTTGGGTGCATCATTATGATCTCCTTACCAAGTCCGCAACAAGAGTATGGAAACATACTGAATCTCCGCCTCCGAGAAAAATCCGACAAACCAAATCTGCTGGAAATGTCATGATGATTATTTTCTTTGATCATAAAGGTGTAATCTATCAGCATGCTGTGCCTCCGAAAACTACTTTGAATGGTGAATATTATGTTTCAGTTTTGAAAATTTTGCGACAACACATATCGAGAAAGCGTCAGGAACTGGTAGGAAATTGGACATTACATCACGATAATGCTCGCCCGCATGTCGCTACTTCTGTTCAGCAATATCTTAGTAAATGCAATATTAAAATTATGCGACATCCCCTTTGCAGTCCAGATCTCTGGACTCTACAGTCCTGCGATTTCTGGCTGTTTCCGACGTTGAAGGAGAAGCTCCGTAGCAGAAAATTTAATACTGATTCTGAAGTTATTTCAGCAGTGGAGGGTTCTTTGAAGCAGCTTCCGGGAAAGGGCTTCTCTACTTGTTTTGAAAAGTGGGTTGAACGATGGAACCGTTGCATATCATCTGACGGAAGGTATTTTGAAAAAGAATGATGTATTTTTTTGCTGTAAATATATTTCTTGATTTTTTATCATTTTACTCTCAGTTTTTACGAAATGCCCTTTGTATATATATATTTATATTAATTTTGAAAACAGTGAAAAATTAAATTTGTATAAAATAGGCGCATGAAGCAGCTCTGAATTTTTATTCAAAAAGAAATTTATTTTTAAATTTAAATTATAATGGAAGAAAATGAAAGTGGGATGTACAAACAGAAATAAAAACAATGAATTCTTTTAACAGTATTAATGAACAAGAAAAGATTGAATTCAAAACTATTCAATCCAAAAATTCCAATAATAGCAGTTCAAAAAATTATGTACTCCTAACTGGTTTCAGAAGATATGCCAGGCTAGCATACTCCAAGTTGTAATTCAAAGTGACTGAAAATTTTCTTTGTTACGATCGCGGACGTATCTAAAAGCAAACTGAATGCTTTGAAACGTTTCTAGAGTATTTACAATGTTTCGAGGTTATATGATTGTTAAGCTTCTGTAACATTTTGTGGTGCTGGGGATATGTACTGAAGAATCATTTTAACATTTTTCCAACTTCATCTAATCTTCACAAAGAGCATTAAATTACTTGCAAATCCAACATCTCCTCAAAAATTCGTGTAAAAATATTTACAAATACATTTATAAATCTACTATCTAAGCACCTTTCCTTCCTAATTCAAATCAACACACTGTGATTTTGCCTAAAATAATTGCTTCATTACTTCAGGTTCAGGTTCATAATCTATCAATTTCTAACATGCAATCCCAGTCCAACTCTGAAAATCGTCATAAGTTTTAAAAGTCTGATCTATTATACGTGTCAGATCTCATACTACCTTACGAATTTTATAATCAGATATTCATAGATAGATTTTTATTTACACAACTATAATGCTGTTACTAGGTTTCGCGTCAATGATAAAAATTTAATGGTTTAAAAAGACCACCTGGTTTATAATTTAATGACATAAAACGGTAGCAAGTATGTATAAGTGAATACTGTAAGTAGGTAAGAAAGGCCGGTTGACCATCATGCGGGGGGTGCAAGGGTGCAAGGCCAGCCGTGCGGGTGTCACGCGGAGCTCGGAGCGTGTCAATCATGTTCACGACCTTTGCGGAGCTCGGAGCAACCTCCTCTGACTTAATCGTGAAACGTGACGAGGGTGTTAATGAGGGAATTTAATTAAAAAATTTAATGAGTGATTTTTGTAAAAGGTGACACTGGTTTTAAAGCGATGTTTGCGGTAGAATGAAAAAAGCATGATATTGTTTGTGAGTCATTAGAAAATTAATTAGAAGGTTAATTAAGAAATTAATTAGGAGGTTAATTAAGAAATTAATTAAAAAATTAAAAAATTTTGAAATAAATAAGGAATCGATTGAATTTAAGGATGTAGATGGGAATATACTATGAAAGAAATAGAGAGATCTTTCTGGGGTTCGAACCCGACACCTTGCAGTAAAAATATTTCCATAAGACAGTAGTTTTCGCGTGTGTGAGTGAGTGATTTTTATAGTATATGTCTACACTGTTCTTTTTAAAACTATGAATGCTATTCTCCGAAAAGAATTCAATCGTTTTAATGATATTAATTAGAGAATAATAATTAAGAAAAATATTAATTAAGGATCTTCTTGTAAAAAATCATCAAATATTTTCCGAAAAAAAGGCAATGAAAGCAAAAATTAAGTATAAAGAATGAAAGAAAGTTTAGAAACATAGATTTTGACTGAGATTCGAACCTGCTACCTTGCAGTAAAAAATATTTCAGTAGTTTTCGTGTATGTGTGAGTGATTTTTCTATTATATGTCTGCACTGTTCTTTTAAAACTATGAATGCTAGTGTCCGAAAAGAATTCAATCGTTTTAATGATATTAATAAAGAATAATAATTAAGAAAAATATTAATTAAGGATCTTCTTGTAAAAAATCATCAAATATTTTCCGAAAAAAAGGCAATGAAAGCAAAAATTAAGTATAAAGAATGAAAGAAAGTTTAGAAACATCGATTTTGACTGAGATTCGAACCTGCTACCTTGCAGTAAAAAAGAATTCAATCGTTTTAATGATATTAATTAGAGAATAATAATTAAGAAAAATATTAATTAAGGATCTTCTTGTAAAAAATCATCAAATATTTTCCGAAAAAAAGGCAATGAAAGCAAAAATTAAGTATAAAGAATGAAAGAAAGTTTAGAAACATAGATTTTGACTGAGATTCGAACCTGCTACCTTGCAGTAAAAAATATTTCAGTAGTTTTCGTGTATGTGTGAGTGATTTTTCTATTATATGTCTGCACTGTTCTTTTAAAACTATGGATGCTAGTGTCCGAAAAGAATTCAATCGTTTTAATGATATTAATTAGAGAATAATAATTAAGAAAAATATTAATTAAGGATCTTCTTGTAAAAAATCATCAAATATTTTCCGAAAAAAAGGCAATGAAAGCAAAAATTAAGTATAAAGAATGAAAGAAAGTTTAGAAACATAGATTTTGACTGAGATTCGAACCTGCTACCTTGTAGTAAAAAATATTTCAGTAGTTTTCGTGTATGTGTGAGTGATTTTTCTATTATATGTCTGCACTGTTCTTTTAAAACTGTGAATGCTATTGTCCGAAAAGAATTCAATTGTTTTAATGATATTATTAGAGAATAATAATTAAGAAAAATATTAATTAAGGATCTTCTTGTAAAAAATCATCAAATATTTTCCGAAAAAAAGGCAATGAAAGCAAAAATTAAGTATAAAGAATGAAAGAAAGTTTAGAAACATAGATTTTGACTGAGATTCGAACCTGCTACCTTGTAGTAAAAAATATTTCAGTAGTTTTCGTGTATGTGTGAGTGATTTTTCTATTATATGTCTGCACTGTTCTTTTAAAACTGTGAATGCTATTGTCCGAAAAGAATTCAATTGTTTTAATGATATTATTAGAGAATAATAATTAAGAAAAATATTAATTAAGGATCTTCTTGTAAAAAATCATCAAATATTTTCCGAAAAAAAGGCAATGAAAGCAAAAATTAAGTATAAAGAATGAAAGAAAGTTTAGAAACATAGATTTTGACTGAGATTCGAACCTCCTACCTTGCAGCAAAAAATATTTCAGTAGTTTTCGCATATGTGTGAGTGATTTTTCTATTATATACCTATGCAGATCTTTTTTAACCTAAGAATACTATTGTCTGAAAATTAATCAACCATAAAAATGATATTAATTACAGAATAATAATTAAAATAAATTAATAAAAAATAATAATTAAAGATCTTGTAAAAATTCACCAGATGTTTAAAAACTCAAATGTGTAAGTGAAATTAGATTAGGACGAAAGACGAGAATTGTTTTTTGAAAGATAACTAAAAAAGAGTGATTAAAATTTCTTATTAATTAATTAATTGAAGAAAGTTCGCTAAAAAATACTTTTTCCATAAAAATTTTTAAATCGTTAATAATCAGTATCTATTTTAAACTGTATTTATATATTTTTTTATTATAAATAGAATAATGTTTGATGAAGAGTGTACGCGAAAGCTAATATTATCCGATCTTTCATTACTATTAATTCTCCTCGAAAACGTGAAGGTCATATTCACCCTCCCCGAACCTGTTTTTTCACCCCCTACTCACACCCTCGAAGGGGTTTGACAATTCCTGACTTCTTAGAGATGAGAGAGAAAATATCAGATTTTTTTTTATAGATTTCCGCTACCTTTTTTAAAATATAAATTCATTTTTTACATTACTTTTGAATAAACTTTACCCGCTTCTACACTTAGAATTTTGGCGAGATTTTAAAACAGTAATATTTTACGATACATTTAACAAGATTTTTAAAGCATTTGGCGATAAGATAATTCAGATTTGGCAAGAAACATACAATATTAATATCGAGTGAAGTAAAATTTTATCACTTGCTAACTTTTTTTCCTGGAGCGAGAACGCTTATTTTATAACCTGAATCCAGTGTTACATATTGGTAATTCGTGTTAGAGATGAGTCTACCCGTAGAGATACCTATTTTAAATCAACCGTTAACCCAATCGCGAATGGATGACAAGAATTTGTGCGAATTTCCGATATGTCCAACTTGTGATAGAACATTTTGTAAAAAGTCTAATTTAATTCGACATTTGAAGGTTCATACGGGTGTGAAACCTTTTATTTGTAATGTATGTCAAAAATCATTTAGAAGACCCGACGATTTGAAAAGACATTTAAAAATTCATGAAAAGACTCTTACAGAATATGAATGTGAACAATGCAATGAAAGTTTTAATCACAAGTATGATTTATCGATTCATGTTAGAAAAAATCATAAAAAGACTTTATCTAAGCATGTTTGTGATGCATGTAGTGAAATCTTCAGATGGAAATATGAATTATTGAAACACATAAGAAAAAATCATCGAAAGCCTTCGCCCCAACATTTATGTGAATCATGTAATGAAGTATTCAATAGTAAAATTGATTTGTATTGTCATTTACATACTTCAGTCAGGCATCAGTCAACACCAAAGACTGCAGAAAATTCTTCCCAAGATCCACTTAAGGAGAAAACTAAGTTTTTTAAAAGACGAAGTGCTGTTATTGTACATACATCCACTATCTTTGACAATGAAAATAATGATATGGATTTGTTATCATTTTTTAAAAATTTAAGAACTAACATTTTAACCGAATTGAACTTTCAATTAAGTGATAAAAAAGGGATGAAATGGTTTATAGTTGTTAAACTCACCCTTAAACGTTCTATGGACGGTAAAGAAGAATTTATTTCCCATCATTTGCAATCAAAAACCTTTACTACATCTTCATCAAGTGATTTGAATAATGATCTTGAAAATGCTTTCAACAAAATGATAGAAAGTTTTGAAGAATTTACTGATCAAGAATTAGGTTGTACTTTAGTTGAAATTAGCAAATTACAACTTTGTATGGTAAAATTTTAACTCGTGTATCACCTATCTCATATATTTTCATTATATTCAATAAATTGAAAAACAAAAGTTTCTACATAATTTGTTAAATAAAACCCAACATTAGTTATTTTAAGACATATTCCCTAAGAATTATTCAATAATCTATGTCAAATAAAGACTTCCCAACTACATTTTTTACTACTTTTCACTACTTTCTACCACTTTAACAAAGTGAAATTCCCCACATCACATGCTACCTTTCACTCAATTTTTCTTCACAGATAACAAGTTTGTAAATAATGAAAGCTAACTTTGAAAAAATTCAGAGTTAAAAAATATTAATATATGTTTTATTAAATACATTCATGTTCACAGATGCATACTTAAGTTTTCTAAAGTGTATTTTATCATACTTAAAAAATATTTTAACCAAGTATTGTCGATTACAAACATATGTATACTTGAAAAATTTTACAAAGTATTTTAGAAATTAAGATAACTTATTCTTGAATAAAAATATAAGAAACTCATTTTCACAATAATAAGATTGTAAATGTAAGATAAAATCACAAAATTACCAGCTTAAGAGGTTGCAGGTATTCGAAAAAAAATCACGAAGTCAACAATTTTGATGTTAACAACACATCATATTTTACAAAGTACTAAGTTTTTTAAAATCATTTAGTTTGAAGTTTTTCAGACATATGCTTATAAACTGAAATTTTTGTGAGTGAAAATTTTTTTACACAAAGCGTTTTAGAAAGATATCATCTCAGAAATTAATTAACTTATTTTTAGAATAAAAATATATGAAACTTATTTTTTCTAATGATGAGAATGAAAATGTAAGATAAAATCTCATTCTTACCAATTTAAGAGACTGCAAGTATTTGAAAAATTATGAAGTATGGAATTTTAATGTTTCACATGTGTTAATAACGCATCTAATTTTACAAAGCACTAAGTTTTTTAAAGTCATTTAGTTTGAAGTTTTTCACACATATGCTTATAAACAAAATTTTTTGTAAATGAAAAATTTTTACACAAATTATTTTAATACAAATACTTTGTCAGAAAAATTAACTTTTTCTTTTTTAAATTGAAAATGTAAGATAAAAGTCTAACACTTATCAAATTTAGAAGCTGCAGATGTATGATGAAATCATGAACTTGAAACTTTAAGTATTAACAACCTACCTTCTTTGAAAATACTAAACCACAAGTTTCGACAAATCTATAATCAACTGTTAAAAAACATAGAATATTTTTTTCCCTAAAATGTTTAACGTTGATGCTACATCCATAAAAATGCAGAGTGAAAGTGTACAAATTATCTGTTTAGACATGTTGATAAACTAGAGTTTTCCACAAGATTCGAGTATTATAGCAAGGTATGGGATAATATTTGGCTAAATTTCCACTAATATTGGCGATAGTTATAAAAATTTGGCATGAAATAAGAGAATTTGGCGTAAATTCTTAAGTAAAACTGATGAACGAAGAAAAAATTTGAATTAGTTACAATCTTTTCTCGCTGTAGAGTTGTCTAAGTTCTAATACTTAGTAGTTTTTAAAGTCTTACTTTTAGAGTGAATTTTTATACTTTGCTAAACTGAAGTACAAAATGGATAATACTTTACCGTCTGAGGAGACACACGTTTCCGTTCAACAAACCCCTTCATCAAGTTTTGAGGATGAGAAGTTATCTAAACTTTTTATTTGTCCAACTTGTAAGAAGCCATTTTTAAAAAAATCCTATCTTACTAGACATGTGAAGGTTCACAATGATATTAAACCTAATATTTGTTACGTGTGTGAGAAAGGATTTGTTACTTTACATCGTTTAAAAAGACATATGGAAACCCATAGAAAAATTTCCATAAGAAACAAATGTGAATATTGTATTGAAAATTTCAACCGCATGTGTGATTTATTTAAACATAAGAGATTATTTCATCAAAAAGTCTTACCTTAACATCTATGTATTATTTGTAAAGATGCTTTTAAACACAAGTATGAATTGGAAAAACACAAGAGGGTGCATTATCGTAAACCTGAGTATCTATGTGAGGAATGTTCTATAACCTTTACAACAAAACATGCTTTTTCAAACCATAAGCGAAAAAGTCATAAAAAGACTTTGCATACATACTGTTGTAACGAATGTACTGATACTTTTTCAGACAAACGACATTTTTTAAAACATAAAAGAAATATGCATAAAAAATCTTCAATGCAAACTAGATGTGATGAATGCAGTGAAACTTTTCAGTGTAAGTATGAATTATTGCAACATAAGAGAAAGAATCATCTTAAAGACTTTAACATACGTAGAAATTGTAATGAACGAAGTACTAACAATGAATTACCAACAGTTAATAATAACAGTGAGAATCTGGACTTGTCTAATTTTTTGGATAATTTTCACATTGAATGTGTGAATGGTGTTTTTGACTTACCTTCCAACAACTTTCAGAATGAAAATATAGACTTAGACTTAAAAAAATTTTTGAACAATTCGAATGTGGAATATACAAGTGGAAATAATATTGATGATTTATCTACCAAAGATGAAAATAAGGATGAAATTTTTGATGAAATAATCTCTTATGTTTAAATAAATCACACATGCGGTTGAAATTTTCAATACAATATTCACATTTGTATCTTATGGAAATTTTTCTATGGGTTTCCATATGTCTTTTTAAACGATGTAAAGTAACAAATCCTTTCTCACACACGTAACAAATATTAGGTTTAATATCACTGTGAATCTTCACATGTCTAGTAAGATAGGATTTTTTTAAAAATGGCTTCTTACAAGTTGGACAAATAAAAAGTTTAGATAACTTCTCATCCTCAAAACTTGATGAAGGGGTTTGTTGAACGGAAACGTGTGTCTCCTCAGACGGTAAAGTATTATCCATTTTGTACTTCAGTTTAGCAAAGTATTAAAAATCACTCTAAAAGTAAGACTTTAAAAACTACTAAGTATGAGAACTTAGACAACTCTACAGCGAGAAAAGATTGTAACTAATTCAAATTTTTTCTTCGTTCATCAGTTTTACTTAAGAATTTACGCGAAATTCTCTTATTTCATGCCAAATTTTTATAACTATCGCCAATATTAGTGGAAATTTAGCCAAATATTATCCCATACCTTGCTATAATACTCGAATCTTGTGGAAAATTCTAGTTTATCAACATGTCTAAACAGATAATTTGTACACTTTCACTCTGTATTTTTATGGATGTAGCATCAACGTTAAACATTTTAGGGAAAAAAATATTCTATGTTTTTTAACAGTTGATTATAGATTTGTCGAAACTTGTGGTTTAATATTTTCAAAGAAGGTAGGTTGTTAATACTTAAAGTTTCAAGTTCATGATTTCATCATACATCTGCAGCTTCTAAATTTGATAAGTGTTAGACTTTTATCTTACATTTTTAATTTAAAAAAGAAAAAGTTTATTTTTCTGACAAAGTATTTGTATTAAAATAATTTGTGTAAAAATTTTTCATTTACAAAAAATTTTGTTTATAAGCATATGTGTGAAAAACTTCAAACTAAATGACTTTAAAAAACTTAGTGCTTTGTAAAATTAGATGCGTTATTAACACATGTGAAACATTAAAATTCCATACTTCATAATTTTTCAAATACTTGCAGTCTCTTAAATTGGTAAGAATGAGATTTTATCTTACATTTTCATTCTCATCATTAGAAAAAATAAGTTTCATATATTTTTATTCTAAAAATAAGTTAATTAATTTCTGAGATGATATCTTTCTAAAACGCTTTGTGTAAAAAAATTTTCACTCACAAAATTTTCAGTTTATAAGCATATGTCTGAAAAACTTCAAACTAAATGATTTTAAAAAACTTAGTACTTTGTAAAATATGATGTGTTGTTAACATCAAAATTGTTGACTTCGTGATTTTTTTTCGAATACCTGCAACCTCTTAAGCTGGTAATTTTGTGATTTTATCTTACATTTACAATCTTATTATTGTGAAAATGAGTTTCTTATATTTTTATTCAAGAATAAGTTATTTTAATTTCTAAAATACTTTGTAAAATTTTTCAAGTATACATATGTTTGTAATCGACAATACTTGGTTAAAATATTTTTTAAGTATGATAAAATACACTTTAGAAAACTTAAGTATGCATCTGTGAACATGAATGTATTTAATAAAACATATATTAATATTTTTTAACTCTGAATTTTTTCAAAGTTAGCTTTCATTATTTACAAACTTGTTATCTGTGAAGAAAAATTGAGTGAAAGGTAGCATGTGAGGTGGGGAATTTCACTTTGTTAAAGTGGTAGAAAGTAGTGAAAAGTAGTAAAAAATGTAGTTGGGAAGTCTTTATTTGACATAGATTATTGAATAATTCTTAGGGAATATGTCTTAAAATAACTAATGTTGGGTTTTATTTACCAAATTATGTAGAAACTTTTGTTTTTCAATTTATTGAATATAATGAAAATATATGAGATAGGTGATACACGAGTTAAAATTTTACCATACAAAGTTGTAATTTGCTAATTTCAACTAAAGTACAACCTAATTCTTGATCAGTAAATTCTTCAAAACTTTCTATCATTTTGTTGAAAGCATTTTCAAGATCATTATTCAAATCACTTGATGAAGATGTAGTAAAGGTTTTTGATTGCAAATGATGGGAAATAAATTCTTCTTTACCGTCCATAGAACGTTTAAGGGTGAGTTTAACAACTATAAACCATTTCATCCCTTTTTTATCACTTAATTGAAAGTTCAATTCGGTTAAAATGTTAGTTCTTAAATTTTTAAAAAATGATAACAAATCCATATCATTATTTTCATTGTCAAAGATAGTGGATGTATGTACAATAACAGCACTTCGTCTTTTAAAAAACTTAGTTTTCTCCTTAAGTGGATCTTGGGAAGAATTTTCTGCAGTCTTTGGTGTTGACTGATGCCTGACTGAAGTATGTAAATGACAATACAAATCAATTTTACTATTGAATACTTCATTACATGATTCACATAAATGTTGGGGCGAAGGCTTTCGATGATTTTTTCTTATGTGTTTCAATAATTCATATTTCCATCTGAAGATTTCACTACATGCATCACAAACATGCTTAGATAAAGTCTTTTTATGATTTTTTCTAACATGAATCGATAAATCATACTTGTGATTAAAACTTTCATTGCATTGTTCACATTCATATTCTGTAAGAGTCTTTTCATGAATTTTTAAATGTCTTTTCAAATCGTCGGGTCTTCTAAATGATTTTTGACATACATTACAAATAAAAGGTTTCACACCCGTATGAACCTTCAAATGTCGAATTAAATTAGACTTTTTACAAAATGTTCTATCACAAGTTGGACATATCGGAAATTTGCACAAATTCTTGTCATCCATTCGCGATTGGGTTAACGGTTGATTAAAAATAGGTATCTCTACGGGTAGACTCATCTCTAACACGAATTACCAATATGTAACACTGGATTCAGGTTATAAAATAAGCGTTCTCGCTCCAGGAAAAAAAGTTAGCAAGTGATAAAATTTTACTTCACTCGATATTAATATTGTATGTTTCTTGCCAAATCTGAATTATCTTATCGCCAAATGCTTTAAAAATCTTGTTAAATGTATCGTAAAATATTACTGTTTTAAAATCTCGCCAAAATTCTAAGTGTAGAAGCGGGTAAAGTTTATTCAAAAGTAATGTAAAAAATGAATTTATATTTTAAAAAAGGTAGCGGAAATCTATAAAAAAAAATCTGATATTTTCTCTCTCATCTCTAAGAAGTCAGGAATTGTCAAACCCCTTCGAGGGTGTGAGTAGGGGGTGAAAAAACAGGTTCGGGGAGGGTGGATATGACCTTCACGTTTTCGAGGAGAATTAATAGTAATGAAAGATCGGATAATATTAGCTTTCGCGTACACTCTTCATCAAACATTATTCTATTTATAATAAAAATATATATAAATACAGTTTAAAATAGATACTGATTATTAACGATTTAAAAATTTTTATGGATTGAAAAAGTATTTTTTAACGAACTTTCTTCAATTAATTAATTAATAAGAAATTTTAATCACTCTTTTTTAGTTATCTTTCAAAAAACAATTCTCGTCTTTCGTCCTAATCTAATTTCACTTACACATTTGAGTTTTTAAACATCTGGTGAATTTTTACAAGATCTTTAATTATTATTTTTTATTAATTTATTTTAATTATTATTCTGTAATTAATATCATTTTTATGGTTGATTAATTTTCAGACAATAGTATTCTTAGGTTAAAAAAGATCTGCATAGGTATATAATAGAAAAATCACTCACACATATGCGAAAACTACTGAAATATTTTTTGCTGCAAGGTAGCAGGTTCGAATCTCAGTCAAAATCTATGTTTCTAAACTTTATTTCATTCTTTATACTAAATTTTTGCTTTCATTGCCTTTTTTTCGGAAAATATTTGATGATTTTTTACAAGAAGATCCTTAATTAATATTTTTCTTAATTATTATTCTCTAATTAATATCATTAAAACGATTTAATTTTTTTCGGACACTAGCATTCGTAGTTTTAAAAGAACAGTGCAGACATATAATAGAAAAATCACTCACACATACACGAAAACTACTGAAATATTTTTTACTGCAAGGTAGCAGGTTCGAATCTCAGTCAAAATCTATGTTTCTAAACTTTCTTTCATTCTTTATACTTAATTTTTGCTTTCATTGCCTTTTTTTCGGAAAATATTTGATGATTTTTTACAAGAAGATCCTTAATTAATATTTTTCTTAATTATTATTCTTTTCGGACAATAGCATTCATAGTTTTAAAAGAACAGTGCAGACATATAATAGAAAAATCACTCACACATACACGAAAACTACTGAAATATTTTTTACTGCAAGGTAGCAGGTTCGAATCTCAGTCAAAATCTATGTTTCTAAACTTTCTTTCATTCTTTATACTTAATTTTTTCTTTCATTGCCTTTTTTTCGGAAAATATTTGATGATTTTTTACAAAAAGATCCTTAATTAATATTTTTCTTAATTATTATTCTCTAATTAATATCATTAAAACGATTGAATTCTTTTCGGACACTAGCATTCATAGTTTTAAAAGAACAGTGCAGACATATAATAGAAAAATCACTCACACATACACGAAAACTACTGAAATATTTTTTACTGCAAGGTAGCAGGTTCGAATCTCAGTCAAAATCTATGTTTCTAAACTTTCTTTCATTCTTTATACTTAATTTTTGCTTTCATTGCCTTTTTTTCGGAAAATATTTGATGATTTTTTACAAGAAGATCCTTAATTAATATTTTTCTTAGTTATTATTCTCTAATTAATATCATTAAAACGATTGAATTCTTTTCGGACAATAGCATTCATAGTTTTAAAAAGAACAGTGTAGACATATACTATAAAAATCACTCACACACACACGCGAAAACTACTGTCTTATGGAAATATTTTTACTGCAAGGTGTCGGGTTCGAACCCCAGAAAGATCTCTCTATTTCTTTCATAGTATATTCCCATCTACATCCTTAAATTCAATCGATTCCTTATTTATTTCAAAATTTTTTTATTTTTTAATTAATTTCTTAATTAACCTCCTAATTAATTTCTTAATTAACCTTCTAATTAATTTTTTTAATGACTCACAAACAATATCATGCTTTTTTCATTCTACCGCAAACATCGCTTTAAAACCAGTGTCACCTTTTACAAAAATCACTCATTAAATTTTTTAATTAAATTCCCTCATTAACACCCTCGTCACGTTTCACGATTAAGTCAGATGAGGTTGCTCCGAGCTCCGCAAAGGTCGTGAACATGATTGACACGCTCCGAGCTCCGCGTGACACCCGCACGGCTGGCCTTGCACCCTTGCACCCCCGGCATGATGGTCAACCGGCCTTTCTTACCTACTACTGTATATACTTTTGCTGTGTATATATACATGGATGCTTTTATGGAAAAAAAAAAAAAAAAAACAGTGTTAAATTTTAGAAAATTTTAAGAAGAAACTGCCTATGTGTTTATATATTTTATTAATACTCAGTAGTACAAAGGATGAAATATTCAATACCACTAATTAATTTAAAAGTATGAATTACACAAGAGTTATGTACTAAAAATCTCATATTGAAAGAGGAAGAAAATTAGCAATTGGAAAAAACTGTAAAAAGACAGAACAACTGTTTCAGACTGAAATAATTAAGCACGACCCTCTTTCAGGGGAAAAAATTAGACAAGAGGGCAATGGGAAAGCAACTGCGCAATGTGACAGACTCAATTAGCACTGGTATAGAACCTTGACGATAGAAAAACTTTGAAGTCGACAATAGAACTATTGTCTATGATCCTAGAATACGCAACAAAAACTAAAGAAACTTGTATTAAATACGATTTTTTTTTATTTTTTATATAAAACATGTTATTTTACCCTCATTTTGTAAATACCAAAATATTCTTTTATTATTATTATTATTTTAATATGAATAGAAGAAAAAATAGATTATAAAAAATCTTTTAGGCGACAAATTCGTCACTTATGTATTTGATTTTGGCGACATTTGTTGATAACTTGGCAGAAGTTGTCACTAAGCAGCTGTATTGACGTGAATCCTAATTTTATTATAAAAACAAATCTTATAGAATGCTATCTAATTTAAATATCTTTTATTTTTTAAACTAAAATTAAACCGTTAAGGTTAATAATTGCAATTCACATATAACCCCTCCAATAATTGTTTTCTTTTTATTTCAAAGCAATAGGGAGAAAAAAATGGAGTTGCGAGAAAGAAAAAAAATAAATAAAATAAAAACGTAAAAACACTGATAATCAATAAAAACTAATTTTCAATCAATCACAAAATCTATCTCGCTTATTATTATTCTTTTTTGTTCACTTAGCCGTCTGCAGGTTTAGATTCTGTCTCCGGTTCATTACGTCTAAAATATAATAAAGCAGTTTTGTTGTTAGAAACAAGTTTCTGCTTCCAATGATGCCCTGCCATATTTCACCAGAAACATTTTTTACCAGGTAGTATGACGTTATATCTTCATCGCTTTTTTTTTTCATACGTAATATTATTTATTCTCTTTTTAGCGAAATAAACTCGAGAGGACAAATATTTTTATTTGAAATAAATATAACATTAATAAAATATTTATAGGAAAAACTAAATTTGAATATGCTGAATTTCAAAATGATGATAGTTTAATTTTGAATTTCAACTTATATTAATGTCAGTTCCAGTGGCTATGCTAAGGGAACCTTAAAATACTTTATTTTAAAAATTTAGTTTTTATGTACAATCTAAACCATCAGTACATTTGTGTTTTTTAAAAAATTACTGCGCTGCCTCTTTATATATTCACCGCATTATATTTTATTTTATGCTTTTTTTTTTTTTTTTTTTTCCCTGACATATTTTTTCCTTCCTTCTTTTTGTCGAAATAAATCCGAGAGGATACATATATTTTTTTAAATCTTCTTTTATATTCATGAAAGAAAGTATTACACCAATGAAAAATTTCTAACCTTTTTAAATGAATTTACAGATTTTGAGATGCCCTTAATATGATTTGCCCATTTTTAGAAAATGTCTGTATGTTTGAGTATCTCTGTGTGTGCGACAAAACTTAGTGGCATCTCTAGATAAAACACTATTGCTCAGGGATTTATAAAAATTTGTATTTAATTGCACTTTGATATAAATTGGTCTATCAATGTTTGTACATAAAAATATGAAAAATCCCACAATATGCACTTGATTATAATCCACAAACTTAAAAAAATAATGCTTTTTATTGATGTAAGTCGTTTGTTATATAATAAATACGTAACATTTAATAAATTAATAATTTAAAATTATTATAAATCTATAAAACTTGTATCATAAATTAAAACAAATCACATCTGAAAATTTTAAAAGTTTCAATAAGACTATTTTATTTAAAGTGACTCTTGATTTGTAAATAAAATTTTTATCACAACCTTGTGTGATAATCTTATATATACCAAGGACAGTCAGTCTTTCTATCAGATACTTATTTCAAATCTGCGTGTCATTTAAAAAATGCAAAGAACTTTTTTAAAAATTGAAAAAATGTTGCTTCTTATGTACATGTTCTAATATACAACTTCTTACGAAGCCTTCCAAAGAGAGTTTTCAGTAAAAAGAATTGATATTTGTTTCAAATTTCGAATTCGCCAGAGAATACTGATGTGTTCACATTGAGATTGGTCTTAAAAGTCAAATGACAGGGCTGACCCTTGCTGATCATCAGAGTATTTTGTGGAACCAGTACTGGATACCCATAAAAATATTATATGCAAAATCAAAATTAAACATTTTACGCAATAAATGAATTCTGCATATAAAAACAAAAATGTACGAAATCAGTTAAAAATAAGTAGAGACGAAGTAAACACAATTTTATTTCTTTATTCAAAACTATGAGTAAAAACAAGATAATGACAAAAAATGCAAATTTTTTTAGTTAAACTAGTTTCGCTCTGAAATTAATGGCTGGTAATAATTGTAGTTCAAGATATTAATAACACATGTCTGCAAAATTCCACTTTTCAATTTTTTTACACTGCGCTGGATGTCTCTAATGTGTTTTGATACGCTGAATTCAGAAATGATTGACTTTTCTTCCTATCATGTAAGGAGTTTTCACGAAGTAAGGATGAAGATCGGGAGAATTCATCCAGAGGCTATCACAAATTCGAAACAATTTATGTATAAAATTCATTAAAATAGTCTGTTATTTACACATTATCTTTTAAATGTGTTTCTTTACATCGGAGCTCCCTTTAGAGCTTTTTACTTTGTGTACGGCTTGACAGCCTTGTAGGAGGAGGGGGTTTCTCCATGAAGCATCAAACAAAAATATTTTAACATGTTCTTACTCCCTTCCCATATAACAGTGATCTTTCTACATCGCTCCCAGGGATATCCTGAACCTTACGGATTCTTCCCGGAGGAAGAACTGACATGTTTGGGAAATCTGTGGGAAAATCTAATTTGATTTTTCTAGGAATGATATGAGGTAGTCCTCGGAAATTACAACGGAGCTACGAAATGACAATGTCGCTACGGAGGTCCCTACGGTGGACATTTTGCATTCCTATGAAATATGCTGGGAGGAATATGAGAAATCTGGGACTTACCATGGGAGCTCCTATGGAAGAATATTTGCTATATGGGCGTCCCTGATATCTCCTCTATATTTCTTTGATGCCTTGACGAAGTATCTCTCCTTGTTCTTCACTCATACCACCCAAAATTTTCGGGAAATAACTTAAATAGGAGTTGAAAAAAGTGGAGCTTTAAGCTCAAACTATCAAATTGTTTGTCAAAACTGTACGTGCTGCAAATTTTGGAATAGTTTTTCTTTAATCAGCATTAAAAAATACACAAGAAAACACATTAACTTGAAGAAAAAAAATTTCATCGTCGACCTGTGCAATCTTGGAGGAATGATCTAAGAGAAGGTGGCATACTGCGTATCAGCATGCAGGGCAAATGAAGTTAAACTGTTGTCTTCTCAATATGGCTGCAGCAATAGTAGACAAGGCTATCGTAGGAGCCATATTGAGTCGACCAAAATATTGGCTAGTACTGTTTTTTTTTTATTTATTTGACAGTTTTGAGAGCTTTATTTACAATGACTTTCATCTCGAATGATCCATATTACATAATTTTACAACAACAATGCAGAATTTCTTATATAATTGTGTTACTTTACCCTTTAACATTCATTGGTTTCGCAGCGAAACCAAACATTTGACATAATTTAGCAATTTTTATGCAGCAGTTTTTTAATATTTCCCCTTTGTTTTAATCAGATTTTTAACTTTTGTTCCTTTTCTGTTCGGTAGATAGGAACACTATTCCAGAATTTAACAAATAATGCTTCAAAAGAAGCTAAATTCGTAAGTCACTTGAAGTTTCTTAGTGTGCGCGAATGTGAATTGCTGGTTTGATGATGCACTCATGTCTAGTTTTTTTTCATTTAATGAAGATCTGGACAATTATTTTCACCTGAAACAACTTTTACGAGTTTTTGTAGTCGATAATGTTTACTTACGAAGTGTTTTATTTATTAAATTAAATGTTATTTGAATTTAATAAGGTTAACTTATAGATGTTTCAAACCAAAAATTTCTCGAAAAGGAACAATGTTAATTTTTAATTTTTTTAAATATTTATGATCAGCTATGTGTCTAAAAGTCATTTTTTAAATTAGTTTAGTAATTTTTAAAATAAATTAAGTAGTGAACGTTAAAGGGTTAATGGCTTCTGCGGTTACGATTTCACTTCATGTTTTTCCGGACATGTCATCTTCCTTTATATCATTCCGAGAGGTAAATAATAGAGGACTGTAAAACCAGTCCTGAATGCTGCTTGAAACTATGGAAAAATTAACAAACTTGTTTTCAGAGTTTAAATTTAAAAGGATCCACTATGCTTTTATCTATGCTTTTTACTATGGTACAGGTCCCACTATGCTTTTGTCTAAATAATAATTAATTTATTTATAATTGCATAGCTGCCAACGTATGTTTTTATGCTACAGGAGAATTTTATAAGAATTTTTTATACATTTTCTAGAAGTTTTCAATGATTAAATAAGATGAAAAATTTTATTCACAGAAAGTGGTGTGAAGAAAACGTAAAACGTATAAGTTGACAGCTATGTAATTGGTAAATATAACATTTTTGTTAAAAGTCGTCTGATAGCTTGGAAATGTGTCTTGACGAGCTACGAGTGTTGGTTTTAGAAAAAGTTCATTATTGCTGTATTCTAATGTTTATGGGGAGAAGAGACCAATTAAAATTTAGTGTGCTGTAGATATCACAAAACTTTCTTTTATATCGTTTTACATAACAGTCATCCTTCCTATTAACATAGATAAAATAATCAACACAGCTTCTTAAGATAAAAATTTTATCTACACGTCTTAATAAAAATGAGCCAATATAAGCTGATATAACCATATGGAAAAGTTGTAAGGTTGAGGCTGTGGTAGATAACCACCGTTTTAAAATACTGCTGGATATAGCTCTCGTAATAAATTGGGGAGACTAAAAATGCTTCGGCGTCAGTCTCGGCGAAGTTTTAGGTTAGAATAGTTTTGTGTCGACATAGCGCTGCAGCGAAGGAAGTATAGACGAATGTGAAGAAGCATTAAATTTTGATTGAAGTGAAGAGACGGGAAGTTAATTGAAGGAAGTATAAGTCACTTTAAGAAACACACGCAAAAATCAAACGTTAAAATCTTGACTACGGTAATCAGGAAGCCTCAAAACGTGTAAATATACAATTAACAATCGATGAATATTTAGCTTAAAGCATACATACTTGAATTAAGTTATTGTCGGATAGCTAAGCTCTAGTGCCGTTGGAGCTAATTAATTTGGTGTGTGTAGAAGTGCGGTGTTGTTAGATATATTGAATAGAAAATCATCCGCCTGGGAAGCCACCGGGAGTTTGAAGTTTATGTCAATTAGTGAAAAGAGTGCATCCGTCTCTAATCTTCTGAGGTGAGATATTTAAAATTATCTAAAGTATTTCTTATGTCTGCTGTCTAACGTATTTATTTTACGTTGATTGAGTTTATCACGCCAGTTCAACCCTCCCTTATTCTAGCCGAATAAACTCTTAGTTTCATTTTGATATTTGAGTCTTGTGCTGCTTATACTTAACACTTAAGTTAACTAAGTTAAGATGGTGTCTGCATCAACGCAAAACTCACAAAGTAGCGAAAGTGGGTTATAGAAGTGCCACATTTTGGCCGATATTCATCCAATTTTAGCCAGTATTCTTTTCTTATAACTATCTCATGTATCGAGTTTGGTGAAATTATACATTATAGAATCTATGATATAGCCTTCTAGTAAATCGAGGGAAATTCAATATAACAGCGCTACTTGTTGGGCAATATGTACTAAATATTAACAGACGTCAATGTATGTCAACGTGCAATTAAATATAAATCTTTATGAAATTTCGTGCATTAGTTCTTAGAGCTGCTACAAAAATTTTGTTACTTACACACAGACAGACAAACAGAAACACATCATTTCAAAAATGGTCAAAATGTTTCCTGGACATCTTCAAACGTATAAAGCGTCAAAAACTAGAAGTCGAAACTTTTACGAACTAAACACTTTCTTCTAACATACATAGAAAACTAAAAATTTAACGAATCAATTCCATTTACGTGAGATTAAAAGTCCTAGAATTAAGGAAATGGAATAGTATAGGGTTTCGTTACTTCATAAAATAGCATGCGGTTTGGTTACCGGCGACGGAAGGAATGTAAAAACAAAGTGATGTACCTTAGGAATGTAATTAAAAATATAATTTTTAATTCAAATATTTGTTTTAAATATAAGTTAGTTCATTCTTCTGATATATTGAAAATTAGTATTGAAGTTAATTTAGAGATTAAAAATTTTTTCATTCATTTAAATAATGACACGTTAGTACTAACATAAATTGTCGAAAAATATGTGTATTCCCTTTTTAGCATATTTTCTAGTAATTTAAAAGATCAGACTCAAGTTTAAACAAAATATATGTATTAAAAATATATGAATGGAACGGAATTTTAATCATCTTTTTAAAGTGTAGAGTTTTAAAATAATGATTAACTAGTATGTTGTGGCCACCACATGATTTTCTATTATATTTTCCTATACAAATTCACTCAGAAAAAACAATTTATTAAAATAATTTAAAAAAATTATCTGCCATGATAATGCCGACGATTTCCATATTAGAGAAGTAGTATAACACTAAATATCCAAAAAAAAGTAAATTTTATTCTCAATATTACATTAAAAAAAAATTGTTAAAAATGAAAAAAAAAAATCGATAACTTTATTTTAAATTATCGCAGATCGATGGTTCAACCATTTATTTTAAAGGTATTGGCGAGGTCTTTTGAAAGATACCCATCATGAAAATTTACTCCCCTCCAGGGGGGACTCCCTCACCCCGGGGGGGGGGGGGGTAGGTGAGGCTACTACATACACAATTTTTTTCCTAGTTGACTGTCTCTATTACAAATAATTCTTTTTAGATTTCACAAATTTCATAATGATTATTAAAAAATAAATCTCTTTATACACATTTATTCAAAATTTTGTCCTATACCACCACGTTAAAAATTTAAAAAAAGCGGGGTGGCAACGCAAGCTGTTGGACAATTTTTACCAAAAGTTGATAGGCACTAGTTTATGTCAATGTGTAACTACTTACGAATTTGTATGAAATTCTGTGCAGTAGTACCTGAGAACAGTTGCCACAAAATTTTGTCACACACACACAGACAGACAAACAGACAGACGTTTTCTAAAAATGGTCATATCGTGTTCTACAGCTCTTAAAACGGGAAAATCCATCAAAGGTCCATCCCAAGGTCGAAAATTTTTACGAATCCAATACTTTCTTAAATTGAATGTAGAAGAAAGTAAAAATGATGTGTTTCATTGTCTATATCTTAATAATTTGTTACTTTCTTCTACATTCAATAGAAGAACGTAGAAATTTTCGACTTCCGGTTTTCGACGAATGTACACGTTTTGAGAGGTCTAGAAGACGATTTGGCAATTTTTGCAAAATGCCTGTCTGTGTATGTGTGTGACAAAAATTTTGTGGCGACTTTATCTCCGGAACTACTGCTCAGAATTGTATATAAATTTATATGTAGATGCACCTTGACCTAAATTAGTGCCTATCAACTTATGGTGACAACTGCTTAACAGCGGGAGGGGGGTGTTGCTATTCCGCGATTTCCGTAATTTAAGAGGAGACTATATCTCAGATTCTATTGCGTATAATCAAACAAAACTTGATATTTGAGAAGACCATTATGAGACATCATGCTGATTTACTTTGAATGCTTATTGGCCAGCAGATGGCGCTGCTATACAGCGATTTCCGTAATTTAAGGGAAGGCTATACCTCAGGAACTAGTACACAGAATTGCATATAAATTTATATGTAGATGAACATTGACATAAATTAATGCATACCACCTTTTGGTGTCAACTGCTTAACAGGTGGCGCTGCTAAACAGCGATTTTCGCTGTTTAAGGGAAGGCCATATCTTAGGTTCTATTGCGTATCATTAAACAAAATATGATATGTGAGATAGCTATTATGAGACATTATCCTGGTTCAATTTGGATGCTTATTGGCCAGTAGGTGCGCTAATATACCGCAAATTCCCTCGATAACGGGATATCTATATCTCAAATTCTATGACATATAACTGTACGAAATTTGATACGTTAGATAACCATTATAAAACGCTTTTTTTATTTTTTTTAAAGATATTATTTATAGACAATAAAATTGTATTTCTTTGGATATTTAGTGTTAGTTTTCTCTAACATAAAAATCATTTGCATCTCTCTTTTATCATATTAGATAATTTTAGTAAATAATTGTTTTAATAAATTATTTCCACTTAGTGAATTTGTATAGGAAAATATAGAAGAAAGTCTTGAGGTGGTCACAAGATTCTAGTTTAAATTTATATTTACTTGAACATGGAACTCTGATTTCGTTTACAAGAAATTATACGCTTTTGAAAACTAGTATGTTGTGGCCACCACGAGACTTTCTTCTATATTTTCCTATACAAATTCACTCAGTAACAATAATTAAAAAGAAAAGAAAAAAAAAAAAAAAAAAAAAAAGTGGGACTTTGACAAAATTTTGGGTAAAATGTGAAAATTATTCTAAGTTTGTCAAAACACGGAAACCGTGGGACTTTGACAAAATTGGGGGAAAAATGCAAAAATATGTTAAAGTTTGTCAAGACACGGAAACCGTAGGAGTTTGATAAAATTAAGGGGAGAGAAAAAAAAAAAAGATTTTTTTTCTAAGTTTTTTTTCGCAAAAAGTAAAAAAAATCGATAACTTTGTTTTAAATTATCACAGATTTATCGTTCAACTATTCGTTTTAAAGGTACTGACGAGACCTTTCGAAAGATACCCATCTTGAAAATTTTTGCCCTATATCACCCTGTTAAAAATTTAGAAAAAGCGGGATGGCAACGCAACCTGTAAGACGATTTTTACCAAAAGTTGATAGGCACTAATTTATGTCAAGGTGCAACTACATACCAATTTGTATGAAATTCTGTGCAGTAGTTCCAGAGATACAGTTGCCACAAAATTTTGTCACACACAGACAGACAGACAGACAGACAGACATTTTCTAAAAATGGTAAAATCGTGTTCTACAGCTCTCAAAACGTGTAAATCCATCAAAAACCCGAAATCGAAAATTTTTACGAATCCAATACTTTCTTAAATTGAATGTAGAAGAAAGTAAAAAATGTTCTGAAGGCACAATTTAATTATTTTATTTATTTAAAATTCTGGATTTTTAAAAAATAATTTCCTGAAAAATTTAGAAATTTTTTTTATAAAGAAATATTAATTTTCCTTATAACTTGAACTAGACTCTTGATTTATGATATCCATAAAAAAATATCACCAATTAGTAAAGTGATAAAGCATTAACGGCTAAAAAAGGGTTATAAATTGCCGTGAATTATTATTATGGTTATCTTGGGATTTAGTAAAGTCGAGGAACAATTATTTCGACCTTCGTGAACTCGTTAGTGATGCGACTACTTTTTCTTTAATTGATGGCTTTCCAGAAGGACAGAAGGATATTAAAAATTTTCGTCATACAGAAAAAAATAACTTCCTTTATTAATTTTTTGACTACAAATTACCGAAAAAAAAGTATCAGTACGAATAAAACAATAACTTACGCAGTGTGTGTAGAATTATATACCCAGAAAAAATGTTTAGCTAAAACATGAAAAAATTTGTTATATCAACCATTTTTTTTATTTTTTATTATTATAGCCTTATCAAAAATATTGTTAAACAGAACCAAATAGTTTTGTTTCTAACCAACCAGTGTTCATATTTGTTACTTTCTTCTGTATACATAAAAAGGAAGTATTGGATTTGTAAAAAATTGTAGACATTCTGTTTTCGGTGGATTTACTCGTTTTGAGAGCTCTTGAACCCAATTTGACAATTTTTAGACCTTTTCATTATTTTGTCTGTCTCTCTCTCTCTGTGTGTATCATGAATATTGTGGACGCTACATCTCAGACCAATGATAAAAATTTAACCAAACTTGGTATTTAGTTGGAACTTGACCTAAACTGGTGCTGATTACATTTGGGTATAAATCGCTCAAAAGATGGCGCTGTCGATCCATTTTTTTCTAAATTTTTTACATGGAAGTATAGAACAAAATTTTGTATAAATGTGCACTATGAGAATTATTTTTAACAAATCATTATGAAATTAAAAAGAATTTTTTCCAATAATAAGAGTGAACTAGACAAATTCTTTCATATTTGTATTTGTTGGAGCATCGGGTATCCTGCTGAAGGGGAAGTATCCCTTCGAAGAAGACAAATTTTCAATATAAGCATCATGCAAAAAAATTCGTCATTACATTTAAAACGAATGGTGGAACCGTCTTTTTAGTCTGTGATAATTTAAAATAAAACTATCAATTTTTTTTTTAATTAAAAAAAAAAAAAAGCATTTTTAAAAGATATTTTAGGTACAGCATACAATTGATTTTATTTGGACACTTAGTATTATACTTCTCTGTGAAGAACATCGCTTCAATTCATCATAGAAAGTAGTTTTGATAAATAATTGCTTTAATAAATAATATCTAATTCGTGAATTTTTATGGGAATATATAAATTAAAGTTTCGTAGTGGCCACAATATACTAGTTTAATTCAACAAAATTATTTTGCTGATTTAACCGAGCAGTTTTGTTCAATTAGTACATACACCCTGCGACAAAAAGACAGATACAAAGGGTTTTTTCTTTGATTTTTCATAAAATAACATTATATAAATTGTGCTTATCATTTATTATTACCATAAAATAACACTATTCCCGGACTAATTTTTGTATTAAGACTAATTTAGAAAAGTTTTAAGACTAAAATTTTTATAATTTAAGACTACTTTCCGCGACAAAAACATAGGAACAAAGGTTTTTTTTTTTTTTTTTTTTTTTTTTTTAAATTTTTCATAAAATAACATTATCTAAATTGTGCTGATCATTCATTATCATAAAAAAATATTATCATATCAAAAACATATTAAATATTTGAATCATATACAAAATATTCATATTCAAAATAATCATATTCAAAAATTAAAAAAAAAAAAAAAAAACCTTTGTTCCTACTTTTTTTGTCGCGGTGTGTAGTCTTAAATTAGAAAAATTTTAGTCTTAAAACAAAAATTAGTCCAGGAATAGTGTTATTTTATGATAGTAATAAAGGATAAGCACAATTTAGATAATGTTATTTTATGAAAAATCAAAGAAAAAAACCCTTGTACCTATCTTTTTGTCGCGGCGTGTAGTTCGCTGTTCGCTCTTTTACTGTTTACAAAGAGATCTGTGACGTAGCTCATTGGACTGTTCAGTGACAGTGACTCTTTTTTTCAAAAATACTCTTTTTATTAATCCAAATAAGTTTGTTTAGTTAACTGTACAAAATTATTTTTAAAATGACAAAATGAATTTTGCAAGAATTTCACAAAAAGTTTCAGGTAGTTTCTCCGTGTAATAAAGATATCGAATACCGATGTTGGATTTCTTTGTAACTTTTGTTCTAGAGATACAGAGATAGGCTGATAACAGACGCAGACCAGTCACTAAAAACCTTATTTTCGGATTCGGAGGATCTCAAAATATGTCAGTTCATCGCAATCTCAATTTCAAAAATTTGACCGAAAAACTTTGTAGATCACATAAGAAAAACAGAACGTAAAAAGAAAACAGAATTAAGTAACTGATTTTCAATCCGATACTACATATTACTTCAAATATTATTTAAAAATATCTTTAAAAATAATGCATAAATGAAGAATTTTGTACTCTGAGGAATATAAGTTTACATATATTATGGTTAATTTATAGTTAAAAGGCAGTACTTACAAGGAAACATTCAAAAGGTGTCGTCTTCAAAAAATATTGAAAAAAAAAATGTGATTCTACTCTTCCTAAAACACCAGAAAGTGAAAAAATTATCGGCTGAAATGAATTACAGTGACTGCAAAAAATTATCAAAATTAATCATATTTGGCGATTTCACACTGTTAGGCGATTGATTTTGAGTACTTGGCGGAGAAGCAAACGGCAATTTCATACACGGCAATCTCGTTGTTAGCAAACTTATCGCCTAACAGCACTAAATCTCCAAAAATTCTTAATTTTGATAATTTTTTGTGGTCGCTGTAATTCATTTCAGCCGATAATTTTTTCACTTTCTGGTGTTTTATGAAGAGTAGAATCACATATTAAAACTCGAATAAACGACTACGTCAGAAACGCCAAAGAAAAATATTGGAAATGCATACAGCTGTTTCGGCAGCTTTAAGCGTGCCGTCATCAGTGCAAAAAGGATTCTGAATCTGCAGAAGATTCAGAACGACAGGTTTTTGTCTAAATTCACTTTTATTTAGTAACAGGAGATTTAGAAACACTAACAATATCTGCGACTTTCCTCTGCGAATGCTGTGAGTGCTGCAGGAGAGATTTTATTTCGGATTTTTTTCTCTGAAAAATGTCACTTCCTCTGACCATAGTAAAATTAAAAAAAATTAATTAAGTTATAAAAATGTAGTAAAAATAAATTTAATTGAAAATTAATAATCAAACTTTACTTTTGTTATTAAAGATTCGTCAGAATTCACACTAAATCTCAATTCTAAAGATCCAAAATGAACGTTCAGTATTGCACGTTGAGAGTATTTTGAAACATAAAATGAAGTGACTGTCACAAAAATATTGCTAAGCTCAGCATGTTTTGTTTAAATCATTTAAAATAATGTGTAACACAATAAAAATTGATAAACATGCGTTCCAGTAACATAAGAACCACTAAAAAGAACCACTTCTAGGAATTATAAGTGGTATAAAAACTGCAGATTCTGCAGATTCAGAATCCTTTTTGCACTGATGACGGCACGCTTAAAGCTGCCGAAACAGCTGTATGCATTTCTAATATTTTTCTTTGGCGTTTCTGACGTAGTCGTTTATTCGAGTTTTAATATTCCAACGCCAAGTCTCCTGTTATTATTAGAATCACATATATTTTTTCAATACTTTTTGAAGATGACACCCTTTGAATGTTTCCTTGTTAGTAATAATTTTTTCCGATTTAGCCTGATCTTCATAATAAACTTAAGGTGAGTTATCCTTGGATAGATTTAAATTTATCTTACATTTGCACAACACGAAAAACAAAAAGACACTTTTTTGTGTGTTTTATAGATAAGACATTAAATTATTATAGTAAAGATATTATACTATAAGCTATTACTGAAAGTCGAACGATAATATTTTACGCTTTTATTATTAGCTGGGAAAATTGTCTTCCCACATAACAACCTAACATATTTTGTAAGACATGTGCATGTACGGATAGAGAATTTAAAATATTGATTCGCTTTAATGATTAATTTAATTAAGTAATGTAAAATTATAAACCTACACAAACGGCCGAGTAGAAATAGAAAATTTTGGGGAATGTTTACCTGTTATGCTTGGACCGCTTTATTTAGTATGCATACAAGTGAGTGTAAAACCTCATGCTTAAATTTCGTTAGTAATCAAGTGCACTCAATGCTAACAATTTATCTCAATGATGATGGTTATTTTTAGTCGCATAATGTGTCCTGATATACAGTGGGTTGCCAAATTAATGTGGACACTTGATTTTTTTTACATTTTCGCGTTTTTATACCACTTATAATTCCTAGAAGTGGTTCTTATGTTACTGGAACGCATGTTTATCAATTTTTATTGTGTTACACATTATTTTAAATGATTTAAACAAAACATGCTGAGCTTAGCAATATTTTTGTGACAGTCACTTCATTTTATGTTTCAAAGTACTCTCAACGTGTAATACTGAACGTTCATTTTGGATCTTTAGAATTGAGATTTAGTGTGAATTCTGACGCATCTTTAATAACAAAAGTAAAGTTTGATTATTAATTTTCAATTAAATTTATTTTTACTACATTTTTATAACTTAATTAATTTTTTTTTAATTTTACTATGGTCAGAGGAAGTGACATTGTTCAGCGAAAAAAATCCGAAATAAAATCTCTCCTGCAGCACTCACAGCATTCGCAGAGGAAAGTCGCAGATGTTATTAGGGTTTCTAAATCTCCTGTTACTAAAATAAAAGTGAATTTAGACAAAAACCTGTTGTTTTAACTGAGAAAAACAGGGAAGTGTGATAGAAAACGTATGACTACACCCAGAACAGACAGGTAAATTAGGTACATTTGCTTATGAAACAGGAAAAATGTGCTGCTACACTGTCTCAGATTGTTCAGAAGTCAGGTATTGCCCTTTCCAAAAGAACTGTGCAGCGTAGACTGGCAGAAGAGGACTTGGCAGGCCATCGTCCAGTTCGCAAGCCTAAGCTTATAGGGGCTATGAAAAAGAAAAGACTCCCCTAGGCTCCAGACCATCGTTGCATGACTGTGGAAGGTTGGAATAAAGCAAAACATGATATTTATTAATAGTTTCAATGATTTATAAGTGTTTTTTGCAATTAAACCATAAATTATTTTAATTTCAGGTGTGTTTTTCAGGCGAGTTAACTTTTGAAATTTCAGTTGATAAAAGAAATTTCTTCTGACGGCGCCCAGGCGAACAGTTCCATGTTGATTGCGTAATAAAAAGGGTTAAACAAAGGTCATGGTTTGATCTATTTTAAATACCAAAGGTGTAGGACACTAATACATCGTTCAAGGAACTATGAAACCGGATCAAAATAGGAAGTTCTACGAACTCACCTTCTTCCACAGCTGGAAAAATGGTTCCCCGAAGGTGAGTACGGTGTTTTAATGCACAATACTGCTCCTTGCCATAAAGCCAAATGTGTTACCGAATTTACGGGCCAAGAATATTGAAGTACTATTGTGGCTGGGAAATTTGCCCGATACGAATCCCTCAGAAAACTTATGAGAAATTACAAAAAGAGAAATTGCCAAGAAAATGATTACAACCAAGAGAAAACTGATCTAAAAACTTCAAAATGTCTGGCACCACAATCCTTTAATTAAAGAAAGTGCAAAATCCTGCATCGAAAGTACGCCGCAACGCATTGAAGTGCTAATATCAGCTGAAGGAAGTGTCACCAAATATTAAGACCTTACAAAATGTTACATTTTTTATGTTTCTATTATATATTTTATATTATATAGCTATTAGCTATATATATTAACATTAAATAAAGTAAAAAACACTAATCGTAGCATATAATGTATTTTTATTTAGAAGAAAAACCACAATAACTTGATTTTTACGAGTGTCTACATTAATTTGGCAATCCACTGTATTTCTAGTATTGTAAAGAATTGGTTTGATGGACATGGGAAAAAGATAACCATCAAAATTCCCAGATCTCAATCCTTCTGAGCACTAGTAGAATAAAGTTGAAAGAGTCATCTGACATCTAGATCCTCAACCATCTCACACTATTGAAAATGTTATTCTTAAAGCAGGGCCTCAGATTTCTCAAACGTTTAATAGATATCTCCTAGCGTCCATACAAAGAAAAATCAAGACTGTTTTAATACCTTAATGCACACAACATATTTTGTTTTGAAAATTGATCAACTATTTTTAAAAATGGCTATATAGCTGACCATAAATATGTAAAAAGAAAATGTTAGCATTTTTAATTTTTGAGAGGTTTTTGTTTTCAAACATTTATTATAAGTTATTTTTATTAAATTCAAATAGCAATTAATCTAATTCATAAATAACTTCGTAAAAATACGCTATAAATTACAAAAGTTCACAACAGTTTTTTCAGGTCAAAATATTAAATGGCCCTTCATCAAATTATAAAACTTGGCACGAGTGCATCATCAAATCAGCATGGTACACTCGCGCCTACTAAGAAATTTAAAGCAACTTCTGCATTGACACCCCCATTTGTTAGATTTCGAAGTAGTGCTCGTATCTACTGAACAGATAAGGACAAAGTTTAAAAATCAATTAAAACATGCAGAAAATGTTGCATAAAAAATGTTAAATGTTCGATTTGAGTGCGAAATATATGAACGTTAAAGGGTTAAAGGAAAACGTGATGCACCTAAATGTTGACTGGGAGGTAATAATTTAGTGATCTCGCAGTGTAAATTGTAGTAGAAAATAATATTCATTACATATATCTTGTAAGGCTTGGTTTACAGCCTCTTGATTAACTCCCATTTTAATTACTAATATTTTCTAAGTAATTCAAGGACTACAACTTGAATAAAACTAAATTTCTCTTTGTTATGAGCTTTAAATAAGGGAAAGGTTGAACTTTCACACGTAAAATTAACTTTCACCAAATTAAGCTTAATAAAGGACTGAAACTTAAAAATATCTCCTACATTGTTAAAAAAAATCACATAAATTTACGTGTCTTCGCCCATTTAATTTTTACGATCAAGACCGTTTTTTACATATGAGTAGGGCAAACCCGTACTTTCTTATACGACATGATATTTTACGCTAATACTGCAGGGTTCTCAGCAGACACTATTTTGAATATAATTTTTTATATAAAGAAATTTTTGTATTACTCTTTCAAAGATATGTTCTGCAAACGGTTAATGAAGATTACAATAAAAAATGAGGTATTCAAAATAGTGAAATTACGTTATCTTTCAAAGAGGCTTAGTAAGTTGATAAAGTGCTAATTTTGTGCATTTCTAGTCGTTTTAGCGTTGAAATAGCCTTATTTTCCCTTAAAAACGCATTAAAAAGCCCCAGTAATGCACGTAATGGATTTGGCGCCAAATTTGGCGACTTTTTCCCACCTTGGCGATTTTTTTGGCGACCTTGGCGAGAAAATCCTTATATGGGATATACCAAATATGGAAGCTGTAAGTTGATTGGTTGACCACTTTCTAGAGTTTTCTCGAAAAATCTGGGCTCCATGGAACAGCATATAAGGAGCGCTTCCTCGCCAAGGGCAGTCAGTTCAGTTCAGATCTCAGCCAGCGTCGCTAGTGATTGCATTGCTCTTAAGCCTCTTTGAGAGAGACTTGCTTCAAGTGTTATTGGTATACAGTTTGTACTGTGGATTTGCTATTGACAGCTGTTGTTTAAGCTGTGGTTACTGCTTGAATTGAAGCTGATAATTGGTTTATTGACCTGTATTTTTCTGGAACTTTCTGTGAATAAATTACTGAATTTTTGTACGTTTGGCCTTTCATTCTCAGACAACTCACGAACCCCCAAGTACGCAACATTTCTGGTGTCAGGAGTGGGGTTGTCTGTGAATGGTGATAACGAGGGCTATGGAGCAAGAGATGAAAAAACTTCTAGAAGCCTTAGCTACCCAGATAAATGAAATGAAAGCCGGACAGGAAAAGATGGAAACCGGATTGATAGAGAAAATGGAAACAGGACTGGAAAAGATGGAAACTGGACAAAAAGAGTTGAAAGACGGTTTGACTGAAGAAATGAAAGTAGCACAAGAGAAAATGGAAACATCGCAAAGAGAATTGAAAGACGGTTTGACTGAAGAAATGAAGCATATGAAAAGCAGTTTGGGTGAAGTTCAGGAAGAAATTAAATCTAATCAAGATGAGATGAAGAGAGAGCTTTCAACGGTGAAAGAATCAATCGAGGGTAAATTAACGGTGATGGAAAATAGAATGGATGGAATAGAAGAGAAAGTTATAAAGATAGAAGAAAATTTTGAAGAGAAAGTTATAAAGATAGAAGAAAATTTTGAAGAGAAAGTTTTGAAAATTGAAGAGAGTTTTGAAGAGAAAGCTATGAAGATAGAAGAAAATGTTATGAAAGTAGAAAGGAATTTTGAAGAGAGTGTTACGAAAATAGAACGGAGTTTCGAGGAGAAAGTTAAAGAAAATTTTGATCAGGAACTGAAAGGAAGGTTTTCAGAGATAGAAGGTAAACTGAAGAGAATGGAGGAAGATCTTGAGAGAAAAATGAGAGAAAAGTGGAGCGGAGAGGTAATAGGGAATGAACTGCAGAGCAAGATTCGGAATCTCGAAGAAAAGTTAGAATCCAAGCCCCAGGAAACTGAAAAGAAAGAGAGAAGAAGCCAGAATCACGAATTTATTAAGCTATCTACCTACGACGGCAGTTCCTCCTGGCATGTATATAAGACGCAGTTTTCCATCGTAGCTGAAGCTAACGGCTGGGACTCTACCGCCAAGTCGGTCCACTTAGCAGCAGCATTACGGGGAGATGCAGCCGAGATACTGAGAAATGTTTCTAAAGAAGAAAGGAACGACTTCGAGGCCTTGACTAGAGCACTGGAGCTACGGTTTGGAGAGAAGTGTTCTAAGGACTATAGTCGCCTCCAGCTAAAGTCCCGTTACCAGAAAACGGGCGAAAGTTTGCAAGAGCTGGCAGCGGACATTCAGAGATTGTCACACCTAGCATTCTCAGACTGCCAAGCTGACACTCGAAACGACTTAGCTCTTCAGTACTTTATCGATGCTGTTCGGGATCCAGAAATTCAAAAAGCGCTGAGACTCTCCAACATCAGAGACGTAGAATCAGCTTTAGGCTATGCACTTAGGATAGAGGCAGCCCAACAAGCCTCCCGTAAAGACCGCCATACCATAAGAGCAGTCTCATTAAATGATACGCCTGCTGATGAGAATGAAATGAAGAGAAGTTTCGCAGAGATCTTAAAGAGATTGCGCAACCTGGAAAATAACATAGAAATAAAGGATCGGAAGATAAAGTGCTGGGGCTGTGGAGGGGATGGTCATGTGAAGAGGAACTGCCCCGTACGACCAACTATAGGAAATCACCCGGCTTCACCATCACTGCAGGGAAACTAAGAGGAGGCCATCTCGCGGGGCGGAGGTTGCCTAAAATTAAAGAGCCCCAATTTACAGTATTTCATGTTTCATCGATGAGTGGCGGCGATAATGGACTTTACGTCTATGGCCAAGTCAACAACGCCACCTGCCGGATGATTCTGGACACGGGAGCCAATGTGACCATCATTAGAACGGATTTGGCTCAAGAACTAAAAGAGAAGATCCTCTGGACGCCGCCCTGTGTTAAACTCCAGACTGTGACCGGAGACGAAATCAAAATATATGGAAAAATGAACTTGACCATCACTTTTGGAAATGCCAGTTACCATCATATGGCATATGTGGCTGACATAAGAGATCCTCTAATCATTGGAATTGATTTCCTAAGAAAATTTAACTTCAAATTGGACTTCAAGAATAATGAACTGCATTCGAGTTCGGAAGACATAGCTGTGTTCAATACTGAAAATCAAGACATTCAGCAAATTTGCCAGATAACAGCCAAGTCGGAAGTTTCCATCCCCCCACACACAGAGACAATAGTTTCAGGAACCCCTCCTACCAAGCAATTCTTCCGCTATGGACTGATTGAATATCCGAATATAGACAATAGCCCAAGAGGAGTTCTGGTAGCTTCATCTCTGGTGGATCTCTCCAAGAGTACTATTCCTGTGAGAGTCGCAAACATCAGCGATAAGGTCCGGACAGTGAAGAAGGATGAGGTGTTAGCAACCTGCACTCCTGTTACATGCATCAACCGTCCCACGCAATCAACAGCATCCAAGTCTTCAGAACAATTAATAACGGAATTACTAAAGAATGCAGAGTTGGGAAAGGAACAGAGATGTGCTGCGGAGAAGCTACTCCAAGAATTTAAAGACCTGTTTTCTCGAACACCTGAAGACGTCGGGAGAACGAACATCACCCAGCACAGAATTGATACAGGAAATCATCCTCCAATCAAACAACATCCAAGAAGACTTCCATTTGCTAAACAGGAAGAGGTCACTGAACTTCTAAGTGAAATGCAGCACAATGATGTCATCGAGCCATCAACGAGTCCTTGGGCCTCTCCCATAGTACTGGTGCGGAAAAAGGATGGTTCAACAAGATTTTGTGTGGATTATCGTCGTTTGAATGACATCACGAAGAAAGACAGTTACCCTCTTCCCAGAATTGACGACACATTAGACACACTTGCTGGCAATAAATGGTTCTCGACTTTGGATCTGAAGAGCGGTTACTGGCAAGTAGAATTACATCCTGATGATCGTGAGAAGACTGCATTCACCACGGGACAAGGACTGTGGCAATTTAAAGTTATGCCATTCGGATTATGTAATGCACCTGCCACCTTCGAACGCCTGATGGAGACAGTGCTAAAAGGACTTTCCTATGAAGCCTGTCTGGTGTATTTGGATGATATTATCATTGTGGGGCGCACTTTTGAAGACCATCTACGAAACATCCGAAAGGTGCTGGAGAAACTCAGAATGGCTAACCTCAAATTGAATCCAGGCAAGTGTAACTTGTTCCGTCGTGAAGTGAGCTACCTCGGCCATATCATTTCTGCCGAAGGTGTGAGAACTGATCCTGAGAAGATCTCTGCAGTCGAGAACTGGAGTCGCCCTGAAAATGTACACCAACTACGAAGTTTCCTGGGGTTATGCACTTACTACAGGAAGTTTGTCAAGGGTTTCTCAAATATTGCCAGACCACTGCATAAGCTGACGGAAGCCAAACAGAAGTTCCTGTGGACGGATGAATGTGAAAAAGCGTTCAAGCGACTTAAAGAGGCCTTAACATCTTCCCCTATCTTGACATATCCACAGCCCGACAGACAGTTCATACTTGATACAGATGCCAGCCATGAGAGTGTCGGTGCTGTTCTGTCGCAGGAAATTGATGGTCAAGAACATGTCATTGCCTATTGGAGTAAATGCCTGTCTAAACCGGAGCGAAATTACTGTACCACCAGGAAAGAGCTACTCGCCATCGTAAAAGCCATAGAACATTTCCATCATTACCTCTATGGCAGAAGATTTCTGCTCCGGACTGACCATGCATCTTTAACGTGGTTGCTCCAGTTCAAGAACCCGGAAGGACAGATTGCCAGGTGGATACAACGCCTGCAGGAATATGACTTCGAGATACGTCATCGTAAAGGGACTCTACATGGTAATGCTGATGCCTTGTCACGGAAGCCCTGCTCGGAAAGCTGCAAGTACTGCTCTAGAGCCGAACAGAAATACCTGCCGATAAATCCGGTTGCCTGCCAAGTTACTGTCTCAACACCATCAGATCAAGATCCCGATCCATGGAGTGACGAAGAACTTAGAAAAGCCCAGTTGGAAGATCCTGACATAAAGCCTATATTACAGCTGAAGGAGACGACCAGCAACAGACCTACCTGGCAGGATATTTCCAGATTTAGTCCCATTACGAAAAGTTATTGGGCACTTTGGGACTCTCTTCATATCAGAAACGGCGTATTATACAGAAAGTGGGAATCTGATGATGGGAAAAGCTTCAGATGGCAGATTTTATTACCAAGATCAAAAATTCCAGCTGTTTTGGAACAACTGCATAGTAGCTCTACCGGAGGCCATTTTGGGGTAATGAAGACTCTGCAGAAAGTTCGGGAACGCTTCTACTGGTGCAAGGCAAAGGAGGATGTGGAGAAATGGTGTAAATCCTGTGATGCTTGTGCGGCACGTAAAGGCCCGCAGAAACGAAGTCGAGGAAGACTGCAACGGTATAACGTGGGAGCACCATTTGAACGGATTGCAATCGATATCTTGGGTCCTTTGCCACGGACCTCCAGTGGGAATAAATACATCCTCGTCGTGATGGACTATTTCACCAAGTGGCCTGAGGCATATCCCATTCCCAATCAAGAGGCATGCACAGTCGCAGAAGTCCTAGTGCAGCAATGGGTGTCAAGGTACGGCACGCCCCTACAACTTCATACCGACCAAGGTAGGAACTTTACCTCTGATGTTTTCAAAGGACTGTGTGAACTACTCGGCATAGACAAAACCCGGACAACACCCTTACATCCCCAGTCGGACGGCATGGTCGAGAGGTTCAATCGTACCATCCTGAATAACCTCTCCCTTCTAGTATCAAGGAACCAGCAAGATTGGGACTTGAAGTTGCCATTGTTCCTGCTGGCTTATCGAAGTGCTGTCCATGAAACCACCGGCTATACTCCAGCCCAAATGCTGTTTGGACGTGAACTTCGTCTCCCTTGTGATCTCCTGTTTGGTTGTCCACCCGATGCGCCTTCATCGCCCGAGGAGTACATCCAAGATCTCCAGGCACGATTTGAGGACGTTCACAACTTTGCTCGGGAGCGAATTCACATTGCATCGGAGAAAATGAAGACAAGGTACGATCTAAAGGCTACGCAACATGAGTTTCAGGAAGGAGAGAAGGTCTGGTTGTGGAATCCTGTTCGACGCAAAGGACTCTCTCCCAAGCTACAGTGCAACTGGGACGGACCATACACAGTCTTAAAAAGGCTGAATGATGTAGTGGTGCGGATCACTAAAACACCTTCATCAAAACCGAAGGTGGTGCACTATAATAGGCTAGCCAAGTACCACAAGTAACGGTAAAATTAAAATTTAAAATGTAAATACTTGTAAAATTTGCGCATGCGCACTGTAAATATTTGTATATAAATATTTGTACATATTTGTGAATTTTGTAAATATTTCCCACTTAATTTATATTTCTATGTTATCTTTATGTGCAACTTAGTTTTTGTGTTTTAGATTGTGTAAATTTGTTTAGTTTCGCCTCTTGACCAAGGGTTGCACTGCCCGGGACGTGCAGTCCTTGGGAGGGGGGCAGTGTTACGAAATTGTAAATAATTGTGTTTATTTTTGTATAAATTCTTTCAAAGAGGCTTAGCAAGTTGATAAAGTGCTAATTTTGTGCATTTCTAGTCGTTTTAGCGTTGAAATAGCCTTATTTTCCCTTAAAAACGCATTAAAAAGCCCCAGTAATGCACGTAATGGATTTGGCGCCAAATTTGGCGACTTTTTCCCACCTTGGCGATTTTTTTGGCGACCTTGGCGAGAAAATCCTTATATGGGATATACCAAATATGGAAGCTGTAAGTTGATTGGTTGACCACTTTCTAGAGTTTTCTCGAAAAATCTGGGCTCCATGGAACAGCATATAAGGAGCGCTTCCTCGCCAAGGGCAGTCAGTTCAGTTCAGATCTCAGCCAGCGTCGCTAGTGATTGCATTGCTCTTAAGCCTCTTTGAGAGAGACTTGCTTCAAGTGTTATTGGTATACAGTTTGTACTGTGGATTTGCTATTGACAGCTGTTGTTTAAGCTGTGGTTACTGCTTGAATTGAAGCTGATAATTGGTTTATTGACCTGTATTTTTCTGGAACTTTCTGTGAATAAATTACTGAATTTTTGTACGTTTGGCCTTTCATTCTCAGACAACTCACGAACCCCCAAGTACGCAACAATAGTGAAATTACGGGCAAACAAATCTGCTGCAATATATATATATATATATATATTTTACAGTGTACCATTACTTGCTATATAGGCTGGTAACTTTTAATGAGAAGCTCAGATACAATATTTTTGTTTTTAACCACGATTACGGTTTAATATATCATAGTTAAACTCATAACCTAAAAAGCATGATCAAATAACACGGTGTAAAGGCTATGCACATTTCTGTTATTTAGGAAGTTTCTTTTAAAGAAAAACTGAAGAAATACTTCACTTCAATTACCTTAAAACATTTAACCTAGAAATACTGAAATCCAATTGAACATCAAATCTCACAACTTTCTCTAACACTTCCCATATTTCACTTGGAACAAAACACCAAGCTAAACTAAACAGACTGGCAACTTTCAATGCAATAACTCAACTTTTTCATGCACAACCTTACGCTTTTTTTAAGCCCATCGCCAGATAACACTAAATTGAACCGGTATCTTTATCTCTTCGAACCTAACACTCCATGGACAACTCAGTACAATTTCAAGCATTTGAAATCGAAAAAGATTGTGTGAGGCTACAGCGCCAAGAATACATAGTGTCGAAAGCGACAAGCAAATCAGTGCCCTAAAAATTAAACCTCTCACCAGAGGTCAGTACGATCGACTTTATTGCTTGAAAAACCCCTATTGGTTATTTATGTGCTTAGATCACGTTACTGAGCAGACGAAACTGGGAAAAGTCAATCAACTCTTTCGATTTGAGCAAAAATTTCGATAGCAACGCTATCTGGGAAGCTTAATTTCTCTAGCAGTATTTTAAGCATTTGGTTATAAGATTATTACACTGTACATTCTAGGTGCTGTAGTGAGGCCTTACATTTTGCAAATTTACTCAAGTGTTCGATTGCATATACATTAGATATGTATCAGATGTTCATTTTACTGGTTTAGTCCTCCAAATAGGCTTAGAAATATTATTTGTGTAAACTAAATCAGATTATTGTATGTTCAATGACAACAGGCTGGTTGGTTGGGTTTTAACGTCGCCCTAGTACTATGGGTAATTGGCGACGGTTTGGGACGCACCCCTAAGTATGGTCCGGAGACACCATCCCAATTTTGATCCTCTACGGAGGGGATGAATGACAACAAAATTTTACCAGTTAATAAACTTTTTGATATTATTTATGTGCACAATAATAATTTTCAGAATTATCGTGCCAAAAAAGAATCAAATAGGAAATGAAAAAAAAAAATCACTTTTATTTATTTATTTATGCCATGATTTACTTTTTAAATGGCAAATTGAAATAAAGACCTTCAAGAAAAAACGTATTTTGGTGTGCATGGGAATTAGCGATTTTGTTAATTTATTCTTTAAAACTGTTTGAAAACATATTTAAGTACGCATTCCTTTTAAATATGCAATTTATTGTTTTGATATTTATCAATAAACAAAGATCGATTAAATTTAATTTCGTGCCAAAAGCGTCCTCTATTACCCAACAAAATCAAGATAAAGTTATTTCTGTTTGGCTTTTAATACAAAGCGCCGGTTATTGATTCACGCTCAATCTCTATTTACACAAAAGACTACGAGAAATCATTTTCAATTAACATTAATTGACCAAGTTAATTAAATTAGAAAAGTTCCTTTATCGTCGTTAGTTATTTTTAACAATTTTTCTAGGAATCCTTTATTTATTAAATAATGAGTAAACTTTTATTATTGGATGATACAAACTAGATATTTTGTTTAACAATATCTTGTTACAGTGTTAGACAAACTTAGTTTATTTTGTTACGTGTATAAATTCGACAGTTTTGTTAAATAGAAACGTTTTTACTAATTTTAACTTGCTTTTAAGGGGACATACGACCCTTAGAACTTAAAAAAAAAAAAAAAAAAAAAATACATCGATTTAATTGCCGAAAGGTGAGTGGAGGCCCTCTGTTAAGACTGAAAAAGATTTTGGGTTCCATCTGTTTGTGTGTCTGTGTGTTTGTCTCGTGACGGAGGCCGCAAAAATACCCCTATTGACTTAAAATTTGGTACACATGTTCATGATCCCCACGAAATCAGCTGTATAGTTTGGGTGTGCATTCCATTTGTAGTTCGTTTACAGTGACACGCCAATTTTTTCTTATCATTACGGCCTATGGGAAGAATTTGTATGTACCGCGATAGCGGCCGCAAAAATCACACTATTCACTGGCAATTTGGTACACATGTTCATGAGTTCAATGGAAATAGCTGTATAGTGTTAGGTGTGTATTCCATTTGTCGTTCGTATACAGGGATACGCCAAAGTTTTTCTTATTATTATGGCCTATGGGAAGAATTTGTATGTACCACAATAGCGGCCGCAAAAATCCTTCGATTGACTTGCAAATCGGCCCACACGTTCAAGATTTGCATAGAAATAGCTGTATAATTTTTTATGGCTATATTGTTTATAAACTATGTACACTATGTATAAACTATGTACGCTATGTAAACTATGAATTTTGGAGTGTCCCTGTACATTGTACAGGGACACTCCAAAATTCTTAACATTACGGCGTGTGGGGTGAATTTCGTTTAAACGCATTTTAACATCATTACTTTGCAATCAACAAAATGAAAATAGCGTACGTGAGTAAGATGCTTAAATTTATGCTGTTTGAAGAAAATATGTGCTCTTAGGCTTTCAAATTAATGTATAGGACCTTACAAAAGTGTTCTGACAATGTCACGTAATCATCCAAACTGTGTTAAATTTGGAACAATTATTAATGAAAAACACAGATTAAGTTGAATAGTTTTTACTGGTGTATACAATGGTTCTAGTTCGTTTACAGGGACACAGAAAATAATTTCGTGACATTAGAGCCTATGGACAATTTTCTATTTAAGCGGATATTAATGTGTATATGCTCCACTGAAAAGAATGGAATTAACATACATTGTAAAGATGCTTAAAAGCATGTTTATTCTTAAAAAAGATATGTATAGACTAAATAATTTATTTATGGGACCACACAAAATAATTACGATGACGTACTGTAATCATCCAAATGATGTGAAATTAGTCTGAAAAAATAATAAGTTATAATTAATTAAGTGTATTCTTATTATTGCCCTATATAATAATTGTGGCTACTTTTCCGGGATACATAAAAGAATTTTGTACTATTACGGTCTATAGTCGGTATTTCTTAAAAGTGTATTTTAACATGGTTAGGGGAAAGTTGTCCAAAACGGGGACGCTAACATATCTCTGTCCACAAAAGAAAATCTATAAATAAAGAAAATTCGGCAAAGCACTTCCTGATTAGAGCATGTCTTAGACTATCAGATGACAAAGTTATTTTTTAAAAAATATCATTAGTATAGGCAGAAGAAACATTTTTCTGACCGTCCCCGTTTTGGACAACCGGTTGGGTAAAATGGGGTACTTATAAGAAATGGCCTAAATTCAAGTCCTAATGCGAATTAGGACTTGATAAACCTCCTTATTAGAAAAATTTGGATTACAAAGAAAAAGTGAAGTTAATGCAAAATCAAAATGCAGATAAAGTATTTTGTTATCTTTTTCAACAGTTACTAGCATGACACAAAAAATAATCAGACACAAAAGTCACATGTGAAATTGATATCGCTTTCTTCAACACTTGAATAGGCTTCATGTGCCGAACCTCGAAAGCTGCTACATTGAATTCACACCTCTTTGTCTTTCGAGTCAATGTAAAGTTCATTACAAAAAATGTAAGCGTCTTCGCTATTCTGTTCTTCATCAGATGATAGCATTGGGTCTTGAATTTTTTTTTCCTTCTCTTTTTTAGCTTTTGGATAGCTAGGATTAGGTTCGGTGGGTTTCCTGACCAACTTCCTTTTCTGTTTATACTGCTTTGCATTTTTCTCCTGTTCCACAGCTTCCAATTCTGCTTTGTAAGGTGATGGAGTGAGTATGACAGTTTTACTTCTCCTCTTGTCATTCACTCTTTTTTGCAAACGTTTCTTGTGGTAGATGCATTATTATTTTAGGCGAAGTGTTAAAAGCTGAATATTTCTAGGGTTCGACGGACTACCGTCAATGTCCCCGTTTGAGCCAACCATGACGTGCGCTAAAAACGTGGCGTCTCTTCACACACGTGTCAGACAAAACTATAAAGCAATGTGTGAAAATGTATATTAAATCTAGACGAATCCATAACGTACTTACCAAAATCGAACATTCAAAGGTCACTTGATAAGATACAATACAGTATACGGCTACAATCGAAGTGAAAATCGCAAAAATTTGAAAACTTTGTAGAAAATAACAGATCCGGTAAAATATGTCAACAACTAGATTCAAACTTGCTTATAGCCGAATTAGAACTATCGTAGACTATTGGATTAAAAGAGGACAGCACTAATCAATGAGAAACTGAACGTCCCCATTTGACCCGCCGTCCCCGTTTTAGACAACTCTCCCCTGCACGTCCATTAAGTATAATGGAATTTTACTAGAATTGCAAAAGCATGTTTTTCGGTGGAAAAGTGTGGGAATAGAATCGATAATCAGTTTACAGAGTTGCACAAAATAATTCCGATATGCTATGTAATCTTTTTGCATGGAATTTGGTACAAATATTTATGAATTTCAGGGAAAATAATACAAGACTGTCAGTTATTAAGAACACACATTTATATGATATACAGATAGGTATAGAAAGAGTGATACAGCGGGGAGGGGGGGGTAGCCCCCTCAGGGACGCATATGTTTATGTAGCAAGTCAATCGAATCAATATATACAATATATATTAAGGAATAAATAAAAATGACTTGTTGAATAATGTGTGATGCAAATAGGACGTTGAGGCTCCTGATCTGCAAATCCACTAGTTATAGTCTTTTTTTAAGTAAATTATTGTTAACTAATCTTTATTGGGCATACCTAATTGTTACCTATAAGTTTAATATGCATTTTGGAATATAATTTAAATTCTATCGTGAATTATTTAATAATTTATGCGTTAATATTAAATGCGTTTTTTTCACCTTGCGCGCAGGATATCTCTAGATATTTAATATTTTTTCTTGAAACTTTCACAGATTATGTAACATATCAGGTCCTTCAAACGGAACCTAAATTTGTTCAAATTTATGTTAAATAATCTGGTGTGTCACTCACACGACTTTCTCTTACCCTGAAAATTAATACTATAAATACAGGTTGGAGTTTAAGAGGTAAGATAACGAGTACTGCCATGCAAACCTATATTAAACAATTCAAATGAGGCTTCGGAAGAATTTTATATGATAATTAGTTCTGTGTGAGGGTGGGGGGAGCTACCGCTCCCCTCAACCCCCCGTTTCATTAATGCACCTACATTTATATAGAATTTAATTCGGTTATTAAAAAATAATTCTGTTTTTAAAAAATAATTTATTTAAATTATTATTTAATAAAATTATCTTTTATGATAATGCAGACGATTTCCATTGGCGAGCTCTTTTGAAAGATACCCATCATGAAAATTTACTCCCCTCGAGGGTGGACTTCCCCCCCAGGGGGGGGGGAGGCGAGGCTCCTACATGCATAATTTTTTTCCCCCAGTTAACTATCTCTATTGCAAAAAATATATATTCGTTTCATTTGGTTTAGTGCAGTCTATAGACGTTAAACTCTACTTACCTGCAATTTCCCCCATAGACCTAATGTATTAGAATTCTCTTGATTGTCCCTGTACACGAACCATTTGCTTGATCTTAACGAAAAGCTTACTGTAGCATCCGTATATGATACACATTTAGAATACCAAGTTTGAACTTTCTGCCATAATTTGTTTTTGAGATATGCTGATAATAGACACACACACACACAGACACACACACACACACACACACACGCACACACACAGACACACACACAGACATACACACAGACCATTTGCTAAAAACATGATTTTCGTATTCAGGGCACCTCAAAACATGTAAGTATAACAAAATCTCGCATTCGAAAATTTGACCCAAAAACAGTACTTTCTCTACCTTATGGGTAAGAGAAAGTAAAAATATATATATAAAATAAATAAATAAATAAAAGTTTAAAGATTATTTATATTTTAATAAAATTTGAATTATCATACAAATTTCGGCTCAGTTTGAAGAATTTGATATGTTGTGAAAATATCAGGAAAAAATATTAAATAATTTCAGAGTTATCCTGCGCGCAAGGTGAAATAAATACATTTATTATTAACACATAAATTATTAAATAATTCACCACATAATTTAAATTATGCTTCAAAATACATAATATACTTATAGGTAACAGTTAGACATGCCCTATGAAGCTTAGTTAACAATAATTTACTTAAAGAAAGGTTATAATTAAATCGATGTTTTTGAAGTTCTAAGGGTCGTATGTCCCCTTAAGTATTTTCAGTGTCTTTCTTTTGGATTTGTTTTGAAGTTTTATCGAAGAGATCTTAACGCAAAAGAGGATTTTGTTAACATGTAAGATGATCTTTCTAAGTTTTTAATAATAAGAGCTAAAAATTTTTAAAAGTAATTTTTTTTTTTTTATTTTTTTAAATATTTTAGAAATTGACAACATAGGTATATAAATTTTTTTTCGGTATTTCAATTAGTGTTAAAGGGAATGTGAACTTTAAAAAGCTCTTTTATAAATTACCATCTTAATATTAAGAAATGCTGCAGAAAGTGCAGGAAAATATATAATAATATTAAATGTATTAAAATTTCTATAAAATTTTTAATTTTTTTAAATTGTCCAACCTTGCTAGTTTGAGAGTAAAGCTTATAATAATTATGATGAAGGTACGAAACTTACATATAATAAACTGTATTTGAGTATAGATCTTAATTTAGACATTTAAACGTAATTTTAAAAATTGAAACTCCTGAAATTGACATGAAATTTCACCATTCAAACATAAAAATATTTCTTGTTGATTAGCATGCCAGTGGACTGACAAAGTCACTATACCTAAATATATTCTGAATAGGTATTTGAACAATAGTAATGTGAGATTGAGAGAGGGAGAAAAAATAAAAAAAATTATACAGACACGACATTATTTCATTATTTAAAACATGAAAATATGACAGACAGATTTTAATTTAGTGCCAGAGGCCTACTGCTAAGCTTGTTAATATCGACAAATTCTTCTTTAGTTAATTCGTGACGATCTAAATTCCATGATAAAGTTTTCATTAAATCAAACCAATGTGTTTCAGCTGCAGATACTGTAACAAATAACGTTGGAAGTCCAAACTGTCTTATAGCCGCAAAACAACGTTTTTTTCTCTTTTTCCCAATGAGGGGGAGGTGTGCCTTGGGGGGGACTCATGTCAAAGTTGTACCTTGGGGGGGACTCATGTCAAAGTTGTGCCTTGGGGGGACTCATGTCAAAGTTGTGCCTTGGGGGGACTTCATTCAATAAATCCCCATTCAATAAACCGACTGAAATAGGCCCTTAGCACTATTAAGAGTGACGTATAAAAATTCGACAACGCTGGGCCTTGGGGGGGACTCATGTCAAAGTTGTACCTTGGGGGGACTCATGTTAAAGTTGGGCCTGGGGGGGACTCATGTCAAAGTTGTGCCTTGGGGGGGACTTCATTCAATAAATCCCCATTCAATAAACCGACTGAAATAGGCCCTTAGCACTATTAAGAGTGACGTATAAAAATTCGACAACGCTGGGCCTTGGGGGGACTCATGTCAAAGTTGTACCTTGGGGGGGACTCATGTCAAAGTTGGGCCTGGGGGGGACTCATGTCAAAGTTGGGCCTTGGAGGGACTTCATTCAATAAATCCCCATTCAATAAACCGACTGAAATAGGCCCTTAGCACTAATTAAGAGTGACGTATAAAAATTCGACAACGCTGAGCTTTGGGGGGACTCATGTCAAAGTTGGGCCTGGGGGGGGACTCATGTCAAAGTTGGGCCTTGGGGGGACTTCATTCAATAAATCCCCATTCAGTAAACCGACTGAAATAGGCCCTTAGCACTAATTAAGAGTGACGTATAAAAATTCGACAACGCTGGGCCTTGGGGGGACTCATGTCAAAGTTGTACCTTGGGGGGGACTCATGTCAAAGTTGGGCCTGGGTGGGGACTCATGTCAAAGTTGTGCCTTGGGGGGACTTCATTCAATAAATCCCCATTCAATAAACCGACTGAAATAGGCCCTTAGCACTAATTAAGAGTGTATTATAAAAATTCGACAACTGTACCGACTGAAATAGGCCTCTAGCACAAAAAAAAAAAAAAAAAAAGAAGAAGTAGCAAAGCTAAAGCATTTGAAAAATTTTCCAAATATTAATCCAGTGGAGAATTTAAAAGATTTGTGTTATTTAAATTTAAGATAAAATTTAAATCAATTTAAAATTAATTTAAGTTAATTTAAATTATTTAGTCGCTACAAGTGATTTTTTTCCCCTGAGTTTTATGCAATAACTTTTCAACTGAAACTTATTCTAAAATTTTTTAGTCAGCTTTTCTAAATGCTGTATATTGGATCAACTGATAACAGCTATATCTATCTCTCTATCTATTTATTTACTTATATCTCTATCTCTATCTATAGATCTCTATCGGTAAAGCCAGGAGAAATGGCGCCGTACGAGAGATTGCGCACATAGAAGATCGCAGGGGAAGGAGTAGAGTGGGTGCACATAACAAAAGTGAAGTGCCGACTTGAATGTGCTTGCTGATTGTTTCGAGCACCTAACAAGGAAACATTCAAAAGGTGTATTCTTCAAAAAAATATTGAAATAAAAATATATGTGATTCTTCTCTTCTTAAAACACCAGGAAGTGAAAAAATTATCGGCTGAAATGAATTACAGCGACCACAAAAATTTATCAAAATTAAGCATATTTGGCGATTTAGCGCTGTTAGGCGTTCAGTCCGCTAGCACCGAGATTGCCGTGTACGAACAGAACCGTGTTTTTTTTTCCTCCGCCAAGTACTCAAAATCAATCGCCTAGCAATGTGAAAGCGCCAAATGCGCTTAAATTTGATAATTTTTTGTGGTCGCTGTAATTAATTTCAGCCGATAATTTTTTCACCTTCTAGTGTTTTAGTAAGTGTAGAATCACATATATTTTTTTCAATATTTTTTGAAGATGACACCTTTTAGATATTTCCTTGTAAGATAAAATGTGGTTATTTTGTCTTAAAAAAAAAAAAAAAAAAAAAAAAAATCTTGAATTTTTGTAACTTTTCCAAGGAATTTTTATTGAATGACAGTAACACAGAATATTTTTAAATTAAACGATTTCTTAGAAGCTGATCTAGACTAACGGTATCACTGCAAAAAGTAAACCCGTATAAAAGTACGGGGAAAAATTGGCGGTGTCAGTATTTCTCCGTTGCATATACCAGCCAAAACTAACTGTGCTTTCAATGAAAAACCTGTTTAATTTAGAGGATTTCACCGCAAAATATATGTCAGTGATGCAATTTCACGATTTTAAACTATATTTTTTATTTACAGTTTTTTACCGTTGAAATTTACAGGATTTTCTAGTGAAATCTATGTGTATTTTTTGCAGTGATGAACACCAACGGTTATCAAATTATTTAAATGCTTTAAAAAATTTTACTTCTTATTTAATAGTTTTTTATAGTATTTGCATTTATTTTTCTATTTTCGTTAAATTTCAGAACTACCCCCTAATTAATTTTTATAATTACACAACTTTGAACTAACACTGAAATCTGCAGTTTTCCTAATGCCTCAATTATTTTTGATTAATGAGGTTTGATTTAAAGCAACGTGTTTCAGTTTATTTTTGATATAAGACTATCCTTAGCAGAAAAATTACGGAAACATCTGAACGCATTCTAGTTTTTTCTCATAAAATAATATTCATCAATCTTAGATCCCCATTTCATTAATATTACTTTTGAAGGCAGCAAGAAATTAGAGTATATCTACTTCAAAACTTTTATTCCAATAAGTGTCTTTAGAAATTTTTTAATAGATTTTCAGAATAACGTATGTAGCTTATTGTGTAGCTCATTAAACAGGGGGTTTCAGAAAGGACTCCCCAACTTTGAAATGAAATAACTGTGAAAGAGTGAGAAACAGAAAGGTGAAAAAAGTGGCATATTGGAGGGATAGGTCTGGAATTCACTATACATCGGTTTGCAAAAATAATTCCAAGATTGGCTAATAGTGGAACAACAAGCACACGAAGCTTTAAATAGTACTCAGAAGTATAGAGTTGCCAACTTTTATAATTTATTCCAGAGTATTATTAGCCCCACACTTTTTTCACACCAGTAACTTTATGGAATGATTTTCTTGTTTAATCGTTGTCACATATTGAAGAGAAATATACTACAAAAATTCTGGTGTGAAAAGAATTGGAGAGGGGAGGGGTAACAACGTTCCGGAATAAATAATAAAAGTTGGCACCTCTGGAAGTACAGAAATTTTATTTGTCGATTTGTTTTATTGCTCACACGTGTAAGGGAGTTGTATCGATTTAGTTATTAAAAGAAATTGCAGAATATCCTGTCCTATTCCTTGCAGTAACGTGTTTTAATTGTACTGGAGTACCACTGATTAGGTCAATGTCCGACGACGGTGACGAGGCGAAGATTTTAACAAACATTTAATGTTAAAAAATGTTCCAGACTGAAAACAATTTGTAATTTATTCATAGAGAAAATTCCAGACCTGATTGTCCAACATACCACCGGTTTCACCCATCTGTCTCTCACTGTTTCGCAGTTTATGTCATTTCAAAGTTGGAGAGTCTTTTTTGAAACACCCTGTACATTAGTTAAAGGCAAAAGTCAAAGTATATTTCATAAAACTCAGAATAAGTTTAAATTGATAATGCTGTATCTTTGCTATACAGTGAAAAAAAAACTGTTAAAAGTACAGGAAAAATCTGGCAGCTGTGGTGCCAGTATTTCTCCGTCAAATATTCAGTTTAAAACCTTAAAATTGTATCACTGACATATATTTTACACAGGAATCTTGTAAATTAAACAGGTTATTTGTTAAAACTACAGTTTTGTCCTGTATATTTGACGGAGAAATACTGGCACCCCAGCTGCCAGATTTTTCCTGTACTTTTAACAGTTTCTTTTTACAGTGTATAATCATATTTGAATAAAATATTTTAATTTTCAAAAACATCACAATTATTTAACTGCAAAATTCTCATTGTATTTTTCTTCTCAGCTCTCACATGGCTTGTGTTTTACCCTTTTAATCCTCTTTTATCATTTTACGACAATTCAGTTGGCATTTATAAAACCCAAGTTAGAATGTTTGGACTTAAGGAGCTAAATTTATTTCGTCATTTCACGCTAACGTAGTTTTTTTTATTAACCCTGGAAAAAAGTCATTTAAACTTTTATTAGGAAAGGATTTAAGATCGTATCACTTTGACTGTTTCACTAGTAAAGAACCAGCTTTGAATTTTTTCAATTCAGTCACGTATATCATCCAATCTTCCATTGTCCTCTCACGAAAGTGATGCAGCGTGTTATTCTGTAGAATGTAAGGAACTGAGTAAAGTGCTTCGGAAAATGACAAATTACTAAGTGTAAATATTTGTACTAGTGACGTGAGCAGCATGAATAGCCTTCAAAAAATGTCAATGGAAATAAATTGCTAAAAGAAAAAAAAGCCTTTTATATTTTACAGTTGCTGTTTTTATTCATTTGGTAATTTGTTATATGAAGACAGAAAAATTTAAGTTAATCTGACTTTACAAAACTGTATTTATAAAATAAAATAAATTAATACATAAACATAAAAATTACGAAATAGGTTTAATAAAAACTATTTTTGTTATATTATTTGAAGGATCGTATTTATCTTCAAAAATAAAGGATTTTAGAAAGAGAATTTAGAATAGGAAGATAATATCAGTATTTATATATATTTTCAAGACTATGATTCATCTGATCAATATACGAGTTATAATCAATAAATTCGAGGACTATCCTCACCCTTATGCCCGGTGTGAGGGTAAAACGAAATAAGGATGTGATTTGCAAGTCTGGTTCTCTGCACTCTCTTAAGACGTCACAAGACACTTTATGAAACTAAAAAGATGCGCTGCTATAGATACGAAACTGATAAGATTTGACTACAGATGGTCAGTCTGTGATGTCATACACTTTAGAGCAACATTGAACATTAAATTCCGCTATAAATTAAGAAAACCGCTGCAAAACTGTTACGGTTACGGCAACAAGCCTACGGAGATGAAACTACGTGCAGATCGAAAGGTTTTAAATAGTACAGATTATTTAAAAGTGGAAGAGTCTCTGTTACAGATGAGTTTACTTAATGATCTGCGAAGTGGGCGGTCAGTGATCGTACGAACAGAAGTGAACATTCAGCGGATAGGAGCAGTGATCAGAAGAGATCATCGACAAATAGTTGACGTAGTGGCCTAACACAGTAACATTTAGCACTGAACATGTCACACAATCCTTTCTATGAATTTGTACATGCATTGCGCTCCAATGACATTGTTATTCGCAGTCTCACCAATGATCAGTGGACTGGGCGCTGCAAAATTGCGAGCGACCTAATCAGTGCTGCTCACGATAACGTGACATTTTTTGTTCCGAACCACCACCGTGGACGAAGAAACATAGTGTTTCCTGTACGATCTTCAAATATGAGATGTCTACGTGCAAATCACCAGAGTCAGTGTGTTTGAAAAAGTTTCGAATGGATCGCTCGAAGGGGAAAATCGTACTGGAGCTTTTTTTGACATGAAGGGCATCGTACACTACGATTTCATCACGTCATCACGTAATTGTCACTGTCAACAAAGAATGATATGTACACGCTTTTCGTCGTCTCTGTGAGGCAATCCGTCGTAAATGTTCAGACACTTGGAAAGCCAACACGTGGATGTTGTTGCATGACAATGTCCCGGTACACCAATCCTTGATGGTGAAGCAAGCTCTGGCAAAACACGACACCACAGTTCTGCCACGTCCGCAGTATTCCTCAGACATAGCTAGAGCTCTCTGCGATTTTTAGCTGTTTCTGAAACTGAAAGATGACAATGTTTTCAAATGCCGAAAAAGTGATAGATATTAGGACAATCGCTTTACGATAGCTCTCATGGAACGGTTTATAGGACTGTTTCCAAAAGCTGTAACAACGCTGGCTGAAGTGAAGAATTGCGGAAAGGCATTCTTTTGAAAGTGATTGTGTTTAGATTACTTTGTAATGTGTATTGTTGTTGGTAGTAAATAAAATTCCCGAATTTATTGACCGTACCTAGTACAAAGTACACTGTCAAAAAAAAATCGTGTTTGCTGCACTTTGCTGCCAGAAATTTTCTGTAATTCAGAAAAATACGTTGTATCAACGAAATTTTTCTGTTAATAGAACGTATTTTTCTGAATTACAGAAAATTTCTGGCGGCAAACTGCAGCAAACAGGATTTTTTTTTTACAGTGTATTAAAAATGTTTTTAATTGCCTTCAGAGAAGAAAAAGTTTGCACAATTCGACAATTTTATATTCTTTCTTGATTTCCAAATGAAAGTCCATTTTTAATAATTACTAGTATTTTTAAACTATTATAGGAAGCAAACAGTATCGCAAAGTTTTTGCAAAATACATCTTGATGCACACGTTTTTAGCAAATCGAACAATATTTCTTACAGCTATTTTATTTATAAAGGTGCTTTAAAATATGCTATATGTAATAAAAAAAAGGCGATTTTCTGAATAAAAACATAATTTTGAACTTCAAAATGCCTATTAACTATGCTTGTAATCTAAAAATGCCCCACAGAAAGCTTACTTGTTTGAATGTTATTTTATTCAACTAATGATAGCTTTTTTTTTTTTTCTTTTTTCATTACTATTCGTTTGAGTAACAATTCACCCCAACTTATTGATTATAAAAGAAGACAAACATAAAGAAGTAAAAGCTTCAGTCGTGTAATCTTAAGTTCCCTGTAAAAGGCGGATAAGATTTAATTCTTCTTTCAAATGTCTCTTTAATTGATATTTTCTTAACATAAATCTTAGTGAACATTCCCTGGATTTCGTTTTTTTCCTTCGTATTCTGCTTTCAAATTGTTTTTCTTACGTTAAAACTTCAGAGAAAATGGATCTAGAATAACAGATTTTTTTTTGTTCTATTTTTCATTCAGTTTCTGGAATAAAATCATTCAACTCAAGTTTATGCTAAAAAGATTTAAAATTTATTCATACTTCAGCACATTTAAATCCTAGGGAATCTTCCATTTTCTTTCGGAATGTAAAGGGTTTAAAGTTATTGAAAATGTATCCTACAATTCTGCAAGATTTTCTTTAGAAAAATATTTACCTAGGAATTGTTCCGGTTGACTTAATGATTTGAAAGCTTTTTTTTTCCCTTTATTTTGAAAAAGCGATTTATTTCATGAAAACTGGAAAAATCTAATGTTTTAAATGATTTCAAATATTGTATTTGGATGATATGTATACATAACATGTTAAAAGAATAACTTATTTTAAGCGATTCTTAATTATGTCTGGCCAATTGATTTCCTTGTAACTTGAAATTTTATTTAAGATGAAAAGAACAAAAAAATAAAATAAATAAATAAATAAATAAAAATAAATAAAAATAAAATAAAAAATAAAATAAAATAGCTTCAATTTTAAGAAGTTATATGTATATACATATACATATGTATTTCTGGTGTTGCTATGTGCTCCAACGCGTCAGGAGAGTATTTGTGACCCTCCATTGCTATATGATTATGAGTCGTGGGGATACACGTTACTCCTCCTAGAAGGTCTGATAAGTGGTACTGAAATACCCTATATATATGCACATACGCACATATATTTATATATAGATAAATGGGTAGAAAATTTCAAGTTAAATATGATTCATTGTATCTAACGTATCAGGGAAACATTGGAAACTTTTTGCGAATGGAAAAAAAAGAGTTATATTATTTCGTGGCGCGAAGGTCTTTAAGAATGAATGAATATACTTTCAAAATAGTTATTGGAGGAATTCTCGTAAGTATGAACCATGAGTATGAGCCATAAAAATTTGATACGAGTTGAAAAAAAAAAAAAGTTAAAATATGATTGACGAAATTTCAAATGTTGTCGCTGTATCGCACATCTGTCTACAGAGAAATTTAAGAAGTTGGGTTTGAAATTCGCGTTCAAGTTTATTTATCTCTGCAAGATCTTTAATCGCTTTGTGTTAGCTTTTCCTGAACATCTACGGATGAGTAATCTTCCATTCCGAAATCATCATGGGGAAGTATTTTTAAGTTTCTAGATATGACCCCAAGACAAAGTATCAGTCCTCATAACGCACAACAAAAAACTACAATGCAGCATTAATAATAATAATAATAATAATAATAATAATAATAATAAATCTTATTATATTTAGAGTATTATGATTTTTTATCAATTATGAATTTGAAAATTGAGTTTTGAAAATTAACTTTTTGTATTTCGTGTGACGGGGGAAACAATGAATCAAATAAATTACAGTGCGTTGCACGAATATAAACGCACCTTTTCCAATAACCAGAAATAGAATTTTTAAATTTTTAAAAGAAGGAATGTGACTTACAGTTATTGCATATGACTAACAACTGAATAAGGTTCTTTGAGCACGTATGTTTAGACTCATGCAAGATTATGTAAATGAGTGTTTAAGCATTTTCTTATTTTTCACTGTTTTTCGTTTGTTGCGCGAAATTAAACGCACTCTGTATTTTGCGTTTAAAATTTAACAGAGCCACCGGAATTAAATTAAAACACAGATAGTCGTGTAGTTAAAGTTCTCTAAAACCAGTTTTAATGATTGAGTGCAAAATTTACGGAGTTTTTCAGGATGGCAAGGGGGAAAACTTTGACAGTAGACGAGGGGATAAAAATCGACTTTATGCGGGGTAAAGGCTTTAGCAATCATGAAACTGGGCGCCGAATTGGAAGAAGTGAGGGTGTTGTGTGAAATTATATAAAAAAGAAGCAAATTATGGGAAAAAGCGTATAAGAAGCGAACAGAAAAGCTCACCAGTTACGACAAACGTCGAATATACAACGCAGCAAAGTATAAGAATATTTTATGTGCGAAGATAAAGGCTCAATACAAGCTGGGTGTTCATCGGACAACCATATGGAGAACTATCAAAGCTGCAACATTCATTAAATTTAAGAAAATGAAGGCGAAACCACCCCTCACTCAAAAGCACAAAGACATGCGGTTGGAATGAGCATGAAAATGGATTCTAGATCAACTAAATTGAGAAAAAGTCATCTTCTCAGATGAAAAAAAGTTTAATCTCGATGGCCCGTACGGATTTCATAGCTACTGGCACGATTTGAGAACCGAAGAAATGTACTGTTCAAAACGTCAATCTGGAGGTGGGTCTGTCATGGTGTTGCAGCCATAGGTCTTAAAGGGACTTTCAAATTAGAGTTCGTGGAGAACATTATGAACTCTGTAGATTATGTCCAGATGTTCACAAGGAACCTCCGCCGTGAACCAGTCAATTTAAACATAATGGAGAACGTATGGGATATTCTGGTTCGCCGTGTTTACGCAAACGGAAGGCAGTTTAACAGGAAAGATGAACTAAAATCGGCCATTCTATTACCTTGGAAGACAATCAGCTTGGATGTCCACATGCCACTATATTAGTCAATGCCAAGTCGTTTACTGGCTGTTCTAGAAGCACATGGTGGCTTTACAAAGCATTAGATAAAGTATTTGTTACTCAGTTATTTATTTTTTACATGTGCATTTAAATGCATGCAACATGTATTTTTGTCATAAATTCAATAAAATTATTTTCTAAAAAATCACATTGGTCTTTCATTGTTTTGACTCGTATTTTCATTTCTTGAATCATGCACATACAGTTTGCATCAAGTGTCACACATTCATATTTTTCTATTAAACTTCTATACCATTCTAATTCTTAAAGCTAATGTGCGTTTATATTCATGCAACGCACTGTATTTCGGATATCTGGAAGAAAATCTTAGAGTTTTTCTAGGCACTTAAAGGCTCGTCTAATTTTACGAATGACTAATGTACAGGTTTATATTTAATTTTTTTATTTAAATCATCAATTCCTCCTCCACCACAGAGTGTAACGTCAGAGTAAACAGACAACAAACTGACAAGTAGTAATTAAAATAAAAATCACAAAAAACATACATAAAAGTATAAGATAATTAATGAAAAAAAAAAAGGCAATCTGACACGAACAGAAACAAATGCAGTGCATACTACAAGAAGACAAAAAAGACATAAAGTATAAATTTGTAGAAAGTCTTAAAAGACAGTTTATTCTGTACAAAAAACAAAAAAAAGTGTGCAAAAAATATTATTTAAAGAGTAAAACAATTATTAGTATCTTTATACCATTATTAAGTTTTGTAACGTTAAACAGCAAGTGATTAATATTTTGCAAATTGCTAAAGTTCCGAGAGTGGCGAACCAAGTCTTCTGAGCTAGAACTTAAAACTTTCGATTCCTGCAAGAATTTTGGTATTCCAAAAATTGCAACAGAAGTGCAATAAATTAAAAAAATAATTTAGTCATGGATTACTGTTGCGTCTCCGGACATTTGCGATAAAAGAGCCACTATTTACTTTCTCTTACCCATAAAGTAGAAAAAGTATTGTTTTTGGGTCAAATTTTCAAAATTGAGTTTTTGTTATATTTATATGTTTTGAGGTTCCATGAATCCAAAAATCATGTTTTTAGCGGTTGGTCTGTGTGTCTATCTGTTATCAGCATATCTCAAAAAAAAAAAAAATATATATATATATATATATATATATATCGGAATGTTCAAACTTGGTATTGTATCACGCAGGGATGCTACACTAAACTTTTCGTTGAGATCAAGCAAATGGTTCGTGTACAGGGACACCCAAGACAATTCAAATACATTACGTTTATGGGGGGAAATTGCAGTTAAGTAGAGTTTCACGTCTATAGACTGCAGCAAACCAAATGAAACGAGTATATATATATATATATATATATATATATATGTGTGTGTGTGTGTGTGTGTGTGTGTATATGTATATATTATATACGTAAAACAGGTTTCATGTAGAATATGGTATTAAACCCATTCACGGTTCGTTTACAGGGCTACACAAAAGAACTAGTTTATAGTACGACAATACTTGAAAATTGATGGAAGTGTACTTCAGGTTGTGCCGTGTGCTATTAATATAGGATTATAATTATGCCCTCCACGTGATGTGTACATAACTTTTAGAAGATATATAGAACTGACAATATTTAAGCCATAACATTCTTTTTTATTTGTTAGTCGAAGTGCTTTACTGTAATATTTTACCATGTCCAGGAAAACTGCTCAGGGATTGAAATTAATTCCTCATAGCCATATGGTAAATAATGTATTTTTTAAAGCTAAATATTCATCTATTGGTTTATTGTATATTAAACTTTTGAGGCTTCCAGAATACCGAAGTCAAGTTTTTAATGTTTCACCTTTGTCTGTGTCTGTTAGAATAAATTAGAAACAAATAATTTCAGGCGATCTAAATGTTGTATTTTGAAGTTAATGTGTTCGTTACTAGAAAATTTTATCAAGACTGATAAGTTTCAGGGAATGTTGCTGTGAAAGTTGTCTCAATAATTTAAAATGAACTTTTGAATTTAATAACAGATTCGAATTCTATATAGATGTAGGTACAGTAAAGAAACGAGGGAGCCCCCCATCACACAGAATTACTTGTCAAATAAAGCTGTTCCGAAGCCTAATTTGAATTGTTTTAACATAGGTTTGCATAACAGTACTCGTTATCTTATCCCTTAATCTCCAATCTGTATTTATAGTATTAAATTTCAGGGTAAGAGAAAGTCGTGTGAGTGACACACCAGATTATTAAGTTTAGTATCGAACAACAAAGATTAAGAAATAACAATTCACTTATTAAAGGACAGGGTTTTTTTAACAGAAGAAAATGAACAAAGTGGATCGGAACAAACCAAAAAAAAAAAAAAAAATTGAAGAGAATGATTAATAGTTATAAATCCTGATAATTAATTAATACAGATACTCACGTTCAGTTTGGAAGCACTACAAATATTTGAAATTCTTAAAAACTTGTGCTGCAGTACAGAAAACTTTTAAAGTTAACATTACTAAAGATAAGATTAACTAAAGATATTTTGCTGCAGTCTATGTAACTCAAAATTTAAAAATTATTTTTAGCAACAGTGTCGTATGGCATTAATTCAGTTAGAAAGTGATTAACTAAATGAGGAAGGTCAGCAAGTGGCATATTGTTACCAAGCAACATATTACTGATAGAATTCATAGAATTTTGATCATTCAAATCAAGACGATCAGTTGCAGGAAACCTCGCGATTGAAAAACAGACATCGTAGCTGATTGTTTAATAGCTATGTACATTTGTAAGTAAAATTCTTCTTTTGATACTGAGAAGAATACGTGAATTTATCTTCTTTTCCAAAGCAGCAGATTAGACTGTTGACGCATAGCAGAGAAAATGGACTATTCCCTGCCTATGAATCATGCTAATAACGTACGATTTTAAGCCAAAGAGGAAACAAGGCGAAAACCAAGTAAAATATTTTACATATTTTCGATAAGTATTCTACATGATCCAAAAAAAAAAAAAAAAAAAAAACAGAAAGATAAGCTATTAATAATAACTGCTAGATGTTTAAATTCGTTATATACTTCAAGCTAAGTATTATTAATGGATAAATGTAGTTAATATAATTGCTGTTATTACTCTGAATAATAATAATTTTCGATTTATCAAAATTAAACTCCAGCTACTGTTTTTCTAACTAATTAAAAATATTGTTTAGAGTGTTTTGATTCTGAATGAAAAGGAAATATGGGCAACTTTCCTGAAAGCAAACAAGAATACTATCAACAAATGCCATTGTGCTACAGCCCGATAATTTTGAAAATTTAATAATATAATTTATAATAATTAAGTTCCATAAAAGAGGCTGGAAAGATAGCCTTGAGGATAACTTCTTCCCAAATAACGAGTTTAGGTTTAAGGGGTCACCAGGAACTTTTTGCTTAATCCATTAATGTGCCATTTTGTACATTTGTCAAACAATACATGCATGCTAAGTCTCTTAACCTTGCTGAACCCTGAAGCTTAAATATGTAGTTTGTGCATCTTTAAAGCAATAATTTTAAATAAATCATATAATTTTGGAAATAGATGGCGCCACTATTAAATTATGGAACTTTTATGACAGATTGTTATATAGGACCGTAAACGTGTTTATACTGTTTAGTTTTGATTTAAAAGTAAGAAAAAAAGATTGTGTGTGTGTATATATATATATATATAATATACACATGATTATGTATGTGTTTATGTGTTATTTATGATTTTTTTATGAGTATATATACATACATATATGTACACACATTAGACATACAGTAGGCTCCTGTACAACGTGAGGGTATAGTTGGCAAATGAATACTACCATTTTATTTTTTAACACGTCTAATTTTATATCAAAGCAACCGCTTTATACAAAAAATAAGTCAACTGTTATTGAATAAATAGTTTGATATTCTAGAAATTTAGTGGTTTTATAAAGTAAACGGGAGTAAAATCATTGTACGGATGTCTACTGTATCCAAATTTTATTGTAAATATATAGTATATAGTATATTGCTACAATGATTGCAGAGTGCAAGAAAACAGATGATGAAATACATCATATCTGAAAGAACCAAACATATAGACATAACCAGCAATAGTTTTATTAGAGATTTGAAAAAATCCACAAAATTAACTTAATTATTATCCTTGAAATCCCGCATAACAAAAAAAATTGAAACTGATTTTAAAAAGAGAGTGATAATATATACACAGGGTCCGCAAAATGTCCTACACCGCCTCCTATGTCGAAAATGCGTCGGAATTTTAAAAATGGCGAAACATGTGTTCAATGAATTCGAGGGGGACCTTTTTTGTGAAAACATTTTGAGCCCGAGAGAAAGGAGGCTAGAGGGCCGCTAGGGAGGCCAACTTTAAAATTTCAAATGAGAAGGCATGTCTTGTGATACATCCCTAGAAACGTCTCTTCAAGACAATGAATTTGATATGAATAGTTTTGTCCTGAACGGAGATATATTATGAGTTTTTAGAGTTTCGAAATCTGGATTTTACACTTATGTTTCTCCTTCAATATTCCTCGTAGGATAAAGTTATTTATATCAAATTCACTCTCTTGAAAGCTCGTTTCCAGGTATGTATCATAGGACATATATCTTCCCATTTATGATTTTAAACCCCTTACAGTTTAACTTTTATTTTGAGAGAAACTAAAATTCTGTTCATTCTGTCTCTCAAAACTTTATGAATTTACACGATATTTGTTGGGATTTTCATATAAATAGCTGAATAGCTAAATTCCTTTCAATAATAAAAAAAAATAATAATAATAATAACACATAAAAATAATTTTTTTTCTTTCTCAGAATATATTTTTAACATTATATTGTAAAATTATATTTTTTTACTTTCTCTTACCCATATAACGGTAGAGAAAGTATTGTGTTTGAGTAAAAGTTTCGAAACTGAGTTTTGCTATATTTACACATCTCGAGGTTCCCTGAATCGAAAAAGCAATTTTTTAGAGGTTTGTCTGTGTGTTATCAGCATAACTCAAGAACAAATATTTGCAGGCAGTCCAAACTTAGTATACTAAATCTGTATCATATGGTAATGCTAATGTTATTGGAAACTTTTTATCAAAACCGATAAATCGTAGCTGACAAATCTTTTTATCCCGTTGTGTCTCGGGACATCCAAGAAAAATCAAATACATTACGTTTATGGGCGATATTTATTGCAGGTACAGTTTAACTCTTTTAGACTGCATTGAATGATCGAATATTTTTATAATCGAGATAAGTTCTTTAAACATTTTGTATGTCCCTGCAAACGAGCCATTTGTTCGATCTACATGAAACGTTTAAAGTAACATCCCTATGTGATAAATATTTAGAAAACTGAGTTTTGGCTTAACTCTGATATTTATTTTCGCAGTATGCTGATCACAGGCTAGAAACCAACCCGGTTTATTGTTTCAGGTAACCTCAAACGGTGTAATTGTATGATAAAACTCAATTTTGAAAATGTTATTCAACAACAATACTTCTTCTACCATATGAAGATAAGAGAGAGGGAAAAAAAGTGAGAGAGAGAAATAAAATACTTCTAGGGGAAATAAATAATATGACGCAATCGTATTAACCATTCTTAAAATTTTAACAACTGTTAGATATAAAACTTAAGCTGTATTAATTCATCTGAAAAATAACGCTACGAAAAGTTATCATCGAGATCTGAAAATTTCAATAGCAAACTGACTGGAAGAAAAAACTGATCAATGTTACTTTTTTAAATGTGTGCTTTCTTTTATAAATCTCATCGAACACTCGTCGCTTATGCTCTTGTATCGTGTTCGTTCTTAACCTTCTTTTTCTAAAGGAAATCTTGAAGAAAATCAATATAAAGTAATAGTTTCTGTTACTCCCCCCTTTTTTCATTTTGGATTTTTTTTTTTAATAAAATCGTTCAACCTCAGTACATGCTAAAAATATTTAAAATTTTTTCATACTTCAGCACGTTTAAATCTGCTGGAATCTTCCATTTTCTTTTGGAATGTTAAAGTTATTCAATATATCCACCACTGCGGAATAAGTTTCTTTAAATTTTTATTTTCGATATTTAAGTTCTGCTCCAATCTTATCGGGTATTGTTTCGTATGAAATCGAATTTTTTAAGAAAATATTCTAGGAAAAAACACGCAAAATTTTAAAATTCAATGTAAATAATAACACAGTATTAATATTAGTAATTAGCCTTGAGATTTTTATTATTTAAACATGCGTTCATTGTGCTTTGGCCAAAAATATATAAAGGGAATAAAGTAGTTGGTTTGTTGGTTTTTATGTCGCACTAGTGCTGTTCTATGGACTATTGGGTACAAAAAGTGTTATCATTAAACTGAAATTTTGTAACTGTTCATCAAAATGACATACTTAGAATCTCAGAAATGTTTTAAATGGTATAAGTAAAAAATGTCATACCACGAAAATAGGCATAAAATCAATTTTCTCACAAATAAAAAAATCGTGTTCGTAGACTGACTAAGAACATCTCGACAAGGATTTATTTTACAAAACAGTATTAAGTGTACTTTTTTTATATAGGAATTATTGCTATCGCTCGAATAATTTTGCTGCCGACTGTAGGTGCTGCGCTCAAAACCCATCAGAGTATATTCAAATAATTTTTAGTTAAATAAAAAGAAAAATGGTTTTATTATTTTTTGCAAAAAATAAATAAAAATAAATAAGTGAATTAAAGAAAAAATATTTTCTTTATTCATGATAACTACATTTCATTGTAGTACATCAAAGACATGGGGGTAACTCTTTTAACAAAATGGATGTGGGATTCTTTACCTCCAGAGCCCAGATTTATAAATATGTGTATAAAGGACTGTATATTTGTTCAGTTAGGTTCAGGGAGAAATGAAAAAGGTTAAGAAATGCAAATTGATGAATAGAAACAATTTTTTTTAATTGGTCGTTATGTCGGATCAACTGAAGCTGTATCTATGCCAACGCATTTTCACGAATGAACTTTCAATCAAGTCATCAAATCAGTGTCATTAGACTTGATATTAATTTACCGTATAGACAGAATGTTTCCTTTCGAGAAGTCACAAGAACGTCAAGCAATTGAAAATGCAAGACAAACAAAATTATTAGCATTTTTTGAAATGAATCGATCAGATCCATCAGCACGTGAATATATGTATACTTATTGAAATTCCTCTACATTATGTGTGGGAAAATTTCTGAAAAAAATAGAAGAAGAGGAGGCGTGGTGGGTGATAAAATCATTGCACGCACGTATGTAGTATCACCAAAAGAGATCGAACTTTTCCATTTATGATTGTTTTTATTACATATCTGTGGTCCAAAAATCATTGAGGGTGTTAGAGCATATACTGAAATTATACACACTTCTTTTATTGAAGCATGCTATGCTCGCGGCACTGCTTCAAATGGTAATGAATGGCGCAAATGTTTAAATGAAACAAAAGATTTACATTCACCATAAATAATGCGAAATTTATTTGGTTACATTTTGCAATAAATGTGCCAGCCAATGCATAGGCGTTATGGAATGAACTTAAATTATATTTTAGTGAAGATTTTTTGAGAGTTTACAACAAAAAAAAAAAACATCCTTTAATAGAGTTCTATTAGAAATTGAAGATATTTTGAATGTTTATAATTTGTCATGTCAAAAACTTGGTTTACCAGTTTCCACATATCCGCTGAGAATAGAAGAAGGAAATTATTTTTAAACAATAGAACAAGAGTTCCTGATTTGTGGGCGTTATGAAACTGCAAATGTTGAACATGTAATCTAATTGATCATGTGATGCGCGAAGTTTTGCATCATAATACTGGATCTTTTTTTTTTTTTGAACCGCTTATTTAGGTTGTGACAAAATATTTACACAAACAGCAATCATTCATAAATTAAATTTGCTTAATCTTTGTTGTATTGCAACAACGTTCAGTGGCATCAATTCTATAACTTGGAGATAGAACTTTACACAATGTGTTTAAATTGCCGAAACCTATTTTGGAACATTTTGCAGTAAATATTACCTCCAATAATAGCTATGAACGTTACATAAATTCATCATCATAGATAATTATTGATGATGTCGTTTTGCAAGTAGTGAAAATCATAGATAGATTATTGCAGGATCTATGCGATGAAAATGATAAACATAAAAGTTACCTCCAAATGATAAACATTTAGAGGGAAAACGTTATTTCTGTGCCGTGATTTTTGACAAACCTTACGAGTTATCCCACATGGATCACGTGCAACTTTAATTGAAAATTGTGTCACGGGTTAGCATAAATTTGTTTGTTTTCCTAAAATTACGTTTACTCAAAATATACGAAGTAAAATATAATTTGTCGAATTCCCGAAAAAAAAAAAAAAAAAAAAAAAAAAAAAATGGTAATGATGAAATCTCACAATTCCCTAGGTTGGGTGAAAATATTATTGAAATACCTCAGCAATTAATAGGGGATAAAAATAATATTATTAATGAGGTGTATGGAAATATTTTCGAAAACGTACACTCAGAAGTCAATTATTTTAGCACCAAAAAGTGATGATTGTACTTTTATGAATACCGATGCACTTAATCGAATACTTGGTGAACAAAGAACATATCATAGGCATGATAAAACAATTTGTGATGATGACAATGAAATTAATAATTATACAGTAAAGTTTTTGAATTCTTTTACTATTAGTCGTCTGCCACCACCAGTGACGTATCGTGAATGACCTTTTGGGTATGCTTCACTCGTGTAGTTAGAAACAGTATATTAAAATGCATATTTAACCATCTTATTGGTTAATTCGCTTATTTCGAGAAACAACGCAGATATCACGACATTTCAACAGTCAATCAGAAGAATGAACTTTTCATGATAATGAGGCTGTTTCTAGCCATTCGTATGGGCATACCCAAAACGTCATTCACGATACACCACTGGCCACCACATAAGTTAATATTTAAAGTTAATTGCATCGTTTCACTGATCAGAAACTTAAATACAAAGGAAGCATTAGTCAATGGAATAAGAATGCGTATCAAGTTGAGGATGCATCGTAATGCTATTGACTGTGAAGTTTTAACTGCAACCGCATGTAATAAGAAAATTTTGTTTCCACATAAAAATTTAACATATTCCGGTACTATCTCATGATTTAACTTGCAAAGAAGTCAATTTCCAAGTATACCTCAATTTCCAATTTTTTCCATTTGTAATGGCAATAAATAAGTCGCAAGGACAAACATAAAAAAAAAATAATGGAATTTTATTGAGACAGTCAGTTTTTACACATGCTTAATTGTACGTTGCAGTAAGTAGAGTTCGATCATCCAATGGTTTGGGATTTTATATTTCCGAATATAACGGTCAAGGGTATTTAGCAAACAGTGAAAGAGTTTTTACAAAAAATAAATAAATAAAATAAATAAAATAAAATAAAATAAAAATAAAAATAAAAAAAAAACATCTACACAGACATTTTTAATCATTAAATTCATTTTCAAACTATTTTAAGATCGATGGACAACATTAATTTTTTGAAGTTCTATGTTTTTTGTTTCAAGACAAAACATGTAAAAAATACGAAGCACGTATTCTTTATTTCATTTTTCATATTTTGTATTAAGATTTATTTAAATTTTATATAATTCGAATAGGATAGGCAAATTAACTGCGTAGCCTTGGCCGAACCTGGCCAGTATAGCAATAAAAAAAATAAATAAAAGCAAGTGTAAAAAATTGCATTATTGTCTTTTAAATATCTTTTAGCCAAGCTATACTTCATTTTTCCTATCTTTCGTAAAAATTATACCTCTGGGGGGTCACCGAAGTGGGAGAGCCATCCCATCCGTGGAGGATCAAAATTGTGATGACATGTCTCCGGACCACCTCTAGGAAGGAGACCGTCGTCAATTGTCCATTGCGCAGCACTAGTGCGACATAAAAACCCAACCAACCAACCAACCAACCAACATATTCGTATTTGTGAAATAACTCGAAAATTAATGCATAATGACATACTTGGACATGCTCGCAGCTGACATAATGGAACGAAATTAATATATATATATGCAATGATTAGGAGGTATACTCTTTGATAAAAGAACTTAAACATATAAAGGATTATGGTCGTATTTCGAACCATTGGGCGACTACTAGTTTATATAAATTACTGAGAGATAGAGAAAGATTATAATTATAGGTTGGTTGGTTGGTTGATTAGGTTTTACGTCACACTAGTGCTGCTCAACGGGCAATTGGCGATAGTCTGGGACTCATCCCTAGAAGTGGTCCGGAGACATGCCATCACCATTTCGATCGTACACGCAGATGAATTATAGGACATGGAGACTACATAAAAATAAAATTTTGTATCTTTTACAAAATTGATTTTGTGGATTTTCCAATGATTTGAAATTGTCACTTACTTAATTTTACACATTTTTTCCCCTCTGCGCATTTGTGAAGATAATAGGCAGGCTGTTAAAGAGATATTTTATAAAAATTAAAGAGAAATACAGATTATTAAGCACATATGTTTTCTTTAGATTAAAAAAATTAACAAAAAGAAAAGAATATATATATGTGAATTGCCTTACATTATTTGTGATGACATTTTCCTTATCAAATATTCAGTTGACATGTCTGATTGTGCATTTTATAGTTTGATATTTAATTTCTTTGTTCTTTATATAAAATCTTAATGGTCACAATCAGGTTTTCTAATTTATTATATTAATTTTGTAACTCAAATTTTAATTTTTAATTTATTATAAAACAAATAAGCAATATTTTTATTACTTAACAATTAACATAACGATAAAATTTTATTTTTCTCTTGCTAATTCTATTTCAAAAATTAGCCTTACTTTACATTATGCTGCAAAAAATATTCTCCCCTTACATATGTAAAAATTTATTGTAATTAAAAAAAATAAATTTTTGAAATTTTTCTTTGGATTAACAATTTAGAAATCACTTTTGAAGTTTTAAATTTGATATAGTTCTGTTTTTTCAGCTGCAGTTTTTCTTTTCTTTTCTTTTCTTTTTTAATATTTCTTTCATTAAAAAAATTCAGTGTTAATTAGCGTAAAATAAAATTACCCTAACAATAACTTTTACAAAAAAAAAAAAAAAAAAAAAAGAAAGAAAAAAGATATTTGCAAATTATTTTTTTTATAAAATGGTTAATTTTTTTAAATTACTTATTTTCTTCCTTTCTTTTTTGAAACTTTGATTTCATAAAAAGTAAAGAAATAACTTAATCTTTAATGGAAAAACTTCTGTAAAAAAATTTCATATTTAATTTAAGCATCAAAAGGATAAGAAAAAAGTATTTTAACGTTCACATTTCTTTAGAAAGGAAACAAATATTTCTTCCATTACATCAATATTATCGCTTTCTATTGTTAACACACACGCAGAAATGCATGTGAACCTTTTTTATGACTTCATATTCTACTGGGCGTTATATTTATATATTATATCATTATTTTTGTCATTGCTTCTGTTCGTGGTATAAATGAAAATATCTAATACAAATATTTGCTATTATCTAAACTATAATATCATTATTATTATTATTATTATTATTATTATTTAATGTAAGTGAATATTATATTAATTTTCAACAAGTTTAATAACTAAAATTCTAAAAGTAATATCAATGGGTTAAAATTACAGATGTGTAAATAAAGCTATTCTACGTCAATAATTTCAAATGTGTTATCTTAAAAAAAATGATTGAATAATGTTTGTATTTGAAAATATATGTATGAGTGAAATATTTTGAAAACTTAAAATTCTTACTCGTACACATAAATATTTCATATTAGCATATATTTTTTATTTCGTCATTGATGAAATCCATCCACGTGTTAATTTTTATGTTGCATAATAAGTAAAAAATGAAAATTTGAGTTACAAAATTTAGTAGAAATTATTAGAAAATGACTTTTAGATTACGACCTTTAAGATTTTGTACAAAGTACAAAGTACGTTGAAAGTAAATATAAAAGTACTAAGCACAATTAGACGTGAAAACTAAACAATTGCATATACTCACTGTTATATTTAATACATATTTCTATAAAATGTTTGTATTTTTTCGTTGATGCGTACTTTTTATAACTTAATAAATCAATTATTAATATTTAATGTAACGACATTTTAGCTATATACTTTATATTGGTAAGTGTTTGTTATACTTTTATTTTATTTTATTTATTATTATTATTATTACTAGCTGTTGTGCTCGTTCTTTGAACGGGAATTTAATTATTATTCACAATGTATTATTAAAACTCATATTTATCTCAGTTGAAACTTAATATGATGATGAAGATAGGGGATAGATTATTATTGTTAATAAGTACAATTTGTAAATTTTCACTCAAAAATTTATCTATCTATATATTTTAATTTGCATAATTATTTGTGCACTGATTCGAACATAATTTTTTTCAACGTCTAAAAAACGTGATTTGTATTGCCGTGAGCGTTCCGAAAAACGGGTACAATAGCTAATAAATAAAAAGTCTCCAAGAGGGTTCCGTAATAAAGCTGCACCTTTTCTTCAATGTTCAACTGTATCGAAAATATATTAGTTTTTTATGCATTGAATTTTCCTCAAATACTGAATCTATGGCGATATTTGAATCCAGTATCGATAACAAGGAATCACTTAATATATATGAGCTATAAAATAGGGAAAATACTTACATTTTGGAACAGCTTTAAAGCACCACTCAGCGAAATTCTAAATTTGGCGCCGTAGTAGCTCGGTCGTTTCTCACTGAAGGTTTTTTCAAATGTAACTGTTATAGCCTCTTTAATTCATCGCCAAAATGGGACAAAATGTCAGCAAGAAGCAAACTGTACTAAAGCTGTGTCGAAGCCATTTAAAGAACACAGTTCTTTCTGATAAATTAATATTACTTTATACTTACAAATTACTTTAAATTAGTAAAAGTGAAAGTAGAAGTAATTATTATTATTATTATTATCAATATTGTTTTTGAATGTGAAAACGAATGTGAAATAACATATTATCTTTTATCCATAGACCTATTATTACAGCGGAAGGAGCATTGCTGTATTACGAGAATATAAGACAGAGTGTTAAAAAGGAGTAAAGAGTAACTGCAATAGCCCCATAAATTCATCGCCAAAATGGGACAAAATGTCAGTAAGAAGCAATCCGTACTAAAGCTGTGCCGAAGTCATTTAAAGAACACAGTTCTTTCTGATAAATTAATGTTACTTTATACTTACAAATTACTTTAAATTAGTAAAAGTAGAAGTTATTATTATTATTATTATTATTTATTTATTTATTTATTTATTTATTTATTTTTTTGAATGTGAAAACTAATGTAAAATAACATATTAACTTTTATCCATAGACCTATTATTACAGCGGAAGGAGCATTGCTGTATTACGAGAATATAAGACAGAGTGTTAAAGAGGAGTCGTCTGATTGCAGGGAAAGTTTTTTGACAATTATCACGTTATTAGCGATTATATGTTTTGAAAGTTTTTTTTTTTTTTTTTTTTTTTTTTAATTATTAAAAGATAAAGCAAGTAAAACTTGTGAAAAACATCATTACATTTTCTGCTTTTCAACTCATTTTTTCCCCATTTAATACAATAATCTAGATATAAGTTCCATAATTTATTATGATATCAATATTGCCTTTTTTTTTTTTTTTTTTTTCAGATAATACATGCAATTGTTATTTTTTAATTTAAAGAAATAAGTACAGCAGTTAAAAGCGCTTTACAAAACTAATTACTTAAAAAGCACGAAATAATAATAATAATAATAAAATCTTACCTGTGTAATGTAGATGAAACCTAAGTTACCTGTGTAATGTAAGAGATCCTCCTTATACATAACTTTTCTTACAGTTTTTTACAGAACATCTAATCAGTACTGCTTGCGATAAAATATGTTTTATGTACAAAAAATCTAACTTTTAACTTTTAAATGGAAGTATAATAAAAAGAACTTTAAAAAATAGGGGGAAATATCGTTTGCATAAGAGAATGCAGAGTTTACATCAAAAAGCAAAACAACGAATAAAAAGTTTAGTCTTTTTTTTTCCCCTCCAAATATAGTCATTTTAACGTATCTAAATACCTTGATAAAATTTTTAATTGGTTACAGAATTGTTTTTTGCTCACATATCTTTAAATCTAATTAAAATTTTGAAAGGATGGATTTCATTTAAGTTGGGTACAGACATACCCAGTTGGTACCCAGTTGAATATAAAACGTTCTGTATACCTCACCCTTCCCATGCCCGCAGAAAAAGTATTTTGAAATCATTTTGGGGTTCCTAATGTCTAAAATGTAAAGATAACGCATTGTTTTCCCTATTCAATGCGCTTTACTGACAAAAGCCTTATGGAGCATGCACAGGCGTTTTTTACCCATATCTCCAAATCGAATCAAACATTTTAAATTTTCGATATATATAATTTTAAGTTGGGTACAGACCTAAATTCTTCTCAAATGTCACTGAAAGCCGTCAAGTTGTTCTCGTGTGATACCCGGGCAAAAATAGCGTTACAAGCATACAGACACAACGACATACACACATAATTTTTTTTTAAGTCACTAGGGGGCTCTACCCCTGCTCGCTCCGCTCACCAACCCCCGAGGAAGGCTTTGCTTCCCCCCGACTCGCTTCACCCATGAGGCCCTGAGTTATTAACCCCTGAGGCTCTCTGCCCGTCTTCTTCTTTACCTTTCACTGAATCGGAAAATTAATACTCCATGAAACAAGGAAAAAATAATGTAAATATTCATATTCAATATCAAATTGAATTACATAACATTTAATACCATTTTTTAATGAAATAATATGCTAAAAATCAGTAATTTTTTCAGAAAAGAAAGAAATTTGTAATATCTAGACCATTTTGTATTACACATATAGTATATGAACCCCTTGGCGACATTTAAGTTTTTGCAATTATTTGGCGATGGATTTTCTGGTATAATTGCAAGTAAAAAAAAAAAAAATAGAACATTTTAATTAAATTAGAATAACCTTTTATAAAAATTAGAACCTATTTTTTGTAATGCCCGAACTTTTTACTATTGAATTTTTTTTTAGTTAATTTATGGCACTATATAACACTCTCTGTATATATTTATTGTACTGCTAGATAATAATTTTAGACATTCGAAAATATCGAAAAAGAGAAAAAGTTTATTATTATTATTTTAATTTGGATAAACCTCCTGCAACTTCAATTATTAATTCTTTTCGGTAGTTTTTCATTTTTCCGTCGAGGCGATAAAGTTTCCAAGAATGATATAACCGACGCCAATTATTAAGCACCTAAGAAAGAACAATTGTTTCAAAACACTTTGAACAATAAATAATAATAAAAAATAAAATAAAATAAAGAGACACGACCGTTTATTTATTTTATTTTATTTATTTCATATTTTTAAAAATTAAATTCTCTGAAGTTTTGCTTAAAGTTAGCTTTTAAAAGTGTTGTCCTATAAAAAGTAAAACATTCATTTTGTCAAATCCATAATAATGTATATAAATAAACTTTAAATTTGAAAAAAAAAAAAAAAAAAAAAAAAAAAAAAAATATAACAAGGAAACATTAAAAAAGTGTCATCTTTAAAAAGTATTGAAAAAAATATATGTGATTCTACTCTTCATAAAACACCAGAAAATGAAAAAAATATCGGCTGAAATTAATTACAGCGACCACAAAAAAAATATCAAATTAAGCATATTTGGCGATTTCCTACGGCTAGGCAATTGAACAAGGAGAGGGACGCCGCTCATCACTCTTGGAGCGATTTTGAACGCTTCTATGGCGATCTCTCCATTTATTGAAAAAAAAAAAAAAGTTTACAAAAACGCCATGACTTGATTTTGAGTACTTGGCGGAAAAGCAAAACACGGTTCTGTTCGTACACGGCAATCTCGGTGCTGGCAAACGTATCGCCTAACAGCGCTAAATCGCCAAATATGCTTAATTTTGATAATTTTTTGTGGTCGCTATAATTAATTTCAGCCGATTTTTTTTTTCATTTTCTGGTGTTTTATGAAGAATAGAATCACATATATATTTTTTAAATACTTTTTGAGGATGACACCTTTTGAATGTTTCCTTGTAAGTTACAAATTTACTTTTAATCCATAAATGTATTGCTATCGCCAATAAAGTTTGCTTGGCGAGATTTGCGCCGGTGAAATGACAAATATCATCTCTACTATCTACTTCAACAAAGAATAAAATCTACTTGATTCATTACAAGAAATTTAGGTGATGAATTTTTTTCTTGCCATAATTAGAAATATGAAATGTATCGTGGAAATGTCTAATTCTGTAATGTTAAAAAATTATCAATGCTAAAGAAGCAGATTTTTTCATTTATAATTGAGTTTGAATTTAAATCTAAATATTTTTGTATGCCAAAATATATCCGAAGTATTTTAAAATATGTTTTTAAATGAAAAAGATACACTTTGGTGGCAAAAAGAAACGCGGCCAGTTATACAGACACGATATTATTTCCTTATACACAAAAAAAGAACACATAATAAAATTTAAAAAAAAAAAAAAAAACATAAGATATTGCTAGTAATAAAATTAATTTTCTAAAAGTAGAAAAAAAAAAAAAAAAAGGCTATTTGCGGAATTTTATGTTATTTTTTACACTAGTGATAATATTTTTTTTTCCCTGTGGAGAATGACGTAATTGGGGAAAATGATGCAATAAGAGAAATCATTTCTTTAATGGTGAATAGAGTACCTTTATAAACTCGACGTTTTCAGTTAATAACTTCGTTAATTAAGATAATACAGATTTCTAACTACCTGAAATGCCTTTCTCGAAGTATTCGGAACACATTGATACCTCTCATGATGCAGAGAACTTTGCTCTCCGCGAGAAGATGCTGTCGCAGACAAAAAAAAAAAAAAAAAAAAAAAAAAAAAATCACGCCAGCAATAGAAACTTTTTAAGCTATTGTATAGCTTTTATCGCGGGCTTTGAGCGCGGTGACCGAATTGAAAAATTCCGTAACGAAAAAAAAAAACCTAACACAGTTCGGCAAACTTCGGTAGACTTCGGCTTTACGAAGCTCGCACGGATCGAGACGAGCTGCTCCGAAATCGGACGAATACGTAAGCAGCTGTTTGTGAGAAAGTATATAGGTGTATAGGTATGTATCATCTATGTACAACAGTGAATAGCTGTACGCGTAAAATTTGTGTATAAAATACAACAGATAAAACTTGAATATCCCCATTCGACTTGCAGGACTTTAAAACCTATTAAATACCTTTTCTCTATTAAAATTTGTTTTCTTATAGGTCACCACGCTCAAAAAAGGTAACTTGAATTAATATCAAAGAAAAAACTGGAATATCCCCATTCGACTTGCAGGCCTTTAAAACCTATTAAATACCTTTTCTCTATTAAAATTCGTTTTCTTATCGGTCACCACGCTCAAAAAGTGTAACTTGAATTAATATCAAAGAAAAAACTTGAATATCCCCATTCGACTTGCAGGCCTTTAAAACCTATTAATTACCTTTTCTCTATTAAAATTTGTTTTCTTATCATTATTGTTATCTTATCATTATTGTTATCTTATTCATTAATATCAAAGAAAAAACTTGAATATCCCCATTCGACTTGCAGGCCTTTAAAACCTATTAAATACCTTTTCTCTATTAAAATTTGTTTTCTTATCATTATTGTTATCTTAATTATTAATATCAAAGAAAAACCTTGAATATCCCCATTCGACTTGTAGGCCTTTAAAACCTATTAAATACCTTTTCTCTATTAAAATTTGTTTTATATCGGTCACCACGCTCAAAAAGTGTAACTTGAATTAATATCAAAGAAAAAACTTGAATATCCCCATTCGACTTGCAGGCCTTTAAAACCTATTAAATACCTTTTCTCTATTAAAATTTGTTTTCTTATCGGTCACCACGCTCAAAAAGGGTAACTTAAATTAATATCAAAGAAAAAACTTGAATATCCCCATTCGACTTGCAGGCCTTTAAAACCTATTAAAATACCTTTTCTCAATTAAAATTTGTTTTCTTATCATTATTCTTATCTTATCATTATTGTTATCTTATTCATTAATATCAAAGAAGAACTTGAATATCCCCATTCGACTTGCAGGCCTTTAAAACCTATTAAATACCTTTTCTCTATTAAAATTTGTTTTCTTATCGGTCACCACGCTCAAAAGGTTTAACTTGAATTAATATCAAAGAAAAAACTGGAATATCCCCATTCGACTTGCAGGCCTTCAAAACCTATTAAATACCTTTTCTCTATTAAAAATCTTTTCTTATCGGTCACCACGCTCAAAAAGTGTAACTTGAATTAATATCAAAGAAAAAACTTGAATATCCCCATTCGACTTGCAGGCCTTTAAAACCTATTAATTACCTTTTCTCTATTAAAATTTGTTTTCTTATCATTATTGTTATCTTATCATTATTGTTATCTTATTCATTAATATCAAAGAAAAAACTTGAATATCCCCATTCGACTTGCAGGCCTTTAAAACCTATTAAATACATTTTCTCTATTAAAATTTGTTTTCTTATCGGTCACCACGCTCAAAAAGTGTTACTTGAATCAATATCAAAGAAAAAACTTGAATATCCCCATTCGACTTGCAGGCCTTTAAAACCTATTAAATACCTTTTCTCTATTAAAATTCGTTTTCTTATCAGTCACCACGCTCAAAAAGTGTAACTTGAATTAATATCAAAGAAAAAACTTGAATATCCCCATTCGACTTGCAGGCCTCTAAAACCTATTAAATACCTTTTCTCTATTAAAATTCGTTTTCTTATCGGTCACCACGCTCAAAAAGTGTAACTTGAATTAATATAAAAAAAAAAAAAACTTGAATATCCCCATTCGACTTGCTGGCCTTTAACACCTATTAAAATACCTTTTCTCTATTAAAATTTGTTTTCATATCCTTATTGTTATCTTATCATTATTGTTATCTTATTCATTAATATCAAAGAAAAAACTTGAATATCCCCATTCGACTTGCAGGTTTTTAAAACCTATTAAATACCTTTTCTCTATATAAATTGTTTTCTTATCGGTCACCCCGCTCAAAAAGTGTAACTTGAATTAATTTCAAATAAACAAGTTGAATATCCCCATTCGACTTGCAGGCCTTTAAAATTTATTAAAATACCTTTTCTCTATTAAAATTTGTTTTCTTATCATTATTGTTATCTTATTCATTAATATCAAAGAAAAAACTTGACTATCCCCATTCGACTTGCAGGCCTTTAAAACCTATTAAATACCTTTTCTCTATATAAATTTGTTTTCTTATCGGTCACCCCGCTCAAAAAGTGTAACTTGAATTAATTTCAAATAAACAAGTTGAATATCCCCATTCGACTTGCAGGCCTTTAAAATTTATTAAAATACCTTTTCTCTATTAAAATTTGTTTTCTTATCATTATTGTTATCTTATTCATTAATATCAAAGAAAAAACTTGACTATCCCCATTCGACTTGCAGGCCTTTAAAACCTACTAAATACCTTTTCTCTATTAAAATTTGTTTTCTTATCGGTCACCACGCTCAAAAAGTGTAACTTGAATTAATATCAAAGAAAAAACTTGAATATCCCCATTCGACTTGCAGGCCTTTAAAACCTATTAAATACCTTTTCTCTATTAAAATTTGTTTTCTTATCGGTCACCACGCTCAAAAAGTGTAACTTGAAATTATATCAAAGAAAAAACTTGAATATCCCCATTCAACTTGCAGGCCTTTAAAAACCTATTAAAATACCTTTTCTCAAAAAAATAGAGTTAGATCATTGAAATTTGGTACATCGAGGTTTTCGATACCTACAAATCGATTGCGGATATTTTTGATATATTCTCATTGCGGATATATTTTCATTTATTCAATAAAAGAAAAAAATTGTTTTCTTATCTGTCACCACGCTCAAAAAGTGTAATTTGAATTAATATCAAAGAAAAAACTTGAATTAATATCAAAGAAAAAAAAATACTGCATAAATAAAATGAATAAATAATTATAATTGCATAAGTTGATAAAAAATGCTATGCAATAGCTTTACCGCGGCAGTCCTCGAGTGCCACACGTATTTTTTTTTTTTAATATATAGAGATTTCTTGCTTTCATGGTGTGTGAAAGGTGAAGATATCGCAAAAGTTTTTGATTCTGACAAATTTACAGATGAAAGTGCGATTTTATTAATATAGATTATTTTCTTGAGGGATTATGTTATTCAGTCAATAACATACGTTTCTTAAAAAATTCTTTTAAAGGAATACGAACGCCGGGTTTTTCTCTTTTCAATTTCATTAATGCAAAAACGAATTGAGACAACAACAAATATTATTCTTCTTTAATCGAAACTATATTTTCTTGAGTATATAAGCTGAAACATAGCCAAACATTCATTTTATCTGTCTAATTGAAAAGGTATATGATTTCTTTCATCGGTTTTCCGCAATAAATAACGTAAGATAAAAAGATATATATTTAATATCTCCGTATTTTATTTAATCATAACACGATTTTACGTAAAAGTAAATTTTAGTTGATTAAGCTTCTTCTTCTTTTTTTTTTTTTTTACGTATTGATTAATGGAAGGGAAAAAGAGAGGCTTTTCATAAATATGTTAGTATTAAATATTTATTTTATTTAGTTATTTATATGAATCGAAAATAGATAATAAGAAAAATCAGTTTATGAAATATTTATTGCTCCAAATATTTAAAATTAACAGCCATAATATATATATTATGTATATTATATATAATATACATATATATATATATATATATGCGTGTTTCTTTTAAAAGTATTTTTATATGGCTATAACAAGAAAAATAATGCTATTCGAATGGTAATATCCGCAATGGTAATATGTACTATATATTCTTAATGGAAAGGCCAGATTAATTTCAGTAACCAGGACAGGATTCGAACCTGAAACTTTTGGCTTTATGTAACAATGATCTAACTAGTCTCTTTTACACTTATCAGCATGAAAATTGACATTTTGCCAATGAATATTTTTGCAAATTTTTATATAAAACGACCTCCTGAATCCGAATATGACGGCCATTTTGCCGTACCATCCACCGTTTTTTGGGGACGACCCACTATTTTTACTACTTTTCTGTACTTTTATGGCTATAAATTTGATTTATTGCGGAGAAAAGAAATATTTTATCTGTTAAATATCTTCTGATGGCCTAAAGAGATGAAAAATTCTACAACATGAACATTTGCAGAAAGGGGAAGATTTAAGGGGGTATTTGCCACTGAAATTATAAGTTATATTTTATTAATCAATTATTATTATCACTTATTATATATCATATATTTTTTACTTTTAAGAGTTAAAATAATTATTTCCATTCTCTAAATCAAACTCATGGCCATAAAATTACCGAACAGTGATAAAAGTTGGGGGAGGAGGTGACGTCCCGAGAAAACGGGGGGTGATGGGACAAAATGGGTGTCATATTCGGATTCAGGAGGTTATTTTACATACAAATCAGCAAGAATAGTATCAGGGCTCGATTTTGTTTTTCAGCGTACTCACATCTGCTCAACATACTGTCATTAAGGGCTTGTAATTCCGATATGTCTAGTGAGAAAAACTTTCTCATTCAGACATAGTTTCGAGTATTTTTAACTGAACTTTATTTTACGGTATTTTAGATAGCTTAAAACAGAAGATTTTATGTAAATATTGTTAACTTTACCATTGTTATGTGAATGTAATGTTATTTTTATGCGAAGTAATGGATCCACAAAAAAAAAAAATGTTAGCAAAGTTTGTTTTGATAGTTTTAGCTAATATATATTATTTTTGGTGTTCTAAAACCGAAAATAAAGCCATTTTTTCTCCCTACCACGTATAGATCTTTGCCAATACAGGATGTCGACTGACACAATTTCTTCATTTTTGGTAGTTTCTAGTACGTTTCCGTGATTAATTATAATTAATCATGGAAACATGCTAGGAAAGTTACCATGTAATTATATTGGTGGAAGAGTCACGAAAGAAACAGTGTCGATAGAAACCCTGTCTTGACGAAATTCTATATGTGATAGAGAAAAATATGCTTCAGTTTTGGTTTCAGAAAACCAAGAAACGTAAAGAACAGCCAAGATTATGAAATCAAAATTTTAGATGTAGATCTATGTAACCAATGTGAAAATGGTTCAATAATACCTTTATATCATTTAATTATTTAAATTACAGAATTTACTCTCAGTATTTTAACGTATACTTTTATCATTTGAAGGTATTTTTATATTATATTAACTATACATAATAGATTAGTTTTATAATTTAACCATACCTTTTCAAAATTTTAAGATTTCATATATAAAAAAAAGCATTTACCTGAAAAAAAAAACAAAAAAGTTATAATAAACAATTTTATCCTTTACACGACAGATGAGTTATAGGTAATTTATAAAACTTACACATTGATACAGTGTTCTATTTTCAGATAGTTTGAAAAAAGGAAAAAATAGAAACTCCAGAGTTTTGGAAAGATTTATCCTTATTGATACTTCCACAGCTGATATCATACAGCACTCAGACGTACAAAGATTCTTTGGATAAAAAAAGACTTTTCAAATATAATATGAAAAGATTGAATTGGGCTTAGATAACTCTATTTGTCAAATGCTACATAAGAAAGGTCGCTGAGGGCTTCTATTTGATATTTTTTGAAGAAAGAATTTATTTTCTGATTTTTAAATATTTTAGACTTCATAAGTATTGCAAAAAATCTATTTTTAAGGGTGCACATTTGCAAGTTACAAATATATAGAATAAGTAGTACTTATATGGTATAAATGTACACTGTTTTGCCTTATGAAGATGGTCTTATTTTAAAAAAATAAATAGATTAAAATTGTACATGAAGCAGAAAAAATATGCTGATTTAATTGAATGGCTGTATAATCTTAATATAAGTTTCTAGTAATTTTTTCAGAGCAGATAGGATTTGCATGGTTTCACAGGTTAGTTATAATAATGCATATTACTTAGTACCAATGTGACGGTAGAATTTCATGTATGCGATACAAATATCGTAATTATTTTAAAGCCTTTTTTTTTAAATAATTTATTAAAAAACTGAAAAGAAAAAAATCTTATAACAAAGCAATTTAATCAAACATATTTATATTTATTTGTTTTTTAATCATCAATGTAAAATATACAATAATTGTTACTAAAGTTCGCATTAAGAAAACACTAGCTGGAACCCGTCGAATTCGACGATCACTTTATTGACAGTAATGTTTCAAAAATCGTTGCACATTATTTAAATGTATTTCATGTTAAAACATCTAATATAGTTTACGACATTTCACTTAAAAATAGAAAGTCGGAAAAATGATTACAAATAGAAATACTATATATGACATCACTTTCTACAAAGTACTGTCAATGTGACGTCAACCTGACTCCAAATAAACAAATGCTATCTTTCATTTTCTATTTCGTTTAATACTAAGACTATAAGTTAGCTGACCCGTCCGGCGATGCCCGGGCCCATGATACCTTAAATGAACCTTAAATTTGTATTATTTTATACCTTTATCTCGATTTTGTTTGAATTTCTGTTTTTAAATGAAAGCATCACGGGAAAAATAATCATCTGTAACAAAACAATTACCTCGAACCAAACGAAACTCTGCCTTGTAACCCCGGTGCTTGCGGCAGCGTATACACGGGCCGCTAACAACATAAAAAAATTCCCAAAAATTAACCTGGAACCGAATGAACCCTCCCGGCAATGCCCGGGCCCGTGATAATAGCTTTAAATGAACCTTAAATTTGTATGGTTTTATATCTTTAACTCGATTTTGTTTGAATTTCTATTTTTAAATAAAAGCATTGTGAAAAAAAAAAAAAAATCAGCTGTAACAAAAAAAATTAACTCGAACCGAACGAACCTCTGACTCGTGTTACCATTGCCTGTGGCTGAGGACCGTATAGCAGGCATGCTACGCACAAGCTGCAAAATCCACTTTCCTCCACCAGGGAGCGCAGTATGTTGTATACGAACATCACCAATCGCCTTGAATTTCCAAGACCTTTCAAATAAGGTGTCACATGGTGGTGTCAACTGCAAAATCCTTTAGTTACACTTTCGACCGCCAGGGGGCGCAGCGTGTTCTATACGAACAACACCAACGGTCAAGAAATATCAAGACCTTTAAAATAAGTTGTAACATGATAGGGTCTACTGCAAAATCACCTAGTTCCATTTTTAACCACCAGGGGGCGCACTATATTGTATACAAACATCCCCAATCAACATGAAATTTCAAGACCTTTATCAACAATTGCCTTGAACTTCCAAGACCTTTCAAAGAAGGTGTCACATGGTGGTGTCAACTGTAAATTCTTTTAGTTGCACTTCCACCACCAGGGGGCACAGTGTGTTCTGTGCTAACATCACCAACGGTCAGGAAATACCAAGACCTTTAAAATAAGGTGCAACATGATAGGGACTATTACAAAATCGCTTAGTTCCATTTTTCACCACCAGGAGGCGCCCTATATTGTATACAAACATCCCCAATCAACATGAAATTTCAAGACCTTTAAAATGAGGTGCTACATGTGTGGGTCTAGAACGGATTTCCCTCTCAAACTAATTTCCCCCCTCTAAATCTACTTTCCCCCTTTTCACCCTTTTAAAATCAAAAATTCCAAAATCGCAGAAAGTGATTTTTTAGCATTCGAGTCTAGTCCCCCCCATGTACAATTTCTTCACCGTGAAGTATTTTGGAGCTGAGTTATGCTCGCCAACGTGTGTTAAACCCTGGGGGAACCGTTCGACATTTTTTATTTTTCTCTTTCATAACACATCTACAGATCAAGACCTTTTATTAGACACCTCAACCAAATTTTTACACCTAGCCGTTCTCTCAATTTAGTGCAGACAGACAAAAACACGTTTCAAATTAATATATAGACTTTACAAACACGTATTTAAAAAAAAAATATTAAAAACATTTTAAAAGCATATGTCATACGTTCGAAACATTTCGCTTTAACTTTAAAGCATCTTCAGGAATCACAAAACTATTTCTTTCTTGCAGCTTAAATATACTTAAATATTAGTTTACAGTTACAATTAAAAACATAGTTTGACATATTATTGAGCAGAAGTACTTATAACAGCATTCAACTTAGTAGGAAAATGATGAATTTGAGTTAAACATAGGCTTCGAGATATAGGTAAGCTGTCCATTGGCAGGAAAACATTTGAATAAACTTATAGTAGGAGCTATGGGAAACATAAGGGTGGAATCTTGCAAGGTCAACAAGGTGGTGACGTCGAAGTTAAATCTATATGAGTTATATGTTAATTTATGGTAGAGATTATTTGAAAGACGAACTTTGAAGCAGAAACCAGGGTGGAATCTTGCCAGGGTAGAATCTTGCAAGGTTAACAAGGTGGTACTGTAGAACTTATATCCATATGAGTGAGATGCCAAGATATGGAGTAGATTATTTGAAGAGTGTAGCAGGAACTATGGGAATTGAAACGGTGGAATCTTGCAAGGTCAAAAAGGTGATGTCATAGATGTTACATTCAGTTGAATTCATAGGAATAAGATACGTGTAAATACGTGTGAACTATAAATGAACTATATATGAACTATATATAACTACTTAATGAACTATATATTAGACGTGTTATTTTAACCACTATATCATTTAAGAGATAATATAAATTGCTACTAAAGATTAAGAAATATCTAAATGAATAAGAGAATTCTACAATATTTTGTTTAAAAAATCACCTTATATTTCCTTCTCAAATTTTTAAAATATCGTTAACGATATCAATAAAATTATTGAGTAATTGCGATAAAATTAAGGCATTTTCACTATAAATTGTGTTTGCTTACAAAGTTTTTATTCATCACGATCCAACATCAGCATTTTGATTCGTTTTCTTGGAAGCTGTATACAGAGTGGTTCGTAATTCTACATACTAACTTGAAGGGAAGGTAGTGAACGTAGTTAGAACTCATGATTACATATGGAAAGCATGGTCAGAAATTACAATATACGGAACTTATTAACATATTGCTTCGAGATATTTTATTATTCTGAATGTAAGTCCATCTTTTTGGTTTTCATCAAAAACGAGACATTATATAAAAAAAGGATTCATATTTAACCTCTTAAATACCGTCGGCGTATATATTCTCTAGTGACATTAATCACAATGATTTTCGAGGATAAAATTTAAATGACTGAAACACAAATACAAAAAATCTTTTTATTAAATGGTGTATCAAAAGGAGGCCAGGGTGGGGCACTATTCATAATAGGAAAATACCCCGACGACAATATATTAACAAATAGCATGCATTGTCATTTCTGATCACATTTTATCTATGTGATTATGATTCCTAACTATATTATCTATTTATCTCCAAGTTTATATGTAGAGTTACAAATCATCCTATATGAATAATTTAACTATTCCTAAAATTTTTAGAAAATGAATAGTTTAAAACAGATGGATATTTAACATATCTTCAGATTTTACTATTGTATGTTGTCCAATGAAATTAAAGAATTGTGATAGCTACTTATTTTTCGGTTGATTTTTATAAATCCTTTTTTAAAATGAACTTAAACAATTGATTTTTGCTGAAATCCAAGCTAAAAATTTCTACAATAGATTTTAAAGAGCGAAAATATTTTAAATAACGCATAAACTTAAATATGTATATTTATTTCAATGAAAAACTTCAATAAGGAAAAAATAAGTTTTGCCAGTAAAGTGTTTCTAATATCACCTGTATACAACAATTTTTATAGCTTTAGTTAATTTTATTTAACACAATAGATTGAGCTCGAAAAAAGAAAATAGTGACTGATTTTAAAGTGTTTCTATTGGGCAAATAATTCCTCATTTAAAATCCTTTTGTTACGGCAAAAGCTCTTTTCATTTCCTCTCGCTTCTTATTATAGCAGCCAGCACAAGCTTCACTTGCTTTTTGAAAAACAGTTTTTCAATTTCCTTTTCAACTTTGAAAAAGACTATTAGTTTCTTTACTTTTTTTCTCACATAAATATTTTAAATTCATTAGCAAGAAGCATTCAAAACGTTCCTGAATAAACTAATTTTAACTATTAACTTTAGTTTACTCTTCCTTTTTTCAGATTAATTTACATTTATTTAATACTGAGAACTGAATAATTTTTCTAGTAATGTATAATTTTTAACTGCATCACTGAGCATTATGCATAAATCTCACAATCTTTAAACAAGAAATCGTTAATTTCAGGCAAATTCAGTTTGTTAACTTCTTATAATTTGTGTAATTTTTTTATTTAATCTAATTCTTTTTTAACATCTTAAAAATGAATTAGGAATTCGACATAAATAAAAAAGATATTTTCTTCATTACATTGAAGCTAAAAAAAGTTTGAAATGCATTATGGTTTAAAAATGGGGAACAAATCAAATAAAAACCTCAAAAAAAAAAAAAAAAAAAAAAAAAAAGAGAGAGAGAGAGAGAGAGAGAGAAGAAAAATAATAAAAAATTAGAGCTTTCTTGCGGGAGAAAACTGGAAATTGTCAAAATTTGAGAACAGAAGATTAAATAAATAAAGGAATATCTTCTGTATTTTAAAATAAATTTTGGAACTGAACAAAAATGAAAGAATTAAGGACGAAATAAATAAATTCATTTCTCAATAGAAGAAGGAGCTTGATGTCTGAGTTCTCTTTAAATGGCCGGTATTTTGAAACAATATAGTGGATCAAGTTGATAAATGTGTCGTCAGTTGCAAAACTCACCAACTCCTTGAAATTGGAAAATCTGTTTATTCAGATTTTTTCAGTTCTAAGTAAACGTTTCCACCATCTAGAAACAAGAAACCATACCTTGAAGGTCAAATCCCTGTGTTATATGAGTTTGAAAATCACGATGTGCCGCAAAAACAGTCATATTCTAAGGCCGGTGAATTTCAAACCTGGTCATCTCTATATCCGTAAGATCACGCTTCTGCTCCACCCCATTACAGCAGCTCACTTTTTGATTAGGCAAGTGTTGTTGTGTTTTATCTAGCCTCCAATTGTTATTTTTTGGTGCACCGAAAGTTTCTAATGATTCAGTTTCGTGTTTCCTTCGACTATGGGTCCATCGACTATGGAGTATTAGTATTCTTTCGTCTATTCGTGTTTGTAGACAAAGTATCTTCTAATCGATCAAAGAAGAGGAAAAGTGACCCTACGACGTGGAAAAGGAAAAAAGCCAAAAGTTCAAAGGTGATGCACTATCATTTTGTAACAATACAGTATTAATTAATAACATGATAGCAACATAGTTAACATATTATGCTTAATTAATCATCATGATGATTCCATCATAATGAACTGTTAAAAATGATTTCTTAAAAATGAGCTAAATTGTCTCAAAATAACTCCGAAACAATACAGGTTGATTCAAAATTAGTGTGACCAATTTTAAAAGCATGTAACTATTTATGATAAATTTTAATCTCTCTACCACCAGTTTTATTTTAGATGTGAGACGTTTAAATTACCAATCTAGCTATTTTTGTTAGTGGGAGTAAATTATGGCTCCGAAATTAGATTCTGAAACCGAAAACGAAATTTTAAAGCTTTTGAAGGATGGTTGCTCATATTTTGCAATAAATAAAACATTTAAAAATCAGAAAAGATATTTTTCTAATGGATTACTATCTAAACTTCGAAAAGAAATAAAATTTAGCAGGCAATCAAAAGGCACGGGAAAAAAATGTGGACGAAAGGAAGTCCTTGATGAAAAAGAAAAAAAGAAGCTGAAAAGCCTTATCGCTGTAGAAAATCCTTTGCCTCATAGAACTTCAACAGAGAAACTACAGGTATCCCAGTCGACAATTTGTCGTCAGATAAAGTAAATTGGCTATAAAAAAGTAAATAAACCAGTCTGTCATCAAATGTCTGCAAAGACCGTAGAGAAACGAAGAAAGCGTTCTTGGCTTCTGTATTTAATGTTACACAAAGATAGATACAAAACATGGATAACTTCGGATGAATAACTCTTTTATCTGTCATCCACAACTGGCAAAACGAAGATATAATATATTTCACGCGAAAAGTGTCGCAAAGACGCAACTGTTTTGCAAAAGGCAAGTTGGCCGTCAGGTGTTGTATGGATGGGAATGCCCTCTCGAGGCTTAACAAAACCATTTTTTTTGTAGAACCAAAGGCTAAAATTGATACCAAAGGCTAAAACTTTGGGAACAAAGTTTTGAAGCATATGGTCAAAGAAAGTAAACGTCTTTACCCTCAAAGAAACTTTGTTTTTCACCAAGATTCTGCACCAAGTCATACTGCAAAATCACCTATAAAATGACTGAAAAAAAAAAAAAAAAAAAAAAAAAATTCTTCTTCCTGAGAAATAGCTACCATTATCCCTTGACTATGCTCCTTGCGATTATTTTTTATGGGGATACGTAAAAGAACAATTAATTAGACGTAAAGTAAGAACACTTCAAGGACTTCAAAAAGCAATCAAAGAGGAAATTGGAAAAATACCTCTAAAAATGGTCTAAAAAGCTCTTTTGGCTTGGCCTAAACGTTTACGGAAAGTGTACTATGCTAAACAAAACCACACTGAAAATTTCATGTAAATAACTTAATTCTATAATAATTTCTGATGTTCTGAAATTGGTTACACTAATTTTGAATAAACCTGTATATACTTAAATTTGAAAACCCATGTACTCATTTTTGAGTATATTGACATGTCAAACATGGGGATATTGGGATTCTTTTTGGTGAACCCCATTTTTGAGCATGTCAGTATACTCAAAAATGAGTACATGGGTTTTCAAATTTAAGTATATATTGTTTCAGAGTTATTTTGAGACAATTTAGCTCATTTTTAAGAAGCTATTTTTCACAGTATATGTTATTAATTTAATAACCTACCTATGATGATTCAGCAGGCGACAGCGACGACTTTATATAAGTTTGTTTACAACTTGAATGATTTCCCGCTGTATGAAAGACTAGCTCATGATTCAGGAATTTAAGACCGTTTGTGATACATTTTCATAGTTTTCTGGAGTTAATTTTTTGTTATATATATATATATATATATACACATTTTAATCATATAACAGAAATCAGTTATTTTTTAATAAAATTTAATTCAACAAAACCTTTTGTGCATTTGAACTTTAAAAATTCATTATTAACATTAAATTTAGCGAAAATTAAGTTTTGGTTTGTTGAAGTATCGTCCATCTCCAAAGTAAGTTTCAGAAGTGGCTAAGTCAAAAATAAAAACTTGAATAACCATCTTGCTTTACGATCCCCTGCCACTTTATTTCAAGTTTTCAAACATCTGCCCTGACGACTATTAAACTAAGGAGTTTGGGTTCCAATCTTATTTTGGCTAAGTATAGCAAAATATCAGCTGTTCCCAAAAATTTTGTTTTATGGAGATGACTGATTTTTCAGTTTGACGACACAAATAAACTTGGTGGCACAAATAAACTTTATATGAGTTATGGACATATGGAGTTTCATGAAAATCGGTTCATAAATATACGTTTTTTTTATATGAGTTATATTTTTTAAATTACCTTAGTAACGAAATGTAGATCTATTTTATTGTCTCGCACAGGTCAGGTAAACTTGATCCTTACCGGATCTGCAAGATGACTTTTAATTTGCAACGCGGACCTAATTCGAAGCTTCTGACTTGCAACCTGATCCATGATCTGAAATAAAGTATTGTTAAATTTATGTTATAAAATAAACTGAATTAAAATTCTGCTACTCAAAATACTGTTATATTATTGATTAACAGTACGTATGCCGAATTACAAACAAACTTCAGTGTGAATATAATAAAATTTCAATTATATTAAAACTATCTTTTTAAAAATTCAATGCTGCAAATACTTTGCCAGTATATAAACAAAATAAAATAAAGGCAATTTTATGTAAGCTAATTTTATGTAAGTACACTCGATTTTATTTTATTTAAAAAATAATAACATTGCTTTTTTAATATATTTTTTTATTTACATAATTATAAACTGAATATTTAAGAAGTTAAATGCATAGAAAATAATCTGGTGTGTAATTCACGCTATTTTCTTTTATTCTTCTAGTTTTAGAAACTGTTTTATAAATATTGTATTTTTCTTTATCGCCATTCACAAAACATGTATGGTTGTTATTAAATTTAAAAATTCTTTCAAATTATTCAAAAATTTTCATTTACAAAAATTCACCAATCTTAGTCAAACTTTTGAAGAAATATCCTCATATGATTTTCAAAATAATAATTATGAACTTACATTATTTATTTGCGTATACGAAGCTAATAACAAACATAAAGTCTAATCGCTAAAAATCCATTTCCGTAATCATGTAACCTCGAAACACATAATTATAGAAAAAATGCCCCGTGTCGATAATCGATTATAATATTTTGTCTACGAGAAGAATAAGTGAAATATGAATAATTCATAAGCAATTTCTTTAGACAAAGTACAATTTTTTGTAGAACATCCATCAAGTATATTCATTAGAAAAGAATGTATATTCGCTTAATTTTAGATACATCTGTATATTATCAGTACTTCGTATACGAAACATATTGTATACTTAAATTAAGCAAAGTGGGAGAAACAAATAACAGTCATTTAAAACGTACTTCGAGGAGTTTTCAGATATAGCCTCTTATAAATCCGAATTATTTTGTGTGATACTGTAAACGGATATACAATTCTATTATACCATATTATGTATAAAATATGCTTTGGTGTTTGCAAGAAATATATGTTTATTTTATTTTAATTAGTACAATAAAGTTAGACTTTACTAACAAAAAATTTCACCCCAAAACGTAATGTATTCGAACATTTTTTAACGTACCTTATACTAACTACTTGTTTGATTATAGTAAAAAAATTCAAGTAACATCTCTACATGATAGATATTTAGAACACATGGTTCAAGCGTTTAGCTAATATTTGTTTTTGAATTAAGTATGCTAATAACAGACAGAGAGACACACACAAAGACAAATTTTCTGATTCAGGCCACCTCATAACGGGTAAATATATCAAGAATTCAGTTTCGAAAATTCTGTTTCCCAAAACACTATAGCCCTACCATACATGGGTAAAAAAAAGTAAAAACATTATTTCTTCATGAAATTTGATAAACTGTACTTGTATCCTTTTAACAATATATAACTTGATTAAAACTAGGTGGACAGATATGAGTAATTAAAACAATGTTTTAGAGAGAATGAGAAACGGCTGATCGTAAACTATCCGAAACTTATGAATAAATAAGTGAAAGAGAAACATTTATGCATGTCCTGAAATATTATCTTTCCGGAAGAATTGCCTTAAAAGGTCATGTCAATTATATTTAGGTAAATTTAGTGAACATATCAGGCACCGCTCTGAATGATATTACGGGCATTTAAACATACAGAAATGTATGTAAATCCTTAGGTTACTATAATTAAAAGTAGTTTTACTTTTAATGTAGTATTTTTACTTTCTTCTATATTCAATAGAAGAAAGTATTGGATTCGCAAAAACTTTCAACCTCGGGTTTTTCATGGATTTACGCGTTTTGAGAGCTGTAGAACACGATTTGACCTTTTTTAGAAAATGTCTGTCTGTCTGTGTGTGTGTGTGTGTGTGTGTGTGTGTGTGTGTGACAAAATTTTGTGGCAACTGTATCTCAGGAACTACTGCACAGAATTTCATGCAAATTAGTATGTAGTTGCACCTTGACATAAATTAGTGCCTATCAACTTTTGGTAAAAATTGTCTTACAGGTTGCATTGCCATCCCGCTTTTCTAAATTTTTAACATGGTGGTATAGGACAAAATTTTGTATAAATGTGCATAAAGAGAATTCCATACATATTACAGGTCACCGTCTTGTCGTACAAGCTGTATAAATTTCAGTGAGTCTAGCATTTGTAGATTTTTACAGGGACACAACGAACATTTCTTTACCACTATGGCCTATGGGCCCAAATTTTTGAAAGTTCAATAGCGTCCAAACGTCTTATTCTATTAAGTTGAAAAATTATACACATGTTATCACCGTTGCACGAACTACACTGATTTTGGTGAATTTAGCACGTATAGTTTTTTTTTATAGGGACACAACGAAAAATTCTTTATCATTATGGCCTATGGGTTAAAGTTCGATGGTGTCTAAACGCTATATCCGATTGAGCTGAAAAATTTATATGCATGTTATAGATCACCTTCAAACAAGCTGTATCAATTTTGTAGAATATAGCACTTATAGTCTTTTTACAGTGACACAAATAAAGATTACTTATCATTGTGGCTCATGGGCTCAAATTATTTAAAGTGCGATAGCGTCTGAACGCCTCATTCGATTAAGCTGAAAATTTATATAGTTGTTATAGGTGACAGTCGCACGAACTGATTTTTGCGAGTCTAGCATTCATAGATTTTTACAGGAACAAAACGAATTTTATTTATCATTCTAACCCATGTTTAAAATATTTGAAGGGCAACAACGTTAATTTAAAGAACATTCTACAACATTGAAAAAAAAAAATACTTATCTACCTTATTATAATTTTCTCTTTTGTTTACTTAATGACATCTCTTACTTTATTTATACAATCGTTTACTTAAATCAATTACTTAATGTTCGGAAAGTCGAATGGAGTCACTACAGATTTTTTTTTGTATTGTTCTGTTACTGAAAATTTTGTCCAACGTATTTTTTCTATGTTATACGGATATTTTCTGATAATTGTACAGCCAGAAATTTTCTATAGGATTTTTTTTTTTTTTCACAGCTATACATTCAAATTATTTGATTTTTAAGGAAGAAAAATACTTGTTTGTTTAATACATTTTGTTATTTGAGTAATTTAAAACATAGTGTGTGTGTGTTTACAGTACGCGAATGCACTTAAATAGAATTATATACAATTTTAAAAACTTATTAGAGGGTGGTTAAATATTGCATAAATATATGAAAATTGATTGGAGTTGATCTTGTTAAATGTAATTTTTAAATTAACAAATTTCAACTGTCTCAATTTTATTATTATGATTTGATTTCTCATAATTTTGTGTAATTTCCTATATCTTATATCATTATATGAGCAATTCTTGTAAATTTGTACTAGCATTTTTAAAAACGATTTTCCCGAAATTCGCCTCATGAGGTAAGCTGGGTACGAAAAAATGATCTGGCTAACTTTCAACTTCGTCAAAAATCGTTTTCGTCGTTCAAACGAACGTCTTTTTGCTTTTACGGAACAATAACTTACGTAAATTAACTTCGAAAAATTCTAAAGTATTGTCGTTTATTGAAGTAACCTACGGTATATAGTTTCCTATTGAAAATGAAGTATGTAGCCCATACAGTTTGTTTACAGGAGCGTTCAAAAGATTCCTGATTTAAACATATCGTCAGTTTTATAAGAATTTCGAATGAAAAAGCTTAATTTTTGATAGAGGTTTATTTGGATTTTGTTATTGACGTGTAAATAAATGCATTTATTCCTACGTCAGAAAAAAAATAAAAATAAAGTGTAAATATGTCGTTTTTATTGGTATCTTATATTTAGTAATTTTTAAGCTATTCAAGCCTAGAGTGAAGATCTCAAGTACATAAAAAGATGTGAAAACTGATTAACCATTTTTAACAATATTGCCCGTATCAAAAGGAGTCTGCATCAAAAAAATGTATAGATGATCTCGAAAACGTCTTAAGTGATTTTAATGAAACTTGCCTTATATAATGATTTAGTCAAGGGAAAGCAATCTAATTAGGTTTTTACTTCGGTAAAAATCATTTGGTAATCATTAAACAAGTTCAACGCTGAAAATACTGGTATACTACTGTACAAAGTAGAAACAATCGAAAGTTCGTGGTTGAAAACTATACGTGAGCCAAATTGTATCAAACGACGACATTTGGACTGTTTCCCTTATGAAAATCCTGTTTATGAGGTAGTATATGCTAACTACTCACATACTGAACTTCGTCTGACAGCGCATTTACTTACACAATTGCGACAGCCATTTTAATTAATCGCCAAAACGGCAAAAAAAAAAAAAAATATTTAAAGTCGCCAAGGGGGATACTAAAGTTTCACTCACATTACATTGCGGATGAAAAACTAAAGAAAAAAAACTTTAAAATATTTTGATTAATTGAAATTATTATTTAAAAAAATAAAATAAATAATAATAATAAAAATAAATAAAGCTATTTTGACATTATTTTTATCACAAATTTTTTATGCTTTTAGTTTAGCTTTTTATCCTTTTTTTTTTTTTTAATTATTATTCACGTGTAACATAAAAATATATTTCATATCTGTACGTATTCCTTTATGTACCAGAAAAAAAAAAAGGTTTCAGAATTGTAAGTGCTATAGTTTTTCTGTACGTCCCACACAAACAAACACGAAAAACAGACAAAGTAAAAAAAAAAAAAAAAAATGTTAGAACTGTAAGTGCCATAATTTTTTCTGTATATCGCTCACAGACAGATAAACACTTTCTTTTATTAGTATAAATTCACTTCCCCTTCCGCCACAGTCATCCAAATTCCCCGTTATTTTATAAGGAAATTCGTGATGTATATTGAGAAAAAAATATGTATATACCTTAGTCATTTAGAACGAATAGGTGGTCATTTCCTGATTTCCTAAACTACAAATACAAATTTCCGAGGTATGCAGATAAGGCAAACAAATAAACTGAATAGACGAAATGATAGAGAACTTGTAGTCTATACTTTTCTAAATGGTGAAATTACGAATTCTTTGTGGTGCGAAAAAATTCTAGCTTGGTTTTCTAGAATTGGTTCGTAAACTTAGATTATTATTTCTAAAATTCGCCTTTTATGTCCGCATTTATTTGCAGAGATTTTTAATAAGTTTTACCACGATAATATAGTAAATTTTCTAGAATTCTAACTGAAGTTTTTTGAACTCGTTAGCAATGATAACTAGAATTTATAAGGATGGCATGAATATATTTTTACTCGAGCCATAATTTATTTTCTAAATTTCAATCACTTTTATTTTATTTTATTTTATTTTTGTTTAAATTATATATTACGTGATGTATTTTTTTAAGTCCCGTTTTCACTTTTAGGGAATTTGACACAACCGTTAAATTGATTATTGTTTTCCAAAAAATCAATTTTAAAATTTTTAGTATTTTACTCTGAAGCTAATAAAAGGCAAAAAATGCTCTTTAACAATTGTGATTTTATAAATAATTTTTTTAAATAATAATAATAATAATAATAACAAAGATACGTTAAACATTGAATAATTTGCCAAATTTCCTCATAGAATAACTTGAGGTTAGGCTGCTAGCGATGAAAAATAGAACATCCCATAATATTTGAGTATTTAAATTTCAGAATAAACTATATTTATAGCTTTGCTCAAAATAATATGGTGTGGCACTCACACGACTTTCTCTTGCCTGGCATTTCAATAGTATAAAAACAGATTGCGGATTAAAGGATAAGACAATTAAAAAGAATTCAAACTAGACTTAATAACAGTTTTATTTGGCAAATAATTCTCTGCGAGGGGGCTCACATCACACCTTGAAACTTATCAACGTTGATCAAATTTTTTAAGTAGCAACCTCAAATGAACTTTAAAATACAACATTTAAATTGACTGTAATTACTTGTTTTTAAGTTATGCTGATAACAGTCATACACCAAGATTAGCCGTTAAAAACTTGACTTTACTTTTCAGGGAACTTCAAAACGCGTAAAAAAAAAAAGCTCTAAAAATTTAAAATGGCGTATAATTTATTTATCGTAAGGACATTCAGTTGATTTCGCTTAATTATTGATAGTCTTGTAGGTCTTCTATAAATTATGCACACACACCATATTGTGTGCTTAAATATGTTACTATATTAATAACGCCGCACAACTTAAAATGCAATTTTCAAGTACAGTCCCACTACATTCTAATTCTTTTGGGTAGCCCTGTAAACAAATAGTGAATGATTTTTATACCATAATCTACATGAAATATGCTTACATGCATATGAAAGATACATGTTTATTTTATTTTGTTTAGTGCAACCTCTACATGTTAAACTGTACCTGCCAGAAATTTCGCTTATAAACGTAAAGTCTTTTGGATGCCCCTGTACACGAACCATTTACTTAATCTCAACGATAACTTTAGTGTAGCATCCCTATATGATAAGATTAAGAATACTCAGATTAGAATTCTTACTGCTGTTTTTTCTTGAAATATGCTGATATTAGACATATACACAGGCCAACCGCTAAAGACTGGGTTTTTCGGATTCAGGGAACTACAAAACGTGTAAATACACATATAAAAAATTCGAAAAAATTACGTAGAGATTCTCTCTAACGTCTACCATACTTTCTCTATAATATATATGAGTAAGAAAAAATATAAATAAATAAATATAAATAAATAAGTAAAATCTCGAAGTGCTACATTTTTTTTATAACAATTCTGCATGACACACATATCAAAAATAAATATGTTGATGCATAAACAAAGGTATCTTTAACCCTAACTGCTGGTCGCAAATCATCTGAATCTTATAATTAAGTAGGAGCAGAAAGACATTTATGAAAGGCTTGAAATATTATTATCTGCCCGGAAGAGGTGCCTTAAGAGGCCATATCCTATTATGTATGGTAATTTTAGTGAGAATATCAGGAAGGCTTTGCATCATTCAAGTAGCTAGGAAATGTTGCTTTTATGAATTCGGTAAACTGTTTCCAGAGATATCACGGGTAGTTAACTATGAAGAAATAAATGCAAATTATCAGATTTCGAGATTAAAATGTAATCATTCTGGATTGATCTGTTTTAGAATTTGAATTATTTAAGTTATGACTATCTTGCTTTCAATATTTTTTTAAATAATGCTTCTCCAATTTGTTGTAAAATGTATAAATACTGAAAAATATAGTAATAATGCACATGTAATGTTAGATTTCAAAAATAAAAAAAAATAACTTTATTTGATTAAGAATAAAAATGAGCACCAATGTATTAATCGTTCTTGAGTAATATGTTTTATTATTTGAATTATTTAAGTTATTTTGCATTTAGTATTATAAAAATAATTCCTTTACAAACTGTTGTAAAAGAATAAGCAGTAAAAAATATAGAAATAATGCATTAGTAGAGTTATAGCTTTTTCAAAACTACAACATATCAGTATTTTACACATACGATAAGTTTTATTTTAACATTTTATGAAAATCTTTTTTTTTTTTTTTTTTTTTTTTTTACATTTCATGCAAAACGTCATAACAAAAAGTATATTTTGCATCAAAATACACGAAATGTTTCTTTCATTCTTTGAAAAGATTAATAAAGAAAATGATTTATATACTCATAACTGCAGATGTATTGGTTTTATTTAATTTAATTTTTTATTTTATTTTTATTGTCAATAAAGTATAAGATTTGAAATGCATTTTTAATAAATTTGGCTTCGCCAATGATTTTACTAGTATATTTGAATAATTTTTGAAATAATTAAATTACAGAAATGAGGGTAATTCCTTTCCTTGGAAAATATTCAATAATGTTAATAAAATATACAAAATGAAAGTATCCTGATTTAATGTTTAGTTGCCATGTTTCGCAAAAGGGCTTATTTTTGCTATTTTTACTCATCTTTCTAAGAAAATATAAAAGATTTTAAAAGTATATTTTTAAATCTATGTTTTAAATCATATTTTAATATATAATGTTAAAAAAAAGTTCTATATCTTAAAAATTTAGTTAAATATTGTTGCGTACTTGGGGGTTCGTGAGTTGTCCGAGAATGAAAGGCCAAACGTACAAAAATTCAGTAATTTATTCACAGAAAGTTCCAGAAAAATACAGGTCTATAAACCAAGTATCAGCTTTAATTCGACCAGTAAACACAGCTTAAACAACAGCTGTCAATAGCAAATCCACAGCACAAACTTTATAGCAATAACACTTAAAGCAAGTCTCTTTCGAAGAGGCTCAATGCAAGCTGACAGACTCTGATCTCAGACTGAACTGAACTGACTGCCTTGGCGAGAAAGCGCTTCTTATATACTGTTCCATGGAACCCAGATTTTTCGAGAAAACTCTAGAAAGTGGTCAACCAATCAACTTACAGCTTCCATATTTGGTATATACCTTATAAGGATTTTCTCGCCAAGGTCGCCAAAAAAATCGCCAAGGTGGGAGCGCCAAATCCATTACCTGCCTTATTGGGGCTTTTTAATGCGTTTTTAAGGGAAATAAGGTTATTTTAACGCTAAAACGACTAGAAATGCACAAAATTAGCACTTTATCAATTTACTAAGCCTCTTTGAAAGAATTTATACAAAAATAAACACAATTATTTACAATTTTGTAACACTGCCCCCTCCCAAGGACTGCACGTCCCGGGCAGTGCAACCCTTGGTCAAGAGAGGAAACTAACCAAATTTACACAATCTAAAATACAAAAACTAAGTTGCATATAACGACAAAATACAAACAAAAATCAAGTGAGAAATATTTACAAAATTCACAAATATGTACAAGTATTTATATACAAATATTTACATTACGCATGTGCAAATTTTACCAGTATTTACATTTTAAATTTTAATATTACCGTTAATTGTGGTACTTGGCTAGCCTGTTATAGTGCACCACCTTCGGTTTTGACGAAGGTGTTTTAGTGATCCGCACCACTACATCATTCAGCCTTTTTAAGACTGTGTATGGTCCGTCCCAGTTGCACTGTAACTTGGGAGACAGTCCTTTGCGTCGAACAGGATTCCACAACCAGACCTTCTCTCCTTCCTGGAACTCATGTTGTGTAGCCTTTAGATCGTACCTTGTCTTCATTTTCTCCGTTGCCATATTAATCCGTTCCCGAGCAAAGTTGTGTACGTCCTCAAATCGTGCCTGGAGATCTTGGATGTACCCCTCAGGCGATGAAGGCGCATCGGGTGGACAACCAAACCGGAGATCACATGGGAGACGAAGTTCACGTCCAAAGAGCATCTGGGCTGGAGTATAGCCGGTGGTTTCATGGACAGCACTTCGATAAGCCAGCAGGAACAATGGCAACTTCAAGTCCCAATCTTACTGGTTCCTTGATACTAGAAGAGAGAGGTTATTCAGGATGGTACGGTTGAACCTCTCGACCATGCCGTCCGACTGGGGATGTAAGGGTGTTGTCCGGGTTTTGTCTATGCCTAGTAGTTTACACAGTCCTTTGAAAACATCAGAGGTAAAGTTCCTACCTTGGTCGGTATGAAGTTGTAGGGGCGTGCCGTACCTTGACACCCATTGCTGCACTAGGACCTCGGCGACTGTGCATGCCTCTTGATTGGGAATGGGATATGCCTCAGGCCACTTGGTGAAATAGTCCATCACGACGAGGATGTATTTATTTCCACTGGAGGTCCGTGGCAAAGGACCCAAGATGTCGAGTGCAATCCGTTCAAATGGTGCTCCCACATTATACCGTTGCAGTCTTCTTCGACTTCGTTTCTGCGGGCCTTTACGTGCCGCACAAGCATCACAGGATTTACACCATTTCTCCACGTCCTCCCTTGCCTTGCACCAGTAGAAACGTTCCCGAACTTTCTGCAGCGTCTTCATTACCCCAAAATGTCCTCCGGTAGAACTACTATGCAGTTGTTCTAAAACAGCTGGAGTTTTTGATTTTGGTAATACAATCTGCCATCTGAAGCTTTTCCCATCATCAGATTCCCACTTTCTGTGTAATACGCCGTTTCTGATATGAAGAGAGTCCCAAAGTGCCCAATAACTTTTCTTAATGGGACTAAATCTGGAAATGTCCTGCCAGATAGGTCTGTTGCTGGTCGTCTCCTTCAGCTGTAATATTGGCTTTATGTCAGGATCTTCCAAATGGGCTTGTCTAAGTTCTTCGTCACTCCATGGATCGGAATCTTGTTCGGATGGTGTTGCGACAGTAACTTGGCGAGCAGCTGGCTTAATTCTTTTGTGTTTATCCTCGGCTTTAGAGCTGTATTTATGATCTTCAGATGGAGGCTTCCGCAAGAAGGCATCTGGATTTTCTCGAAGAGCTCTTTCTGAGTGGCATACTTCAGAGACATTCTTGGTTGCGTCTCTAGGTGTTCTTACTGGGCAGCTTCGTTTGATATGCCCGTCTTTTCCACAGCCCCAGCATTTAGTTGTTGGAGTCTTCCCTTCTTTCCTACTCTCAAGAATGCGTAGTCTTCTATTAATTTCTGCAATCATTTCTTGAATCTCTTTAAGATCATCTTGAGAGCCGTTCACTTTGTCTGCTGTGCTGTTCTGGCGATGTTTATAGGAGGCTTGTTGGGCTGTCTCGAGCTTTAGGGCATACACCAAGGCTGACTCCACATCCTTCACGCCGGAGAGTCTGAGGGCTTTTTGAATATCTGGATCTCTGACAGCATCAATGAAATATTCTAGAGCCAGATCATTACGTGTTTCAGGATGACAGTCTGAGAAAGCCAAATGTGAAAGCCTCTGGATGTTTGATGCCAGTTCTTGTAAGCTTTCCCCTGGTCTCTGACGACGGGACCTTAGCTGGAGTCGACTATATTCTTTGGACCATTTCGCTCCAAAACGTAGCTCTAGTGCTCTGGTTACAGCTTCGAAGTCATATCGCTGTTCCTTCGAAAGGGTCTCCAGAATATCTGCGGCGTCGCCCCGCAACGACCCTACCAGATGAGCCGTCTTTGCAACAGAGTCCCAGCCGTTAGCTTCAGCAACGATGGAAAACTGCGTCTTATATACATGCCAGGAGGAACTGCCGTCGTAGGTGGATAGCCTAATCAATTCCTGATTCTGGATCCTTCTCTCTTTCTTTTCAGTTTCCTGGGGTATGGATTCTAACTTTTCTTCGAGATTCCGAATCTTGCTCTGCAGTTCATTCCCTATTACTTCTCCGTTCCACTCTTCTTTCATTTTTCTCTCAAGATCTTCCTCCATTCTCTTAAACTTGCTTTCTATCTCTGAAACCTTTCCTTTCATCTCTTGATCAAAGTTTTCTTTAAATTTCTCCTCAAAATTCTCTTCTATCTTCATAAATCTCTCTTCAAAATTCTTTTCCACTTTCAAAACTTTCTCTTCAAAATTTTCTTCTATCTTTATAACTTTCTCTTCTATTCCATCCATTCTATTTTTCATCACTGTTAGTTTACCCTCTATTGATTCTTTCACCGTTGAAAGCTCTCTCTTCATCTCATCTTGATTAAATTTAATCTCTTCGGTCAAACTGGCTTCCAATTCTTTTTGTCCTTCCTTCATTTCTTTACTGAGGCTATCTTTCATCTCTCTTTGCGATGCTTCCATACTTTCTTTCATCTCTCTTTGTCCTTCCTTCATTCTTTCGATCAATCCGGTTTCCATCTTTTCCTGTGCTGTTTCCATCTTTTCCTGTCCTGTTTCCATTTCCTCTATCAATCCAGATCTTAACTCATTCATCTGAGCAGTGAGACCTTCTAGAAATTTCTTCATTTCTTGCTCCATAGCTCTCGTTATCACCATTCACAGACAATCCCGCTTCTGACACCAGAAATGTTGCGTACTTGGGGGTTCGTGAGTTGTCCGAGAATGAAAGGCCAAACGTACAAAAATTCAGTAATTTATTCACAGAAAGTTCCAGAAAAATACAGGTCTATAAACCAAGTATCAGCTTCAATTCGACCAGTAAACACAGCTTAAACAACAGCTGTCAATAGCAAATCCACAGCACAAACTGTATAGCAATAACACTTAAAGCAAGTCTCTTTCGAAGAGGCTCAATGCAAGCTGACCGACTCTGATCACAGACTGAACTGAACTGACTGCCTTGATGAGAAAGCGCTTCTTATATACTGTTCCATGGAACCCAGATTTTTCGAGAAAACTCTAGAAAGTGGTCAACCAATCAACTTACAGCTTCCATATTTGGTATATACCTTATAAGGATTTTCTCGCCAAGGTCGCCAAAAAAATCGCCAAGGTGGGAGCGCCAAATCCATTACCTGCCTTATTGGGGCTTTTTAATGCGTTTTTATAGGAAAATAAGGTTATTTTAACGCTAAAACGACTAGAAATGCACAAAATTAGCACTTTATCAATTTACTAAGCCTCTTTGAAAGAATTTATACAAAAATAAGCACAATTATTTACAATTTTGTAACAATATTTTACTATAAGAGCATATAAAAATTTCTGTTTTAATACGATCTATCTATATTAATAAAATCAGACTTTTGTCTGTAAATTTGTCGGAATCAAAAATTTTTATGCGATATCTTCACGTTTCACACCCTATGAAAGCCGAAAATGACTTCAGAAAATTTTGCCTGTGTGTGTGCGTGTGTGTCATCGTGTCTGTATGCCTGTTTTTTTGTCCGGGCATCACTCGAGAATGGCTGGACGGAATTCAACGGTGCTCGGCAGAAACTTAGGTCTTCACCCAACTTGAAATTATATCTATAGAAATTTTCAAAATTTTGATTAGTTTTTGAATTGTGGGTAAAAAACGCCTGCGCATGCGCCATAAATATTTTTTTCACTAAAACGCTTTGAATGGAAAAATAAAATATAAAAATAAATTTTTAAGTTAAAGACTTTTTTATTCGCGTGATTCGCACTACAAATTATGAAAAAATCGAAATGAAGTGTTCTCATCTAAATTTCATACTTTAGTTAATTTTAAAAAATCTAATTGTCGTATCGAAAAACTGTTTACACCCCAGGATTCAGAAAAATCACCTTTTTCATTTGGTACTGAATTTGTAACGATAGGTCTGATATTTCTAATTTATTTTTCCCTTTTTCCGTTTTTCCGTTTCCACTTAAATTTCATACTTTTGTTAATTTTTAAAAATCTAATTGTCGCATCGTAAAACTGTTTGCACCCCTGGATTCAGAAAAATCGTCCCTTTCATTTGGTATCAAATTTATAAATATAGGTCTGATATTTCTAATTTATTTTACCCTTTTTGCGTTTTCAACCCAGATTTGGTAGAAGATTTCATATTTATATATACGCATTTATATATATTTTTATTTTCCAGAAATAAAATGAAATATTTTTAATTTCACGTGAATAATAATAAAAATTAGAAAGAAAAATAAATAGTTGACCTACTGATAAACCGCGAAAGGAAGATCCCTGGCGTCATCTGCGCATGGGTGAAAAGGACTGGTCCATTTATACAATAGGAATGTCCGTAGTACCTAGGGATGTGTTTGTTTATGGGTATGAAAAAATTATAAACTCACTGATTGCGTTTCTTTTCCTTCTTTGAACTGATTCTTGAATATCTGGTTACATAAATATTTTACGATTAATTAAAAGAAAGAAAAACTGATAATATTATAAAAGGATAATTTTAGATTTCAATATAAATATTACTCAATTAAAAATAAAAATAAAAGCTTTGTCAGTATTTTGAGACTTTTGAAGTGTGTAACACTAATTTAAAAATTATGTCAATTATTATTTACAAACTAGTATATAACCCCGACAAAAATGACGGAATGTGAAATCAATTAAGGTAGTGAATCCATGAATGCTTTGCCAGCTTCGCTGGTCACTATATTTAAAGGGGACTAATGTGCAAGTTGTACCTGACGGGACTAATGTGGAAAGGTGTACCTCACTGGACTAATGTGCAAGTTGCACCGAACGAACAAACTATTTAAAATGACAGTATTTAAAATTGGATGTTGCTTTAAATATTTGACACTTACTTTCATTTTAATATTTATTATCAAAATTCTTGAAGAAATAATTAAAATTCTTCAAACAATAACTTCTCTTTCCAAAGCTTCTTTATCGCAAAACTTAATGACATTATGTACAATATGCTTCGATTCACTACGGATTGGTTTAATCCGAGAACTCGTACCAGATGTATGTTCCATTTGTTCCAATATAAACAAACTGTTATAGAGAAAGATGTAAAAGAAAACAAAGCAGGAGTATTAATGATTCTACTCATAACAGAAGAAACAAGAATAATAGAAAAATTTCCCCTCTCTCTTCCTTCTTCCTTTGCTGTGTCTCCCAGTGAGTGAGTGGAATCGTCCTGGCACTTTGCCAACCAGGTATCAATCGTCCGCGGGCAAACAGTACAAAAGTTACTATTTTTTTTTAAATCAGGAATTTCTATGTGGATAAATATTTTCATAGAGATATTTGGCATTAGTTTAATATTTTTATTTAATTAAACAGAACTTTTCTTTCCTGCAGTAAAACAACATTTTTTTGTTGTTATTATGTAACTTATGAGGTTCTTTTATGTTCTCTTAATTGTAAATGATTATAATTTGGATTTTACTAAGATTTTTTATTTTTATTTTGTAAGTATCAGAAAAGAGTTTTTATTTTATTTTATTTTATTTTATGTTATGTTATTTTATTTTATTATTTTATTTTATTTATTTATTTATTTTGTGTATGAAACAGCTTTAGTATCGGATCCCTTTGGTAAAATTTGAAATTTGGCACCGAAGTAGCTTGGACGTTTCTCGCCAAGATCTTTAATTGAACAATTGAGATAGCCTATTCAGTTCATCGCAAAAATGGCTTTAAATATTTAAAGTCACCAAAGGGGTCCCATACTAAAGCTGTGCTTTTTGTATTTATTTATTTATAATATTTTCTATTAAAGACTTCTGTGGTCACGAAATTTCGTGCGTAAATTGTTTGTATGCATCCGGCACTTATTGTAACTTGATTTCACGAAATTCGAAATCCCTCTCCCCCCCCCTCGCCGATTCTCGATGTCGGAGGGCAATAAACATGTGTAAAAACATGTTTTTCCGTTTGAATTCGCTTTGAATTATCTTAGAATGGCGAATTTTGGTGTGTGGATATTGATTAAGTGTACGCATTATGTACATTAGTGTTATTTTGCAAAACTTCGAACTCACCCGCTGAGGAAGGGGAATTAAGAAGTGGGTAAGTTGCTGCGGAAGGCAGTGGGGACCCAGACTCCTCACGTTGCGAGCGAGAAAAACCTCTACCAATCACAGCGAGAACTTAGGTTATTAATAAAGACATGAGATTTTGACAACTCATTTAAGTTTAATGTCCAGCGAAGCGGGCAAAGCCTACTAGTTTATTATAAATGTAATTAAAATGATTTTAAATGTCATTCTAGCGGATATTTTGGAATGAGTTATAGAGTAATATGCAATTCAAACTTAAAATATTGAATAAAAAGTTAATAACGGAGAATTCTTTGAGACGTTACTAAAATAAAATTTAAAATTTATGAGAAATTTTTTTAATTCTAATCATACATTTTTAAAATGAATTCTTGTTTATCAATATTTTCTATTGACAGCAACTACTTTAAAATTTTTCTTCTTGTTTTTCCATTAGTACGGTATGGTAAAAAACAGAGAACTGAAATAGCTTCAGATTATATTCCAACTAAATTACAGAAAATATTTTCGACTACTTTTCACTACAATCTAAAAAATTTCATTAAATAATAAAAAAGGAATAGTTTTTTAAATAAAATCAACATCTTAGCAGAGCAACTTATAAATGCAATTAATTGTAATTATTTATAATTACATTAATCGCTAAAAAATATACAAATTATACCGAATAATATGAAATAAATAAATAAAATATATTTTATTTGTCTTATTGTGTGTATATATATATATATATATATATATATATATATATATATAAATATAATAATAATAATAATAATAATAATTTTTTCATTTTTTGGATTTTTTTCACTTTAAATGGACTGTGTAGGAGTTGGGAACTCGTGTCCCTCAAATTTCATCTTTATGGTGAAAATCTTCCAAAACGTATCATATTGTTAACAATTTTATAATCGGTCAGAAAATTTTTATATAAATAAACTGTCATTCTACACAAGTTTTAACAAGTGTATTATATAAATATAGTTATTTATATATTAAAAAAAATATTACTGTATTAGTGCTTTTACAATAAACACCCTCCTCCCCCCCCCCCCCCCCAAAAAAAAAAAAAAAAAAAAAAAAAAAAAAAAAAAAACTGTTATATCTGAGTAATATCGTGTACGGCTCCCGCGAGCACGCAGAAGTTCAGCAACACGAGGTGACATGGACTCGACTAATGCCTGAAGATATGCTAGAGGTAATTCACACAATACATTCTGCAGAACAATCAACAAATCCATAGGATTGTGAGAGGGGGGGGAACATCTCTTCTGAACAGCACGTTGTAAGGTATCCAATATAGGCTAAAAAAATTCAAGTCTGGAGATTTAGGTGGCCAGTGGACATTTCTAAAGTCAGAAGAGTGTTCCTGGAGCCACTCGGTAGCAACTTTTAATGTGTGGGGTATCGCATAGCGCTCTTGAAATTTTCCTGGTCCCTCGTAATGCACAATGGACATGAATGAGTGCAAGTGATCGAACAGATACTTACGTATCTGTTGCTTGTCAGAGTCGTATTTAGACGCATCAGGGGTCACATATCACACCAACTGCACACGCCCCATAACATGACAGAGCTTTCGACATCTTGAACCACGACCTGTTGACACGTAAGGTCCATGGATTCCTGAGGTTATTTCCATACTCGCCTACATCCATCCAACCGATATAATTGGAAATGAGACTCGACAGACCAGGGAATGTGTTTCCAATCATCATCAGTCAAATGGCGGTGTTGGCGGGCCCAGTCAAGGCGTAAAGTTTTATGTCGTGCAGCCAACAACGGTACACGAGTGAGCTTTTGGATCCAAAAGGCCAAGACGTATCGATGATAGTCCATTCAATAGTTTGCACGCTAGCACCTGTTGATGCCCCAGCATTAAAATCTGCAGCAATTTGAAGAAGGGTTACACGCCTATCATGTTTAATGATTCTCATCAGTCGTCATTGTTCCCGTTTTTCACAATCTCCCTCTGGAAATTTAATGTTTTAACAGATTCCCGATATTCACGGTACACTCGTGAAATGGCCGTACGCAAAAATCCAAATTTCATCACTACCTCGAAGATGCTATCACTTCTCTCTCCTGCACAATTTATAAAGTCATGTTCGAAGTCGCTTAAATATTGTTAAACTGCCATTGTAGAAGCAGAGATCGATCTAACAGCTTTGACAGACACCTGTTATCTTATATAAGCACTACCGACCGCATCACGTCACGTTACTTTGATTGGTTCCACACCTCTGTTATTTGCGTATGCACTTCTGTACTAGTTTTTTTTTTTTTTTTTTTTTTTTTTTGGCACTTCAGTGCATTAAAAGATTAAATTTTAATTTGATTCTATTCTAGTATTTATTAGATTATATCACAAAAGTTTTTCAATTACGTTTTAGAATTTATACAATTTTAATTTGGACAATTTCTTACATTAATTTTATATATATAATATATCTATATATATAAAAAAGTACTTCCACTCACTCACTCACTCACTCACTGACTCATCAACGCACAGCAAAATCTACTGGAGCCATTGACTCAAAACTGAGTCAGATTATAGAACATGTAGTGTAAGCACCCCTAAGAAGCGATTTCGCGAAATTTGCACCCCAAGGGGAGTGGGGGGTGGGAAGACGTGATTTCACAATAACTGTCATACCTCAAAGAAAAAAACAGATATCTGTAAAATTTTTGCATTAAAACATAGCTAAAACAAATGCCTAAAAATCAATTTCTGGAATTTCGGAAATTCGGTCCACAAGAGGGGGTGTGTGACAAAATGTGATTTCACATGCGCAAAAAGTGACTTCTTAAAAAACATTCATATCTCAAAGAAAAAAATAGACATACGTGATATTTTTGTTTCAAAATATAGCTAACATAAATACCTAAAAACCAATTTCTGGAATTTTAGAAATTCGGTCCCTAATGGAGGGCAGGGGGCAAAACGTGATTTCACAAAAACCTTTATATCTCAAAGAAAAAAACAGATATCCGTAAAATTTTTGCTTTAAAATATAGCTAATACAATTACCTAAAAACCAATTTTTGGAATTTTAGAAATTCAGTCCCCAAGAGGAGGGGAAGGAAGAAAAACGTTATCTATATTATATCTTCTATATATAATATAGATATTTCTTCTATAATAAAGTTTTAAAAATAATTATCTTAATTTTTAATTGTTGCCAAAAAAATTTACGAGTTTATTTATTTTACGACATATAATAAAATATATTTTCAAGCGAATAGTAAAAGAAATATTTAATAATAAATTTTCTTAAGCTATGACAAAATGACGTCATTATCAAAACTAAATAATAATAATAATAATAATCCAACATATTTCTCAAATTTTGTTTCATAATCATTTTTAGTATACCTCTATTTTAGATTTCTTTTTTATAGTGTTTTTATTTTTTTCTTAAGCTATGACAAAATGACGTCATTATCAAAACTAAATAATAATAATAATAATAATCCAACATATTTCTCAAAGTTTGTTTCATAATCCTTCTTAGTATACCTCTATTTTAGATTTCTTTTTTATAGTGTTTTTATTTATTCACTTATTTATTGGCACGTATAATACGTTTGACATGAAACCTAATTCAGCATTATATTCAGATTTACTTATTCATAATGCAGGGTAATTTTTTTTAAATTTTGATGCTGAAGTAGATACGACATTTTTTGCCAAGGCGTCTACTTTCGGGATAGCCACTTTAAGCCAAGTAGCCGATAAAGCATATAAACAAATAAATTATAAAATATTTAGAAAAAAAAGAAGAGAGAAAGAAAGAAAGAAAAACCAAAACAATAATCTCATAAATTATGTATTTTTGTTTAAAATGTTGACAAAAATTCAAAAGTCACTAAGGGGAGCTATAATAAGTCTGTACCACGATAAGGTTAAATATTTATTTATTTTTCTATGTACCAACCACTGTTAACTAATTATAAAATGCATATAGCCACAGAAAGTTAGTTGTCTCACAGCATATTGAAATTGTTGTCATTTATGGTCGACCGGAAAAATCGAATAAATATAGGAAATAACATTCCACCCTACCATTCTTGGGAGGTGAGGACAAAAACATGTATTCATGAGTAACTCTTCACTAAATTATCTTAGGAAGGATATTTTTGATGTGTGGGTCGGTTATATGTATCTAAATCATAGAATAAAGAGATTTTACAAAATTCCCTCCACTGTCCCTCCTTTATGAGCAGGGGGGTAAAAAAACACGTTTTGAAACATAATTTTGCTTCAAATAATCTCAGAATCTCGATTTTTTTTTCTTTTTATGTCTGGTTATGCATGTGTATGCAAGATGCACTATAAAGGGATTTCGCGAAATTACCCCCCCCCCCTTCACACACACACATACACTTCTGGGCTGGCGGGGGCAAAAAACACGTTCCCAGCTTACCTTAGAATGATCAATTTTGATGAGTGGGTGTTGATTGAGGTTGGTTGGTTGGTTTTTACATCGCACTAGTGCTGCGCTGCGCAGATGGGCAATTGGCGACGGTCTGGGACTCACCCTTAGAGATGGTCCGGAGACATGCCATCACAATTTTGATCCTCCACGGAAGGGAAGGGTGTTGATTAAGTGTACGCAATATGCACTTTGATGGGAGGAAATTTTGCAAAACTTTCAACATTACCCGTATGGGAGGGGGAGTAAAAAAAAAAAGGTCAGGTACTGCCGAAGGCATTTGGGCTTGAGATTCGAAAAGTGAGGGGAGCAGGAAAACCGTTTCCGAAGGTAGCGCGAACTTTAACTTACATTTTGACTGATTTCTTTCTTTCTTTTTTTTTTTTTTTTTTTTGAGATTTTTTTTATTATTAATGATATAAAATATTTAGAATTCATTTCGATATAATGACCAGCGCAGCGGGCAAAGCCTGCTAGTATATATATATATTTGTTTCTGTATTATAATTTTAAATTCACAAATAACTTTTTAATGACAAATGTCTTTAGTGGTTTATTGCATTTTTTTATGTTTACATGGAAATTAATTTTAATAAATTTATGAAGTATATTGTTGTTATATATAACAAATTTCAATTTGTTTTCCATAAAAATATATATAAAAAAAAGTCATAGATAATATTGTGTCTGTAAAGAAGATGGCAAATTTAAGTAAATATTATTATTATATTGAGTATATAATATTTACATGAAATTATGTTTAGTATGAACAAAAATGATTTGAAAAATAATCGAAAATTACAGAGACGAAATAGTTTTAATACTTTTTCTAATTTTAGAAAAAATATGAAGAAAAAAAAAAAGAAGATATTTTTTTTTTTTTTTTTTTTTTTTTTTTTTTTTTTAGAATTCACGGCTTTTTATCAGCAATAAGATCGATCAAGAAGAATATTCAAACTATATTTCTAGTTTGTTTTGATAATCGAAAGATTGAAATTGAATCAGTTTATTGTATTTTTAACATCGAATTTATATACATTAGGTGTCTTAACACAGGTTTACAAACTTCTAGGAAGAAAATTAGAGTATGCCTAGATATAAAGTAATCATATAGACAAACTATAGCAGAAGTGATATGGGGCGGCTGAAGATGGCATTAAAAGTGTAGCAATTTCTGCGCATACTTGAAAGTATTTTAATCGTCTTATCCTGGTAACTTAACTTAAATCATTTTTTTTTGTAGTTATATGAAGTCGCTGGTGTATAACTATCCCGGAGACAACATCAAAGACCTTGAGATTCACAAAGGAGTTTCAGACGTGCGATTCACTTCCGAAATCTTCGACAATATCTAGTAATGTGTGTACTGAGGATGTTCAGTCTATATCAGACCGCACAAAAGAAAATTTGGAAACTTAATTGAACTTTTAATGACGTTTAACTTTTTTCTATTCGTCGTGTAAATTTTATTGATCAAAACTGAATAACAAACTGACGTGTCCACGTTTAACCTGAACGACCTGTATTTCCACAACCGTTTTCTCTGCTAGATGCCTACTTCCAATTACAAAAATGGTCAAAATTCGATTCAGAGTGCAGATATTAAAACTTCGAAGCGACTAAAATATTCAATAAAAAAATACAACATTTAAATTAGTATACAGCCCCCCAGGTCCTTATATTTATATTTAAGTAAATCTTGTCCATGCAAAAACATTTCAAACACTAAAATGTTCGATATTTTCACGAGCAATATTCATGGAAAGAGAAATTCGAATTCAAAGTTTTAACGCATTTTGCGGAGATCATACACAAATGGAGAAGAGACCTATCAGAAGAACAACCAGCTTTTAGATTAGGTATGATCATGATAAAAACGTTAGTGTTCATAATGTTAACTAGCAGGCTTTGCTCGCTTCGCTGGCCACTAAATTTAAAGGAAACTCTTTTCTATATAGCTTTATAAAAATAAAATAAAATAAATTACTGAAATTGTTCAAAAGTTCGCTCCAGGTCCCTGCTGCATTCGGCAGCGATTTGGTCATCCACTGCAACTCGGGCGCTTGTCCCTATTACCTGCGACAATAGTTTACCAATGAGCTTCCATTTAGGTGCTTATTATATAACAGTTTCGAAATAGATAGTATCGAAAAAATTGGAGTTTCCCTTTTATATTTGAATCCCAGTTACAGTCGGCTGCAAAATTATTCGAGCACTAGCCAATAATTCCTATATTTAAAAAGTACACTTAAGACTGTTTTGCTAAGTAAATCCTTGTCGAATCATGTTCTTAGACTGATTAAGAACATGACTCGACAAAGATTTATTTAACAAAGCTGTATTAAGTGTACTTTTTTTTTTGCAAGGATTATTGCTAGTGCTCGAATAATTTTGCAGCCGACTGTACATGTGAACAACACTATACGTGTTGTTCACATGTAACTCGGACTGGACTCAAATGTAACTGGGTTTAGACAAGATAATATTTGCTTTTACTTTATTTCATATGTTTATTTTGTTTATCCAATCAACCATTAAATGACAGCAATTTCACGCCAAATATTACAATATGCTGTGACCGGGTACGTCTGTCGCATGAGACAATTAGTTTTTTGTGTTTATATATAATTCATGGGTTGTAAACCTGATAGTACAGCCTTAATATAGTTCTCTTTGGCGGCTTTTGAATTTTTGTCACCATTTTAGACTTAATCCATTGTAACAATAAGACTTAATCCCTTGTAACAATATGCTATGAGCGCTATTTCTGCAGTATTTTAGAAAGCTAATCTTTTTATGGTTATATATATTTCCCATTAAACATATTTTTATTTATTTATTTAAATATTAATTTGAATTTTTCAAATATTTCTGTTCGACAGCGTGCAAGTGCAGTAACACACAGAGGCTCATTTGTTTCTATGATAAATTAGCATAATGATTATTATATTAAAAAATAAATAAATAGGTAAACATTATCGTGTTGCACAACTTTATTATGTTGCTCCACTGGCGGCTTTTGAATTTTTGTCGCCATATTAGCGATGGATTTTTTTTTTTTTTTTGTATGAAAAGGGGAAGATTATTTTGCTAATAATTTTACCAGACTCTTTTTTGTTTATACATAAGAATCCTTTATATTCTGCTTATATTTTTAATGGTTTTTAGGTTTAAAATAGTGCTTGTTGAAATAAATTTCCTATCTTTAAAACTGCATTTGTTCTGTAAATTTTGTGTAAAAATAAATCATTTATGTTTTTATATATTTCATGCGCTACTTAGATTAAAATGGCTGTTGCTATATTAAATTTCTTGTCGAAAAACGTTCGGTGTACTTCAACACCAAAATTAAAAAAATCGCCCAGCAGGATCTGTTAATGACACTGATAAAATAAAAATATAGAGTTTAAATAATCTATTTAAAAAAACTTTTAAAACCCAAATTATTAATGCATCGTTACACATACATAGATATAGTAATAATATATAGATTGATCATTGGGGAGAAAAAAGTGATTCCTTTTCACTCGGGAAAAGACGGCGATTCTACCAAAATATGGCAGTCTTTCCCCGAGTGAATACACACGGGAATACACACGAATGTTTTAGAAAATAAAATTCATGAATAATTTATTTACTAAAGGTGAATGAAAAGCTCCAGATATAGTTTCAAATTCATTCTTCTTTTTTTCCTTTTTTCCTTCAATACCACTTAATGGCTGATTCCAAAGCTTTTTTTTTTCGGCATCAAAAATCTTTGCACGATAATATGGGGATGATAGATCTATATATTTTGTTATATCTATGATCACATAATTCTTTTCGAAGATAGAATAAAGCTTAATTTGAAAAAAAAAAATAATAACTTTTGTTTATTAACCAAAATAATTGATGAAATTTGAAATGCAAGTTGGTCTTGTGGGGTACAGGCTGTATATTATATTTTGTGTTCGTGAGAAAAAATTTAAAAGAATTTGAAAACTGCAATTTTTAATCCCACTTAAAAATCATGTGACTTAATGTGAAGCAGATTTTTCATTTTTTTTCTCCTAACGGTTTCCATACAATCTTCTGCTGTTGCCACCTAAAATTCATACTTTAGTTAATTTTAAAAAATCTAATTGTCCGATTGATAAGCTGTTTAATGCATCGGATTTACAAAAATTTTCCCTTTCATTTGCTATCTTATTTGTAACGATGCGACTGATATTGCTAATTAATTTTCTTATCTTTCTGATTTATTTTCCTCATTTTAAATAAACTAGCAGGCTTTGCCCGCTTCGCTGGCCACTAAATTTAAAGGGAACTCTTTTCTATATAGCTTTATAAAAATAAAATAAAATAAATTACTGAAATTGTTCAAAAGTTCGCTCCAGGTCCCTGCTGCATTCGGCAGCGATTTGGCCATCCACTGCAACTCGGTCGCTTGTCCCAATTACCGGCGACAATAGTTTACCAATGAGCTTCCATTTAGGTGCTTATTATATAACAGTTTCGAAATAGATAGTATCGAAAAAATTGGAGTTTCCCTTTTATATTTGAATCCCAGTTACATGTGAACAACACTATACGTGTTGTTCACATGTAACTCGGACTGGACTCAAATGTAACTGGGTTTAGACAACATAATATTTGCTTTTACGTTATTTCATATGTTTATTTTGTTTATCCAATCAATCATTAAATGACAGCAATTTCACGCCAAATATTACAATATGCTGTGACCGGCTACGTCTGTCGCATGAGACAATTAATTTTTTGTGTTTATATATAATTCATGGGTTGTAAACCTGATAGTACAGCCTTATTATAGTTCTCTTTGGCGGCTTTTGAATTTTTGTCACCATTTTAGACCTAATCCATTGTAACAATAAGACTTAATACCTTGTAACAATATGCTATGAGCGCTATTTCTGCCATATTTTAGACAACTAATCTTTTTATGGTTATATATATTTTCCATTAAACATATTTTTATTTATTTATTTAAATATTAATTTGAATTTTTCAAATATTTCTGTTCGACAGCGTGCAAGTGCAGTAACACACAGAGGCTCATTTATTTGTATGATAAATTAGCATAATGGTTATTATATAAAAAAACAAATAAATAGGTAAACATTATCGTGTTGCACAACTTTATTATGTTGCTCCACTGGCGGCTTTTGAATTTTTGTCGCAATATTAGCGATGGATTTTTTTTTTTTTTTTTTTTTTTTTTGTATGAAAAGGGGAATAAAATATATAATTGTTAATAAAATATATAATATCACCAAAATAATTGATGAAATTTGAAATGCAAGTTGGTCTTGTGGGGTACAAGCTGTATATTATATTTTTGTGTGCGTGAGAGAAAATTTAAAAGAATTTGAAAACTGCAATTTTTAATCCCACTTAAAAATCATGTGACTTAATGTGAAGCAGATTTTTCATTTTTTTTCTCCTAACGGTTTCCATACAATCTTCTGCTGTTGCCACCTAAAATTCATACTTTAGTTAATTTTAAAAAATCTAATTGTCCGATTGATAAGCTGTTTAATGCATCGGATTTACAAAAATTTTCCCTTTCATTTGCTATCTTATTTGTAACGATGCGACTGATATTTATAATTTATTTTCTTATCTTTCTGATTTATTTTCCTCATTTTAAATAAATGTACGTTATTTTTTTTTTTTTCTTAAATTATTATTATTTTGTCGAAAAAAAAATTGGCAACAATTAAATTATGGATAAAATTTTAAAATTTAAATGACTTATTATTTTCACATTTTAATTAATTAAGAAAAAACTAATCATCCGATTGATAAGCTGTTTAATGCATCGGATTTACAAAAATTTTCCCTTTCATTTGCTATCTTCACGGAGTAATATTAATAGGAGTTGAAGGTCCAATGGGAGAAAACTACTCTCTAAAATTTCTGGAGTGGGAATCTCACACCTTAAAAAAGTGACCATTACTTTGACACCAATTGAAGTGAGAAAATACTACTGTCGCTCTTGAAAATGTGACATTTCTCACTTTTGTCCAAAGAGAGACTTGTTGTCACTCTGTCACAAAGAGTGAAGTCATCAATGATTGCAAGATCAACCTTCTGAAGAGTGGAGAATTGGTGGCGCCATCTATTTACCACTTTTCGAATGAAATATGAAAGACAATTTCTGGATGATCTCAAATATGTGATTTGTTTAACAGAACTTATTGAAGATATCTGAGTATAAAAAAAAAAAAAAGAAAAATATTTATGTTAAAAGATATTTTAGTAAATATATATTTTTTAAACGATTGAAAAAATCGAAGTGTTATTAGTACAGAATCGAAAATCAGAAGAAAGTTACGGAAATTCGTAGTAGAAAGCAAGTAGTTTTACTCAGAAATATGAAAGGTATAAAAGAAAATATCAGTGCAAATACTTAATGCATAAAATCTTAAAATCTATAGGAATTTATATATTTTTTTATATTCATTGATACTTAACGCATGTGACACATTCAAAAAGCTGGCTGTAATATTTTACTAAAAATTAAAATCATCAGCAAGATTTATACTCCTGAACAGATGCGTTTTTCAAGAAACTTTGAAGATGCGTGTGTAAATATTTAACTATTTTTTTAAACATGCACACTCGAGTTTTTCTTTTCCCTTAAGCTGCTTTAAAAATAACTGTTTGCCTTAGGGAATTTCTTTTCAAGTATACATTTTGATTTAACAATAATTTTAATTTTAGTAATTTAAAAATAATTCTAATTTTAGTAATTTGAAATTATTCTAATTTTAACTGTAAAACGTACATTAAAATTCTGTAATTTTATATTTTTGATAAATGAAGTGAAAGTTTATAAGAGTGCGATTAATCTCTTATGTGAATGATTTATTACTGTAAATTAAGTCCATTCTGTGTATCCCCAGTGGTTCAGTGGTAAGATGCTCGCCAGCCACGGAGATGGCTTCGGTTCGATTCCCCGCATATACAATCTGCATCCTTTCCATCGCTAAACTAAGACCAATGGGTTAAAAAGAAATGCGATGAAAGTGTAGCGTATCCAAAAATTTTTTTAAGAAAAATAAACAGTCATATTCTTTGAATTACTCGGAATAATCTCACTCTTATTAAAGAGTGAGAAATCTCACTCTTTCGAAAAGAGACTTTTCACTCTTTAGAGGTTGGCTCCATTTTGGCATGTTCAAAGAGTGATATGCCACTCTTTTAGAGTCAGATCTCACTCTTCATATTTTAGAGAGTACGAAACTGTGATCTAAATTTTTGGTAAATATTGAGGGCGCCACTTGTCATTCCTCCCTACCTCGGCGCGGATATACTGTTGTTTTCAATAGAATTTTGCTGGAGTACATTTAAAATTTTTTATTTTAAGCAATTTAATTTCTTTGTAAGTTCTTAAAACTGCATAATTCAGATGTTTCAAATAAATACTTCGTTCCTAGTTGTAAAACAGGCTATGATAGTGATAAGAAAAAGAAAAAAAAGCCCTAGGAGAAAAATAAAGTCCGAGTTCGTGTTTTCTGCACCTAAGTAAGTTTATTTTTTTTCTTTACAAAATTTCATCCATTCTCCTTCCTTCCAATTGTCTGTTTTAGCTAGCTTCGGTTCATAAGAATCGTCATTTTTTAAATGCTTTCTTTCAAAGTAAAATTAGTATAAAATGGCTCTTAAAAAAAACATGTTGGTTAGAATACTCTGTTTAATGAAATTTGCTTTCAATCGAAATTTTTTCAGCTTGATATTATTTTTAAAAAAATAATTAAAACGAGACATTTCCCCATTGAATAACATTGCGGAAGCTGGAGAGAAGGAAGGATTGCACGCTGGCGCCATCTGTAAACATTAGAAAACAACATCACAAAATTTCAGCGTTACCTTCTTCTCCTGTCTTTTTACTCCGTGGCTATCTTATTTGTAACGATGCGACTGATATTTCTAATTTATTTTCTAATCTTTCTTATTTATTTTCCTCATTTTAAATAAATGTACGTTTTTTTTTTTTTTTTTTTTTTTTTAATTATTATTATTTTGTTGAAAAAAAAAATTGGCAACAATTAAATTATGGATAAAATGTTAAAATTTAAATGGCTTTTTTGTCAGAAATTAGAAGGTTATTATTTTTACATTTTAATTAATTAAGAAAAAACTAATCATCCGATTGATAAGCTGTTTAATGCATCGGATTTACAAAAAAATTTCTCTTTCATTTGGTATCTTATTTGTAACGATGCGACTGATATTTCTAATTTATTTTCTAATCTTTCTTATTTATTTTCCTCATTTTAAATAAATGTACGTTTTTTTTTTTTTTTTTTTTTTTTTTTTTTTTTTAATTATTATTATTTTGTTGAAAAAAAAAATTGGCAACAATTAAATTATGGATAAAATGTTAAAATCACGGAGTAATCATAGATATAGTAATAAGACATAGATTGATCAGCGAGGCCGAAAAAGTGATGCCTTTTTTTTTCGGGAAAAGACGGCCATTTTACTCTCTTGTGGATATCTTTCCCCGACTGAATATACACGGGAATACACACTGATAATTTAGCAAATAAAATTTATGAATAATTTATGTACTAAAGATGAATGAAAAAACTCCAGATACTCATTTTTCTTTCTCTCTTTTCTTCTTCTTTTCTTTTTCTTTTCTTCTTCTTCCTTTTTTTTTTTTTTTTTTTTTTTTTTTTTTTTGTATGGAATAACGACATTTAAAGAAATTTATCGTTTCTGTCTACTATTTCTGTCCGGTTAGAAGTTTTTATGGTCGAAAAAACTATTGGACTTATCCTCATCTTTTGAGATATTAGAGTTAACCCTTTAATTGCCAATCGCAATGCAGTCGGACACTTTTGTTACCGACTGTATAGAGTAGAAATTTATGTTTACTCGGAAATGGTTATAAAGATATTAATAAAAGTTTGGGATAAGTGCTTTTTAGAGACCTAAAACAATTGGAACATCCTTAGCATCAAGAAAATTAGTGTTAACCCTTTAACTGCCAATCGCAACATGTAGTAGAAATTGAGTTTAATCAGAAATGGATATAACGATTTTGTTTAAAGTTTGGAGTTAAGTGTCTTTTTTTTTATTTATTTATTTATTTTTTTTTTTTTTTTAAGAACTAAAATGTTTGGACATATCCTCATCTTCAGAAAAATTTGTGTTAACCCTTTAACGGCCTGTCGCAACATATAATAGAAATTAGGTTTACTCGGAAATGGATATAACGATTTTTATAAAAGTTTGGGATTAAGTGTTCTTTTGAGAGATAAAGCGAATGGACATATACTCATCTTCAGGAAAATTTGCGTTAACCCTTTAACGGCCAGTCACAACATATAATAGAAATTAGGTTTACTCGGAAATGGATGTAACGGTTTTTATAAAAGTTTGGGGTTAAGTGTTCTTTAAAGAGCTAAAACGATTGGACATTCCTCATCTTCAGGAAAATTCACGTTAACCCTTTAACGGCCAGTCGCAACATACACTGCTCGACGTTGAAAATGCAACACCAAGAAGGAATGATAATAACGGAATGAAATTTGTTGGACACATACATTATAGTAGGAAGAACAATTAAAATTTCAGGAAATTTGGAGTAATATGTACTGAGAAAACAGTACATAAAACAGCGACCTATGACGATCAGTTACTGATAGCATGAACTACTGATAAGATGAACAGATTCTTGATCCCCCTTGAGATTCACGTTAACGAGGTTCGACTGTATATCTTTTCATGTCTGCACAAAAATGATTTTTTTCAGCATTTATTATTATACTACTTTAAGAAAAAAAATGAAAAATCGTCTGCATTCATCATGGAAAATATCTTCAATAAATTATAACTTAATAAATAATTTGTATTGAATAAATTTGTATAGGATTAAATAGAGAAGAAAGTCTTGTGGTAATACTAGTTATAATATATTAAAACAAGCGGGTTTTACCTCTGCCACTGCTAATTACATTTAAAAGGATTTTGAAAATTCGATATTACTTACTAATATAAAAACTTAAAAAATATTAAAATTTAAAAAAAAGTATTTCATTAAAAATCAAGACAGTATTTAAACCATAATAATAACAAAGCAACTGATTATAAAGAATCATATTTTTCATAAATTAGTTAAATTTAACTTACTTATGAAAACTTATTCCATTTCCTTTCATAAATTTATTTCTACAATTATAAGCCGCGCAGTACTTCGGCATTTTCAATGTATATATCAACCATGTCTTATTACTATATCTATGATATCAACATTCTATTCCATTGTTGTTTTTGAGTTTTATACTCTCTCATCATGGCTGATGCCAAAAACTTTTTCGGCATCAAAAATCTTTGCACGTTAACATGGGGATGATAGATCTATGTATATTACTATATCTATGGGAGTAATAAGACAGGAGAAGAAGGTAACGCTGAAATTTTGTGATGTTGTTCTCTAATGTTTACAGATGGCGCCAGCGTGCAATCCTTCCTTCTCTCCAGCTTCCGCAATGTTATTCAATGGGGAAATGTCTCGTTTTAATTATTTTTTTAAAAATAATATCAAGCTGAAAAAAATTCGATTGAAAGCAAATTTCATTAAATAGAGTATTCTAACCAACATGTTTTTTTTTAAGAGCCATTTTATACTCATTTTACTTTGAAAGAAAGCTTTTAAAAAATGACGATTCTTATGAACCGAAGCTAGCTAAAACAGACAATTGGGAGGAAGGAGAATGGATGAAATTTTGTAAAGAAAAAAAATAAACTTACTTTAGGTGCAGAAAACACGAACTCGGACTTTATTTTTCTCCTACGGCCTTTTTTTTTTCTTTTCTTATCACTATCATAGCCTGTTTTACAACTAGGTACGAAGCATTTATTTGAAACATCTGAATTATGCAGTTTTAAGAACTTACAAAGAAATTAAATTGCTTAAAATAAAAAAATTTAAATGTATTCCAGCAAAATTCTATTGAAAACAACAGTATATCCGCGCCGAGGTAGGGAGGAATGACAAGTGGCGCCCTCAATATTTACCAAAAATTTAGATCACAGTTTCGTAGCTTTCTCCCATTGGACCTTCAACTCCTATTAATATTACTCCGTGGTTAAAATTTAAATGGCTTTTTTATCAGAAATTAGAAGGTTATTATTTTCACATTTTAATTAATTAAGAAAAAACTAATCATCCGATTGATAAGCTGTTTAATGCATCGGATTTACAAAAATTTTCCCTTTCATTTGGTATTTTATTTGTAACGATGCGACTGATATTTCTAATTTATTTTCTAATCTTTCTGATTTATTTTCCTCATTTTAAATAAATGTACTTATTTTTTTTTAATTATTATTATTTTGTCGAAAAAAAAATTGGCAACAATTAAATTATGGATAAAATGTTAAAATTTAAATGGCTTTTTTATCAGAAATTAGAAGGTTATTATTTTTACATTTTAATTAATTAAGAAAAAACTAATCAAAACTTCGAAAATCTGACTTCGATGTGCACAATGACCCTTCGGGGGGCACCTTTGTGTTAAATCTCGTGACTGTCCGAGCTACCGTTTTCGAGATCAGTGAAATGTACAAATATTGCTCACTTAATAGTATAAGATGACTGTCATGGGAAGAGTTTTCCAAAGTACCCAAAGTTCATCTGTATAAGCTGTAGGACGAGGATCACGAACGAAATGTCGACCAACAAAATTCCTCATATGTTCCATAGGAGACATATCCGGAAAAAAAGCCAGTCAAAGATGAAACTAGATGTGTAATGCTGAAAAGAACTTTTGACCATTTATTGTAATAATGTGGGCGGGCATTATTCTGTTAGATAGCTCTCGGAATGCTTGAAAGAAAGGAAAGGCTTCGACCTTAAGCACTTTATTGATGTAGTTGTTGTTGTTAAGATTACCCACAATTCGTAGCAGCTGAGATTGTCAATAATACGAAACCAGACCCCAGACCATAAATCTGGGTATTCTTCCAGTAAAACGTTTGGTAATGCTCTCTTGAAGGTAGAGTTCACCGATATAGCGTCTAACACGAATGCGGTCATCATAATACCACAAATCAAAGCGGTATTCGTCAGAAAAAAGTCAGTTGTTGCCAATCTGCGCTGCTGTCTCTATGTTCATTAACCTATTGCAGCTGCAGACGTCGATGGCTTCCACAAGAACCTGTTTAATGGAGTTCTTCCACGTGGTATACGGTACAGAAAACGCCGAATAAAAGGTTGTTGATGCAGACATTTATTCACCTGTAACAGTGGACCAAAGTGCAGCCAATTATCTAGATGAAGCTGTATGGTGCACCAGTGCCATGCAAACCAGGTATCTATCATGACGTCGCCATTCGTGGTCCTCTCCCAGATTTCCAAGTTGTCGGATTACTGCTTCTAAATTCGCATGTTACGTTGCACACGAGCTGATATTGTACGAGGGGAAATTCTCCTTCGCAAAAACCGATAATTTTCTACCGTTCAAACTCCGTAAGTTTTTGAAATATTGTCCTCTTTAGTCGAAAAGGCATAGGCCTCGCATAATGTATGCCAGGATAACCACTGACTATTTTCAACGTCTTACTACAGCCCTCTATTTATACAGTTTCAGCAGCAGAGCAGAAGGCACTGCTTACAAGGGAAGTATGAATCAATTAAATTGCTATTGAAACCAAACCAAGCTTAAACTGAAGAGCATGGTCGAAAACGTAGGGAAGAGTACAAATTTGTTGCAACAACCCCCATGGGGGAGAGATTTGCCTCCCTGATAGTTATAGTTATTTCTATAAAAACCAAAAAAACACACATCCTAGTAAGAACTGTTGGTACGGTGGTAGCGTGCTTGACTTGTATTACGGAGGTCTTGAGATCAAGTCCCCGCATGAGCGTTTTGTATTTTAATTTTTTATTTTAATTTTTTATGGACGTCATTAATAGCAAGAGTTAATCGTCTGCTCTCGTTTTATTACTCATGCAATTTTTTGAATGAAAAATTCTGAATGAACAACAGCTGTTGCTCAATTATTCGACGTCACATTTAAATTTTATTTCAAATTTTTCAGTAAACAACCGTCAAATTTGGTGGTGTCGGAAGAACTGACAATAAAATTGAACACAATGATAAATTTTCTCAAAATGATTTCACAAATTTATAATTAGTTTACAGCTCAAAAAATTCAAAATCTGTGTAAATATGAATTTTAAAATTCTTGTAATCTTCACGAAAAGACAAATATTTAACAAAATGTTCGTGATGAACAATAATTGACGGGGAACAAAATTGAAATTTAAATAATTATAATCTATCTTCTTATATTTCTTGTTCTCATTGTAAAAAATACTTATGGTTTCATGATTTTTCTACTGTTAATCATAATTGTTATAACTTAGAAATTATATTAGTAGCTTTAAACTTGATTTTATTTTTTATAAATAAATAAATAAAAATATATATTTCTTAAAGTCATGGTCAATACTTTATTAACTGGAATACTAAAAAAAAAAAAAAAAAAAAAAAAAAAAAAAAGAAATCTTCTTAATATAATAAATATTTTCTCTTAAATTTTTAATTTAATTTAATTAAAAATGTAAAAAAAAAAAAAATCATTCAATAAAATAGAAACTGCCCTTCCGGTGACTCGATCTCAGGACCTCCGTATCACAAGTCGGTCCCGCTACCATTGCACCACCCGTTTTTAAGGCGATCCCTGATTTGTTGATTTTTTTTATAAAAATAACTAAAACTATTAGGGGGTCATATCTCGCCCCAATGGGTGTTGTTGCAGCAAATTTGCACTCTACCCTATGCTTTTGACCATGATCTTTAATTGAAGCTTGGTTTGACTTCAATCGCAATTTTACTGATTCATGCTTCCCTTGTTACCCTGCATATCCATAGTGACTGTGAAATTTTAATCATTTGCATAACACACTATAATTTGCATTTGCAGAAAATTTCAGTTCATTCCCGTCATTCCTTCATAGACTTGCATGTTTTTTTTTTTTTTTTTTTTTTTTTTTTTTTTTACAGACTGGAGCATGGATAATAATGTAACAACAAAGTGATACGGAATAAATTAAAACACCATAGAAACGAAACCAAGCTAAAAGTTTTTCGTCTGTCACTTTCACGAAAAATAAAGAGCCAGTATTGTTAAATTGAGTGTCTCATGAAAACCCTCCAAACTGTGCGCAGCCAGATTCTTTGCTTGGAATACATAAAAAAATGCACAAAGAACTATACCTATATGACAAACAGTTTTCGAGAAAAATGCGAAAGAACAATTATAACGTCATATCCGGAATGCGTTTTTTTTTTTTTTTTTTTTTTTTTGTAAATATTATCCACGGAATTTGCGTATGCTTTCCTAGGAAAATGTTCAAAATGTCCACCGAGAAAATCATTATATCGAGACACGCATACTCGCGTCGGCTGTAGAATACCTGACAGCACACATTGCATGTTTAGAAAGGTTGAATACTTATCGCAATACTCCCGAACGGAGTACTTTATTAAGCGAAAATTATTGGTAGTAACTAGATGCAATCTTTTAAATACCATTCAAAGCACGACTTAACGTCATGAAACAGCGCACACATGCAAGCCTCGGTATGCACAGTAGTTATTTTTAATATATTCGTACGAAAATCTGTGCAAATACTGATGTTCACATTTCCAACTGTTTTGTTTTGAATTGCATTAGAAAATACGTCATATTTATTCTTTCGGTTTTTTCTCCAAAATTGTTTATCGTAGAGATATAGTTCTTTGTGTATAATTTTATGTACTTCAAGTGAGGAATCTGGCTGTTCACAATTTAGGCGGTCTTGCTGGGACATCTTATAAAATAAATAGTTACAAATAACTTTTTCATTGGCTGGCTGTTTTTCTTTTATACGTAGCACTAGTACTGCGCAATGGGCAATTGGCGATGATCTGGGACTCATCCCTAGTGGTGGTCCGGACACATGCAATCACAATTTTGATCCTATACGGAGAGGATGACTTTCCCGCTTCGGTAACCCCCGAAGGTATAAATTTGATGGGAACATGGAAGACACGGCGGCCACGACAGATTTTTCGTGCACCAGCCACCATTAGTAGTGTACACGATGGTCTTTAGCCGGCTAGAGTGACGAACCCGCGATCTTCCAATTACGAGCCCGGTGCTCTACCGACTGGGCTACCGCGGTCCTCTTTTTCGTTGCAATATTTTCAGATGTCAAAACACATTAATGGAGATAACTAAAAAAATAAATTAAAAAGAATTAAATTTAAAAAGAGAGGGAGCTTTTTAATTGAATATTTATTAAAAAGAATTTTTAATTAAACAAGTTTTATTTATTTTTTCATTTCTTTTTCTAAGATCTTTCAGAAAAGAATACATTTATATATATATGTGTGTGTGTGTAAAGTACAATTACCTTTAAATTATGAAAACATTTTGTGAAATAAACGTATATTTTAAATCTTAAATTTTTATTCTTTAACCTAATTTGCATCTTTATTAGATTGCCTATATAAAAGTCTAGAGTAAAATTCCACTAAACTTTCAGCGTATAAAGTAATTAACGGTTGTTGAAATAAATTAAAATAAGAGAAGTCATTAAATAAACAAAAGAGAAAATTATAAAAAGCTGTTTGAGTATTTTCTTAATAAAGTATGTTGTTTAGTTTAATGCTGTTACACTTCAAATAATTTGAGTCTGTAGAAATAAACGAAAGAGAAAATTATAAAAAGCTGTTTGAGTATTTTCTTAATAAAGCATGTTGTTTAATTTAATGCTGTTACATTTCAAATAATTTGAGTCTGTAGAAATAAACGAAAGAGAAAATTATAAAAAGCTGTTTGAGTATTTTCTTAATAAAGTATGTTGTTTAATTTAATGCTGTTACACTACAAATAATTTGAGTCTGTAGGTCATAGTAAGACAGAACTTTTCGTTTCGTCCATGTAAAAATCTATAAGTGCTAGATTCACCAAAATCTATGCAGTTTGCGCGACGGTGACTTTTAGAATGTACATAATTTTTCAGTTCATTCGAAAGAGGCGCTTAGACGCTATCACACTTTAAATAATTTGAGCCCAATAGGCCATAATGACGAAGAAAATTTCTTTGTGTCCCTGTAAAAACACTTTAAGTGCTAGATTCCCCAAAATGAATAGAGCTCTTGCTACGATGACCTATAACATATGTACAAGCTTTCAGCATATTCGAACAAAGCGTTTACACGCTATCGTGTTAACTTATGCACATACACATACACACACACGCATAGATACCGTAAAAATCGCAAAAATGAACTCAAGGGACCTGAAAACGTATCACCAAAATCTCAAAGTTGAATTTTCGTCAAGATTATAATACTTTCCTTACATATGCATGCTCGGAAAGTAAGAAATGATATGTTGGGTTTAGATAAGATTAAGTTATATCATTTAAATAAAAAATTGAACAAAATTTCAAATTCAGAATAGTAATATTTCTTTTTTAAAAAATAACTAAAACTTATTCACAATTTTTATTCATTAAATAAAAAAAATTAAAGATAATCTTTGCGATAATCTGAAAAGTAAACGTATTCCCTCCACCCTGTCTATTACATATATTTATGAGTGATTTTTAAGAAATAGTTTCAGCAGAATGATAGGAAAATAAAAATTTTGCTACATCGCCAAAAATGCTCCCTTCTCAATCACAGAAATTGAAAAATCAGAGAGCCAATATTGCCCATGAGCTTTTGTATTCGTCAGGGGACATTTTCAATTGAACATTGGAAAAATGTATAGAGCATGTTAGCGAGAACGCTGCAAATATTTCACTCCAAATAGTCCAAAGCTTAGTTTTATTCGATAATTTTTTTTTTCTTTTTTTACTAGCACTTTTTAGATTCTAAGCGGCTTAAAAACAATAAAATTAAAAATTAATTCACGTTATTTTTTGAAGCATTTTCATTTCGATGGAAAATATATATATTTTTTTTTTACTTATTACGTGTTTCACGTAAAAAAGAAGTAATAAATTTTTAAGTTAAATTTTATCAATTAATATTTAAAAGAATTTAAACAAAACTATTTCATCTTGATTCTACGTAGAGAAAATGCTCTTTTTAAGAGATGAATATGAAATTTGGTAACACAATTAAGTGCGTCCCAAAAGTTTATAGACAACAGTTTTTTATGGATTTAAGAGTTAATTAAACGAGTAAGAAAGACAAAATAAATTATATAAATATGTATTGACGTAATACAAATAATGAAATACTTAAAGAACTCTAAACAGACATAAATTTAATATAAAAAAAATAAAAAGAGAATAATGCTGTCCCAAAAATATATAGACAACCAGTGTTAAAAGCTGATTGAAGTACTGATATCCAAATTTGCATAATCCAAGGTCATGTACAAGTGACGCAATAGTTTTCTGAGATAAAAGCGAAACTGTCTTTCTTTTTTCGACTGATTGTACAGATGCCTCGCAACGTGCAGTTTTCCAGTAATGAAACTTTGAAAATTTATTGTTTCAAAGCTCGTGGAATGAAAGTTGTGGACATTTCAAGAAAAAGTGGACGCAGCACGACTGTTATTTACGAAATTCTATCAAAAGGCGACAATTTTGAAATAAAATCACATTCTGGGCGACCAAAGAAAACAACTAAACGGCAAGACAGAGATTTTCAGATTAGTTTCAACCCAGAACCTGTCTGTCCGGTCAATTTCTAGAGAGGTGACCGTTCCAGTATCAAAATACACGGTGGCTGCAGGTAAGTAAATTGATTGCTTATCGCAAAATACGTCGTTCACCAAAGTTGACAAAATGGCATAAAGACGCTTGTGTTTAGTGGGCTCGAAATCATATGAATTGGACATATGAATGCTTGAGTGTCCTGTTTAGTGGTGAAAAGAAGTTCAGTTTAGATAGCCCCGATGGTTGGGAATATTACTAGCACGATATTCGCAAGGAACCAAAAACTTTTTTCAGCAGATAACAAGGAGGGGATTCACTATGGTGCGGGGAGCATTTTCCTTTAAAGGAACTACCGTTACTACCGATATATATATATATATTTTTTTTTTTAAAGGTCCTCAATGTTCCGAATATTACCAGAAAATGCTAGAAGTACAGTTACTTCTATTTGGAAAGTTGCTAGGTGGGGAAGAATGGATATATCAGCAAAACGATTGCTACATTCACGTGTCAAACTCTACAATGCACTGGTTTAGACAAAACCCAGTAACTGCTATGGACTGGTCAGTCCTAAGTCCTGACCTGACCCCAATGGATAACCATTAGGGAATATTAGCTAGAGACGTACAGTCGGTAACAAAAGTGTCCGAACACTAGCAAAAATTCCTATGTAAAAAAAGTATACTTCATACGGTTTTGTTAAATAAATCCTTATCGAATCATGTTCTTACACTGATTAAGAACAGGATTCGACAAGGATTTATTTAACAAAACCGTATGAAGTGTACTTTTTTTACATAGGAATTTTTGCTAGTGTTCGGACACTTTTGTTACCGACTGTATATGCTAATGGCGTCAATTTGTATCAGTTCAAGATCGAATGTTGCAAATTGAAAGAAGTTGGTTTTCTCTAAAGCCAGAAATTCTTCAAACTATTGTTTTCAGTATGCTTGATCGAGTTTTTGAAGTGATTAGGAAAAATGCCTCAAAAATTTGAATACTGAAGAAAAAATAATGAGTTGTCTATAAACTTTTGGGACTGTAAATTTTCAGTTTTAGTTTCTATTACAATGTCTGTGATTGTAAGATATTATTTTTGTATAATACTAGAGGGCTCTGCCCCCTGCTCGCTCCGCTCACCAACCCCCAAGGTAAGCTTCGCCTCCCCCCGACTCGCTTCATTATTAACCCCTGCGGCGCTCTGTCTTTCGCTGAATAGGAATTGCTGATATTCGCTTCTTTACCTTTCACTGAATAGGAAAATTAATGCTGCATTAAAAAAAAAATAATAAAGAGAATACCCATATTCAATGTCAAATTGAAATACATAATATTTAATACCATTTTTTTTTTTTAATGAAATAATGTGCTAATGATCAGTATTTTTTTTTTTTTTTTTTTTTTTTTCGGAAAAGAAAGAAATGGACTCTTTCCACCTGACGTCAGAGATCACATGATAGGTGAAAAACAAACAGCAAACGAAGTCTTCTATATCTATAGCGATTTCTGAAATAACACATTTTCTATTCTTATTTTTGATCAATGGTATTAAATCTGTGTTATTTTTTTATACATCATTTTTAATCCATTTTATATCATTATTCATCATCTTTTGTTTGCTGTATACATTTGCAATCATCATTAAGTTTATATTTGTTATTGATGTTCATGGAGAACATGTTAAATACTCTGATTTTTGGTACTTAAATCATTGACAGTGCAACATTATACGGTGTAAAGCCATTTAAACCAGTAACTAAGTTAATTAATTTGTTGTAACACCTTTATGCAATTAAATTTAATTGAAAACATTTTAAAATTTAAAATTATAATCCGTAAACATTCCACAAGTACAAGCTATTATTTATTTCTAGATCAGTTAATGTAACAGTTACACTACAACATACAAAAATCGATTCTTACAGCTGAAAATAAATAAACACATAAAGTGTTTTTTAAAAATTATTAAATTTACTAATACAATTATTCTACTGCTTAAAAATGCACAATATTACTTTTATTTTATTTTATAGTAAATATTAACACTTTTGTTCTTAAGAACAATATTTAATTACATTCGATTCTCAGAATTCGATTATTTGTTTTCCCCTATCACATGACTGAGCAGATGACGCTGGGAAGAGTCCATTCATAACATCTGAATCATTTTATGTTACAGATACAGTATGTGAACTTCTTGGGGACATTTAAGTTTTTGTCACTATTTGGCGATGGATTTTATGGTAGAATTGCTTGTTAATATATATATATATATATATATAACCTTTGAATTAAATTAGAATAACCTTTTTAAAAAATTAGAACCTATTTTTTCTATTGCTCATATTTTTTATTATTGAATTTCTTTAGTTAATTTATGGCAGTATATACTCTCTGTATGTATTTATTGAACTGCTAGATAATAATTTTAGACATTTGAAAATATCGAAAAGAGAAAAAGTTTATTATTATTACTATCATTTTAATTTGGAAAAACCTCCTGCAGCTTCAATTATTAATTCTCTTCGGTACTTTTCCATTTTACCGGTGAAGCGATAAAGTTGCCAAGAATGATATAACCGACGCCAAACATTAGACACCTAAGACCGAGTAATTGTTTCAAAACACTTCGAATAATAATAAGAAAAAAATTAAAGAAACTTATTTTACGTTTAATTATTTTATTTTATTTTTATTTTATATTTTTAAGAATTAAATTTTCTGAAGCTTTGCTTAAAGCTAGCTTTTAAAAGTGTTGTCCCCCCCAAAAAAAATAACATTTATTTTCTCAAATCCTTAATAACGTATATAAATAAACTTTAAATTTGAAAAAGAAAGAAAAATCTAAGTTACAAATTTACTTTTATTCCATAAATGTATTGTTGTCGCCAATAAAGTTTGCTTGGCGAGAATTTCACCGGCGAAAGGAAAAGTACCTTCTCTCCTATCTACTTTTTACATTAACAAAGAATAAAATCTATAAAAAATTTAGGTGAATTTTTTCTTGCCATAATTAGAAGTATGAAATGTATCTTGGAAATGTCTAATTCTGTAATGTTAAAAAATTATCAATGCTAAATAAGAAGATTTTTCGTTTATAATTGAGTTTGAATTTAAATCTAAATATTTTTGTATACCAAAATCTACCCGAAGTATTTTAAAAAACGTTTTCAAATAAAAATAATGAATACACTTTAACGGTAAAGAGAAACGCGGTTAGTTATACAGACACGACATTACTTCGTTATTCACAAAAAATGAATAAATAAATAAAATAAACATAAATATTGCCAGTAATAAAATTAATTTTCTAAAAGTACAAAAAAAAAAAAGATGTTTGCGGAATTTACTTTATTTTTTTACACTAGTGTTAACATTTTTATTTCCCTGTGGAGAATGACGTCATTGTGGAAAAATTATGTAATAAGAGAAATTATTTCTTTAATGGCAAATAGAGTACCTTTATAAACATGAGGTTTTTATTTAATAACTTCGTTAATTAAAATGACACAAATTTCTAACTACCTGAAATGCCTACCTTTAAGTATTCGGAACACTTTGATACCTCCCATGATGCAGAGCATTTTGCCCTCCGCGAGAAGATGCTGTCGCAGACAAAAAAATTTGACGCCAGCTACTGAAACTTTTTTTTAATATATAGAGATTATTATTGTCTTGATATTACTTATAATTAAAAATGAATTTTGAAATCTTTATTCATCTTTTTCAATTGTAAAAAAAAAAAAAAAAAAAAAAAAAACACCGTTGTCTATAAACTTTTGGGACGTACTGCACTACGCCATGCAATGAAAGTACAAAGAACAAAAATAACATGAGCGATTCGGGATTTTTCAAATTTAGTAAAGAAATATCCCCCAGAAATACCCTTTAATTCAATGGAGAATTCTTTGCAATAACCTATAATTTATTTTTCATAAAATGGCATATACATTAAAATGAAAACAAAAGAATTAAATTGAAACAACATCTCTACACTTTTATTGTATCACTGCAAATCATGTGTCTGAAATTTAGTCACATAAGTGTCTTAAATGAGTGGTCATATTTTAAGACACTTAAATTGACTTTAGAATCAGCCTCATTGTTTCATAAATAAGTTATTGAAAAAATAAATAAATAAATAAATTGCGTATTGTTTAGTTTCCGGTTAAAATATGGGTATAGAATTTGTTAGAGCATAAATAAAATGTTTACGCAAAAATTTCTTCACATAGCGAACTTCTCCGTCAGGTTGGGCTGAGGAACTATGGATTCACAAACCAGTGACCAACCAGCTACAATCATCAACAGCGAGTCTTCTTTGGTTAGTAGTATATATATGTAGTATTCGTCAAACAAATCTTAAATTTATCTCTTAATATATATATTTTTTTAATTAAATTATCGGCAAAATACCTAAAGTTTAATACTAATTTCTATTTTAAATTTTATGTGCAGATTTTAAGTATTTTTTCTTTTTGTAAAATGCATGATGAATGTGCGAAAAGTGGACTATGATATTTCGAAATCGTTTTCTTTTTTCTTTCTTTCTCTTTCTTTTTTTTTTTTAAATTTATATTTAAAGGAAAACAAACTATGTACATGAAAACAAAAAAAATTATTGTTTTATACTGATATTAGGCACTCATACGGATTTTTTTTTTTTAATCAAACTAAAAAATTAAGCAGCAGTCGCGTGCAGGTTGTTCAAAATTGCTCATTTACAAATTCGATTTCTTTTTCTTTGAAAATTCAATTTCATAAAGCTAAAAGGTCTAAACAGCTTAAGAACTTATATAAAATATTATTAAACGAAGAGAAGAGAAGAATGTGAAAAAAACTTGAACACCATACACATATTGCTAAAAATAAAATCTTTTTAAAAAATTTGCTAAATTAACATAAGTGTCTGAACTGTAAAATGTCTGAAGTGTAAAATGTCTGAATTTCTAAGTGTCTAAATTGTAAAATGTCTTTCCAAGTGTCTAAAATATAATGTATCTTAATTTCAGACATATCAATATTATACAGACATTTAACTTAGTCTATTTTTATAAAGACGTTTATGTGTCTTAAATACAGATGCGTATGGTGTTTGAAAGTTTGTATAAGTACGTATTTCACAAATTTTTGTGTCTACATTGGTATTTTAGACACAATTCTGTCTGAATTTAAGACATTTGTATTTGCAGTGTAGTCTAACTCTGTATATTAGAAAACTTGCAGGCGCTGCCAGCTTTGCTGGTCACTATATTTAAATGAATTATCAAAACTTCATATTACTTACATATAAAAATCTCATTAAAATAAATAAATAAATAAATAATAATAATAATAATAATAATAATAATTGAAACCAGTAAAAACCTCAGTTATTTTGCTCCCCCTCCCCTGACAAAAGAAAATTTCAAAAAATTTCTTTATAATGTAAATTGGTTGCACATAACTAATCTACACATAAAAAATCTCATTCTTTAGGTGATGTAGAGCTGAGCTATATTTAGAAACGTATTTTTTTTGTCACCCCTACTCCAAATAGTGGAACGGAGATATCTAAAAAAAGAAAAAAAAAATCACATTATAGTGCGGGTTAGATACACGTAACACACCCACACAATGAAAAATTGCTTTCCTGAGATAATTTTAAATGCAACTACGTTTAGAAACGCGTTTTTTACTCCTTCCCCTCCCCCCGACCATAGTGGGAAAGGAGGAATTTTCAGATAATCATTTATAAAGTGTTTTATACATACATGTTCAATATATACAACGATAAATCGAATGTATGTGTTAAATTAAAATTTAGTTAGAATTGGATCTCCTCCCCCCAACCTCAATTACTTAGTTTTTTTTTTTTTTTAGTAGAGTTTCAAAGATATATCTTAAACTGCAGACAGTTACTTTTTACTAATCTGAATATTAAGATCTGAATATTCAAATATAAATGTATAACGATAAGGATTTTATATTTAGAAAAATAATAAATTTCTTATTAAGTTTTACTTACAAATATATTGAAGCGAAAATTCCTTAACCAACCACCAAAAAAATATTTGTTTGAAATAATTAGGTACAAATAACAAATAATTAATTAAATATTCAGAACTCAGGAAAATTTTCAAAATGAATTTAGTTTTAAGAGTTTTGGCGAAATAACAGAGTCCAGTCATTAATTAAATAATTTATTACATTTTAATAAATGTGAGTATACAATGCCCTTACATTAAATAAATATTAATTTAAACCATTAATAATAAATTGTAAACTTGATAAAATGAAAAATATTCATTCATCTACTAATATAGGTCATTTATTTAAAAATATAGAACATAAATACTAAATAATTCAAAAATATTTAATAATTTAGAAATTTTTTGAAAGAGAAAAACGGTAGTATACTAGATTTATAGCCATTTACAGAATGGTATTTATAGGTATTTACTTCAACCGGAATTGAACTTAATGTATTTGTATTGCCTTATTAACATTAACAACATTCACACGTTTTAATTTAAATAGTAATTACTAAATTATTAATTAACGGCAACAATCAATATTCATAAATTTGGTAAAGAAGAGATCCTTAATCAAATTATAGAATTATTCAAAAGAACTGAATGCGAATAACATACAGTTCATAAAATCACTAGTATTCATTCATTCATTCATACGATACATCAGCAATCTCAATGACGATTCAATGGTTAGAGAGATTGCATTATGAAATATCATGAAGCGTAAGTATTGGAATGGGATCGCTGCATAAAATCGATTATAACTGAAATCTCTATCCGTTCTCAGTTGTAGTGCATTCCAAGAGGTAGCCACTTAAAGCTGTACATCAAATATCTCCAATCAAGTGATGTTTATAAGGAAAAATGACTTTTGACTAGGATACATTAATTTGTTATTTTATTTAATATGAACATTCATTAAATTTAAATAATACTAATTTCAGAATCAAGTTCAATAAAATTAATTTTTATGTTTCATTTTAGTTAAAGTCCGTATTGATGAAATATTATTTTAAATATTTTAAAGGTGGGGACTTTAGAAGCAATGTCCTTATATTTAGCGCATGATATTTTCTCATATTGATATGTAGTACTAGAGGGCTCTGCCCCTGCTTGCCCTGCTCACCAATTCCAGAAGGAGGCTTCGCTCCCCGATTCTCTTCACTCATAAACACTGTGGGGCTCTACCCACCTATTCGTAGCTTTGCCCTTCCCTAAATAAGAATATTAATACTGCATAACACAAGACAAAAGCAGAACAATATCATAGAAACCCTTATATTCAATGTCAAATATAAATACATAATATTTAAAACCACATTGTTATTATTATCATCTTTTTTTATATTTTTTTATGAAATATTATGCTAAAATAAGTTATTTTTTTTTTAGAATAGACAAAAATTCATAATATCTAGATCATTTAGCATTGCAGCTTTAGTATATTTTGTTACTACTTGATAATAAATTTTTTGGTATAATTACTTGTTTAAAAAAAATCTAGTACCTATTATTTCTAATGCCTATACTTTTTACTATTGCCTTTTTTTTTTTAGATAATTTAGGACAATATATAACACTTTATATGTATATCTACTTTACATCTATGTAATAATGTGTCATTTTCGAAAATATATACAATCAATTCCTTGACCCCCAATAACTTAATAATTATAGTTTTCAAGGCTCTGACTCCATTTCTACATTTCTGCTACTATGTTCCCCTAACCGCATTCCTAATAATTTTATACATTTGAAAATATCTGTAATCGATTCCTCACATGCAATAATCTAAAGATACCAATTTTCGAGGCTCTATCTTATTCATTTTAAAATTTTACCCCGGAATTTGAAACCGAAATAATGGTCTCCCTAACAATTTTACAATTTCGAAAGTATCTGTAATCGAATCCTCTTCCCCCAAATCCTATTACAATAGTACCGATTTTTTCAAAGATATTTCACGAATACCCGTGGGGCTCGATACAGGAATTATTTTACTAAATCTGTACTAATTTCTCACAAATGCCTGATGTAGGATCTTGACGGGTGGTTTGATGAGGTATGTGTGGATGTGGGGGAAAAGTTTCCAAATAAACAGTCTCTATTTTCCGCTAGTAGTTGCAGAATTTATTAATTATTTACACACATATATACACAAAGATCTATTTGCAGATTTTGATTAGTTTTCCGCACTCTCAAATAGTGCATAAAATAATTACAAACACCTGAGCTAGAGAACGGCAGGACACACTTCCTCCGTCTCTCCAAACCAGCTTACAGTACATCCACTGATGCTTTCTCTGCATCATTTTCCTGACCCCTTTAAGGGTTGCAATGGCATATATCCCCCTCCATAGGGGCTACCATAAAGGTGTAGGACTCGCCGGCATTACACTTGAATTCCCTTGGCAGTGAATGTCAAAATTGGTACTTGGCTCACAGCTAACGCAACGAGTGAACAACGTGTACCAAAGCATAAAACAGTACAAAGAATAACATGACCTAAGGTACCTGGTGTCCCACAAATCTGCAGACATTTTAAAAATTCATAAAAATTGAAGGAATTAGTAAATTTGAACGCGGTTTGCGAAAAAATTATTCTGTTGAAGGGGAATTGTTTTTGGTAAAGAAAAAAATAACAGTTGAAATTTTCGTCGATAGAGGGCACTATACGAGAGTAAATAACATATTTCCGTGAAAAACTATATTTACTTGCATGCGAAAGTTTACAGGCATATAAATCCTATTCTATGTGTCCACCATCACAAAAATTACTGTTTGCAAACGAGTTATAACTCCGCTAACTACAGCTTCAGTCGGCGGTTTTTACATGAGGGAAAACATCTTGACCAATAACGCTTTATGCACCAAGTCAGCATTGCAATTAAAACTTCATTTATTCGTAAATAGGAGGCAAAAAAGAAATAAGCTGCGTTGGTAGTAAAACCATGTAATTTATAGGACTCTGATTTGCATATTTCTCGTTACACATCCATGCAACGCCCTCTATTAAAATGAAAATTTTAACTATTTCTATGCGAACTTTTCTAATTTCTATGAAAATTTAAACTATCTTTTCTCTGAAAAAAAAAAAAAAACCTCATTACGAGAACAATTTTTTCTCAAACCGCGTTCAATTCTACTAATCCTTTTAATTTTTATGAATTTTTAAAATGTCTAAAAACTTATGGGACACTCGTATACCGACTTTCCTTTATACCTGATTGGAAATTAAAAAATAAATAAATAAATTCCTGTTTAAAATTGCTTCTTAATTTCTTGTGTGTTATTTCATTTATTGTTTCCAGAAATAGTTTTAGATATTATGATAGCTGACATATTCTACACAAAATGAGTTATTGATATGATTACTTTAAAAATATTTTTATTTCTGTTTGTATTACTTTAGTATTTCATTAATAAAAACTTTTTAATGTGAAGACTTTCACGTTTAATATTTTTCAAATTCATACAGTATATGAGATGCTACATTTTGTAAATTGACTGAGCCCAAACATAATGATATTAATATTTTTATGTGTAATACTCTATGTGCGTATCTTGCATTTTATTTTGTGGGGGTGTTGGAACTGTCTTATTCTCCTGCCATCGTTTGCCGAATATACTCTGAGACAACATTTTATGTTTTGCCATTCAAAAATTATTTTTCTTAGAGAAAAAAAAAAATGAAAAGTTTTTAACGCACAAAATGAGTATTTTGCACAGAGTTTCGAACGAATCTCAGTATGCCAAGCAAACAGTGCTGCCAGATGGTCGACAGTCAATTTACCCAAACAGGCTTTCAAATTTCCCCAAATCAGGGGGTTTTCCAAAAAAATCCCCAACCCAATTTCTGCTAAAAAAGTAATTAAAAAATAAATAAATAAATAAAATAAAATAAATATTTAACAGATTCAAGCCAAATTTTTCTCCAAATGACGCTCATTAAAAAAAAAAAGAAGAAGATATATAAAAATAACTTTAATATACATATTAGTTATTGGAAAATTTTAAATCTGCGTAAAGTACTTTTGTGCTGAGGATGTACAGCCGGTCAAAAAAAAAAAACGAAACACCCCCACCTATTTCATTACCTAATTATCGCAGAAACATGCAGTAGGCACCAATCGTCAGGAATTTATGTCTACTTTTATTGTATGTAGGAAAAAATGACATTGGGGTCGTCTACATATTAAAAATGGGTCCAACTTTGAAAATTCGAATGTTAACCCACTAATTTGACGTCAGAAATCGATTCTAGAGCATCAAAATAGCCTAGATATAAATTTGCACGAAGATATCGACATTAGTTCCTGAGATATTTAAGGTTTTTCTTTAGGGGGTTATCTCCAAGTTTATTTTTTTTTTCATTTAGGTCAGATTCAACGAATTTATTAGAGCTCTCTTCTATTATTCAACGCGTTTCATTCATCTACAAATCTCTAAATACATCAAAAGGAATATAATTTCAATGAGCATATAAATGTGGAAATTTCGAACTATAAAAAATATTCTGTCCAAAAAGGTTAACACAGGAGGGTCTGATAACACCTGTGTGTATGAAGGGGGAGGGGAGGGGCACCGGGATTCAAAATTGATGTTTTATTATCGCATTTTCAGAAATTTTTTATTGAAATTGGATTTCTGTTATGTTTTTTTTCCCCTAGGTATCAGACTATAAACCAACGCGTATCTAGTTTACTGAAGTGTGTCTGTGTACAAAAGTTGGGTTTACTCGAAAATGATAATAGGGATTTTGATGCAAGTTTGGGGTTAAGTGTTTTCGGGATATTAGACTTACCACCATCTTCAGAAAAATTTGCGTTGGCTGTTAACCCCTTATCGGCCAATGGCAACAAATGAAATAAATTGAGTTTATTCGGAAACTGATATAAGGATTTTGATGAAAGTTTTGCGTTAAGTGCTTTTGAGTATGCTTAAACAAATGGAATTATCTCCATCGTCATAAAAATTCGTTGTCGCTGTTAACCCTTTAAAGGACAATTGCAACGTATGTCAGAAATCGGCTTTACACGGATATGGACTAAGCGATTTTTACGAAAGTTTGAAGTTAGGGCTTTTTCATGAGAAAAAACAATTGGATTTCATCTTCAGATAAATTAGCGTTTACAGTTAACCCTTTACCGGCCAACTGCAATACATAGCAAAATTTGGGTTTATTCAAAAATGATTCTAGAGATTTTGATGAAAGTTTGGGGTTAAGTGTTTTCGGAATATTAGACTTACCACCATCTTCAGAATTATTTGCGTTGGCTGTTAACCCCTTATCGGCCAATGGCAACAAATGAAAGAAATTGGGTTTATTCGGAAACTGATATAAGGATTTTGATGAAAATTTTGCGTTTAGTGCTTTTGAGTATGCTTAAACAAATGGAATTATCCCTATCGTTATAAAAATTCGTTGTCGATGTTAACCCTTTAAAGGACAATTGCAACGTTTGTCAGAAATCGGCTTTACACGGAAATGAACGAAGCAAATTTTATGAAAGTTCGATGTTAGGGCTTTTTCATGAGAAAAAAACAATTGGATTTTATCTTCAGATTAATTAGCGTTTACAGTTAACCCTTTACCGGCCAATTGCAATACATAGCAGAAGTTGGGTTTACTCGAAAATGATTCTAGGGATTTTGATGAAAGTTTGGGGTTAAGTGTTTTCGGAATATTAGACTTACCACCATCTTCAGAAAAATTTGCGTTGGCTGTTAACCCCTTATCGGCCAATGGCAACAAATGAAATAAATTGGGTTTATTCAGAAACTGATATAAGGATTTTGATGAAAGTTTTGCGTTAAGTGCTTTTGAGTATGCTTAAACAAATGGAATTATCCCCATCGTCATAAAAATTCGTTGTCGCTGTTAACCCTCTAAAGGACAATTGCAACGTATGTCAGAAATCGGCTTTACACGGATATGGAGAAAAAGTTTTTTCTGAAAGGTTACAGTTAGGGCATTTTGATGATAAAAGACGATTTGATCTCTTCTTCAGACAAATTAGCGTTCACAGTTAACCCTTTACTGACCAACTGCAACACATAGCAGAAATTGAGTTTACCTGGAAATGGATATAGCGATTTTGCTGAATATTTCGGACTAAGTTTGTTCGGGGACTGCTAAAACGAATGGTATTCCCTCATCTTCAGAAAAAAAAAATTAACGTTCTCAATTAACCCTCTATCGGCCAATTGCAACATATGAGAAAAATTGGGTCTACTTGTAAATAGGTATAAGGATTATGATGAAAATTTGAGGTTGCATAATTGATTAGAATTATTTTATTCTTCAGAAAATTTCTTGTTTTCTGTTAAACCTTTAAAGGACCATTGCGACGTTTGCCAAAAATACGGTTTACACAGAAATAGACATAGTGAATTTCATAAAAGCTTGGAGTTAGGACTTTTTGATGAGAAAAGGCTTTTGGAAATATCCTCATCTTTAGAAACAATCACATTCGTTGTTAACTCTTTATCGACACATTACAACATACGGTAGAAATTGAGTTTATTCGGAGTTTGGAGTTACGGCTTTTTGATGAGAAAAAATGATTGGACTTATCCTTATCTTCAGAAAAAATCGCGTTCTCAATTTACATTTTATCGGCCAGTTGCAAATTATAGCAGAAGTTGGGTTTATTTAGGAATTTATATAGGGATTTTGATGATAGTTTGGGGTTAAAAACTTTCTGGGTGCTTAAACAAGTGGACATATCCTCATCTTCAGAAAAAATTGTTCGCAGTTTACCATATATCGACCAGTTGCATCAAGTTTTAGAAATAGGCTTAATCGGAAATGGGTATAGTGATTTCAAATAAAGTTTGTGGTTAGTGTTTTTAGGAATGCAAAAACGTTTGGACTCATTCTCATCTTTTGAAAAAAATGGCGTGATCAGTTAAACCTTTATCGACAAATTGCAACATATCGCCCAAATTCGGGTTACTCGGAAACGGATGTATCGATTTTGATGAAAGTTTGGGGTTAAGTGTTTTCGGAGGTGCAAAAAGTTTGGATTTATACAGAAAAATTAGCGTTCGCTGTCAAAATATATGGTAAAAAAGGATTCGGCTTCCAGTTCATGACTTCATTTGTTATTTTGTTTAAATTTAGGTCGAGAGAATGTAATCGATTCAGGCAATATTTGTGTGTATCGAAATATTTGGTAAATAATGAGGCAGGTTCAAGTCTATAACTGTATACTTATTGTGTATCTTGTTTTCTTTCTTTTTTTCTATTTATATATATATATTTTTCTATTTTAATATTTTTTAATATTTTAATACGATTTAATTTATTCAAAGGTAGCTGATATTTGTGCGTGTTTAAGTATTTGGTAAAGAAGGAAGCAGGATATAGTCCATGATTGAAGTTATAGATATTTATTTTTAATGAAAATGCCTAAATTCAAATAAAAATAGGTAATATTTTCAAATGCCTAGCTAGTCGTTAATTTAGTTAAATAGCGATTGCAAGTTTTGTACTGGTAACGCTGCCGAAGGCAGCAGGAACCAGGAACAGTTGGCTAAAAGAATTAAAAAATGCATTTTCACCGTGTTCTGATCTATTCTGAACGTTTCAAATGTCTAGCTAGACGGGAAGTTAGTTAAAAAAAGTTCTGTCGAATCATATAAACACAGCCGAAGGCAGTAGGGACCTGAAACAGTTGACTAAAAGTATTAAAAAAATGTGTTGTCACCGTGTTCTGAGCTGTTATAAAAGTTTCAAATGTGCTAGTCGGGAAGTTCGTTAAAAATCGATTGCATGCTTTGTACTGATAACGCTGTCGAATGCAGCAGGAACCAGAAACAGTTGACTAAATGTATTTAAAAAATGCATTTTCGTCGTGTTCGGAACTATTCTGTAAGTTTCAAATGTCTAGCTTGTCGGGAAGTTAGTTAAATAAATTTTCTGTCGAATCATATAAGCGCTGCCGAAGGCAGTAGGGACCTGAAACAATTGACTAAAAGTGATAAAAAAAAAATGTATTGTCACCGTGTTCTGAGCTATCCTGAAAGTTTCAAATGTTTAGCTAGTCGGGAGGTTAGTTAAAAATCGATTGCGAGATTTGTACTGGACATACAAACAAACAAGAATCGAAGTTAATAAAAATAATTACAAGATAAAAAGAACTTTTATATACCATGTTTTTAAATTTTCTGTTGAATCATATAAACGCTACTGAGCGCAGCGGAAATCCGGAGCAATTGGAAAAAAGTATTTAAAAAAGTCCTTGCTATCGTGTTTTGAGCTATTATAAAAGTATCAAATGGCTATCTAGCCGGGAAGTTAGTTAAAAGTTGATTGCATAGCTTTGTACTGGTAACGCTGCCGAAGACAGCAGGGTCCCGAAGCAATTGGTTAAAAATATTTTTAAAATGCATTTTCACCGTATTCTGAACTATTCTGAAAGTTTCAAATGTCTAGCTACACGGGGAGTTAGTTAAATAAATTTTCTGTTGAATCATATAAACGATGCCGAATACAGTAGTGACCTGAAACAGTTGACTAAAAGTATTAAAAAAAATGTATTGTCACCATGTTCTGAGCTATCCTGAAAGTTTCAAATATCTAGCTAGTCGGGAAGTTAGTGAAAAATCGATTGCAAGCTTTGTACTGGTAACGCTGCCGAAGGCAGCAGGAACCCGAAACAGTTGGCTAAAAGTATTTAAAAAATGTATTTTCACTGTGTTCTGAACTATTGTGAAAGTTTCAAATGTCGAGCTAGTCAGGAAGTTAGTTAAATAAATTTTCTGTTGAATCATATAAACGCTGCCGAAGGCAGTAGGGACCTGAAGCAGTTGACTAAAAGTATTAAAAAAAGTATTGTAACCGTGTTCTGAGCTATCCTGAAAGTTTCAAATGTCTAGCTAGTCGGGAAGTTAGTGAAAAATTGATTGGAAGCTTCGTACTGGTAACGCTGTCTAAGGCAGCAGGAACCCGTAGCAGTTGGTTAAAAATATTTAAAAAATGCATTTTCACCGTGTTCTGAACTATTCTGAAAGTTTCAAATGTCTAGCTAGTCGGGAAGTTAGTTAAATAAATTTTCTGTTGAATCAAATAAACGGGTAGTGACCTGAAACAGTTCACTAAAAGTATTAAACAAATGTTTTGTCATCGTGTGTTTTGAGCTAGCCTGAAAGTTTCAAATGTCTAGCTAGTCGGAAGCCTTGTACTGATTGGAAGCCTTGTACTGATAACGCTGCCGAAGGCAGCAGGAACCCTAAAAGTTGGCTAAAGGTATTAAAAAAATGCATTTTCACCGTGTTCTGAACTATTCTGAAAGTTTCAAATGTCTAGCTAGTCGTGAAGGTAGTTAAATAAATTTTCTGTCGAATCATATAAGCGCTGCCGAAGGCAGTGGGACCTGAAATAGTTGACTAAAATTATTAGAAAATTGTATTGTCATCGTGTTGCGAGCTGTCCTGAAATTTTCAAATATCTAGCTAGTCGGGAAGCTAGTTAAAAATCGATTGCAAGATTTGTACTGGACAAACAATCAAACAAAAAAAAACAAACATACAAACAAACAAACAAGAATCGAAGTTAATAAAAACAGGGTGATATGGTTAAATATTACAGTTCAAGTAATTTCTCCCCTTGGTTAATTTTACGCTATTGCACTTCATATAATTTTAAACCATAAATCGCAATGATATATAATTTTTTGTCGTGTTCCTGTAAAAATCTAGAAAGGCTATCTTTACCAAAATCTATACAGTTCGTGCGACGATAATGTATAACATGTGCATAAAAAATTTTCAGTTTAATAGAATAAGGTATTTAGATACTATCGCATTTTAAAACGTTTGGGCCCATAGACCATAATGACAATTTTTCTTTCTGTCCTTGTAAAAAGAAAAAAAAAAGCTATGCATACTAGATTTATCAAAATCTATACACTTTGTGCGAGGGTGATTATTAACATGTATAAAAGTTTTTTAACTCAAACGAATAAGGCGTTTAAATGCTATCGCATTTTATTTTATTTGGATCCATAGACAATAATGATAAAGAATTTTTTGTTGTGTCCCCGTGAAAAAGTATAAATGCTAGATACATCAAAATCTATACACTTTGTGCGACGGACATTTATAACACGCGTATTAGCTCAAAAGAAAATGGTGTATAGACGCTATCGCAGTTTGAAAAACTTGGCCCTATAGGCTATAACGATAAAGAATATTTCTTTTTTGTGCCTGTAAAAAGTACTTTTAAGTGCTAGATTCACCAAAATCAACAGTGATCGTGCTATGGTGCCATACAATATACTTACTATATTTCAACTTATTTGAACAGAGGATTTAGGCGCTATCGTATTCACTCACACACATACACCCATTCATAATCGAAAACTAGTAGAAATGAATTCAGTGTAATTCAAAAGTATAGAAATCCCATAATCTGAAAGGTCGGATTTTTTTGTCACGATTACAATACTTCCTTTACATACGTATGTTCGGAAAGTAAAAATCTGATCTCTCAGCTATGAAGTTCTGTCCAACTCAAAGAAATAATTTATTCTGTAATAATATTATATTATTTTAATTGGTTAATTTATATTTCCAACACTATTAATAATAGCGACTATAGAAATTAGAAATCGCAATTCTTCTAAAGAAAATTACGAAAACGTTATATAATATAGTAAGGAAAGTGATAAATTAAAAAAATAAATAAATGTTAAACTACATTTTTAAATTGCATGCAATTCTTCAATGTGCTCTTGTATTTCAATTTACATACATGTCTAATATTATAATACAATTTATTTCAGAATTAAATTCCAATTTATTTCAGCTTGAAAAAAAAAAAAAAAAAAAAAAAAAACATTGTTGAAATAATTAAAAATATATGAAAATGAATTAAAACTTTTTTTCTTAATATCGTCTGCAATAAAATTCAAAATTGATTGTTGTGAATGCTACTTGTAAATACAGTTTGCAATCGTTATATGACCCCCAAACTTGATCTTCGATCGTTTTTCTGGAATATCTCGAGAACTATTTGGCCCAATGAGCTGCAAATTTGCATACGCATATTTTAATGTGCTAGAAATCGATATCTGTTAGAAAAATTATAGGTCACAATACATAATTTTTTAAAATATTAATTTAATAATTTTTATTCTATAGATAAAAAACATTAAAATCTTAATGAAACTCATAAATATATTTGGAAAACCTGTTATTAACATCATAAAAAAAACCAGGTTAAAAAAAAAAAAAATGTAGGAGATATGAATATAAATGTGTAATCAGACTTTAACATTAGAAGCTCGAAAGTTTAGACGTGTATAACTCCTAAACTTATACACCATATCACTTCCAAATTTATATCTGGGGATGAAATTGACTGTAGAATCGATATCCAAGATCAAAATTGTATGTTACCATTGAAAAAATTAAAGTTTGACACGATTTCAATATGGAGACGACCCCTTAAGCTATTTTTTTCTAATTAGCTTAAAAGAGAACAAAATTCCCTGACGAATGGTACCTTCGGTGTCTTTCTGCAACAACTTACTGATGAGATAGGTGGGAGTGTTTCGTTTTTTTTTTGACCGACTGTACGTAAGATATGCTTTCATCCTCAGGATATCCTGAAGAAGTCATGGGGAGAAGGGGTACCTTCAAGAGCCTCTACATGCTAAAGAAAACTGTTAAAAATCTCTACGCGTAGGGACAAATTTTTACAGTTGGCAATGTTGTAACAAGTATACTAAAATAAGTAAAAAAAAAAAGATTCCCCAGATTTCCCCTAAACAATTTCAAAAATCCCCTCGAAATTCCCCACAAACTTTTGATCCCCAAAATTGTCCCCAGAAGCCCCAAAAATCCCCGAATTGGGAACAAAATCCCCAATCTGGCAACACAGCAAGCAGATTACATTATTTAATATACATTCAGAAATTAAGCGTTGAAATAACGGTTTATATTTGTACAATATTATACGGAGAAATAAATTTTGTATCAAACTTTGTATTTCTATGAATTTATTTAATAATTGATAAATATCAATTTCATAATAACAGCATTGAATTTGACAAAATATTTCTGTACTCGGGAGGTGAAGGAAACTATGTCCAATTTGTGAGAAATGTTAGCACCATGTTTCTGATGTGCATATTTTGCTTTATATACAGGCATTAAGCATTATGTCCAGTTACTATAAAGGAAATAGGATAGTGGAAAATAAAACCATGTCCATTTTCTTTATCCATGACGAATGTATTTCATTATAACATCCTTAAGTTCATTCCTTAAAAATCATGTTTTTGTGACATGGTGTTCTTTACCATCGGAGTACAGATTTATAAATAGAATTTAAAGAAATTAAGCGTTCAAGTTTATAGTTTAAGAAAGGGATTCTTTAAAAGTTTTTAACTTTAGATTCCAGTAAATAATTTGATTTTTGCTTAAAAACTTATTAATGGATTCTTCGAAAGTATTTTTATGAATCACAGAAATTATCATTTACTTCTTACTATATAGTCAGTTTAAATGCACAAAAAATAGTTTCATTGCTAATTCCTTTGTTTGATATTAGAAAAAACTTTAACTGTGATATAGTATAAAAATAGCCTTAATAATACAAAAATATCTCTTATTAACTAGATTGTTCACATGAATCTTTTTATAGCAGTGGGGAAAAAAAAATTGCATTTTTTTTATAGATAAGCTTCCTCGTCGAAAGAGTGGAGTTTTACGCAATTGAAACTAATTGCCTCATATTAAGGTCATAAAAATCATTAAAAAAGATTCATAATTAAAATATATTTACATTTTCATTATTGAAATACGTACAGTGTGTCCGAGAAGTATCTTTACACTTTCAAAAAATTAAAAAAAAAAAAAAAAAAAAGTAAGAAATATATAAACTTACCGTTTATTGTATTCAATGCAAAAATTATCAAATTCTTCTGTAACTAAGGTTTTGCAGCCGAGATGATAAAATAGATGGATGACGATGAAAATTTTCTGGAACGTGTAATGTTTTCGAACGAAGCGACTTCTCGCGGATCGAGACCTGCTAATAGGTACAATACACGAATTTGGGGATTTGTAAATCATTGTGTACGTAAAAACATTGTGTACCAATGTCCAATCACTGACAACACCGAACTGAAAGCTCGAATTACTGCAGCTTCAGAGACTGTCGATTCTGCAATGCTGCAGAGAACATGGTTAGAAATCTCTTACCGACAGGATGTTTTGCATGCTACTAATGGCGCGCACATTGAATTGTTCTGAATGTCTTCTGTGTAAAACTTTGATAATTTTTGCATTGAATACAATAAATGATAAGTTTGCATCTTTGTTACTTTATTATTTTTTTTTTTATGATTTTTTGACAGTGTAAAGATACTTCTCGGACACCCTGTATATTAAATGAACTCTATTAGATATTTGAATAATTAAACTAATTAAAATTTAATTAAATAATGGGATGGATTCTTAACTGGTTTATTCATGCTGTTTAATCTGGAATTATGTTTTATTATATATATATATATATATATATATATATATATATATATATACTTTTAACTATGGAATTACCTTAAAATATTTATATCTTCATGAAACCTTATTCCCATTAAAAAAAAATCTGGAGTGACTCCACTCGACTTTCCGAACATTGAGTAACTAACAGTTTTGTAGATAAAATAAAGAAAGAGGAATTGCTAAACAAACAAAAGAGAGAAAACCATAATAGAGTGTTTTTTTCTCCATATATCACACGAGGTTTTATTTAACGCTACTGAACTTTGAGCCCTTAGATCATAATGATAAAGAATTTTTCGTTTTGTCCCTGTAAAAATCTATAGATGCTAGATTCACCAAAATGCTTATAGTTAGTGCAACAGTGATTTATAATATTCATACAAATTTTCAGCTCAATTGAATAAGGCGTTTAGATGCTATCGCACTTTTAAAAATTTGGTCTCATAGGCCATAATGATAAAGAATTTTTCTTTGTGTCCCTGTAAAAAAACTGTAGTGCTAGATTCACCAAAATCTATACAGTTGGTGCAAATGCGACCTATAACATGTGTACAATTTTTTTTGCTCAGATTAATAAGGCGTTTAGACGCTATCACACTTTTAAAAATTTGGCCCCGTTGGCCTTAATGATAAAGAATTTTTCTTTGTGTCCCTGTAAAAAAACTATAAGTGCTAGATTCTCCAAAATCTATACAGATTGAGTATCTGTGACCTATAATATGGGTATAAAATGTTTGCTCAATTGAATAAGGCGTTTAGATGCTATCGCACTTTTAAGATTTTGGTCCCATAGGCCATAATGATAAAGAATTTTTCTTTGTGTCCCTGTAAAAAAACTATAAGTGCTAGATTCACCAAAATCTATAGGGTTCGTACTATGGTGACTTACAATATACGTACCAACTTTCAGGTTAATCGAACAAAGCCTTTAGACGCTAGCGTGTTCACAAACATACACACATACACACATACACACATACACACACACATACATACATCATCGTAAAAATAGTGAAAACGGACTCAGGGGACCTCAAAACGTATAGAAACATCAAAATCTCGAATTCGGATTTTTGACATGATTACAATACTTTCCTCACTATAGTGTTCGGAAAGTAAAAAAAAAAAAGAGAGAAATTTGATTAATTTTTTTTCGACAAACTGTCATAAAATCAAATCGAAATGTAAGAAATTTTTATTTAAAATTGTGACGTATTCTATATCATACACGTGATAAATAAAAATATTAAAATATTTATCAAGTTTTTTTATTAACTAAGGTCCGAAAATATAAAAATATAATAAACATTAAAATAATAATATTAAAAGCAGAAAATTATTACTGTAATAATGTTTATTCGATTATCATATTTTAATGTCTAAATAAGAATAATTAAGAGTCCGGAAAACGTAACAAAGTTATAAATTTTGAAGATCATAGTCGGTTTTCTAAATTACTTTCATATGCATGACGGAACATAAAACATATCTTCAAGATGTTAGTATGATATTCTCGACTGAAATCTTCTTACATTGAAAACAAGATTTATTTATTTATTTATTTATTTATTTATTTATTTATTTATTTTTTGAAGATTATTCTTTCTAAAAAAATTTGATGCGTTAATAAGACTTTATCTCTTAATTATTTTAATTTAGAAAATGTTGCTTTGTTTTTGATGAAATTCTAATTATTAAAAAAAAAAAAAAGAAAAGAAAAGCGAAGGTTTTGTTTAATGAGATTATGCAAAAACATGGTAACAGAATTTATCTCTTTTTCTTTTTCAATTTTTAATACTATGGGAAAAATCAGGATAATTCCCTCTTTTTTATTATTGGTACTGTTATGAAATTAAAACTAAAATATCTCGAATAAAACTTTAAGAAAAAAAAAAAAAAAAAAAAAAAAAAAAAAAAGAAACTGTAATCACATCATCACCATTATCGTTATTATTATTATCTTTTTTTTTTTTTTTGGCTTTTCATTTACTTCTCTGTATCATAAAATCTTTATAATAATTATTCTGAACAATACTTTTAAAGATAATTATATTATATATATGTATTTAAATTCTAAATAAAATTCTAAAGAACTCAAAGCATAAATTTGATTCGTGGGGGAAATTTTAATGAATGAAAAAATAAATATGCGTATACATTTAATTTGAATATAAAATAATCGATTTTTTTTTTTTTTTTTTTTTTTTTTCAAAAGTTACCAATGCTATTTTTCATTATGTTATTAGAGTCTGTGTTTTTTACTGTATTAAAATCCAATGCAACAGCTTGCATATATTCGTAAAATTTAATGAAATTAAAAATATAAAATTACTGAGTTAATGCATTTTAAATGAGTAAGATATTTTTATGAGCATACAATATTTCTATTTTCAGAGATTAAACTTCCAGTTCATTTATTTTTCCACAGCTGTGAATTTTCTCATTAAACTTTTGAAAATTTTCGTCTCGAAATTATTTATCTCACTCTCAATCATTTTTATTCTGATCTAAATCAAAATACAAAAGCATTTTGTGAACAAAAATTTCTTTTTGAATATCATCTTTCATTATTATTAACAATTCTTTCTTCTTGAAAAAGAATTCTTTTATCGTTTGGAGCTTGAATATTTTTTTCCCCCACTCATATAAGCTTCAAGAAAATGGCAGTGAAAGAACGCAAAAATGCGTAAGGGAGATTTCATTCATGCATCATAGAATTTTGACGTGGAAAATACTGGGCGCATAAAACTATTCTGAAGAGCAATATAAAATTTCGAAAAGGCACTTCAGTTCAATTTGGGTTGTTTCAAGATCTGAATAAAGAAAGTGAAGATATGGATTGTCATTCCAGGGTTAATTTTTATTCGAAACTTACATGACATTTTTCAGAGTTAAAATGACAACACTTCATATATTCGCGAAAAAGCATTTTTAAAGTAAAAATTTTTTTTAAAACATTTTGATTACTGATGTGTATATAATTCATTTTGTTATGCTTTATCCATTAGCACTTTTAATATAAGTAATATTTAACAGGAAACCATTTTTTAAAAAAGTTACAAATATTAAACTTGTGGTTTTTTTTTTTTTTTTTTTTTTTTTTTTTTTTTTTAACAGAATTTAATTTACAACAATTTTTCATTTGGTTTGTCAAGCGTCATAATTTTGTGGAAACGAATTTAATTTTATAGACTAATGAATTACACATAGCATTTGCTAGTGTAAGTATTCACAAAATACTTTCTGAAGTATTTCTCCTGTTTTCTTTAAATGCATTTTAATTTTTCTTGCAAAATATCGTAAGCGTCATATTAATTAATTATTTTTCAACAGTTAATTGAAATGGTATTAAATTAAGAAAAAAATTCAATTAAAAACTTTTCGCATGGACTATTACGGGAAATATATGAATAACGTTTTACAAAAAAAAAAAAAAAAAATTTTTCATGTTTAATAGCTATTATACAAATGGGGCAAATAAGCCTTAACACGTTTTAAACTTTATTGTAAAATTATGTATATGATTTACAAGAGTGCGGTTTGGGCTATAAGGCTTCTTACGTTGAAAAGTTTTGTTTAAAGAGATAAAAAATGTTAGTTTCAAATAATTTTGCTAATAGATCCTGTTGCGTAAAAAAAAAAAAAAAAAAAAAAAAAAAAAGTTTTTTTTTTTTTTTTTTTTTTTCGAAACTCGACCATTTTTTTTTGCAAAATGAGGCAAAGCAAAGTTATTGCCTTGTCCTATACGGAATGCAATTGCAACACAGCTGCGGCAATTGTTTGCCAATATTCACTCTAACTGAATCAGCAGAGTTTTACTTAATATAACTATTTCTCTCTGTAGATGTTAGCGTTTCCTGAAATGAGAGAAAATCGCAACGTGAAAACGCCCCTTGTTGTGTGATACAGCCTAGAAGCTAATAGGTACCATGTCAGACCAAGGTCCAACCAAGTATCAAATTCTGTTAAATTAATTCGATTGGTTCATAAAGTACAGTGTTTGAACAAAAAGAAAAAAAAAAAAAAAAAAAAAAGATATTTTTCAAAAATGGTCGAATTGAGTTCGGGAAATTTCAAAACGTGTAACTTTATCGAAAACCGAAAATCTAAAACATTTCTGAATCTTATATTTTCTACTTATATATGCAGAGGAAAGACTAATAAATCCACTTTTTAAAAAATAAAAATAAGTAGTCAATTTCACTAATTTCACTTAATTAAAATGCAAGGAAATCTCAAAACGTGTAAATTCATCGAAAACCGGAAATCAAAAGTTTTTATGTATCTTCTACTTGCTTCTTCTACCCACAAAAGCTAGCAATAAAGACACTTTTTTAAAAAATAAGTAGCCAATTTCAGTTAATTGAAACGTAAAGAAAGCTCAAAACATGTAAATTCAGCAAAAAACGGAAATCGGAATTTTTTCCGTATCGTCTACTTATACATGCAGCAGTTAGTAACAAATCCATTTTCCTTTTATTTAGTATATTAGTTCAATATTTATTGTTTAAATATCAGCCTTTGAAATGAAATGTTTATGTTTACATTCGAAACTGGAAGCTTGCCATTTTTTTTTTTTTTTTTCTGGAGTTTTGTGATTTTAAATTAAAATTTATCAATTTTACAGAAAAAATAACTCAATCAAACACATGTAGACAGTAACTTATACATAACTATCCGCGATTGTAATGAAATGCTCGCCCTCTGGTGGGCTACGGTGAAATTACAGTAAACATGGTTTAATTCGAATTCCATATAGCCGCCATTGCTAGCCGATGTTTAGTTTCACATATATTTATTAAATAAAAATGAATAAATCCGGTAAAAAAGATAACACATACTTTTGTGTGCCACAGTGTAAATCCAAAGCATCAAGAAATCCAGAATTGAGCTTCCATTTATTTCCAAATGACGAATTTAAAATTTCAGTTGCTTCGGCTAATGGAAGTAAAGAATTAATCAGATGATTTGAAATTAATATTTGTTCAACTTCAGTTAAAAATCTACTTCCGATCGAACTTTGAATAAACTGAAGTATTTTTTCCAAAAACAATCAATTTTCCATAATGTAATGGCGGAGAAATTATAGTACGAATATTAAGTAGAATAACAAGAACACTATTGGAACACACGTGGCTAATGTTTACTAACAACTGCAGTGTTCACAAAGCGCCGTCTATCGATCATTACAAACGCGGATACCCAAATATCGGAATTAAAATCGGCAGATAATTTCCGTTATTTTTTAATAATTTTTTACAAAAAACTCAATGGACAATTAACATAGAAAATCTTTTACATGGCTCCATGGACAGACAGTGACGTCATCACTTCGCTTGCGTATAGTGATGCTACATTATACAAATTACTGTGTCTATGGTTTTATTTGAGCTTTATGAAATTGGCATATTTAACAACTTTCTACTTTTAGGTATTTTTTAATGTGAAGGAATACGTGTATAAAAGGGAAAAATGGGGGAAAATGCATAAAAAATAAATGTATTTTTAAATACCTTCTTGACATCGTAAGAAAATAATATTTGTATTCGCACCTTCCGGGTAACCATACCTTTCGAATGATACCATTTTCAACCCTCTACTCCCATAATTAATATGTTAAAAAGGGACAACAAATTTTATGCTTGCCTAATTATATATAGATGAGAAAAAGAACTCACTGAATCTATATTAATTTCCAGAAATGTTTATTTAGAGCGAAGAGAAAAAGATTGCAGGTAAATATGAAGTCATATATATACATATATATATTTAATAATCCATTTGATTTTCTGATGTAAACATTATTCTATCTTTATTAATTAATTATTCTTTTTTTAATTTTCATAAATTTTTTTGTATCTAATTTAATTTAGTCTATTACCTGCCATCAGCATCATACATGCCCGTATTTTCCCGATTTGTAAAATCAGCTATTCTTTCCTCAATCCCCTATAACAATAACAATGATTTAAAAAAAAAAAAATATCGTATATGCTTTAATTTGTTTTAAGCTCTTATACTTTCTACTGTTCTTTAGGCAAAATTCTATCAACTAGAATAAATAGATAAAAGTTGTTGCTACAAGTATATAAAAATAGTTTGTAAGAAAATTAGTTGCAAACAAAATAAGCATTTGCAAACAAATTAATTATTTTCGATTAACCCATTAGGCACCAAAGCTCCCTCTGCGGGAACAATTGTTGAAGAATATTTTTTTTTTCTCTGCAAGTAATTAAGATAAACACATTTTATATTTTTTTATATTAAATGCTGAATGTCGTTAGATTTTTTTTTTTTTTTTTTTTAAATTTTGTAATGTGAATTATTATTATTATTATTATTATTATTTAATTATTCAAACAAAGATGTCTGTTTTTCTGCAAAAAAAATCAGCAAAAATAGCTAATTTGAAAACAGGGGTTTAAAACCGTTGAAATAAAACCGTTCTTTTCTTAAATTATAACAAACAGGGATCAAAAGAACTATTTTAAAAGGTTTTGCAGTTTTTCAACATCTATTCTACACCAATTAGGTGCCAAATATCCAATTTTGGAACTATATCATATCTTCTAACAAAACAACTTTTTTTTATTATTATTATTATTTCAGCTATATGTGATTAGGAATGCACATTGAAACCCAAAACATACGAAAATTCAACAATTTTTAGTGGGATTCATACTGCGACGTTTTATGGGAACAACAACAGAGTAACAGTAAGAACTGAGCTTATTTCCCTAGCTTCCCCTCAATCACCAAATTGTATTCAGTCTGAAGCGTCATCTAGCGGTTCAGTTCTTGCGACCATGCTTTGTATGACAAAAATTGCTTATATAAATGCATTTTAACACCCTTTAAATGTCTTAACAAGAGTTCTGAAACACCATGTATGTGCTAGGAAATGCGCTCTAGGATTTAAAAGAAGTTTTTAAATGTCCACTAGGTGGAACTTTGCATTAGAAATCAGAAATAATAACAAAGTAAATAATTGATACGGGATTCATAAATAATTTTTACATTTGTTGATTAGTTTTTGATTCCTTGTTGGTCATTACATTTATTAAATTTGACATTGTTTCATGCAAAGTGCCATCTGGTGGACATTTTTAAACTAAGTTTCGTACTGATTAAGGTTAGATGTCTGCACAGATTAAATTTCTTTTCTTTTGTTATCTTAACCGCATTTTATGAATCGTTCACATACCAAATTTGTTAATAATCCGCTCACCCATTTGAAATTCACGATTCTGCTTGTAGAGAAAATTTAATCGAAAAAACCCCGCGGAAGTAACAGAAAAAAGCACCTTAATTTAATAACCATTATGGTAAATACCAATTAAGTATTGTTGAATATTCTTTTATACATAGAAAATACATTACTGAAAAATGTTTATACATTGGATTTCTCTGCTGTCTTAAAATACGATGACAAACAACAAGTATTTTAATCAATATTGTTTGAAACCCAACAGAGAATAACGCAATTAAAAAAAAAAAAAAAAAAACTTTTTTTTACGAAAATTTTATCTGAAGTCATATTGATTTTGCAGTCGCCATTGACAAGTTATAGCTTTCATTTAAAAAATATTGTTCCATTGTTTAGTCTTTTGGAATAATTCGAAAAACTTTTTTCTAACATGTTTTCTAAATGGATTTCAAGCTCTGTGCTATTGATTAGAGGACCAAAAAATAAAAATACTTGCTTGTTCATATTTTATTTTATAGATATTTTATTATATAGGTAGATATATAAAAACTATTGAATAACAGTCATATTTGCATTATAATGAAAAAGATTTACGTTCTGTATATAATACTGATGCCAGATTTGAATATATATATATTTGTGTTTGAATACAATATTATTAGATATATTTTTACTGAGAGAAGCTTACATTTACCGAAATGTTTAATTACTTTTCATGAAATAAAATTAAACAATAAAGGCTCAATTAAATTCGAAACTGTTTCGAAAATTGCAGGGATAAATAATTAACCATTTAACGTTCTTTAATGTCTTACTTTTGCCTCCAAGGCAGTAACACGTGTTTTTTTGCACCTGATGAAGGAAGGCTACATCCTTTCGAAACCGGTTGTGCTGGCTTAAATGTGTGAAGAAGTCTTATTGTCTATTTATCGTTTGTACACCAGCTTTGCATTTAGTTTTGGTCCTTTAACGTTCGTATATTTTTTACAGAGACCAAACATTTAACATTCTATTATGCATTGTATTTTCAATATTTAATCCTTGCTTTAATTAATTTTTAAACTTTTGTTATTTCTCTGTTCATCAGATAGCAGCAGTACTACGAATTTTAACAAATTCTGTTTCAGATGAAGCCATGTGTAGAAGTCATTTCCTTAGTAGGCGTGAGTGTATTTCACTGCTTTGATGATGCATCCATGCCTAATTTTTTCCTCTAATGAAGGGCCATGATATTAATTTAACTTGAAACAACAGTCTCGAAATTTAACAACCTGTAGTGTTTACTTACAAGCTTATTTATTCATTAAATTAATGATTATTTGAATTTAATTAGTTTAACGCATTGATGTTTAAAACCTAAAAAATTCTCAACACTTACAAAAGCTAATTTTTTCTCCTATTTTTAATTAGCTATGTGTCTAAGAGCTATTTTTTAAATTAGTTTAGCAATTTTCAAAAGAATCATGCAGTAAATGTTAAAGGGTTAAAAACCACCATTATGAAAAAAAATATAAATTTCATTATTTAGACCAAAGGAAGTTAACTTTACGCCATAAAAGCAGTTACACGCACTGGAATGTTCAGGGCCTATTTTAGAAAGGACTCCCTAAGTTTGAAAGGACATAATTTTGCCCGGAAGAATTTAAATACATTACGTCTATGGGTGAAATTTCTTGCAATTACAGTGTAACATTTATAGGATACACTACACAAAAAGAAATTACCATACTTTTTATAAGTATAAAAGCATGTTTTATGTGGATTGTGATATGGAAATCATTCATCATTCGTTGACAGAGCTACCCAAATCATTTGGATGTATTGTGGCTATACTTGGAAACTCTTGGAAATTTATTTTATTTTGTGTTATGTTTTTCTTTTTTTTTTTTCTTTTTTTTTTTTAAATATATGAAATTAAATGTAAGTACGTAATGTAATATGTATATAGTTTACAGACAATATACTGGGCTACCCAAAATTAAACACTTTTTTCTATTGAATGTAATTGACGGAAATGCTTTGCTACATTATGTGAATGAACGCTGCTCTCACAAGACAGAAAAATATTTTCTCATACAATACTAAACAAAGTATTTTTTAAAGAAGGTTTTTCAACTCTGATTTTTTTTTTAAGTGATATATCACGTTTTGAGGTCCCTTGAATACCAAAGTCAAATTTTAGCGGTTGGTGTGATGGTATATCTGTTATCAGCATAACTTAAAAACAAATAACTGCAGGGAATTTAAATTCGGTATTTTGATGTTACTATGTAGTTGTCACTTAAAGAAGTTGATTAATACTGGAAAGTTTGAAGACAAATTAATTACAACCTTGAATATTATTTTTTAAAAATAAATGTTGTCACCACAATTGAACGGGGGGTTGAGAGGGACGAAAAGGTTTCTAAACCTATTTTAGATTATTGTTTAAGTAGTTTGAACTTTCTTCCTTTTTTTTTAGTAGTTTGAACTTTCTTACTTTCTTGATCTTACGATTTAATTTGCAATCTATCTTTGTAGTATTGAAATGCAGGGTAAGAGAAAGTCGTGTGAGTGACACACCAGATTTTTTAAAAGTATTTTTTATTTTAATTTTAAATCATTAATTGTAATTTTTATATTTTTTTTCTAAAAAAAAAATCTAACTTTTCTTAAAGCATTTTATTTATTTATTTATTTATTTATTGTAAATAGATTTTATTTCACATTATTTTTATTGAACTTAGGGAAAAGCATCGAATTACTTGCTATTCTGTCTCATGGTAGTAAGGTACCCTTTTCAGAGCAGTTTTTTGAGATGTCTGAGTAGAGACTGTATATAATTCCACCAAAAAAAAAAAAGGGAAAATATATTTTTTACTTTCTCTTACCCATATTCTCTTTTTACTTCTCTTAGAGGAAGAATTGTTTTTGGATCAAACTTTCGATATCGAATTTTTGTTATATTTATACGTTTTGAGATCCTTGAAATTCGAAGGTCACCGTTAATGAGGCTGTACGTTGCTATATTTCGGAGAAGATTTCTCCTTCATTTCTCATGTTATGCTAATAGAAAGCAAGGCCATCTGGGCAAATACGTACAGTGCAGCCACATATCCTAAAACTAGCAGTGAGGACACGTCCAAAATGTTGGAGGGATGCCAGCATGCTCGTCAGTTTGAAATTTGGAAAACACGCAGTAACTCCGCGTTCTGTTATTGCTCATTTTCTCTGAGTCAGATGACTGTCATCCCTATTTTAGCACTGGACTCGTTGAGTTAGCACTTGCGCAGATGCATCCATGGTTTCATGAAATATGGTCGAACAATATTAATTGTTTTCTCATCCGAGAACATAACACTGGCCATTCCATATTTGGTGACATTTGGCCCAACCTAATCTTCTTTGCTTGTGGATTTTTTCAGCTCCTTTTTCTTTACTGAATGTTGCTTGTACATTTTACAATATATGGTAGGTTGATTTTGTCGCAGGGATGTTATCCTCTTAAGCCAATTACATGAGAATTCTTTGTTTGTGGTGTTTTTTGAACATGGGCTGCTGTTTTCTTTTTGTTTATTGAAAGTTACTTGTACATTTTACAATATATGACAGGGTTGATTTTTTCACAGGGATGTCCCTCTTTAGCCAATTATCTGAGGAAAAACACTTCGTGAAAAAAGACGCACTAAATCACTTTTCTGTCCCTGGAGTTATTTATAAGTAGACAGGAAAAAATTAAGTTAAGAGGAAATCAAATAAATTAATGGAAGCATTGCAAATTCGTAACGTCTTCTGTAGCATTACACGAATGTTGCGAGTAAGTTTGTTGTTTTCTAAAAATTTATAAGCATAATGCTAATGAATTCATATCTATTAATGCCCGAACCGCAAAAACAAAAGTAAAAGGATGTGACAAAAATGGAAATATATAATTAACGATGCAGGATATTCTTATTAGTTAAATGCATAGAACGTGTGAATACCCATATATACATAATATTTTGCTTTTTAATATTAAATATTATTTTGCATGAATTATTTTTTTCGTTATATATCTGATATTAATCTCTTAGAATCACATAGTTTTTTTTACAGCTTTTTTAATTAAGTCTGACATTTCTTCACATGATATTGCTTTTTTATTCCCGTGAAATGTATGGATAGGTTTTTCATATATCTACATTCTTAATTATTTGCACTGCTTTTGCGTGGATTATTTGTGTGTGTCTGTGGAATGTTTTTATCTTATTTAACCTTATTTTTAACGTAATTCTTTTGTATTCAATAATATTTTAGATGGCCTTATTTGCATTTTTTTCTGTAAAACAAAGTTTTCGAATATATGACTTTATAAGCTGCTGATACGCAATTATCTCTTATTTTGCTTCTTAATATTAAATAGCATTTTTGTAGCCCTTTCTTTTCCTTCCTCTCTTAAAATAAATGAGTTAATTCACCATGTCGAGTAGGAGTTATTATTATTATTTTATAGACTTGAGTTAAAAATACAATTCTTTGAAACTAATTAGTAGTTTTTTATTTAAGTGAACTTGAGTTATAGATATCTTTCGATTCTTGAGTTATTTTTGCTCATTCAACACTTGTAAGTGGCAACCACTCTCGCTGTAACGCATTTCTTCAGTAGCATGAAAGTGCACCGGGCAGCGCATTTGTATATTGATCCAATTTATAAAAATCATTTCTATTAAAATAATTAATAATATAAATTACCCAAATACAATAAATAATTCAAGTTTGAGTGCATTATGTTAACTCATTCAATTTACTAAATTTAACTCAAGATGAAAAAGCGCGTTTCTTCTATGGAAATAAGTGAAAATTCAATGAAATTGAGTTATTTTTATTCTTTCATTTTAAGAGAGTTCGTTGTACATGTACAATATATTTGATATCAATCTCACAGAATCACATATTTTTTAATACCTTTTTTATAATTAAATCTTCTATTTCTTCCTGTGATATTGCCCTTTTCTTGTGATGAAATTTTTGAAAAGATTTTTCAAATATATATATATATATGCATATATCACAGTCGTATCCTTATAGGCGCTAAATTTTGGTAATTGGACATATTTTATTGTAAATATTTAAACTTTTCATTTATTTTGCTGAATACATTAGGTAGCAAAATTCTCTTTTCAAGGCATTATATGATGAAAAAAAAAAAGTAACTTTTATGCATTTATTTATTTTTTAAGTAATTCACAACTTAAAAACGAAAAGGATTGTATCAAGCAGACAACAAAATAACCTTAAATGAATAGTAATTATGGATAATATCACGCGAGAAGCGTTCCTTTGAATTGTCATTTTCAGTATGAAAATGCATTAAAGGAAAGGGACTATAAATCGGTTTCTGCTGTCACACAATAAGATGACAAACGGCAGCGATCGTTTTCAATCGATATGGTTTGAAAACCAGTTGAAGATAATGCTGCCAAAGAAGAGTAACATAATTTTTTTTTTTTTTTTTTTTTTTTTTTTTTGCGAACATGTTATCTGAGATAATATAGATTTTGTATTTCTACTTGAATATTTGTACTTTTCTTTTTTTCTTTCACATTGTTAAAATGTTTAATTGATTGACGTTAGACTGAAAGTATTTTAAACAGTGTTATTTAGAAGTACCATAAATAAATTCAAGCTAATGTAATTACTTAATGTTAGTGCTTTTTGTTCTTGTTGTTTTTCTTAAATAGATGTTTTGGGAGAATTTTTGTGGAATTGATCTGAAAAATAAATAAATAAATAAATACAAATAAAAAAGTAAAATGCTTCGATTCGAAAGTTCCCGAGAGAGGCTAAATAAAAAATATTTAAATAAATTTGATTGGTAACTTTTCAAATTTGCTCATTTGTAACTGAAACAAAAATGTATTTAAAAAAAAATAATAATAATAAAAATAAAATAAATCCGATAAATGACTTTTTTAATAAAAAATAGTTTTTAAATTGGAAAGAGTTTTTTTTTAGGTGTTTTGTTCATAACTCACAATATTTAATGTCGTCTATTTTTATGCCACTATTTCCAAATATAATTATTTTTAATACTTTTCTGCATTTAAAAAAAATTTAGAGTTTCCATGAAAATTATTCAATTTTCAGAACTATTGATATGGATTATAAACTACATTATATGATATTGATATTGAATAATTTATTTTTATCTGCTTTTGAATAAAAGAGACATATACATTAAGCGACAAAAAAAAAAAAAAAAAAAAAAAAAGCCGCACTGCAGAAAAATTGACTTATGCCTTTTTTATTTGTAACAACATCAAAACTAATGGTTGAAACAAATAAAGCTGTCATGTTTGCATAATATCAAAGAGATGAAATTATACCTATGTACATTTTTGATTTAATAATTCACTATATTACACTCTATGAAGTAATTATTGAAAATCTACATAAAACATTCTTTTTAAACGTAATATAATAAACATATACTTTCTACTGTATTATGAATTATTATATGGTATAAACGAGTTATATTTTAATACATGAAATAAAACTATTTGTTTGTTAGATCTAAGCTATTTTTTAATAAAAATATGTATTCTGCATAGAGTTATTCCACCTTTATATGAAATTACTGCTTTAATGTGCAATGGCATAGTATTTTGCAGTGTTTTAATATAAATATCAGAAATTTCTCTGTGCCAAATATCATAAATAGTTTTTTCTTGTCCTTGCAGAGTTGTAGGCTGCAATTTTTTAATCCTCGCCCCTTTCCCGCGCTTTTTTATAGACTAAACATTTTCGAGCGGATTGAGATTAGGGCTATTTCCAAGTCTGACGAAAAAGAAATTCTACGATATTTTTTGTGAGATTTAACTTAAAGTTAAAAAAGATATGATTGCTTACAGAATTATAGGTGCTCATGAGATAGGATAGGTAGTTTTAACAATTTGAGTCGAATAAACGCACCACAGACGCCCCAATATCATCTTGAAATTCTGTTTGTGGGAAAGTCTGAGATACTTTCAAAATAGTCGGTAAGGCGCCGTTTTTATAATGACCGTGTTTTATTTCGAGTTAATTGATCCCGTGAGCATAAAAATTTACCCTACTCATTGAAAATTTATGTACCTCCGTACCATAATGTAAGGAGAATGTGTCACTGTTTTATGAATGCAATTTTCAATAATTCGGTCACATTTTTATCAGCCCGAAATAAAATAAACTTGACTCATCAGAGAAAACCAGTTCGGCCTAATAATTAACTGATAATTTTTTTAAATTTTTGGTCAACTGAAGTCTTGTTTTTTTATTTCCTTTCCTTAGTAATGGCTTTTTTTTTTTTTTGCACAACTACTGGTTTTTAACATAATTTGTTTAATTGTTCCCTCACTGTTTTTGAAGAAATTAATTTGCTATGCACATTTTTTTTAATCTTTTCTAAGTTATGAGCATGTACAAATCAATCTTTTTAAACTTTTGTTTCTTAACTTGCCATCATCTTGCTTGGATGGGCAACATGGCCACCTAAAGGCACATTTTCCATTTAAACAGCCAAAAAAATTTATATCTTCCTAAAAATCATCTCAGGAATATTTCGTTAACATTTAATTAATTTGCCATTTCCCGTATTAAAATATTCTTTTGGCTTTCATTCTAAAATTAATACATTTTGTAGCATCGTTAAATGTCTTATACTTGCCATTTTTGAAATACTTTCTAAGATTATAATTTTCCTGACAGTTGCATTTTATTTTTAACACTGGGCTCAATCCTAAAGTGCACGTGGAGGGCGACGTAGTAAAATCTGTTCGAAAATTTGCTTTTTAACACGCTTTTATTAGCTTCACCTGTATGTATGTATGTTATAATATCAGTTCAAAAAACCCTTAACGGCTTAAAAGTTTGTGACGCCGATACTTTATGGCTATAAGAATTTGAAATATGAGTCTTAAAAATAATGATATTAAATTTTAAGTGACGCTTTGCAATTTGTTAAAATATACATAGATTTTCTTATTTGATCATTTACTTTTATATTTTATTTATATTTATAATGCAAACGTAATATTTTTAACTTCAAGATCAGACAGATATATAAAATACACTCACTGATGCTTTTTCATTCGCATTTCAAATTCAAAATAACAGTTTTAAAAGGAATTATATAAAAATTCCAGTGGCGCCTCGGTGTTATTTTAAAAGATATGTTTTTAGGTTCCATTAAAATTACTTTTTAAAACAGGAATAAACTACTACGTCAGAAACGCCAAAGAAAAATTATTGAGGTGCACCTCAATATTTATATTATTAATTATTTGCACCTTAATAATTTTTCTTTGGCGTTTCTGACGTAGTAGTTTATTTCTGTTTTAATATTCCAACGCCAAGTCTCCTGCTATTATTTATAAAATTACTTTTGTTTTGTCTAATAAAGTATATTTACACATTTAAACAGTGCTTTTAATTTTCAAATATACTGTCAAATAATTATACTTTCACTGAGTTTGCATTATAAAGTAAAATTATTTATTTCAATAAATTGATTTATCTTTTGCATCACGCTATCCAAAGCATAGTATCCAACTAAGTGAAAATTTGCTCAAAGAGGTAATGTGACGTAAAGAAAACATTTACACAAATTTTACTTGCATGTAGAAATGTAAAATTTTCAGATTAAGACCGAAGATAAAAGATTATTTTGAAAAGATCAGAACAAAATATGGCATATTTGCTGAGATATTAATTGTCGGCTTTTACAAATCTGTTTGATGTCAAACTAGCCGTATATATGAGTTCGCAGCGTCCCGTTTGTCCTTTCACTTGCGTCACTCAAAAAACTGTCGTTTTTCATGATGTATGTTTGTTTGTATGTTTGTAACCACTCTGGGAGCAAACAAAAAATCTATATTGTAAAAAAAAGTCTTTCCCTACGTGAACTTCGTGGTGTCGAGGTATAGCTCCGCGCTACGAACCTAAAGGTCTAGCGTTCGATCCCAGTAAAGGGAGATTTTTTAAAAATGGTTTTTGTTTAATTCTAAATTATTTTAATTAAAGATTTAAATGTATGTAAATATTATGGTGTGTCACTCATGCGATTTTCTCTTACCCTGCATTTTAATACCAAGATAGATATTTTGTGCTTTTTAGTTCACATTTCTATAAAAGCGTGATCTTTAATTTTTTAAAACTATAATATTATCTATACATATAAAAGAGTACTTCCACTCACTCACTCACTCACTGACTCATCAACGCGCAGCAAAATCTACTAGAGCTACTGACTCGAAACTGGGTCAGATTATAGAACATTTAGTGTAAGCACCCCCCAAGAAGCGATTTTGCGAAATTCGCCAACTAAGGAGGAGTAGGGGGGCAAAATGTGATTTCACAAAAACCTTCATATCTCAAAGAAAAAAACAGATATCCGTAAAATTTTTGCTTTAAAATATAGCTAACACAAACATCTAAAAACCAATTTCTGGAATTTTAGAAACTCGGTCCCCAAAGGGGGTAAGGGGGCAAAACGTGATTGCACGTGCGCAAAACGTGATTTTACATACTCCTATATATCTCAAACAAAAAAACAGATATACATGAAAATTTTGCTCTGATATATTACTAATACAAATACCTAAAAACCGATTTCTGGAATTTTAGAAATTCAGCCCCCAAGAGGGGGGAGAGGGGGCAAAACGTGATTTGAAATAATCCTTTATATCGCAAATAGAAAAAAAGATGCATGTGACATTTTTGCTCTAAAATATAGCTCCCAGAAATACATAAAAACTAATTTCATTACTTTCAGAAATTCATCCCAGGTGGGGCGGGAAAGGGTGGGGGGTCTATGGGGCAAAAAATAGAAATACAGTTAGACCGTTCAAAATTGGTACAGATAGGTTTTAGAGGCCTGCAAGTTAAATAAGGATATTTTCGAAAGTGTAAAGTTGTCAGGAGGGTAGGATGGGGGGGGGGCGGAGGGGCAAAAAGAAATAAAAATAGAGTTAGGTCATTCAATATTGGTACATAGAGGTTTTTGATACTTACAAATGGATTGCGGATATTTTCGAATTTGTAAAGTTAATAGGAGGGGTAGGAAGCGGGGTGTAGGGGGGCAAAAATATGTAAATAAGTGTTAGAGTGCTGAAAATATTGTTCTTAGGTTTTGAGGCCTGATAAATCGATTGCGAATATTTTCGAAAGTACACAATTATTACGAGGGGCAGGTGCAGGGGTAAAAATAAAGACATTCAGATAGAATGTTGGAAATTAGTATTATTTGGTTTAAAAGCCCGAGAGAACGATTGCGAGTATTTTTTAAAGTCTAAAATAATTAGGAGGGGCGGGAACGGTAGGTGAAGGAACATGCGCACCGCGTGCGCCGGAAAACGCTGCCGCAGGCAGTGGGGACCCGGACTGATTATTCCACCGATGGGAGAAGATTTTTTTTTTTTTTTTGTATTTTATATTTATGTTTTTCCCTTACGATAATAGAGTGATTCATTAAGAGTGTCGAATATAAATGCGCTCGCGCAGCGCACAGTGACCTGCGTTGCCGAAGGCAGAGGGGACCCGGTGCGACATTTTTTTCCAATCAAAACTTTCTCTCTCTCTCTCTCTTTTTTTTTTTTTTTTTTTTCTGCATGATAAAAATTAATGAAATTTTAAGAATTCATTAACTAATAGTGATTCATTTAAAAATTGTGACCAGCGAAGCGGGCGTAGCCTGCTAGTTAAATGATAAAATTGGCGGTTGCAAAAAGGGAAAAGGAAAATATCCAAGTGCGGCTTTTTTTTTTTTTTTTTTTTTTGTCTCTTAGTGTATACTAGCAGGCTTTGCCCGCTTCGCTGGTCACTAAATTTAAAGGAAACTCTTTTCTATATAGCTTTATAAAAATAAATTAAAATAAATTACTGAAAATGTTCAAAAGCTCGCTTCAGGTCCCTACTGCCTTCGGCAGCGATTTGGTCATCCACTGCAACTCGGGCGCTTGTCCCTATTACCTGCGACAATGGTTTACCAATGAGCTTCCATTTAGGTGCTTATTATATAACAGTTTCGAAATAGATTGTATAAAAAAAAATTGGAGTTTCCCTTTTATATTTGAATCCCAGTTACATGTGAACAACACTATACGTGGTGCACATAATATTTGCTTTTACGTTATTTCCTATGTTTATTTTGTTTATCCAATCAACCATAAAATGACAGCAATTTCACGCCAAATATTACAATATGCTGTGATCGGCTACGTCTGTCGCATGAGACAATTAATTTTTTGTGTTTATATATAATTCATGGTTTGTAAACCTGATAGTGCAGCCTTAATATAGTTCTCTTTGGCGACTTTTGAATTTTTGTCACCATTTTAGACTTTTAATCCATTGTAACAATAAGACTTAATCCCTTATAACAATATGCTATGAGCGCTATTTCTGCCGTATTTTAGACAACTGATCTTTTTATTTTTATATTTATTTCCCATTAAACATATTTTTATTTTTATTTATTTATTTAAATATTAATTTGAATTATTCAAATATTTCTCTTCGACAGCGTGCAAGTGCAGTTATACACAGAGGCTCATTTGTTTGTATGATAAATTCGCATAGTGATTATTATATAAAAAAATAAATAAATAGTTAAACATTATCGCACTACACAACTTTACTATGTCGCTCTATTGGCGGCTTTTGAATTTTTGTCGCCATATTAGCGATGGAATTTTTTTTTTTTTTTTTTTTTGTATGAAAAGGGGAAGACTGTTTTGCTAATAATTTTATCAGACTCTTTTTTGTTTATACATAAGAATCCTTCATATTCTGCTTATATTAGTTCCCCATCATACTATAGGTATGGGGAACTTAGGTAATCGTGAAAAATTTCGACCTCGGTTTTTTGACTTTTCTACACGTTTTCAGGTGTGAGGAATCCGAAAATGACAAAATTTCTATGGTGTCTGTCTGTAGGGTGTCTGTTAGTCTGTTAGTCTGTTAGTCTGTTAGTGTGTTAGTCTGTTAGTGGGTCAGTCCGTTAGTTTGTTAGTCTGTGTACACGATATCTCAAGAACAAATTGTCGTAGAGAGGTCAGATCAGTTTTAAAATATTACTTTCGACACTGGCAAGAACCCTATTCATTTGCAACATTCGATTTTAAAAACTTCGTAAGTTATTCGAAATTTACGATTTTCTTAACATGGGAGAATAGGACAAAAAATCACTTAAACGTGCATTAAATGAAAACTTTTTATTGTAAAAATGTCAGACCAGTTTTAAAATATCAGTTTTGATGCCGGAATGAACATCAGTAACTATAAATATGCTACTTTGAAAATTTCGTAAGTTACTGGAAATTTACGAATTTCTTAACATGGCAGTATAAGGGAAAATTTCACATAAACGTCAATTTTGAGAGATATTTTCATCGTAAAGATGTCAGAATACTTTTGAAACATTATTTAGGACACTGGCATGAATATTAATGACTATGAATTTTCCAATATAAAGATTTCGTAAGTTATTGGAAATTTACGAATTTCTTAACATGGCTGAATAACAGCAAAATTTCACATAAACGTCAATCTTGAGGGATATTTTCATCGTAAAGATGTCAAACCACTTTCGAAATAATATTTAGGATACTGGCATGGATATCATAGACTATGATTTTTCCAATTTAAAAAATTCGTAAGTTATTTGGAATTTACGATTTATTTAACATGTCAGAATAAAGCAAAATTGAGCATAAACTTCCATTTTGAGGATCCTAAATACGTTAGACAACTTCAAAATTACGTTTATGATATTTGTTTGAACATGATTGAATACAAATATTCTAATAGGAAAATTTCGTAAATTATTCGTAATTTACGATTTTATCAACATAGCGGAATTGTAAATTTTTCATATAAATATGAATTTGAGGATTATTGCATTGGAAATAGTAGCATGAAAACTAAACAACGAAATTGACCCTGATAAAATAAATTAATAGATTAGAATAAGATAAATATATCGAAATGAACGGTGGATAGCCTATTAGGCGGGGATTTCATTCTGTCACTGTATGAAGCTTTGGTCAAATTGATTTCTTTTAACATTATTGCCGAAACGTCAGTGGAGGCCCTCTGTTGAGACCCAAAACGGTTTTGGGCTGTGTCTGTCTGTCTGTCTGTCGCGCGATAGCGGCCGCCAAAAAAGCGCTATTTACTTGAAATTTGGTACACATGTTCATGAGCCCCACGAAATCAGCTGTATAGTTTTTGGCATGTACTCCATTTGTAGTTCGTATACAGGGACACGCCAAAGTTTTTCTTATCATTACGGCCTATGGGAGAAATTTATATGTATCACGATAGCGGCCACAAAAATCACGCTATTGACTTGCAATTTGGTACACGTGTTCATGTGCCCCGCGAAATCTGCTGTATAGTTTTGGGTGTGTATTCCATTTGTAATTTGTGTACAGGGACACGCCAAAGTTTTTCTTATCATTACGTCCTATGGGAGGAATTTGTATGTACCGCGATAGCGGCCACAAAAATCACGCTATTGACTTGCAATTTGGTACACGTGTTCATGAGCCCAACGGAATCAGCTGTATAGTTTTAGGTGTGTATTCCATTTGTAGTTCGTCTACAGGGACACGCCAAAGATTTTTTATGATTAGGGCCTATGGGAAGAATCTGTATGTACCGCGATAGCCACCGCAAAAATCAAGCTATTGACTTCCAATTTTTGCCGAAATGTGAATGGAGGCTCTCTGTTGAGACTCAAAAGGATTTTGGATTCCGTCTGTCTGTCTGTGTGTCATGCGATAGCGGCCGCATAAAACACGCTATTGACTTGAAATTTTGTACACATGTTCATGATGCCCACGAAATTAGCTGTATAGTTTTCGGTGTGCATTCCATTTGTAAGTTCGTGTACAGGGACACGCCAATGTTTTTTTTTACCATTATGGCCTATGGGAAGAATTTGTATGTACCGCGATAGCGGTCCCCAAAACAACGCTATTGACTTGCAGTTTGGTACACATATTCATGAGCCCATTGAGCAAGCATTTGACGAAACTGATATAGATCTGAGACTGACCGCCTTGGCGAAAATAATGCTCCTTTTATACTTTCTATCGAAACCAGACTGTTCTGGAAAATTCTCGTATCACATCAGCCAATGAGATTAGAGCTTCCATATTTGGTATATCCCTAATAAGGATTTTCTCGCCAAGATCGCCAAAAAAATCGCCAAGGAGGGAAATAGTCGCCAAATTTGGCGCCAAATTTATTTCTTCCCTTATAGGAGCTTTTTAATGCGTTTTTAAAGGAAAATTTGGCTATTTTAACGCTAAAACGACTATAAAGGCACAAAATTAGCATTTTATCAACTTACTAAACCTCTTTGAAAGAATTTATACAAAAATAAATGCAATTATTTACAATTTCGTAACACTTTATATCATATACAAATAGGTATACAAAGAGAGATACAACGGGGGGTTGAGGGGGGCTGCCGCCCCCCCCCCCCTCAGGAATGTATTTGATTTTGGTAATAAGTCGATCGAATCAATATATACTATTATATAATAAGGAATAAATAAAAATGACCTATTGAATAATGTCTGATGCAAATTGGACGTTGAGGCTCCTGATCTGCAGATCCACTAGTAATATGTCTTGCACTAGAAATTTCTGAGAACATAAATATGATGGGGAACTGAGCAGAGTCCACCTATGCCAACTAGTTTTTAATGGTTTTTAGGTTTAAAATAGTGCTTGTTGAAATAAATTTCCTACGTTTAAAACTGCATTTTTTCTGTAAATTTTGTGTAAAAATAAATCATTTATGTTTTTATACATTTGATGCGCTACTTAGATTAAAATGGCTGTTGCTATATTAAACTTCTTGTCGAAAAACGTTCGGTGTACTTCAACACAAAATTTAAAAAATCGCCCAGCAGGATCTATTAATGAAACTGATAAAATAAAAATATGGTTCATAGAGTTTAAATAATCTATTTAAAAAAACTTAAAACCCAAATTCTTAATGTATCGTATCACATACATAGATATAGTAATAATATATAGATTTATCATTGGGGAGAAAAAAGGGATTCCTTTTCATTCTGGAAAAGACGGCGATTTTACCAAAATATGGCATCTTTCCCCGAGTGAATACACACGGGAGTACACACGAATATTTTAGCAAATAAAATTCATGAATAATTTATTTACTAAAGGTGAATGAAAAACTCCAGATATAGTTTAAAATTCATTTTTCTTCTTTTCCCTTTTTTTTTTCTTCAATACCACTTAATATCTGATTCCAAAGCTTTTTTTTCGGCATCAATAATCTTTGCACGATAATATGGGGATGATAGATCTATATATATTATTATATCTATGATCACATAAATCTTTTCGAAGTTAGAATAAAACTTAATTTAAAAAAAGAAAAAAAAAAAAGATGTAACTTTTTTGTTTATTAACAAAAAAAAATTATGAAATTTGAAATGCAAGTTGGTCTTGTGAGGTACAGGCTGTATATTATATTTTTGTGTTCGTGAGAGAAAATTTAAAAGAATTTGAAAACTGCAATTTTTAATCCCACTACAAAAACATGTGACTTAATGTGAAGCAGATTTTTATTTATTTTTTCCTCCTCACGGTTTCCATACAATCTTCTGCTGTTGCCACCTAAAATTCATACTTTAGTTAATTTTAAAAAACCTAATTGTCCGATTGATAAGCTGTTTATCGCATCGGATTCACAAAAATTTTCCCTTTCATTTGGTATCTTATTTGTAACGATACGACTGATATTTCTAATTTATTTTCTAATCTTTCTGATTTATTTTCCTCATTTTAAATAAATGTACGTTTTTTTTTTTTTTTTAATTATTATTATTATTCTGTCGAAAAAAAAATTGGCAACAATTAAATTATGGATAAAATTTAAATGGCTTATTTATCAGAAATTAGAAGGTTATTATTTTCACATTTTAATTAACTAAGAAAAAACTAATCAAAATTCGAATATCTGACTTCGATGTGCACAATGACCCTTTGGGGGCACCTTTGTGTTAAATCTCGTGACTGTCCGAGCTACTGTTTTCGAGAACAGTGAAATATATATACAAATATTGCTCGTTTAATAGTATAAGATATGCTTTTTACTTACCGAACATACAAATGTAAGGAAAGTATTGTAATCATGTCGAAAATCCGAATTCGAGATTTTGGTGTTTCTATACGTTTTGAAGTCCCCTAAGTATGTTTTCACTATTTATACGATGATGTATGTATGTATGTGTGTGTGTATGTATGTGATTGAACACGCTAGCTTCTAAACGCTTAGTTCAAATGAGCTGTAAGTTGGTACGCATGTTGCAAGTCACCATAGCACGAACTCTATTGATTTTGGTGAATTTGGCAATTATAGTTTTTTTTTTACAGAGACACAAAGAAAAATTCTTTATCATTATGGTCTATGGGACCAAAATCTTAAAAACGCGATAGCATCTAAACGCCTTATTCAGTTGAGTAAAAAATTTATACACATATTATAGGTCACAGTTACTCAATCTGTATAGAGTTTGGAGAATCTGGCACTTATAGTTTTTTTACAGGGACACAAAGAAAAATTCTTTACCGTTATGGCCTATGAGACCAAATTGTAAAAAGTGCGATAGCGTCTAAACGCCTTATTCAATTGAACAAAAACAAAAAAAAATTACACACATATTATAGAGCACAGTTTCACGATCGTTATAGGTTTTGGTTAATCTAGCACTTCTAGTTTTTTTTTTTCTTTTTTTTTTTTTTTACAGGGACACAACAAATAATTCTGTATCATTATTGCCTATGGGGTGAAATTATTTAAAGTGCGATAGCTTCTAAATGCCTTATCCGTTTGAGTGGAAAATTTATACACGAGTTATAGGTCACCATAACACAAACTATACAGATTTTGGTGACTCTAGCACTTAACGAATTTTACGGGCACACAATTAAAAATTGTTCATCATTAAGACCTATAGGCTTAAATTACTTAAAGTACGACAGCGACTAAACTCCTTATTCAAATTAACTGAAAATGTATATACATGTTTTACGTCACCGTCACACGAACTTTATGAACTTTAGAGAATCTAGCACTCATGGTTCTTTTTTCAGGGACAAAATGCAAATTTCTTTATAATAATGCACATGAGTTCAAACTTTAAAGTGCGATAGCGTCTAAATGCCTTATCCGATGGAGCTGAAAATTTATATAAATATTATAAGTCACTGTGGCACTAACTATAAGCATTTTGGTGAATATAGCATTTGTAGGTTTTTACAGGGATACAATGAATTATTCTTTATCATTATGATCTACGTGTTTGATAAAATAGCATTAAATTAAACATCGTGTACTATATAAAGAAAAATACCCAAACACACTATGATAATTTTCTTTTTTGTTTATTTAACAACTCCTCTTACTTTACTTTATCAACAAAAACGTTAATTACTCAATGTTCGGAAAGTCGAGTGGAGTCATTCCAGATTTTTTTTCAATTACTGTAGCAAAAATATTTAACAAGTAAAGCTGAATAATAATTACAAAAAAAAAAAAAAGAAAATATTATATTTCTAGCGAATTGCAATTATTACTAATGTCGAATTAATAAATATTGTTTTGAGTAAGGCATGCCAATAAACTGAATAGACGAAATTATCGAGAATTTCTTGTGTACACATTTCTAGATGGTGAAACAATATTCTGAATACTCTAAATATTCTAAATCATTTATATTGCGAGAAATTCTCGCTTGATTTTCTAGAATTTCGAAATAAACCAAGATTATAGTTGCAGAAACTCGCCTCTTGTAGTCTCATTTATTTACAGAGATTTTTAAATAACTTTGCCCTCGAGAATATAGGCAAACGCCTTAGAATTCTAATAGGGGCTTCAAGAACTCGATTTCCAAGGGGACTAGAATTTATAAGGATGACATGGAACTATTTTTTCTAAAGCCACAATTTAGATTCTAGATGTCAGTTACAGAATGTTTTCTCAGTGTACATCAAATACAGTAAAGGAAAAGAAATTATACTGCCCATTAATATATTAAGAGACACATTTATAATTTTCATTCGATATTAGAAAAAGAACCAAAAAGATAACATTAAAAAGAGAAGAACTAAAATAACCATACCAATTAATATTTAAATAAATAAATAAATAAAAATAGAAATTGGTTACTAGTTTTTTTTTTTTTTTGTTTACAAAACAGTAATTTTGTCTATCATATATAGTAACTTCTATTTTGAGAATTTCAGCGCATAAAATTTTTTATTTAGTAAGTTTAATCTATCGAAATGAAATTAAAAATTTCGTTTTGATATATCTTTTTACATATAACTAGCATCACCCAGTGGCCAAAATTCGTGTATTATGATGGAGGTTAATGTGCAGTGAGGTTACATATGGAATATTTGTGAAATGTTGTTGAGAAAGTTTATATATGAACTGAAAAAATTTCAAATGTAACGGTTAATATCTGGTGAATACGGCGGGTAGGTTAAGACATCCCATCGAAGTCGCTTCAGGGTATGCTTCACTCTGTTTGTAAAAAGTTGTTTGGCTTTGTCATGAAGCAGAATGACTTTGTTATTTACTCGAGCATTTTGCAGTTGTTTGTTTTTAAGTGCGAGATTCATACTGTGTTACTGTTCTTACAAGGAAAAAAGGAAATGTCACGACATGGGAAATTGGGACGAAATTGCTCAAAATCATAGTGTACTATAAAAGTAATAACATATTAAAGCAGTAGAGCGCACTAGCCAAACAATTTTGAGTTAAAAATGTCTTTAAAATTGTAGTAATTGCTTAAGTGCGAGTTATTTCGTCCAGTGGAGTAGTCGGAAGCGTAAGTGGCTGCTAAGCGAATCCCCGGTTCGATACTACCGAAAGGATTTTTCTTCCAGATTACTTATTTACGTAAACATTATATTTTATTTTTTATTTTTTATTATTAAATAAAAAAATTTAGAAACTTAACAAAAAATTTAATTTTTGTGAATTAAAAAAGAAATGCATGTAGGTTTTAGAGTTATATTTTTCTATTTGTAGTATTTATGATTTTCTGTAACTTAAGAAATAAATTTTAGCTTTGTTTTAATTATAAAATAATAATAATAATAATAATAATAATAATAATAATAATAAAAATTATATAAAAAAAATATTTATTTATCTAAACATTTTATTTAAACTTTATTTCGTATTTAAAACAATAACTTTTTTTTTTTTTTTTTTTTTTTGTTTTTGAATTATAGGAAATTAAAAATATTACACAGAAATAAGGATTTTATATGTATAATATAAGACATGTAATTACTATCCAAACAAATTAAATAATTATTTCTCTAATCAATACAGCTTCTGGAAAAGTTATGGTACAGTATCCCGGTGCTATTTAATTGTTACGGGCAAACAAATGTTCGAAATATGTGACAGTATCTTTAAATCTAGATTTTAAATATTACTCAACAAACACTTTTTCTTCGCAATTACTTTTTTTAAAAAACCTTTCTGTGTACGAAATAAAATTTCAGCGGCTCTCTAATATTAACAGGCTACAAGTGGCTACGTAAAATATGCATATTAATATGGAAACAGGAGGCTCAAACCAAGATTTGAAGTACACTTGCTAACAATTTTGCACTTTATTATTATTATTAAATCTGCTTTTTTTTCTATATTTATTATTCAAGGTTTTGCTTATTTATATATTTATTTTATTTATTTGCTTATTTTGCTACCAAAGCTACAGTTGAAAGATTGTATGCAAAATTTAATAGTTTGAACATTATTAAACTCGAAAGTTGAAAATTTAATAAATAATAGTTATTGAATTTTTGCTAATTAAAAAACAAAGTTATACAGTTATTTTTTTCTATTTGTAATCTTTAACATTTTTATAACTTAAAAAAAAAAAAAAAAAAGTTCTGTTTTAATTTTTAAATAAAGAAAAATGAAATAAAATGTTTAGAAAAAATAAATAATAATATTAATAATAAAAAGGGTTTCCGTTTATTTTTACTTTATTTTATAATTAAAACAAAGCTAAAATTTATTTTTAGTCATAGGAAATTATAAATATTACATATGGAATAATATAACTCAAAAACCTACACACACACACACTCATATATATATACATTTAATTCATAAAAATTAAATTGTTATTTATTAAATTTTCAAACTTTTAATTTAAATATATGAAAAAAAAAATAATAATAATATGTTTACATAAATAGATAATCTAAAAAAAAAAAAAAAAAAAAAAAAGAAAAGAAAGGAAGAAAGAAAGAAAGGAAGAAAAGAAAAACAATTTTTTTTTTTGGTAGCATCGAACCGGTGACCTCCGTATGGCAGCCATTTACGCTTCCGGCTACGCCACTGGAACGCTGACCTTTTGCAGAAATAACTTGTACTTAACTGATTACTGAAACTTTAAAGGCTTTTTTCCCAAGATTGTGTGGGTAGTGCGCGCTACTGCTTTAATATTCTGTTGCATTCATAGTATACTACAATCTGTGCAATTTCGTCCCTATCTGAATATTCCATGTCGTAACCTCTCCCTGTTAGTAAAGTTCAGCATTCACCGTTTGACCTGGTTGCAGAACGCATGGTACGTAAAACCGACCTGATCCCACCATATGCAAAGCATAATTTTCTTACCATGAATATCCGGTTTTCATGTTGATGTTGATGATTCGCCGCGTTGCATCCATGATTTATTGCTCTTTGGATTATCATTACAAATCTACTTATCACCACCAGTCACAATGCGATGCAAAAATGACTTTCATTTATGTCATTGAAGCAACACTTCAAAAATGGTTCAGCGTTTCGCAAAGTCTTTTTTCTGTCAATTCAGGTCGTACCCAATTTTTCAATTTTTCAATTTCTGAATTTCTCATTGCTTTTAAACGCGTGCCACCAATTGACTCAATCACATTTAGTATTTCGGACAACTGTATAAGCATCTGAGATGAATCTATCAAAATAATGCCTCTAACTATCTATCTCAAATTTTTTTGGCTGACCAGGATGCATTTCGTCACTCACCTCAAAATCGTTGTTTTTGAATCGCCAAAATCAATTTCTACACATTTTCCCTGACGTTGTCCTTACGCTTCCACTAGCAAATTTCGATGATATTCTACGGAAGAAATTTTGAGATGAAAGCAGAAGTGTAATACCTCCCGAAAATGCTACTTTTTATGTACAAAACCCGGCATATTCAAGGCAATAAATAGTGTTAAAAACCTACTGTTAAATATTTCTAGTCTGACTGTCTGCTAAGCTGCACTAGCATACTTATTGCCTTCTCTTCATCAACAGCGAGATTTAAATGAAGCACCCAATACTTGACAATCTAATTTCAAACAAAGACGAAGCATATGTGTATAATTTTAACCGCGACAAAGGTCTTTACAAATTGGGGAAAATAACACACTGCCTTCATTAAACAAGCATAAGACATTAAAACCCGAATAAACTACTACGTCAGAAACGCTAAAAAATCCATTCATGAACTCGATTTCTTTGAAGCTTTTCATATTTATAAAAATTTTAAAAAACATGTAAATTGCGATTTCGCTATTCCCTATTTGTCTGACTGTTGGAAATTTTATATTCAGTCCACATTTTCTTAATTTTTCTACTGTTTACACTGCTAACTTTCCTAAATTCTTATTGGCCACTTTCCCCACCTTTCCCGTAATCCTATTGGTTGAACTAAATCCAGCTCCTCTCCTATATATACGAGCACTTCTCCTGATTCAGAATCCTTTCTGCACTGAAGACGGTACGCTACAGGCTACCGAAACAGCTGTATGCATTTCCAATATTTTTCTTTGGCGTTTCTGACGTAGTAGTTTATTCGGGTTTTAATATTCCAACGCCAAGTCTCCTGTTATTATAAGCATAAAACATATTTCGTATATCAAAATAAATGTATAAAGAGCAAAAAAAAAAGTATAAGTTTGATCATATGCCATTTTGGATAAGTTCAAAATGCTATTGAATTTATCAAAGAACTTTTATTCTTGAGAACGATCATATTAATTCCGGCAGAAGAAGTTAAAAACGATTATAAGGAGATGATAAAAAATTACTTGAAAGTAGAAGATAAAGATACTTTAAAACAAGCGTAAAATTCATATTTCATATTTAAAAATTTTAAAACATTTAGATGTTTAATTATTCTATAAATTTATTTTTTTGAATCTATGAAGAACATGTGAAGTAATGTGTTACACGTTCCAGAAATTTGCGTTATATCTTAAGAAAGCCCGATGTTTTTGAAAGCCTTTGTCCGTTTTGATTTTTTAGGGTTAATTTCCTTCTGCTTAAAGAAAGAAAATATTATAAATTACGTCTATTTTATTTGTCCCTTTTCATAAACTTCTTAATAAGTTCGGAAGCTCAGGAAATTTATGTATTTATTTTATTTCGAAGGACAGAGGAAAAAATATAACATTCATGAGGAAATAAAACACAACTAGTCCACATTTTGCGTTTAACCTATCGTAATTTTCCTGAAGTTCAAAATATATAAAGTTTTGAAAGAAAAAAAATTAGTTAAAGAAAAAAAAAAAAAAAAAAAAGTTTAAAAATGGCATCTTACTTTAGTTTTGTCAAAATGTGTTTAAGGATGTTTTTATAGATATTTGTATCTGAGATTTATTTATTTATTTTTTGAACTTGAAATTATGAGAAAATTAAGAAAATTTATAATATTGCACATTTATAATATTACAATTTCGACATTTAATAATAATAATTAACAAAAATGTACTAAAGCTTTTTTTTCTTTTTTTTTTTTTTTACTTAATGATAAAATATATATTAAAATAATTTTATAAAATTCGAATTATTTTGTATTGACTACTCACAAATTTTATAAACATTCAAAAACTCTATTATTTATCATTTACAAGTGCCTGAAAAAGAAATAGAATCAATATAGTACAAAAACTTATATTTCATTTTAATATTTTTTTGAAATATCTGTAATGTAATATGTTAATATCTGTTAACATGTCTTATTTTTGAAAATACGCATTGAAAAGACCTGATGTTCAATTTTTTACTTATAATTTTTCTCATTTTTGGTGAGAGAAAATTTAGTCAAGTAAAATATCAAACAAATGCTTTTACAAGTTTTGAAAAACTACAAGTTTCTTTTATTTTTTACAACTTTAGAAAAAAGATCGCAATATGTGCATTTGGATTTCAAGACAATAAGTTTGTTTTGGACAATGTTCCCCTGTTGCTGGTCTTCTGGGAACATTTAATTTCCTTTCCAAACCAATTCCATTTATTTGAGATTCTTCTAAATCTTTTACGATTAGTCTGGATTTCATTCGCTTTAAAGCCATCTGGTATCTTTTTTTTTCCTACACGTACTATATGGTTTTTGAAAATAAAAGAATATATCTGACTTTTAATCTTAGTAAGTATATTACATTTGGTTTGTTAAATTGATTTGTGTTTATTTGAGAGTTAAAAATTAAAGGTAATACATTATCTATCAATAAATATTTGGACATTTTGGAAGTTAGATTTATTTATTTATTTATTTATATTTATATTTTATTATATTTATTTATTTATTTTATTTTTGTTATTTCTAGAGAAATATTTGACAAATCATCCTGAAATTTCAGGAATGCAAAAAAAAAAAAAAAAAAAAAAAAAAGGTTATCTTCATATTTTTCAGTGAAACTTTTTTCAGGCAACAGGATGATCAATAACTAATTAAAGAAAAAAATAATAATATTTGAGATCGCATTGTAAATAATAATACTTGAAATGCATTTCAACTGTAGCATATGATTATGATGTGTCCTTTCATTATCTATATTGAATCATATGAGAATAGCTTATATAATTATGATGAGATAAATGTTTCTTTAATAACATATTTTCACACGTTTTATAATGATGAAATGCAGGGTTTTCAAACCAATTAAATACCATTTTTAGAAAATTAGATATATATATTATAGTAAGGACAACATACTCCATTCAGAATATAAAAAATATTAAACATTTAAGAACTATAAGAATTTTTACTAAATAATTTACTAAATACCGAATTTATGAATTTTTCCAGTATTTCCTCCTTTTATACTTTCTTCTATATTCAATAGAAGAAAGTATTTGTTTTCGTAAAATTTTTCGATTTTCGATTTTCGATGGATATACACGTTTTGAGTGTTTCTCTCTCTGTTTGTCTGACAAAAAAATTTCCAACTGTATCTTAGGAACTACTGCTAAAAATCACATATAAATTTATAAGTAGTTGAACCTTGACTTAAATTACTGCCTACCAACTCTTAGTGATAATCGCTCAACAGGTAGTGCGATTTCCGCACGTTTAGGGAAGGATAAGTCGCAGGTTCTATTGCGTATAATAGAACAAAATTTGATATATGAAAAGGGCAGGCATTATGAGACATTATGCTGATTCAATTTAGGACATATTGGTCGATGAGTGGCGCTGCTGTACTGCAAATTTTCTCGAGAACGGAAAAGACATAACCTGCAATGTAAAAATTCACCTCCGTTGGACATTTCGTGTAATGCCTCTCTGAGATGAAAATAGTCTGAATTCATAATGGAAAAAAATAATAATAAATAATTCGTACTGCGTGAATTTGTATAGGAAGATCTGTAAGAAAGTTTTGTGATAGCCACAGCATACTAGTTTTTTAAATAAAAGTAGTTCTATGCATATTTCTCGTAAATTATGCAAGCGGGCTTTTGTTTTGTTGAAAGCTAGCGCACTCGCAATTAAATATAAGTCAGTGAAAATGAGCATAATTCATCAGGTATTTAATATTAACACGACAGGACTATTGCTTTCAGACAGATATTTCGCGATATCACATTTGTTGTGTTTCACTTTGAATATCTCACATTTTAATTTGCTATACTTTGAGCTTCTGCAAGTTTCGCCTTTCATTGAGAGACAAATCACGAACCCCAAGTACGTAACATTTCTGGTGTCAGGAGTGGGGTTGTCTGTGAATGGTGATAACTAGAGGTGTGGAGCGAGAAATGAAGGAACTTCTAGAAGGATTAACTCCCAAGATAAGTGAATTGAAAACAGGACAGGAAAAGATACAAACTGGATTGATCGAAAGAATGAAAGAAGGGAAAATAGAGATGAAAAAGATGAAAGACAGTTTAAATGAAAAATTAAATTTAATCAAGACGTGAAGAAAAGAGAGCTTTCGCCAGAGAAAGAAATAATATAGGGTAAATTAACAGTGGTGCAAAATAGAATAGGTGAAATTGAAGAGAAAGTTATGAAGATAGAAGAGAATTTTGAAAAGAAAGTTAAAAAAATTTGGATCAATAGCTGAAAGGAATGTTTTCAGAGATAGAAAGCAAGTTAAAGAGAATATAGGAAGATCTTGAGAAAAAAGGGAAAGAAAAGTTAGCATCCATGCCCCAGGAAGATTAAAGGAAAGACAAAAGAATACAGAATCAAGAATCAATTAAGCTATCCACCTACGATGGCAAATCATCCTGGCAAGTATGTAAGACACAGTTTTCCATCGTAGCTGAAGCTAACGGCTGAGACCCTACAACCAAAACAGCTCATCCGGCAGCATCGTCACGGGGAGATGCAGCTGATATCCTGGAAACCCTTCCGAAGGAACAGCGAAATGACTTCGAGGCTTTCACAAGAGCACTGGAGCTACGTTTTGGGGGAAAATGGTCTAAAGAATACAGTCGACTCCAATTAAAGTCACGCCATCAGAAACCAGGGGAAAGTTTACAAGAGCTGGCATCAAATATTCAGAGGCTATCACACTTAGCTTTCTCGGATTGTCACCCTGAAACTCGTAATGATTTGGCCCTAGGATACTTCATCGATGCCGTGAGAGATCCAGAGATTCAAAAATCACTTAGATTCTCGAACGTCAAGTATGTTGAATCAGCTTTACAGTATGCCCCTAAGATTGAGACAACACAATAAGCCTACCGTGTAAAGACCACAGAGCAGCACGGCGGTCATTTTGGACGAATCTCAAGTTGACCTTAAGGAGATAAAGAAAAATCTGGCAGATTTTACCAGGAGATTACGCAGTCTTGAGAATTAGAAAGAAGCGAAGAATCCAACGACTAAATGCTGGAGCAGTGGAAAAGTTGAGCATGTCAAACAAAGCTGCCCGTTAAGACAATCTAAAGAGACTACCCAGAAGTCCGTTAAAATACGTCATCAAGAAGGAGCTCTACATAGAAATCCAGATGGCATGCTGAGGGGGGCCTTGCTCTGAGGATCGCAAGTAGTACTCTAGAGCCGAAGAGAAACATCAGATGATAAAGCTAGTTGCTCGCCATGCTACAATTTTAACACCATCAAATCCGGAGCAGTGGAGTGATCAGGAAGTCAGACAAGCCCAATTAGAAGATCCTGATTCAAAGCCTATTCTGCAATTCAAGGAGACGACCAGCAACAGACTTACCTCTGCTGGCAGCACATTTCCACATTAAGACCCATCACGAAATGTTACTGGGTGCTCATGGACTCTCTTCATATTAGAAACGGCGTACTATACAGAAAATGGGAATCTGACGGTGGAAAGAGTTTTAGATGGCAAATTTTACGACCAAGATCAAAGATTCCAGATGTTCTATAGCAGCTGCATAGTAGCCCTACCGGAGGCCATTTTGGAGTGATAAAGACTCTCCAGAAAGTTGGGGAACGCTTCTACTGGTGAAAGGCAATTGAGGACGTGGAGAAATGGTGCAAGTCTTGTGATGCTTGTGCGGCACGTAAAGGCCCGAAAAAGCAAAGCTGAGGAACACTACACCGGTATAACGTGGGAGCACCATTTTAGCGGATCGCTCTCGACATCTTGGGTCCTTTGCCACGGACTTCCCGAAGAAATAGGTACATCCTTGCAGTGATAGACTATTTCACCAAGTGGTCTGAAGCGTATCCCATTCCCTACCAATAGGCACGCACAGTTCCACAGGTTTTTGTGCAGTACCCCCTTACAGATTCATACCTATCAAGGTACGAACGTCATCTCTGCAATATTCAAAGGACTGTGTTAGCTGCTAGGCATCGACAAAACTCAGGCAACGCCCCTACATCCCCAGTCGGACGGCATGGTTGAGAGGTTTAACCGCACCATACTGAATAACCTCTCTCTTCTAGTATCAAGGAGCTAGCAAGATTGGGACTTAAAGTTGCCGTTGTTCGCGCTGGCTTATTGAAGTGCTCTCAATGAAACCACCGGCTATACTCCAGCTCAGATGCTGTTTGGACGCGAATTTCGTCTTCCATATGACCTCCTGTTTAGTTGTCCACCAGATGAGCTTTCATCGCCTGAGGAGTACATCCAAGATCTCCAGGCCTGATTTGAAGATGTGCAAAACTTTGCTCGGGAGCGAAATCGCATGGCGACAACGACAATATATATATAACCTAAAAGCTTTTTTTTTTTTATGTTCCTAATGAAGAAAGATTCATTCTTTCAAAAGTTGTTATAGTTTAATATTTTTAATTTTCTCTAAGAAGTGTTTTTATCTCTACTGCGTTCTGCACCAGTTGCTGAAATATTTACTGTAAGCTTGCATTATTTTTTCCCTCTAAAAATGTATATCATTCATGTCATTATGCATGCGTTCTTACGTATGTCGATAAAAATGGATTTTAAAATTTGAAGGCGATAGAAATGTATTTTTTTGTTTCATTTTACTTAAATATATATATATATATACACCGTGACCAATAAGTTCTCATACACTTTCAAATTTGTATTACAATAACACAAAATAAATCATACAAAAATTTTTTACACCAAATTAAAGTAGCAATCATTGAGTATCTTTACATTAATTGCTTTGGAATAATTCCGCGTTTTAGTTTCTTAACGAGCTTAAGTCTCTTTTTAAATCCATCACACGCGGCACGCACAGCTTCCATTGGTATTTCCTGCCATATCTTTTGAATTACATTTTTTAATTTGCTCAAATAGGTGATTTTATAGTTATTCAGTTGGGGCAGCATATATGTCCACACAAAATAATGAAGTGGGTTCAGATCGGGGGAGATGGGAGCCATTAGTACTTCGGCAAAAAGTCAGCTAAATTTTGACTGCAGCATTCCTGAATCACACGTGCGGTATGAGAAGGGGCACCATCTTGTTGGAAGCAGAAATATTCCGCCCCATACAAACTCTAGACATTTGGGAGTAAAACTTTTTCCAAAAACTCAGTTTTATAATATTGGGCATTGATTTTTGCCCCCTTATCAATGAAAACTAACGGGAGTTTTCCGCTTTTAGTAATAGCGGCCCAAACCATCAGAGACGAAGCATTTTGATAACGCGGATCGTAATGCTGGCTCTCAGGGATGTTATCAATAGAAACTGACCATACTCTGTCATTTTGGGGGCAGAAACTTTGCTGTAAAATGAATAGTTTCTCATCTGAAAAGACAAATTCATCCCCAGCGTGCCAAGCAAGAATTTCTTCCACCCTTTGCTTCCTTTTCATCTTATCAGACTCCGAAACTCCATGAATTTTACATTTTCTATAAGCCTTGTACCCAAGGTCTTTTTTCAGAATGTTTAACATTGATCCCCTCGATATTTAGAGCTCTCGTGCTAGTTTTCTAGCAGATCTTTATTCACTTCGTCGTATCATTTCCCTGACCTTTTCCACAGCCTCTTTTGTCCAAACGGGCTTCCGTCTGCCAGATCTTTTTCTGTCATCGACAGAGGACGTCTCATTATACCTTTTGATAGTTCTGTAAATGAAATCTCTCTTCACCACCATGGCTTTAAAGTCTCTAAAACATTCACCCGGTTGCTCTCCTTTGATCAATTTATTTATCACAATTTCTCTCAATTTCTTCATTCTACTTAGGTAAAGAAAAATTATAATTAGCGCAATATTTACACTTGCAATAGCTTTATACCTTACACTAAATTGCCTGCAAAATAATTGGGACTACAGTAACACATATGTACAACTTTTTAACGTGCTTCAAAAGTTGTATGAGAACTTATTGGTCACGGTGTATATATATATATATATATATATATATATATGAATTTTTAAATTAGTTATAAAGTGCACCAGCAGATGGCGTTCCTAAATGCGAAAGACTGAAAAGTGGTAATAACGATGCGTTGCCAAAACTAAACAATGATGCGGGTATTTTCTCAGAATATAAGATGATAGTATTGAAAATGGTGATTATTATGAAAACATTGCTTTGGTAACACGATGGTTCCATCTCACGACGCAGTTTATTGTGGGCTTTGAAAATTGGGGGAATAAATTTTCTTGTTTTTCCAAGTAAAATGCAAAAAATAGTACACTTCTGTAGCCGTCCACTGTTTTTGAATTCATTTTAAGTACCTCTTACAATTTTGGTGAGCAAGGTGTATTTATGTAGCATAGTATACACATATAGAGTTGCATATATATATATATATATATGTAAGTGTAGCTTATAATAGTTTTATATTCCCTAACGTTTATTTGTTTTTTCATACCGAGCTATTTATCTGATTAAAAATAAATAAATAAATAAATAAATATATTACTTTTACTGTGAATCTAGTGCAATCTACGCTTCATCTAAAGGTATAAATCTGGATCACTGCCAATGGGAATTGTCTTTAAGGTTTTCAAGATTTTATTTTTATTTCATTAAAAAAAAAAGTCACACGGTTAAAAAAATAAATAAATAATAAAATAATTCAGTTTAGTAGAATGAGAGAGAAGAAACAATTGAGACACGGGGTATGAAATGGGTCAAAATAAATGACAAGTAATTTTTCTAGCAGAAAGTAAACAAAATTGCTCGATTTATTGGCCAAATTAAGTTTTTTTTTAATAAAATTTTTTCTATCAAACAAAGGATACGTAACGTATAGTTATAATTAATTAATTAATCAGTGTGTTAACCATAGGCGATTTTTACTAGTTAAAATCATAAAATAACTTTAAATAAATATTTTTAAAATAATACAATATTCTTAAATTGATAAATTATCTTAAAACAACTTAACATCAATTTTCGCAATTTGTGCTTCATTCGATTTTTAAAGTTAATAATAGAATATTAACAAATAGAATAAATAGAATAAAAATATATAACTACAAATCTAATAACATATATTAGAACCAAATGTGATTTACATTATAAAAATTGTTGGTCTGTGTTCCTCTCTCTAAAAAAAAAAAAAAAAATCCTCTGCATCAGAGATCCCTTCCGTGGAGGATCAAAATTGTGATGGCAATGTCTCCGTACCACCTCTAGGGATGTGTCCTAGACCGTCGTCAATTGCCCATCTGCGCAGCACTAGTGCGACGTAAAACCCAACCATCCATCCATCCTCTGCATCAGAGGTAATTTAAGTATTTATACAAAAATGAATAAATAAATAAGACGACGCCGAGGAACACGTACAATAATAAAGCAAAAAATATAATTCGCAGTGCAATCGGCAACTGCGAATAAACATTAGAAAATAGCGGGGGAAAAAAAAAGCGAAATTTTGTTAATTTGCGCGTATTTCTGGAATCTGCTTTGAAAATTCTGAGAATTTTGCCAATATACTTTTTAAATCATATTTTTCATTAAATAATATTTTTCGGAAATCGTTGGCGAAAAAAAAAAAAAAAAAAGAAAAAGAAAAAACATCCTTTTCAATAAATATTGCGTAAATTGACAATGGTATAAGAAAAGAGCAGAGATTTTATTGTTTTTTGGCGAAATAGTTACATAGCATGGAAATAATCTTATAAAAAAGTTTTAAGTTTTATAATTAGCATTGAAATATTTAAGTATTTCTGAAATCGGTGGCAAAACTTATGACTAATTTTAGCAATTAGCTCTAATTCAATTTTTTTTCCGAACAACAACGAACTGATGGCGTAATATCTGATGTTCCTGCAAAAGATCGCGATAATACTACGTGTTATAGAAATTAAATATGAAAAAAATTCAGAAATTTTTTTGATTTACGAAAAAATAAATAATAATTAAAATCTCAAAAATACAAAATTATATATATACGTATATTATATTTAAAATTTTCAAACCTGAAAGCTATTTTAATAAGTTCTTATATTTCTTTTTCTTCAGCTTGTTCTGCATAAAGAAAATACAATTCTTTAAAAGTCGATTACCAATGTTTTATATAAAATACTGAATAATAAAAATTATAAAATATAACAAAAAGAAAAAATAAATTAATAAACCGAAATAGTAGTCACATAAATGATCCATTTTAATTTGAGTAGATAATTTTATAGAAAGAAAAATGCAGTTTTAAAAATAGAAAATTTATTTCAGCAAGCACTATTTTAAACCAAAAACCATTAAAAATATAAACAGAATATAAAGGATTCTAATATATTAACGAAAAGGTGTCCCATAAAAGTATTAGTAAAATAGGCGTCACCTTTTTATACAAGAAATTATATATATATATATATATATATATATAGGGGAGAAGGTGATAATATGGACCACTTTTTATTTTTTAACAAAAAATGCATTTTTCAATGGAATTTTTTCAACAATAACTACTATAATTTGACAAAGTATCCTTCCACTGAACATTTAAAGTTATTAGAAGGTAAAACATTAAACGATTTGAAAACCATTAATTTTTTTAAAACATAATACAAAAATAGCTGTCTTAGAAAGTGGGGTGGTAATATGGAACAATAAAAAGTGAAACAAAAAAATATTTATTGGGTTATTTATTTCAGAAAACATTACTAAAAAAATGAAAACCTGAACATCTAAAGGAAAGTATTGTAAAAAATACGCATATTTTATCGAAAAAGATAAAGAGGAATTTTTTTTTCCTGTAAAATATTGTTTGTAAAAAAAATAATCCTAAAGTTCAAATTATTCATACTTAGGAATAAAAGTCACAAATATAAATGTCACCTTCACATCCACTGCATAAAGCATGTGCCCATTGTTGGCATACAACACATTTAATTCAAAGTTCTCCGGCTTATGGTCATATGGAACACATTGTTCCATATTACCACCAATCGCCATTTTATAAACGATCCCATGAATTTTAAGTTTGAAAAATATTTATCCATAATTTAATCCTGCTATTTTACTATTCAATCTTACAGTTAATAAAAACAATATTAACAATATGTTATATTTATCAATAAGGATGTGAAAAATAGTCATGAAACTTACCTTGTGAAATTTTTTAGAACTGCATAAACAAAGATCCGCCTGTTACACCATAAACAAAACAAGCTATACTGATGCCCATCGGTATAGCAATTATTATGATTCCAATTAATTAAGTTTACTTTAGTAAACACAGATGGCCCCAGTAGATAAGCAGAAAGAAGCGGTTTCATATTACCACCCTGTTTCATATTACCACCTTCTCCCCTATATATATAAAACTTTAGAGCTATAATGGCGTTAATTTTACCCTGCAAGTTTAATTTTTCACAAAGTTTTATATGAATTTTAATATTTACGGGTGAATTTCTTTTCATTTAAAAAAAAATTAAAATCAACTTGTAAACTTTTTTGACAAAAATTAAAAATTAAAATAAATTATGTATTTTTGTCTAAAAAAGGGCTTCTTCACCTTTTTCGATACCATTCGTTTCGATATTGATTATTATTAATTTTCTTTTCTTTTTTCTTTCAAAAAAAAAAAAAAAAAAAAAAAAAAATAAAAAAAAAATAAATAAATAAATAAATAAATAAAAATAAAAAAGATTTTGATGACATTCTGGCAGAAGGTGAATTTAGTTTAGTACGACAGAATATTAGTTCTTATTTATTTATTTTTTATTTGATTTTTCAAATTATTCAATGATATTTTCGATAAATGTCCAACCATCGTCAAAATGGTGCCAAAGTTTTATCCGTATATTGAGACTAATAGTCCTCCACCCTAATAAAATAAATAAGTAAATAAAAATAAAGTAAAATAAAATATTTTTTTTTTTCACTTAAAAGTAAAATTGATATATTTCTAATTAAGTATTATGGACATCTGATCAAATAAATGTTTTGTGCTGCGTACCAAAATGTACCGTTTATAATAAAGTGAATGAACCATCCCCTCTGTAGAGGGTGATGTCATGTATTCTGACCATCCTTAACACCCTGATTGCCATAGAAAAAGTAAAATTGCAATGTTGTTTATAGTGTAAGACTTTTACAATAAACTAAAATGAAGCTTATATCAAAATGAGAATCAAAACCTAACCACGTGTTTGAAAGGAATCCTTATCACTATTATGTGCGAAATTAACAGTTAACAAGTTGAATTTCATAATTATGTAATTTTGTATTGTAAGTATTACTGAAAAAACAATCGATCAATCAAAGGAAGTATCCAACACCGCAGGTCAGAAGGTTAAGAGTGACTCTTAGGTTCTCTCCAATAGCCTACTAAGCAGCGTTAGTGCGACGTTTAACTTACTCAGCATCTTTGATTTAAAGTTTGGACTCCTTAGAGTGTTACAATTCCAATGCAAGAAACAACTTTTAAAATCACGTTAAATTTTTAAGAGAGAAAGTGAAAAACACAGATGCACAAATTATAATATCCAAGTTAATTACACGTTTTCAATAAGTTATTTCTGGGGATAATGAGCCTCATAGCACGTGGATCTCGTAGTATTTGGCAATGCATTTCTATCGTTACTGTTCTTTTATTGAAACCAATTTTCTGCAATATTTGATTCCGAATCATTCAGGAAACAAAGTGTGCCAAAAGTTAATGACTTAAAAATCACCAAATATCTTTAATATTTTTTTGAGTAATTCGTATTATATAGAATACATTATGTAATACGATTCACTCGATTTCATTTTCTCCGCTTAATATATACACATGCAAGAAGATTTACATTCTCGTAAAGCGGATTAAGTTTACATTTAAAATATAAATTTTGAAAAGAAAGTGATTTTAGTTACACTTTTTTTTAATAACAGAGAAGAGTTTCACTGTACACTGTAAAAAATATGTCCTATTTGATGCCAGAAATACTCTGTAATTTGAGAAAATACGCGTAATTTACGAAAAAATTACGTATTTTTTCAGAACGTATTTTTTGTAATTACAGAAATTTTCTGGCAGAAAATAAGACACACTTTTTACAGTGTAGTAAACTCTCGATTATCCGCGAGCGGATTAGGCGCGTTGCGGAAACTCTGCGGTCGGGAGCAAGAGAAAGTGTTTTCTTAACAAGAAACAAAAACGAATGATTGCTTTAAAAAAAAAAAAAAAAAAAAATGTAAATAGAACTATGTCGCTCTTTTGTTTTATTTTTTGTACAGAACAGCACGGTACTAGACATGCCAACATTTTAATTTATTCCAGAACTTTGTTTGTACCCACTTTTGTTTTCCGCAATACTTTTCTTGCAAGGTATATTTTTAATTATTTAATCGTAATCAAATAATGGAGAATATTACTCTACAAATAAAATGGTGTGGAAAAAAGGGCGGATAATCAGAATTCTCTTGAATCAAGTATATTGACATGCCCGCGGTACTGTTTAATTTAGAGCATAAATTAGTTTACAGTTTGTACATTGGACGCATCGTAAATATGCTTTTTTATTTGTTGTTTTTGCAACCTTTAGTATATAAAATACAAATGCTTTCACTGTTTGTATTATGCTTTATATATAACCCAGGTAGCATAGTGTAGTATTTAAAACGTTGAACAAACGTCAAAGCATTCTGTCGAATGGTCGTTTTCTTGTAACGTTAATAATCTGAAAATATGTCTCGTTTATTTCCTCATCTTTCAACGGTTTGTTTTAATAGATTTTATAACCTTAAAAAAAAAAAAAAAAAAAAACTATTGTAAAAGCGTTGTTTAGAATCGCAATACTGTCTAGTTTTTTATATCAGTTTTCAACGACTTTTGTTATGACTTATAAACGTTGAAATCGAAGAAAAAGAACTAGTTCTATTGAATTTTCTTTTTTTTGCTAATCATAAAAAAAAAAAAGAAATTTCTTTAATGAACGAGTTTTTCAACAATCACTTTTACTTAATTTTTAGACTTTCTTTACTGATTAATTTTATTGCTTATTTTTATATTCAATTCAAAAAAATATTGATTCTTAAAAATTTTCGACTTCCGTTTTTTGAGGGATTTACACATTTTGAGAGGTCCAGAACAAAATTTGATCAATTTTAGAAAATGTCTGTGTGACAAAATTTTGTTCCAACTGCATCTCAGGAACTACTTCACAGAATTACATATAAATTTATATGTAGTTGTTTCTTGATATAAGTTAGTACTTATTGACTTTTGGTGCAAATCCCCCAACAAGTAGGACTGCCATATGCCGATTTTTCCCACTTAAAGAAATGATTATCAGAAGATTAATTTAGAACATATGAATGCAATGTGTGAGCAGCAGCTACAGAGAAATTCTATGTCTATAAATCAAGAAAAATATACCTGGAAATTACAATATATGTCATTAGTAAGGATTTGCATAAAACAATGTGATATTAGCTGATGAATGAAAATTTAATATCTTTAGTTTGATTGTAAATAAATAAATAAATAAATAAATAAATAAATAAAAATAAATAAATAAATAAATCCAAAAAATTCTCCCACTGTTAAGCAACAAGGAAAAGGGGCGCAGCACAATGGTTTGGAGGTAGTTTTTTCCTTTGTTGTTAAAGAAAATTTAGATTTTATAGAATACTACACTCTGTACCAATATAAGCTATGCCCCTATTAAGGCGCAGGCTAAGAGGGCTGCAGATCCAGGCCACCAGTCATTCAAGAGCTTCATCACTTTCTTAAATTGTAATTATTTTTTTTTAAATAATTTTTTTTTTTTTTTTTTTTTTCCCAAACCTAATTTAAATGCAAAGAAAATTTTGTTAGCGGTTCTTATTTATGAATGCAAAAGGAGCCCTATAAAGGAGCTGTCCCTGTGTGCATTATGCTCACAAGTCCTTGAGTAATATCTCGAATTCTATGAAAAATCCTTTCTTAAAAACGAGGAGTATGCATTTCACGCACATCTTCATTGTAAGAAAATTCAGAAACGTTATTCTTATACATCAGATACGATCCTGGTTTTAATAAGTTTGGAGCAGGTTTCTGAGAATAACAGGTTTTCATCCATGAAAAGTTAATGATGTCAGGAATGTAGTATTATTTTGGATGTGAGTATATTTTATGGTTACCGATATTTTCAAGGAACATTCCAGGTAAATATTGGGCACATTAGCTGCCCAACATTTCCCAGGAATGTCCCGGAATTTTTTTTACAGTGTTGAAAACAGCAAACATTATTAAAAAGGCCCTATCTAAAACGGGGCCCTGTAACCTTTGCACCCATCAAAACATTAATAGATAAAACACTGAAACAGCTGACAGAAAAATGAGCCTATGTAATTTGCCCCAAAATAATTAAGAAAAGAGTAAATGAAAAGAAGTCCTCATTAAAAATCAGACTCTGTATAATGCTTATTAGAGCAATTATTATTAATATTAAATGAGAAATAGCTCTCGACTTAAAAATATGAGAGCCACATTTTTGAAGTGCGAGTCAGTTTTTAAATAATTGCCTTAAGCATGTGTAAGAGTAAATACATCACCTATTCTATTTTAAATATTTAAAAAGGACAATTTAAATAAAGTAGTATAAAGTTATAAACTAAGATAAAAATTAGAACTTACATTTTGATAGTCACTTTGAAATGAACAGTATGTTATTTATGCAAATTGCAAAGTAAATAAAACAAAATTTCTAGAATGAAATTTAAAAGTATTTACTTTTGTGTGTCCTAATATTATTAATGTGATTAAAAAAATGTTTAAAATTGAAAATCTAGTACTATTTCATTTAAAGAAAAAATTAAAGAGCCCCTTCCTCAATATATATAATCAGTAATTTAAAAAAAAAAGTTCATAAAATTATGCGAAAATTATCATTTTCATTGATACGTTTTACCTATTACACTTTCGAAATTTTTGATAGTTGCATCAAAATAAACAAGACCTTCCGGCTTTTTCGGAAGGGTAGGTTGATTTCTTTTTCCTTATCAAGTAGCCGTCATTTTGTTTCAAAATGGCGGCTACAAATTATTAATGCACTTGGTAGAAATATTGATGTAGGCTATGCACACATGGAGTTTTAAGCAAATCGGTTCATAAATACACTTTTATGTGAATTTAAAATTTTCAAGTGGCCGGCGCTAAGAAAAAAAATGGTGGGTTAAGTTGACAAATATATGAAATGCGTTTGTGAGATAAGTCTACTGTACACACATAGTTCGAATTAATTCAAAATCTCAAAAGTCATTGTGTTGAAAAATTAAGTGGCTGCCACTTCGATAAAAATGGCAGAGAAAGTTGCTCATCTAAGATATCGTTGCAAATTTGAAAATAATTTTTTTTTTTTTTTGTAGAAATTCTTTCAAAGTGGCTTACTAAGTTGATAAAATGTTAGTTTCCTGCATTTCTAGTTTGTTTTAGCATTAAAATAGTCTAATTTTACCTTAAAAACGGAATAAAAAGATCCAGGAACGCATGTAATGGATTTGGCGCCAAATTTGGCGACTTTTCCCCTATGGCGACTTTTTTGGCGACTTTTGGCGAGAAAATACTTATTATCGATATACCAAAGATGGACGCAATAACGTGATTGGTTCATGAGTTACGTGAATTTTCTAAATTTTTGTTGTTTGAATGATAAATCCATTTTTCAACTTTGATTTGAATTGATTAAGTATTTCTAAAGTTCCAGCAAACACATCGAAGATATTTGAAGCATAGGTTACTGTCCAACTGTGGTTTAAATCAGTGCCGTGTTTCAAAAGTTATTATTATGGCAAATTTTCAAGTGGCAGTCTAAGTGGCTGCGACTTCTAAAACAAAATAGCAAAACAACTTGCCCATCGAAATCATCCAGTACATTTGTACGATAAGTTCATTGTCCAGTTCTAGTTTAAATTAAATCAGAATTTCAAAAATTATAATCATAAGAAATTTTCAGGTGGCACCACTTGTAAAAAAAGTGGAGTGAGATGCCTAGCGAACTTATCTGAGATATTTGAATGATAAATCCACTACCCAAACTTGAAGCGAATTGATTCTGTCTTACTAAAGTTACCGTAATGACAAATTTTCAAGTGGCCGCCACTTGAAAATAAAATTGCGGATCAAGTCATCAAGAAAACTTATCCTAGATATTTGAACCAAAAGTTCACTAACCAGCTTTTATTTGAATCAGTTTAGTATTTTAAAAGTTATCGTGATGGCATATTTTCAAGTGGCAGTGTGATTTCAAGTGGCTGGAACTTAGACACAAGATGTCGGGACAAGTTGCCTAGTGAAAACATTCAAGATAATTATATGATAATATCACTGTCAAAATTTGGTTCGATTTGAAGTATTATTTCAAAAGTTATCGTAATTTTAAATTTTCAAGTATGAGCCTGATTTCAAGTGACCGCGCTTAACTTAAGATATCTGCCACTTTATTAAAAGTGGCGGATATAGTTTATTAATAAACTTCATTGAGATCCTTATGTGGTCTGTATTTACATCACAATTCAAACAATTTCGGAATACGCTTTTTACAATTTAAATTTGAAATTTTCAAGTTGTCCCCACTTGAAAACAAAATGGCGGAGCAACTTGGTTAACAAACTCATCTAAGATATTTATAAGATAAGTTAAGACACTGTTCAAATTTTGTTCCATTTGGAGTATTATTTCGGAAGTTATCATGGTTTTAAATTTTCAAGTGGTGGCCTGATTTCAAGTAGTCCCGCTTAACTTAAGATATCCACCACTTTATTAAAAATGGCGGATAAAGTTCATTAATAAAGTTATTTGAGACACTTGTGTAATCTATGTATACATCAAAATTAAAAGAAATTCGCAATACGCTTTTTACAATTTGAATTTGAAATTTTCAAGTGGTCTCCACTTGAAAAGAAAATGGCGGAACAACTTGGTTAACAAACTCATCCAAGATATTTATAAGATAAGTTAAGACACTATTCAAATTTGGTTCGATTTGGAGTATTCTTTTGGAAGTTATAGGGATTTAAAATTTTCAAGTGGTAGCCTGATTTCAAGTGGTCCCGCTTAACTTAAGATATCTGCCACTTTATTAAAAATGGCGGATATAGTCTATTAATAAACTTCATTGAGATCCTTATGTGGTCTGTATTTACATCAAAATTCAAACAATTTCTGAATACGCTTTTTACAATTTAAATTTGAAATTTTCAAGTGGTCTCCACTTGAAAACAAAATGAAGGAGCAACTTGGTTAACAAACACATCTAAGATATTTATAACATAAGTTAAGACACTGTTCAAATTTGGTTCCATTTGGAGTATTATTTCGGAAGTTATCATGGTTTTAAATTTTCAAGTGGTGGCCTAATTTCAAGTGGTCCCGCTTAACTTAAGATATCCGCCACTTTATTAAAAATGGCGGATAAAGTTCATTAATAAAGTTATTTGAGACACTTGTGTAATCTATGTATACATCAAAATTAAAAAAAATTCGGAATACGCTTTTTACAATTTGAATTTGAAATTTTCAAGTGGTCTCCACTTGAAAACAAAATGGCGGAGCAACTTGGTTAACAAACTCATCTAAGATATTTATAAGATAAGTTAAGACACTGTTCAAATTTGGTTCGATTTGGAGTATTATTTCGGAAGTTATAGGGATTTTAAATTTTCAAGTGGTAGCCTGATTTCAAGTGGTCCCGTTTAACTTAAAATATCTGCCACTTTATTGAAAATGGCGGATAAACTTCATTAATAAACATGATTGAGACCCTCATGTGACCTGTATTTACAACAAAATTCAAGCAAATATTGCTTTAAATATGCTTTTTAGGATGTCGGTTTGAAATTTTCAAGTGGCTGCCACTTGAAAACAAAAAGTCGGAGCAACTTGGTTAACGAACTCATCCAAGATATTTATAAGATTAGTTCACTGTCCAAATTTGGTTCGATTTCGAGTATTATTTCGGGAGTTATCGTGATGACAAAATTTTCATTATAGATAGATAGATAGATAGATAGATAGATAGATAAACGAAGTGATTGCAATAGGTCGATTTCTAAAGAAATCAACCTAAAATCGGATACTGCTGTCAAATCTATGCTGAAAGCCATTAAATTTGTCTAGTTCACTTCGACGAGTTTGCTTCAATGATTTCATTTTATTCTGTTTTGGATACTAACGCTCTTTTGCAATTCTATACTGATAAGTATAAAGGATTTAAGTCCAAAAATGTCGATTTTGAGTTAAGTACATAGTCAGACTCAGAAAAAAATTCTCTATCGATTGGTATAAAGGATTTAAATCCATGTCATTTAGTCTTTGAGAAAATCCATTGGTAAAAAAAAGATTCAAGTCAGAAATGTAGCATTAATCTGTGGTATAAAATATTTAATTCAATTTTTTCCCTTTATTAAATGAAGATTGACAATCACTGAATGGTATAAAGCGTATAAACCAACATAATCCCTTTTTCCTAATCGATTCTTCTGATTAGTTTTTAGTTAGTTTAACTTTATTTTTCGTCTCCTGAAAAATCAAGAATATGGACTTAAATCCTTTATACTTATCAGTACGGAATTTTAAAGCATTGTTTAATGGTATATGATAAATGTAGTACTAGCTGCGATTGAAAAATCAGAATGTAGGATTTTTATTTCATGAGATATAAGAATTAAATTAAACACAGTTCCTTAAAAGACAAATACCTAATGAAACACGTGTATGTTTAAACTTGTTAAAGTCAGAAAATGCTTTTTCACTAAGATTGAACCATAAACATCCATAAGTTTATATCGTTCATATCAAAAACATTTCGAATATATTAATTTCATAATGAAAGGTATTTTCAATAACGTTAGTATCAAACAAAATTCTATGAAGCAAAGAAATAAATCATACAAATTTTTCCAAGATGTAATATTTATTTGATTATCAATTAACTGATGTTAGCAATCTCATTAACCCTAATTGCGTTTTCTTGCTGAGGAAACACTGACATTTCTTTATAATTCTATCTGTTTATTTTCTAAAAAACACCCTCCTGCTTTTCAAAAACGTTTTCTAAGACATTTAAATAAATGAATACTTGAACAATTAAAAAAAAATATATATAAGTTAATTGAATTTATATTTATCTTGTAACTTCGCGATCTGAGAGCCACAGCGTTCACAACTTTCGTCACAATTTAACAAGAGTGATTATGAAATGAACAGTTAAGTTAGAAAAAACTCTTGAAAATGAGAAGATCCTGCTGATTTTTGAGAAAATTCTGTTTATTTTTGAGAAGTGTGTTTTAACAGTGAAGATTATTTAAGGGATTTATAAAAAGCATTTGTCGAAACGTCTTCCATGAAATTAAATTATTAGTAATTATACTTATTTTTACAAACATTCCCATTTTTGAGAAAGCCACAGCTCCCGCCTTTTTTGAGAACAACTTAAAAAAGTTATGAAGAGGCTCATCTTCTCAATTTTAAGTAGTTCATTTTTAACAGTGAATATTTTGTAAAGAAAGATAAAAAGGATAATATTAAACTATTATCCTAAGGAAAAAGAAATATTTTTAAGTTAGCAAATTAATAATTTTTGCTTATCTTAAATATTTCTAAAGTACTTGTTAGCTGAAGCAATATGTTTTTACTGCTTAAAAAAAAAAAAAAAAAAAAAAAAAAAAATCTTGAATTGCATGCAACAAATTACAAACACACGCAAATAAATAAATATAAATAAATGTTGTTTCTTTCTTATTTTTGACTTATTAAATTCTTACTTAAGAAAATTGGGAGCAGTAAAATGTCAAATAAAGTTTTTTAAGAATCAAAAGAATCGTACAATTCCTTTTTATTGGGCAATTTTAGAAATACATTGTGAGTTGTACATCAAGAAAATAAGTTGGTTTTGGACAACGTATCTCGGAAGTTGGTCTTCTGGGAACACTTAAGTTCCTCTCCAAGCCTATTTCATTTATTTTCAGATTTTGCTGAGTCCTTTACGACTTGTTCGGATTCCATTGGCTTTAAAAGCATGTAGAAATAAACCTATAGAACATTTTGATGAGAGAAATGGAATTTAATGAAACGGAAAAAAATTATTATTTTTTAAATTTTAATAATAGAATTATACTCAGAAAATACAACCGACAAATGAAAATGTAATATTCGAAAATACTTCTAAAAAGTTTAAAACACTAAAGATTAAAAATAGGTTTTTAAACTAGTAAAATATTATTTATTAATTTTTTATTATTATTATGAAAATTAGTATTAAAAAAATATTTTAAAATAATGTTGTATATTTACTGAAAGACAAAATTTAATTGAGATATATAAATAGTTTTGATGTCACATTTTATTCTACTTCCGGTTTTTTGCTTCATAGCTTAATGAGAGGGATATTCTATAAAATGCGTCATTCTACTTGGCTCAAATGTTTCTATGTGTTGGGAGGAAACAAGCCAAATTAAACTACCCTTACGTCCGTGGCTCTAAGATGACTTCTAAGTGGTAGAACAGTTTGAATATCAATTCGATATTCGGGCATGCGCTGTGAGATGCCCTAAAATTAACCTGAGAAATTTGAAAGTTAACGGTACCAAATTCGTCACCAAATACACGGCACCAAATCCGGAAGTTGATAGATGTTGAGAGGAAACAAGCCAAATTAAACTACCCTTACGTCCGTGGCTCTAAGGTGACTTCTAAGTGCTAGTACATTTTAAATATCAATACGATATTCGGGCATGCGCTTTGGAAGGCCCTAAAATTAACCTAATTAAGAATGTGAACATTAATCTGAAAAGGAATATGATTATTAATAAGTAAAATTACTCTTATCAAATAATTCCAGACTCATATAATTTTAATAAATTTCTTTATTAAATTTCCATTTTTGAATATTAGTTAAAACGGTGATCTTCATAATTTCAAAATACATAACATATATGGGATCACAATGATCACCTTTATAATCACAATTACATCAATTGCATCGAAATAGGATAAAGATGAGTACTTAGAAACGGGTATATGTTTAACATGCGTTTTGCAAAAATTTAAAGATTACTCACCAATGAATGAAATGAGTTTTCTCACCAGATTACCAGATGCTGGGGAGCAGCCAGGGCATGAGAGGTGGATCATCACATGGAATAATTCTTTAAACACTTTTCTTGGGCACTTAATCCATACATTTTTGTCACTTAATAAATGCACTATATATATATATATTTACTTTCTTCTATATGTAATATAGAGAAAGTATTGGATTCGCGAAAATTTTCGAAGTCCACTTTTTGACGGATCTACACGTTTTGGGATGTCCTGAACACGAATTGATAGTTTTTAAAAAATGTCTGTCTGTGTGTCTGTCTGTCTGTCTGTATCATTTTTTTGTGGACGCTGTATCTCACGAACCAATGAATGAAATTTAACCAAACTTGGTATTTAGTTGCACCCTGACATGAACTGGTGCCCATTAGATTTGGGGATTAATAGCTCAACAGGTGGCGCTGTGATCGCATTTTATGCAAATTTTTAACATGGCAGCATAGGACAAAATTCCGTATAAATGTACATAATGAGAGTTATTTTAAACTTGTGATTGTAAAATTAATATGAATTATTGATAATAGTAGTACGTAAATAGGAAAAAAATTTTGTGCATGGGGGGGCATCGCTTCCCCCCCTGGGGGGTAAATTTTGAAGATGGGTATCATTCGAAAGATCTCGTCAATACCTTTAAAACGAATGGTTAAACTATAAATCTGTAATAATTTAAAACAAAGTTATCGTTTTTTTTACTTTTAACCAAAAAAAAAAAAAAAAAAACTTAGAAAAAAATTCGCATTTTTTTTTTTTTTTTTTTAATATTGTTACTGATTGAATATGTATAGGAAAATATAGAAGAAAGTCTTGTGGTGGCCACAACATACTAGTTTTTATATAAATTCATCATGGCCAAGGCTCGGCCTTTTTTTTTTTTTTCTTTTTTTTTTTTTTTATAGTAGGCTCAAATGGCGAGCACTTCTTAGCGGAGATGACATAAGTCATAACGATGAAGCAGAAAAAGAAATTATTTTACATGGTTTCAGCATGAAGACAATCGACAGAATCCACTCTTGAAAATTTCTTATCATTTTCCTTGAGGTCTCTCATTATAATTTTTTGACGAGGTTTTCTTCTTGTATTTTTTTTATTGGGTGCTTGAGTCTCACTTTGTAATTTCTTTATTGGGTTTTTCTCTGATTGGACCAGGTTTGCACCAATCTGCTTGCTTCTAGATTTCTTAATGCATTACTTAAGACTTAGCAGGGGCTTCGTGGCGGTCGCCTGAGGGGCTCAGTATGTGTGGTCCCTTTTTGAGTTTTCCAAGTATTGTTCATAAATCTGCAGCGTAATTCTGTCAGAAGCTTTTACGTACTTTTTTGTAGCTTTTATTTTTAAATAATACCCTTTTGTGATTTTATTATTTTGTTTTTAACAAACGGCTGCTTTTCGGCCCAGCACCATGCTTGCTCAAACTGCTTCGTTTTAGCATTGCGCTGCTTTTTGGCCTAAAAATAAGCATTGTGTTTTAATATATAAAATTATTATTATTATTACAATGTCTTAAATCATATTTTTGCTATATATATATGGATCGTTCATTGTAAAAGAGAATTATCTTCTTGTAAATTGATTTTGAAATAACGAGCTTCTTGCAAATTTATGTGTAGGAAAAAAGTCAAGATTTTGTAAGTATTTAGTCAATTTTTAGTGTTTAAAACAAATCAGAGTTATAAGAATTTATAAATTATAAGAAAAATAATTTGAAATAACTTTGAAACTTCATTTTTATAATGAATACTTAGAAGTTCTAGTTTTCGGGAAAAAAAAGTAATGCCATTTATGTTATTGTAATGCAATTATTGGAGTTTTTTCTCTTTTATAATGAAAGATGTGACTAAATGGGATACAAATAAGCAAAAATATACATATTTAAAGAATATGGAGTTACACCACTTTTACAATGAACCGTCCATATATACATATATATTCAATTTTCCAGAAATTGGAACAATTTTAATTTTAAAACAAATTTTTTTTTTCATTAACCAAAATAATAATATGTGTAAAAATCGCCAAAATCAGACAGCAGTTTTTGTTAGCATTGAGTATAACAGCGTCATCAGTGTTTAATGCTACCGAAATTGCAGTCAGCCATTTTAATTATTATTTTTAGTTCTCTGTAGGTTACAAAAACTTTATTCAATTCACCGATTGGTATTGTATTTGTTTCTGTAAGCTGTTTGAACACAACTAAATATATAATTGCAAATACCTTTTATTCATTTTTACTTTGTTCTATATTTATAAGACAAAAACATTACATTCATAAAAAAATTCGACTTCTAACTTTTTATGGTTTTATATGTTTTACGAGGTTACCTAATTTAAAAATTTCTGGAATTATGTCTTTTTGTCTGTATGTGTGTGACAAAAATTATTTTGTGGTAATTCTAGACAAAGAATTATAATGCACAGTATTTCATAAAAATTTATAATTAGTAACAACTTGACATAAATTAGCGTCTATGTACTTTTAGTGCATATTGCTTAACATATTGCGTTGTTATAATGCAATTTTCCCCATTTAAGGAAAGGCTATATCTCACTTAGAGTTTTACAAAACTTAATATGTGAGAGAAAACTACAATTTTTCAATTTGAGTAGAGATCGACCTATAGGGAGGCTGTTATTCTTTATTTTCCCTCATTTACGAAAAGGATATAGATCAACTTCTAGAGCATATAAATGAATCAAATTTGGCAGGTGAGATGATTATTTTGAAAAAAAAAATTATTGACTTAATTTGGGTGTATATCGAACGACAGGCGGTCTGCTGTTGCTCCACCTTTTCAAAATTTCCATATAGCTATATCTCATCATCTATTCAATAAAATTTCACCAAGTTTCATATGTAAAATCTTTATTGTGATAAGCTATGTTTAATAATATTTTTGCATATTAAATGGTAGTTAGCACTGTTCTATGTATAGAATGATATAGGATAAAGTTCTATATTTGCCACAACATTCCAGTTTTGTTTTTGTTTCATTGAATAAGTCCATAATACAATTTAATTTTTTTTAAACGAATATAATGCCATTATTAAGATTCAAACTGAAAAAATATTGCAATTAAAATAATAATAATAATAATAACAACAACAACAAATATAGAACCATCTACAGTTTCATTAAAACACAAATTCCTGTGATGCTTACTATACATATTTGTTTTGTAAATCACCATTTACCTTGCACCAGCGTTTAGACTAATCGTAATAAAAGCAGAATTCATTATGTTCCATTTCGTGTGAAAGTATTTCTTAAACACAAAACATTTGAAAATAACTGGGTCCTGCTTCTGGAGCTGTAAAACCTTTTCATAATTTAAATTGAAATATATAGAGGAAATAAGAGAGGATATGGCAAATTTAAAAACGACTGAAGTTTTTTAAAATATTTTAAAAGAAAAGGGGGGGGGGGGTGTTAATTTTTATTTACTAAAGAGGTTTTTTTTCTTTCTTTCTTTCTTTTTTTTTTTTTTTTTTTTTTTTTTTTTTTTTTTGTAATCAAGCTTAAATTAATTTTATTATATATATATATATATATATATATATTGTAAATTAATTATCCTCTTCTTAATAATCTCCTTGATAAGTGCAATATAGCTGGATCTTTCATTGGAATTATATTAAAGTATATTTTGAATGAAACACAGGGAACTATCTTAAAAGTTTTGTACGACAAAGAGAAAAATTGAATAGCAGACAGCTGTTCCGGTTGAATTTGTTGAAGATTTTTCTGCGTTTAGTTATTTACCGCCAAATCTGGTTTTAGTAAGTTTCGGATTGCTTTTATCGAAGCAGGTCGTTTCGACGCCGACAGTTCGACGCCAACGGTTCGACGCGGGGGCAGTTCGACGCCATATTTTTTTTCGTATTTTTATTTATTTTTAGAATAAATATGCATATGTCTGATATAATATATATATATATTATATTATATATATGAAGTGTGATTCAAATAAATAAGTAATATGACTGATTTTTATTTATTGAATTAGCGATTGTTTGCATGCATATTACTGCGGGAGTTTCTTGTGTTTCAACAGCCCTTCGCTTTATTGATGTTAAAGTGCGGACAACTTCAACACGTGCTGCATTTCCTTCATGAGCATGATTGCGAACAAGTTTTAAAAATCCACCCGTAACTGCATCAGTGTAAATTCTTCCTTTACATTTATTGTTTTTGGAAAATTCAACTTCATAACGCCACGATTTTTTTGCTCCATTTTCTACATATTTATCGAAACAGTATAAATATCCATCGTGCTCATACTTTTCTTTACCTCTCTTAATAATATATTTTCCGCTTCCAGACATTTCTACGAATGCAAGTGCTAACAATGAATTAAAAAATTTCGACTGGCGTCCAAATAGATTACGGGGCTCTTTAGAGAAGATAAGAAATGCGCATGCGTTGATAATTGGCAATATATAACTTATATTTAAACCAAAGAACGACAAATCTGAAGCGATTTCATAAATCCTCCCCCTTAACTGACGCATACAGGTTAAAATGTCTGAACTTTATTCGTTCAGTTGATAGCGAAGGGGGGAGGGGGGGATTGCACTTGTCAAAAAAGAGATAGAATTATTGACAAGCCTGTAATATGTTTCAAAGAAAGACGAATAGATAAGGATAAGCTAGTTTAAATACAATAAAGTTTGAAATATGTTCAAAACCTTTGGAATTTTCTTAAAATTGCAATTAGTTCGGAAACATTATTTGCACTTTTGGAAGACTAACAGTTTAGGACATTCTTTGAGGATGTGAAATTAATAACGTACGACGCCAGGGTTTTCTTATCAACGAAGTAATTCCTGTTGAATTCTTTGTTATAGCTTTTTGGGTTTCACATTAACATTTATTTTATATCTATTATATCAGTCATAATACTTATTTGTTTGAATCACGCTTCATATACATAACATATAATATATATATATTATATCAGGCATATCGCATTTATTTGAATGATGATGCAAACTTATTCTAAAAATAAATAAAAATACGAAAATAAAATATGGCGTCGAACTGACCCCGCGTCGAAAAGACCTGGCGTCGAACTGCCCCCGCGTCGAAACGTTGGCGTCGAACTGACCTGTACCGAGTTTCGGATTGCTTTTATATCCTTATTAAAATTCATACTGGTAAATTTTTTATAGCCTTTTTAAAATTATATATATATATATATATATTTTTTTTTTTTTTTTTTTTTAGTATTCTTATAGTTATATCTTAATTTATTTTTACTCTTGTGGAAAATGGTGACATTTTATCATCTATTTTGTTTTTTGTTCTACACCCCTCGACAAAAGGATAGGTAAAAAGGGTTTTTTCTTTGATTTTTCTAATTTAACACTACACACCGCGACAAAAAAGTAGGAACAAAGTTTTTTTTTTTTTTTTTTTTTTTTAAATTTTGAATATGATTTTTTGAATATAATTCAAATATTTCATATGTTTTTGATATAATATTTTGTTATGATAATAAATTATCAGCACAATTTAGATAATGTTATTTTATGAAAAATTTAAAAAAACCCTTTGTTCCTATCTTTTTGTCGCGGAGTGTAAGCTTAAATTAGAAAATTTTTAGTCTTAAAACTTTTCTAAATTAGTCTTAAAAGAAAAATTAGTCCGGGAATAGTGTTATTTTATGATAATAATAAATGATAAGCACAATTCAGATAATGTTATTTTATGAAAAATCAAAGAAAACCCTTTGTACCTATCTTTTTGTCGCGGGGTGTACCTCTTTTGTTACAATATGTATGCACTGAAGAGAGAGAAAAAAAAAAACTCTGCTACACTTGAATAATATTGTGTATTGCCCGCACGAGCACGCACAACACGACTTGGCATGGACTCGACTAATATTTGAAGGTGTGCTGGAGGTAATTCATACCATGAACCCTGCAGGACAATCCACAAGTCTATAGGAATGCGAGAGAGGAGAACGTTTTTTAACAGCACGTTGCAAGGCATTTCAAATAAGCCCAATAATGCTAATGGCTTGGGATTTAGGTTACTAATGATTGTATAAAGTCAGAAGAATGTTCCTGGGGCCATTCGGAAGCAACTCTTGTGTGGTGTGTCGTATTGTCCAAATCTATCCTGGAATTGTCCAAGTCCGTCGGAATGCACAATGGACATGAATGGGTGCAGCTGATCGAACAGGGTTGGGCTGTGGGATTAAGGCCGATTGACTACTCTAGGGTCCTAGGACTGAGGAGGGGAGTGCCTTCCTTGAGGGGGGTCTTTATAAGTGATCCTAGCCCATATTTACACAAGTTTCGGCGAAAACCACGGAAAACTCCGAATGGCTAGGCGGACCTGGGATCGAACCCGGCACAGCTGATCGGACAGGATGCTCATGTAACTACCACTTGTCAGAGTAGTATGATGGGTCCCATATCACGTCAACTGCACATGCTCCATAAGTTATTTAAGATAATTTGTAATAAACATCTTGAGGTATTATTCAATGTGTATTTTAATTTAATAATAATAACGAGTGCTATTATTATTATTTTATTAGTACTACACAATATATATGGAGAAAAACCCATATGTTTCAGAAATATATTTATAGATTATTATTATTATTATTATTATTATTATTATTATTTTGTTTTATGTTCGGAAAAACTCAATTTTTAACATACAACAGCCCCATTGAAATGAAGAGATAAGATGTTGTATAGAATACTTGTTTCTGAAAATCTGTAGTTCTACGCATCTCAAACATGCAAATAAGACATATTACTCTTCTAGAGGGTTATCTTTTTGATAAAAAATTCTAACGGGTGAAACTTTTAAACTGTAAAAGAAATAAAAATATTTAAAAACATTTAACCTAAAAATAGATACTACAAACGTTAAAAAAAAAAAAAAAAAAAAAAAAAAAAAACTTTAAATTTATACTGTGTTAAAGAAAACGACAGTAGAAAGTGAAACATTTTCTCTTTCTGACCATTAGAGAGAAAGACTACACTTGATTTTAATGAAAAAATAACAACTCTGAAGTCTCCAGAACATTGAGTGCATATCTTAAGTAGCGTACTGCAAGTAAATAAATAAAATCTATAAATAAAATTAAAAATGGAGACGTTATTAAATGAAAGAGGTCGAAGGCCTTTTTTAATATTTTATTTTTAAAAATATTAGATTAATGAATTTTATAAATCTCTGTTAAGCTTAGTACTAAACTGACATGTCTCCAGCAGTTCCTAAAAATTTTTATTTACTTTAAACAAAATATTAGACATACTATGATCCAGTTCAATCCATGCTTCATCTTTAAGCATAAAGCTGGATCACTGCCAATGGGAATCTTCTTTAAAGCTTTTCAGATTTTATTTTCATTCTATTAAAAAAATCTGTCACATAGCTTAAATAAGGAGAATTTAGTTTAGTGGAAGAAAGGAGGAAAAAACACTAGATACACACAAGAATAAAAAGTGCTAAAATAAATAAAGAATAAATACCATGAAAACAAAATTTTCAATTCATCCCATAAATCTATCTTTTAGAAAGTATAGGAGACTAATGTATATGAAAATGGATTTATTAAAGATATCTATAACATAGAAGGTTAAAAAAAGTTTTTTTTTAAAGAAAACATTTTAAAAAAATATATAAAAAATATACTTTTAGAAATTTTTTGTTTTAAATTTCTTTTGTAATAGTATTGAATTATATATGAATCAGTTTTAAAAACATAACAAATAAAAAATATTATCGTTTATTTAACCAGTTAACGCCCGAATTAGTTTTGCAAAATATATTTTGATGAATATTTCAATTCTAAATTAATATAGACAACTGGCAGTAAATATATATTAAATCAAACGATTCTTCTGATAGTTTTAAATTAAAAACCTATCCTCATTTGAGGACGTTTAGCGTTCTAGCGAAAAAACTTCGAGATAGAAAACTTCGAGATAACAGATTAATTTTCTATCATACGCTGACAAAGACCTCGAAAGTAAAGTATATATTATTATTCAATCTCCCTTAAGTTGGTATATCTGAGCAAAAAACAAATTTATATGTGATGAATAAAAAATCATAAAATAACTATCCAAATTGTGTAATTATAATTAATAGCATAGGCACGTAAACCTTTGAGGAATCATTTAGATTGACGCTGTAAACTGTCATTAAAAAGCAGAAATCATTCCAAGAAACCACAAAAAACACACGTGTTATTTTATTAGCAGTCGTCAAATCAGGACACTGGGCGTTAATGGGTTAATAGAGTCAAAAGAATTCTACCGGCTAAATAAGATTTTAGATGCATTTTATTTTTAAAATTTAGCACATTTTAGTTTTTAGCGTTTACGTTCAATAATATCAAACTTAAAAATATTTGGTATTAAAACTACATTTTTTTTTCACACTCGTTTACTGAATTTCAAGTGTGAATAGTTTGTTTTCTATCTTCTATCTATAGTATTAATATGGAGTGCCACTCACAATACTTTCTCTTATCTTACACACTAGTGCTGGGCGATGTTGACATTTCTTAAATCGATATATCGTTCGTCTAAAATACCGATATAAGGATATATCGATTTAATGCAGCGTTACCAATTGTAGGGTATAATCCCTACACGTAAGGACTTTTAGCAGTTTTCTTTAGAATGTAGAGACAGTTTATAGTTAGTTTGTTGGGTTTAATGTCTCAGTAGTAGAGCGTTACAATATAAAAAGTTTGGTGTTAGTTTGAACCAAAACTTGGTACTGAAGTAGCTGCAACCACCTCATGGTTTAACTTTTTACCATCATTTGTTAATTTTAGATAAACCAAATATTAGTTTTATTTTAAGTACATTGGAGTGTAAAGGTTGATATATTTTTATATATTTATAACCTTTACACTCCAATGTACTTAAAATGAATATTCACGGTTGATGAATTCATAAATAAAAATTTTCAAATATTAGTATTATAAAAAAAAAAAAAAAAAAAAAAAAAAGAAAGAAAAATCAAAATTTGCCGAAACGGGGATTGAACTGAAGATCTTCTTGTCTCAAGTCAAACACTCTGACACTGTGCCACGCTTTTTTGCCCACTTATTATATTTCGTTGATTTTCATAAAAGGGATTAAATTTTCTAGGATCTTAATCTCTAGGACCCATAAGTGAATTGTTGCTCAGAATTTGCCATTTAGCCTATGTTTTCGACCTCTCCTTTAATTAAATCTTGGTTTGGTTTCAATAGGAGTTTTACTGATTTATACTTCCCTTGTGAGTGGATGTATGGTAGCTCCAATTTTGGTGCAACTTAAATTCAATCGCAGGAAGTAGAAAACTTAAAAATGAGGTTGAGCCATATAATGGTATTGCTTATAACATTACTCCATATATAGTCGGATATAAAATTATTCGAGCGATAGCAATATTTTCTATATAAAAAATGTACACTTAATACTGCTCTGTAAAATAAATTCTTGTCAAATCATGTTCTTAGTCCGTCTAAGAAACAGCCTTCTGATAAAGATATAATGCTTTAATACTAATTATTATAAAATTATTCATTATTTTCCACAGTTCAAAATTTGTACATCAGTATAATTAATATAGCGCAGTTTTGTTTTATCACAAATTATATTATATGGACTCGTGACGTGACATTTCATGAGTAACATTCAGAACATTCAAAACACACAAATTTATTATTATTATTTTAACTAATTGATAAATTCAGAATTTTATTATTTCGTACTACTTTGTAATGCACTAAAATATTTATATGCCCCACTTACATGCGAAAAAATTGCAAGTATCAGCAGAAAATTGCTAATTAAGAGAAGCGCTTCACACATGTTATTAAATTTCTAGTGCTTGGAATCTCCTCATAAATATAATTCTTAATTAAAATTTTCTAAAATATAATTCTTTTTAAAAAGTTTACGAGATTTACTTTTTTTTATTGAAATTTTAAAATTTTTACTTATTCTAGATTAAATTACATGAAATATTACAAAAGACAAAAATACTTAAATAGCTGACTCAGTATAGGGAAATAAATTTGATAGAAAGAACAATTTGGTGCATTTGAAGAGGGGAAAAAAATCAATTTTCACAGCATTTAAAATTATTTTTAAATACTCATACTGTTCGAAATACCCATACATTCGAGTACGCATACCCTTTAAATACGCATACCTTCCAAATAAATAAAAATTAGATATTAAAATAATCATATCTAAAATAACGCCGTTGTTTGAATTAATTTATTTTTGACAATATGACAATGTCGTATTCTGTACTAATATTAATGAATTTAATGAAGAATTATTATTATTTACATAAAATATTAATAAAGAATAGTTAATTCACTTATCTAATAGACATAAACTGGGATTTCTTATTTATAAATTATAGGAAATGGCAAAAAATATAACAAAAAATAGCAGAAGAAAATACTAATATTGACAAAATAAATCTCTTGTAATCAAACGAATTTTGAATGAATGAATAACCCCATTTCATCTACCCAAACTTAACCGGAATGCTTGTATCAGAAATCAGAATCGGTTTTCATTTTCCTTCTGCACCTGCGTTTCTTTAAACCGTAATCATGGCTCGAATGAATGAATGCATCTTTTAAACCGATATTCTCTTTTTCCCAGTGCGCCTGCGTAACACTAAATCGAAACGGCATTTCGAATGAATATTATTCACTTGATTTTTTGCGGTTTCATTCAGTCAAGATTTTTATGATTTATTTGTCTATGAGTGCGCATGCTTGACTAAATCGTTATCCCGTTGAATGAATATGACTAGCTATCTGGCATTATTCCAGCATAGAATCGGTTTAATCTGGCATTATTCCAGCATAGAATCGGTTTAGTCTGGAATCAGATTTTCCCGTGCTTTGATGTTTCTGCATCGATATTTTACGGAAGATGAAATTTTTAAATCGGATAAACGATATTAGCGTTAAATCGATATTTTATTTTACATCGATATAAAGCCCAGTCCTATTACACACATATTGATATTGTTTGAGGTGAACTGCAAGAGACCTGCATTTGAACAAATTACTTTAAATAACAATCTATATAATATTTCTCTAACGTAGACCAATTACGATTAGGCGACACGATACGATATTGATGGAATTAATAAAATACGCGAAAATAAAAACTAATATTTATAAATGAACAATATTCAAGCACGCGGACTCAGTTCAATGATCTAATAAGAAAAAGTGACCACATTTGTCTGATGAGATTATTTTATGGAAAAATTTATTTTTAATAGTTGCTTCTTCAAAATATTTGCAAGCGTCATTTTAAACATAGCAATATTTAAAAGATATATATGCAATACTTTGAAAAATATGAATTATTATCATAAATTGACTAAAAAAGCAATCATAAAAAGTATAATCAAAATAGGAATTAGTTTTTCTTTAAACAAAAAATTGTGCCAAAATAAATAAATGAAAAGTCATCGCCAACAAAGCGACAAAAATTTAAAAGGCGTCATGGGGGTCCTATACTAAAACTTTACTGCCTGCGGAAGTAAGAAAACTGGGTTGTCCACCATGAATTTTATTTTCAAACCTTTCTTTGAATGATTTTGCTTTCGCTATTGCCCATTATTAATTGAATTTAATAATAATTCGGCTTCTGGTAAATTAAAATTTTAATTAGAAGGGGAAATTGGTAAAATATTTATGAGCTTCAGATTTTAAATGTAAATAAAAAAAGAAGTAAAGTGCGAAAATTTCACATGGGTTTTCTAGTTATTATTATTATTTTTAGAAATAGTGTTATCTAAAATTCATTTCTAAATAAGGGAGAGCTACTGCTCACCTGAAACCCCTGTTCGAATATTATAGCTATGTTCAAAATAATTTTATGGTTATTGTTAAATTAAAGAAATTATATATATATATATATATATATTCAGGTAATTGTCGCCCACACCACACCTTAAAACTCATACAATTAATTTTGAGTTGCTCTGTATATTATCTGTAAATTACACACGCACTAAACAGAGTATTTTAATTCAGCGCAGAGTAACATGACGCATCTCAAAACACACTTCACACACTTCGAAACATTTTCATTCATAGCACTAATACATCAGAAATCTTCTGTATAGCGCTGTAAATGAAGGAAAAGTACTTTTTATACAATACAGTCATTTGCAAAAGTTTAAGATCAGTAGCCGATTTTCAGTATTTTAACACATTGCATCATTTGCGCAGATCATTGCGTCATCTCATGCGTTAATTGCATCAGACGCATTCTACTGCTATAAATAAAGGTGCCCGGCACGTTTACAAAAAGGTCAGAGATCAGAGATATTGACTCTGAATAAAATTGGATTTTCTGAACTTCAAATAAGTTCGATGGTGAATGTGAGCAAGACAGCTGTGCATTAAGCTATTAATATATTTAAAATTTCGGGAAATTTTGTGGACCTTAAGATTCGTTTCTTTTTCATACTTGGAGTAAGTGGAGATTTCCTTGCAGGTTTATGGGAGGATAAAACAAAACATTTGGCCAAACGTCTTGAAATAGTACTCAAACTAGCGTTGGTGCCTTTTGAGCCAGAGAGTATCTAATCGTATTGAAGGTGGTTCTTGGATCTCATACGACCATTCTTCGTATCACATGATCATCACGTGCACTCGTTTTTTTAGGGCGACCGCTTCTTTTAAGGTTCACAAATTTTCCCGAAATTTTAAATTTACTAATAGCTTGATACACATCTGTCTTGCTCACATTTATCCTGGAACTTATTTGACGTTCAGAAAATCCAATTTTATGCGAAGTTAATATTTCTGACCTTTTTGTAGCAGTAAGTGAAATTTTTGTACTCATTATAATAATTACACAACAGCACTGTCTACGACAAAATCCAATAAACGACTGGCGATAAACGTTCCGGGCACCTTTATTTGTAGCAGTAGAATGCATCTAATAGAATGCAATCAGCACATAAGAGGACGCAATAATCTTTGCAAATGATGCAATGTGTTAAAATACTGAAAGTCGGCTTCTGGTCTTAAACTTTTGCAAATGACTGTATATGTGAAATATATTTTTGGTCTTATAAAAACTATATATATATATATATATATATATATTATTTTATTTAGCGCAGTCTAAAAATGTAAAGCTGTGTTTACCTGAAATTTCGCTTGTAGACGTAATGTATTTAAATACTTTTGTATATCCTTGCACACGATCCATTCGTCTGATCTGAACGAAAAGTTTAAAAAAGTATTCCTATATATTACAGTTTTGGAATGCCAAACGCTGGGAATGCTGTCTTCCCGCTAATATTTGCTCTTGTGTTATGCTAAGAACAAACTAACACATAAAACACATACACACACACAGAAATGGGTAGACGTACACACGGAAGAAGTACTTAAATTTTGATTTTCGGTTAACGTTCCTGAAAGCTTGGAAAATGCAGAAAAACTAAATTTTTGTAATCAAAAATTTGATTACAAAGCAATTATTTCTTTCACATATATAGGCAGTATATGGGATTTAAAAAGCAAAATGTAAATTAAAAATCGATCTTTTCAGAACTGTTAATATTCTAGTTCAGAGGTTAGCAAAATTCTCCTCTTCACTAATCACTATATTTAAATGAATTTTCAAAAATAGTTGAGTAACTCGATACTGCCAGTTATATATTGTAACACAAACACTTCAGGAAATTGGCGTAGTGGTTGACAGACATCTTTTACGTTTATATTAGCAGTACGTTGTGCCGCTAATCTTGTACTCTTTTTCGGCTTTAAGCTGATATCATTTAACGAATTATAATAGTTTAATTTAAAAGCCAACTTGGAATCTTTCAATTCTATCGCATCTTTCCGTACCTTCCCCATCTTTGTGCGTTTAGCGGTTTGTAAAGTGATACATACATACCGATTATTCATAAAAGATTTTATTGCACTATCTTTCAGAAATGACCGGACACTTTCGATTTCTGACGGTTTGTAAAATATTTCAAAAAAATACTCAACGAATCATCTTGAAACTTCAGGAGTGTAAGGAACGTATTACACCGCAATTATTTTGGCGAAATTTTTTTCCCGAAAGTAAAAAAAAGGGACCGGTAAAAAACGAACAAGTATAAAAGTGTTTGAGATTACCCTGCAAAAAGTAATGCTTGAAATATATTCTGGTAGTAGCACGGAATTCTATCACCGGCAGCTTTTTAATTTTACGCGATGTTTGTTTGGAGTTTTCATACTGAAGTAACTCGATACTTTTGGAAATGTTTTAACGCTTGAACATGCATAGTTAAAATTACTTAGTAAAAATGCTCACATTTCATTAGATATTTAATATTTTTGTATTCAGATTACCGTATTCCGTGTCTAAGGTAGCATGTAAAGTTTCCAAAATATGGCTTTTCATTGAGTTTAATATCAAGCATGTTAAAATTCAAAAAGTAGCTTTTTCTTTTTCAATTTTTAAAGAAACCGTTATATTTTCATAAATATAAGTGGTACATAAAAATTTATACAAACAATGAGAAGAAGCTACATAATAAAATGCTATAGCCAAAAGGCATTTCAAACCTAAATTTTTATAGGGCAATCCCAAACATTTAAATTTTTGTTTAATTTTTAGCTGCTCCCCCCCCCCCCCTTTCACAGGTCAAAACTTTTGCTGACATGTATAGTGTGTAATGTGTTCTTCATACACTTAAAGTTTCAAAATAATTCATTGACTACTTTTAGAGATATTTGACAAAATTCTCAAATAGAAAATGTCCTGCCATTTATGGAAAGGTATTGGCAGAATGACTAACCAACACTGATCAACAATGATTTAACCGTTAAAAGTGGTCTATCTTTGCCGATGAACGTCATCATTGAGCAATATTGAGTTATGTTTACCAAATACTTCTATTCTGTTTTGGTTGTTTTGTAATGTATTATTTGTAATTTTCTTACCATGTTCTTAACAAAAAAAAAAAAAAAAAAAAAAATTGTGACGGCAACATCAATTTAGAACGTTAACGTAAATTTTATGAAGTCAATAAAATTCAGTTGAGTTAAAAAAAAAAATGAAATGAAAAATTTTTAAATTACTTTTATGTATATTTTATGATCATATAGTGTTGTGTGTATGTTGTAAAATACTTTAACTAACTTTACGTTAAAATTATTATCTTTCTTTTATGTATTTGAATTAATCAAAGAGACTAAAATGTATTAAACCAGCCTTATTTCAAAAATTTAACTCGAAGGTAGTTCGATGTATTTCAAAATATGAAACAAATCCAATTTATGTCGCTTTTTATAGAATTGGATCATTTAGCCGAGATTTTTTTTTCCCTCTCTATCTCACTATTTTTTTTTCCTGAGCGAGAGCCATTATGTTAGGAAATATATTTTATCTACATCGTCTTCAGGGAAAACAAAATATAGAAAAACAAAGCGAGTTTCCTAAGAAAATGTTTTATTTAAGTTGCTGTGTACAGAAAAATAAAGTATGAAGAGTAATTTTGTTAAATAAATTTTAATGAGTTGAAAAACATAAAAATATTGCACTGTAAATATGTTCCATAGATTAGAAAACTGAATTTATTTTATTCGATAGTTAATATTTTTCCTAAAGAGAGTTATTACAGACTATAATTTACTTTACTGTTTAAAATCAAAATTATTTTAAAGTATTATTATTGGTTCAAATCTTCGAAAGTGAGTTTTTACTATATTTACAAATTTTGATGTTCCCTAAATCCCAAAATCTGGTTTGTAGCGATTGATATGTCTGTTTGTGTACGTGAGATTTTTATCACCATAACTCAATATTCATATAAATATATACCAATATATTTACATGCAGTCCAAACTTAATGTTCTAAATTTGTATCAGGTGAAGATATTGTTGTGAAATATAATTATTGTATGCCCAATATATGTATTTTCACGGACAATCAAAACATTCTACTTTCAATTCGAACTGTGAAAAGAAACAAATGAGGCATCTGCGCATGCCTACGAAACCGCTCGCACCTGCATCAATGTACTTTTTTATTTTCTTCAGTTGTCATGTAGACCTTTAAGTATTCGGAGTGTGTTTAGCAGCTCCGTAATACAATTTAATTTTATGTTCTTTTCTTTCTTAATTCTTTTATTAAATATATAAAGGCCACAAAATCATCTAGTTATTGAGTGAATCTAATTGAGTGAATCTCTTAATTAATTGAATCTAATTAATGTTTTCTTTATAGAAGAATTGATAAATGATTAAATTTCAAAACCGAAACAGGAACATAAAGATCGGATGCTCATTAGAAGAATACAGGTAAGAAGATTTCCTTAATATTATAATTACCTGTAAAATTATTCTATATAAAATATATATAATTATAATAGATATGTGGGACACCTCAGCAAATAGAAAATAACATTCTGTGCTACTGAGGCAATTAAAACAACAGATTATGAGCACAGAACAAAAAATGATGTCACACTTTCTATATATATAAATTCATTTATATAAATATAAAAAAGTATAATATTCTATTTTAAGATAATATGAATGAAATGTATTAAAAATACAAAAATAATAAATGAATTGAAATAAATTTCGATTTAAAAAGGCATCCGATCTCGAATTAGAACTGAAACCAAAAGTTTTGGTTTGAAAAATATACGTTCTAGAAACAAAAAGAAAAAAGGGAAATAAAACTCAATTGAATTGTTATTAAGTATAATAAGAAAAGAAATATTATATAATCAAAATATTTGCAGTGATCAAATAATAAAGTTAAAATGGCCTTTTCAAAAGATATATCGATGATAGATAAATTAAATTCCACGAATTATGATTTGTGGAAATTTAAAATAGAAATGATGTTATGCAAGGAAAATTTGTTTGAATTAATAACGAACGAACCTCCCAATCCTATCACAAATGAATGGACAATTAAGGATCGTAAAGCCAAAGCGATCATTAATTTATCGATAGAAGACGACCAGATCGTACATATTAAAAATCTCGCGACTGCTAGGCAAACGTGGGATACTTTAAAAAGAATTCACGAGCGATCGAACTTATCCAGTAAATTATTTCTATTGAGAAAGTTATATTCTGCTAAACTAGCAGAGGGTGGAAATCTATCTCAACATCTAACGCACATATATCAGATCCGTGATAGATTGACCGCTATAGGCGAGGTGATAAATGATGAGCACATGTCAGCTCTTATGCTATGCTCACTTCCTCCAAGTTTCGATACATTGATAACGGCAATTGAATCTAGAGATCAGGAAGACTTGACCCCAGAATTCATCAGGGGAAAGTTACTTGATGAAGATCTAAAAAGATCAGAAAACAATCAAACAAATAATGAGAGCGCATATAAAATGCACATTAAAAATAAAACACCACCACGAAAGTTTTGCAATTATTGCAAAAAGAGTTCGCATAATAAAAGCGATTGTTGGCATTTAAAAAATAGAGAAAGCAACGAATATAAACACAAAGAGAATGACTATAAAAATCCTAATAACTATCAAAGCAATTTCTACAGTCGAAATAAATATAAAAACAAACAAAGATCAAACATGATGCAAGAAACGGAAAATAAAATGAAAAATCTGACTTTTGTGGTAGGAAATTCAAACAGAAACTCGTTTATCGTAGATAGCGGGAGTTCAAGCCATGTGTGCAATAATATGGAAAGGTTCATATCATTTAAAAACAATGATAAAACACAAGTTATGTTAGCCAATGGTCAATCTGTAATCTCACAAGGTTGTGGAGATGTAAAAATAGAAGTGAGAAATTCTAAAAACGAAATCAAACACATCACACTTAAAGACACACTCTTCATTCCTGAAATTGCCACAAATTTAATTTCAATAAAAAAGGCAACTGAGAATGGTTGTCAAGCAATATTTAAAGAGAACACTTGTGAAATTAAATTTCAAAACGAAGAATATATTTTTGCAACAGTAGCTGACAATTTGTATGAAGTTAGAACAAATGAAAAAACAGAAGAAAAAATAAACATGACACAAACTTGCGATAATACAAATTGTGTTAAACTATGGCACAGTAGATTAGGACACAAAAACATTACACAAATAAAGGAACTCGTCAGTAAGGAAATGGCAACGGGAATTAAATTGAACAATTGTAAACACGATAATAACTGTGAAATATGTATTATGTCAAAATTAGAAAATGATTCATACCCCAAAGTAGCTACACACAAGACAAAACAAACATTAGAAACAATACATTCCGACCTCTGTGGCCCATTGCAGACACCTACGGTGGGTGGAAAAAGTTATTTTCTCACTTTCATCGACGACCACAGCCGCTACACTTATATATATCTGTTGAAAAATAAATATGAAGCCTTAGAAGCTTTCAAAAATTACCATGCACTCACTTCCAATATATTTGGAAGAAAAATTAAAAGTTTGCATTCTGACAATGGTGGTGAATATATGAATAAAGAATTTGAAAAATTTCTTCAGAGTGAGGGAATACAACACCAACTCATTGTGCCCCATTGTTCTCAACAGAACGGCGTAGCGGAAAGGAAAAACCGTACTTTGGTCGAAATGACCAGATGCATGTTAAATGAAAGTCAATTAAATAAAAATTTTTGGGGAGAAGCTTTAATGACGGCAAATTATTTACAAAACAGACTACCAACAAGTGCCCGTGAAAAGACACCATATGAGCTTTGGACTGGTATGAAACCAGACCTCTCAAAAATAAGAACATTTGGCTGCAAAGCTTATGTTTATGTGAATAAAACTGATAGAAAAAAGTTAGATGATAAGGCGAAACCAGGAATTTTCATGGGTTATGATCTAAAAAGTAAAGGATATAGGATTTATGTAAGCAACAACATAAAAATCTGCAGAACGGTAAAATTTCTCGAAGAGCATGAAACTCACGAACATTCTCGAAACATTGATCAAAATGCAATTAATGAGGAATCTAAAATTCCTGTTATTTTAAACAATGAAAATGACGTAACAGAAGAACACAATGAAATTCAGAATACACAAACCCTAAGGAGATCAGATAGAATAAACAAAGGGGTACCACCTGATCGTTTCGTTTTTCTCTCAACTAATACAAGTTATATTGAACCGAAAACATTTGATGATATAGTAAACATGAAAAATCATATTGAAAAAGAAAAATGGTTAGAAGCAGCAGAAGAAGAAATAAAATCATTAAATAAAAATGAAACTTGGGATCTTGTTGATCCTCCACCTAATACACACATTGTTGGCTCTAAATGGGCTTTTAAAGCAAAATACAATGACTCTGGAAAAATTGAAAAATACAAAGCACGTCTCGTGGCGAGAGGTTTTAGTCAAAAGTATGGAACTGATTATGATGAGACTTTTGCCCCAGTGGCTTCTCATACAACAATCAGAACCTTCTTGATAAATGCATTGTACAAAAATTTGCAGTTAACTCACGTTGACGTGAAAACCGCTTTCCTACATGGAGAACTAGAAGAAGACATTTTTATGAGCCAGCCAGAAGGCTTCATAACACCAGGACAAGAGAATAAGGTGTGCAAATTACGAAAAGCCATATATGGCCTCAAACAAGCAGCCAGGTCTTGGAATACTAAAATCAATGATACACTGATCAAATTAAATTTCACTGCCTGTGAATCAGACAAGTGTTTATACAAAAGGTCAAAGGACAATAATACAGTTTACTTACTTATTTATGTCGACGACATATTATTGGCAGGAAACAAAAATGAAATACAAGAAGTAATAAAGGAACTTGAAAAAGAATTCGAAATCACAAATCTAGGTCAAGTAAATAAATACTTAGGAATACAAATAGAGAGAGGTGATAATGGGACATTAGCTATACATCAGAAAAATAAAATAAATGAACTGGTTAGGAAATTTAATTTGCAAGAATCCAAACCAATCAACACACCACTTGATCCAGGATACCAGAAAGATGATAAAATAGAAAATATTCTACCAAATAACACCAAATATCGGCAAGCTGTAGGAGCTTTGTTATATATAGCAACGTTAAGCAGACCGGATATCTCGGCAGCAGTTAATATACTTAGTCGTAGAAATGAACAACCTAGAGAAAAGGATTGGCAAGCCGCAAAAAGAGTAATTAAATACTTAAAAAGTACTAATGACTATAAAATAAAATATAATGTTGATCAAGAACCTATTTTAAAAGTTTTTGCTGACGCCGACTGGGCAAATGACACACTTGATAGAAAATCTACAAGTGGTAATGTTTACTTTGTTGGGAAAAACCCGATTAACTGGACATCCAAAAAACAGAACTGCATAGCACTGTCTCGGCTGGAAATGCAGCAAAAGAAACTATATCAATATTAAAACTACTAAAAGATCTTGATATGGAACAGAAACAACCAATCGTTATTTATGAAGACAACCAAGCCTGCATTAAACTCGCTGAATCTGATAAGTACCAAAGTCGCACGAAGCACATAGATGTGAAATACCATCTAATTAAACAGTTGTGTGAACAAGGAATTATTAAATTGAAATATATCTCAAGCAAGGATATGACTGCCGATTTGCTTACTAAGGCACTTCCTAAAGCGGCATTCATTAAACACAGAGATAAACTGCAACTTATAAAAACTTAATATATATTGTGCAAGGTGGAGTGTTGTGAAATATAATTATTGTATGCCCAATATATGTATTTTCACGGACAATCAAAACATTCTACTTTCAATTCGAACTGTGAAAAGAAACAAATGAGGCATCTGCGCATGCCTACGAAACCGCTCGCACCTGCATCAATGTACTTTTTTATTTTCTTCAGTTGTCATGTAGACCTTTAAGTATTCGGAGTGTGTTTAGCAGCTCCGTAATACAATTTAATTTTATGTTCTTTTCTTTCTTAATTCTTTTATTAAATATATAAAGGCCACAAAATCATCTCGTTATTGAGTGAATCTAATTGAGTGAATCTCTTAATTAATTGAATCTAATTAATGTTTTCTTTATAGAAGAATTGATAAATGATTAAATTTCAAAACCGAAACAGGAACATAAAGATCGGATGCTCATTAGAAGAATACAGGTAAGAAGATTTCCTTAATATTATAATTACCTGTAAAATTATTCTATATAAAATATATATAATTATAATAGATATGTGGGACACCTCAGCAAATAGAAAATAACATTCTGTGCTACTGAGGCAATTAAAACAACAGATATCACTTTAAAAAGTTTTTTGAGATCGGTTAAATGATTCGTGTATAATCATATATTCATGTGAAACAGAATTCCAATACCTTATACTATATATGGGTGACTTTTTTAGGCTGCACCAAACAATATAAAGTAAACATATATTTCTTTTAAGCTCAAAAGCCCATATTTATAGAAATAAGGATGATTCGAAAAAGGTTTTAAAAGATTTTATGAAAATACTTAATTTTTTTCAATACTTTCATAATTTTATATTGTAATTTGCTTTTCATCAATGTATTAAATTTAATGCATTTTAAAACTTTCTTATTATTTATATTTTAATTATAACCAATAATTCTCTTTAAAATGACCAGGATATATATATATATAAAAAAAAAAAAAAAAAAAAAAAAAAACTACTTATCGCAATCTTGCTGGTGTTCACATATTTTACTTTTACTTTCTTTTTAATGACATTTGATTTAAAAATATGATGCTATGACAAAATACACCTTCCTAAGAACCTAAATCGAAAAGCTAATTAAGAATATGCTAAAACCTTTTATTATTATTATTATCATTATTATTTTACTTAACTCTATGAGATAGTTTTTATTTTTTAACGACTAATATTAATTATGTCTCTATTATTAATATATTGAAAAAGGTGATTTTCTGAATAAAAGTCTTTTTGTTACATTTAGTAAAATACATCAAATTTCAATGTAAATATATTTTGTTAAAAATATATCAGTTGGTGAAAACTGTTATTTAAATTTTTAAAACTTTCACATTTTTCGATGTCTGAACAACTGCAATTATTTTAATAAGTAGAAAAAAAAAAAAAAAAAAAAAAGACAAAAAAAGAAAAGAAAAGAAAAGAAATACCCCGCAAAATATTATTTTGTTACTATTTATTACTTAGTGAACATCACGGAGAAAATTTATCAGATTTCAGGATTAAAGTTAATTTAATATTTTTTCCACATTGTAGTATTCTGTCAAATTTTTAGGTATTTGTCTAACGCAGTAAATTGTAAAAGGCCTTTTGTACTCTGTAATTAAATGAAGCACTGTAATGAACAGCCAATAAGAGTTTTATTAGGAATTTTTTTTTTTTAAATAAAACTCGTTTTACAAATTTAATATGCATTCGTATTAAATTTAAAAGATATAATGTAATACATTTTATGTACCAAAAGGTATTAATAGCACGTGATTGTCATTGTGATATTTTAATTTTAAACACTTCGTAATATATATATATATTATATTAGTATTAATCATTCTATTATTATTATTATTATTATTATTTTAATCTTTACTACACTGCTAAAGAAGTATATATGATTTTCTAACCGTTTTAAAAAAAGGGGATGGGGGGGGGGGCGTCGGCAACATTATATAATATTAATAAAGAAGCATCAATAAACTGGCGTTGTAAAAATATTACTTACAAACTTTGAATAAACACCATAAAACGCAACAATTGTTTCGGGTCGAAAAAACACACGACCCTTCATCAGGCGAATAAAGTAAGCACGAGTGCTGCAGTCAAAGCGGCAACGCACCTAATATGTTAATATGAATATACCTAATATGAATAGGTGCGTTGCCTGATGAAGGGTCGTGTGTTTTTTCGACCCGAAACAATTGTTGCGAGTTTATTGCATTTTATGGTGTTTATTCAAAGTTTGTAAGTAATATTATTTAATATTGTTTACGATATTTCACCTTTAGATTAACAATATGACTATGTATTTTTAGATAAATCTTATGACTATATATAACCTTTAAATTTAAGAACTAGCTAAAAGTTCATAAGTACTGTCGCAATCTCTTCAGAAAAAGTTTCTCACTAATCATAAATAAAAAAATATTATTATTTTTTAAAGACACATATTTAACAAAGAAACTAAATACACTCTATTTACAAAAGAACTTTTAGATAGAGCATTAATTCCTAGGACAGGTTGTCTTTCACTCCTCTCGTTCCAACCCGTACTTCTCTTCTGTTGCCACTATCCAAAAACTTAAAATTAATGTTCTTTCTTCTTTTTTTTTTAGATTGCGTCCTCTTCTTGACTTACAATTACGTAATTTTGAATTATATGTATATTGCAGGAAAGCAACAAGTCAGTGTACGGTTATATCCAGATCCGGCGGTCAAATGGTACGTTTTGCGCATTTTATTATTTAAGATATATATAAAGATTTTTTTGTAGTTAATAAAAATTTACTTTTAGACCTATTAAAAACTTTCTATGTCGAAATAATTTTAATTAAATCGAATATTTTAAGAATTAGTAAGTGAATTTGCCAATTCGATAAAGTACGCAATTTTCTTAGTCCCTATATAAGTGAGATTTCTTAATGTAAACAACTTTTAATTAGAATAAATCTTTTTCACTTTAGGTAAAATTGAGTGTTCTGCAATCAGGTCAGTTCTGGATAGATATTGGCCACTTTCCCTTTGCTCCAACTAATCATGTTAGAAATCCTTTATAGTAAACCTTCTAATCATGTAAAATTCAAGCGCCATCTATCGGTGATATCTCGAATAATTCATGAATTATTGTTTTAAGCATTACATTTCGAGCTTTATGTAATGTTTGAAAAGTTATTGATAGCATATGTGATAAATATAAAGTTCAAATTTAAAAGTTCAAAAACATTTTCATAAATATAACAATTTTTCCGATTTAATTTACATAAAAGACATTTCTTAAAATGAGTACCAAAAAATAAGTTTTGAAAACCCTTCCTTTTTTTACTGTTATTATTTTAACGTATATAACATTTTAAAATATTTAAAATAATTAACTAATAATTAAAATAAACAGTGAGAATCTTACCTCAAATAGCTATAGACTAGTTTTTCAACTCATAGTTATTTAAGTGAAAATTTTAACTATTTTTCTATACGAGTTAACTTGAATAGAATTCATTTGTAAGCTATTTTAAAATCTCCGCTTGTTATGCAGAATGTGTTTTAAGTATTTGCCATGATTTCAAAAATAAGAGGGTTTATTAGATTCACATAAGTTTTTGGGCGGTATAAAGGCGATATAAATTAAAAATTATAAATAATATATTCATTTCACTGGAGAATGATTGGAAACGGCTAACTAACCATCATTAGTGTTTAATAATTGTAGCTTAGTGTTGGCTCATTCTCCTGTTATGCGGATGACCCGAGTTCGATTTCCGATGGAGGCAAAATGTACCTGCGTTGTCGTACAAAATTTTATTTCTTTAGTAACAAACGATTTCATTTATACAGTATTGGATTTCACGCAATTGTTTTTTTTTTTTTTTTTTTTTTTTTTTTTTTAAATAAATTAAACTCGATTACCCGCGAGCGGATTATGTGTGTTTGGAATTATCCGCGGGTGCGAGAAATGGGTGGGATCAGGAAAGCGCAAGTCCAAGAAAAAGTGTTTTCTGAAGAAGAAACAAAAACAAACGATAGGTTTAATGAAAAAAATAAAATAAAAATAAAAATATATAAATATAAAAATTTATGTTGTTTTTGTTTTATTTTGTGTACAGTACAGTACGGGACTGTTTTGTTTAGTGCATAAAAATAAACTTACACGTTGTACTTTGACTTCATAATAACTCTAATTTTTTGTTTATCGTTTTTATTCTTTAATCACGTTTATTGTGACCATGGGAGCTTCTGCGCAAGTGCTAAATAAACGAGTCTATTGTTAAAACAAAGGTGATATCCTTCTGCTTGGGGGAAAAAATAGCGATAAGGGAACACCGAATTGATTATTTACGAATTTTAACTAGTCGGTTAATTTGGCACCTTTCCAAGACTTCGGAATCATCCTCAAAGATAGATGCGAGAAACGTGATTGCACTATACAATCTTTGGTTTATAAAGTATAAATATATTTATATTTTATAAACCATAAAATAGGTTATATAAAATAGGTTAGTAAAAAAAATCCATTCCATTTAAATGAGCTATAACTGTGAATTTATTTATTTTCTTTATGTTTAAAGAAAGAAAATTGGAGAATGTTTTCATTTTTTATTAATTACAATTTTAGGTTGTTATGAGTATGAGTGTTCTGTTTGTGATCCTATATATTTTCTGGTGTCTGTCTGAGTGACACGAACGAATTTTGTGAATGATGTAATTAAAATCTTAATGTACGAAATATCATTACACTTTTTGTGTTTATATGAACCTTGACATAAATTAGTGTTAAAGCAGATTTTGTTATGGTAGTGCCACTTAGCAGGCGTGCTGCTGCTGATTTTTTTTTTTTTTTTTTTTTTTTTTTTCTCAAGATGCTCCCGAAAGCTACATTTTGGCATTTATGACATGAAATATTGTCGAACTATAGTGTAATATTTTCATATATAAAAACTTTGCTGACACAAATTTGCATCTATTGCTCAAAAAGGGGCACTATAATGCTTTTTTCGAGATTTCTTGCCTTTACATAAAAATTGATAAAATTTTAAGTGAAACGTATAACTGGAAAAAAGTATGTAGACACAATAGCAGTTTACATTCTTCGACATCTAGCGTACCGCGGTTATTTCCTACTACGCGTAACTGCTTTATTTTAATGCATATTCAAGGAACTGCATTAAGTAATATGCGTTAATCTCATTCTAAAATGCTTTACCTTTTGCATTTAAGACTTGATCAGTAGGAAAAATATAACACTAAATTGAGCATTTTAATATAAACGATACAAAATTCACCCAATTTCTATTGGATAAAAATGCATAAGCCTTTGACGCAATGTCAATAATAATCAAAATGACTTTTATTGTATTTAATAAGTTTGATACAGTACATAGTTATGTCATACCTACTAAATACTACATTAAAACTTAAACAATACACGAACTCTAGTAATATTAAATCAATATTTATCATACACAAAGAGGAAGTGAAAAAATGTTGTGTTTTTTTAATTTTACTCGAATTACAGAGAATTTTTCTATAGTAATTGTTTATAAATTAGGTTAAATCCATTGTATATTATCACCTAAATTAATTGATAGGACCGTACTAATATCTTTTTTTATATTAAGTTTAGAAAAAATTACAAGGGATTTTAAAAATGCAAAGTTCTCTTAATAATTTGAATGTTTTATAAACTGTTTAACTTATTTTATAAATAATAAAAAAATATATTTGGCATTGTATTCATGTTTAATATAATTTTAATACATATATATATATATATATATATATATATTACATGCAATTCCTAAAATTGCACGTGCTATATCTGTACTGATAAGTATAAAGGATTTAAGTCCAAAAATGGCGATTTTGAGTTAAGTACATTGTCAGACTCAGAAAAAAATTCTCTGTCGATTGGTGTAAAGGATTTAAGTCTATATCATTTAGGCTCTGAGAAAATCCATTAGTAAAGAAAGATCCAAGTCAAAAATTTAGCATTCATTTATGGTATAAAATATTTAATTCAAATTTTTCCCGTTATTAAATGAAGGTTTAAGGGTATAAAGGGTATAAGTCAACGAAATCCCTTTTTCCTAATCGATTCTTCTACATAGATTTTAGTTAGCATAACTTTATTTTTCGTCTCCTGAAAAATCAAGACTATGGACTTAAATCCTTTATACTTATCAGTACAGATATATTAATTACGCAGACTTTTGTAACATATTTTAAGCCACAAAATGTATGCCCAATCAAACGAATTCATCGACTGTATTCTTCTCTTGGTAATTTTATTAACATAATTATTTACTTTGGTTCTTTTTATTTGATTGTCTGATAAGGAATAATAATAATAATAATAATAATAATAATAATAATAATAATAATATTAAAATAACATATGAGAACTTTTGTATCAAATTATATTTAATCGAATTATATAGTTTATTATATATTATAATTTAATGGAACTTTTTGTAAACGATTGTGCGTCGAGGAGAAACTTAATTGGTTAGTTCACTTTTTATAGAAGATCATTAAGCTTGATTTACGGATTAATTAAAGGGTCATAAAAAGCCAAATCTCACGCTTTAAACATCTGATTCTTCTAAAGTCACTGGAAGAAAGAAAAAAGAACTGAATTTACTACTTTCCACATGTTTGAAATATTTTACATTAAAATAAAATTATTGGTTTAGAAGAACTTTAAAAACTTTTAATTAAATTCTGCAATAAATAGGTAGGATTGTAAAAGAAAATTATACAATCTATAAAATTAAATTTAAATCTAAAGAAAATTTAATTAGATGATGTTATAACTCTACAAATATCTATTTTGATATATTCTATTATTATAAAATTAACCATAAAAAATGTTTCTAATACTTTTATTTAATAAATTTTTTAAAAACAATGAATTCTAACCAAATTTTCAATTAGGAAAAGTACTAAAGTACTAAAACTGTCGTGTTCTTCTTAGTTCTTCATTAACAGATTTAAACGTCTGATGCTTTGAAATTTGCTCACATCAAACTAAATGTATACCGCTACATATTTTGAATTCTCCTAGAAATGACATATCGCTTTATATAAACACAGGGAATGTCACTTACCTATAGAAGGACAAAAGGAATAATGAAATTGCAGGCAGCTGTTTCGGTAGCAATGAGTGCGTGTAAAAGAAAAAAGAAAGGTGCTCCTACATACAGTCGGCTGCAAAATTATTCGAGCACTAGCAATAATCCTTGCCAAAAAAAAGTACACTTAATACAGCTTTGTTAAATAAATCCTTGTCGAGTCATGTACTTAATCAGTCTAAGAACATGATTCGACAAAGATTTACTTAGCAAAACAGTCTTAAGTGTACTTTTTAAATATAGGAATTATTGGCTAGTGCTCGAATAATTTTGCAGTCGACTGTATAATAAATGAATTGGATCCTATGACTGTCTATCAACTTATAGAAGTGGTCAGAGTAGGGGAGATTAGCCAATAAGAAATTAAAAAATGGTAGTTGTGAAAAATGTTGAAAAACTATGAAAGTGGGGGTTGAATGTAAGATTTGTGACAATCAGAGAAATGGGGATTTCTTCTTATTCCGATTACCTTCTTATACATAAGAACACTTTCCTTTCGTTTCTTTATGCACTGATGATGGTACGTGATGGTAGCTGGTACCGAAACAGCTGTCTGAAATTTAATTATTCCTTTTGACATTATATATGTTGGTGACATTTCCTTTGTTTATTTTTTTAGCGCCGAGTCTTCTTTTAATACATCACTTTACGTTCAAAAGACAGGTACGTTGAAATGAATGGTTTCATTATTGCTAAAGTTTGAAATAAATAATTGAGGTAAAATAAATATAATAATTCCTTTAGAGATATAATGACGTCAATTTTACCCTGCAAATTTCATTTTTCACGAAGTTTTATAACAATTTTAATATTTACACGTGAATTTCTTTTCTTCTCAAAAAAATTTAAAATCAACTCGTAAACTTTTTTGGCCACAATTAAAATAAGTTATGTATTTTGTCTATGAAAGGGCTTCTTTAACTTTTTCGATACTGTCTGTTTCAATACTGATTATTATAATTTTTTTTTTCCTTTTCAAAAAAAAAAAATAAAAAATAAAAAATAAGAAAGAAAGAAAAGAAACGATTTTGATGAAATTCTGGCAAAAGCCGAATATAGTTTAGTACAGAGAACTATTAGTTTTTTTTTTTTTTTTTTTTTTTCAAATTATAACATCGCTTTCAAATTATTCAATTATATTTTTGATATATTTTCGATTTCGATAAATGTCCAACCACTGTAAAACTGGCGACAATGTTTTATCCGTAGATTGAGACTACTAGTCCTCCGTCCTAAAAATACATAAAATTGTTGATTAAAAAGGGAATTTTGATAGATTGTAAAATCAGAAAGTGAATTTTAGAAAAAGTTATAGGAAGCGAATAGAAATAGCTAGAAATTGAATTTTGATTCAGAGATTAAAAGTTTTGAATAGATCAGAAATATAAGGAGTTTTATATTTCTGACTGAATAAGAAAAATATGCCAGACTGAATCTGTCATGAACACCCATTGAATGAAAATCACAATTTAATTACAGTCGGCTGCAAAAGTATCCGAGCACTAGCAAAAATTCCTATATAAAAAAAGTACACTTAATACATTTTTGTTAAATAAATACTTGTCGAATCCTGTTCTTAGTTTGTCTAAGAACACGATTCGACAAGGATTTATTTAACAAATCAGTATTAAGTGTACTTTTTTTATATAGGAATTTTTGCTAGTTCTCAGATAATTTTGCTGCGGACTGTAATCGCTTAGAATAGCAGGTTGGTTGGTTGGGTTTTACGTCGCACTAATGTTGCGCAATCTTAGAATCAGGAAAGAAATTCCTAGTAGCCAGTGTGAAAACAAAAGCAATTGACATTAATAAATTGAACAGCAAATTAAGTTAAGGTTAAAGCATAAATGTGGGGTAAGGTTAACCATGGTTGGTTGGATGCGTTTTTACGTCGCACTAGTGCTGCGCAATGGGCAACTGGCGACGGTCTGGAAATCACCCCTAGAGTAAGCTGACAAGATCAGAGTACCTTTATAATAGAGAAGCGTAAACATATGCTACAATTATCTAATTACGGATGCATTTTTTCATTCCTAATAAATAAGGACTAAAAATAAAATATTATTGATTAATAATTTATTTTCTACATCTTTTTTTAAACAGAAAAAAATGCCTTCAAAATAAAGGCTGTCCCCAGAAAATGGAGACATTTGGTCAGCTTACCGTAGAGGTGATCTGGAGACATGCCATCATAATTTTGATCCTCCACGGAAGGGATGTTTCTCCCGCTTCGGTGACCCCCCAGAGGTATAATTTTGATAGGAGCATGGATGCATATTTCAATCACTGTTTAGGATTTGCGGCTTATTGCAAATTATGTTCCATTAAAAAATATTTTTTGTGTAACATGTTCTATTACCATTTCATGCTTGTTTCACTGGTTTAGAAATACTCTACATATATAATACCTTTAACATTCCATGTTTTTCCTTAAATGGGTGTAATATACAGATCATTTAAGGAATTTAGATATAACAATAAACATATTCTAAAATCTAGCTAACAGGATGGTCTAAATGTACAGTGTAATTATAATTAAAGATCGGATTTCAAAACGCTATAATTTTAAAACTAAAGATCAGAATGATTTGATATTTTACCAGAACAATAGTTAGGCGATGAAATTTTGTTTGGCAATGGTTGGATGGTTGGGTTTTTCGTCGCACGAGTGCTGCGCAATGGGTTAAATCTATCATCAGGATATCTATCTGGTTAGATCTATCATCTTATCATGGGTTAGATCTATATAATCTATACAGATACAAACAAAATTTCATCGCCTAACTATTGCTCTGGTAAAATATCAAACCATTTGGACCCGTAGTTTTAAAATTATAGCGTTTTGAAATCATAATTTTAATTATAATCACACTGTATAACTTCATTATTCTAAATAAGTGGAGATCGTATTTTGTGAAAGCTATTGGATTAAATCTAAGAAAGCTAAAATAATATCACAATCTCTCCATAGTTTTGTCATAAGCAATCTGTAAATATGATAGATTCATAAACAAAACAAAAAAAAAAAAAAAAAAAAAAAAAAAAAAAAATGTATATATCATGTTTCAGGCATAAAAAAATACATAAATATTTAAATAATAATGATTATATATTTTTTAAACAACTGAAATGTATAACTTTTGTAATGTTTATGCAAATACATTAAAAGAAAAATGATTCGTTTTTGGTTATAATTTGCTTTAGTTTCAATAAGAAAAACTATATTATTGCTATTATTTTTTTATACATCTAGATTTCATAAAAAGAATATACTTTTTATCAACTAGTCTGCAGGATCAGTAAATCTATAGTCAATTTGTCAATAAATCAATTTTTCTTATTATCTTTATTTCTTTCTTGAATATTCTTAATAATTCTTACACATTTTTATAAGGTTTCTATGGTAGGTCTATTTTAAAATTGTTTTTGGTATAATAAATAAAAATTACCATTATCAATTTAAAAGCTAACTAAAATAAATTCATTGAAATCAAATGATAAAAAATTAATCCTAACTCTTCACTTCATTCCATAAATACAGAAGTGCTTACCCAGCCCTTTAGGAATTTCAGTCCCCCCCCCCCCCCCTAAATAAAAAAGTTTTGCCGATTTCATAAGTGTACGTTTTGAAAAGTGATCCTCAGAGACGTTTTTAATAGAGATGGAGTGTTTTACGAAGCATCATATGAAACATGGTATGGAACGTCGTAACACCTTTGAATATACTAATGGATAAAACTAGCAAATGATATATATATATATATATATAAATCTTGTACATTAAATAAAATTTGTAGTGCATTAAGAAATAAAACTCACATACAAAATTACAGGAATCAAATGAGAAAGAATGTGCTTTAATCGTAGTTAAATGAGGATTTATAGCTAAAGAATAAAAGTTTTTTTATTATTTATTAAATAGTTAAGTAAAGTGGAATCGTAATAATAATAGTTATGACAACAAACTTTAAGTTTCAGCCGGTAACAAAAGTGTCCGAACACTAGCAAAAATTCCTATGCAAAAAAAGTACACTTCATACGGTTTTGTTAAATAAATCCTTGTCGAATCCTGTTCTTAGTCAGTCTAAGAACATGAATCGATAAGGATTTATTTAACAAAACTGTATGAAGTGTACTTTTTTTACATAGGAATTTTTGTTAGTGTCCGGGCACTTTTGTTACCGACTGTAACAGCAATATTTGATCAATTAAATGAATAAAAATCACCAGTGCTGACTGAATATTTGTATAAATACTCTACTACAGCGCCTACATTATGCAATGTGTCAACCGCTTATAACCTTATGCTTAAAATACTGCACGAAAAACTAAGTGTTTCTAGATAGCGCAGCGATCGAAATTCTTGCTAAAATCGTAAATATTGCATAAAAGCTGAATGTGATCTTATTAGTTTTGTCTGTTCGATACATGAAGATAGAGGGATCATGGTTCGATCACATCAACTAAGCACATAAGTAACCAGCAGTGTTGCCAAATCTGGCGGAATTTTTATTCAACAATCACCAATAATTTTGAGAAGTGATATTTGATATACATAATAGACTATCAATTTTCGAAGTGATTTGGCAAAAGTTACCATTAAAAATTATTGGTGATTGTTGAATAAAAATTCCGCCAGGCATGGACACATTGGTAACCAGTAAATATATTTGTTTCGATGTTTCCAGCAAGAATCACGATCACATTGACATTTGGCTTAATATTTATAGCACAATTTTGCTGGACATATGATCACACTATGTATTATAGGAGCTGTAACTGTGGTAACCAGATTAGAATACCTTTATATCTCAATTGCATCAAATTATATTACAATTATTACTCTTAAATGATATTGTAATAGTTATGAGAACAACAGTATTTGATATCATACATCTTCATGATAAAAACTGCCAGTTCAGACAAAATATCTTATAACAATTCCGGTATGCAGATTAGAGTACTTTTATAATACAATAGCATCAAAAAAGTATTACAATTATTCAGTTACAAATATATTTTCTAATCTTACTAAATGTGAAACAAAATTTAATAATTATGACATTAAAAAAATCTAGTTGCATTTTTTCAAGACTGAATAGTACTTCTTTAAAATGTGATCTATCCTTAAAAAATGAGAACATTTAGTTAGCTTAAAATATATATTTGTTTAAATATACGAATGGATGAAAATAGCAAAAAGTATAAAAAAAAATCTTGTTCATTAAATAAAAATTACTATAAATTAAAAACTGAAACTCCCATACAAAATCACAGAAATTAAATGATAAAGAATTAATTCTAACACTCTTCACCTCATTACATAAACAGAAGTGCTTACTCAGCCCTTTAGGAGTTTTGGTTTTTCTTCTAAATGAAAAAGTTCTTCCGATACGATAAGTATGCATCTTAAAAAGCAATCCTTAGAGACGTTTTTAATACAGATGCAGTTTTAGCTTCTTTTCGAAACACCATTCGTTTCATTTAATCGTTTAAATGAGGCAAGAACTTTTAGAACTTTTGAAGAGTTGTAAAAGTTATAACTTGAAAAGAATTTTTTATTTATTTATTAAAGTTAAATGAAATTGTATAGTAATTGTCAAATAACAAAGTTTTATTTAACCGTCGTGATATTTGATTTTATAAATTTTCATTTTAAAAAATCGCCAATGTTGACTGAATATTTTGTAAATGTATTCAGGGGTCGTACTCTCCGCCTTGTTTTCAGGACACTCTCAGAGATTACAAAATTTTCCCATTTTTGCCACCACTAATTTCATGCAGAAATTATTCTGGTATGTTTATAGTAATATGTCATGAATATACAGGGTAGAGATTATTTTATAAAAATAGTGGAAGCAATGTATTTGAAAATTTGTCACTCGTGAGAGTGTCCTGAAAAAAGGCGGAGAGTACGACCACTGTATATTAAACAATTAAAATAACAAATGTTAAAAAGAAAAAAAAAAGAAAGAAAGAAAGAAAAAGATAGATAAATAAATATTGCAAACATTCCTAGAGCATCTATCAAAAATGAAATATCGTATGTTTTACTTAATCATTTAAATCAGGTAAAATATTTTAGGGAGATGGAAGCCCTTACCTTTTTTGTAAATTTCTGTTTTAGCGTTGTAAAAATTAACACAAATATATATGCATTGAAACATAAACAATATTAAATACATTAAATTTCCCGAAATGTATTGAAATTTTATCAAATAACATTTAAAAAGTACTCCCTGCTTACCAACTTTTAATATTTTTTTTCTTTCGTTTTTATATAGTTCATATTGTAGTTCAACGATATATTTTAAACACATTTGGGTATTACTTTGTGGATTCATTGTTAAGCTTTTTTAAAAAATATTTCTTACGCTTAAATGCTAATAGCTGGCATTTAATTTTGGAATTCAAACATAAAAATATATTTAATAATTTTAAAATATATCATTAAACTATAGTTTAACGATATATATAGTTTAACGATATATATCGTAAAATCGAGGGAGATAATTAACAATTAGTTAGCATAAGCATTTTTAAAGTATTAAAAAGCTATCCTTAATTAACAATATTCACTGCATGTTCAACATAAATCATTGTATAGATTATTTTAAAAGGATATACACAAAGTGTCTCAAGAAAACAAAGTGCATGTTTTCAGATTATACATGTCTGAAAAAATAAAGTTCAATACTTTCGACAAACTATCTCCAGTATCATGTCTGTAAAGGACGTGGCCACTGTGTAATGCAAGGCAAGATACACAAATTAGTTAAAACAGGTGTTGAGTTTATGGTGATAAAGTTTAAATTTTGAATTTTATTTTATTAAATTTTGAAAGTTTTAGAAATATAATATTATGTACTTAATTTTGTTATTTTCAAGGCGTATGCAAATTTTCATACCTCTGAGGTAGTTATTTTATAAAAAAAAATTGTAAAATTTATTTATTTATTTTGAGGAAAAACACGAAAAGATTATTTTTATTTATCATACACTTAAATAATATGGTATTGCAATAGTTATGACAAGAATTTTTATCGAAGAGACGATATTTTACCTCATACATTTTCACAATTAAAGCATCATGTCAACGCTAAAATATTAACAAACTATATCTTGTAAATAAATAATTGTTGAAATAAAGTAACATAAAATAACATGAAATAAAGTGATATAATCTATAAATTTAACAAATTCAAAAGAAAAATTCTTTCTGACCATTTCAATGACTTCTCTGAGTTTAGGCAAGCACCTTTATATTTCTGATTCTGCGTTTAAGAATTTCAAAGAATAACTATTCTTTGAGCACTTTTTCTTTGCTTATCGCTTGATTTAGTTTAGTTATTCACTCTACACAGTAAAAAATATGTCCTTTTTGCTGCCAGAAATTTTCTGTAATTACAAAATTACGTTCTGACAACGTATTTTTTTCGTAAATTTCGCGTATTTTCTCAAATTATAGAGAATTTCTGGCAGCAAATAGGACATATTTTTTACAGTGTACGCTCATTTGTTAAACATTGGTCTAATTTGACTGTGATTTATGGCTTTAAATGAATTCTGAACCAAATCTAAGATCCATACTTAACTGGAATTCGAGCCCTGACAACTAAACTGTTATTCTCAGTGAACAAAATTTAAATATGAAGAATACACGGGCATGTAAATGAATATCTGTACCTGATTTTTGTAGATCAAGAAGTAAAAAGAATATTCACTGCGTTTTAAACATAAATTATCGTATAGATTATTTTAAAAGGATATGCACAAAACGTCTCAAGAAAACAAAGTGCATGTTTTCAGGCTACATGGCTGAAAAAATAAAGTTCAATACTTTCTACAAACAATCTTCAGCATCATGTCTGTAAAGGACATGGCCACTGTGTAGCGCAAGGCAAGATACACAAATCAGACAAAGCAGGTTGGTTGGTTCGTTAGGTTTAATGTCGCACTAGTACTACGCTATGGGTAATTAGTGATCAGACAAAACAGAATACTCACTCCACATTGATACATTTTCTACATGCTCCTAAAATTATTTTTAACTGTAACCAACCAAAAAAAAAAAATTATTAATATTTATTCATTATTGTTTTATTAATTGTAGGGTTTATTTACTATATTTTTATGAAAAATGTTTTAATGTTGGAAATGATCATCACGCTAGGTTAGAGATCATCACATTAATTTCAAACAACGCTTTAAATATTCTTCATTACAGTTTTCTGTAAGAATATTAAGAATTAATTTAAAATATTTAATAAAAGTACTTTAAATCGTATTTTAAATTTAAATATAGTAATTTAGTTTTAAATAAATCCAAAAATTTACATTATAGTATAGTCAAGACTCATCATATCCGACTTTACGACTGTCCAAAATAGCCAGACCAATATTTTTCTGCATTATCTAAAATTCAAATGTATAAAATTATTCTACATATACTGTTATAAATATTATAATACATTTATCTGAAATTTCAATTCATTTCTTCATTTTTATATACTTTTACATGAAATATAATCTATATATATATAAGAGTAAACTCACTGATTCACTGATTCACTGATTCACTGACTCAACACGGTTGTGGCGATCCTATGGGAGATGGAGTCACAATTTTTGGTGAGCAGGTTGATTTTAGGACCCTGACGCTCACTAAGACGGGATTTTGCGAAATACCCCCCCGTTCCCCCCCCCCCCCCGGGGGGCAGAAAGCAAAAACCACCTTTATAAGCATAACTCGGCTCCAAATTACTTCACGGTGAAGAAATTGCAGATGGGGAGACTAGACTTGAATACTAAAAAATCATTTTCTGCGATTTTGGAATTTTAGATTTTTAAGGGGGGTAGGGGGTAAAAATAAGATTTTTGGGGGCGCATAAGGCAAAATCACATTTATAAGTATAACTCGGCACCAAATTACTTCACAGTGAAGAAATTGCAGATGGGGAGACTAGAATTGAATACTAAAAAATCATTTTCTGCGATTTTGGAAGTTTTGATTTTTAAGGGGGGAAGGGGGGGGGAAATGATTTTCGGAGGTGCAGAAGGCAAAAACACCTTTATAAGCATAACTCGGCTTCAAATTGCTTCACGAGATAGATATTGCAGATTGGGAGACTAGACTTGAATACAAAAAAATCATTTTCTGCGATTTTGGATTTTTGGATTTTTAAGGGGGAAAAAGGGTGAAAATGATTTTCGGAGGCGCAGGAGGCAAAAACACCTTTATAAACATAACTCGGCTCCAAATTACTTCACGATGAAAAAACTGCAGATGGGGAGACTAGACTTAAGTACAAAAAAATCATTTTCTGCGATTTTGGAATTTTGGATTTTTAAGGGGGGAGAGGGGCTGAAAATGATTTTTGAAGGTGCAGAAGGCAAAAACCACCTTTATAAGCACAACTCGGCTCCAAATTGCTTCACGGTGAAAAAACTGCAGAGGGTGAGACTAGACTTGAAAACAAAAAAATCATTTTCTGCGATTTTGGAATTTTGGATTTTTAAGGGGGGAAGGGGGTATAAATGATTTTCGGAGGCGCATAAGGCAAAAACACATTTATAAGTATAACTCGGCTCCAAATTACTTCACAGTGCAGAAATTGCAGATGGGGAGACTAGACTTGAATTCGAAAAAATTATTTCCTGCGATTTTGGAATTTTGGATTTTTAACGGGAGAAGGTATAAATGATTTTCGGAGGCAAATTTAGAAAAATATGGATTTTCGAGTAAAAGTAATAGCTCAAAGATGTAAAAAAAAATAAAAATAAAAAAAACCCGCCAAGCGTCTTCTTGAAAATATTTCCAAGAACTCATTTTTTGATTTTTCCGATTATTTTTTTTTTTTTTTTTTTTGGGGGGGGGGGGGAGGCAAAAAAATAAAAATAGTGTCAGATCGTTCAAAATTGGTATATAGAGGTTTTCGATGCTTACAAATCGATTGCGGATATTTTCGAATTTGTAAAATTATTAGAAGGGGTGGGAAGGGGGGGGCAGTATGGGGGGGGGGCTATGGGCAAAAACAAATAGAAATACAGTTAGGCCGTTCAAAATTGGTAAGGTTAGGTTTTAAAGGCCTGCAAGTCGAATGGGGATATTTTCGAAAGTGTAAAGTTATTAGGAGGGCCGGGAAGGGGGGGGCGGAGGGGCAAAAAAAAAATAGAATAGAGTTAGAGCTTTCAAAATTGGTATATAGATGTTTTCGATACCTACAAATCGATTGCGGATATTTTCGAATTTTTAAAATTATTAGGAGGGGCGGGAAGGGGGTGTGTGTGGGCAAAAACAAATAGAAATACAGTTAGGCCGTTCAAAATTGGCACAGATAGGTTTTAGAGGCCAGCAAGTCGAATGGGGATATTTTCGAAAGTGTAAAGTTATTAGGAGGGCCGGGAAGGGGGGGCGGAGGGGCAAAAAAAATAGAATAGAGTTAGAGCATTCAAAATTGGTATATAGAGGTTTTCGATACCTACAAATCGATTGCGGATATTTTCGAATTTTTAAAATTATTAGGATAGACGGGAGGGGGGGGGCGAAGGGGGAAAATAATAGAAATAAGAGTTAGAGCATTTTGGGAATTTTTTCCGAAGGCAGTGAGAACCCGGTACGACATTTTTCCTAATAAGATTTTTTTTCTGTTTTTTTCACGTGATAAAAATTAATGCAATTTTCAGAATTCAGTAATTATAGCGATTCATTTAAAAATAGGGACCAGCGAAGCGGGCGTTGCCTGCTAGTAATTTATAAAAAAGTTTTTTTTTTTAGTCTAATAAAAGGAGATAAAAAAGCATATACAAATTATCAGAACACGTATTATGCTTAACTAGAATTCTTCTACGATATTGTGTAAACTAAAGCAATTTCTTTTTAATAATATCTTCAAATAAATGCAATAAATATACTCAAGAAGCTATTTCAGGTTTCTTTTAATTGATATTCTTATTTATAAAAGTTGACTATTGTATACTTTGTTAAATATACAATAATTTACCACTTAATAATACCATTTTGAATCTTAGAGCCCCTTCCCCTTCAACACTCAAGCTGAGGTACACAAACGTACGCATACACACAAACCTTTAAAAATAAGGAATCAATTTTTATATACATAAAGAAGGCAGTCTTGAAATTTGGCATTAAAAAAGTAGTAAATGGCTTACGGCCCTCTCTTCATGATAGCTGGATCCTATCAAGTCCCCTAAAATATGCTTTCCTAATAGTACGTCTGTTAAGAGCAAAATTAACAAGGAATTGTTCAGTTGGTGATAAAAGCACCAAATTTGGTGTAGTTGATGTTTGAAATATGTATAATGTAAATATAACAAGAAGCAATTTGGCCGGAAACTCCATTTAGGCATTTCTGGCAAAACAAAATGGCCACCAATAGGCATTATTGTATTGTGTTAACGGCTGTATTTTCGGTTCTTTTAATGATGAACAGATATTTTTGGTGTCGTATATTGCATTTTCTGGTTTAAGAAATGTGATTCTGCTAGAATTGAATTGATATAACCTATCAAAACCCCAATATGGTTGGAAAAAACGCTGAAATTCTTATTATAATTATAAATTTGTGGGATACAACAACATGCAGATGTTTCTGACAAAGCAATCGATCCCGTTGTCCATTTTTTATCTACCTTATGCCAACCAAAAGTCAGATGGTTGGTTGGATTTTACGTCTCACTAGTGCTGCGCAATGGGCAATTGGAGACGGTCTGGGTTTCACCACTAGAAGTGGTCCGGAGACATGCCATTACAATTTTGATCCTCCACGGAAGGGATGGCTCTCCGGTTTCGGTGACTCCCAGAGGTGTAATTTTGATCGGAACATGGAGGAAATTGTTGCCACGACAGAGTTTACGTGCACCAGCAACCATTATTGTACACGACGGTATTTGGCCGGCTCGAGTACCGAACTCGCAATCTTTTAATTACGGGCCCGGCGTTCTACCGACTAAGCTACCGTGGCCCTACCAAAAGCCCGTGGACCGTTAAAAATAAGGTTTGGTAAGTGCCTTGTCGACCATAACTGTGACTGTAAATAAGCTGTAAATATACGTTCGTATAAAGCCCCTTCCTACTGGTGGAAGTATTTCCGCTACTGCATTTCTTTATGTAAATAAATGCTTTCGAACTTTATTTACTTCAGTTTCACCATTAGTCTTATCATACATGATTATAGCAAATCGATTGATATTACGAACATATGTCTCAGTTAATTCTATGTTTGGTGTGGAAACTTCCATGAATGTATTGGCTATCTGTGGGAACTATTGACACGCTTTTTATACTCATGTTTTTCCATGTCATGTAAATGCGGTTTGTGCGTTACAACCCGTAAACGTATGAAAATACAGTAAATCTTTCGAATCTAGTGAACCAATACGCTGAGGTATTTCTCTTACATTAATACAGCGAAAAGTGTTACCTTTTCCAAAATATATGTATTGGCTTTCAACTATAACTGTGATAACACTGCCAATTATGCAACCGAAAGTACATAACACATCAGAATCTACAGTTCGAATGAGGATCAACATGTTTGGTGAAATTCGCGAAGAATTACCCTTGTATCCCCCTCTTTAACATTTTATGGTTGCATATTTGACAGATCTAAAATGGGCTTAACGTTACCTACACTTTAGTGACTATATTACTGACAGAAATTGTCAAAGAGATTGTCAATACTGATGAAGACACAAATTCTATAATATCCCAACAGTCATTTCAAGGAAATGTTTTGTCTCCCTTTCAGCCAGTCATTTCCAATGAAGAAGGGGAAAAGCGTCTTTTAATTGCTAATGAATGAAAAGTCTTTTGTACGAACCTTAAAAAAATATTATAAACAATTATATCTTTATCACCCAGGTAGAACATAACGCTATTATAGCATTGCAAATAAGTATGAACAGTGAAAAATTAGATATAACAACATTAAAACAAAGTTATGTGCTACTGGGGTATGAAGGGAAGCCATACCCGTCTGCATCAAAGGGTATTACGCATCTTGAAATGATGTTAAGCGATGATGATTCTTTAACTTATATATATATTGTAGGATCAACATTTAGTTAAAAAATGAGAAGGTTGGCTGAAACATAATAGGAACAATTTAACGAAGAATAGTGTGTCAAAAGATGAGCAGATTTTCAAGCAGCTGTTTGTAGCTCAAACAAACTTGAAATTACTGTAACATGTCCCGTTTTTAGTAACCTTGCGTACTCATATGCAACAGTAAAACACCAACTTAACATGCATTAACGTAGTTTTGTTTCTTAACACTAAACATACCGATACTTCATGTATACCTATTTCTACCACAGCAGGTCAAGTTTAAAATGTTATATAGATTACTATGTATAGTAAAAATATATTATTTAGCCCAATTTGGTACATCAGACATGGACAATGTGATAATGTTATTTGCAAGAAATTCTGACAAAAAGTTTAAAATGGGTCATTTGATCCGTCGTGGTAGGTTTAGTGATAAATCATAACAAAGTGGTAACTATGCTTTCGAGCATACTGAACCAAAAACTATTTCTCTTACATTAATATAGCGAAAAGTGGTACATTTTCCAAAAGCTACACTGTTAAAAAATGTAACTTTGCTGCCAGAAATTCTCTGTAATTACAGAAAAATACATTTTGTCAACGTAATTTTTTAGTAATTTAAGACTTTTTTCTTAAATTACAGAGAATTTCTGGTAGCAAAGTTGCATTTTTTTAACTCTGTATGTACATGATTTCAAATTATACATGTGATAACTCTGCAAAGCACTTAACCACAGACTGTCAATTTACTAAATTCTTCACAACTTTTGATTTCGTTTATATTACATTCGATGGCTTGATCAAATGATGAACTTGAAAATTATTTACCAGTACTACATATGGCGAAATTTTCTGATTTTTTTTTTTTTTGAATAAAGTCTGTGTAGATATTTGGACAAGTGTGTAGGAGAATTTCCAGATCTCTAATAGGCACTGAGATCCATCGTGAATAGTTATAATAGTCAAGAGCAAAAAGAATGGATCAACTTTTTGTAGTGCTGTAAGAAACTATGTGTAATGTGCTTGATGATAGACTTCCCAAGGAAAAGATTAAAATGAATTTCGATAATAACTAATTGCAAAATGCAAATTTTACGTACCTTTTAACTTCTTCTTTTGTCTATGAACAGTAAGAGAATGTGTGATGACGACTTTCTAAATATGTCGAATAGATTAGCATCTTCATATCTTTCAGTGCAACTAATAGTATTTCCTCAACATAACGATATCTATTCACGTTTGTTCGATTTTCAAGCCCTTCATCTCTACCTGAGGAAAATACACAAGCCTTAGCTAATGTTTAGACCGGCCACTAGACTCAGGTATTTGACCAATCAATTAATCAATAGTCAATTCAACATGCAAAGCCCCAACATAAAAATTAGCTTGTCTTCTTCATATTCTTCAGGAAACATGCACTGTAGCTCTTTTGCAATCTTGTAGAAAAAATGATTAAATATTATTACCACAAATTTGTTATGATTTAAAAAACAAAAGTAAGTTAAATGCATGTGAATTTGTTATTTTATTGTTGCATATTAGTAAGCAGAGTCACTGAAAACGGGACATGTTACAGAAATTTCAAGTGTTTTTGAGCTACAAATAGCTGTTTGAAAATCTTCCCATGACAACTGCTCATATTTTGACAAACTATTCTTCGTTAAAATGTTCCGATTATATTTCAGTCAACCTTCTCATTTTTTGAACTAAATGTTGATTCGACAACATAAATATCTGTTAAGGAATCACCATCGCTTAACATCATTTTAGTAACTGTAATCCCCTTTGGTGCAGATGGCATGGCTTCCCTTCATAATAACTATCAAATTTTCTGTAAGTATTTTAGGCTCGTGCAAAAATTTTTGCATTTATGAACAATTTAAAAACGCACATCTCTTACTTTATTGGAAGTGATTGGTTGAAAGAGAGACAAAATATTTCCATGAAATGATTGTTGGAATATTAATGTAGATAAAAATGGATCCTGTGTTCCCCTGCTTTGTTAAAAGTGTCATCTGCATGTTAATGTGAACGCATCTGCTGGGGTTACAGATCTTAATGTTCATCATGCTGCAACTGCATGAAAGCCGAATTATTGTGCCCAGCACTCTGCTTTTGTAAAGGACGATGTACTTAAATGTAGTCATTGTACTGTATTTAATAGTGAATGTATTACTGAACAATATTTATTCTCTAAAATTACAATAATTTGGGAATACCGTTATTGTCTCACAAGTTTATAATTATAATAAACATTTCACCATTTTTTGCGACCATATTGGATTTTTGGTAGGTTCTATCAATTCAGTCCTAGCAGAATCACATTTCTTGATCCGGAAAATGTAGTATTCGATACCAAATACATCTGTTAATCATTAAAACAATAGAAAATACAATAATGCTTATTGGCGGGCATTTTGTTTTTTTGAAAATACAAAAAAAAAAAAAAAAAAAAAAAAAAAGGAGTTTCCGGTCAAAGTGCTTCTTGTGTAATTGCATTGTACGTGTTAAAAGAATAACTCCACCAAATTTAGTGCCTTTATCCCTAAATGAACAATCGTTTCCCATAACTACCTTACTATAATGGTTATCTCATACATCAAGGATTTCTTTTCTTTTCTTTCTTTCTTTTTCTTTCTTTTTTTTTTTTTAATGTGCATTATTAGTTGAGATTTCACCTCCCTATTCACGGGGTATATTTCCCAAGAACCTTCTCACATGTCGGCCGATATGCATCCTAATTCAATCAGCACAGTATTTTATAATGGTGCACTCACATATTAGGTTTTGTGCCATTATATGTAGTAGAATCTGAGATATAGCCTTTCATTAAATTGAAGAAATCGCAGTATAACAGAGCCAGTTATTGAACGATTTGCATCAAAAATTGATAAGCAATAATATATGTGAAGGTCCAACTCACATATAATTTTATATGTAATTCTGTACAATAGTTCCAGAGATACAGTTGATAAAAAATTTTGCCGCTCACGGACAGACAGGCCTTTTTAAAAAATGGTTAAATCATGTTCTGGTCTCTCAAAATGTGTAAATCAAGTGAAAACCGGAAGTCGAAAAATTTTATGAATCCGATATTTTCTTCTGTTAAACATACAATAAAGTAGAAAAAACATATAAATATTACAATAGTTAATAATTTAGCTTCACATTTTCCGAAAAACAGAAATTTTATATTATTGACATTATATTAATGAGATTATGTAGATAATTTCGTATTATTGACAAATATTATTGTTTTTTTAAATCATTAGCATATTTTTGCAATGGATTTGCGTGTTGAAGTGATCTGAATGCAATTTCGCGTGACATTCTGAAGTGCATTTTTCATAATTGGGTCATTTTCTGTAAATAACGACTTTTTTTACTTTTTCTTTTTCTTTCCCTTTTTCTATTTTTCCTTTTATTTGTTTATTCATATTTTATCCTGTTTGTTGTCATTCTACTGCCTACCAGAAATTAAAAATTAAATTTTTACTTTTTACTTTTTTCTATATCCAATAGAAGAAACACATAGAAGAAGAGGTTTGTTTTATATATTCCGCTTTTTCTAAATTTTGAACGTGGCGGTACAAGACGAAATTTCTCATAAATGTGTACAATGAGATTTATTCTTGTTGAATCAGTATCAAATTAAGAAAAATTATTTATAATTATAATAGTCTACTAAGAAATTTTCGGAGACGCAGGAGTTTCTCTCCTTCCTAAGGAGTTTAAATTTTAAATATACGGGTAACTTTGAGAAAAACTCGTCATTACTTTAAAAATGAATGCCTGAACTATTAATCTGGGATAATTAAAAAAAAAAATTCATTAAAAAAAAAAAGAAAGAAAAAAACCTATGATAAGAAGAAGAAATAAAAAAAAAATAAAAAATAAAATAAACGTATTTTTAAGATATTGTTAGTAGAGCATAATATCCTTTAGACATTTAGTGTTTACTTCTATGAGAAAAAAATCGTCTGCAATCATCATGGAAAATATAATTTTAATAAGTGATAATTTTATGAAATTATTTGTACTGAGTGAATTTGTATGGGAAAATAAAGAAGAAAGCTTTGTGAGGACCTCAAGTACTAGTTTTTAGTGTGCTATATATTATGGTTTAGATAGGCGAAACAAATACAATTGATTTAAAAAAGTAAACTGTAAAAAGGTATTGTGTAACTGTGCACCAAACATGGTGGCAACTATTTTACGTAAAAAATGGTGTAATGAAATTTCTGGTGTAATGAAACACCTTTAGTTTTGGTATACAGAAACACCAAAAATTATTGACGTTTCATTACACCGAAACATTTTAATGACACCATTTTTGGTGTAAAATAGTTGCCACCATGTTTGGTGTATAGTTACACAAAATATAGTATACGGTGATGTTTACAAAATAACTTCCGCTATAACATTAAAACATAAATGAGTTAAAAACAAAGATGCTTTACTAAATGCTATTTAGTGCATAATAACATTGTTTCATCTATTATTAAATGCAAAGCAAAATAAGTTCCTGTTTACCTTTTTAATGATAGAAAAATTTCGTTTTACAAAAATATCTTCTACCTTTATTTTTTAGGATCCAAAAGTTAGTCTGATATTTTTATAAAGTATCCTATTTTTATAATTTTTCACTGAAATTTGTGAAGCATGATGTAGCATTTCAATATAAGTCCTAATGTACTATAGATACAGAGTAACCTTTTCCATTACAAGGGCTATTGAATTTACAAACTAAAATCCTGTAGAACACCAACATTATTTACAAAGAAACAAAATTATATCTGTTGGATAATAAACACACCTCGGCAAGAAAAGTGATATAATTTATCCAAATTTCGGTATAGAGGTGTGACGCTTTTCCTGCACGTTATGGTACTTCATACACATTTTTGAATGATATAAACTCAATTTTGAAAAATTTTTACTTGTGTCATTTTTCTTGCTGGGGTGCAAAGTATTTTTTTTTTTTTTTTTTTTTTTTAGTATGAAATAAACCATGAAAAAACATCCTATGAATGAATATGAAAAACCATCCTATTTAATATAGAACATTATAACTTTTTTTTTTTTTTTTTTTTTTTTTTTTTTTTAAGAAAATCGCAAATTTTTTTATTAATCATATAGGAAAGATGGATAAGGGCTATGTAATTACAGTAAAAAAAGCTATCTAGAGCGAAAATTTAAATAATATTTATTAATTCCATGTTATTAGAAATTCAGACGAACGATTAAACTGCGGTGATAATTTGCTATTGCCCTACATAAAACTATCTTTGCAAATCTGTTAGTATGCTGTTACATTATGAAACTCTTCAAATAGGTGATTACTTTTTATGTGCATTTGAAACTTTTAAATAGTTAGAATAATATGATAAATTTTAGATTAATCTATGGATAAGCCATAAGAGAAGATTTAGTATTTGCTGATAGATGCTTCAAAAATATTTCGTTCATCCTCTTCTCGCTCATCTGAATCTGAAATCTAGTGTTAATTTACCACATTTACCCGCGTATAAAAAAGAAAATCAATTATGCTATTAATAAAACACAGAATCAAAATACACTCACTCCCTCTTCCCAACCCCTCCGTCTTCGAATCTCAGCTCAAACACAAACAAAATAAATGTAAAATCGAAACATCTGCTATTGTGATCGACGTATTCACGAAAAAAAAAAAAAGTTTTGTTTATTATACGATTTGTAATTGTATCTATACCTGTGTCAATAACTATGTTTAAAACAAATAAATTATCAAGCTTTAATAGGATTTAATTTATGTAAGTAAATGTAAAGGGTATGAACTGCATTTTAAAATGATTGCAAAAATTATTTATTACTATAACTGAAAACTATTTCAAAAGCAAAGTTTAATGCTACTATTGAGGAGCACAATAAATTAATAATACATAACTGATTAAAAAATATTATTAAAGAACTGCTTTAGTAACTTAAACACATGGAATATCATTAAGAAATGATTACTGATTAAATGAAATTAGGCTTAGTAAAGCGTACATAAACTATAATATATATAAATCTTCTATTAAAATTCCTTAGTATACAAACAACAGAGGCATGTTTAACTTTATTTAACCTTTTAAACATTATTTTTAACAAAATAATATATAAATATAAATACCTAGGATATGCAAACTTAAAAACGACATTTGTAAGTTTTTAATGTCGGCCTGAAAATGATGTTTCAAAACAAAACAACAAACTGACGATGCCAACAGACAGTTTTTAAACGAACTCGAAAACTGGTGTTTCGAAACAGGAATATGCGTGTAAGTACAAAATTTCTAATGTAAGGATACACTAGTAGTGGTTTTTGACGCAATATAATTTTAATTTATACCATTTAAAATGCATTTGAATGCTTGATTGTGTCAATACGAAGTTCAGTGTTTGTTTACCCAATTTTAGGGTATTTGAACACCAATTTTGGAGTGACGTTATTCCACATTTTTTACAGTGTACTTGAATAAACAATTTTTAAATAAACAATGTAAAAAAATTGCCTTTTTTGTTGCCAGAAATTCTCTGTAATTTGAGAAAATACGCGTAATTTACGAAAAAATTACGTTGACAGAACGTATTTTTTCAAATTACAGAGAATTTCTGGCAACAAAAAAGGCACATTTTTTACAGTGAGGCTAAAATTATACAGTTTAGCGGAAATGAATATTGACAGAAAGACCAGATAGCAAAACCAAAAAACAATTGCAACGCTTACCAGAATTTTAAAATTTAATTTTTACGTTCATTTCATTACAAATATTTTTGCTAACAATATTTTATTATTTAGAAAGACTACATAAATATTATAGTATCACTTTTTAAATGAAAAGTAATAATTAAAAAAACTATATATGTTCAAATTGTTCAATTTGGAAAGAATAAGTATTGTTAGAAGGAGAATGTCAACAAACCAATATGACAAATTTTAATCAAACATTTAAAAATTAATTTTTAAGTTCATTTAATTACAAATACTTTTTTCTAAGATTTTATTACTTAGAAAGACTACATAAATGCAATGGTATCACCTTTTAAATAAAAAATAATTTTTAAAAAATGTAAGTTCAAATTGTTCAGTTTGGAAAGAATGAATATTGTTAAAAGGAGAATGGCAACAAAAACCAAAAGACAATTAAATTTTAATCAAAAATTGAAAAATTAATTTGTAATTTCATTTAAGTACAGATATTTTTTACTGTTATATTTATTACTCAGAAAGACTACATAAATACAATGGTATTACTTTTTAAATGAAAAATAATAATTTTAAAAAAAGTGAGTTCAAATTGTTCAATTTAGATAGAATGAATAGGAGAATATCATCAGAACTAAAGAACAATTAAATTTTAATAAAAAAAAAAAAAAAAAATTTGAAGTTGATAACATTACACACACTTGACTATACTTTATAGCTTGAAAAGATAATAAAAATAGAAGAGAATCACTTTTTAAATAAATAATAACAATATCTGTTATTAAAAAATATGCGTTAAAATTGTTCAGTTTAGAGAAAAGGTATAAAGGAGAAAATTATAACAAAAGCAAGGAACAATTCTCATACTTATCAGAAATTTAATTTTTAAGTTTACTATGTTAAAAATATTTTTTGCTGATTATATTTTATTGCTTGGGAAAACAACAGAAATACAATAAAATCCCTTTTTAAATAAAAAATAATAGTAAAACGTATTTTTAAAACCATAAGTTAAATTCTTCATTTTAGAGAAAATGAATAGTAATAAAATTGGAATGGTAAGAAAACCTACGGGCAATTCTAATGCTTTTACCAGAATTCTAAAGTTTTAAATTTAAATTCATTCTATTATAAATATTGTTTACGACTATATTTTTATAGTTAGGCAGATTACATAAATATAATAGAATTATTTTCTAAATGAAAAGTAATATCCTTAAAAGTATATGTTTAACCCCTGACAAGCACACATCTATACAGTATACCTCTTTAGGCATTGAGGGTGAAAAGTACCCAACACAATTCATTTTCAAATATCTTGGTCCCTAATAAAGTTAGAGATTTTTTTTTTTTTTTTTTTTTTATTAAAGCTCAAACAATTCTGCGTAAAATAGATATAATGTTAAATCGATTGGTGTCAGTTGAAATAGATAAAAATACCATCGAAGCTGAAAAAAGTGCCTTTCTGAGATTTTTTAACCGACTTCAAAAAAGAAGGAAGGTTCTCAATTCAAACCGTATGTTTTTTTTTTATGTTTGTTAGCTCATAACTTCTGAACGGATGCTCCGATTTTGATACTTTTTGTTTTGTTGAAAAGGTCTTGGTCTGAAATAGGTCCCATTGTAATATCTTTACGATCGAAAGAAAATACAGGGTGCCCAAAAAAGTCAGTCCCAACTCTTTTAACTGCTAAACGGCTGCAGCTATAGTGATAAAAATGGTATGTAAGTATAGAAAAATGGCCATGCAGTACAAGGTTAAAACGCTTGTAGCGCCACCTGGTGGAAAATAGCGGAGTTAGTGTTCCTATCTCGAAAACGGTTCTAGAGAATAAAGTTAATTACAAAGTTGAAGAGTATCATCGATTTAGTACAAAAAGATAGTTTAGACATTCATGCTAGCGTTCATATCTCGGAAACGGTTCAAGACAGGTGGAAAAGTGAATTATAAAATTGCAGAGCATCATCGATTTAGTACGAAATGATAGTTTAGACATTAATGCTAAAACTGCAATGATAAAAACGTGCATTTTTTTGTTCGCAATTTCTTACACTATGCACACTTGAGCTGCATTGCACACGTTGTAGCGTAGCTTATATGGCTACTTGATACTTTTTGTTTTGTTGTAAAGATTTTGGTCTAAAGTAGGCCCCATTGTAATATCATTATAATCTAAAGAAAATAAAACGCCATCTGGTGAAAAACAGCGGAATTAGCGCTCCTATCTCAAAAACGGTTCAAGATGGGAGAAAAGTTAATTACGAAGCTGTAGATCATGCACACTTTGCAGTTTAGCGGATGACACTTATACTCTGTGGTTCAAAGTACTGTTACTGTAAGCGGTCACATCAATTAGCGCAAAGTCGTTTTCAACCAACTTCAGAAAGGAGGGTTTTCTTAATTTGAGCTATGTGTTGTTGTTGGTGTTTGTAAGCTTATAACTTCGTAAGAGACGCTTTAATTAACCGACTTCAAAAAGTAGGAGGTTCTCAATTCAAAGCGTATGTTTTTTTGTTTTTGTTTTTGTTTTTGTTTGTTAGCTCATAACTTCTGAACGGATGATCCGATTTTGATACTTTTTGTTTTATTGTAAAGGTCTTGGTCTGAAATAGGTCCCATTGTAAGATCTTTACGATCAAAAGAAAATACAGGGTGCCCCAAAAAGTCAGTCCCAACTCTTTTAACTGTTGAACAGCTGCAGCTATAGTCATAAAAGTGGTACGTAGGTATACTAAAGTGGACATGTGCTACGCGATTCAACCGCCTATAGCGCCACCTGATGGAAAACAGTGGAGTTAGCGTTCCTGTCTCGAAAACGGTTCAAGACAGGGGGAAAAAGTTAATTATAAAATTGCAGAGCATCATCTATTTAGTACGAAAAGATAGTTTAGACATTAATGCTAAAAACAGAATGCTTAAAACGTGCATTTTTTGGTTCACAATTTCCTATTTTGTGCACACTTGAACGACAATGAATATGTTGTAGCGTAGCGGGTGACATTTATGCTATGTAAAATTCAAAGTATGGTTATTCTATGCGGTCACATCGACTAACACATAGACGTTTTAAACCGACTTCTTTAAGGAAGAGGTCCTCAATACAAACCATGTTTCTCATTGTTGTTGTTGTTGAAATGTGTTAGCTTATAACTTCGTAAGAGATGATTTAGTTTTAATACTTTTTTTGTTGTCGTAATGATCTTGACCTGAAATAGGTTTCATTATGATTTCATTAAGATATAAACAAATAACAGGATACTCACAAAAGTCTGTTTTCACTCTAACTGCTGAACGCATGCGCTACACTGGTAAAAGCAGAATGTAAGTATCGATGTTGAAACTTCTGTCCGTCAGCTGCAATGCATATTTTGCTCTTTGTTTGAATTTTACGCTGCGCAATTTCCAGCGCAGCTGGTGACATGTATTCACTGTAAAGTTCAATATATATGCCTAACAGAATTTTTGGTTACGAATACAGCGTATCCGTTCTTTACATTTCTAAATACTTTTTAACTTATGTCCATTCAATAGATAGTTTTTAGCTCATATCCGATAAAGGCAAGAAAAGTGACACAACTTAAAAATGCAACATTTGAGAAAAATCAACTGAAAAATAACTTGACTAGAATAAAACTGACACAGCTGTCTCTCGAGTGGATACCTTTCTAGATGGTGCTGTAACAATTTTGTTCACATTGTGAGCATTTCAATATTTTTCAGTGACATAAACCATTTTTTGAGTTATGTCACTTTTCTTGGAAGTTGGGATTTGTGAAACTGCCGTCGAATGTCATTTGATGCTCTGCTATATGAATAAGTTTTCACTGAAAAGAGAAAAATAAAATCTTTTTGTAAAAAAATAGAACCGACTCCAAAAAGCAACTACTATTCAAACAACTAAAAAAAAAAAAAAAAAAAATTAGATATGAAATGAAACTGTAAATTGCGCCTAAAAGCATAAAATAATTTCCTTCGCCAAACAACCTAAAACACTACAAGTAATCATAACTTTTGAAGTCGGCGCAAAATTAAATAAAAATTGACACCTTTCTTCAATAAAAAAACAAATCCTATTCAAAATACACATCTCACATTCTCACCTGGAAAACGCAGCCGAAAACTACTTTGATTCAAGAAAACAAATAAGATTTCGTAAGCAGCAAAAGTTGGCAAAGATGCTGGTATCTGATATCCTTGGTGAAAGAGAAATCGCAAAATTATCTGGCAATTATATTTAATTTCTTTGGGATATCATGATTATTCTGATAAGGTATATTAAGAGAGTAATCAAGAATATGAAACAATACTTCGTACAGTATATATTATGAAAATATACATCTTGCGTGTATATTTTTGCATTACGTTTCGATCGCCAAATCCAAAAGCCACCAAGGATGATAGTTATCAAAGTTATACCAAATTTGCAAAAGAAACTCTAACTTCGAAGAAACATAAATACCGCATTGTGAAGAATGTTCACTGTTTTATGTAGAGGGTACTAATGGACCAATTGTATACAGTGATAAAATAATAAAGGAAACATGAAAATGGATCATTCGAGTCGAGACAACAGCATTTGTTGCTACCGATCTAAAAACAAACCTTTAAAAACTAATTTAATTTTATTTAATTTTGCGCCGACTTCAAAAGTTATGATTACTTGTAGTGTTATAGGTTGTTTGGCGAAGGAAATTATTTTATACTTTTAGGCGCAATTTACAGTTTCATTTCATATCTAATTTTTTTTTTTTTTTTTTTTTTTTAGTTGTTTGAATAGTAGTTGCTTTTTGGAGTCGGTTCTATTTTTTTACAAAAAGATTTTATTTGTTTTCATGCCGTATCTTTGATTCTAATAGACTAAAGTGTAAAAAAAATGTAGTGTTTTAGAAAGCTCAAAAAACGCTCTAAATGATGGTGAAATCCGTTTTTTTGATCCGCTTTAAAAAGTATAGTTATTTTACAACTTGAATGCATTGAAGTGGCGTATTAAAAAAAATCGGTAAAGGACAGGTTTTTAAAGAAATCAGAGATCTATTATTCATTGTAATTTTTATTTTCCAGCACCAAAAATACAAATAAACACCAAAAATATATTTTAAATAGAATTTTTATTACAACACTCTACGCACATAGGACATCGGTGTCTTTTGCACGAAGGTTTTCCACTCATATAAATCCATAAATATACATAAGCGTATAAATATTTTGTGATACAATTCTAAGCATAATTTATTACTTACTATAAATAAAATAAATAAATAAATAAAACACTCATATGATCCGAGAAAAAACCCTTGAACACTTCACTGACTATACTTAACTGGCAAACTGGGTTAAAAGTACCCACAACGTTCCGCGCCCACTGCGTTGTAACAACTAAATCTCACCAACGGCTACTAAACACGCTTGCTCAAGGTCCCAACAAAATATCGGCGGAGGGGAAAGCCCTTTGTTAAATACCTACAGAGAATTATAACAAAATAAAATTTTGGGGTGGATACTTTGTACCAGTGTACTTGTCAGGAGTTAAATTGTTCAGTTTAGAGAAAATGACTATTAATAAAGAAAGGGAGGGATAAGAACAAAAATAAAGGTTGATTTATTTAAATTTTTTAAAGGAAAAACATACAGTTTTTATTACAGTTTTTTCTACAGTTTTAATTTTAAGTAGATTCCTTATAGGAGATCTATACCTATTGCAATGGTTCTCATGACACGACTTCTGGAAAATTTCTTCATATCTTCACCGATCATGACCCCTAGAGCCCAAAACCACCCTCCGTTCAAAAGTATATATATATATATATATATATATATATATATATAGGTATATATATATATGTATAACGCTTTTTCCCATGTTAAGTTGTGAACACGATAACTAGAGTAATTTTTATTTAAATTTAACCAGCTCGGGATATGTTGTCAGGACAGTAAAAATCTCGGTCGAGTTCGTAGATGGGGTATCCAGCTCAAAGGGGGTGGAAATGGTGGGGGGTGGAAATTTTCATTTGCCCATAATTTCTTTAATATTGAAAATAGGAAAATACTTCAAATCAGGCGAATTACCGCCTTAACCAAATGAACAATTTTTGTATTTAAACTTTTTCGATAGCTCCAACTGCTTAGAAGTTACAAGCTAAAAAGTGATTTTTCGTCAATTGTTCTATATAGCCGAAATTTTCTAGATAGCTTTCATTGCAAAAATTTATAATCTGATGCATATGTCACGTGCAAACGATAATAAAAAAGATCACTGAAAATATAATAAAATTTTAATCATGTTTTTAAACAATATAATAACCTGATTAAAGAAAAAAAAATGTTAAATTTAACAGAAAATATGACGTCACAATTACAACAATGTTCTGAACTACTGAGAAAAATGAAATATAATTTTATCCGTGATTTTAAACAAATAAAATAAAAGTTAATAAATAAATAAATAAATATGTAAATAAAATCAACATATCTTAGGGCTAAGCAGATTTAGACTTAGCTTTATGACATAGATGCTATAATGTAAAAGATAAATGTCATCGTAAAAAAAAAAAAAAAAATCGTGTAAATCGATGCTAAACGAATTAATCTGGCATGATAGAAAAAGTAATAAATTTGGGGACATTTAGGTATTATCCCTTTGACAAATAAACTAGGGACGATTTTAATGAATTTTCCGTTGAAGTTTACTTTCATAAAAACTTAAATTTAAACTAAAGTATTTCATTACTCGAATTCCCTTATTTTGATAAATAAAATTATACCATTCTTTTAAAAATAAAGAACACTCTTTTATTGAAAAGTGAACTAATAAAGACTTTAGAAAACTATTACATACTTTTAAATCTTTATTAAAAAATATTAATTGTTGCCACTCTACATTATATAAATACGTCCAAATCCTGTGTCACATACGATAGTTTTGTATAAGTATAGATTTTTTGTTTGTCTCTGGAACCTGCCCCTGATGAGAAAAGTGCCTGGAAATACTTGTATCTAGTATTGTCATTGATTATGAAGTCGTGTGCAAAATTTCAGGTTCTTCGGACGACAAGAAGTTACCGAAAATTGAATTGCAAAATTCCGTTATATACATTAATAGTTGCATCATATGAAGATAATAAAAGTGTGTTAATTAAAAACCATGTTAAACGCTTTAATTAATCATTTAAAAATATAAAATTAAAATAATATGTCAATCTTAATACAAATATCGTTTGTGGTGAATAGTTTAGTATGTCGGTTCAGGCAAGAATTTAAAACTTACGATTGAGAGTAACACGTTACAGCTTCCTTTGACTTTTTATCTCGTCGAAACAAGATATTGGTCTGTTAAAAGATATGAGGTTTTCGCGTGGAAAGAAAATATAATGACACCAAAGCTGCCAAGCTCGCCAAATTTTGTCGTCTGACAACGAATTTTGTCGCCAAGTCAAAAATTTCGTCGTTAACTATCAAATTTTGCCGCCAAATCACAAATTTCATTCATAAGTTGCAAGTTTTGCCACCAAAATCTCGCCAAATCATACAATTTACTAAATTCATAACAATTAACATTGAAATTCAGCGATGCCAAATGGTCCAATGTTAACTAATGTTAATGTTCCAGCTTATGTGAACCGAAACAGTTTCACTTTACAATTTTTACTCATCTGACAATAAGAATCATAAAAACACAATACAAAACTTTCAATAATTCAATAAAAAATACAATGAAATAACTATCTAAAAACCGCTACCACTTAACTGTATTTGACTTGACCATAGTAACGCCAGGCTTACCAGTGCTTGACCATAGTAAGGACACAAGTGCATTTTCACGTTTTTATTATTTTTTTCTTTAAAAGAAAGATATTGAACTTAGATCTATGGAATTTATATAAAAATTATAATTTTGATTAAGCTTGGATGGGGAGGGGTGTGTAGCCCAATAGCCCCCTCCGGGATTCACCATTGCTGAGATTATATATCTTTAAGACTTCTATTTGTTGAATGATTATGAGCTTGAATTCTAAAAAATTGAAACATTTACAGACCAATAAATCTAGCCTAAAATTTTAAGTAGATTGAATAAAATCCTTTTTTAGCTGAAAATTAAATTTCTTGAAAACAGAATAGCAACGTAAAAAATTCAATGTATGAGAACAAAGCCATTGGCTAAGTATTAATGCATATGTAAAATTTCTTTACATTTGTAACATTAACGTAAAGGAATCTACCTATGCCTTTAAGCTTGCCGAAAAGGGATTTTTTTTATATTTATATGATAGTTCTGTATAATTTAAGTTCCACATGTTACAAATATATTTTCTTTTAAATTTCACTTTTAGAAATTATATTTGTGTTTATGTAGAAACAGGGACACACATAGGAAGGAAATTTCTTAGACAAAGTAAAGTAAAATAAAATAAAATAAATAAAAAAAGTAAAGTCATCATATAAACAAAAGGACATGTGATTGATATCGTCTTGCAGTTGTTCCATTTTCATAAAATGTTATGTGTGATAAGTTAAGGATTTTGTATAAACATCCTAAAATGCAAATAAATAAATAAATAAATAAAAATCTTGTAAAAGGTGTTTCGGGTCGAAAAATAACATGACCGTGATAGGTTAAAAATTTTGTATAAACGTCATAAAATGCAAGAAAACTCGCAACAGTTGTTTCGGGTGGAAATAAAACACGACCCTACACGTCATAGGGAACAAAGTAAGCACGAATGCTGCAATTAAAACAGCACTACCGCTTTTTTTTTTTTTTTTTTTTCGGGTCTGCTGCTTTTCTTGCAGTATTCGTACCTACTTCGTTCGCTTGATGAAGGATAGTATTTTATTTCTATCCGAAACAATTTTTGTGAGTTTTTTGGATTTGTGGTGTTCATGAAATTTTTTTAATTTAATACTTTTCGAGAGAAGAAGATAAGAAACCTATTTTTGTTTTTTGAATGATAGATATAAAATTCTATACAAAAAATATTTAATTTAGTCCGACACGACTTTTCTGTTTAGTTTATTCTTCCATATAAAGGCACGGGGCAACTTTGTTGCATTCTTAGCAACGGTTACTATATTAATTTCTTAAAATTTCTTTGATACAGATTTAGTACGGGACTTCTTTGCTACTTAATTTTTTTTTTTACCATTTTGGTGATGAATTAAAATTCGTATTGCAATTGCGAAATTAAAGGCCTTGGCAAGGAATGTCCGAGTTACATCAATGCTAAATTCATATTTCGCCAAGGAAGTCCTAAACTAAGGCTGTTCTATTTCTTTCATACAATTTTTCTCAATCTTGATTTAAATATTTTTTTAGCTTGATCAGAGAGGGGTAAAAGGAAAAACTATTTCTGATTGGTCTAAATATTCAAAAAGCGTAAAAATAGTATAAATAAATGAATAAATAAATAAATAGATAAAATAAATAACTGAATTTTTACCTTAATATATAAAATAGCGTACTTTAGCAACAGTTTATTCCTTCCTTTTAAAGGCTTTATATCAATTTTTATTTAATACTTTTACTTTCTTCTATATTCAATAGAAGAAAGCATTGGGTTCGTAAAAATTTTTGGCTTTGAGGTTTCGACGGATTTACTCGTTTTAAGAGGTCTGGAACACGATTTGACCATTTTTAGAAAATGTCTGTCTGTTTGTCTGCCAGTCTCTGTGTGTGTGTGTGACAAACTTTTATGGCAACTGTATCTCAGGAACTACTTCACAGAATTTCATACAAATTGGTATGTAGTTGCACCTTGATATAAATTAGTGCCTATCAACTTTTGGTAAAAATTGTCTGACAGGTTGCGTTGCCATCCCGCTTTTTCTAAATGTTTAACGTGGTGGTATAGTACAAAATTTTGTATAAATGTGCATAAAGAGAATTATTTTTTAATAATCATTATGAAATTTACCAGAATTATTTATAATAGAGATAGTCAACTGGGAAAATTTTTTTGTATGTGTAGGAGCCTCGCCTTTTCCCCCATCACTAGGGGGGGGGAATTCTCCCCTCGAAGGGAGTAAATTTTCATCATGGGTATTTTTCAAAAGAACTCGCCAGTACCTTTAAAACGAATGGTTGAACCATAGATATGCGATAATTAAAAATGAAGTTATAGATTTTTTTTTTTTTTCATTTTTAACAATATATTTTTAGAAATGTCTGTCTGACTGTCTGTGTGTGCGTGATAAAAATTTTGTGGCGACTGTATCTCTGGAACTACTGCTCAAAATCGTATATAAATTTATATGTAGATGTACCTTGACCTAAATTAGTGCCTATCAACTTTTTGTGTCAGCCGCTCAACAGGTGGCGCTGTTATACAATGGTTTCCGCAATTTAAGGGGAGGCTATATCTCTGGTTCTATTGCGTATAATAATAAAAAAAAAAAAAACTTGATATGTGAGAAGGCCATTATGAGGCATTGTCCTGATTCAGTTTGTATGCTTATCGGCCAACAGGTGACACTGTTAGACAGCGATTTCCGAAATTTAAGGAAGGCTATATCTTAAGGACTACCGCACAGAACTGCATATGAATTTATATGTTGGTGAACCTTGGCATAAATTATTGCCTATCAACTTTTGGTGTCACATGACCAACAGGTGGCGCTGCTACACAGCGATTTCTCCAATTTATGGGAAAGATGTATCTCCTATTGCGTATCATCAAACAAAACTAGATATGTGAGAAGGCCATTATGAGACATTACGATGATTCAATTTGGATGCTTATCGACGAGTAGGTGGGACTGCTATACAACAAATGTCCTCGGTAACGGGAAGGCTATATTTCAACTTTTATGACATATAACTCTACGAAACTTGATATGTAATATAACCATTAGAAATACGCATTTTTTAAGATTTTATTTATGGACAATAAAACTGCATTTCTTTGGATCTTTAGTGTCAGTTTTCTTTAAGATGAAAATAATTTCATTTATTATTTTAGACATATTTTAATAAATAATAATTTAAAAAAAATATTTGCACTTAGTGAATTTGAATAGCTAAATACCGAAGAAAGTATTATGTTTGCCACAACGTACTAGTTTTAATCTGTTACCAAAGGGAAAAACATCCTGACCTATTCAAGTTGAAATATAGCAAATAATGACGAAGTGAAATGTCTGACATAAAACAATAGTTCTGTTGAATTAAAAAAAAAAAAAAAAACTCTCTGTACTCACAAGTGTTAAAACAAGAAAAAATTCTAAAAAAGAAAAAAAATCTGTACTCACAAATGTAAAACAAGAAATGAAACTAAAAAATAAAAATAAATAAATAAAAGTATCATCGCTTGTCCTCGCATAACAATTCCCTGTAGTTTTAACATAAGAAATTATTCCTTCGGTAGATATTACTTCTATAAAATTTAAAAATTCAAACTATACAACAAAATGCAACCAACATCGTTGCTTTCTTTATTCTATTCTATTTCTTAAAACAATTTTTATAGATGCCACACGCACCACATAAACTTTAAATTTTACATCTACTTTTTAAGATGCGCGTTTTTAATGATCGATAGATGGCGCTTTTCAGCTTTTGTTGTTAGTAAATATAATAGCCACGTGTATTTATTATTGTTCTTTTTGTTATTCTACTTAATATTCGTACTATAATTTCTCCGACATTGCATGATGGAAAATTGATTGCTTTTAGAAAAAAAATATTTCAGTTTATTCAAAGTTCGATCGGAAGTAGATTTTTACCTGAAGTTGAACAAATATTAGTTTCAAATCATCTGATTAATTCTTTACTTCCATTAGCTGAAGCAACTAAAATTTTAAATTTGTCATTTGGAAATGAATGGAAGCTTAATTCTGGATTTCTTGATCCTTTGGAGTTACACTGTAGCACACAACAGTAAGTGTTATCTTTTTTTCGGATTTATTCATTTTTATTCAATAAATATATGTGAAACTAAACATCGGCAAGCAATGGCGGCTTGATGAAAAGCCGAATTAAGCATGTTAATTGTAATTTCACCTTAGCCCACCAGAGGGCGAGCACTTCATTACAATCGCGGATAGTACGCGATCCTGATTTATATAAAAAGTAAATCATTAAATTCATTTTTTTTTTTTTTTTTTTACTTATTTTTATTTCATTTTGCACGCGCACTTTTTATTTCCTAATTAAAAATTATTAAAAAAAAACTTTTTCGATGGTGTTTGTAATGGTGTCGACTTTTTTGTAATGATTATTATTAATACAAATAAATGAAGACCTTACATAGTTCTTGAATAGAGCCTTAGCACTTTCGGGAAGGGGCCCCTCCCATCATCAGAGGCTGCACGGTGGCGGCTTGCTTTGCTGTGTTGATATTATTGACTTGATCTTTAGTAGTTCTGATGGTTCTACACCAGTTACGGTTAATTTCCTGTGCTGGGTCGTTGCCATTACAGGTAAGTGGGTTAAACAAAATTTCGATAGTTTCGCGATTCGCGGCGTATATTGCGTTGTTAAAATCTGCCAGTTTGCGAGTTTCGTTAAAATTTATTGTTATGGATTCGGTGGCGTTTACTTTGGTAAGTGCGGTGGTAGTTTTTCCAAATTTAATGTCTGCAGAATGCTCTTTAATACGGTTTTTTATTTTTCGTTTGGTCATGCCTATGTAGTAACCGGTATCATTATTTGTTTTGGTATAAGGGATACTGTAAATTCCGGAGGTTTCTAAAGGATTTATTTTGTCTTTTTCGTTTCTAATGGTTTGGTAAATATTTTTATTTGGTTTAATTGGAATTTTTATATTAATTTTGTTGGCTGCATTTTTAATTTTTTGGGAAACTCCGCGATCGTACATAATGGCTGGAGTGAAACTTTGTTTAGGATTTTGAAAGTTATTTATAGTATTAAGTGCTTTGATTCTTTTCCGGTATAGTTTGTCTATTAAATCTTTTTTGTAACCTGCTTTAGTAGCAATTTTTCTGATTACATTGAGTTCTTTGTTTAGTAGATTTTTATTTGAGCAGCCAACAAAATTAATATAAAAATTCCAATTAAACCAAATAAAAATATTTACCAAACCATTAGAAACGAAAAAGACAAAATAAATCCTTTAGAAACCTCCGGAATTTACAGTATCCCTTATACCAAAACAAATAATGATACCGGTTACTACATAGGCATGACCAAACGAAAAATAAAAAACCGTATTAAAGAGCATTCTGCAGACATTAAATTTGGAAAAACTACCACCGCACTTACCAAAGTAAACGCCACCGAATCCATAACAATAAATTTTAACGAAACTCGCAAACTGGCAGATTTTAACAACGCAATATACGCCGCGAATCGCGAAACTATCGAAATTTTGTTTAACCCACTTACCTGTAATGGCAACGACCCAGCACAGGAAATTAACCGTAACTGGTGTAGAACCATCAGAACTACTAAAGATCAAGTCAATAATATCAACACAGCAAAGCAAGCCGCCACCGTGCAGCCTCTGATGATGGGAGGGGCCCCTTCCCGAAAGTGCTAAGGCTCTATTCAAGAAGTATGTAAGGTCTTCATTTATTTGTATTATAATTTTGCTTCTTGCTTGTTGAAATCTTTGATTATTATTAATTTTCTTTTCTTTTCTGTTTCTTCCCCCCCCCCCCCAAAAAAAAAAAAGATTTTTATGAAATTCTGACAAAAGCAGAATTTAGTTTAGGACGGAGGACTATTAATTTTTAGGACTGAGGACTATTAGTCTCAATCTGGGATTTTTGTGGTGTCATCTTTCGATAGTTGGACATTTATCGAAATCTAAAATTTATCGAAAATATAACTGAATAATTTGAAAGCGATGTTATAATTTGAAAAAAAAAAAAAAAAAAAAAAAAAAAAAAAAACTAATAGTCATCCGTCCTAAACTAAATTCTGCTTTTGCCAGAATTTAATCAATTTTTTTTTTTTTTTTTTCAAATTATAACATTGCTTTCAATTTATTCAGTTATATTTTCAAAAAATTTTAGATTTCGATAAATGTCCAACTATCGAAAAATGACACCGCAAAAATCCCAGATTGAGACTAATAGTCCTCAGTCCTAAAAAAAAAAAAAAAAAAAAAAAAAAAGAAAGAAAGAAAGAAAAAGATAAAGTTATCTATGGACAGTTGGCTTCGATGTTTAAATATCGATTGAATTTGCGGTTTACTACCTAATTTTGATTTATGAAAATTAAGTAAAAAATTGTTTTCTTTAGTAAATAAGAACATTAAACAAATGAAAAACACTTTGATATGTCTTTATCTAATACTTTTGTTTACAGTGTCCATATTTTATAATACCTTTCTTATTACAGCACTTACTTCTAGTATGTAATTACAGTACTTAATACTTATTTTTCTTAGTCCTTACTCTAATTACATAGCGGCCTCATTTTTTAAATTATTTTTCTTTCTGTAATGCAGTACCCGCCGCTTATTAAAATAACATTCATTCTGAGCAAAAGTGATTTTAGTAAGCGGCTGATTTTTATATCCCGCGAACGTTTCTGCACTCTAGTAAAAGCTATTACTTCTCAGAATTTGGAAAGAAATTTCAAAAAGCAGCGAATAATGGAATTTATAAACAATTTTATTTAATTTTTGACGGATTAATTGCTCCTTCAAAATAAATGTAAACAAATCCCAAGTTCTGATGTGCTTTACTTTGAGGAAAATCATTATAATTTTGTCAACAGTTCACACTTTTCTTTAAATTTAATGTCTTTACCTTTAAACCTTTTGCTTCGTAGTTATTTCAAAATGAGAGCTAGAAATTGCCTTTTAATAATTAAAAAAAAAAAAAAAAAAAAAAAGTCACTTGCGAATCAAATCAAATTTGGATTTTATTACTTCGTTTTGAAGAATATGTCCCTTGAAATTGTTACTAACACAAGTGATGGGGCGTGTTTAATTTGTAACTATGCTGCAAATTTTAAATTTTCGACAAAAAGAGATAACGGAGAGATTGCTGCGTTTCATTTTTTTATTTCAAAAGTAAAAAAATATGGTGTAATTAAAGATCTGTTTAGTGTGCACATGCGACATTAATGCTGAAAAGATTTTTTTTTTTTTTTTGAGTCTATTAACCGGCGGTGCTGATTTTTTAAGCGGCGGTTTTATAAGTAGTTTGTATTGATTTGATACCGGTGCTGGCAATTTCATCAGATTAAGCGACTGATTTTATTAACCAGTGAATTTATTAAGCGGCGGTTACTGTACTCACTTTTAGAACTTACTTATAATATTTAGTACTTAGTCCTTACGCTTCTTTCACAGCGGCCTCATAGAGGTCGCTCTAAATTTAAAATTTCTTTTATGTCAACAAACTTTATAGTAAAGAAAAATTGATAAAGAATTAGCAGAAATTAATAAATTTTCAATTCTTGTTATGCATTTTTGAGACAAAGATAAATATACAAAATCTTTCTGTATTATCATAAAATAAAAAAGTCAACCAAAATGGTTGAAATTCGAATATTTACATATGAACCAAATCCTTCTTAAGGAGAATTAAAACATTAATCATAAACATTCTGAAACTGAAAAATTATTACAAAGTTCATTCACGTACCTACAAAAATAAAAGAAAAGAAAAGAAAAGAAATAAAATAAAATAAAATAAAATAAAATAAAATAAAAGTTTTGTCACGTTGAATAATTCCAAAAATGTTTAATTAATTCGCCCTTTATAATGCAATGTTCTTGCCTCTTCATTTCTTTTTCTTCATTTTTCAGAATGTCCAAACACAAGAAAAGAAAATTTTACAAAATTAAATAAGATATCATCGTAGAAATGAAAACACAGAAAAAATATTTCTGTTTCTAAAAGTGTCTTTTAGTCCGGTAATTAGAATTTTGAAATTAATTTTTCCATCAAAATGCAGGAAATAAAATATATAAATTAAGATTTTCTACTCACAGATAAATTAAAAATACTTTATCTTTGAATCGGATAAAAATATTTGGACAGCAAATCAATACATACATATATATATATATATATATATATATATATATGTATCTAGAAACATCTAAATGTCCTTTAAATTAACGTCAATCGTTCATATTCCTTTTATGAGCGCTGGCCTTTAAAAATTTAATTTCAATAAATTATTCAGTGTTTTGTGGGTATTCACAATTTCTTTATTAGATTTTAAAGAAAGTGATAAGGATTATACGTTTAATGCGTTTAATTATAAACAAACATTTAACATTGATTGAATAAAAATTATCTTTTTAAGATAAATATGTTCTGTATCGTGTGTTGTCGAAATTGTAAAACGAAATATTATTTTTGTTTTATCATATTTTAATAATCTAAGAGTCTTTGGTTTTCTTGATTTTATGTTTCAAATTCATGATTATTAACTTTTATTTTCTAAAGATTGAAACTAGTTCGTAAAAATATATTCATAATTCAATAGATCAATAATAAGAGAAACACAAAATCTATTCTAATTAATGAAGTTTATAAATGATTTTTCTGTTTGAAGTAAAATTTTCGGAAACGTGAATGTTTATTTTCTAAATTTTTAAGGTGTGTAAAACTAAAGTGTGTAAAACTCTTTTTCTTCCTTTTAGCTCTGAGAGCTATTTTTTGCCTTTTTTTTTTCTGCTGCATCTAACAAAAAAAAAAAAAAAAATAAATAAATAAATGAATGAATAAATAAATAAATAAATAAAATAATCAAATTATGAACTCGTGCTTCTTACATTTAAGAACAAAATTGCTTATAACATACATTTATACAAATTGTCTTGTAAATTTTGTGATTTCGGAGAAAAACTTTTTTTGTAGATTCTACAACATTTGAATTTTTCATGTTATAATAAAAGTGTCGTTTCTGTTACTTATGGCTGCATCTCTAATATAACAAAAAATAATATTTTTAATACCTTTGGTACTGGGAGTAAAACTTTTATTCTTTTAATTTAAAAAAAAACTAAAAGGCTCCTTGTGATTATATTTTTTACTGTAAATAATTGTAGAATGACCATTAGAAAACAATTAGACATATTGCATAATTCTACACCAGTAAAATAAAGTTTAATTTTTTTATGCTTCAAAGTTTCTTTCTATTTATTGCCAATGCTTGTAATTTTTTACCTTAATCTATGTATGTCAATTTTAAATAAGGTAAAATGTGCTTGAATGGCAATCCCTGGCTGTATTGATGTATCACTATTTTGTTTGAAATCATATTTTTAGAAAATCATGGTCTTATTGACAATAAACTGATCGAAACTGGTTTGTAAAGTTTTAGCATTTACATTATAACATTTTCATTCCTTTATAATTCTCAGACTTTTTTTAAAAACACTATAAAATATTATCAATAAATTTCACTGTCAACTCCATGAGTAAATAAACAAATGAACAAAATCGTCTAAGGCTAGCGATGTACTAAAAATATTAACTCATATCACAGTTATTTTATAATACTGCGTGATCAAAATTAATCAATGAGTATTTAGGCACCTACTGTGCAAAGATTACTGCTTTAGACACTGAGTATGCAGTTTTCATTAAAAAAAAAAAAAAAAAAAGAAAGAAAGAAAGAAAGAAAAGTAGCTTCATATTTTGTACAATAGGGGAGAAAAAGGTGCTATAGTACTAGTAATTTGTATAAAACTGGAAGTATTCGGAATGTTCTAATTATGCAGAGTGTCAAGAAAAAGATACTGCGCAATGAAAGTGATCAGGATCACACTTATTTTACCAAATCCACCGTCACACGTTAAATTTATTTAACAAATAAATAACAATGCCTTCTACCACTATCAAAGCTTTTCATCATTTAAAAAAGTTGCGTCGAGGTTTTATTACCGTTGTACATTTGGCGAATGTTTTTTCTTTTTCAAGAAATTGGAACATTAGCTGTTAAGTACGGTATAGGTATAGGTCAAAAACCATCTGGATTACAACGAGCTAAAGAAATTGTGACCATAATTGGTAAACAAGCAACAAAGAAGTGTACAGGCTTGTACAAATCTAGAAGAGTATGCGTACAATATCTCAGGATTTGAATGGTCTTTGTTCAAAGCATGCTTTGTCACCAAGATCTTTTCTAGACATCTATGCTAAAAATATGAAGAGAAAAGGATATTTCACTGAATTATTGATTTTCTTCGCCAATGTTTGATATAATCCCATATTTTGTCATAGCTTACATCTCATTAACTACTTAAATATGTTTTATTATATTTCTTAAACTTCTTGCTCAAACAGTGTTGATTCAAAGCGCTAATATTTAGTCAGGAACGTATAAATATGTTCAGTAAAAGTAGAAATGTTGTTTATACAATTAAATTCCCATTTTAAACAGTCATTAAAAGTCAGTATTTCTGATTCTTTAGAGGAAATGAATACTTGTATTGAGGCTAATCTGATATTTTCTTAAGGGTACCTGGAACATCTTGACAGGTTAAATAAAGCAATTTTTGCAAAAGATTCAACGATTTGTGTTTTACTTGAAAATACAGATGGAACTGAGATTTTTTCCCCCGGTTAACATGTACATTATAGTACATATTTAAAACAAAAGAAATTAATTAGCTGAATAAATTAATTTTCTAGAGATAATTAACTTTTTATATGTCTATATGAAAATTTTTTAACAATATGTCCATTCGGTACACTTTTCTAAAAATCTATTGAGTTTATCACCTTAAAATTTGGTATGGTAGCAGAAAATGTACTATTTGAGAATAATACCAGTAATTTTAAGTTTGGTTGAAGAGAAATAATATAATTTTTTTTTTTTTTACTAAATAACTTTGAAAATCCTAAAAATTTTGAGAACATATTTATCATTATTTTCAAACATTTTCCACCCAGATTTACATTGTTGGGTATTTTTATAGAAATAAATTTGTTACACAATTTGGGAAAATTTCAACTGTCTATATTAAATAGATATTTAGAAAAGTGTACCGAATGGACATATTGTTAAAAATTTTTCATATAGACACATAAAAAGTTAATTATCTCTAGAAAACTAATTTATTCAACTAATTAATTTCTTTTGCTTTAAATGTGGGCTATAATGTACATGTTAACTGTGTGAAAAAAAACTCAGTTCCATCTGTATCTTTAAATAAAATACAAATCGTTGAATCTTTTGCAAAAATTGCTTTATTTAACCTGTCGAGATGTTCCATGTACCCTTAAGTAACAAAAATCCCACATATTAAGAACAAGAATATTTCAGTAAATCTTAATTTTATTTTTTAATTTCACTTATGAAAGTGTTTTATTTTAATGCCAATATTTAAAAATGGATCTTAGAAAATGTAGAATGCGGGAAGTGCAAGCATTTTTGCATTAAAAGTTGATACTTCTTACGTTTAGAATGCTATTAGCTTAAGTTAATATGCTTTTTGGAGATAAAAATATATCCCATGTTGGCTTATTTGAACTATTTTTATTCAAGCGTTTTAAGGAAAAGGTTTGTTGTTTAGACCATTTGAGATTGAGTTGTCATACAGTGTTAAATTAATGCTCAGAATTCAGAAGCGGAAACGAAACTTAGATTATTTTCAGGTATGCCACTTAAAATAAATAAATAAATAAATAAATTACGGATAACAAAAAATACATCTTTAATTATATTTCTTTCGAACACTAATCTGCATAAATAATTTAATCTCCCACTCTTCATATTAAGTGTGTATTCACTAACTTAACTGTGTTTGTTGCTTCTATTTCAAAGTAGACAAATGCAGAAAATAAGTATATTATGCGAACATTTTAAATACTCTTGAACATATTTGTAGTCATAAATTGTGCTTTAATATCAAAATTTAATACAATAGCTTTTTACAAATTTTAAATTTATGTTTCACATTAAGTTACAGTAGAAAACAATGAAATATGCTATATATAACTGAAGACCTTCCTAAAAGTATATGGAGCAGAGGGGGTAGAAATATATTTTGTGCCCAAGGTCTTCAAAAATCTTTTTCGGAATCTGTTCTTAACTATAATAATTCAACAGTTTTCTCATCTTTGTCAAATAGAAACAAACTATTCAATTTAAGTGTTTAAACGCCACAATAAAGTAAAAATATTATTTTATATATCTTCAGTAATGAAAATTTCCCAAATAACAGCAAAAGTATTTCATTAATTTAACTTTTAAGAAGAGCGATTTTCAAAATCCAAATGCAAGCATATAAATTAAAACGATAATTAAATAGAATTATATGAGGCATTACGTGTACGGAAACATAGAAAATACATTTTTTATCCACAAAATATTCTTTAATCCAATAATTGCTTTTTAAAATTAATTCCTGCATTCAAATTCTAAAAATAAATAAATAAAAAAGTAAAAGAGATAAATAAAAAAATAAAGATTTTCGTGAACAGATAAATGAAAAATATTTTATCTTTTAATAGAATAAAAACATTTAGACAGTAAATCAATATTTATCTACCGGGCACGTCTGAACGTCATTTAAATTAACGTCATCTTTAAAATGTTCTATTTAAGTGTGTTTCTAAATACTTTGTGGCTACCCAACATTTCCTTATTAGATTTAAAGTGAAGTCGTAAAAAATATCCAACCAATTATGTTAAATACGTCAAAAAATATTTTTAGAAGAATAAAAATGAGATCTTTATTTAATCGCATCAAATTATTTTTGATATGATATTTATATTCGTATGTATTATGTTTTAGAACATACTATTAATAAATCTTTAATTTTAATCTTTATTTTGGTTATATGTATTAATAACTTATTTATTATATTATTTAGTTTAAATAGTGAGTTTTTGTTCAAAGTATGAGTTTAGCTAGAGAAAAATCCTTGTAAAAAGAAGAAGCACAAAACTTTTAACTATGGAGAAGTGAATCGAAGAAATATTTGTTGGTTTAATGGAATAATATATTTAGCTGTATTTTAAAAATTCAAATTTCTTTATTTTAGATTAGGTATTAAAGCTTACACTAGTCAATTTTTTTTTTTTTTTTTTTTTTTTTGGGGGGGGGGGTGTTAACAGAAAAAAATTAACTATTTTCAACTAATTTTATATTGCAGAATTAAAAAATAATAGTGAAAAATCTGTAACATGTACAGCTTTTTTGTTATGATTATTTAATATGTACTGGAAGCAATGTACAAAAGTCTTTAGAAGACATGCATTGTTACTATCAATATTATTAATTTAGCATGGAATACTGTTAATATGGAGATAATATACATATTGTAGACTAAGTAGAACATAAAAACATGGAAAATACACTAAATGATTGAATTGTTATTATTTGTTATTTTAAAACCAAAATACAAAAAATAGGCTTTTTTACGTCTTTTGTTAAATGTCTACCTTGTGATTTTTATATGAATAATTCATAAATACAGCAAAACTTATCGGGTACAGTTTTACAAATTCTACACTGAAAACTTGCCATTTCGAACATGAAACTTTAACTATAAAACAGCACAATCATACTTAACAAGGAATATCTGTTAACTAGAATACCAGAAAAAAAAAAACACAGATAAGGTACGAATGCAGGGTTGCCAAACAGGGATTGCCAGCAGAGAGGATGGCTAGCAGGCAGGGTTGGCATCACGAAAGATTACCATGTGTGATACAGTCGGCAGTAAAGTATCTGAGCACTAGCAATAATCCCTGTCTAAAAAAATACACTTAATACTGCTTTGTTAAATAAATCCTTGACGAGTCATGTTCTTAGTCAGTCTAAGAACATGATTCGACAAGGATGTATTTAACAAAATAGTATTAAATGTACTTTTTTGATATCGGAATTATTGGCTAGTGCTCGGATACTTTTACTGTCGACTGTATTGTAAAAGTCATAAAAAAATAGTGAAATTTGCCCTTTTCTGATACTTTAACTACAACAACAACAACAACAACAACAAAAAATGGAACAAACATGGTTGCCGGGACTCTGGGTTGCCAGCAGGAAGGGTTACCACCTGTGATACAGTGAAAATGATAAAAAATTGTGAAAATTGCCATTTTCTGATACTCTAACAGAAAAATGTGACGTGGTGGGACCTTTTTATTTGCAGATTTTCAAATAAAAATTGGAATTAATAATAAAAATAATAATTTGACCTTTGTTACCGAACCACTGTAGACCAGTGTTGTTTTTAATTTTTTAATTTAGATTGAATTCTGTTCATATTTTGCATAATAAGGTCACATTTTAACAAGGGTACTTTTCTTCTGTTAACAAAATGTAAACCAAATTAAAATACGTTATATTATTCGTCAGTACTTAAAAATCGCTAGTTGTTTGTATGTTAAATTTCAAGAATTTTGTAAATAAGAGCGTTATTGAATATTTAAAGAGCATTGCAAAAAGATTTCCTGCAATTATGCATTATAAAGTGGTACACATGTGCTAAAAATGTATACACATTAAATTAAATATGCAAGTTTTACAAACCTGCAATCGATCCGGGGCTATCCACGTAGGAGATAAAGACTTTTCTCATGAACAACCGATACGCGGGATACACTAATACTTACTAACTTACAAGCATTCTGGAACACAGTTAATTATTTTATCAAGAGAATTGGCCTTTTCTTCTCTATCAAATCATTTTCAATCTGTATTAAAAGCATTGTGACACACAACTTAGAATGAAACACCATGTTACGAAATAGTACACACACACATTCATAAGCGCACACACATATGAATGCATCCTCCTCACACGCTGGTATACGGACACACACAAGAACCCGACATACAGCCACAGACACGATGGCAGGAAAGTTGTGCATCACTCATACATTGCACACGTCTGCAAAATCGTACTTCCTTTTTTTTTTTTTTTTTTTTACAAATTTGGGTGTTTCTAATGTTTTTTGATATGTTGAATTCAGGAATGTTTGTTTTTTCTTCCTGTTCACTAAGGAAGGATGAAAATAACAGGAATTTACAACGAGACTATAACATAACCGACACCATTTATATATAAAATACATCGAAATAGGTTATTATTTTAAAATTATTTTTAAATGTCTTTGTTTCTTTACATCGAAGTTCCCTTTAGAGCTTCTTCTCTTGTGCATGGTTTGAAGGCACTCACTATGCAACATCTAACATGAATATGCTGTAATATGTCAACATTCCATCGACCCAGATATCTCCTTTCTTTTCCATCGATGTCTTGATGAAATCGCTGTCCACCATCTTCCCTCACATTCTAGGTTTTACGGGAAATAACTGAGATGGCAGATAAAAAATTAGAGGTTTAAGATCATTTCTGTCGAAAAAAATCCCATTTTCTGTCAAATTTTACGAGATGGAAATTTTTGAATATTCTTTCCTTAATCAGCATTCAAAAATACATCAGAAAATACACCACCTTGAAGAAAAACATTTCATCGCAAAACTGTGTTATGAAACACTTTCTCACTTAAAAAAAAAAAAAAAAAAAAAAAAAAAAATTGAAACCGGGTGCAAAAATATTAAGATCTGTAGGAAAAAGATTTTGATTTTGGTTTTACATTACTTTAGTTATGGGTCATTCTACAGAAATCGTAGGTTTTCAAAATTAGAATAAAAAAAAAAAAAATATTCTTCAAATTTTTTTTAAATTAATTTATTTTGCTCTTTTTATACTTATTTATATCCCCATATAGTTGGAATAGTAGTCTTTTTGATTATTTTTTAACTGTTTTTTGTAATTGAAATTTTGAACGTGAACGGAGGATACATACATGTAACGGAGAATACACCCTTATGATGTATTTCTACAATTTAAACATTTTATCAATGTGTACATATTGCTTTTGTATATTAAATTAATTACACTGATTGCTCATGTAAAATGCTTTATTATAAAACATATTAAAGAAACAGTTTCTGCAATTATCAATTTGAACACTTTTCATTTTAAGTTATATGTGCCAAATTTTCACTAAAGACATATTGTTCTCTTTTATTCATAGTAGGTTGCTTCAGGAGTTCAACAACATCATTTAAATATAATTCTGATATAACACCCTTTTGGGGGAAAATAAAAGTGTCATTAGAGCATTTCTGCATGAATTTTACAGTAAATTCATTACAAGACTCTTGTAATATAATTAAAGCTACATAAAATTTGAAGCTTTTCTTGCCAGCTAGTTTGATTATCACATAGTTAATTGGTCCTATCTTTGCACTGCTTAAGCCATTTCTCATTACTGCTTCATTAATAGCTGAAAAAAAAAAGAATAAGAACTTAAATGTTACAACCTTAATAATAAAGTAATTTGTTATTATTTTTTTTTTTAATGATATTCAGGAACTTTTTATTAAAAAAAAAAAAAAAAAAAAAAAACTATGTTGTATTAAGAACATAATTTAGACTAATTAAAAATTATATATTAGTTTTAAAATTGATTTTCTAAAAAAGCTGTATTCTCCATTACACATTGTGTATCCACCATTACATTTATATTGTAACGGAGGATACATATACGGAGGATACATATAACTGTAAAAAAAATCTAATGACTGAAACTGCTCTATATTAAATATTTTATTTTTTTGGATTCAACAAATAAGTGAAAGAGTAAATGGAGGAACATATGTTGTGACGTGTAACGGAGGTATACAAGTATCCCTCCGTTCATTGAAAAAAACAAATAAAAACATCACCAGTTTTTATTAATTATTTAAAAAAAAAAAAAAAAAACATGTTATAATATTTAAAATCTCTTAAGAGAATATTTTAAAATAATTATTTTTAAAACTAACTACCCCAAACCAGAAATATTACGTTTTTTGTAGAATGACCCTTATACAAAGTGATCTTAATTAAACTTGGCCAATTCAGAGCACTCTGAAACTAAACCGCGTATGAAACTAAACCACGTAGCTGTAACTAAACCGCGTATTGAGTCGAAATTTTACAGACAGACATGTCAAAAGATGCGCTGAAGGATTCTACAATAAATAAATAAAGAAAGAAAAATTTAAAGAAAAATAAACCGCTAGATAACGCAATGTATGTAATAAATGGGGTCTATTTTAACATATTCAAAGATTCCAACCTTTAAAACTCATTTCAGATTTTGATGCATTATGACGGTACAAAAAATTATAATGGTAGCACTTCAAGTAATGAAGAAAACAACTTTGGTTAGTATGGGCATATGGATTTAGTGTAAATTTTGGGTATAAAAAAGGGTGATCGAGCGAGTAGCATTCTTTCAGTTATGATGACTGTTAGTTTTCCAGAAAGTGTGGTAGTCTTTGAACTGCTTTACGAAAATTCGACTGATGTGAAGGACAATGGCGACAGATAACTAGCAATCAGCTGCGATCGGCTGTTGATCTGTCACTGTTCACTGATTGCACAAAAATAAATGATAGATCCTCACATTGAATGATGTGATTTAGACTGCTAAACAGTCTCTAACAAATAAAAAATAACAAACATGCCTGTAATGAATAATATAATTGTGATGAAATTGGCAGTTTGTTCGTAATCTGAAATTTTACACCCCTAGCGATTTATTTTTACTTTTTTTTTTTTTTTTTTTTACAGAATCTTTAAACGTATCCTTTGAATTGTCTATATACAAATTTTTAATTTAATCTGCATTTTTGTTACGGCTACAAGCAGCTCTGAATAGGCTAAGTTTAATTAAGAACACCCTGTATATATATATATATATATATACATACATATTGAATATACAACCAGAGTTCCCAACTTTTATAATTTATTCACGAGCTTTTTTAGCCCCGCCTTTTTCTCGCACCGGAACTTTTGTAGATTATTTCTCTTTAATATGTGACAACGATTAAATATGAAGAAAATCGTTTTTCAAAATTTCCGGTATGAAAAAGAGGCGGAGCTAAAAATGCTCGTGAATAAATTATAGAAGTTGGGGAACTTTGTATACAACTCCTAAAAATTAAAACTTAAAGCAAGGTATTTGTTGTAACTTGATAAGGATGTTATGGTAGTTACAGCGGGAGTTTCGAATTCTAGATTTCGATGAAGTTTTTGTATATGGTTAAATCTGAAGGTATTTTTAAAGAAGTTTATTAAGGAAAAGTATTTAAAGTGACATTCCACTAATGACTTATTTTAGCAGCGAGATTTTTAAGATAAGGGAGTTCAGTTTCAATGAGTTCAATTAGGAGTTGTTTACCGCAATTGAGTTCCAGGAAGTTTAGTTTCATTGAGTTTGAATAAAATTTTCTTCCTGACTGCCTGTTTTACAAATCGATAAATACTTTTTTAGGAGTAAGTTATTTCAAGTAAAGAGGTATATTAATTGTATTATTAAATTTCAACCATTTTAGTACACATACACATTTCACATATTTTTAGTATTCTCATTACAGCTCAGTATTTAGTATGTCGAGGTAGTCATTCCCCTCCCGTTATTGAAATTAGAATAAATTAGTTAAATTTTTTAAATTCTCATTCGTTTGTTATACTATTTGTATAGTTAATTTAAAGCTCCAAAAGATATAATCAAGAAGTTCAAGACAAACCAAGTTTCCAAGGGTCCTGTTTCCTGAAAATCCTGTTGATTTTCTGAAACTCTGTATTTACGTGAATTTCAAAAAATATCACGAAAAGTTCTGAAAGGTCAACGAACGTTACGTGAGTTCGAACGCGGCAACTCTCATCTATCAGATTTCAGAGTAAGTCCTTTCAGTCGTTGGTGGAACATTCTAAAAAATTGATGCCGATTGATGAACAATAAAACATTATTTATACCTAAACATCATAAAATGTAAAATGGAAGTGGTATTGATATTGTTTAATTGCGAAACTATTATTCTTAATCTTAAACTACAATTGATTCAATTATCATTTTGTTCAACATATTTTAATGAAAGGAAATATTAACTTTAAATTATGAATAAGAAAAATTGAGAAAGAAACTTCACAAATTGTATAAGATTTTTTTCTTTAAGTTTCGTTGGATAATTTAGGTTAATTAATTTAACCTTAATTACATATGCCTGTCAAGAGCAATACCTAGCATGCAGTAACATGGAAAAGAAGTTGTCTCATATACATGTTTCCTCTAAAGATACCATACAAAGTTATGTTAAACTAGACTTAATATACCGATATAAAATTCAGTAAATCTGACAATCATAGGATTAATTTCAACGCATATTATTTTTTCAAAAAGGAAAGCAAATGAAGAATTTTTTTTTAATATTTTAAGTAATTACGAATGAATAAAAATAAATGCTGTTTTAATACATAATGTTGATAATAGTATTTTTTATTATTATTATTATTATTTAATTTTAAATCTATACAAATATAAGTTGCAAATTACGTTTCTGTATCAATCAACATTACTTGTATCATGCATTTAAACGAAATTTATATATATATATATATATATTATCCATTTTGTTTCTATTTTATATTTTATAGTAAGTGTGAATGCTTTAAATATATATAGGATTATTTAAATTAAGTAAGTAAGGCATTTGAAAATAGATTGTGACAAAATAGAAAATTAAATAAATCTTTTAAAACTGTGAAAGACTAAATGTTTTATGAAATTCTAAATTTTTAGTTTCTAGGTTAACTTGTTCAAGTTACTGTCAATTTTTAAAATATAAAACAAAACAGTAATGTAAAATTTCATTAAATTGTAAATAATTTCTTTAAAAAATCTATTTGAACTGAAGTGTGACATATATTGAGCTTTATATTATTACCTAAATTTGCGTTTTCCTTTATAGCCAGTTCTTTTTTTTTTTTTTTTTTTTTTTTGTTATTTAATAAAATTTTAATTCATTTGAAAATATATATAAAAATAAAAATTTGAAAGTTCTACATAAAATTATATTTCAACAAATATCAAAAGCTACTTTTACATTAATACTATATCATATATTTTAAAAATGCCAATAAATATTTTTATTTAAAAGGAATTTGTAAATTTCAGTAGTACTTACAGTCACGAAAGTAAAATTTTTGAAGAAATACATGCATTACATAAATTGATTTAGAAATACTATATAAACGAATAAAAGGGAATTAGTTGTGTTTCTTTCTAAGAATTTTAAATAATTAAAAAAAAATGTTGCTTTAGTACGAATTATGAAAAATATTTTCAACCGTAAAATGCAATAAACTCGCAACAATTGTTTCGGGTCGAAAAAACACACGACCCTTCATCAGGCGAATAAAGTAAGCACGAGTGCTGCAGTCAATGTTGCGAGTTTATTGCATTTTATGGTGTTTATTCAAAGTCTGTAAGTAATAATTTTTACAACGCCAGTTTTGTGGTGCTTCTTTATTAAATTTTCAACCGGTTTCTGAAAATAATATACAAATACTTCAAATGAAATTATCGACAAATATGAAATATTAAATTTAAAATAATGTTCCTACTAATCAGGGTAATTTTCTTTCATCACATTTCCTATTAAAATTAAACTGAAATTTCTGAGTATTATTTTTTTCCCAATTTGAGAGCATTAATATTTGCTAAAAGCAAAAATTGAAGAAATCAGAAAAAGATATTTTACAGAATTATTGAAAATCATCATTTCACTTACGGAAAAAGCCATTGTGAGAAAACTACTAATATCCTTTTTGAAAAGTTCCAATACTTTATATTTCTATATTTGATATAAAATTGAAATTATGTTTTCAATTAACTTTAAAATCTGCATAGAAATACTTTAAACAAAACTGTTGACAATTATTAAAAGATTTGGAAAAAAGAAACCATGATTTTTCTCTAACTAGGAAACATTTCTTTCTTTCAACTTTTCCTAATAAACTTTTCCTGAAACTTTCTATTTAAAAAAATGTTTTTGCAATTTGACAATATTAATCTACATCAGCATTATTTTCTTTTATTGTCAAACTTATTGCATTGCTCTCTTGTGATTTTCGGAGTGAAACCTCGATCACGCTTCAAGGCATGATGATATTTTTAATTCTTTCGAAAATTTTTAATTTGTTAGACAGGAACATTAATACTGCCATAAATCTGTATTTTTGTTTTCTTCATGACATCAAATCAATAGAAGGGTTGTCATAGTTACCATGTTTTGTGGCTTTCAAATGAGTGTTCCTCTCTTACCAGTTACTTAGGAGTTTTGTAAAAGAAAAGTTGTCACTTGATGATTCATTTTACATTCATTTGCATTGACGCATTTATTATTAATATTAGAGCTTTTTTATGGTAGTCTTTGACATGTAGATTTTTCTGTCATGAACAGTCACTCGTATATAGAAGAGATTCAGTTGTTTTACAGAAGTTCATTTCGTGAATTTAGATATTTAAATGTGAATGAAAAATCCTTAATCAGAAAGAATTTTACTATATTGCATGTAAAAAAGGGAAATAATTAGAATAGGAATTTTTATTTGATTGAAATATACAGAGAATACTTATATAGTTTTATATCAGTCGTGAATTTAAAAAAAAAAAAAATACATAAATATAATCAAATAGTATTGAACAAAAGATTTTATTCTGTAAAAATTAACCCTTTGAAATTAGAAATATCAAATTCTATTTTTAACTTTATTATATTTTCATTTAAAAAAGCTTTTAATTAAGGGATCTCTTTTTATACTTTTCAGGAACATATGTTGTAATTACGTAATTAAAAAGACTTTCTGAAGTGCACGGTTAAAAAAGAGAAGAAGTCAGTGCAAAAAAGCCGAAAAAAATTAATTAAAAAAGAAACAATCCTCAATTATTTTTTCTTTGAAAACGAATATTCCAAACAAATGTTAATAATCACTGTATGTTATAAAGGGTTTCAATAAAGAATTTATATTCATTATGAGCATTTTTAGCTAAGGTTGAAAATATTTTAAATAACGTTAATAAATGGTACTTCTCCAAAACCTTATCTTTTCAAATCATGTATTCTTTAAAAACAAAATGCTTTAAATAATCTAAAAAAATTTATGCTTATTTCTTTATAAGACCCTTAACAAGGTGAAAATAAAGAGAACCCGTATAAACTATGCTGTGTCTGACTATACTTAACTATGTTAACTATAAGTAAATTGCCAGGAGAGTGATATTTTTGCCTAAATCTTTCTTGCACGAGGCCCTGCTATTTAGGTCTATGTTTAAAAATGTTTATCTACTATTATCATCGCGTTAATTACATACAATAACAGGTATTATTTTTTGAAAAAAAAAAATTATTATAGAAGAGTTATAGAAGAGAATGGTGTTGCATATTTCAGTTTAAAGCTTGGAAATTGTAATAAAAACAATAGGTGAATCAGATCTTTAATGCACGCTATGAATTAAATAAAAATGGGGTAATTAAATACTGTTATTCACAACACTATTAATTCCCTTTTTTTCTGATTATTATTATTATTATTACCTAGGTCAGGAGCATGACATAATAAACTTCGGACATGCTTTTAAGTGATATATATTTATAAGTTATGTGACTATAGTTTCAAAAGTTTTTATTTTAGATATTTAAGACATTTACGAGGGTAAACACTTTACATGCACAAGATTAAAAACTTGAAAGAGAAGATTTTTTTGTTTTTTCCAGCTAAAATGAAAGAATTTCTAGGTCAGGAGCACGACAGGAAAACCTTGAGATAGAGGGGTTTTATTTTATTATATATATATATATATATATACATATATATAATATTTTCTTCAGATGGTAAGTGTAATTACTTATTAATATATTATGTGCATCCGTTTTACTTATTAATCTTTCATTTAAAATCTACAATCTACAAAATACTTAGAATAAACTCTACCGATCTACTGCGCACCTATGCAAAGCTTACTAAATTCTGTAGCTTCATTTTACTTGTATCATATTTTATTACAGTTATTTTTATTAAATTAAATTTTATATAAGTAATTTTGGTGTGGGGAATGTATTATTTTGTACACACAAATTTTAATATAATTAAAGAAAAATTGGTAAAAAAAAAAAAAAAAAATGGCTATTGAGCTAAGAGAGTCGAACGGTCAATGGCTATTGTTAGTTTGCAAAAAAGTGGCAATTAAGTTATAAGGATCTACTCGCCACTGGCGACTAACTAAAAATTCCATTTTTTTTTAATCCATCCTTTTGCGCAATATGAATAGGTCAGAATTAATTACATGTTACTTTATTCAGATTGGCTTCCTGAATGCTTTGTAATACAATGACCGCTCCGATTTTTTTTCTTTAACTACTGTAGTCAAAACTGGATTTCTATAAGGCACACGCGTCTTGAGATAAGCATTCAAAATTCTCTGCCGAACAATTTAAAAACTGACCATAATCCCTTACCTTATCTAGTTATTTTGAATAAGTGCTTTAAAATAACCTAATTTTTTAAATATTGATTTTAAATGTACATGGAAAGAAATTGCTATGAGTAACAATAATTTTCAAATTTAAAACAATAAACATCGAAATCATTTTCGCTCCCCGCATCCATATTTACTTAGCTTAATGCAACTATAACTCTCTTTCAACAAACATTGAAACCTTATTTAATATACATTCATTCTCCAACAAGCACTGAAAACGGTAAAAAAAGACAAGTATTTTCATGTATTGGCCCTAGAAACGACTACAATAAATTTACTTGTGATGCTTCGCCAGGATGAGGAAAAAATCTAGCCCGAGGTAACTAGGGTTGATAATTTGAATAAAATTGTCCTCCAAGAGTTAACTCGTAATAGTAAAATTGGAGATTAAATAAAATGAACCCTACTATTTTTTAACAAGAGTAGTAGAGGTGATGAAGCTATTATTTTGGCGCAATCATATTAAAACAGCAGCATTTACTTCGAAGAGCTGTTTAAATCTCCAATTCCAAGGAACTGGGATCTTAGAAGTTTAGTAATTTAGACTTTTAGAGGTTGCAAATATTTTTCACTTGGAAACTCGTAGGATGGATGAGTTCAGAGTTGATTTCGTATCGCATGTTTCAAAGTGGATTATGGAGATTAAAGTAGGTACGGTAAGAAAATTGACAAATTACTGCGTGTTCAATTGGCTGGATTTAAGATGCTTAAGGCAGTAAATTGTAAAAAAAAAAAAATCTGTTTAAAAGTAAATTCTGTTTTCAAATATTACAGAAAATTACTTTAAAATTGCATTTCAATCTGGTAAATAACACGTTTTCTTTGTAGCCAGACAAAACCTGTAATCATTGATAAAGATTTTATCTAGTAGTTGCATATTTCTTTTTCTTTCTTTCTTTCTTTCTTTTTTTTAATACGGAGAAATTTGTATCAAAGAAAGATTGGGAAGTGCTAATTAATAACCTAAAATGTCGTTCCGTAGCTGAGAGGTAACGTCTTACCTCCTATGCAGGGGAACTTGGTTCAATACTAATTGATCAAACAGCTCAATTTTATTTACTGTGAGCGTATTTAAATTTTGTCCTACGAAATAAATTGTCCTCTACGAACATTTTCTGTACTGAACTGCTACGAGAAACGTGTGACAGCGTAATTTTTCCATAAAATACGGAATATTTTTTATTTATTTATTTATTTATTTATTGACAATTTAGCTGCCAGAAATTGTTTGTAATTTTTTTTTTTTTTCAGTTTAATGAACATGCGTTTTTCAAGTAGAGAAGAAAGAACAAGACGATGTTTTGGAAAGATATTAAATTTAAGGTGATTTTAATGTTGTTTTGTGAAGTATACGTTGATATTAGTGGGGAAAATGAATAAAAAAAAATTAAATTGGTTATCCAGTATTTAAGTGTAAGTTTCCTTGGAAGATGGCCGTTGTTAATATTTGAACCAATTAATCATTTGAAGCGACATTTAAGGTCATATTTCCTTGATTATAATAATCTGGCCGAAAAGATTCACTAAGAAAATTATTTAATTTAAGTTAGACGTTAGTATAATTTCACTTTCTATTTCAAGTGAAAATCAGTATCTCTCCTTTTTAAGTGAAGATAAACATTTTAATTTTATTTCAGTTTCTTGTGTTCTACCTTTAATTTTGAGAGGAAATAAAAATTTAACTGAAGAAATGCAAGTAAGTGGAACCTTCCATGGTATTAATTTTTTAAGATTTCGTTTGATTTATGTATCTTTATGAAGCACAACATAGTTATCTCATTACAGTTAACCACTAAGTAATACTAATGCTAGAGGTTCTTTCTAATACATATTAAAAAAAAAAGAATTTTGTGAGACTGAGGACTGACATCACGTATTTTTTGAAAGTGGTGCCCGACATTATACACATCAGCAGCCATATTAACCTAGCGCTTCAAAACAATCATCTTATTTTTATAATATGCGTAAATGGTGTCTTACGATTTTGGTAATGAATGAATCTTAAACACGATGCATTCGTTTCATATTCAAATAATATATCAACATAAAAAATCTTTCGAAATCATGCATTTTGAAAATATTATTTTCTCATACTTAAAATTCTAATTAAAACTTCCTAATTATAATAGTAAATAGAGTTTAAAAGCCTACTTGAAAATTTCTGCAAACTTTTTCGGTACGGGCCCGTGCCGTCTTCAGGCATTATTCAATGTGTCTGTTGCCTCTCCTGTTCAGTACTTCAATCACTCCTTCTTTTTCTTCTTGATTAGATGCTTCCACTTGTCGATGTTCTGTTCACGGTTCGTTCTGGTTGCAACTTCGCACGTTCCTTATAATTTTTATTGCTTCGCGATTAACGGCGTAACGGTCATTTTCATAGTTTGCAAGTTTTTTAATTTGTCAAAATGTATTTTTATGTTACCATTAAAAAAATTTTTGGTTAGCGCGGTAGTGGTTTTATTAAATTTTACATCGGTTTTGTGTTCTTTAATTCTGATTTTGATTTTGATTTTTGCCCTGCATTTGCAACCAAAACGAACAGTCAACAGACATCGAAAAGTGGAGACATCTAATCAAGAAGAAAAAGAAGGAGTGACTGAAGTGCTGAACAAAAGAGGCAGCAGACACCTGGAATAATGTCTGAAGATAGGACGGGCCCGTACCAAAAAATTTGCGTAAATTTCCGAGTAGGACTTTAATTTCAATTTACTATTATTACTGTCTTAGTTTCATATAAAAACATAAGTTTTTCAGTGTTCAATAATCAGTGTCGCCGAATTGTAGAGAATTTTATATTCAATATCCATCACTAATTTTTAAATGTAGTTTTTGTCTAATGCATGGACTACCATATATATATCAAACATCATTCTTTAAATTTAGTGGTCATAATTAAATAAAAATGTCTCTGCAAGTTGGAAACATTGAAAATAATTTTGTCTAGTAAAATATGTAACATTATATATGGATTCTAAAACAATATTGTAAAATGTTATTTACTAAACTTTTCAGAAATTCGATTAATAAAGCACTGCTAAGTAAGCATGAATATTACGTGGAGGCATTTTTAAGAAGCTGCTTCTAAAAATCAAAGCTGTTTTTACAAAGAAGTTTTCAGTATTCCGGAAAAAAATATTTAATATGTATAAAATGTACTTTCTTGATTGTTTCTAATATTTTTTAGTTCATTTTAAATACTGTTTTTATTCCTTACTAAAATATTCAAACATTTTTCTACGCTTAGTTATAGATGGAAAAAAAAAGTTTTTATACATTTACTAATAAGAATAAAACTTGGAATCATTCAGGTTAATTATAATGTGGCCATCACAGAAATAAGTGCACTAAATAGAACAATTCTGTACTGATAAGTATAAGGGATTTAAGTCCAAAAATGTCGATTGTGAGTTAAGTACATAGTCAGATTCAGAAAAAAATTCTCTATCGATTGGTATAAATGATTTAAATTCATGTCATTTAGTCTTTGAAAAAATCCATTGGTAAAAAAAATTCAAGTCAGAAATTTAGCATTAATCTTTGGTATAAAATATTTAATTCAATTTTTTCCTTTTATTAAATGAAGTTTGACAATCACTGAATGGTGTAAAGGTTATAAATCAACATAATCCCTCTTTCCTAATCGAGTCTTCTGATTAGTTTTTAGTTAGTTTAACTTTATTTTTCGTCTCCGGAAAAATCAAGACTATGGACTTAAATCCTTTATACTTATCAGTACAGAATTAATAGTCATTAAAATTTCATGAAAACAAAAATTAACAGAATTCATACAGCAAGGTTTCAAAGTGAAAAGAGCACTTTTGCAAGGAATTTTATTTAAAAGTCTTGTACAATAAAGTACATCATAATTTTATTTCAATATTGAAAATATATTGCATGCATATATAAAGTTAAATTTAAATAAATGTACAAAAATATATGAAGACATCATGATGAAACATTAAAAATTTTTTTTAGAATAAAACACACTCTACTACATGAAATAAAAAGTAAAAATAAAATAATCTAACTCGTAAAATAATCCATTCTTCTCTCTCTCTGCTTCGCGATACATTTCATTTCTCTGATAATCTGAAAGGTATTGATTTTGCTTTATGCATATTCATTTGTCATTGCATCATCTGAAAACACAGATAAATTCACAGGCAATAATACGTTTCAGATTTAAAAAAAAAGAAATGATAACCGTAATATGTCATGCAACGATTTCATTTTGACAAAAAGAAATAATTCTGTCTTTCATCGCATATATTTTATTTTAATATCATTCTTTCAATATTCATCATTGGCATTTGTAAACAATTATTTTAACTTTATTACATTTGATGTATTTAAGCATTTTACTGTATGATATATTTTGAATCTAAGGACTTGAAACATTTGTATAATAACGAGTGTCACTATATTATGGTAAATGTAACTCATGAATGGTGCGAAAGGATATGTATATGAAAATAGGAAGTTAGTGGTAACAGAAATATTATTGATAAAAGGATGTAATGTATAGTGACTCTTCCATTTTCGTCACTGACATTTGGTAACAATTATTTTTGCATTCTGGAATTGAATATATTTAGGATTATTAACATATAATATTTTGAAAGATGCCTTTTTATAATTAGTTTTTATTTTTAATAATAATACGACGGTGAACAAATATTGTATGTATAAATAATATATAAATCATTCATTTATGGTGCAAAAGAAGTACATAAGAAATGAACTCTCGTAGAAATAGTGTTTATAAAATTAAATAACCTAAAAACGCGTATGAATACTTATCATTGACATTTGACTACAATTGTTTTAACATTATTGCATTTAGTATATTTATCCTTTTTAAAGTGTATTGTTTTTATTTGTGTTATTTTAAGGCAAATAACTTCAAAAATTTTCATAATATCAAGCGTTAATAAGGTGCTTATTGTTATAGTGTATAGTAGAGGTCTGCACGGGCCGGGTTCGGGCCGAATTTATCAATCTGTTCTCGGGCCGGACCGGGCCCGGGCTTAATTTTTTTTTTTTTTTTGCAAGCTCGGGCTGGGCTGGGCTCGGACCCAATTTTTTTTGCGTATATTCGAGCCGGGCCGGGCCTGAATGAAATATTTTCCGGGCCGTGTCGGCCCGAATCTTTTTCTGGTTTCATCGTTAATCAACGAAAAAGGAAAATGATTAAATATTTCTTTAGTCATTTATTTCACATAATTTTACAGGCTGGTATATCACATAAAATTTTATTTTGTTAAAAAATGTCTGTAACTTCAATTTAATTGCTTATTTGTCTGTCTGTTTGTGATCTGATTTTCCGCAAATATTTTTAGCATGTTTCGAAATTAATATATTTTATTTCAAGTAATAATAAGTGGTTGCCGATTCAGAGAGTATGCATGTCTCTACTAGTTTGCGCACATGTTCAAACAAAAGAAATTAGATACGTTATTGTTTATAAGGCTTTGTGCAATATGGTCTGTAGAGTTTAGGTGGTATGAAGGTTATAAAAATCTCACCGCTGTAACTTTTTCTCTAATCCTTTTTTTTTTTTTCCAATCCATTGAATGAAAATAGCATCATTTTTAGCATGTACAAAAGCATCTTTTTTATAGAATATGGTTGGATTACCATTAAAATTTTGTTTACCGGATCCCATGAAAGATTCGTATACATTACGGTACATAAGAGGAAATGGTTGAATGTGCATTTTTAGTAGTAATAACCAATTTAAATACCGTCCTATATTGTTTGATGAATGCTAATATATTCGATCTGACTTTCTGTTTGTCTTTGTGCTTTGTCTATAATAATGAATTTCTGTTTATATATAATTATCTTGTAAAAGTTCAGCAGTTTTGTTAAAGAAGATTCTATTGCTTCACTATATAAAACCTCTGCAAAGCACATACTAAAAATCAGGCCGGGCCGGGCCGTACACTGACAAAAAATAAACGGGCCGAGCCGGGCCCGGGCTGAAATTTTGAATTTCATATCGGGCCGGGCCGGGTAAGCAAAGCTTTCGTACGGGACGGGACGGGCCTCAAAATTCCGGCCCGTACAGACCTTTAGTGTATAGTGACAAAGGTTATACATATCAAAATTAGTAGCACTAATAGAAACGATGGTAATATGATTGTATACATTTTTATATTTAAATAATGAGTAATTTATATAATTGCTAATACTACGCTGAAAAAAAATCGAGCCCTAATATCCTTTTTGCTGATTTTTTTATGGAAAATGACCTCCTGAATCCGAATATGATCCCCCATTTTGTTTCATCACTCACCGTTTTCTTCGTACTCACCTCTTTCCCTAATTTTTATCACTCTTCGGTAAATTTATGGTCAAGAATTTGATTTGGAGAATGGAAAATAATTATTTTAACTCTTAAAAGTAAAAGAATATATAATGTATAATAAGTTATAATAATTAATAATTGATTAATAAAACATAAATGTAACTTATAATTTCAGTAGCAAATCCCCCTAAATCTTACCCTTGCTGCAAATGTTCATGTTATAGAATATTTTATCTCTTTAGGTCTTCAGAAGATATTTAACAGTTGAAATATTTCTTATCTCTACTAGAAATCAAATTTATAGTCATAAAATTACCGAAAAGTAGTAAAAATAGGAGGGTGTCCCCCAAAACGGCGGGTGATAGGGCAAAATGGCCGTCATATTCGGATTTAGGAGGCCATTTTACATAAGAATTTGCAAAAAGGGTGTTGGGGGCAATCATGCCGAGCACTATAATCATTTTATGGGTTCTTGGTATTTTATATATTAATTTTCTTTGACACAAGTCTTTGATTTAATACTAAAATGGCTATTTTGTATGCTTGAAATAAATATATGTGATAATATTAATAACTAGTATTTTGAGAAAAATAATAAAAATAATCTATAGTGGCACTCACGCGATTTTCTCTTACACTGAAATTTAATACTATAGATACAGATTAGAAATTAAGGGGTACGATAATACTGTTATATAAACATCTTAAGGGGTACTGTTATATAAACCTGCATCAAAAATAATTCAAATTAAGCTTCGCAACAGCTTTATTTGACAAATATATCTGTGTAAGCGGGCTACAATCGCATTAACCCCCTCCCATTTGACTATTGTATCTACATTTATATAGAATTCAAATCCCTTATTAAATTTAAAATTTCATTTAAAATTATTCAGACAACTTTTACACGCACCATTCCTTGAAACTTGTTAATCTTGATCAAACTTTTCAAGTAACACTTCAAAACTCAACATTTGAATTGCCTTAAATTATTTGTTTTAAGTTACTCGGACAAGAGACAGAGACAAAGATCAAACACTAAAAACTTAACTTCATTATTCAAGAAAACTCAAAACGTGTGGATATACAAAAACAACCGATGAACATTCAGTTTAAAAAACTTTATTTACCATATGGGTATGAAGAATTAATTTCAATTCCTGAGCAGTTTTCCTGGACATGGTAAAATATTATAGGAAAGCTCTTCCCCTAATTACATTTAATAAAAAATTATATTTTTACTTAATTATTGGCAGCCCTGCATATCTTCTAAAAATTATGTAGACACTACATGGTGCACATAAATATAATCCTATATTAAAAACAGACTGCACAAATTAAAATGCACTTTCATCGATTTTTAAATATTGGCCTATTATATTCCAGTTTTTTTTTTTTTGTGTGTGTGTGTTGCCCTGTAAACAAACGGTAAATGATTTTCATACTATATTCTACAGGGAACCTTCTTTTACGCATATAAATATATATATTTATTTAATTTTGTTTAATGTAGCCTATAAATGTTAAACTCTATTTACCTGCAATTTCCCCGTAGACTTAATGCATTTGAATTATCTTGGCATACGCTGTAAACGAGCCATTTGCTTGATCTCAACGAAAAGCTTAGTGTAGCGTTCCTGTATGATAAAGATTTAGATTAACGACTTTGAATTTCCTACTTCCATTTCTTCTTAAGATATGTTGATAACAGACACACAGACACACACACAGATCAACCGGTAAAAACACGTTTTACGGATTCAGGAGACTTTAAAACGTGTAATTATCTCTACTTATCTGCAGTATGGGTAAGAGAAAGTAAAAAAAGTCTGGTGTGAAACAACCACACGACTTCCATTACACCCACATTACACGTATTACATGCATTTATTAGAGCTATTATATGCATTTTTTGAAATTTTCCAGTAAGAGGAACTTGATACAACTATAAAGACATATAAAACAGAGTTTACATAACAAGTTAAAAAAGAAGAAAAATAATAAATAAAAATAAATAGAACTATTTTTTTAAACACCAATTTCCGAGACCTAAAGTTGAACTACCTAATCAGGATGACCGTTAATATTCCTGTATTAATCACGTAATGTATGATAAAGGGTATCTAAATGTATTAATGAAACAATTTTCAAGAAAATCGTTAGAGCCGTTTTTGAGATACCAGCTTTTACCGAAACTTGGTGTACTCGATTAGTGACCGGAAAACAATAATTTCATACAAAAGTATATTTAAAAGGTAGTTAATATGGCGAGTTTGAAAAAAACCTATATAGCCGTTTTTAAAGGAAAGCACTTGCGAGACCTGAAATTGAGCTCTTTATACAGTACGCCTGTCAATTTTCCTGATTTAACCAACTATATCATTCGAAAGGGCATCTAATATAGTGTTTATGTAGCAACTTTGAAGAAAATCGTTAGAGCCGTTTATGAGATACTGACTTGTGGTCCCATTTCCGGTTTCCGATGACCCACTTCCGGTTTTCCAATTTTCACCAAAATTTGGGAAATTCATCTGTACACCAGACCTGTATAAATTGTGAAGTTTCGTAGTTTTATCTTTATTAGTTTCGGAGATATGATAGCCAGATGATTCCATACATACACACATACATATATACATACATACGCACACACTGAAAAATTGCTAAAAACTCCTTTTTTGGACTCGGGAGGCCTTAAAACGTGTAAATCAGGTGAAAACTCGACATCGAATTTTTAGACCGATTAAAATACTTCCATTACTCAACGGTAGTAGGGTAATGGAAGTAATAATAACCAAATATTTCACAAGGAAATCAATTTTATTTTTTTCGCACAATATTTTTTCCGGGTCAAAATTGTTTAATAACTACTTTTTGTCAAACTTCAAACACACAAAGCTACGGTACAAATTTCAAATTATTTTGACAGTAAACGTTACACCAATGACAACCACAGGCAATTTCTTGAATTATATAGTTGATATGTATGTTGACAGACAAAAGCAGGTCACACACGCCATTTGGACGTGTAGAGTGTTGCTAGGCCGAGGCCGAGGCCTACCAGAGTATTATTTATTTAAAACAAAACATAAAAAAAAGGTTTTAAATTACAGAGGGCCGCCTAAATGGAAACTCGAAGATGACAGTGGACGGATACATGGGCGGCATGATAGTTTGTTGCATTCTGGATATTTGTCTTCAGTGCTGCCGGCCTATGTCCTTACGCGAAACAGGACAGTCTTTGTCAGAGTGGAGTGTGCTTGTTTGGTATGGAAATGTCCAATTTTTATTTTGAAAATGCTTTTGTGCGCCAGAGGAACTACTCTCGCAAAAGGAGAGCATATAGGATTTGAAGATCATCTCATATAGTTTTGGATGAGAAGCCACATATTGTAAGACACAGAGTTCGATTTTGACAGAAAGTTAATTCTTTTATGAGCTGGAGAAAACTCTCCTGCGCCAAAATGAATCGTTTCTCCAGTGTATTCTTTAAACCCACTTTCCTTTCCCTTTTCTGGGGGAAATACTTTTATAGCGCATTGACTCCTTCCGTGTGCTAAGGTACATGGTTAACTGTTTTCTTTGAATCCACGAAAGAACGTGGATTATAAGGTATATTCAAACAGATTTTTACGTTTTTTAGATTTTTTATTATGTTTAATTTTATATTATGACGTCGCTATTTTCTATTATGATTTTATATCATTCGCTTATAAAATGTATTAAGAAGAACATTGTATATTTTCTCTTTTTCACTGTATTCCATAATCATTAGCAGAATATATTTTATTCAATAAAATTTGATCTTCTCATTCTTTTTTTTTCAGTTACTAATAGTTCAAACATTTTGGGAAAGTTTGAACTTCTACCATGACTGCCAATGATCTACTTTGTATTCTTCATGCATAAGAGAATTTCGACCTCTACGAAATTATGTAAACTATGGGAATACGGTAATAGAAATTGGATTGTTATTTCCATGTGCTAACTGTAGACGTTGAAGCCGTTCTTCTTGATTTAACCCAACTTTAAAATCATAGAAAATGATAACGCGTAAATACTCTCTCACCAGCTTATTTTCCTTTCTTTCAAAATTTACTCTACAATAGTTATATTACAAGTGTTGCCACAAATTATAGTCTGTAACCATAAAAGGGTTCAAGTTTACCTATTTAACCAATTATTATCTACTTGTACATCAACAATCTCAGAGTTATCCTCTTATATAAAGATATATATATACATAAGAATTTAGAAAATGATAGAATTAAAATAAATAGAGAAAACAAGAAAGTTTATTATATATATATATATATATATAAAGGAAAAAGATTACAATTACTTTAACATATAAAATAATACATATCAACATTTATTTCGAAAGCCATTTTACCACACTGATATTCTGAAAGATAGCGATTAGACTTTAAGCATAATAATTTGACCTTTTACCATCTGAAAACACATTTGTGTTTGTGACCAATTTTGCCTTATTTTATATAAAAAAAGAAATAACAATTGTAATGTACTTTGTAGCAATTTCTTAGCTACAAAATGGAAATGTTTTACATTTTAAATGGTATTTCTTTTATTTCAATAATATTATTTAATATTCTGCATTAATTTAGATAAAATTTATTTCGGTATCTGTTTAAAAAAATCATATTTTACTATTTTATTAACATTAAAGAAGAATCGCGTTTAAAGGGCTTTAATGGTATTTAATGTAATGCAAGTATGTAAAAAAAAGAAAAATCAGTTAAAACGGTATGAAGTAAGATAGGAAGGAATCTTTCACAATTTTTAAAAAGTGCTAATTTTCCATGTTTTCTTTTCTATATACAATGATACAATTAAATAAGGATTTACGTACAACAAGGCTTAACGTTCTCTTCAACCATTATTTTACCCTCTGTTGACTCGTTAGATCCTTTAAATGACCTCAGGAGACAATAATACTGGCAAAGAGAGTAAATGAACTAAGAAAACACATTAACTTTTCGATGTTTTCTTATCTATTTAGTATATTTTAGGTTTTGGTATAAAAATGTGAAACGCTTACTCCAATTGCATAACGTTTAAAAATTATCTAATGTGACATTGAAATTACTATGTGACAATTAAACATACAATGTGTAATTTTTATGTGTATTTCTATAAACAACAGAGTAGATAACATTTTAGTTATGGAAAGGTAAAATCCGAATACATTTGTAATTTTTATTTAGAAAGAGATTATTGTCAAAAAAATATTATGGAGCATTTTGAATATATTTTTATTGATACAATTTTAAATAAATTAAGAACGATGCAATTCAAAAACTTTATCTCAGAAATAGATTAATTATGCATATATTTCACGTATTTGCCTTAAAAAGTGTCTTAAATTTAAGGAAAATTACGCACATACATCATACGCACATACACATACGCACATACATCTAAATTGCACTTCTTCATAAGTTTTCTAACTCATTTTAGAAAAACGGAAAATTGATCACGAGCCAGAATAAATAAAATTATGTTTGCTCTGAAATACAGTTCCCGCCGCTTATTAAAATCACATTCGTTCTGAGCCAAAATGATCTTATAAAGCGGCTGATTTTTATATCCATTGAACGTTCCTATCCTGCTCTTTAGGAAAAGGTATTGCTTCCCTGGATTTGGAAAGAAACTTCAAAAGGTATCGAATAATGGAATTAGTAAACAATATTAATTAATTTTTGATAGATAATTAATTTTTTCTTCCATATAAATAAGTTAAACGCTTTCCAAGTTCCCATATACTTTCGTTTGAGGAAAAGGACCATTACTTTACCAAAAGTTCACGTTGTTTTTATAAATTTAAAATCTTTTCGTTTAAATCTCATGAATTATAGTAATTTTTAAATAAGAACTAGAAATTGCCTTTTAATAATTAAAAAGATTGGTTGGAGGATTGGTTGGAGGATTAAGGCCGATTGACTCCTTATGTGTCCTAGGCCTATAGGGGGAATGCCCTCCGTGGGGGTCTTTCTAAGGGGTCCCAGCCCGTATTTACGCGAGTTTCGGAGGAAACCACGGAAAACTCCGAACGGCTAGGTCGATGAGCGCGACCTGGGATCGAACCCGGCACCTCCCATCTACCAGCTTTGAGCGCAGAACCGCTCGGCCGCTGGTGGGCCATAATTAAAAAGAAAAATGTATCATTTCAAATCATATTTTTAACTTATTACTGTGCTCTCAAGAATACGTTCCTTGAAATTGTTACCGAGATATGTGATGGGGCGTGTTTAATTTGTAACTGTGCTGCAAGTGTAAAATATTCGACAATCCGCGATAATGGAAGGATTCTTTCGCTTTAATTTCTTTTCTTATATAAAAAAAAATAAATACAATGTAAATAAAAAAAATAAATAATAAAATAGAGTTCATAAAGGATATTTTTGAGTTTATTAACCGGCGATGCTGATTTTATTAAGCGGCGGCTTTAAAAGTAATTTGTATTGATTTGATATTTCGGTCCTGGCAATTTGATCAGATTAAGCGGCTGATTTTATTAACCAGTGAATTTATTAAGCGGCGGTTACTGTACCTTGAGTCATTTAATAATAATCTTTATTTAAGATACTCATACAGCAAATATGCTCCCCAGGAAACCTTGATAATGTAAAAGAAAAGTTCTAGATTAAAAGACTATATATATACATGTCTACATTATCCGTTGATTCAACAACAGAGAAAGTTTTCATTTTAATATAACACTTTCAATATAACGTTTTACAATTTTAGTACACTTTTTTAGTATAACGCACATTTTAGGTAGCCAACAAGGCTAAAATCATGTCTATTAAAAAAGAAAAAATATAATTTTTTTAATAAGTAAATATTACGTGCAAAAAAAAAAAAAAAAAAAAAAAAAAAAAAAAGACATTACTCAATTATAATTCATGTGATGTTTGTCTTTACTGAATAGGACTTGACACAAAATCGTCTTACGATATTTAGGATTTCTGATAAATTGCAGTATCTTAATGCCTTGATTAAAACTAAATGGTGTGCAAAAATGATTAATAAATGTGAATTATATTTATTATATTAACATCATTCAGTAATTTTGCAACAGACAAACAAATTTTCAGAAACTTTAGATTTAAGAGAAGTTGCTTCATTTAAGATATACTTAACAAAATCTCAACCATTATTCAAATTTTTGTTTATTTATTTATTTTATTCTCGTATTTATTTAATTATTTTTTATTTATTGTCATCTCTATTTTACGGTTTTTTGAATAAATAATAAGAAAGTTTTCTATTTGTTTTTATAATTTGCAATACTGTGTAATTGTTTCCATGTTTAAAAATTTATTAATTAAAAAAATAATTTAACTTAAGAGAATCACATTAAAAAGATTTATATTTTCTCTTTATCACTACAAACCAATGAATTTTTTTAATAGTGAAAAAATATTTTTATGAAATTTGGAATGTTAAACACGAAAATGACACGAAAAATATTTCATCAGTGAAAAACTTGCATAAATAAATTATATACTTTGTAAGATACACACACATATATACATAAGGTCTTAGTTATACTATTAATTTTTTATACAAATTTATGGGTGTCCTCATTACAACATCTACATGAAATAATCATGAAAGCATATAGATTTTTCCCCAGTTTTTAATTATTTAACTACAAATTTTATGTTTAGTATTTGAAGATTTTTTAAAAAGGATAAATTGACTTTTTTTTTTGTTGTTCTTTTAAAAGAAAATATTGCAATGATAAAAATATTGTACTGACAAAATATATTATTGATTAGATATTATACTAGTATTTAACATAATGAAAAGTGTTGTAAAAAAACAACAGAAAAGAAAAAAAAAAAAAAAAATTCATTTGAATAGATAAAAATTTCCTATTTTTCCTGCTGTTGCTGAGATGATAGAACAAATTTAATTTGCTTAAAAAAAAGAAAGCTTTATTATATTTAACTAATAAATATATATATATTTATATGAAAAGAGTATTATGGAATGAAACAAAATTATACTTCAATTTAAAATTATTAAAAAATATATTCAAAAGTGTAATAAAAATCATTATGTAAAATATTTAAAGAACACATAACTGTTATATCTTTATTCTACTCTATAAATATTTATAAAGAAAAGTGTACAAAGGGTATTGAAATTATGAAGATATAATTTATATGTATGAATTTATGATAATACGTATTTATACACACTTCTGTTATTGCTTTCAATGTAAATCATAAATATTTAAGAAAGGGACATAAACATTTTTAGAAAAATAAATTTGAAAGAAAAAATATTCAGTGCAACTTTAAATAATTTAAAACTTGAAATATTCATTTTTCTTATCTTAAACAAAATTCAACAAAGGAAAACCTTTTTCAAAAGGCTACTTTAATTTAAAAATAACGTTGAAAAGATTTGAATATTTTCTTCTACGAAAGTAAATTTGATTATAAAACAAACCAAAATATTTTTAGTAATATGCATGTATTATAATTCGCCCTTTTTCTCATTCAAAATGTGAAATGTTTATTTTTAACAATCAATGCATAACGAAAAAGGAATTTAAAGCCCTTATAGTTAAATTGTGTTAATGTTATTTTAAATGTATATTTTAATGCCAAAATGATAAGCATTGCCTTTTTCCCCAGAAAGAAATATTTTTCTTTCTTAATTAAAAAGTATTTTAGGAATAAACTTTAAAAGTTCTAATCAAGCAGAACAATTTTATTTATGCATTATTTTTAAATTTAAACATTTAAGTAATTAGAACAATAAGTTCATTAATTAAGTTATTTATTTTTAACAATAAGTGAACCATATAATACTTAAATTAAAACTTTCAGTTAAATAGTTATTTTTTTTTTCCCTTTTTCAAATAAAAATTATTATTAAAGTGATGAACGTTTTTTTTAAAGTAAAAAAACATTTTTCATCCTTAATTGTAAAGCGTAATTTTAATAAAGGCAGCTTTCTGGAGTGCAATTTAAGAAAAAAAAAGTGTTAGTTGATTTGAAAAACCTACAAAATGTTTAAACAAGACTGAACTGAATAGATTAGATAAATCTATCTCAAAAATACTTTTGTAAATGTTTCTTTTATAATATTTAAGTATTTGTGATTTTTACACAATTGGAAATATATCATTCAAAATAATATGGAATAAATACTTTTTTTAATTAATATCATAATAATCTAATTTACACAGAAAAATGTAAGAAAATGCAGAAAAAAAATAATATACATAGAAGGGTCGTTGTGTATATTTTACGACCGACTGACTATGCTAGAGTGCTAGATCTATGTGAATTGCTCTCTGTCGGACCTTTCTAAAGTGTCGTTGATTGCATTTATACGAATTCCGAAGAAAGACACAAAAATTTCGAAATAATAGGCCTGTGAGCGCTATCTTGGTTCGAAATGTGCACTCCCCGTCTACTATCTTCAAAATTGGTAGACTGTAATATAAAAGTGAGAAATTTCATTCGAAAAATAATTCATGAAATGCTTTACCATAATATAAATAATATAAATGATCTGTATAGATGATTAAATAAAATTTTAAAATTGAAAAAAAAAAAAAAAAATCACCCCAAGAGAAAAAACCAATTTTTGACATTTTTGTAAATAAATTATATTACTATTTGAACAAAATATTATAAAACTTTAAAAGTAAAACAAAAGTAAAATATACTGTAAAAAATGTGAAGAAAAAATAAAATAGGATAAATATTACAAAACATTAAGTATTGAATTGAAAAAAGTTAAATAAAAAAGTATATATCTTTTAAAGCATTTTGGAATAGTCGAGTAACTATATTCAATATAAATTTTTCTCAATGCTAATAATAATTGTTTAATACAGTGTTAATAATGTGTTAAGAATAACAAATTTAAAAGAAAAAAGTTATTAAATATAATTAAAAAGTAATAATAAATTTGAAATGTTTGTTTCTTTAGTAAAATTTACGTATATTGAATTAAAACAAAATATATCGTTATGAAAAGCTTACTTTAATTTAAAAATATTTTCTTCTTTTTTCTTATCTTTTTTCGCTTTATATTTTCTTCTGCAAAAGTAAATTTAATTATAATACAACAGAAATACTTCCAGTAATATACGTGTATTTTAGTACAATCAGTTTTTTTCATTCATAAAATGAATGGTCTATTTTTCGCAATCTGAATCTTGTAAAATAGGAATTTAATGTCATTATAAGCAGAAAAAAATATGTGATTTGAAACAACATTTTGTTAAATTAACTAGTTTTTTTTTTTTTTTTTTTTTTTTTTAATACTTTTAATAAAAATGATTCAACGAATATTTATTTAAATAAAAAAAATTATTTTGTTGATTTAGGCAAACAGCTTTAGTGATTAAACACATCGTTCTCTCTTTGTCAGTTTTCAGATAGATCTATGGCGTAGATTATCGAAGTATCCAGTGACAACTAATATTATTTTGTTTAATTAAAACAAGTTAATTTAGTTTTCGAACAAAATTATTATTTAAGTCGCAAAATAATTGCAAAAAATAATCAACATTTTCTTTTTTCAACAAAACATTTTTACTTTCTTATATATTCAATAGAAGAAAATATTGGATTTGTAAAAAAGTTTGACTTTGGTTTTCGATGGATTTAGACATTTCCATTTGAGATTTGACCACTTTTAGAAAATATCTGTCTGCCCGTCCGTCTGTCTGCGTCTGTTTGACAATTTTGTGGAAACTGTGTCTCAGGAACTGCTGCATATAACTTCATTTAAAATTATGCGCAGTTGCACCTTGACATAAATTAGTACCTATCAACTTTTACTGCAAACCACTTAACTGGTGGCGCTGGTATACTGTAATTTCAAACTGCTTAAGGGAAGACTATATCTTAGATTCTCTTGTGCAAAATAGAATAAAACTTCATCTGTGATAAATGCAGCTTTTTATAGCTCTAATAGGGGAGTATGAAGTTTTCATGTAAAGTATTTAAATAATTTAAAAGTCGAAGTAATTAAGTAATAATTTCATAAATAAAATGTTTTTTTTTTAGCAATAAATGCGCTTCAGAATACTAACATTTAAATCTTTTTAGTCAAATAGTTCTTTATATCGTTTAAATAACTTTTGTATTAATTTTATAGTGATAAGCTTAAGAAAAAAAAAAAAGTTTTTCTTCTTTAATTAAAAAGAAAAATTATAATAAATGCCTTTTTAATTTCTTCTGTTATTTATATATAAGGAAGTATTGAATTCGTAAAAAAGTTCAAACTCCGAGATATTCTAATCATGATTCGACTAATTTTGGAAAATGTCTGTCAGTCTGTCTGTGTGTGTACATCAAAAATTCTGTGGACGCTGTATCTCACAAACCAATGAACGAAATGGAACCAACCTTGGTGTTTAGTTGGATCATGATTTACTCGTGCTAATTAGATTATCGGGGATCACTTGTTCAACAGTTGGCCCTGCTATCCTGATTTTTCTTAATTTTTAATAAGGCACTATAAGACAAAATTGCAACTTTAAATATTTAAATTTTGAAACGATCTTTTTTTTTTTTTTTTTTTTTTTTTAATCTTAAAGAACATAGAACAATGAAAAATATTTTCAAAGAGTTACTTTCAATTAAAAATAATGTTAAAATACTTTAAATATTTTCTTCCACGACGGTAAATTTTTGTTATAACACAAACCGGAATACTTTCAGTTATGAGGTAGGTGTTCCTGTGATTGACATGCTCCAGTAATTGACATCTATTCCGAAATAATTAATAAATAAGAAAAATAATAAAATCATATATTTTACATATAAGAATTTTAACATTTTGTGTCAAACTCTGGAGCATAGGGTGCTAATCACTAGTAAAATGAATAACTAGCAGTGTCAAACACTGGAACATAGGGTGCCAATTACTGATAAAATGAAAACCTGGCAGTGTCAATTACTGGAACATTGAGTGGATGTCAAATAAAAATTCATAAAATAATAATAATAATAATAATAATTGTTATCAAATGTATATATTTTAACATATATGTGGTTCTGAATGTTTTCATACCATATGCACTAACTTAAGATTTCTAAAAATAATTTCTGATGACTGGAACATTAAAAACATCAGAGATTGCTCTAAAAGTGTCAATCACTGGTGCACTTACTCTACGTATGGTTTTTTTTTTTTTTTTTTTTTTTTTTAATTCAAACTTTTTTTTTTTTTGTTTTTGTTTCATTGGTAATGAGAATGGTTTATTTGAAACAATTCATGTATTAGATAAAAGAAGTTACAGAATTTTCAATTAAATATGTGTAATGTTATTCACATTTAAAAAATATTATTGTTATAATGATAAGTGTTTTTCAATCGAAAAAATATCCATGTCTTTATTTTAAAAAGACAACTTAGAAAAAAAGAGCTTTCTGAAGTTCTTTTCTAAGTTTTTTTTTTTTTTTTTTTTTTTTTTTTTTAATTATGAATCATTTAAATAGAGACTTAAGTAATTTAAAGAGATTTAGATAGAGGAGAAAAACTTTTTAAAATGTTTCGCTTATTATACTTAATTGTATATGACTTTTACACAAGTGAAAATCAATCTTTCAGTCTATTAAAAATTATTTTTCATAGTAATTTAATTATAAGTTAACTTTTAAAGAAATATTTACAACTTTGTAGAAATATAATAATATATAATTAAAAAATTTCATCTGAAAAGGAAATTTATAAATTGCTTCGCCTTTGCAGCATATATAAATGCAAATACGTTAAATATTTATAATGAATTTTTATTTTATTAATATATATATATATATTTAGCATTCTCTAAAATTCAAAAGATTGTGTATACAGAATAGAATTTTACAGCATAAGTGAATTTATATTGAAATGTTAAGAATAAATGTTTAAGGAAGTGCTGTTAATGTGTTCAGAAAAATTAAATCTAAAAAGAAAAGTATTAAAACTAACTTTAATATAAATTAAAATCTCCATTTTTTTTTTTTTTTTTTTTTTTTTTTTTTTTTTAAATCTTAAAAAATATTCTATAAAGAAAATTTATTTCAAACGATTACTTTAATTTAAAAACGACACTGGAAAGTTTGAATATTTTCTTGCACGAAAGTGAATTTCATTATAGAACAAACAAAATTGTTTTTAGTAGTATGGATGCATTATAATTCATCATGTTTTCTTATCAATAATGTGAAGGGTTTATTTTGAGCAATCTGTGCATTAATAGGAATTTAAATTCATTATTGTTAAATTGATGTGGATGTTATTAAAAATATATGTTTTACTGTCAAAGTGATAAATAAATATTTTGCATCAGAAACTATCGTTTTTAATTAAAAAGTAAAACGTTAATAAATACTCCGTTTTAGAGTTAGAAACGAAGTAATTAATGATAAAAATCAAATAAAACATACTTACTAATATTTGTTTTTTAATTTAAATACTTCAGTAAATAAGTATTAAGCTCATGAACTAAATTGTTTATTTTTAACAATAAGTGTACTACGCAGTACTGAAATAGAAATACTTTTAGCTAAGGCTCCTATATATACGAGCTGGCGCATCCGACATTTTTTTGCCTTAGGGTTGCCGCATGTACCCAGTGTGATAAACAAACGGCATCCATTGTTTCTACCGTCTTGCTCGTAATTTTAGTGAAATAAACTGCAATATGGGAGGTTGTTCAGCAATAAACTGCTGTAAACACTCCAGAAAAGGATACAAAATGTTTAGGTTTCCTTCGGATAATGCAAGAAGGAGAAAATGGGCTGCGAATTGTCGTCCAGATTCTTGGATCCCGGGACCTAATGCACAGCTTTGCATAGTAAGTTTTATTGTTATTCACTTATACTTTTCTTTGCATTTCTGACATTTATAAAGTAAAAAATTTTAAAAAAAGTATTATTTAAATCTAAATATGTATTTTAATAACCATAAATTATTTTAAGAAACGCTTTTTTACTGTGTGTTTGTAGAGTCTTGGCGACGTTTTTTTGGTTCGCCAAAGTTGTCTTGTTTCCGTGTCCTGATAGTATTAGGTCGTTGAAAAAACTTTCCAATTTTAATTGGTACGCTCTTTTCCCCCCCCCCCCTTTCAAATGTTATGAATTATTTAAGAAACAGATTACTTGTGTTGCTTATCATTTTTGGTCGATTTTATTTTTAGATGAAAATTTCTTAAAACCACCAGTGAAGCGATAAAATCGCCAAGCGGAAATGCTGTCCTCTTACGAGGCAAAAAAATGGCGGTGATGCGTCGGCCTATTATTTATTTAAGGGGCTCTACTTTTAGCTAAATAACCGTTAAACTGTTTTTAAAAAGAATTTTTTTTTTTTTTTTTTTTGGTCTAAAATTCTCTTTAGTAAAATAATTTTTTTAATTGATTGCAATTTTAGGAAAAATCATTTTATTGATTTATAAAACTACCAAATAATTTAAATAGTCTGAAGTTAGTATATTAGATTAAAACATCTCAAAGAAAATTTTGTAAATGTTTTACTCATTATATTTAAAAGCATTATGATTATTTCACATCTGAAAATATACCATTCAGAATATTACCAAATTACTACTTTACCATAGTAATGTAATAGCGATCGAATTTATAGAGAAGTATTTAAAACTTTGTTGAAAATAATAACATATAAATGAACATTTCATCTGAAAAATAAATTTTCAAAATTTTTACCGCTATAGTATATAACAAAATTAAAAATTATCTTTAAAATATCAAGTGAAAAAAAAAAAAGACATTACAATGGAAAATATTATGAAGAATAATTTATAATAGATTTTTAACATAACAATATAAAATTAAAAAATACATAGCAAAATTTGATAAAAATTTAAGATAATTTTAAAATGTTGCAAAATACATTAGGCATTTAAATTTAATAAAATAAAAAGTGTTACATTTAAAGTATTCTTTTAAATTAAAACAACTACAAATAAAAAATATATGAATTTATCTTCATATGAACAATAAACGTTTAAAAAGTGCAATTTATGTGTTGAGAAAATTAAATCTTAAAGAAAAAGTATTAAATAAAATTTAAATAATTTAAAATTTGAAAAGTCCGTTATTTATTTATTTGTTTTTAAAAACTGTTGAACACACAATTTTTTTTTTTTTTTTTTTTTTTTTTTAAGTTTCTTAAAAAGATTTTTAAAAAAAAGGTATTGATTTAAAAATAACATTGAAAAGATTTGCACATTATCTTTAACACTTTGATTGCCATGGTTATCATATGTGATATTCAGTGATGTTTCCGTTGGACGATGGCTATCAGATATGATAGCCAAGGTGTTTTAACACTTCAAGCCTTGGCTATCAAAAACGATATCAGTTACATGAAAATCGTATTGGAGTTTGATTGTTGGGCCCCCTACAATGTGTTAGGTATACGTGGTTTGTGCAAATTGATATATGCAAAGTTAATTTTCTCTTGCTCCTCTTGCTCATTGTCATAAAATTTCAAATAATTCTAACCCAACAAAATAATAGAAAAAAAAAATAATAGATAAAATAATAGAAAAGAAAAACTAAAACTCTAATCCCCCAAGCTCATCCTTTCATATAGCTAATTATTTTCCAATTTAAGAGCTTACACTATAGAAACATGAATCTAAATAAATAATTTTAGTGATAAATGACAATTTTAGCTGCTACCAAATAAGATAGATATGTCCACTCATGGAATAATTTACACTAACTTTCGTGGGTGATTTGGCTACCATTTTTGATAGCCAGGATGAAAATATCCCCTTTGTTGCAAAATGAATCAGATTGAAAAATATTGTTTTTATATATATTTGCAATTTTGGCTTGACAGTTAAAGTGTTAAGAAGGTAAATTTTAATATAATAAATTGAAATACTTTCAGTAGTTCACATGTATTATAATTCTTGTTTTCTTATTCTTATTGTGAAATATATATATATATATTTAATCCAATGCATTACAAAATAGGAATTTAGAGTGTTTAGTGAAATAATTTTTCTTTAATTTTTCTTTATATAAGAATTTAGTGTTTAGAATTTAGAGAATTTAGTGAGTAGATGTTAACGTTATTAAATATATATACATAATATATAAGCTTTTTTAAAAAAAAAAAAATACGTTTGTTAAGTAAATATGTTAGATTGAAATATTTGAAAGAATCTTTTGTGACTGTTTCACTTTTAGGAATTAAAAGTTTAATGACTACGTCATGAATTGAAAAAGTATCATTCAAAATATTACAAAATTATTATTTTGCTATAGTAATTTGACTTATAATAAATCTAATTTTTAGAGAAGTAATAAAAACTTTCTAGAAGAAACAGTGTTATATAAGGAAGAATTTTCGTTTTAACAGAAATTTCAAAAAATCCATTACAATATATTTAAATGATTAAAAATATTCAAACAGTACCAAAGGAAAGAAGACAAATTTTTAAATATTTGTAACAATTAATTATAGTATTACGTTTCTTGTCATATAAATATTTTAAATTTGATACATAAATTGAGTATATACAGTATTTTTTTTTTTTTTTTAAAGCAACACATTTTTTTAAATATTGAAAATACTTTAAATATTTAGGCTGAATGAAATAGTGGTTTTTATTTTTTATTTTTAAGCATTTTTTCAAATTTATACGACTATACATGATAATTTTATAAAGTCTTCTGAATTTTAATGTTAGATATTTTTTTCCCTTGAAAATGCGCTAAGAAAAAATTCGATAAGGAAAAAGAAAAACATTAGATGAAATTTAAAGTAGTTTAAGTACAGAAATACTGACTTAGTAATTCATTTATCTATTTATTTCTTAGCAAATCGTCAACAAAAAATTACTTTTTTAAAAAGTTACTTTAATTTAAAAACCACTCTGGAAATGTTTGAATACTTTCTTCTGTAAATGTAAACTTGATTAAAATGCAAACTTAAATATGTTCTTTAATGCGTATGCAATATAATTAAGACAGTTTTCTTATTTTTAAATTAAATAGTTTATTTTAATAACCTGTGCATTACAAAAAATGAATTTAAATTCATAAAAAAAAAGAAAAAAAAAAGAGGGATTTCTAAAAAACTATTAAAGAGGGAGAGAGAGAAAAAAAAAAGAACATTTCCGAACATTCAAATAGATATTCAGAAAATGTATTAGATAAATTTTTGTAAAATGGTTCACCTATAATACTGGAAAGATTTATGATTATTCCACAAGTGAAAATTTATCAATCACACAGTTAACAAATTATAGTTTAGTTATAATAATGATCTAATTTATAGGAAGTCAGTGCAATTTTGTAGAAAATAATAATATAAAAGTAAAATATTTGTTCTAAAAAATAAATAAATAAATAAATAAAATAAAATAAAATAAATAAATAATATATATATACATATATATATATGTATATATAAGTGCTTTGCCATTGCAAAATATATAAATGAATAAACAATAACCTAAAAATACCCCTCAATAAATAAATAATTAAACGGAAAATTACTAAGAGTATATTATTTATTTAAAACGTATATTTAAGAATATATGTAAGAATATATTATACATTTTAACAAAATATAATAGAATTACTAAAAATAATATAATTTTTGAGTTCGAAAATGAGTTAGTTATTTTAATTAAAAAAAAATAAATAAATAAAAAGTGTCGTTTTTTATATTTTTATTTTAAGAATTTTTTTAAATTCGAAAGGACTATATATGATAAATACACAAATTCCTCTAAATTTTAACAATACTTGTTTAAGAAGGTACTGTTAAAGTGTTAAGTGGAAAAGAAAAAAACCTGAAGATAAAACATATTAAATGTAACTTTAAGTAATTTAAATCTTGGACCTTTTTACTTTAGATTTCAGAACATTAAAAAAAAAAAAAAAAAAAACTTTTTCAAAAGGTTATTTTATTTCAAAATTAAAGCGGAAAGATTTGAATATCTCTTTTTATTAAAATAAATTTCATCATAAAACAAACTTAAATATTTTCAGTATGGCGCAAATATCACGAATTGCCCTGTTTCCTCAATTGTAAATTTAGTGGTTTATTTTTAACAATCGGTAAATTACAAAATAGAAGTTTTGAATCATTTTAGTTAAATGGGTAATTACGGTATTTTAAATACAGGTTTTAATATCAAACTAACGAGCTTCGTCCGCTAGCGGGTCAGTATTTTTAAATGAATCACTATAATTAATGAATCACTAACAGTAACTTTTATTCTTAAGAAAAGAATTTAATATATATATATATATATATATATATATATTATTTCTGATTAGGGAAAAAGTCGCACCGGGTCCCCACTACCTTCGGCAGCGCAGTCCCGTGCGCCTATTTCTTCCGCGCTCTTCCTGCCCCTCCTAATTAACCTACATATACCAATTTTGAACAGTCTAATTCAATTTCTAATATTTTGTTCCCCCTGCCCTTTTCTCCCCCCCCCCAAATAATTTTATACTTTCGAAAATAACTTCATTTGACTCGTATTTTAAATACAGGTTTTAATATCAAATTCATTTTGCAACAGAGGAACATATTTCTAATTCTAACTAAAAGTATAGTTTTCTTTTAATAAATTTAGATTTTGGGATTCCATTCAGACAAAACCATTTAATTACTTTGAAAAATCTTACTCAAAATTAAAATAGATATTTGTGTAGATATATGAGATTAAAATAAGCGAAATTAACGTTTGCATTTTTTTTTTTTTTCGTCGCCTATAAAAGCATTAATGTTTACTACCCCACTGAGCCTCTTTTAAAAGAACAAAACTATAATGTTGTTTTTTCTGCACGGTCTTTACAATGTATTGTAAATTAAAAAGCAGTTATTTCAGTTTCAAAGTAAAAGTATAATTATACATTTAAAAATAAACACAAGGAAATTGTATGTGATCTCCATATATATATATATATATATATATATACATAAAACAATTTGTAATTAAACAACTGCTTAGTGGACGAAAATAACCGTAGCACAACGTTGAACATATCATGATATGTTCATAAAATAATGTTCTAAATGCATTTAAAACATTATTTTATTTCAATAATATAATAATAATCTAACCTCTATAAATTTGTAGAAATCTAGTATCTATAAATTGGTAGAAAAACAATAAAGACTAGTAAAAATCGGTGGGTTATAAAATGCTACACCATTAAATTATGAAAAGGATTATTCAGTATTCTAAAAGTATGAAATCAGAAATATAAAAAACGGAGAAACTTTTAAATTTTTAATATCAATAATAATACATAATATCACCGCTTTAGCAAAATGTTGTCTAACTCTTGTACATAAAATAAAAACTAACAGCTTTAGAACATGCATGATCGATATATGAACAATAAAATATACATATTGCTACTTGAAAATATTGAAATTAAAAAAAAAAAAAAGTTTTTTCTCGAAGTAAAATGATTATACATGAAAAGTATATTAATATCTCTATGTGTGAAATAATAATAATAATAAAAGAATTTGATTATTGTTTTAAGAAAAAAAAATTTGAATGAAAAAGTATATAATAAATATTCAAGAAACTTAAAATTGGAAATATTTAGTGTTTTTTATAAAAAAAAAAAAAAAATTAAATAAGTGAATTCTATTTCAAAAAGCTGCAAATTTAAATGTAACACAATAAGTAATAGGGTATTTCTTTCAACGAAATTAAATTCGATGGTAAAACGAATCAAAAAATGTTTAGTAATGTACATGAATAATAATTTATTCGATTTTCTAATTCTGGTTTGTTTTAAAAAAAATTGTTTATTAGGAAAGACATAGTTAAGTAGGAGTTTGTGTCATTTTAAATATATTTAAAGTCAATGTGATAAACATTTTTCGTGAGAAAAGTATTTTATATTCTTAACTAATATATCTATACATCTGTACTTAATAAATGCAGCTTTTTGAAATTTGAATTACAAAGAATAATTTTGTTCATGCTGGACAATTTTGAAAATTTAAATATTTAATTAAATAAGGAAGTCTAAAACATCTAAAACATATTTTAAAATCCTTCTTTATCCTATTTCATAGATACATAGTTATAACACAACTGATTATATAAAAGCTCAGTATTACCAAGTCATGTTTTTTAAGATCATTATGATATCACTTATGTAACTTTCACTAGTAAATGTTTGCATTTTTATAAGAAAGAAATAATTCACAAAATAATTAAAAATTTTCTTTTGTGAAAGTAAATTTAATTATAAACAAATCGAAATATATTCACTGATGCTCTAGCGTCATAATTTACATTTACATTCTTAATTTTTCATTCATAAATTAAACAGTTTACTTTTAGTAATAAGCGAGCAACATAATACGGAAATTTAAATATTTTTGATTTAAATAAATTTTAAGATATTTTGAATTTTTTTTTCATGTTTTTAAAGATAATTGTTTTGCATTAGAAAAAAAAAATAAATAAATAAATAAAATAAAGTTTTAGGCATGACTTTAATAAAGGATAACTTTAATAAATGTAACTTTTTGGAATGTTATTTAAAGGGAAACAAAATATTTATTTGAAAATTTTATGAAAAAATTGTATACAGATTTAAGTAGATAGACAAGAGATTAAAATAATTGAATTAATCTTTTGCTATATTTTTTTAATCATATATAAAACGTTTATGGTTGCTAGACAACCATAGCTGCCAACATCCTAATTAATATTCTGTATTATTGCTAGTACCCACCTTCCATTTTTCATACCAGTCTTTTCATAGAGTATTTTTCTTCTTATTTAATCGTAATTACATTTATAGAGAATTACTCTTCAAATTAAGTGGTGTGGAAAAAAAGACGGGTTCTAACAATCAGCATATATCGTTACCCTCATCCGTCACTGATTCTGTCACCCTTTAGGCTTAAGAGATAGGATTAAGAGATTTCTTTGGACTCAGTCTCCTAATATTCATACTTTAGTTAATTTTTTAAAATGTAATTGTCCGATCGATAAGCTGTTTAAACAGACGTATTCAGAAAAATTGCGCCTTTCATTTGGTACATTATTTGTAACGATTATATTGTAATTACATGCTTTAAAATTAATTAAAATATGAAAATAAAAGCTTTAAAATACATTTAAATTTTTAATTGTTGCCATTTTTTTTTTACAGCATAAAATGAAATATGCTTTCCCGTAAAAAATAAACAAATAAATAAATAAAAATAGAAATAAATTTGCTCATGCATATGAAAAAAAATGACGCCTATAAAATATTAATTTTAAAGGTAACGAAGAGATAAACAAAGTGAGAAAATTTCGTACTGGCTTGCTAGCAAATGAATGATTCAAAGTGAGAAATAAATAAAATGAAACGATTATTTTTCAACGGGTGCCTTAGTCGCCCTACAACAAACTCGTACTATAGATTATTAATTAGGATGTTGGAAGCTATGTACAACGTATAACATATTATTAATAATATTTAAAACCTATTACTTTATCTTAGTAATATCATAATAATCTGTTCCACAGAGATAAAAATCCACAAATTTGTACAAAAATAACAGAGTCAGGTGAGGCAACATGGATACAAAAGCACCATTTTGGAAAATCATTGGCAAAAAGTTTCTAAAAGATTTCGAATAAGTTTTTTTTTTTTTTTTTTTTTTTTTTTTTTAATTGGATATGTACATTAAACTTGTTGAGAATACATTATGCTTGAATTTTGAATTACAAATTCAAAATTAAATAAATAGTAGTATATATGTAACAAGGGTAAATTTTTTACTTACTTCACAATTTTTCACCGAGTACAGTCGGTAATTAGCAGAAAAAGAGAAAAATAACAGTAATAATATTTTTTTTTATTCATTATCATTATTTAAGTTAATTCAGCAAGCATGCAGCGGCAATATCTTAGAATTTGAATTTATAACGACCATGGTCATTAAGTATTGACTCAGGAATAATTCTAATAATTAGTGATTTGTGTATATCATCTAAACCATCTAGAAATGTATAAAAATCACTTATGTTTGACTTAACTGAGAATTTTGTTGCTAAGAAATCATTGATTTTATCAATTGTTTGACCCAAAAATTAAAAAAATAGTTTTTTCCCAACATACTGCCTAAAACACAATTACTAATTGAAATGTCACTGGAATCATGAAAATTTTAATATGCAAGGTGGCCATAATTAAACTGACAGTGCTCACATTGCTCTGTAGTGCAATCTAACGGCAAGAATATCGCCAAATTTTCTAGGAAAATTAAACAAGAGAGGGGAAATGTATTCCGCTTAATAATAATAAAATAATAGTAGTAATAATAATAATAATAATAATAGTTCCAAAAGTCACCGCTAGGAGAATATGTGGCACTGTTTTCCAAAGTCAAGCCTTTCCTCCTTTGTTGCATTTTATAATTTCTTTGTTGCATTTTATAATTTAAAATTAATGACTGCGCCCTTTTTTAAAGTACATGTGTTGTCTTCATTTTTTATTATGAAATTGGGGAAATCGTGCTAATTTAACACCACTTTTCAATTTTTTAAAACTTTTTTTCTATTACACTGCGCCACATAATCCCTTGTGGAGACATTTGGAACTTTTTTACCCGTCTGTAAGTGCTTTCAGTTTAGTTATGTCAAGCTTATATATACATATCTTGGATTTGACAGATTTAGTTTTTATTTAAAATTGTTTCAATGTTTTATTATTATTATTATTACTTATATATAGTAGATCTTTCATCTTTTCTTTGCAAAATGGCTCTCGTCAGTAACAGGATACGTTATTAATTCACCCGTTTTTGTTTTAACACGTTTTAGTTTTAGTTTTGGTTTTTTTATTACCGTCGGTAACAAAAGTATCCGAACACTAGCAAAAATTCCTATGTGAAAAAAGTAGGGTTAATACTGTTTTGTTAAATAAATCCTTGTTGAATTAGAACATGATTCGACAAGGATTTATTTAACAAAACAGTATTAACTGTACTTTTTTTTATAAAGGAATTTTTGCTAGTGTTCGGATACTTTTTTTACCGACTGTACTTAAAAAAAAAAAAAGTATTTTAAATTTTATTATATAAAAGAGGAAAGAAAGGAGTTTAAGAAAACAGCATATGACACAATCTGTATACAGGACAACAGGTGTCATTAATAATATCTATTTAAATATTGTTGCTAAAAACATTTTTAATATGAATACTGTGTTGGCATCTAATAAATACAAAGAAAAGAAATCAAAATAATATAGTATTTTAAATACGTAGCAATATGTTTTAACTGTAACCATTTCATACCGCATACCAACATTATCTCATATGATCTTAATATATTAGTAAAAAACGGAGGTCTATAAAATGCTTCACTATTAAATTATATAAATGATTACATGTTATTCTACACATACAAATGTATAACAGAAGAAAATACATAAAATATAAATTTTAAACGTTAATGAGAAAAGTAATGTTTCAGCAAAAAAGAAAAAAGAAACAAGAAAAAAGTATTTTTAATTTTATTATAGAAAAGAGGAAAGAAAGGAGTTTAGGAGAACAGCATATGACACATTCTGTATACAGGCAACAGGTATCATTAATAATAGCTATTTAAATATTGTTGCTAAAAACATTTTTAATATGAATACTATGTTGGCATCTAATAAATACAAAGCAAAGCAAAGCAAACAAAATAATACATTATTTTAAACATGTAGCAATATGTTTTAACTGTAACCATTTCATACTGCATACCAACATTATCTCCTATGATCCTAATATATTAGTAAAAAATGGAGGTCTATAAAATGCTTCTCTATTAAATTATATAAATGATTACATATTATTCTACACATACCAATGTATAACAGAAGAAAATACATAAAATATAAATTTTAAACGTTAGTGAGAAAAGTAATATTTCAGCAAAAAAAGAAAAAAAAAAAAAAAAACAACAGCAGCAAAAAAAAAAAAAAAAAAAAAAAAAAAAAAAAAACTGTACGATTTAAAAACGGCATAGAAATTTGAAAATATGCCAAATATATTAAATATTTAAGTTGAGTAAAATTAAAATTGCTTTTTTTTTTGAGTGTTCTTTCAATATTAAAAGATTATGCATAAAGTATGTTAATTTCTCTAAATATAAGCAAAATATTTTTAGAAAAGCGCTGTTAATGTGTTAAGAAAAATGAAAAGTCCTCAATAGAACTTTAAATAATTAAACTAAAATGTTCGTCTTTCCTATCTTAAAAAATCCACAAAGTAAATTCTTTTTCAAAAAACTACTTTCATTTCAAATTAACGTTAAAAACATTTAAATATTTCCTTCTACAAAAGTAAATTTGATTATAAAACAAACCGAAATACATTGAGTGACTTACATACATGTATTATAATTCATTTTCTTTTTCATTCATAAAGTGAATGCTTTATTTTCAGCAATAACGGAATTGAAAATGTGGATTTTAAAACCTTTCTATTTAAATAGATGTTAGTATGATTTTAAATATGTGATTCAATATCATATTGATAAACATTTTAAAAACGAGAAGATATTTTATACTTTCTTTACCCTTTCTTATATTTAGCAGAACAACTGAAAAAAAATCTCTAAATAAAATTTCTAAGAATTGCATACTTTAAACTTTTATGCAGTTCATTAAAAAAAAAAAAAAAAAAAAGATTGAAATAATGTTTTATTAAGATTCTTTGGAAAATTTTGCAGATTTTTGAAGCCTCTAAAACTATTTTTCTATCAATTATGTGAAATGATATGAGAGGTAGGACATATTTTCCATCAATCAGAGGGCACCCCCCCCCCCCCCATCCCCAACTACCACAACCTTTTAGGCCCAGATTCCCCAGATATTTCGATACACAGCATTCAGATTTAAAATTAAGTGGGTCGTCTCCCGCAAAAACTTCTAACAGAATAGTTGAAAAATCTCTAATGATAAGATCTCTTGCTTTTAATTATATGTTACGGAAAAAGGTCTAACTATCCGATCAATGAGCGGCGTTCATATTCCATTAAATAAACTCTCTTTTAAAACTGTTTTATTTTAAACCCTGATTGAACATCATAAAGTATATATAATTATTAACTCGTTGTGAAAGAAGTATAATTAAGAAGAAAATACAAGACTTATTCAAGAGTATAGTTTATTTCGCAGTGTTTTACTTTTACAACTACCACAACCTTTTAGGCCAAGATTCCTAAGTCCAGACAATTGGTCTTAACCCGAACACCATCAATGTTTTCATGACGCGCTATTATGAGACAACAATTGTGATATTTTAATAAAAAAATTATAATACTTATCTTAATTATAATAATTTGTTACAATAACAAAATAAAATGTTGTATTATATAGGTAAAAAAAAAAAAAAAGGATTTTATCATCTAAAATAGCAATAATTATAATAAGTTAAAATAGTGCTACTTTTGCATTGCATATTACTTTTTAGACTGTATATTCAAAGCACAGTTTTCGTAAAAATAACACTATTAAACAACTATTTATATATCTGCATACCGAAATCTTTATTTTATATCCACAATATTTACATTTTATGCACTATATTTGAAAAAGATAATTAAATGAGTGTATTGTCTAGTTACAAAACCGGCCAGTTCCTTAAATTTAAAAATGCATTTTTTCAGTGTTTTCAGTTTTAAGTAAACGTTTTAACCGTTTGAAAATAAGAAATCATGTCAAAGACGATCTATCCTTGTGTTATTCACATTCGGATATATTCAAAGCACAGTTTTCGTAAAAATAACACTATTAAACAACTATTTATATATCTGCATACCGAAATCTTTATTTTATATCCACAATATTTACATTTTATGCACTATATTTGAAAAAGATAATTAAATGAGTGTATTGTCTAGTTACAAAACCGGCCAGTTCCTTAAATTTAAAAATGCATTTTTTCAGTGTTTTCAGTTTTAAGTAAACGTTTTAACCGTTTGAAAATAAGAAATCATGTCAAAGACGATCTATCCTTGTGTTATTCACATTCGGATATATTCAAAGCACAGTTTTCGTAAAAATAACACTATTAAACAACTATTTATATATCTGCATACCGAAATCTTTATTTTATATCCACAATATTTACATTTTATGCACTATATTTGAAAAAGATAATTAAATGAGTGTATTGTCTAGTTACAAAACCGGCCAGTTCCTTAAATTTAAAAATGCATTTTTTCAGTGTTTTCAGTTTTAAGTAAACGTTTTAACCGTTTGAAAATAAGAAATCATGTCAAAGACGATCTATCCTTGTGTTATTTGCGTTTGGAAATCCGAATGTGATGCAAAAACGGTCAAATCCTGAGGGTGGTGAGTTAGAAAACCGATCATCTCTATATCTGTGAGATCGCGGTTCTGCTCTACCCGACTAAAGCAGCACACTTGTTGAATATATTAGTGTTATAATGCTTTCTATCCCCTTTGATTGCTCTTTCTTGGTGCACAGAAAGTTTCTAATAATTGAATTTCGTGTTTCCTTCGACTGTGGAGAAATTTGCAGAGCAAGTACATTCTAATCAATCAAGGAAATGGAAACATTACCCTATGATGTGGAAAAGAAAACATTACCCTCTGATGTGGAAAAGGAACAAAGCCAAAGTTCAAAAGTAATGTACATTTACTTTGTAATAAATATTATTTGATAACATAATAGCATTTTACTTAGCATATTATGATTAATTAATTAAATGTTGTTAATTTAATAACATACCTTTGATGATTCGGCAGGTTATAGCGATGTGTTTATGTAAGTTTGTTTATAATCCACTGAATTGAAGAATAGCTCGTAATTAATGAATTTGGGACCGTTTGTGATACATTTTTATGATTTTCTAGAGTTATTTTTTGTTACGAAAATCAGTTTTCTTTTTTTTTTTTTTTTTTTTTAAATCACTTATATTTTTATCAGATAACAGAAATCAGTTATTTATATGTAAAATTTAATTGAACAAAATATTTTGTGTATTTACAATCCTAAAAATTCAATATTCACGTTAAATTTAGCCAAAATTAAGTTCTGATTTGTTGCAAAATTGGCCAACTCCAAAATAAGTTGCAAAAGTGGCCAAATCAAAAACAAAAAAATTTAAATTCTCTACCATCACGTGTCATGACACCTTATATCCAGTTTACAAATATACAGCCCTAACGATTATAAAACTAAAGAGTTTTGGTTCCTATCATATTTTGGCTAAGTGTGGAAAAAAAAAAAAAAACAGCTTTTTTTAAAATTTTACTCTTTGGATATGACCAGCTTTGCTACTAGACGGCACAAGCAGGAAATCTAAATGTTGATTTCGTTTTCTTCCATATTTTTAGATTTATATTTTCCTCTATATTCTTTTTTATAAAAAAAATAGACAAACCTTTGTAATACATACTTTCTTCATGACTTGCAAATGAAGTTGGGATTTTTTTTTTTCGATAGTATAATTGTTTGTATATGCTTTTCTATAGCATAGCTTTTCATTTAAACGAATCTCTTCTCATCGCACTAATATCAAGACTACACTAAGGTTAATATCTCTTTGAGCACTAAAACTTTCATTTCATTTACTTTTGATATTTCTCTATAACCATTCAAAATAGAAAAAAATAATCAATTTAAAAAGCATAGTCTGTTTCTCGATTCTACTGTATTCTAAAATAATATTTCCTCTTAATTAATCGATAAAACATATTTTCTCGGTTTGTAGATAAATTAATTTAAAAACCTCCCAAATAGAGTTTTTAATTACCGCGTTTTTATTTAAAAGAAAAAAGAATAAATTTATTAAATCGTAGTAAGCTAGATGCAATAAAGTACATGGCAGTGCTTAGAAGAAAAAAATATTTTAGTTTTTCTTTATTCAATAAACGTAATACCAAAATATTATTAGTTATTTCCGTATTTTTAAAGCATTTTTGTTTATTCCTTGTTATAAATGAATTAATTTTTATCTTTCAATTAAAGTAAGATTTGCGATTTACAATTTGTGTAGCAAAATTAATACAAATACTTATAATTGTTTAAAAAATGTAAGAGAAAATTGATTCATGGGAGAGTGACTATTTCTTTCAAACTTAATTATTTTTCTTATTATTTTTATCCTTAAGGCATATTTTGTTTCTATTTTCAACTATAGTACATTTTATTTAAATTATATTTTCAATCGTATTAGTGTGCTTCTTTTCTTTTCTTTCCTTTCTTTTTCTTTTGCTACTTGTGTGAATTTATTTATTATTTTTTTAAAACTAGATTAAAAACATAATAATAATTTGAGAATTTAAATTTAATTAGTGTACACACACACACACACACACACGCACATATAAATAAATAAATATATATATATATATATATATATATATATATATATATATATATATTGAAGAATTTAATACCGTTATAAAATATAGCAATTAATAGATGCACATGTTAATACCAACAACACATAAATAAAAGTGATTGTAATTCAATTTAAATGTTAACACATATTTTTTATGGTTTAATTATAGTACTTATTAATAGTTAAATCTATTTTAAATTACTTACGCTAAAGTGAACATTTAGTACCATAACGCTAAGATTAAAAGAGAACTAACTAACTAAGAGAGATATTTATGCGAAATTCATGAAAGCCATATTTAAACTAATCAGTTTATGAAAAAAAGATAACAGGAAAGGAGAATAGGATTAAAAAATCAGTTCTAGTTTTATTTCGAGCCGTTGCTATCCAAATACAGACGATTGAAATGAAAGTAATTCTATATACAAAAGATTACGGGTATAAATAAATGAAAGTGCATAAAAAATGAAAATATTTTTAAATACCTTCTTGACGTAGTAAGAAAAATAATTTTTGTATTTTGGAAATCTGGCTATTCATACCTTTCGAATGACACCACTTTCAATCCTCTACTCTCATAATTAATGCGGTGAAAGTGTACAAAAAATTTCATGCTTGCCTTGTATATAGATTTTATTTTATTTCCGGAAAAAAAAAGTGTATTTTATTTCTTTATTTTAGCATAAGATATTTCTTCTTTTTAATTCATTTTAAAGTTAAAATGTGATTTTTATTTAATATTTTTGATCCAGTTATCTGAATGAGCTAAAAAATACGGCGTTACCTAGATATTTTCTTGTGTAATAAATGTGCCACATTTCGTAGCTGTCCATTGAATGGTATAGATTTGTATAGCGAACTAAAAATCCGAGGAAACGAACAATCAGCTTTATATATATAAACTAGCAGGCCTGTCCTACACTGTTCACGTTGAAGTAGTGCATATAAAACTATTGAATGAAAGAAAAAAACAAAGCAAAAATATGTCATATGAAATTAAAATAAATAAAAATAAAAATTTTCCAGCTTTATGATTCTGTGACAGAAAGTTTTGAATAAATGGATTCTAAACTTAATCCAGGAGGTATATAAAGAAGTGTAAAACAAAAATTAAGTATGTTTTTTTTTTAATAAAATTTTTAGTGTATATTTTTTACTTGTAATATTTTTTACTTTCTCTTTTTAATAACTTTTAAGTTAAAATAGGATTTTTATGTAATATCTTATATATATATATATATATATATATGTGTGTGTGTGTGTGTGTGTGTGTGTGATAAAAATAAGCTAATTATTAATATTAATTCATCCATACATAAATGAAAGTTTTAGTGGTTTCTTTTAAATTTCAAATAAGCAGAGTTTCTCATGGTCTTAATTTATATATATTAGTACATGCTGATTTCTTTCCAATTCTAATAAGCATTTCTAGATTTACAAGAATATTTAAAATTGTTATAATGGAATATATGTATGTATATGCATGTAGATATAGCCTGCATAATGAAAAAAAATAATTTTGATTAATAAAACATATTTTATTCATGTAATAAACAATTCCTCCCTACTTAAATATATTATAAATAATGTCAACTGAAATATGCTTCATCTTGTTATTTTATTTTTCGTAGTAAATGAACAACTTGTAAGTTAAAAACAACCTGTAAAATAATTTTTTAAGACTATATTGTATAAAATACTTTCAATTATAACGTATAAAAAAGCTGTGTTTTTACAAAATTTGACGAACATTTGTTTGAAATTTTTATACACAATTTATATTTAAATGAGCTATTCAGTAATACAATAATATTATAATGGTATTTATGATATATGTGCATCATAATTTTAAATTTACATTAATATACATATTTTTAAAACTTAAAAAAACAATGTAAATAGCATAAACACAACTTTAACTTTTCAGTTGTATTTGATGTACACTATTTGTATAGGAAAAAATTTAAAACTGTCTAGAGATTTTAATTTTATCAACATTTTTCGTCTTCACGTAAAAGTGGTTTTATTTTCAAGATATTCCGTCATCTAATTTGATTTCGTTATACATTAGCTATCGTAATACACATTCGTAGTATACTTATGCTGTTTTTTTATATCATTTTCAATGCTTTTTTTAATTTGGTGGTCTTTTAATATTTAATAATATTATTATAGTTTCTTTTTAAAGTCAAAATGCCTTAAACCTTCTTTTCTTGCAAAAATGATTATTATTATTCTCTTGCAAAATGATTATTATTATTACTATAATAATAATAATAATAATTTTATTATTATTATAGAAATTTTACCACTGAAATGTCAAAAATAATATTTAGTAATAAAGCAGTTTGACGAAAGACATAAATCTGTAAGTGTATATAGAAGCAGTCCAGCCATGATTTTACTTTATTTTATTAAATAATATAATTTCAATTATTATCATTAAATAATATTAAATATTACCCAATATAATTATTGATATCTTTAAAATTACTCAACTCGTCTCTTTATTTCTTGATATTAGATATATTTAAGTAAATATGATTGTTGTATGTTAATAAATTTATGATTGTCTATATTTACAACATAAAGTTTTATATTTTGTTTTCATTGTACTATATTTATTGATAATCAATATAGATTTTTAATTAATCACTACATTAACTGTGTAAAAAGTTTATTCTTACCGTCTTTTAAATAATTTTAAATCAAATTATTCTTGCTTATTGCAGATGTATAACGTTTAGTATTTTTTTCCCCCTTCATACGTAGATTTTAATTTATTATTGAAGTATTTGAATTTTTTTAAATGATTGTGATTTTATATTATCTTAGTTATCACTGTCTCATAAGCTTATCAACTCACATCTCATTATTTATAAACCTGTTGTTACTAATTGCTCTTGATAAAAATATGGCAGTCATTTGGAAATTTTCATAATTATTTTGCTCGTTTATTATTTTTTCAATGCCTTTTATTTTGTGTAATGCTTCACTTCAATATGTAATTATTCATTACATATTTAAAATAATTACATACTTTCTTACAAGAAATTACATAATTTCTTTGTGGCTTACAACTGAAGTCGAGATTTTGTTTTCTTTTTTCAATAAAACAATTGCCTGTACATGCACTTCTACAGTATAGCTTTTATTCTGGAGCAAAAAAACATTCTCTTTGACTGGCGCTTTTCGTAAGATTACATTCAGCTTAATATCTCGCTGATCACTAAGACTTTAATTTTACTTAGTGATAATATTTCTTACCAATCATTCTATGCAGAAAAAAAAAAAGAAAGAAAGAAAGAAAGAAGAAGAAGAAGAATCGATTAAAAAAGTAAAAAGCATCGTCAAAGTCTGGATTATACCGTTTTCTAAAATAATATTCCTTCTTAATTAATCGATAAAACATATTTTATCGGTTTGTAGATAAACTGTTTAAAAAACCCCTCAAAATACTTTTTTAATAACCCTGTTTTCATTAAAAAAAAAAAAACTTCTTCATATCTTAGCAAGCATATACAATAAAATAAATGGCAATTAAAAAAAACAATAATAATTGCTAAATAAATTATTTTAAATTTTTTATTCAACAAACATAATGAAATATTATTAATTATTTCAGTATTTTCGTAGCATTTTTTTACTCATGGTTATAATGAATTCATTTTTATCTTTCAATTAATATAAGATTTGTGTTCTACGATTTGCGTAGCAAAATTAATACGAATATTTCTAGATATTGTAATATTTATTAGTATTGTATGTATGCAAGAGAAAGTTGCTTCCTGGAACAGAGATTATTTCCTTCAACCTTAATTAGATATATTTTCATTGTTAAGGTATAATTTTTTTTTTCTTAATAAATCAAAGATTGACAGTACAATCTATTTGTTAATAAAACATTTTTGTTTATTCATTGTTTCAATTGTTTTTTCTTTAGGTTTCAGTTGATAAAATATTTGTGATTTGTGATTTGCGTAGCAGTATTAAAACAAATATTTAGAATTTTTCTTTAAAAATTGTAAGAGAATGTTGGTTCATGGGACAGAGATCATTTTGATCAACCTTAATTATAATTATTTTCTATTCTTAAGGTATAATATTTTATTTACAATAATTTACAAGCGATAGAGTAATTTATTTAAATTATATTTTTTGTCAAATTATTTTGATTATTATGAGTTAAAAATATTTATTTTCTTTATTTCGCGTATGAGTTATTTATTTATTTATTTATTTATTTATTTATTTGTGAATCAGATTAAAAAAATCGGTATCATAATTGCATCATTATGTATATAGTGCGTGTAATACAAGTAAGGTAATTCTTAATAATAATAAATTGATTCTAAATTGAAAGATTTTACTAAATTTTTAAGAAATTTAAAGAAGCAGTTTTTATCAAAGTTCTCAATTTATTGTTGTATACTATTACAGACTGGTTTCCTTCCAATTCTATGTAAGATTGACAGGAAGAATATTTTAAATTCCTGTAATGAACTATACGTTGCATATACGTATACTCTTCAATTAGAAAAAAAATATATTAATAAAATATGTTTTATTTATGTAAATATATTTAAAAAACTTCAACTGAAATATATTCTGTGATTTAATTTAAGAATTGTCTTGATATTTTTTATTATAAAAGTTAAAGTTGTGTATTTTACAATTTAAAATGTACATTATTATATATATATATATATATTTTTTTTTTCCATAAACATAAAAGAAAAAATACATTTTTTCTTTACAACAGTTACCCAACCTTTCAAACACAATTGATATACATTTTTATACAAGAAAAATACGGAATATATATGGGACATATATATAGCAGAAATCCCGTTGAGATTTTATTTTATTACATATAGTTAAAAATTAATTCTTATTTGTTTTCGGAATTATTTATCTTCTATTGTTTTTTATTTTATAAAAAAATAGTCGCTGGCAAAAGTATCCCGTCTCCTTCTTTGTTTTTAATTCTTCAGTTTATTTGAATGTAGAAATTAAAATTCTATGCATAAAAATCGAATATTTACTAAATTAGAATGATACATCAGGAAATACCTGTTTAAATTTCATAACACTAAGCCATTTTGTTTTTCATTAAACAGATACATCATCGAAATTGACACACAAAATTACATCGACCAACGTTTCAGCACCATATAGCCAAGCATGCGCAAACAGAAGCATAGTAAACGACGCACTAATTTAATACCGAGTTCTGAAACATTATGGAGAAAAGTGATATAGTCTATAGATGTGTGTCTAATAGTGTCTTAAAACGAAGTGAGAGGAACAGGAATCAAAATGACTCTACATCGAGAGTGGAATAGGTGTCCGATTTTGGGACCATTTTATTCACCAAAAAAAAAAAAAAAAAAAAAAAAATCCCGTAAAGTTGAAAATGTAGTCGGAAATTAAAATATATTGATCACTGATGGCGACCAGATGACCGTATTTCCCGAGCTCTCTCTCTCTCTCTATATATATATATACAGTGCTCATGAAATACGTTCGCCTATACACCATATATATATATATATATATATTTATATATATATATATATATATATATATTCATACGTATGTAAATACATACATATTTGATATAAGAAATGCTGCCCCCCTCTTTAGTAGCCTCTGCTCCTTCTTACTGTTATTTAAATTTCATTTGTTTGAATATTGACCTTGTTTTACATAGTTTCCAGTTCTAATATTGAATATATGTATTCATTTCCTATGTCAAATATATATTTATATAGATATGTTTATATCTATACACATATATGAGGATTAGAAAAAGGGTAATGAAGTTTATAATACAAGGATAATGCGGAAATTTATTCATGAATCTTTAAAAAAAAAAGAAAGAAAGAAAGAAAGAAAGAAAAATAAATAAATAAATAAAAAAGAAAAAAAAATAATAATCTATTACCGTATTTTGAATAATAGAGGGACCAAGAGATAGGATACTTTCCTTCAGGGTATAAATGTATGTAAAATTTATGTGACGTATTTCTTAACCCTTTAACTTTCACTACATATATTCTTTCGAAAATTGCGAAATCAATTGCAAAAAGTATTATTATGGATATTAGACACATAGCTGATTATAAATATGCAAAAAGGTAAAAAGAAAAAAAAAGAATGTATAAAAAAAAGCGTGTATATTAAAAAAGCATATAAAGAAGAAAACATTTCAGACAGACTTTTGCAATACATACTATCTTCGTGACTTACAATTGTAGTGGAGATTTTGTTTTCTTTTTTCAATAAAACAATTACTACAGAATAGTTTTTGTTCAAAAGCGGAAAAACATTCTCTTCCCCTCGCGATTTTCTTAAGTCCACATTCAGCTTAATTTCTCCCTGATCTGTAAGACTTTAATTTCAATCACTGATAATATTTCTCACTAATCATTCTAAAAAGAAAAAAAAAAAAGTAATAATTGGTATAAAAAGAAAACAAATCATCGCCAGGGGTGTCGCAATTATACCATGTTTTAAAATAATATTCCTTCTTTATTAATCTATAAAACATATTTTCTTGGTTTATACACAAAATAATTAAAATGCCTCTCTAAAAACTTTTTTAATTACTTCGTTTTCATTAAATAAATAAATAAAAACCTTGATTAAATTTATTTAAATTTTAGTAAACCCGATACAATAAAGTACATGGCAGTGCTTAGAAAATTCATTAATTGAAGAATATATTTTATTTTTTCTTTATTCAATGAACATAATATCAAAATATTATTAATTATTTTCGTACTTTCGAAGCATTTTTGTTTATTCCTTTTTTAAAAGATTCATTCATATCTTGCAATTAATATAAGATTTGTGTCTTAGGATTTTCCTAGCAAAATTAATATAAATATTTATACTTATTATTTAAAAAATGCAAGAATTTTTTTTTTTTGTGGGATACAGATTTTTTTTTTTTTTTTTTTTTTTTCTTCAGCTTAATTATTATTCGATTTATCCTTAAAGTATAATTTTCTGTTTTCAGCAAGTTAAAAAAAAAAAAAAAAAAAAACGGTAGGACGTTATTTTTTTAATTATATTTTTTCTCATATTATTGTGATTAATCTAAGTTAAAGATATTTATTTTCTTTTTTCTGTATGTGTTATTTCTACATGTATTTATTTATTCATATCTGTGAATTATATTAAATAAATAGTTTTAAGTAATGTAACTTATTAATAATAAACAATATTAAAAACATTGTTCAGTAACACAGCAGTTTAATTAATGAAAGAAATCTGCAGGTGTATATAGAAGTAATTATGTAGTTATTTTATTTTGTTAATAATTAAGTAAAGTAATTATGAGAATTCAAAAGTAATTTTGAAATATATATAAGTTTTATTCCATAGTATACGTTGTTCAAATTTAATGTAATTTATTATTAAATTAGTAAGTAAAATTCGGAAATATTTTTTTTTCGAAAGTTCAAAAAAGTAAAATATAAATTTCAAAAATTTAATATTACGCAAATGCACCAATTTCATGATTCTATGAGTATCTGAGTGGTTTCATCTCTCAGATTTATTATATAATACATTCATCATATTATAAAAATGTAATTGTGATTGAATAGTATAGAGACTCACCCTTGAAATATTACGAATTTGCGAATCTTCGATATCGATTATTCCCTGCTGTTTAAATATATATTCAATTATAAGAGAAAACAATAGAAAGTAGTTCAGTGATATACCTCGCAATAGCTCTTTTGAGTTAAAGAAAAGAAAGAAGACTACACTTTGATCTTAGCCGAGAGGCTGAGAAGCGATAAAAAGAAAGGAGACTATATATATTGTGTATAATGTATACTATACTGTAATATTAGTATGAATGGTTTACAAACGCGCACCTTATATACTGGGAACTATTCAAAGCCTTCTCAAAAATAAATAAATAAAAATAAAATAAATAAAATAAATAAAATAAATAAAACGGAAATGGGGTTAAAATTTAGCGTTTTTAAAATAAATATTTTTCAAATTGTGATGTTATCATGGGGTATTTGTTTCAAGGTTTTATTTACTTATTTATTTATTTAGGACGTTTGATAATACAGAAACACATTTTATGCTTATATTATAAAATATTAAAGTGTTAAAATACATTGTTTATTTTAAAAAAGATACTGTTATCTCAGTTATTACAGATGAATTTATGCATTTAGAACACTGACCTCAAAACTATTGCCAAGACATAGGGTTAAAGATGCGACAGTATATTTATTATATTTGTTTATATTTGTAAACAAGAAAAAATATATATATACTACACAAAGAAAAAAAAAGAAAGAAAAGAAATTAAATAAGAATAATAATAATAAAAAGAAGAAGAAGAAAATGAGAAAGGAAGAAAAATACTAAAAAAAAATAAATAAATAAATAAATAAAGCAAAAGAATGTTCTTGTATTTAACTAATGTAGGAAAAATACAAATTTGCTCTTATCTAAAACAATACAGGTATATATATGATTATGTATATTATAATGTATGGGCAAGCTTAAAATTTGAAGACTTTGTATTGAACTAAAGCTGCGTGTAATTAAACTATGAATATTTAACTTTAAAATGTAAAATAATAATAATAAATAAATAAATAAATAAATAAAAATAAGTAAATAAATAAATAAATAAATAAAATTAAAAATATTTTGAATGAATATCAAGAGAAGAATTATGTTAAATAGTTTATGATTCTTTTTACTAAAGTCTATATTAACATGTTATTATGTATGTCAATATTAAAAGTATTACAAACAGCATTACGATTTGTATTTTAAAATCTAACTTAGTCCTCTAAAACCTTTATTTTAAACGATAGGTTAAAATATTATATATTTATGAAAAATTTGTATAAGTTAAAAATATGTTTTTGTCAACTTTAGAATTTCGTTTTCTGTGAAGTTATCAATACGGATAAATTCATTCATACAGTAGTTTGAGTGCGGAAAGCACGCCGGAGGGATGCGGGTTACGGTTGCTGTACATTTTTGTGTTTTTCTCTGGAAATCAATACATCCCCGACGAAGTACATGGTCTCACTAAAGTGAATATTCATCAAGAATCCTCCCAAAACATAATCTATCCCTCTACTTATTCAATAACAGAAGGAGTGTGTGAGACTTGCTCCACTCTGGAAAAGAAGATGACTCTACACTCACACGCTCCAAGAAAATCGTACAAACCCAGGATCACGTGACGCCACCCCATCCAATCCGACGTTGCCCCCATCTCCCGCTGCTCCTCTGGAAGACTGCCATTCCGTTTGTGCCGTTCAGAGTGCACACTTCCGTTCTGGAACTATCAAGTGTTTCTTTTTTTAATGTTTTTTTCTCATCCGTATTGCACCTTTTCGAACATTTCTATGTGATGTGCTTGCAAAACAGACGATAGTGGTGGATGTGCGGGGAACGTGGCGGAGAGTAAATTCTAAGTCTGGACGGATTCTCGAATGATAAAATTTTCGGTTATTTGCAAGCAGAGAGAAAATGATCCGACGCAACGTGGACTTGGTATTGGCCGGTTTACTCGTTTTTGGAGCCGTCACTATGCTGGAACGCCTGCCGACAGTCCGATCACGCATGGACGATATAGAAGTGGATGCCACAGAGTAAGTGAAAAACTTTTGCTTAACGAAGTTTTAAACTGTCAGAGAAAAGTTTTAATTCTAAATTTCTTTCGAGTATTTTTTTTTTTTTTTCTTTATCTTATCTTTTTCTTTTTTAAGGTAACGAATGATGGTTCGATTTATCTTTATAACTTATAATACAACTTTTTTTTTTTTTTTTTTTTTTTTCAATATATAAATATATAATTTAAATTAAGCAATTTGATTTTAAAAAATCACTTTTTAATTTTAATTAACATCTAGAACGAATTAGATCGCAAAACTACGTTGTGAATTTTCCTTCACATATTTATGCTTTTTTCTTTCTTTCTTTTTCTTTTAAATTAAGACTCTTTTACTTATCGATATATAATTTTAATATTTTATAACTAAATTTTGGTTAAACAGTTAAACTTCCTTTAATAAAATATTATTTGAAGAGTAACTTTTCTTTGTTTTTATCATAGTTTTAACAAAATTTTAACAAAATTATCATTTTTAGAAAATGAAAGAAAATGTTTTAAGGAAAAAATTCTATTTAATTTTATAGAAAAATATTAGTTTCTTTTAAAATATTATTTTAAACTTTTGAATTACTATTAAATTTATAAAAAGTGTAAGAATAAATACTTCGTAAAACGTTTTATTAGGAAGGACATGGGAGATTGTTTATCTAAAATTATAAATATAATTTCGAATTTATCTTTGAAAATATCTTGAAATGTTAATAACGATCTTAGATAATTTAATTATTTCTTTGTTGAAAATTATCCTTCTCTTTTTGAATACACTACTTTCAATATTTCTCAATTTCTTGATGACAAACTTAATTCAGACAATTTGGTTGTAAAAACTGATAATCGAAAGCGGGGATAAAATGATATTTTTATAACTTTGAATTTCGTAAAATCACTGAAAAAAAAATGTAGTATTTCAAAAGTAATTTCATCACACACATATACATATATTCTAAAAATAGAAATTAGTCTCATATTAAAGAACTATATAAAAGCGATATATTTTTATGAACATTTTTTTTTTCATTATTAAACAGTAGTTAAAGGTTATTTTATTGAGTTTGATTAAATATCATTGCTATAATTTATTACTGAATAATTTTAAAATATTGTTTTATTAAAAGATAGACAGAAAAAGAAAAATAGCAATTAGAATATTGTATTATATTAGTGATAATCGTTTTTAATCTATATACACTACTTAAAAAAACTTATGTAGATTTGAATTTGAAAACGTATTCAAGGAATTTTACGAATTAAGATTTAAAGTATTTTTAACTTATTCGTAAAGTTTTTTTTTTTTTTTTTTTTTTTAGGAAATTTCAGATAAAGAAAAAATAAATAAAAAAACGCAACTTTTTTATTAATATTTAAAAACTTTTTTCCACGGAAAAATCGAACATTTTCGTTCTATTTATTTATTTTTTTAACGAATATTTTAATGAATCTAAGTATCTTCAAATATTTACAATTCTTATGGAATGTGACTTCTAACGTTTCATATAATCGTTATTTCACTACAACTTATATTATTAATACATCTAGTTTTATGACTTATTGATATGAATAACGTTTTTTTTTTTTTTTTTTTTTTTTTCTTTTTTAATATATGAGAAAAGGGGGGAAAAATAGGTGTAACAAGCGCAAAATAGTTTTTGTTGTTCCTATTAAGAACTTTTCTTTCCTGCATGAACGATTAAGGGCCCTCTTCACTCACCGCCGCCGGAAGCCGAAGCTAATGCTATTCTATGGGAAATTTTTCTTTACAAATAACTTAGTAACTAATACATATTTTTAAATTCTGTTTTCACATTCTGAAAATTCCCAGTTGTTAAATTGACGGACCTTTTTTTAAAAAAATATTATTATTATTTTTATTTTTTTATATTTTATTTTGAAGCTGAAAAATACGAATTTTCAATATGTGAAATTTTTTCATTTTGAAATTTCAAATTAAATTATTAAAAATTAAAAAAATACATTTTTAAAAAAGGTCCGTCAATTTAACAGTTGGGTATTTTCTAAATGTGACAATAGAATTTAAAAATGTGTATTAGTTAATAAGTTATTTGTAAAGAAAATTTCCCCCATAGAATAACATTAGTTTCGGCTTCCGGCGACGATAAGTGAAGAGGGCCGTTTATGAACCTGAATATCTTCGAATATTTATCATTTGTTTGCGATGGGACTTCTAATATTTGATAGAGTCGTTCTTTTATTATATCTTACAATAGTAATGCATATAGTTTTATATTTTATTGATTTAAATAACAGTATTATTTCAGGATTTTTCAGAAAAGGGGAAAAAGAAATGTATCAAGGCACAGAATAATTTTCTTCATTATTATTAAGAATTTTATTTTCTGCGGTATAGACGAATATTTTTTATGAACTGGTGTATCTCCAAATTTCTAACGGAGTGTGACTTCATTGTTTCATAAAATCGTTCTTTTATTAATCTAGTATAATCGAACTCATTAAATATATCTGCGATTGGAAATTCTATGCGCAATGTTGCTACCAATGAGCAATTCATCCGATACTAGTTATTTTTAATTATTATTATAATTTTTTTTAAAGATGCTTAGTAAGAAGAAAAAAAATCATCTTACAGTAGCAATAACATATTTCGTTATTATAAAATTAAACGTGACTCAAATAAAGAAAATAAATAAAATGTGCTATGAAAAGTGGAGTATTATTCGGATACATTTTAATAGCATAAAAATGAATAGAATTTCGAGTTTTATGTTATTTTGGACAAATTTTTCAACATTATTTTTTTTACAATAGAAGCTGTCAATATGCACTCTCTTTACTATTTCAGTGAGGGGAAAAAAAAAAAAAAAAAAAAAAGGATAAGGAAGAAGTCAAATGGAAACGGCGCTTATTATATAAGAAATTCACCGAAAAAGAAAAAAATAAAGGCGAATATACAAAAAATATATAATAAGTTCTTGGCCGTATTTATGTGACAGTTAGCCATTTTCTGCGTTTTCTATATTTTTGTAATATCTTTTATAGGATTCTGAATAATTATTTTGCGTAAAAATTACGTATCTTGTAATATGTTTTTAATAAAAACAATATGTCAGAGATAAAAAATCTTTATTTTTCAAATTTTTATGAAGAACTTCCCTTTGTATAGATTACCAATTTATTATTGCGTAAAATATAAAAATTTCTATAGAATATTAATATGAGCTATATATGTATTATATATATATATATATATATATATATATTATTTATGGGAAATGACAAGGGAATGTAAAAGACAAATTATTTTTTTTAACAAAGTTAATAACAAGATGAAAATTTTAATTTGATTCACATCAATAAGTGCAGTATCAACTTCAATAAGTATTACACACACACACACGCAGACATATATATATATATATATATATATTTCTATAAAAGTTAGCAAGTAATAAAGAGAAAAAAAAATGTGTTGTCTTTGTATATAGTTTTGCAGATTTTCTCCTGCATTGTAAAAACAGAATTCAATATTTAAAGCTTCAGGTATGTCCCTAAATCGTATTTCTTCAGAAATTAAAAAACGAGGGAATTTAAATATTAATGCGCTCGAAAAGATGTTATTTGAAGCATGAGATTTTACGATATATAAAGAAAAAAAGTAGATTATCTCCCAAATTATTTTCTTTACCTTTCTTGCTGTATTTTTTTATGGAGTGATATTTATGATATTGCTTATTATTCGAAATACTTTGTTTAATATAGTTAATTAAATAATTTATTTACTTTTTGTATAATTTTTAACTTTCAGCGTGAAGTGTGATGTAGGAATTCAAAGACGTTTTACTCTTGCTAATTTTAAGTTTCATAAAATAGATGTAACTATTTTAGCTTATGCATAAATACTGCTACACAATCGGAAAATATATTCTCTAATCATTATATATATATATATATATATTTTAAGAGCATATTATTATTATTAATTTTTTCATGTAATTAATTTCAAAAGACATTCTATATATTCATATAGTAATATAACTAATATTATAATTTTATAATTTAATATTTCCTAAAATTACTGGATTGCAAACGTTAGAATTTCGCTATTATTGTAACAGATAGATAGACTCTCGTGTCTAAAAATAACCAAGATCGAAAACCTTGTATTAGAAACCGAAAGTTAAAAATATATCTGGATGGATATGTTAAATAAGTGTGTTATTGAAACATTTTCGAATTAAACAATTCATTATACGCGTAAAAAAATTGGTTTAAAGTAAATACTATATCGCAATCTAAATTTTCAATTGTAAACACAGTTTAAAATCTTATATGTCTATAAAGCTTTATATTCCAATAACGTTTGAAGCTTTTTGTGTAATTAAATAATAATAATTATAATATATATATATATATATATATATATATTTATTAAAGCGAGAGGACTATTTCATTGAAATAATAATAATAATAATAATGTCATCATATTTATTACATAGACCATTTCAAATGAAGCAAAATTCCCCCAACATTCAATTAAAAAAAAAAAAAATCCGTTAAGTATCGAGTTTTAATTTAAAATTTTCTTTTTCTTTTCCTTTTATATTTGCCTTTCCTTAGTGGAATAAATTAGTATATAAGAGAAGATAGAGTATAAAAACAAAATTAGTTTACGAGCATTTTAAAGGAAGCTATTTACTGAATAAAGTTAAAATAATTTAATGTTTTACAAATAAATTATATTTATGTTTTGTTTTTTAATTTTTATTTGCATAAATGGAAAAAAAAAAAAAAAAAAAAAAAAAAGAGAGAGAGAGAGAGAGAGAGAGAGAGAAAGACTGTTAATAAAAAATATATATTTGTTTTTATTCTAGAAATCTGTTTTTTTAAATTAATACTTAAAAATAAGTTAAGTTCATGTGCATAAGTGAACAAAAAGACCATCTTTTACTTTTCAACTAACTCAATTATTTTTATTTTTATTGATACAAATCATACCAAACACTGTAACACATTATATATGCAAAAAAATTTTTATATCCTTAATGAAAAAATGAATATTTCAATTTAAAAATAAGTAAGCTAAAGAAAAATTCATTTATTTATTTAAATTTTAGAATTTTTTTCAATTTATATATCAAAGTGTTGTTTGTATAAATTAAAATTTTTGATCTTCAAATGTGTCTCAATTTAGAGTAATTGAGTGATGGAGAGGAATCACTTATCATATCTAATAAAAAAGCACCACAAAACTAGTCAAAGCGGCAACACAAAGGTGCGTTGCCGCTTTGACTGCAGCACTCGTGCTTACTTTATTCGCCTGATGAAGGGTCGTGTGTTTTTTCGACCCGAAACAATTGTTGCGAGTTTATTGCATTTTATGGTGTTTATTCAAAGTTTGTAAGTAATACTTATCATATCTGTTTTTCATCATGTCACGTTACGTTTTTATTTTATTAACCACTTAACGCGCACTGTCCTCACTGCGAGGACGCAAAATTTAAGATCCAGCTTCAAAAATTCATCCCGGAAATTTTTTAGCAAAAATTTACGTTTATAACATATCAGAAAAGGCCGGGTTTTTTTAACCTTAAAATTTAAAATTTCTTTTAGTTTAATTTCGTTCATGAATTCCGGTGGCAGTATAATATAAATGATCCGAATTGTCTTGCGCCGCAAAGGGTTTTAAATGTAAATTATTTTTCCTAAATTAAAAGTTTTGTGTCATTTATGTGCAAGACTTACATATTTATCGGCACACCACTCTACATTAAAATGAATTAATATTTAGTGTCTAAATTTGGACAAGAAAACTGTGTGATGACAAACCCCTTACAATTGAGCTTAAAAATTGATTTAGTTTTACTTTCTTCAGTAACACACTCTATATATTTTCTCATAAATTTCAATTATAACTAATTCTATATTCATGATTAAAGGAAATGTATTCAGCTGATCGTCTGGCACTATTGGAGACTGAATTGCCGACAATCAGTAGGCCATCCTTTCCTTTGCTTCATTACATTTTCCTTTTCCTAATTAGGTACGTAATAATAGTTCGTATTTTGTTTTTCATGCAATTTTATGTAGCTTCCAAAGAAAAAACAAATCGCATAGAAGCTTTTTATGGTTCAAATTTATGCGAAATATTGCTCTATTCTGCCATGTTAAGAAAATCATTAAATTTGAACAACTTAAAACGTTTATAAAAAAAAAAAAAAAAAAAAAAAAAAAGAATGATCTCGTATAACGTACGAAGTATTCAAATTAAAATATTGATATTAATAGAGGCCTTCCAGTATTATAAACTGCATTTTTAAAGTGGCCCTACTTCTTTACGATGATGCATTCATGAGATAACACAAAAAGTAAAAAAAAATAAAAATAAAAAAAGAAGCTGACGACAGAAATTAACAAACTAACAAACTACAGGCGGACACCACATACATCTCTTGATTTTCAAATTTTCCCCATCTCAAAACGTGTATACTCGTCAAAAAACTGAGGTCGAAAAGTTTCATAAAAATTCCCACGTGCCCCAGAGATTGAATTGTTTGAGAATAAATTAAAACTCATTAACCCCCAGCGTCCTCATTTGAGCTAATAAAATAGCACGTATATTTTTTGTGGTTTCTTGGAATTATTTCTGCTTTTTAATGGCAGTTTATAGCACCACTCTAAATGATCCTTCAAAGTTTTATGTGCCTGCTATTAACTATAATTATATAATTTGGACAGTTATTTTATTATTTTTCATATATATATATATATATATATATATATATATATATATATATATATTTAGGGGGAGGGGGGGCAAATATACCAACTTAATTCAAGTTGAATAATAATATATATTATAATACATTGATTTCGAGGTCTTTGTCAGCGTGTAACAGGAAATTAATCTGTTACCAAGAAGTTTTTCTATCTTTTTTCGCTAGAACACTAAACGTCCTGAAATGAGGATAAGCTTTAAATTTAAAACTATCAGAAGATATGTTTAATTTAATATATTTTACTGTCAGTTGTCAATATTAATTTTGAATGGAAATATTCATCAAAATATATTTTGAAAATTAATTCGGGCGTTAACAACAGGGTTCGTGATTTTTTTGATTTTTTTTAAAAAATCAAAAAAATTTTTTTTATTTAAATCGGATTTTTTCGATTTAAATCTGATTTTTTTTTTAAAGTCTACAAATTTATAGTTACTCATTACTTTATACCTGTAAAAGTAATCTATATCTTAAACAATGTCTAAAAACATAATTTAAGTAAATTTCATGCCAGAAGCTATGCTTTTTATAAGCATATATACATCAGTTTTAACTTTTAACACTAATGGATAATGAAATTTATCATTTAAGACCACAAGAATTATAGCATACTCAAATACAAATTAACAAGCAAATTTAACGTAAACTTGTACCTTCCCTTTTAGTTTTTAAAACAGAATGTATATGAAAAACAACTGTCATGTTATATGAATATTTACTTTTACTCTAAATACATATTATTAGAAGTTCTCTATTTTATATATAGATATAGATTTTTCAGCTCATGATTTTGTAAAATCATATGATCACTTTATTACTAAAAGATGAAACTTATCATTTTAACTAAATACCTTTTATTTAAAATTTAAAAATACAAATGAAGCAGACAATTTCCATATTTAAAAATAAACGTCTCTGAGTGTTAGGGAAGAATAAAACATCACTTTGACCATTCTGATTCTGGATAACATACTGTATTGTTAATTTAATGGATCTATATGCAATTATCTATGGTATTATTATAAGCCATGTTAATTATGGCATGAAAGTTAACACTATCTAAAAAAATTTTGAAATATGCATAATCCCAATAATGCACGTGAATAATCAAAATCAAATGTTATCAAAGAAAATAACTGAAGCTTAAGCATAGGTCGATCCAGGTTTTATTTTTGAGGCAAATTTTAGTGAAAAATAGAAATATTTTTGAGAAAAACTATTATCATATAAAAGTTCTCATTATAGAAATCATTCAACTTTATGATTAACATAAAAACTCATAAAATAATAAAATATGATAAAAATCATTAAATAGCAATTTTATAAAAACTAATATATGCAGTTCTTTAAATGAGAAAAATTTTAGAAAAGAAACATTTTTATGGACACAATATATATATATATATATATATATATATATATATATATATATATATATAATGCTGAATGATATTAAAAAATTAATAAATGAAGCTGAAATGTCATTAAAAATACATAAATAAATAAAAGTGAAAACTTCCATGCTTTATATGTTATCATAATAGTTGAATTAATTATGCTTTGTTGTTAAAATGTTTAAAAAAAAAGACAAGTTCATAGAGTTTTCATGATAATATATGGTCTTAGTGTAAAATCCTATACTGAATGAGTACATTTTTTAGTTATATTAATATATAAAAATTGCTTTCAAGTTCTTGAATTCATTTCTGAAGCATAAAAAGTAATTGTGTAAGATTTAAAGTAATTGGTTCATATGTGCCAACACACACACACGTACAGATACCTCTATATATAGTTTTGCTAATTAAAGGTTGTAAATGCAACATATTTTATATTTGAAACTCATTCTAACAAGATATAAAAAATTTAGATCATAAAAAGTTTTGAAAAATGATTCAATTTTAATAAATGACTTTTTAAAAAAATCAGTTGATTTAAATGAATGATTTTTTAAAAAAAATCCATTGATTTAAATCAAGATTTAAATCATGATTTTAATCAAACTGATTTAAATCAACGAACCCTGGTTAACAAGTTAAGAAAATAATAATAATAATAATAATAATAATTTTACAAGTAAAAGTTAAATATTTTACGTCGTTTCATAGAAGGCGTTTCATAGATTTTAGCAGCAATATATTCTTTAAATAACATTTATTAAAATAAAACTTATAAAATATTTCTCGCAGAAGAAAATTACCATTGGCAGATCCCTTTCGAAAAAAAAAAAAAAAAAAACATTTAAATGTTCATTACTTTAACATAAACAAATACACCCAAATGGAAATTTGCAAAACTTTACTAGGCTAATTCCGTGATATATAGATTGATATATAGCTTGATCCGCAGATTAAATCTACAATTAAATAAAGAAAAGAAATAAAATTAAAACCAAAAAATAAAATATAACTAGAAGATCTTATGAAGTTAATTTAAGTTGATTTCCCGTTTGAGGATAGCTTGCCTGTGTAGCGCATTTTTTGCGATTATTACACACGACGAGATTTAAATGTAGTACTAACTGAGAACCAAACCTTTTGAAAACTTTTTATCTGGTGGAATTCATAAATTAATATTCTGATCCTATCACCATTCAATTTTTGACTAGAGGCTTTCATTTTTAACTGATTGTTCACGGTATTGCTGATTGTTGAAGTTGGTCTACCTCAAAAAGGAAACAACGTTTTTTTCATTGTGTTCTTATAAGAATAACTCTTTTTCCTTTGTCAATCATTATTTCAAACACATTAGCGAGAAAAACAAGAATAAAATCCAATTAAGATTCATGAGTTGTATTTCTTTTGTCGAAATGAATAAAAAAAATTAGTTTGGATTATGACAATAGTCCCTAAACATTACTTATTATATTATTACATACATTATTTACTATTACATACATTATTTACTATTTTTTAGTATTATTTACTATTCTTTTAATCAAAAGATAATAAAAAAAGATAAATTTTATCTTCAAAATAATAATTAAAATTCTGTCTCAAACAGAATTTAATTTTAGACAAAGAATATAACTGAATGAAGTTTTTCTTTTTGCACTTTTTGTGATCATTGTGATCTTTTTGTGTGTCACGTATAATTTGTTTAATGTAACTTGATGCCAAAGGGGGGGGGGAGCTTTTATTTGGTCTATTTTGTCTAAATGAAATAATCTTCCCTTCTGAAAAAAGATATCGTTTTGAAGTAATTAACTGAATCGTTCATTGTAAAAATTACTTTGCTATAGGTATATATATATATATATATACTCTTTTTTTTTTTAGGAAAGGGATATGTAAAATTGCATGTTTTACAAAATTATCGTAAGGTATATTACTTTTAAAGTAAATGTTTCAGATTAACATCTGAAAGTCAGATTATGTCATCTCAACAATATTTTCATTTTATTTATTTATTTATTATTATTTTACTTTTGTGTCAAGAATATAAATCTATCGATAAAGAGCTTTTTAATAAAACAGATTTCTGCTATTTTTACAAAGAATTAAAAATAATACATTTAAAGCAGACGAGTGTGCGTTTTTATTTATTTATTTTTTTTAGTAAAATAGTAAAGTACATGATTGTTCCTAAAGGAAATCATTTTCTAAAGGAAAAAAAAAAATGAACAACCATAGTCATTTTTCTTAAACTATACTAACTATATAAATTATTTCTTCTTCTTCTTCTTTTTTTATTTTTATTTATTATTATTATTATTATTATTATTATTTTGATTAAAAATATTGTAAATAACTAATGTCATTGATACATTTTCTGCATTTTTCCTGAAAATAATGAAATACATTAGCGTATTACTTAATAAAAACTAATTTTATCTTTTGCTGAAAGTTGAAAGTTAGTAGATAAAATCAGGATTTAAAGTATGGTATCATATTACGAAGATAAAATTCATAAAACCGTTCATTATTAAATTTAAAAAAAGAAGAGGGATTAAGTAGTGTAAGTGATAAAGCACGGAGGAGAAGACAAATTTAATCCAATCAGTACATCTATCTATAAATAAAATTATTATATGTCCGCTTTCAAAGCATCCAATCATTGTCTATCAATATATTATCAATCCGAAAACTATATTTATAAATAAAAAATAGATTTTCAAATGTCTTTTTTTTTAAGGAAAATGTACACAATATGAGGCATATTTAATGAATAACATCTGTAAATAAATTTAATTAATTCTTCTTATTAGAAAGACCATTTGCTATCAGAAACAGATTCTCATATTTAAAAGAAATATAGGATGATAATGCGTGCAACATAAACTAAATTATGTCGGTAGACGTGTCTGTATATAATATTTATTTTATGCCCACTTTCAGAATGGATATTTACTATCAGTATATTGTCATCCGAAGATTAAATCAGTAAATCACTTATTTTAAAGTGCATTTATTTTTAAATTATGGTGAAATTATTGGTAATATAAAACACATTTAGTCTAATTAAACGAAGCATCTGTAAATAAATATATTTAATTTTTATTTTTATAATGACCACTTACTAACAATAACAGATTATCATACGTGATAGCGAAGATGAACTTTATAAATCTTTTACTATCGAATGCATATATTTATGTGTGTATGTGGATTTTTTCGTATCTTTCGTTAAATTATTACTAGATTTTTTTTCTATCTCTCTCCATTTTTTTTTCTTTTCTTTTGAAATTTCCCCCGCTTGATCATCTATTTTTCTTACATTCTACAATTTTGTGACATTATATGTATATATATATATATATATATATAACTTTTCAAGCATTTCACAGGAACAAAATAAAAATCAAATGAAGAACTGAAAGATATAATTAAATAAATAAATAATTAATTAATTAACAAAATACAAAAATGAAAGATACATTAAAACAATACTTCACTTCTTCAGGGGAGGTGATTGAATAATGTATGCAAATAATAGGTGAATTTTTGTATACCTGTAAGACTAAGCCTACTCCCCCCCCCCTTCAAAATAAATAAATAAATAAATAAAAATAGAGGTAACACCGCTCAATTTACGTAAACTACAAGTAACTAATGAAGCAAGATAAATTTAACATAGAAATCAAATAAAGGGTAATAAATAAATAAATAAATAAAATGAAATACATTCAGAATAAATTTGTTTAAAATGAACGTTAAGTTTAACTAACTTAGTAATTGAAATCAGAAGTTGAGTTAATTTTATAATTCATAAAAAAAAAAAAAAAAAAAAAAAAAACTTTTTAATTAATAAAGTTTTATAAAGATAATAATTTATATTTTTGTACCTAATCAGCGTAATAATAATCCAAATTAAAATTAAATTTTTAGAGTTAATTATTAACAACATTATGTTCCTTTCCAAAATGAACTCCATGTACCATAGTGTGAAATATATTCTTTGTAACTCATAGACTTCGCCACCTATATGTGGAATAACAGGAAAACCTCGTAATGCATAGATTAAAATAATAATAATAATAATAAATAATAACAGTGTACAAAGCAGAGACCCCATTTTATAATGATAATATACTCAACGAAAGACAAATTTTAATTCGACGTACCAGTAAATAACTTTATTTTAAGCACATTTTTTAAAACGACCATTTGCTATCAATAGATTGCTATTCTGAAGATTAAAATGTTTATTTTCAAATACTTTTCAAAAAATTATAATAGAAGTGTATGCAAAATAAGGCATATTTAATTTAATGCAAATAAGCATTTGTAAATAAATTCAATTATTTTCCGTTTTTAGAATAACCATTTGCTATCAATAACATGTTATGATGCAATTCATTGTAAAGAAGAATTCAAATAATTATTCTCTCTAAAATAGAATAAAATATATGTACATAAAATGATAATGTATACAACATAATTCAAACTTAACTTAATGAGGAGACGCATATGTAAATAATTTTTAGACCTATTTTCTACCCATTTTTAGAATAACTATTTGCCATCAATAATAGATTTAAACTTGCTTTGCAATAAAGTGTGCCCAAATGTAGCTTTTATTTTTACACCTTTTACTTCCTTGGCTTTAAGTCAGGATTTCAACTGTCAGTGGGTAATCCAGAGACTTTCTTGAAACCTCTGGCTAAAGAGAAAAAAATATGTTTGTTATTTCTTTTCCTTTTTTTTCCCTCTGCGTGAGAAATAGAGTCATAGAGAGATTTTATCTCACATTATTTTATTCTAACTAATTTTCTGGAATTTCTTTCTTAAAATTTAATATTTTTGCTTGTTAGATGAATCATATTAATGTCCTAATAATTATCTGATCTCTTTAGGAATCTGAACATTTCTATAACAAATATGAAATAATAATAATAATAAAAAGTCTGGAGCATTATTATCATATATTTGAATTTTTGTCAAGCAAAATTTAATATATGATAACTACTTCTATTTCATTTCTTTTGTTTTCCAAAATAATTTCCATTTGCATTGCCTTTTATACCTGAAATTATCTACTTGCTCTTTGCTGCATATCGACTAAATAAAGTGAAATAGTGGAAGCTGTCGTTTTTCAAACCGTAGTTTTTCAACCTTGAAGAAAAATCTTAGCTTTCAACAAGGAAGTAAAATCTACCCCGAATAATAAAATAATATCAAAATATTTTTTGTAGATTATCGTTGGAAGGAGAAGTTTCTTGTATTGCAATCCACGTGTCGCCAATATGTTGTACAGGTAAATATGCTATAGACGCACACAATCTAATTTGAATTCGAATTTCTTCGTTTGCAGTGTATTTGTTCACTAAACCCACTTCTTACACTTTCCTCCAAAGACATTGGTTAAAGTGATATTTTTGCATTGACAGAAGGAAACACTTTCATTAGAGATTTAATTGCACCCGTTTCAAAATCCATGTGCATAATTTTTGGTTACCAATTCTCGGGTTTAAAAAATACGATTTCTCGTGAGATTTAAAAAAGTACGGTTTCACTTAAGGGTTGAAAAGCTACGGGTTAAAGATCAATTTCACCAAATAGTTACTGCAAAAACTGAACAATTTGTTACATTTTTGTATAAAATTTATTAACCGAGACTAAGTACAAATTGAGTATCTTCGCAAATGGTCATAAATTTGGTCGAACATTGACGAAATGATTCTGTATTTTGGAAAGAGGCTTTAAAAAAAATGCCGCAGTTCGGCAATATATTAAAATAAATAATTTTCTTGCGAGAATCAAAGCGAGAAAATTATTTATTTCAGTAAAATGTCGAAAACATGGTAAAAAAAGTGGCGAGTAAACTGAACAAATCCAACGACTACAGGAAAATAACAAAAAAAAAAAAAAAAAAAAAAAAAAAAAGATTTTCAATTATAATTTCAAATATCATTATTGAAAACTGAAAAAAAAAAAAGTTATTTAAATAGGTTTATTAAAAGCATGAAAGTTAAATAATTATGTTTTTGAACAGATAACAGTATCGTAATTAAAGTAAGAAAATATAAATAAAAAAGGAACACACATTATACAAAGTGAAAAGGAAAGTCGGAAGGAGGCTTTTATAGCTACAAACATTGATCATAGACATATACTTCCAATTACAAAATATTTTTAAAAATGTAAGTATTTATGTTATGGCATTTCTAAATTTATAAAATAAATTTTTTGATAATTACAAACACTAACCTTTCATACAATCCCCAATTTTTTACAGTCATATTTAGTGAAAGTTGACACTCATCCAGTGGCGAATCTAGGGGGGGCTTAAAGCACTAACATTCACAATTGAATGTTACAATTGTAAATTTTTCATTGATCTGGAAGTCTCTTAGTTCCCCCCCCCCCCCCCCAAAAAAAAAAAAAAAAAAAAAAAAAAAAAAAAAGTTAAGTTCTGGATTCGCCACTGCACTCATCCTAACAAATACACAAAGAGTTTCACTTCTGTGGGCTCAAAATTAACAGAGGTATTAATTTTAAAATTTGGGATTTTTCCACGTTTCTTTGTCGGTTAAAAATATTCTTAATGAAAGTTTTAAATATTTAATAAACTCCAAATGTCAAAATAAAAACCGATTTTTTTTTTTTTTTTTTTTTTAACTGAAACATCCCACACCATAAATACGTACATATTTTTAAACATTTTGTAATTAGAAGTAAAAATTTGCGACCAATGGTTGTGTAATAAAGGCCTACTCACGACTTTCCTTTGAAATCTGTATATGTATTATTGAAATTTACTAAATATGTACAATTCCCAAATCCACGATGCCATTAATATTTTTGTATTTCTCTGCGATAATTTAACAATTAAAAAAGATAGGAAATCTCCCTCTCTATCTATATCTTTCTTTCTACTCCATAAATTAATTTTCTTGTATTTGTTCAATTTGTTTGTCAGACACCCATCATAAAGAATACTTGATAATGTAATATGATATCTTGTACTTCCGTATAGGATTTTTTACATATTAAGCTATGAATAAGAGTTCAAATTCAACATAAACCTTTAGTTTTTAATCGAAAAGGAAAAGGTTTTAATCTATAATCAATATGCAGCAAGACATTCAACATTATTCTAATTCTCCAAATAGATTATGACTGATTTTATGGGAAGAGATAAACTTATATATTCACTGTTTTATGTTAAGCTACTAAAATGGCTTTACATTGCCCTTCTTTTTCATCTATAAAGATATTATTTTTTTGATAAACATCGCTATTAAATTAATATTTTCCACAAAGAAATACACCGATATGAAACTGTGGTTTGTCGAAAATGTTTCAATGAAATGTTTTTAAAAGACGTGTTTTAAGAGAATATTTTTTTATTAATTTTATACGATTGTCAGTGTAAATAAAAACAGGTATCGGAACAGTGTAAAATGAAATAGATAAATTTCAAGAATTTACTGAAAATTTCTATTAAATGTAATATAAAACCAACTATTGAAAAAGGTGCACATGTAACATCGCAAACAGCTAAGAAAATATCGGGAAATATTCCCAGAAATCAAGCATTTTTTTCTCTTATGATACTTAATACGAGTAGAAGAATTAACATATTAATTCCCCTTTGCACTCGGGGCGTTTTTCGCGCGGCACACCAGCAACTCGAGACGTTTCGCAGCCTTTTTGACGCATTTCTTACCAGTAACTTAAAATCATTACACACACAAATTAATGTATAAAATTTTTGTATTTTAGCATTTTATATATCTTTACACCTTTATAAATATAATTTCTTAAATATTAGTCAGTAATTTTTCTGTGTATGGTATTTCATATAGCAATTCCCAAGATGCATGCTCGGCTTGTCGGGCCAAGTATTACAATAATATGTCGTTTGATGCCTTTTTCCTGATTTATTTCTCTGAGAACAGATTTTGCAGTCCTTCCTAACTCTTGTTAGAATAATGTGTAGCTTTAAATCCAAGCGGATATCTTCGGAATCGGAGGTTGAAGTCGAGGCTCGATCGCGTGGCTTGCGAAAATCTCCAGTCAATTGGTGGACTAATGTTTTCAAGTATTGCAAGTGATTATACATCGCATAAGATTATACAGAAAGAGAGTAGGAACTCGTGTCGAAGAAATTAAACGTAAACAGTTACTGTCGCGCATCGAGTTACCGCAGCAAACCGAGTGGTGAGCGAGAGTCACCTCTCGAGTTGCGGCATCAAACCACATGGTGAGTGAGAGTCACCTCGAGTGCAAAGGGTTAAGGGCACTTACTTGTCGATGAGAGAGGTTTGTATAATTATAAATTTGTTTTTATATGATAATTTTCTTGAACAGTGATGTTATACAGATTTCGTTTCCGAAAATATTACTTGTCGTTGTGATGAAATTGTTTCGTAACTTTCACAAATCTTCTTTTATAATTTATATGCTTTATGTCCCGTCCACATATTGGGGGAAAAAAAAATGTGTTGTAAATTTGGGTTACTCAATATAATGTTGCCTGTAATTAAAATAACAAAAATGTTTAAAATTAAAATATATGTAATAAAAGAACAAAATGTCATTATTAAAAAATAATAATAATAATAATAATAAAAATAAAAATATTTTTAAGTATTATCTAGTGTAGATTCATACTTGTTCCTCTGACACTCTATTAGAATACGAAAAAAAAAAAAAAGATTTTTACAGTGGAAGTTTTATTTTAAGAGTTTCTATATGCAAACTACTATTTATGTTAAGGAACTAAAATGGCTTTACATTACCCTTCTTTTTCATCTATAAAGATATTAATTTTTTGATAAACATCATTATCAAATTAATATTTTGCACAAAGAAATACACAAATATGAAACTGTAGTTTGTCAAAAATGTTTCAGTGAAATGTTTTTAAAAAACGTGTTTTAAAAGATTTTTTTTTTTTTTTTTTTTTTTTTTTTTTTTTTTTACTAAACAAATTAAAAACGTATTAAAAATAGTTGGAAATATTGTCTTACGAAAAGTTTTATTTGACACTCATTACTGTGCGAGGAGGGTAGATGGGAGATCTCCCTAATACTACCGCCCTCTAAACCGCTGTTTGAATGTTGAATCTACGATCATAAAACATTTCAATTTGTTAATAAATTTAAAATTTATTTTAAATTATTTAGAGAAATTTCTCCCACACAGTTATGTGAAGCTTATTAGTTTAATCGGGGTTTCTTTATATATCGGCTTTAAAATGTATATGCTTCCCTTAATGTACTTAAATTTAGCACAGTAAGAATAAAGAATAACTTTATTCGAAATGCGTTTCAATCAATTTTCAGCTATAGCCCGAATATACCCGAAACCTATATTTTGACCCTGTAAACGGATAATGGATGCTTTTCGTAACACAGTCTATATGAAACATGCATTTGTTCAAATAAAAGTATGTGTTATTTTCAATGGGTTTAGTGCATGTAGTAAAATGTTAAGATGCATATTTAGTGTATATGTAAAAAGGTGTTAAAATATACCTACTAGATATTTTGCCTATATAGACGTAATGTATTTGAATTCTTTTGTTTTTCCTCTAGAAGAACTATTTGTCCGATTTCAATAAAATATTTCAATTAATATCCCTTTATAGGGCAAATTTAAAAAACTCAATATGGTTTTCTTTTCAATGAATGTTTCAAGTTATAGTGCTGATAACAGTCTTTCTCAGACACAATAGGACACGCAGACCACTCGCTATAATCAGGATTCTTTGATTCAGGGGATCACAAAACATGTTAGTATAGCCGGAACTCTGTTTCGAATATTTGAACCCAAAACAGAACTTTTTCTTTTATATGTGAGCACGAGAAAGAGGAAAAACTAAATAATATATTAAATAATAGAGGAGAAGCAAAAACTGTCTTTAAAGTATTCTATTTAAAAATTTCCTACATGAATATTTTTGATTCTATTATTTATGCCTTCATCAACTATAACGATTTCTTGCTTAACGGCCCTCTTCACTTACCCTCGCCGGAAGCCCGAGCCAATGTTATTCTATGGGGAAATTTTCTTTACAAATAACTTATTACCTAATACATATTTTTAAATTCTGTTTTTACATTCAGAAAATTCCCAACTGTTAAATTGACGCACCTTTTTTAAAAATGTATTTTTTTTTCATTTTTAATGCTTTATTTTGAAATTGAAAAATGAAAAAAATTCACATATTGAAAATTCGTATTTTGCAGCTTCAAAATAAAATATAAAAAATTAAAAAAATAATTTTTTAAAAAAGGTCCTTTAATTTAACAGCTGGGAATTTCCAGAATGTGAAAACGGAATTTAAAAATATGTATTAGTTAATAACTTATTTGTAAAGAAAAATTTCCCATAGAATAACATTAGCTTCGGCTTCCGGCGGCGGTGAGTGAAGAGGGCCCTTAAGAATGATATTTTTACTTTCCGTACACTATAGTGAGAAAGTATTGTAATCAGGTCAAAAATCCGAATTTGAGAATTTGATGTTTCTATACGTTTCGAGGTCCCCTGAGTCCGTTTCCACTATTTTTACGATGTTGTATGTAAATGTGTGTGTATGTATGTGTGTATGTATGTGTGTGTTTGTCTGTGAGTGAACACGCTAGCGTCTAAACGCTTTGTTCGAATAAGCTGAAAGTTGGTACGGATATTGTAAGTCACCATAGTACGAACTCTATAGATTCTGGTGAATCTAGCACTTATAGTTTTTTTAAAAGGACACCAGGAAAAATTCTTTATCATTATGGCCCATGGGGCCTAATTTTTAAATGTGCGATAGCGTCTAAACGCTTTATCAATCTGAGCAAAAAATTTGTACACATGTTATAAGTCACAGTTACACGAACTGTATAGATTTTGGTGAATTTAGCACTTACAGTTTTTTGACAGGGGCACAAAGAAAAATTCTTTATCATTATGGCCTATGGGACCAAATTTTTAAAAGTTCGATAGCATCTAAACGCCTTCTATTAACGCAATTAAGCTGAACATGTATATGAATATTATAAATCACTGTTGCACTAACTATAAGCATTTTGGTGAATCTAGCATTTATAGGTTTTTACAGGGACACAACGAAATATTCTTTATCGTTATGATCTTATGGGCTCAAAGTTCAGTAGCTTTAAATAAAACATCATGTACTATATGGAGAAAAATACTCAAACACTCTATTATGGTTTTCTCTCTTTTGTTTGTTTAACAACTCCCCTTTCTTTACTTTATTTACAAAACTGATAGTAACTCAATGTTCGGAAAGTCGAGTGGATTTTTTTCTTTATTAAAATAAAATTTCTATCATCATTTAATTAGGAATAATTTCAGAGGTATATTTGTTACTACAAATCAACGCACACTATAGTATTAATTGATTTAAAAAAATGTATAAACTCCTTTATGGTTTTAATCATTTTGAAAGCAATTGAAACACTATCCATTTTATTAATGATATCTTCATGGTTTTTCACAGTATTTATTTGGATATATTATAAGAGTAGTTCTTATACATTCGGCTAACGAATTTTGAAAAAGAAATTTGTGAGGTTGCATTATTTCCAGTAATCTCCTGACGTTATATTTTTACAGCTGAAAATTTGAAAAGGTGAAAAAATACGTAGGTTTAAAACACAACAGTTTTATTAATCATTTAAGTGTGGGAGGACTTTAGTACTTGCTAATTGAAAAGTTTGAATGTATTGAGTGAAATGAAAACTGAGAGGAGTGAGAGCTCACCTAAATTACTCGCGACAGTTAAATTTAATTTTATTATATGTATATTTCTCTATATTACGGTAATTTCAAGCTGAAATTTTCTTCAACTACTCTGTAATAGACTCCTAAACTGCTTAGGAAAACTTTTTCGAAATATTTTCCCGTGCTTTGAATGTCTCACTATTTAAATAGAATAGGCTGGAGAATCATTTTAAATAACCATCGTAACAAAAAATCACGTAGAATCCTTTCCAATCTATCTATAACCCCAAAACCTCACCCAAAGCTCCGTTAAAATCTCACAACTTCACTAAAACTCGTAACTTCATTCCCGTCTTTCTTATGCTCCAATTTCATCTAATACTTTGTTTTGATGAGCTAAGAAAACCTTTTACAAAATTCGCAACTTTTGTAATATCAGTGCATAAACTCTCGATAAGCGCTCAAATTTTTTGTAAACTTTTGCATTCACAGTTAAACATGCTCGTATTTCATCAGATATTTAATATTTTTCATTTGCAGTATGTAATGTCTTATACATTATGTCAAGTTTTTTTTTAAAAGACATTGCTTTGGTTTGAAAACCTTACATGTTTTAATAAAAAAAACCTTCGAGAAATTTCCGATGTTCTTAAAGAGACTTTTAAGCATCACTGAATATACGTGCTATTCTGATACAAATAATTTGTAGCATGATTTGTAGCGTTTTGCAGCTGTAGCATCTGCTACAGCTTCAATGCATTTCTAGTATTATACTTTATAGGGTCATCCCTAATATTATTATTTTTCTTCAAGTTGTTATGCTATGCTCTTCGCAAAAATGTTTAACATATATAAATTATAACATATATGAGATAAAAATATTTTTCATGCCACTGAAATTGTAAAAGTACATATCAAGTACTTCCGTAAATATTCGATAAAACGCCTAAATTCAAAACGGCTAAATATAGATTGGTAGTCGGTATACTTAGATTACTAATCGATAATTAGTCGCTATTAATCGATAATTAAAAAGAATCTATTTATTTCCCAGAATAAATTAGATATCACCTGCTTTGTGTTATTCACTACCATGTCTCATCTATCTCTAGCTTAACCCATTGACGCCCGAATTAATTTTGCAAAATATTATTAGCTGATTATTTCACTTCTAAATTAATATAGACAACTGGCAGTAAACTATATTAACTTAAACAATTCTTCTGATAGTTTTGAATTTAAAGCCTATCCACATTTATTGACGTTTAGCGTTATAGCGAGAAAACTTCGAGATAGAAAAACTTTGAGATAACAGATTAATTTCTTATTATATGTTGACAAAGATCTCAAAAGTAAAGTATTATAATATCATATTATTATTCAACTTGATTTAAGTTAGTGTACCTGCACAAAAAGAAAATATATGTGCGACAAATGGAAAATCATAAAACGACTATCCAAATTATGCAATAATAATTAATGGTAGGTACATAAAACTTTCAGAGATCATTTAGACTGACGCTATAAACTGCCACTAAAAAGCAGAAATCATCCCAAGAAACCACAAAGAATATACGTGCTATTTTATTAGCTGTCCTCAAATGAGGACACTGGGTGTTAACGGGTTAAGAAAGGACAAAATTGTAACCCTGTTTGCAATGTACGGTTTATACAGTGTGATAACATATTGCTTATTTCCACATGTTAAAAATATAACTATGCAGCTGAAGATCAATCATATGACTATCAAATATGATTTTCATTCTTAAAAGCTAGCTAAAAAGTCATAATTACGTAATTTTTAATTATAAGTACATATCACGAAAAGTAAATAAATAATTAAATAAATAAATAATAAAAATAAACAGCTCAGTAAACAAATATAACGAGTTACCGCTTTGAGAAAGATAATCTTTGTCTGTTGATCATTAAAATTATCTCTCATTCAAAGCAGTGCTGATTTCGAAAAACTTGATAAAACTGTAAAGAGTTTATTTGCTATCCTTTTCAAATCACTTTTTTTTTCTTCGAACTTTTTGAAATCAGTTAAATTTTCAATGGCAATGATTTAAATTAAAAAATCAGTTTAAACCGAATATAATCGGTGTTTCTTCCCTATATATTGGAAAATGATATAAAATACAACTCATTCGAGGATTTAAAACTATAGTTTTCTTATAATTCAATCGATAATATTGTCTTTATACCTTATAATTTTTTATAGGTAACTTCTAAACTCCGTATGATCAAACTTATTTAGGCATTTATATAGTCATGCTATGTGTTTTGTGGTTTAATCTGCATCGTGTCTTTTCATTTTGCTTCGAGTTCTTAAAGTTCTTTTTTTTTTTTTTTTCCTGAGTGATTTGGTTTTACTATTGTTTGATTTTGTGTCATTTCTTTTTTAAAATTGAAGCAATTTTTTAAAAATTTCAAGAAATGTATTCTATTTTTATTGGGTTATGCAAGACACGTTATTTTATTTAACTGTTGAAGTTATTATACAAGGTTAGCCTAACTATGCAACTATTTTTAACATTTAAGATGTTTTATATAATGGCTTATAATATTAGTTAATAAGGAAATATTTAGAGTTTAAAGTTTGGATATAGATCTAGGTTGAGATAAAAATAATTTTTTAAAGACTGGTAATCTTTAAAACATTTAAACTATGTGTGCGATAAAATTACTAATAAAACACTCACGATATTGGGGCTTATATCGGTTATTTTTTTTATTTTGAAATTCGCTATATAATTTAAAATCCATACAAGTAATATATTTTGAAACCGAAACATAATTTGTTGCTTAATAATACCAAAAAATTAGCAACATAATACAAACGAAGGTATTAAAGTGAAGAAAAAATGTAATACTAGATTTGGAAATCAATAAAAACATAATACATTTGTAGCAATTGAAAGAAATATATATAGGTGTAACTAATTCTTGAAAACATGCTGTTGAATATCGAAAATGCAAGTCAGGGACATGTTTTCTGATAAAGTAACTTGATCTATTTTAGTGATTTTTGGGGGACTTCTTTACTATTAGTTACTTGAAATATTTATTGTTTTTCTCAAGTATAAATTCTACCATATAATCACCATTAAATTATAATGATTTTTTTCTAAATTAAAAAAATTTAAAGGTCACACAAAGTTTTAAAATCATTTTCAGCCATTTCTAATCATTAGGAAAAAGCATATATTAAAGCATTTATATCCAATCTAACATCTGAAATCTGTCTATCATATCTGACATCTATATCAAGTTAAACAAAATAGTCTAAAAAACGTTTTAAGCTAAAACATTTTTTAAGTATTTGAAAAACTTAATACTTCCGTCACGATTAGGGCAAATTAATTTAATCAACTGGAGATAGAGACAGGAAAATATGCAGAACAGATGAAAATCTTCGAGATTTTATGTGAGGAATTAGTGCCGAACAAATACTGACTGCAATTAGTACAAAACTTTGAATAAACGCGATAAAATACAAAAACTCGCAACAATTGTTTCGGGTCGAAAGAAAACATGACCCTTCGTCAAGCGAATTTTTCGACCCGAAACAGTTTTTACAAGTTCTTGTATTTTATGGTGTTCATTCACAGTTTTGTACTAATTACTTTTAAACGCCAGATCTGTGGTGCTTTCTTATAATAGGATACTGACTGCGTTAAATCATAGCATAATGTGAATTAAAGCATTAAGTAAAAGAAACCAGGTTCGAATACTGGCCGGGCCTATTGTCACACTTTAAAAAATTAATTCGTTCTTTCCTTAAAAAATATCTACTATGAATATATCTATGAATGGATTTATTATTTCTATTTTTCAAAAGCATATATTTTCAAATAAGAAAATCTGGTCTAAGACAAAAGCACACTTCTTGCACTTTCTATATCGAATTTTATAACGCCGAATACTACCGTTTAATATTATTTGTCCCCTTTCGAACTCAGTACACTAAAACTAAAATAAGATTATTTTAGTAAAAGAAGTAATAAAGAATATACAATATCATTAAAGTTACCATTCTGTTATTTTTTCCCCACTCTACTCTTGATATGTTTGCATATTATTCTAAACAAGTAAATAATTATTTCGGTTAATTTTTTCATGAAAAATCATGTTCGATTTTTTTTTTTTTAATCCTTATCAAAGTAACTTTTTTCTTTGGAAAAAAAAAAAAAAAAAGAAAGGAAAAGAAAAAAAAAATAATTTTATAAATTAATTTTTCCTCAATTTAATATACAAGACATGAGAAAGAAAAACTCTGCCAAAAAGACATCAGATATGGAGCGTCGTGACGAAAAATTTGTGCTTGATCTGGTTATTTAATTTTTTTTTCTTCATTCTTGACAAAAATCTTTACAAACTCCTTTTTTAAAGTTATCAAGTGTTAAGTGAGTCATATTAAACATATTAGACTTGTTAATTAAATATTACAACGACGATAGAAAAATGCAATTTCGATCCTGAGGTACAAAAAAATTAAAAATATATTAAGAAGAAGTTTATTTCTAAGCAAAAGAAAAAATTAATTATCTTGTTGAAAATTTTTAAAAAGGTTGAAATATAATGAGAACTAATATTTTCAGCTTTTTTTTTTTTCTCTAAAATGTTTTTCTTTAGCTTTTAAACAACGAAAAATATCTTAACGAGATAATCCGGGAAATTCCTAACCACAAATAATTAATTTAGCGAAATTAACATTTTAAAATTAATATATATATATATATATATATATATATATATTAGTTAAATAGTTATAGTACAAAATTTTTATATCTAAATATATATCAAATATAGGTAAACGGATTTTTAGAAGTATAATTTCATATATTTATTATCTTATAAATAAGATTTTGATTGATACAGAAATATTGAAAATTCTTTTAAATTGTAAATTTACGTATATCATTTTACTTTCAAATACAAATTATGTTCTTCGTGTTTTATTTTCACCGAGCATTTAAAAAAAGGAACAAATTGTAAATACATTTCCGAAACATTGTGCTTTGTGCGCTTTGCTTCCACTTAAATCTTAAAATCTAAGGTCGTGATGAAATTTTCCGTTATTCTTTGAAATATCAAATGGGACAAAATATTTCAAAAGGCGTAAGTTTGATTCAGCTAGCTCAGAAGTAACTGATCTATATTTTTTTATAAATTAGTCATTTTAGTTAATAAGCTAGTCTTGTGCACGTTTTGTCATTTTAGTGGATGTTTCATTTTAGTCCATTAAGTTTCTGTATAACAAAATAGCTTTTCAATAATATATTTGAATATATTGTAACTAATGATAAATATGAAAAAATGACATTAGAGCTTATAAATACTTACTATAAAAACGTGTTAATATTAAACAATTTTGAAACACCAAAATACATGAAAAAATATTTCGTAAATTTCGAGGGCTGAAAAAAAAAGGATATTTCCTTTTTCTATATCTTTTTTTTTTTTTTTTTTTTTTAATATAATAAATAAAAGTTTTTAGTTAAAATTTGAGCATATAAAGAGCAACTTTTAAACATTATTTTATAAAATTTTCATTAAAAAATTAAGCGGGTGGTTTCCAGTTACCGAAGATCCTTTAGGAAAACGGCGGACATGATTTATCAAAAACTACACTGCTCGGCACGAAAAATGCCTCTAACACCATTTCAGCATATTCTTACGCAAAACGACCTCCTGAATCCGAATAGGACGCCCATTTTGCCCTATCATCCACCGTTTTGTAGGAATGCCTCCCTATTTTTATCATTTTTCGGTGATTTCATGGCTATAAATTTTATTTTTAGGAGAGGGGAGGATTATTTTAACCGTTAAATATCTTCTGAGGGGCTACGGAGTTGGAAAATTCAAAAACATGGACATCTGCGACAAGGGAAAAATTTTTGGGGGCGATTTTCCACTGAAATTGTGCATTACATATCTTATATTTTTTTAATCTGTTATTATTCTTATTTTTTAAACTTTATATTATTTTTGTTTTTAGGTGTTAAATTAGTTATTTTTCATTCTTCAAATCAAATTCATGGTCATAAAATTTGCCGAACATGGAAAGAAATTGAGGGAGGGGGTAGTGTATCTAGAAAACGGTGGGTGACTGGGCAAAATGGGAGGCCTATTCGGATTCAGGATGTCATTTTACATAAGAATTAGCAAGAATAGTATCAGATCTCGAAATTTTTCTCGAACAGTGTTATTGCACCGGTCTTATTGCAACTTTTCACACTTCTTCAAAACAGAATTGACTAGTGCTTGGACGGAGGATAAAAAAAAAAAAAAAAAAAACTGACATGTTTATTTTTGGCAGAGTTATACGCAAAAACAGTACAATTTTCGGCACATTTTACCTTACGTATAGCGTTATAAAAATAGTTGAAATTAAAAAAAAATTTCCTTTGTTCAAGCACTAGTTAATTTTTTTTTTTAAGAAATGTGTAAAATTTCAGTAATATTGGTGCATTAGTGTTCAAGAAAATGTGTACACCACTTTTCCGAAGACTCTCCGAAAACAAGGATAGCCGGTGGGTCCTCGTTTAAATCTTCCAAAATTTTTATAAATTTTTATCAAAAATATTGTTTACATGCTGCTCTTTTATTTGCTCAATATTTTGAATAAAAAAATTTATATACTATATTAAAATAAAATAAAGTAAATTATAAGTACTTTTTATTTTATTTTGCGTTTATTTTATTCTTTCCGAAAACCCTGTAACCTCTTAAAAAAAAAAAAAAAAAAAAAAAAAAAAAAAAAAATCAATAAGTGCATTATTGTCCTCGTCTCAGCATGTGGCAACAATGCCTTCAAAAAAATTTTTTTCCTAACATGTTTCAGAAGGTATGACAAACTAGCTTACTCCATAGTACAATTAAAATCACTTTAAAATTACTGCATTTAGAGGCTGGAACTATTGTATGCATGCCTACAATAGTTCCAGCCTCTAAATGCAGCACTTCCTGATCCTACAATAGTTCCAGCCTCTAAGTGCAACTCCTCATGATCCTACAATAGTCCCAACCTCTATCTGCAACACCTTACACCTTTGTTTCTAAAATATATACAGGGACTCGTAACTCCTTGGTAACCGTAAAAGTTCCATCCGTTACTTATCATTGCTCTTCACCATTTTCCAGTTGACTTTATTTTTTGTTCAATATAAGGACTTAACTGTTGACTATGTGGTACAAAGAAAAATTATATATAAAACTGCTCTGTGGTATGTGTAATTAAATCCCTGATGATGCCTTGATTTGCTAAAGCGGAAAGCTTTGGATGATTTTAATCTTTTTAATAATTTTGGACAGGTTTTTTAAAAGTGTTTTTAATTGTATTATCAAAATGACACGTGTTTACAACTTAATTCTCTGATTGAGATTATTTGTACACCATAATATTAAAAAAAAAACTTCATTATTATGTATAGATTAACGATTTATTTAAGTTTCCATAAATTCTTATGTTTTGTTCTGAATTTTAAATTAAAAAATTTTTAATGATATATCAACAGTTAATTACAAAATTCAAAATTAAACAAATGTAAAAGGATTTTTTTTTTTTTTTTTTTTTTTAAGATTTGAATTAAAGCAAATTTATATATATATATATATTTTAATAAAATAAAGGAATTACAAATTGTGCATGCTAGCAAGAGCATATCGCCCCATATATATATATATAAAGAAATATGGAGAACACATAACGGAAAACACATGAAATCAAAAGCAAAATGAATGTTGTCACAACTAAAACAATGTTATTCAAGGTTTTCCTAAATTTATGATGAGATAGACGGATGCACTATAAGTATTCTCAGTGAAAATCCTCTCTATATTTTACAGTAGTTTATAAAGTAATCTTAATTTATGTGGCAACAAACTGTTAAGTCATGCAAATGTATTTACAGATACCCGTTTTCAAACCCATTTTTTTTTCTAGGTAGATAGATGTATTCTCATTGGTTAATATGCAAATAAAATTGCAATTACTTTTACAGATTTCTGAAAAACTACTAAATAACAATTTTTCTTATTTAAGATGTTATATAACTACGATGTAATATTATATGTCACGTCAGTTGTAGAGATAAATGCGAGAAATTTTTGATAAGTAAAAGAAGTAATCAGGCCAGAAATCGTAAATTAACCCTTAACTACTCGTACTTACCATTTAAATTCGTTACAAATGGCACCTAAGCTGATGCAATTTCCACAAGAGAAAATTAGATAGATCATCTATTCTGAGGATAACAGCACATTCTTAGAGATATTTTTTAATTTAAGCAACACCAATATTTTTGTTTAACAATGAATAACGTAATTGGCTCGATAACACTGCGCTGCAAAAAAAAAAAAAAAAAAAAAAATGTTTTTCGAGCACTGATACCATTTTTGTTGGTTCTTATGTAAAATGATCACATGAATTCGAATATGACTCCCATTTTGCCCAATCACCCACCGTTTTCTCAGGTTGCTACCCCCTCCCCCAATTTTTAATACTGTTCGGTAATTTTATAGGCATGAATTTGATTTAAAGATTAGAAAATAATTATTTTAACACTTTAAAACAAAAACAAAAACATATATATATATATATATATATATATATATATATATATATATATAATGTATAATAAATAATAATAATAACTGATTAATAAAATATATTAAATGTAATATATAATTTCAGTAGCAAATCTCCCCCCCCCCTCTCCCCTAAATTTCCCCCTTGCTGCAAATGTTCATATTTTAGGATTTTTTAACTTTTTAGACCTTCAGAAGATATTTAACAATTAAAACAAGCCTTTCCCTCCCTACAAATCAAATTTATAGGCATAAAATTACCGAAAAGTGACAAAAATAAGAAGTGGGTCTCTAAAGAAATGTTGGTGATAGAGCAAAATGGGTGTCATTTTCGGATTCAGGGGGTCATTTTTATATAAGATTTTGCAGAAATAGTGTTGGGGCCGATTTTCATGCAGAGCAGTGTAATCGAAGGAGCAAACGTCTTTTCTGCAAACTTCCGAGATTAAATAAAACTTTAAATGATAGCCCGTGTTGCTATCATTTTCTAAGTGAATGATAAAGTCAACGCAAGATGTCAATTGGATAACGAATATTTTATAGAAGTATTTTAAGGGTTTATGCAAAAAGGGGTATACGACGCAAAGTAAGCTGTTGTATTTGTACTGTGCGAAAGAAACAGAAAAGAATAATATGCATCTTACTTTAATTAGTTAGAAAAATATAATTTAGTAAGAGGAGAATAATTTTGGGAATATTTTATAATTTAGAACTACAGTCTGGTATTAACTTTAATTTTTATTTGTGTGCTGTGTTAGTTATGTATTTATTTATTTATTTTTTTATCATAACAGAAATTAACTCCGAAAATCTGTAAATAGTTGCTCTCAATTATTTACTATACTTACTTTTGCTGTCTCACATGTTCATTTTATTCACGTTTAATATTTTTTTCTTTTTGTAAATCAAACATATTCTTATTCATAAACTTTATTTAAACTACTATCTCTTTAAAATTTAATAGTTGACTCCTCAGTAAGAAATCTGTTTTCGAGGATTTTATTTTCTCCATTATGTAAATATTTGATTATTTCTTCGAATGGTATTTTGAGCCTATAAATATAAAAAATTGAATCGTGCAGCAGATAGCCAACTTATGTAAAGCTATAAAAGTATCGTTTTCAAAAGTTATAGACTTTTTTTCAGAAGTTTATTTTTCTTGTACTTCAAATAGTAAAAATTTTCATCCATCTTAAAGATATTTCATCGATATCTTTTCCGTCTGAGTATCTGAATGCCTTTTTAGACGCCCGCTTTTTAAGTTATGATGCATCGGAAAATGCCTATGAAAGTCTCTTTCTTATCCATTGAACTATCGTATAAGACAGAAAAAAAAAAAAAAAAAAAAAAAAAATAGGAGAAAATGCAGAAATATACGTTTTACACATAACCTGGTATAGAGTTTTTAAAGTAATCTTATTCATATATATATATATATACTAAATGGTATTTGAGGGAATTTCATATGAGAAATGTATCTTAATTTTGATCAATCAAATGTATAATTAATATATCAACCAGTTGTATGAAAAATAATATGTTTGTAAGTGATAGACTCTCAGTAACATTAACCCGATCAGGTTATCGCTTTTTTTGGCACCTTGTCAGTTTATCATGTGTTCTGATGACCCGAGTAATGTCAGAACACGTTATTATTAATGAAAAAAAAAAATCTGATAAAACTCTTGAACACTCTTGAATATTTTACTTTAAAGGTAAACAATAAATATTGTAAAAAAAAAATAAGCAAATATTTTATTTTTCATCAGAAATGCACCTATTTCCATAAAATACAGGAATTTACTAAACAAATCATAACTTTTGAACAAATTAAGATATCTGAAAAATTCAAATTGCATAATAAAATTTGAGAATGGTATTTTTACGGGAAAAATAATGGACACGATGGAGAGGTATGTGATTCTTCTGTATGTGAATTCTGAGGGATGAAGCCAAAGAAAAATGGCTCGGGTCTCCAATGACCCACGATAACCTGATCGGGTTAACTTAAAATTTGTAGAGCTGAAAGAGCATTCAATTCTCTTAAAAAACCAGGTTGAATTAAAAAATAAAAGTAAAGTTCTAGTGGAAATAAAATTCTCATTTATATAAATACATTAAAATAACGTCAGTCGAGTAATGTTTTTATTAACTTAATTTTTGATTATTGTATATCCTAATTATACAATAGAAAATGTCATGCATCGTAACAAATTATTCGTATACTCGAATACTCCTGATTTTTGTCCCAAAATTTAAATATAATAATTAAAAAAATACCATTTATAGCGATAGACGCAGTGAAAAATGTAAGTAAGTATTAACCCATTAACGGCCAGCATCTTCACTTAAATATAGTTAATAAAATAGTTTTTTATTTTTTGTGGTTTCTTGGAATTAATTTTTCACTATCGATAGAAGTCCTGTAAACCATCCCAAAAACTTTCATGCATTTACTTTTTGTTTCAACTAAAGCCAACGTGAGTAATATATACATATATAGTGAATACCTATTACAATGCACAGAATATAAGATTCTTTTTTTTTTTTGTACTAAAAAGGTTCTTACAGAAACGCTCAACACTATCAATAAATAAATAAATGAAATAAAATAAAAGACAAACTATTAACACGAGAATTAATAAAGTTTCATATTTTGTATTCTCAGTGTATTAACTTATATAATCTGCATTAATTTAAATTTGAGATTGTCATCAAAGTATATTTTGAACATACTTATTTCAGAATTAATTAAAATGAATTTTATAATATGGTTATATTTATCCTAAAATTACTGAAGTATTTTCCAAAATTAATTGGGTAACTTAAAGTTCAACTTTTTTCTTTTCTTTCTTTTTACTTTACTTTTTTTTCTTTCTTTCTTTCTTTTTTAACTGATACTTTTATCTATCAGTGCAACCACATTCAACTTTAAAGCAGCATTATTTAAATTTAGCTTACAACAACTTCAGAGATATTAGAATACAACAAATTATTTATGCTATTACTTTTTACATGATCTTATTGCTTAACTTAAGATTACGCATTCTACGTAATTCTACTACTCAAGGTTTTGGGTTTGGGAATTGTCACTATGGTAATTTTATGCACAAACACTACGAATATTCATGCTTAGAATGAATTCAGCGGCTGCAAATTGAAGACAGATTCTTAATAATTCCTCTCAAAACTAAGAAAAAACAGTACTAAAAGTAGTATCTATAGCGACTAAAACATAAACCAATGAAGAATTTGAGAACTGAAACTTATTATTAATATATATTCAAAGTAAGATAAAATATTGTTTAACTATATTTCTCAAATACTCAGGATGAATTATTTTCCCTCTTCTTTTTATTATTTTTTTAATGAAATCTAGGAAATAGGAGTTAAACCTCTTTTTGCGTGATTTTTAGCAAGTTTCACCCATCCATCAAAAGCCGCTTTAACATTCGACATCCGCAAAGCGTCCATTTCAACGCTCTCAGAATGCATCATATATTTTAAACGAACATTTCCTTTCCATCACCTGATAATCTAATAAATGGATTGAAGTATAGCTTTCATTCGTATGTTATTTCTATCTCAGGTGCACAAATGTATTCTGCAAATAAAAATAGCTTTTAAAGAAATGGGATGCATTATTCGGATTGAAAAATACTTAAGGGGTCTGGAGGCTTTTATATAATATATTTTGACGAAAATAAAACATATTGTATAAAAATCGCTTTCTCTTACTTTACACTCAAAGTACAGATACACTATCTATTATATTATACATGAATAGATTAATGGCTAAATCCTTTTGCACATTAAATAGTTTTTGAAATAAGTATATCCAAATTAGATTTTTTTTTTTTTTTTTTTTTTTTTTTTTTACACTATATACCCTTATTCGAAATATATTTTACCGTGGAAAAGCACTAATTGTTCCTTTATGGCTCTAAAATTTTCCCACAAACTTATTTCTTAAAATTCATTAACAAGTTTCAGATATTAACAATCTTTTAAATATGTAATACATAAAAATTTTAATTTAAAAATATAAATTCATTTTTGTAAAAAAGTTTTAAAAGAATAAAACTAGATTCACCAAATATTAATACTTTGTATAGATTTTTTTTTATATGAACGTTTAGTCAAAGTTTAAAAGCAATACGTGAATGATTTTGTTTCAAAAGCAGAGAGAAGCAAAAAAGCACGTTTGACAAATAAACATTAAAATTTGGAAATTTAATAATATTCGATCCTGACATCAGTTCAGTTTTGATTATAAATTTTGAACCAAAAATGAATCGTAGCATAGCATAAAAAATGTTTTCACCATTTTCACTTTTTTTTTTTTTTTTTTTTTTTTTTTTTAATAACAAAATACATTTTTTTTTTCTCCAAAAAAAGCTATTACATTTTTAGGTACAAATTCCTAGATTACTTAATTCCAAGAAGTGTATTAAAAAAAAAAAGAAGTAAATTTACATAGGGTGTCTCTTAAATAAAGAGGGTTTTTTTTTTTTTTTTTTTTTTTTTTTTTTTTATTCTATACATACACCGTCTAATTTTTTTCTATTTGGCTTTAAACATTTTTTAGCAAAATATCAGCTCTCTGGGATGCTAACCCGTGCCGAATTGACGGGGAAATCATAATATCTATAATAGGATGGAAGACGACAGATCAGCGAAATCCATTTATTTCTTATTATGATATAATACTAATCTTCATATGTAGGTTGAAAATAAAAAGAATTAAAAACTTAACGATGTGATTGAATCATTTAAAATTAAATGAAATCGAATTTAAACTGTAACTTTGAATATCTTTTCTGAGATTTTTATTGGATTTTTCAAAATTAATCGAAATATTTGAATAATGAAACTTCAGAAACGTGGAGACGGATATCGAATTCCATTTTTATTAATTATTACAAAACCAATTTGTATTTAATTTTTAAATATATCCGCTTAAAATTTTTAATTCTTTGAATACTTTAAAAATCAGTCTAATAGGTTCGTGTTACCTAGAATTTATTATTAAATTTTTCGTGGGGGAAAAAAAAAGAGTCTTAACGATTTCAGAATAAAAATTCAAACAAAAGTGAATACTTTTATTTCATTTTTAACCTTTCAGTTGTTGAACTTATTTTATCTTTCATTGTCTTTAAATGCATTATTCTTTAATCGTCTGAATATAAGTGATAAAACTATTGTTACGATGCACTCGCTTTTAATAATTACTTTTATTCTTTTATCTTTTGAAGTTAAAAATCTATTTAAAAAGTCAAGAGGAAGCGTTGCTTTTTCAAGCCTTTAGTTCCTGAATAAGACAGTTTAAAGAATAAATGAGTGTAAACGTTTGATAGATAAATATAAATAATCTTTTAGAGTGTTTTGAACGTATCGCTAAGTAAAATATTGAATAATAGGATAATTCGGTGTAACATATTTTAACAATAGATAAAATAGGATATTGTTAATGTACAATAAAAGATTAATGTTTTCGTGCATTTCTGTATAATATTTAGCACATAGTTATTACAATTTTTAATCCTTTTCTTAATATTATTTAAGGAATTTGCTTTAATTTCTTAGATTTTGTTTATTTTCACTGTAAATAATTAAACTATAAATCACTACAAATCACTACAAATCACTACAAAAATTATAAAATCACAGTTTTGCATTGATTTCATTCTAAAATATTTTTTCACATGTCGGTTCATTCTAAAATATTATTCACGTGTCGGAGTAAGATGCTACCTTCAGGATGGTTTTTCAATGGTATAACTCATAATACGTTTTCTATTTCTACGTATAATTCTTCGAAGTAGAAAATTGGATTAAAGACATTTTAGGTACTTGACTCGTAAGTAATCTTATGTCTTTCCCATGCGTAAATGCATATACTTTTACTCAGGTGGTCATGTTCTCGATCTATAAGCAAAAACTGACAGACACTAAACTACCTATTGTGAGAAATAACGCTTTTTTTCTTCTTCTTTAATGATACTTACAAAAATGTTTCATCATGCTGATTCTTGGACAAAAACATTTTCAAAAAGAAAGTATTTCAAAACTATCTAAATGCTGTTACTTATAAATCGACTTCGGAGAAATTTTCCATTTTTTCACTTGATAAATTATCACCAGACAACAGTATCTCATTAAAATCAGTTTTAGGAATAAATCCTAATTCTAAAAATAGAACTGTTAACCATTGCATCTTATTAATTCAATATTAACTCCTTTTGTAAACAGATACTGTTACCTCATTACTTCTACTCTTTCAGTGTATGATACACTGGCTAAAGGCTTAACTTCCAATTTTTAGGATTACAAAAATGCAACTGTAACAGAGTAGAAAATTTTATTTTACTCAGTCAGTGAAAAATGGTACGTTAATTTATAAAAGATTTCTACTGGGAATTGAAGGTAGCCAAAAAGCGTACAAGTTGGCATTATTCAAATGCATTCGATATTTTTATTAAGGGTCAGAAAATATTTAATTTTTTCTTTTAACCAAATGCTCAATTACATATAAATACATATTAAAGGAATGACTAGAACTATTTCAATAAACATCCCAATCAAAAATTACCTCACGTTATACTCATGTTGTATATATTTATTTATACGGTTAAGGTTGAAGTTGACTGAGTTTTATGTTGCACTAGAGCTATACAATGGGCAATTAGGGACGGCCTGAGATTTCCTACTAGGAATGGTCTGGATATTTATACGAAACCAATTGTGTGGTTCGCTTCGAAATTTTTACCCCTCGTTACCACTTTCAGCAAAGAATACTTTCAGTTTAACAGAAAATTTGAATTTATTATCTACTATGACTGCTTCACGACGTCTATGTATAAATAAATTAAAAAAAAGAAAAGAATCATTGTTTTTATATGTCATTTTATAAATAAAACTAAAATAAATTCCGTCGATTTTCCAAACCCACAATATCTTAAATTAGACTTTTAATTTAATTTAAAAAGTATTTTTTTAAATTAAATTTAAATATCAACAAATCCTTCCGGCTCATTCAGAAGTGTAGGTTGATTTCTTTTTTCTTATCAAGTAGAGCAACTTAGTTAACAAATTCATTCAAGGTATTTATAAGATAAGTTCACTGTCCAAATTAAATTTTTAAATTTTTAAGTCGTAGCTTGATTTCAAGTGGCCCGCTTAGTTTAAGATATCTACCACTTTCTTAAAAATGGCAGATAAAGTTCATTAAAAAACTTGGTTTTGATCTGTATATGGTCTATGTACGCGTCAAAATTCAAACGAATTCGGAATATGCCATTTACAACAAGCATTTGAAATTTTCAAGTGGTCTCGATAAGAAAACAAAATGGCGGAAGAACTTGTTTAACAAACTTCTACTGAAATCAGCACTCACTTGGTCAAAGTTACCTAAGGGTCCTATAATACGAGCTGACTCACAGCTGATCATTGTTGGCCAGCGGAAATATAGCTTGGCGACGTTTAGTTGCTGACATATTACTCGGCGTCTTTATCGCTTAAAATAGCGAGTTTGCCTATACAGAAGAGCGAATTTTTTTTTGCACTTGATAAGTTAGGCGGTAATATTTGGCGAAATTTTCTTATAACCCTTGTAAAAAGTAGCCATCACTGCTACTGTTAAATTAGTTAATTTTAAATATTTATGCACGTTGAAAAGTAGTGTAGGTTGTAAAATACAACATTTAGATAATCAAACAGCAATAAAAACAAATAATTAGTACAAAAAATGCAAGAAAACATATCATAATTACACTTCATATTTATGATTGACAGCTAAGCGTGCAATTTTCTTTTGGACAATTAATAGCCCATTTCTTTCGCCATTCTTCATCTGTTGGAAATCTAAACGTTCTAAAAGCAGTTCTTGTATGATTTGAGCAATTTTCGGCTGCAAAACCCCATTTAATGTGATTTGATAACACTTGAAATTCGGACTGCAACAATCGATGAGTGGGAAACAAAATACCTGATGAGCCAGCATGTATTGCAGGAGCTCTAAAGTTACCCGTCGATGCATGGTCAAAGTTTTGTAGCTGTGCGATTAGTAGTTTAAGCTTCATGCAGAGCGACGCAGCCACACAGATAAACACACAAAAATCTTCCCTTTATTTATTTAGAAGACAGTTTTTACGCCAAGAAATGTATTCAGTTAAAATGTGTTTGGTGAATGCATACTTAAAGAAAATAAATAAATAAATAAATAAAAAATAATTTTGCATTGTATCAAAATGTATCACTAATTTTGATTGTATCTAAATTGAATACAAAAATTAAATCTATTTTCAGCTTAATATTTTATCAAATATTTAATCGGACATTTAATCCAATGTATGAAACCACTCGACATTTTACTCTTTGAATACTGTTTAAATAGGAAGCTTAGTGTACACAAATATGTTTGAAATCGTAATATTGCGTGAATTGTGGAAATTTCCTTTCATGCAATTTTTAGTTCGTTAGAATAATGTTGTATTGCTGAACACGTTATTCAAGTAGCAAATCCAATGTCAAAATATGTTCTTGTTATAAAAAGTTGTACTTTGTCTGAATAATTTTTTTTCTGTATTCTTAAAACTCTCTTTGCTGAAATTTAAAGTTGAAAATAAATATCTTAATATCATTATTCTCATAATTTTATGATATAAATCTTGGTGCGTATGAAGTTAATATTTTTGAAAAATTGATATATTTATTACATGAAAAATTTCTCATTCAAGTCATAAGTATTATACATACATATATATATATATATATAGGGTTGATCCTACGACATTGATTTTATGCTTAAAATTTTCTGCCGGGTGAAGGAGAACACTGAGTTATTTCGACCCGAAATAATTATTGCATATTTATACACTTTATAGTATCTCCTTACAATGTTTTTTCCTTTGTCATTCAACACCAGTTTTGTATTATCCTACAAAATAAAAATAAATAAATAAAATCGAAGTCGAATCGTAGAAATATTGTCAAAATTTGTATGTAGATTACTAAAGTTATAAATTTAGTTTACGAAAAGATAAATTTAATTGGTTATGACAAGAAAAAAAAAATTAAATATAAAATAAAAGTGAACATTATTTCGAACTGATTAATTGTCCCACCTCTTCTTTTTTTCATATCAAAATAATGATAAAATGAATGATTATGTAAATTTTAATACTTATTTCAATTAATTAAATTTAAAATGATAATAAGTTGAAAATTTATATTAATAATTACCACATGCCAACATAATATAATGCTTGACCAAAGAAACAAACAGCATAGCAGTTTTATCTCGTACAGAATCCTATATGTTGTCTATAATTTTTTTGCTCTTTGTTTTGTCGTTCTCCCTTTTCTGTTTTTCTTTCATGTGTTGATAAAACTTTCAAGCATTTCTTGATTGAACTGAATACTGCATAAATAATAATATATCAAACGACATCCATGAAATATTGATAATACATATCCCATTCCTTCCCCGATAACTTCTGTTACGTGTGTGACTAGTTTTCACACAAACAAACCAATCACCAAATTACTTAAAAATGTTCACTTTATTTGTGTTTGTGATGATAACGATAAAAATTGTCACTTCCTATTTCTGCCTGTGTAACTACACTTACTGAATGGATAAAAGGAAACCTGCAAAAATATGCAGTTTGGTGCTTCAATGGATTGGCACCAGCCAAAAGTCACGTAACCGATAGTTACACATTTTAGCATTAAGAAAAACGAAACAAATTATTAAATATCCTGGTACTTCCCTGTATATATAGAAAGTATAACAAGACAGAGAAAATCTAATTCTTCTACTGAAATCAGCACTCAAAAATTAACTGAATACACACATGTACCAATTACACAAAAAATTATTTGAAGCCAGCGAGTAATGTCATTAGGGAATGACCATTCTTTCCTCATAATTTTACATGAAAGTTCAGGCCAAATTTTACTTTGCATTTGTGCAAGAATTTTTACGTATAAACGAACTATAATATATATATATATATATATATATATATATATATATATAGAATATTTCCTTAAGATAAATTCGTTAACTAATGGAATCCATTATCCTTTAGGGTAAAAATTATTCTCTTAATATATAAAACACCTGAAACAATTCTTTTATCAATTATATTTTTTCTTCCCTAAAAAACATTTTTTTTCCAAAATCAAATATCACTAAATTAAAAAAAGAAATTCTGGGTAAAAAAGAGAGAAATTAATTAAATTAATTATTAAAAGCGTGTTTTTAGGAACTCTATTTTTATTACAAATATTTGAAAGGTGAAAAAAGAATGTTCGTCGGAGGAAAGAAAGAAGAAATATATAATATTTTTTCTGTTTTTTTATAAACTCAATCTTGATATACAAAAATTTATTTTGGTTGAATATCAGTTTTAAAAATGTAAAAAAGTTTTTTGATTATTGGCGAAAATTTAATAACGTCTTCAGGGTAATACGAATCTAACGAAATGACTTTTTTTTTTTTTTTTTTTTTTTGTCTTTTTCTTTTTTTTTTGTTCCCCTGAAAGAAGAAAAAAAGATTTTCAACCGAAATCATTGTAGTACTGAATACAAATTAGTTTCTTATGATTAATTAAGGTAAAATCCGATGTTCGTCTGCATTTTGTTTTTTTTAGTAGTGTTGTTACATGAATAATTTGTTTTATTTTAAATGCGAATTAGAATTGGAAATTGCATTTAAGTAGCATTTTATATTTTTATTCGATAGTTTTGCTTATCTTATTTCAGTTTTAAAACTTTTTCTGACTCGTTAAAAACTGTAGTCTTTAATTAACTACAATGATAAAATAATAAATAGATATAAATACTAATAATATATGTTCATGTGATACATTTAATATAATTACTAATTATATATACTAGATATTAATTACTATAAATTTTAACTACGACTGTACTAATTTTTAAATTTCTGTTAATAATAGGAACGAAAAATATTAAAGATTAAATTGTTAGAACTAAATACAAGCGTTAAGAACTTATATTAATGCTTATTAAAGCTTATATTAGTTATTAATACTAAAAACTTATAAAACAGCATTTGTTACAAAAACAAATATTCACACTTGCTATAATATATTAGAAACCACTGAAAAAAACGTAATAACTAAAATGTAGTCATTTTGCATGCAACCGATTTTAGATGATTAAAAATTTTATCATTATCGATTTTGAAAAAAAAAAAAAAAATGGTACTTTGATGCGTGTCTAGAATAGTATAGAAAATGTATGCATATTAATGTATTTGCATATATGAGTGTATACGTGTGTTCATATGTGTACGTATATATCTACTATGTGTACGTATATATCTACAAAAGTATCACAGTAAAATGAAAAGAAAATGTAGTATATAAGCAAGCATCATTTTTAATATTAAAATACAGTATACTAATAAATGTAAAAATTTTAAAGATTTTCCTCTCCTTGGAAGTAGATATTGTTGTTGTTGGAGTAAAGGCCAATTGTCTACACTAGGGATCTGTGCCTAAGGGGAATTTCCCTCCGTGGGGCCTTTCTACATAGTCCTATTAGGTATATACGCGAGTTTCGAAGAAAACCACGAAAAACTTTGAACGTTTAAATCGATGAGTGCGACCTGGTATCGTATGTGGCACTTCCCGTCTATCAGATTTGAGCGGAGAACAGCTCGGCCACTGGTGGCTCCTCCTAAAGAATATTGGCCCATTCTCATAGCGTATTTAGTAGACTCCAATACATTTCCGGTCAAATGTAATATTTTAATATTTCCCAATCCGCCCTATATACCTAACATCATATTTCGCGTAATATCATTATGACACAAAAGAAATTAACTAATTTCATTTTCCTCACCTTTTTAATAATAGACGTTTGTTTACATCATTATTTTAACCTCCGCTTTCGAAGGACTGAAGTGGATAAAACAGCAATTCCATTTAAAAAATAATGTAACATATTTGGATGCAGAACGCTTAGATTTATATGATTATAACCTATTAAAATTATTTGCGGCAATAATCAACACTACAATGCCTAAATTTAAATAAACAAATAAATAAATAAATAAAATAAAATAAATAAAATAAATTAACCATAATTTAATAATTGGCGTTTCTTATAATGCACGGAATTTTTTAATATACGGACATCAAGAAATTTTGTATGTTTAATAACGGAAAAATAAAGAGGAATTGTATTGTCAACAAAATTTAAAGACGGAAAAACTAATAGATATTCCCATTCGTAGAAAACGAAAGTAACAATTTAAAATCTTGCCCCCCCCCCTCTTTTTTAAAGTTTTGGTACGTGCAAAAAATAAAATAAAATTAAATAAAAATTAAATATAGAAATTGCAAGTTTTTGATTCATCAAGAATAGTGAAGAATGGATATTGTAAACAACCAGCATACAATACACGAAGACATTTTAATTCTTTCGTGACTAATGTACTGTGCTGTGGTGTGGAGGTTAAAAGTAAAATTTTCTTCAAAGGATAAAAATAAAAACAAAAGATGGCATTAAGGTTATTTGCAATAATTGAAAAAAATACTTACTTTTAAAACTTGTAGATTTTAATAGGTTTCAGCTACACCAAGAGGTCAGTAGTTGGTAAGATCTATTCTAGTTAGAGGATACCGCAGTACCTCACTCCTGGTGTAACGATATTTTACCTGAAACGTGCAGGAAAACGGACTTTACGTCCAGAACGAGTCTGTTTCGGTATTTCACCTGAAGAACTAATGTTGACTGTTGCTGTTGGTTCTGGTTCACAAACATCAGGAGTCTAGATTGGTTTAGTTGATGCACTGCCTGATGACGGTTCGAGATCATTCTACATGAACGCTAGTTTTATTCGACCTATGGATACAAAGTTGGCAGTGTTTCCTATCTGCAAATTGTAAACTTTGTCTGTACGCTCGAGCACAAGATAAGGTCCATAATAAGGTGGCTTTAGTTGCGTTTGGACTGCATCATGTCGTACAAATACTTGTTTACAGTGCTGGAGTCCTTGAGACATGAATGTTCGATTCCTAATGTCGTGGTAGCTGGCTGGAGCTGGAGGCAACTTCTGCATCGTTTTTTCAGATGTTGGACGAACTCGACTGCATTAAAATCTGTTGGAGTAGATGCAAAGAATTCGCCAAGTAATCAAATAGCAGTGTCGTAGACCAGCTCGGCTGTTGTTGTTTTTATTGTTTACCGGTATGCAGACCTCATTCCCTGTAATGCTATGGCTACGACCTCATTCCAACGGTCAATTAAATGAGCTTTCAAAATGCTTTCATTGAGCGGGACCAATTGGTTAGACCGTTAGATATCGGATGATATGCAGTGGTATGCATATTTTTACTTCCTGACAATTTCATTAGTGACTTAAATAAATGTGATTCAAATTGGTTACCCTGGTCTAATGAAACTATTTTGGTAATACCAAAACGGGCAATCCAATATTCGTAGAATTCGATAGCCACCGTATCAACGGTAATGTCAGGAATTAGGCAAACCTCAATCCAATGTGTGAAATGGATAATCATTGTCAGCAGTACGTATATCCACGAGAAAGGGAAAGGGGTCCAACGATATCTATATGCACATGCTCAAATCGTTTGTCTGGTACTTTAATATTACGTACAGAACTGTTGGTATGGCGGTATATTTTATACCTCTAACAAGGTATACATGTCCGCCTGCAAACTGGGACATCTTTTTTTATTGCGGGAAATACGAAACGGGATGGCCCGTGTAAATTTATAAAGGGGGATAAAGCGATTATACACTTTTTATAATATATATATATAAAGGGTGATATAGATTTAAAAAGAGTGTAATAAATTTTATCTATGTATTACACCCTTTATAAATCTATGTTATTTATTTATTTATTATATATATATATATATATATATATATATATATATATATATATATATATATACATATTTATAAAATTGTCAGAGTGAAATTTTATTGATATATAATTTTGCAAGAAAAATATAGCGGTGGTGGTTTGACAAAATTTGAGGAATGCTTAACAGCTTTTACATTACATATATGAAATAACGAACAATTTAACATTACACTTTTAACATTAAAATATTTGTAATTATAACAGTGATATTTTTTTATAATAATAATCATTTTTTTTTTCTCTTAAGAAAGTAAAGCTTTGCAGCAAAATTATTGTTCGCCATTCTAATTATAGGATGTTTTACCATTACACACACATATATATATATATATAGGTTCATGGAATGTATCATTTGATGTATTAGATATATTTGATGCATTTATATGTAATTCTGCGGGTGAGAATATACCGACAAAAAATTAGCTCTGACACTTTTTAAGGAAAAATTCAATAAAAACAGTACAGTTATTCAAAAAGCTATTGTAGACACTTTATAATAAAAACTCTTTAAAAACACGTCAATTAAAATTAAATTTAATTAAAACATTTTAAAAATTATATGCAGATTCGAAGCTTTTCGCTACTGTAAACAAAGCATCTTCAGGAATTACGTAATTCCTGAATATGCTTTGTTTATAAAAGCGAAAAGCTTCGAATCTATATATAATTTAAAATTTTTTTTTAATTAAATATAATTTTAATTGACGTGTTTTTAAAGTGTTTTTATTATAAAGTATCAATGACACGTGGTCTCCAACATGATCTCTTTTAGAGATAATTTATATTATAGACCGGATTAAAACCTTTCATAAATTCTTTTTAAATTTAAAAGTTTTTAAAGTAATTCTTTATCCAGTTATTGTAAATAAATTAATGGTAAATTTTTGCTTATATTTTCACCTTACGAAAGTATTTGACCCTTTAAGGCTGGGTGATTTAAAGAAGATTCTAGGCCTGAGTAAAATGATCTTCTTGGGTTTATTCTAAAAAATCCTAGTCCGTATTAAAGCGAGTTTCGGAGTAAACCACGCAAAAGTTGGAACGAGTAAAGCGCGCCCAGAGTTCGAACCCGGCTCCTACTATCTACCAGCTTCAACAGGGCCAGCAACAACCTCTCGGGCACTGATGGGACGTTTCAGTTCTAGATAATAATGCTTAACTCTTCATCAGGTAAAATGCGTAGATATGAGTGCAATTTAAATGTGCCAACACTTTACAACTTTCTTCTCTTGTTAAAAGGTTGGGCTGAGTTATTTCAAATCAAAATAATTTTTGCCTTTTTTTTTTTTTAATTTTTTTTTTTTTTTTTTTTTTTTGGTCTAAGATAATAATAATAATAATAATAATAATAATAATTTAAATTTCGAAGATTTAAATTTTTCCCTAGATGCCAATTGTATGACACGACTAATTTATATATAGTTTCTGATGTTGTGATTATTATATGTTCATATAGTTTATAGTCTTGGCTTTTTTTTTTTTTTTTTTTTTTTGATTCAATTTCAAAAATATATTTTGCAGTTTGTTTAAAAACAGTAATTTAAAATTTTTAAAATTATTTCTTTTGTTTAAATTCATTATACGCATATAATTTATTTTTTAATTATTTTGTATTCATATGGGCAATTTACAAATATAAATGAACTGGAACTTTTTCTTTCTTTATATATTATAAGAATATAACTGTAAATATAAAAACTTTTTCAAAACTTTATTCGATTTAAATAATAATAATAATTATCTGATAATCTGATTGAGAAATAAAAATTATGCATTAAGATAAATATATTTGCTACTAATTTTATCAGGCTCCTTTATTATATAATTCGATTACAATCAAATAATAATAATAATAATAATAAAATCTTTGATTTGTCAATTGTTGCATTATAAAATTTTAAGGCCAATTGTCAAATATGCATATTATGTTTTTTTTTTTTTCTTCACATGTGCGTCAAACTACTTATAAATCGAATATATTTTTCTTTTCTCTCTCTCTCTCTCTCTCTCTCTCTCTTTTTTTTTTTTTCTTTTTTTTAATGAATCTTGCCCGGAAAAATATGCAATCATTTAAACTATATTTTATCAGATTTCTGTACGCGAGTTTTTTACAACTATTATAATATAGAATTTTTTTAAAGCAATAAACAAAATTTTTCCTGTGTGTGATAACGGTCTCATTTAAATATTTTCTCTTTGTTATCATATAGATGCCATCAACTAATATCATAACTACTTTCAGAAACTTATTATTTTTTAAAACCCTTCACTTCTCCCCATTCTTGTCAGCACTTACTACTTTACAGGCTCTCCAGAGTTTTATATACTAGTTTTCTTCGAGCCTTCTAAATATAGTGCATTGGAAGGAATCGTCCTCTTACTGTTTTTATTTCTTTGTCATTTCTCCTTCGGTGGCAACGCTCCAAAGAAAATGGCGTCCGGACTAAGACGAGAATTTTGTTTGTGATTGCTGCTGTTATTTGTTTGCTTCAAAATTATAACTTTTAAGGTCGGTAATAATACTGCCGCGCGGAAAATTACGCGAATCGAAGAGTTTTGGAATTGTGCCAAGAAAGTGGGGGTGGCGAGACGTTTTGAATGAGTAATGCGGCGAATTGATTCGTCAGATTTGTTCGATATTCAACGTTAATAAGATTAAAATATTTCGGGAGATTTTTTCCGATTTTTGTTTGTCCAGTCATTACGGCAGATTATTTTCGGATGCTTTTTGGTAAATAGTTATGAATTTCTCCCAATGTTTGACATCCGTTCTTTTTTAATAAATGTCTTTATTTAACACGTTTTTTTCATTGATGTAACCGTAAACGTGTATTTCAGAAGGATCGGTATTAATTAGAGGAGAATACGTGCAATAAAGATATTTAATTGGAGTTTTAAATATTTTCTTTAACGTTCGCCGCTTAAATCTAGGTTTTGAGTTATTATTTTTTAAATTTTCTAAAATTGGACTGCATTTTCATAAATTTAATTTTATTTCATATTAATTGTATAGTTGTCCTTTAATATTTATTTGATTGACTTTAGATTTTAAAAGTCAGTTAAAACTTTCTAAATAACAAATTAAAATTGCTTAAAATATTAATATTTTATTGTTGTTAGAGTTATGCATTAGTTTAATGCGTTTGTGTATGTTCATTGTTTGAACACTAAGGCTAATTATAATGGGCTAATTATAATTTGATATATATTCTGATTGGTTGTGAAATTATACCTCTGGGATGGGGCGGGAGGGGGGGGGAGGAGTGTCATTGAAGCGGAGGAACCACCCACCTCCGTGGAGAATCAAAATTGAGATCGCATGCCTTCGGACCATCCTTAGGAGTGTGTCCCAAACCAACGCTATTTGCCCATAGAGTAGTACAAGTGCAATGCAAAATCTGCTCACTCCCCCCGTCCCCGATTAACTGTGATTGTGTGTGGATTTTACGTCGCATTAGTGCTACACTATGAACAACTGACGATAGTCAAGGACTCACCTCTAAGGTGGCCCGGAGACATGCCATCACAGTTTTGTGGTAGTATTGTGATAAAAATTTGAATAATACTGTGATAAAAATTGTTTAGTAGTATTATATTTACATTTTAAAAATAAATAAATTCAATAAATTCAATATAATATAAATAGGTTATATTAAATTATTTATAAATACTATACTTATTATGATCATCATCAATCATTTTTAATGCACTGACCAGTGTTGGTCTCCTTGAATATCTTTATTTATTTATTTTTTTCCCTACCTGGGGCTTTCATCTGGTACTTTAGTCGTCCAATTAACATTGACCGCTTTTCGCTGTTTCATAATTTACCTCGACGAGTTATTTTCTCAGTCGATCATTATCTCTGAGCTATAAATAGTGAGCAACTAATTGAAAAATATTATTTTGACAGTTTGCCAGTTAAATTGAATAGAATATGTTTTATAATAACAGCCATTAAAAAAAATAAAAGAAAGAAAAATAAAAGAAAGAAAGAAAGAAGAAAAGAAAAATGCAGGAATAAATTTAAAGTTTTTTGTTTTAGATAAATAAAGGTGTATGGATTGTTTTCTAAAATTCATCTAATTTTGCTGTCTTAGAAAATTTTTGTGTGTAATTGTACTCATTGTACTAGAAAATATACTGTTATTTTTATCATTATGACATAAACAAATTAAATCCAATTTATGGTTTCAGGATGATATTTTGTGACAGTTGTCAACACCATAAAAATTTAACAGCGTCTTAAAAAAATAATGATAATCTACTTATTTCAGTATGTTTTTATTGGTATTTTTTTAGGAGTAGTATGAGGCCTCATGTATTACAATCATAAGCGTATCAGTACGATTTCCCGACAATTTAGTGTGCTAACGAAATTTTCTCTTGAGATATGTTTGCTCGACAGATACAGTTATTCTAGGGTTCATCTGCCTATCAGCTACGTCTGACCAACCATTTTTAGTTGATTTTAGCGTTACGAAAGTCCGAATGCATTTAAGTTTATAAAAAGATTTTGCGACTATTTTAGAATTCTGAGACATTAAAAAAAAAAAAAAAAAAAAAAATCAAAATAAATAAAATAAATAAATAAAATTTTATTACTAGGACTGCTTAAAAATTAAACCAATAAAATAAAATTTGATTTTTATCAGAGCGCAACTTGAAATGCAAATAATATACATTTATTCGTAATTTAAAAACATTTTTCCACCAAAAAATAGATGAATATAGAAAAGTAAGACTGCTTTATATAAAAAAACTAACACAGAGCTTAATACGATAAAGCATGGTAAACAATAAATATTACATTTAAAGCACATTTTAAGGCGTATTTATTACTCTGTGAATCCATATTGTTTGCAAATATTTTACTAAGTAAATCATTCATTTTGTTTTCAATTAAAGTAATTACAGTGTTATGAAGCATTTATTACCTACTAATTTTACAATAAACGATTTCATCAATTTGTCCGACAGTGTCTGCTTTAATCAGTTTATTATCAATCAACTCCTCCATCAATCTATTTTTCATTAAATCAATACCCATAAATACATGGATATGTGATCATAGAATTCATCAATATAAATCGCTATATTTTCAAATCAACGACTCATCCTATACTAACATAATACACACATATACATATACTTACACATATTTATAGTTGCCAACTTTTACACTCTTTTGCAACGGCAAAAAATATTTATTTATTTATTTATTTTTATAGTGGGTAATCAAATTATTAGATTTTTTTTTCAATTTTTCGATTTTCTAAAAAAACATTGGACAAAATAGCCCGAGACTTCAGACATGCAAAAGTATTTAAAAATTTATTTTCCACTATCGATTTAGTTCAGAGTGCAATTAGGAGACCAGCCACAAATTGAAGAAGTGCGCAAATACTTTGGATTACCTTGTATTATTAAAAGCTATAAATGACTTGTAACTTTAACGCATTGATGCACACACTATGTATAATACTTACATGTTTTGTTGTGGAAATAACGCAAATTTTTAGGCAAATATATTTTGTTTTTCTTTTCAAAAATTATTTATTATTATTATTATTATTATTAAAAAGTGTTTTGCTTATAACTAGAACGGATTTCGATAAAACTTTACAAAATTCACAGAAAACTTAACGAAACATTTGAGAAACATTATTCTAAAACATAAAATTTCCACGTGTAATATTCGCTGAGGTATGAGCATTTATATTTTACATTAGTAAACATTACTTTACTGTGCATGCACGAAAGATAGAAAAAAAAAATATTACATAGGTTGAAAGCTAGATATATTGGGAAACTTTTGTGAAAAGTTCATTTCAATTTTTCGATTTTCTAAAAAAACATTGGACAAAATAGCCCGAGACTTCAGACATGCAAAAGCATTTAAAAATTTATTTTCCACTATCGATTTAGTTCAGAGTGCAATTAGGAGACCAGCCACAAATTGAAGAAGTGCGCAAATACTTTGGATTACCTTGTATTATTAAAAGCTATAAATGACTTGTAACTTTAACGCATTGATGCACACACTATGTATAATACTTACATGTTTTGTTGTGGAAATAACGCAAATTTTTAGGCAAATATATTTTGTTTTTCTTTTCAAAAATTATTTATTATTATTATTATTATTATTATTATTGAAAAGTGTTTTGCTTATAACTAGAACAGATTTCGATAAAACTTTACAAAATTCACAGAAAAATTAACAAAACATTTGAGAAACATTATTCTAAAACATAAAATTTCCACGTGTAATATTCGCTGAGGTATGAGCATTTATATTTTACATTAGTAAACATTACTTTACTGTGCATGCACGAAAGATAGAAAAAAAAAATATTACATAGGTTGAAAGCTAGATATATTGGGAAACTTTTGTGAAAAGTTCATTGCATATTTCATTTGAAGATCTAACTATTTCAACCAAGTTCAAAAGTTATTTTTTGTAAAAAAACCTCTTTTGAACTCACAAATCTTAGTAAATATTAAATAAGTAAATATATGTTAAAGTCACAAACCTGTAAGGGTTTTTTCACAAAAACGAACTTTTACAACGTGGTTGAAAAAATTGGATCTTCAAATGAAATATGCAGCATGTGAAAAACCCCTTATGAAATTTCAACTCTCAAAAATACCTAAAATGTAGCTTGTTGTTGTGCCGACAATTTGCTTAATTTTTATTCTTTGAAATGAACTTTTGATAAAAGTGTCCCAATATATCTATATTTCAACCTATCTAATAATTTTTTTTTCTATCTTTCGCGCATGCGCAGTAAAGTAATATTTACTAATATAAAACATAAATGCTCATAATCTTAGCGAATATTACACGTAGGAATCTTATATTTCAGAACAATGTTTCTCTAAGGTTTCCCCAAATTTTCTGTAAATTTTGTAATGTTTTATGAAAATCTGTTCCAGTTATAAGGAAGAAACTTTTCAAAAAAATTTATATCTTCCTAAATAATTGCGCAATTTTTACAACAAGACATATAATATTATGCTACATAGTATGTGCAAGAGCATGTTAAAGTTTTAGGTCATTTGTAGCGTTTTATGATACAGGATGATCCAAAGTATTTTCGTTCTTCATCAATTTGTGATTGGTGCTCTAATTGCGTTCTGAACTAAATCAAAATTGGAAAATGTGAGTTTTTAAATGTACTTTGCATGTCGGATGTCCCGGCCCATTTCGTCCAATATTTTTTTAGAAAATTGAAAAAATGTAAAAAAAAAAAAAATCAAATAATTTGATCCCCCACTGTAATCAGTGAAAACTATTACAAAACTATATAAAAACCCGATAACCGAAAAGCATAAAAATTGGCAACTTACGTAAACTAATACGTAAATATATGTTGTAACTTACTATGCATACAATTACTTATAACGTACATATTACACATTCTACATAATACACAAACATGTTTAAGTACATTCGGGAAAAAAAAAAAAAAAAGTAACACTCGCTGTAATTTCGTTATTGATTGACGCAGAAAAATCTAATAGACACCATTCAACAGGAATTTAAGTGCATTTTTTTAAAACGATGTCAAATTTTGAATTAGGGGTCATCTACATACTGAAATGAGCGCCAACTTTCATTTTTTCAGTTGCAGCACCCAATTTCGACTTCATAATTAAATTTCTGAGAGTCTGGTAGTGCAGAAAAGAATACAGTTTGTATACTTTACTTTAATATTCATAGAGTTATAACTAAAAATGTGTTAAGAGTTTATCTGTTAATCTAGAAAAATGAAATTAACATCTTACAAAAATTTGACAAAATTTTACTGTTTCACATCGGAAATGCTTTAAGAAAAATGTATTTTAAAAATTAATAATTATAAAACGTTAATATTTTTACAGCATACCTGATTTAGGTTTTTTAAATACGTATACTTAAATACTTCATTAGAGAATACATTCTAAATTGGTCAGGCAGCGTTCTTTGAAAAATGTGCGATATTTTTCATTTCAAAAGGGTCATCGTGGCTATACTGATCACCGATAAAACTTAAATTTTCCTTCACTTCATTATGTAGGTGTGACATAATATACGAACTGAAATATTTTATTTACATATATATACACATAACGATGCATAAACTAAATCTTTTCCGATAAATTATTGTAAGGTATCATGAAGTAAACATTGAACATACCAGTTTTGATAAGTTTAACTCTTTGAAACTGTAAGATTTGTTTCATAATTTCTATGAAAATATAGTTTCTTAATTAAAATATATTTATAAAAGTAATTTTTAAAGACTGAGTATCCTTAAAATAATAACCTACCCACTCACAAAAAATAAAGCAATACATGAACTAAATGATTAACTTTTTGACTGTGACGGTAGTTCAGAAGCGATTTAACAAGTCTGCATTGCAGTCCAATACCATTCGTTTTTTCTTTTAATTGACAATTTTTACGTTCCACATATTTCTCTATTTTAAACAGTAAGCCTATTTAGTTAATTTTTTTCCTTCTAGTGTTCGTTTAACGAATTCAAAATTCGTCACCAATAATCGATGAGGCAAATCAGAGCCTCATAGGCAAATGCTACTTGTTTATATTTTAGCCAACGTAAAATAAGGGGTTTAATACGAATACGCATTGCCACTTTTTCTTTTTTTTATATATATTTTTTTGTTTTAGAAGAGCGATGAAAGGCGGGGCTTGTTTTCTTTAGAAAACACGAATTCGTTTGTTAACATTAATGACTAAAAATCCTATTTTTCGTTTCATTTCTTCGCGTTTGACGTTGTTGTTATTCAGTTTGGCCCGTTAATAAAAATTACAAATATTTTGTTTAACTTTCGCTGATATTTTTTAATATTTTCTTCGTCATCTTAGGCAAAACTTTATAAGAGATGGGCCTCTCCAAAAGAAAGATTTATTTATATCTCGAATACTAATAACTGCAATGATCTGCAAATTTGCACATCTATATTTTTCAGCATTTGGATTAATTTTATATAAAAATTAATATAGATCATAATTTATAAAATTTTTTAATATGAATTTATTAATATTTTTCATAATTAAAAATATCTTTCAGAATCAAAAGTGATAATGGATTATATTTGGGTTTCTTCAGTGTATCTCGTAATACACATATCAAATTCTTTTTTGTGAAGATATTAATAAAAGTTTGAAATATGAATAACATTAGCACCTTCAAACTTTGAACACTTATAACTCAATTAAGATAATAATAATAATAATAATAAAATACAGAACCAATATACTTTTTCGCATCGTCGCGACCCCATTAATTGAAATATAAGATAAAAATAGAGTATTACCATTGAAAAAAGTCAAAGTTGGTGCGCGTTTTAATATGTAGATGCCTTCAAATTCAAAATTTCCCTTCATTTTCTAAAAGTACTTACAATGCCCAGTCGAATGATATCTATTACATTTTTGTGCATTGATTAACAACGAAGTTACATCGTTTGTTGCGTTTTTTTTTTTTTTTTTCCGATTGTACATTTTATTTCTGTAATATGTACAATCACGCTTTGAAAATTGTATGGTATAAATATTCTATCACTAATAAATATGATTTTAATTGAAGAAACTCTGTGGTCAATATTATTTTTTTAAAGAAAAGAAAGTAATAACTACTCTGTCGCTAATAAGTATAATAGAGCAATAATTTGCCGATGCTCTACCTAAGCTTTGCATACTTGAAATAGATTATCCTGTTTACTATCTTTAGCTCTTGGATTATTATTCACATCTGGCTTTAATTAGTTCAAGTTCTTAGATGACTTTTCTATATTCATATCCTCCCATAACTACTTACAAATTACGGATTTTGGATATCGTAGTAAATTAATCGCATCCAGATGTTTCATATGAGTCAGTTTTTTTCCCCTTCCAAATAAGTTTGTCAATTTATGCCAGAACTGTTATTAGCAAAATACATTTGAAAATTATTCACCATGTTAAATTCATAATTATTAAAATTAGAAGTCTTATCTTTAATCTTTAATGCGTTTTTGTTTAAAAACTGAAATCAGTTAAGATATTTTTTTTTTTTTCATTTAATTTATTGAATACTTTTTTTTTCTTTTTCTTATTTTGCTTTTATATTGAAACATTAGTATACAAACAGATAAAAAGTAAAATACATTATTAAACACTAAATTATAAATTGAAATTACAACCCAATTATGAAAAAAATATGTATATATTTAAAGTCTAGTATGTTGTGGCCATCACGAAACTTCGTTCTATATCATTCTGTGTGTCAGCGCCAATTATTTTTTTACTTGCACAAAAGTTTAATTGTAGCTTCTCAAAATACAGCTTTTACATATGAAGTTGGATGCAAAATTAATCAGCAGATGCTGAGATGTGGCCATGGGGAAAATCACACAAAGTATCTATTATCAGCATCATCTCACCTGTCGGACTATATGCACCCAAATTAAGTCAGCATTCCTTTCCATAATAGTATTTATCTCACATATAAAGTTTTGTGCATTTATATGCTACAGAAGTTGAGATTTAGAATAATTATTCACGAAGTAAATTCCAGCACAGCTGCGCCACCTGTAAGCGGATATGAACCTAAGTTTAACCAACGAAATGCTTCATAACGACCCTCTTATATACCAAGTTTTCAGTAATTATATTTATTAGAATCTGAGATACAGACTTTCCGTACACGGAGAAAATCCTATCGACTAATATGTCCCGAAATAGAATCCATATAAGATTTCATAATGGCCAACTTACACTTTTTTTGTTTGATTATGCACAATACAACCTGAGATATAACCTTTTTTTAAATGGGAGAAACCGTGCTATAGCAGCGCTACCTGTTGAACTTTTTTTTTTTTTTTTCTTTTAATTCGTTTTCTTTTTACATTATTTTTACAACTTTAAAAAAAAAAAAAAAAAAAAAAAAGTGATTATATAAGCAATTAAAAATTTGTTTATAAATATATAGTTTCAAATATTATTCTGAAATAAAGATATTTTTCTATTATTTTAATGCATTAAAATTAAAGTTTTATTATGTAGAGTGAACAACGTCTTAGCAAAGTTTGAATTTTACTTTATATTGCTCAGTTGGTCAGTTTACTTTATATTGCTCAGTTGGTATTGCTCAGTCAGTTCATTTCTGAAACACTTTTTGCCATAGACTACAACTTATTAGCTTTTAAAAAATACGAGTTTTTTTTTTTTTTTTTTTTTTTTTAATAATTTAACGTGCTCTTCAAAGAAAAAAAAGAAAAAAAAAAAGAAGAAGATTTTCTGTTCCGTGGCTCTACTTTCCTATAGTTTGAACTTTGGAGCAAGTGTAACCTGGGACTATTATATTATAGTAGTCCCAGATATATAAGTCAAATTTCTTGATAAAAAATTTAATATATACTGTTTCATTTACAATAGTATAATTATACATATATACCGGATGTTCAATAAGTCAGTAGACATTTTTAAAATTCATAAAAATTGACAGAATTGGTAGAATTGAATGTGGTTTGGGAGAAAGTTATTCTCGAGAAGGCGGATTTTTTTTCTTTTTTTAAATAATAATAATTAAAAAAAAAGTTAAATATTACGTCGATAGAGGGCGCTACATGGATAAGTAATGAGAAGCATGCTACAGTGGCCTATAAATTGCACGATTTTACGATTAACCTAGCTTATATTTTATTTTGTCTGCCAATTGCGCATACATGCAGTTTTAATAGCAAAGCTGACTTCGTGTATAAAGTGTTACTGGTAATCATGTTTTCCCTCAGGTAATAACCGTCGACTGAAACTGCAGTTAGCGGTGTTATAACTCGCTTGTAAACTGTAATTTGTGGTGATGGTGGACACATTGAACAGAATTGATATGCCTATAAACATTTGTAAGAAATATAATTTTTCGTGGAAATGTGTGATTTGCTTACAGTCGGTAACAAAAGTGTCCGAACACTAGCAAAAATTCCTATGTGAAAAAAGTGCACTTCATACGGTTTTGTTAAATAAATCCTTATCGAATCATGTTCTTAGACTGACTAAGAACAGGATTCGACAAGGATTTATTTAACAAAACTGTATTAAGTGTACTTTTTTCACAAAGGAATTTTTGCTAGTGTTCGGACAATTTTGTTACCGACTGTACGTACCCCTCTATTGATGAAAATTGTAACTATTATTATTATTTATTTATTTATTTACCAAAAAATCCCCCTTCACGAGAATAACGTTTTCGCAAACCGCGTTCAATTCTACCAATTCCTTCAATTTTTGTGATTTTTTTTAACACGATCGCTGCCGATCCCGCGCTAGCGCGGGATAAGACGTATTGCTTTACAGGTGAAAGTTTACTTTAGGCTGCCGCTTGGCGAAATTTCGAAAATCGCCAAGACGGCGCCATTTCGCATCGTGTTCCGAATAGCAACCTTACACCGGCGGCATACGAAAGCGAGCTTTTCGGCGATCTAACCTAAAAAGATAACGCGTCTTGAAAAAAAAATCCGTATAAAAATAATACATTGGACAAAAGAAAAATTTTCATAAAATAGAATTAAGGAAAAAAATAATTACGAATTTATAACTTATCACAAATACAAAAATAAAACTTAGATTATACAATCACACCAAATGTCCCTGAAAAGTGTGTTGCTTTAGTAATTGATGATAAGTGTTTAGATGATAGTTTTTTTATTTCCAATAATTTAAAAGCTATAAGTACAGTCGGTAACAAAAGTGTCCGAACAATAGCAAAAATTCCTATGTAAAAAAAGTACGCTTCATAAGGTTTTGTTAAATAAATCCTTATCGAATCATGTTCTTACACTGACTAAGAACAGGATTCACAAGGATTTATTTAATAAAAAAGCATGAAGTATACTTTTTTACTTAGGAATTTTAAATTTAAAAGTTTTCAAAAGTTGTATAAAGTAAATTATTTATCATTAATATTTTATTTATAGTCCTCATTCATTAGGAATGAAAAAATAAATCCGCAACTGGATAATTATAGCAAATTTTAACGATTCTCTATTATAATGGTACTCTGATCTGTTTACTATACCCATATCTCAAAATGCATGAAATTAAAAAGTATACAAAATTTTGTACTGTAGCAACCAGTATTGGCATGAAATTCAAAAATATGCCTCTAAAATTCAGGACCGTGGTTGCCCAGTAGGTAGAGCGCCGGGCTCGGAATTGGAAGATTGCGGGTTCGGTACTCGAGTCTAAGGCTCCTATATATACGAGCTGGCGCATCCGACATTTTTTTGCCTTAGGGTTGCCGCATGTACCCAGCGTGATAAACAAACGGCATCCATTGTTTCTACCGTCTTGCTCGTAATTTTAGTGAAATAAACTGCAATATGGGAGGTTGTTCAGCAATAAACTGCTGTAAACACTCCAGAAAAGGATACAAAATGTTTAGGTTTCCTTCGGATAATGCAAGAAGGAGAAAATGGGCTGCGAATTGTCGTCCAGATTCTTGGATCCCGGGACCTAATGCACAGCTTTGCATAGTAAGTTTTATTGTTATTCACTTATACTTTTCTTTGCATTTCTGACATTTATAAAGTAAAAAATTTTTTAAAAAAGTATTATTTAAATCTAAATATGTATTTTAATAACCATAAATTATTTTAAGAAACGCTTTTTTACTGTGTGTTTGTAGAGTCTTGGCGACGTTTTTTTGGTTCGCCAAAGTTGTCTTGTTTCCGTGTCCTGATAGTATTAGGTCGTTGAAAAAACGTTCCAATTTTAATTGGTACGCTCTTTCCCCCCCCCCCCCCCTTTCAAATGTTATGAATTATTTAAGAAACAGAAACAGATTACTTGTGTTGCTTATCATTTTTGGTCGATTTTATTTTTAGATGAAAATTTCTTAAAACCACCAGTGAAGCGATAAAATCGCCAAGCGGAAATGCTGTCCTCTTACGAGGCAAAAAAATGGCGGTGATGCGCCGGCCTATTATTTATTTAAGGGGCTCTACTCGAGCCTGCCAAAAACCATTGTGCATACTAATGGTGGCTGGTGCTCATAAAATCTGTCGTGCTCGCAATGTTTTCCATGTTCCCATATTAATTATACCTCTGGGTGTCTACGAAGCGAGAGAGCCATCCCTTTCGTTGAGGATCAAAATTGTGATGGCATGTCCCTGGACAACTCTAGGGGTGAGATCCAGACCATCGCCAATTGTCCATTGCGCAGCACTAGTGTGACGTAAAACACAATCAACAAACCAACCTCTTAAATTCAAAAGTACCTCTTAAATTCCAACTCTATTCAACCAGCCAAACAGTACTAACGCAAACATCACAAATATTCATATTTCAAAATGTTGGTTGGGTTTTACGTCACACTAGTGCTGCGCAATGGGCGATTGGCAACGGTCGGGGACTCAGCCCTAGAAGTGGTCCCGAAACATGCGATAAAAAATTTGATCGTCCATGGAAGAGTATTTCAAAATAGAATACTTTCTCTCTAATAAAACAGGTATCATCAATATGCAACCGAAGTGATGGCGTCAGCGAGATATTTTATCTGCTCAGTACAAACGAAACTATTTACTATGGAAATTTAACTTATTACTCATTAACTCCAGAGTTTGCTTGTAACGAGTAGATGAATTTTTACACGTTTGACGTAATACAGCGTATTGACGTAACACATGACGCAAACAAGCAAAGGTAAACACAAAGCCTATAACATCTGGCGATGTAGCGCTCTTGTGCAACACGTCAAACATATTCGGCGGGTTAAAGGAAAAAAACGTCATTTCAAATTTTAGTCACGTGAAACCTGCAGCGAACGTGTTAAATGTCTACCGACTTTTTGGGCACCCGGTACATACACTATATATATTAATTAAATATAAAAAAACACTAAAATATTAATTAAATTATCATTTTTAAAAATTAAAACCTGCTGAATTTCATTAGAAATGTAACTTTTTATTTTCTCTTTTGAAATTAATTACGTTGAAATCTTTAATATATATACTTATAAATGGATCCACATACCTACCGCACGTGGTAATACTACATACTGAAGAGATATATCTTTAGATATTTTTGGAACAAAAATTTCGATTCGTCTGTCTTGGATCGTCCCTTTACTTGAAGTCTTAGTATTCCATAATTTAAATTTGCGAAGTAAAGGAGAGGCACTGTTTCAAATTGAGATATTAAAGTGGATGAATTTTAGGTAAAGTTGGATTTGGTTATAAATTCCAGTGTAACAAAATACAAAAATATTAGAAGAAATATTGAAACTAATTTATACATTGTAAAATAAGTTATTAATAGCTTAATATACAATTACTTTGAAAATAGGGAAATTTAACAGAATATAAGGAAGTTTCTGATATTATTATTATTATTATTTCAAAATGACTTATTCTGAAAGTAGTATAATATTATAGAATATACACTCTTTTAAATTTTATGAAATAAAGAAAATGTTATATAATCAAAAACTGCTAGTTATCCTTTTTTTATTCGTATTATGGAGAAATCTATATTTAATTAATTATTAAAATCCTGTTAAATACAAAAGATGAAAATTAAAATAATTTTAACTTAAATTGCTAGTTAATATTGAATGGATTAATTTAGATAGTAGATTCAAAATATTTTACTTGGTATTGCGTAATAAGTATCAACATTAAAGCAAAAGTTAATTAAAATTGTCTTAACAAAGTAATAAAATAGTTTTTTGAAAACTATTTTTAAGAAACCCCACTCTTTACATGATATAAATATAAATTTGTATATTAAAGAAAATAATTATCTATACACATTTTGGAAGTTAAAAAGAAAAGTTCTAATCACAGAAAAGAAAAATAATTACCTTTCCTATTACAAATTCATTCTAATAAATAGCGCGAAAAAATATGAATTCGTTAATTAAATTTAGTTTGATACAAAAAGTCCACGTTAGATTATTACTTTTTATCAAGGATATAAATTGAGAATTTTTTTTAATTAGGAATATATATATATATATATATATATATATATATATATATATCTAAATATCTATATATACAAAATCTAAAACATTACAAAACAGAATGGGGGGGGGGGGGGAGAATGTTGCTCCAGGAAAGTAAATTTTGTTTAGCGAATAAAAAATGCACCAATAAAAGAAATCAATTTCCTATTAGCAGATATTAAATTTAAAAAAATACTTTTTTTTTTTTTTTTTTACATTAATGAAACTTCCGTTAAACATTAATTCTGAAAGAAAACATTTTCAAAAAAATATTTTTAACATAAAAAGGAGAAGCTTTCACCGAACATAAAAAAGTAAATAAATAAATAAAATAAAATAAAAGATGGCACTCATCCTTTAAAATCCATTTACTCTGGAAAATGTCTCTAACCCAAAATTCCATTTATTTAACCCATGGGTCCAAGTAAAAGAACAATTTTTTTCCCCTGTCAATATATGTATTGTGTTCTCTGTTTCTATTTATACATTTTTTTTTTCTTTAAAACTTTCACTGCAGAATTTTGTTAATATAATTTTACATTAGCTAATGAATTCTTTCTTGGTGAATACTAACGTTTTACATCAGAAAAAAAAAAAATGTAAAATTTATTTTTAAACTTTTCATACATTTTTAATTGGAAAAATGAAACAAAAACTTATTTTCTTCCTTTGAGTTTATTACATTTTATTTATATTTAAATAAAAATATAGGCTTATTTACAAGGTATTGCTCGCTGCTAGCCAATTTTTATGCATTTATTTATTAATCCCTTTTCAATTAAAAATATCTTTACAAATTCCGTATATGAAATTTTATTCATGCACGGGAATGTAAAAATAGGGGTTTTCAAATTGAAACACGTCTTATAATGTTTATAAATTTTCATAAGAGAGAAAAAATATATATAAATAATCAATTTTTTCATGCTAAATAATTTAAAAGTTAAAATCTTCCACAGTTCTTTTAAAATAAGAACTGTGCAATTTTTTTTTTCAGCTTTAGCTTACACATCGATAAAAATATTAAATAGTTTTTAAATACTTATTATTATTATTATTATTTTACTTTCTCTTACACATATATAATAGAGAAAATAATGTTTTTAGTTCAGTTTTTCGAAATTGAGATTTTGATATATTTACACGTTTTTCGACCCCCTGAATAAAAAACAAAGAAAAAAAGAACATGTGTTTAGCGATTGTGTCTTTGTGTGTGTGTGTGTGTGTGCATAACTCAAAAACAAATAACAACATGAAGTCCAAACACAATATTCTAAATCTGTATCCTATCAGAAAAGTTTTGTTAAAATGAAGGAAAAATCAGTATACAGGGACATCTAAGAGGATTCGAATACATTACGTCTGTAGGAAAAAATATTGCAAGGCATAGTTTAACATATTTAATCTACTCTAAATAAAATTCAATAAAAATTATTTTTTATATGTATATGAAAGCATGTTTCGTATAGAATCACCCTTCATTTACAGGGCCACAGAAAAGAAAGGCTTTAGTAGGAAATTGTTGAAAGTGCATTTTAAGTTGCATTAGATATATCTATCATTTTGTGCACAACATTTACATAGATATATCTCATAAGCATAATTTTATAGTGGACTAATATTTTTTTTATTATTATTTTAAATAGTCTTTAACTTTTAATAATGATATGTTATTATGTAATAATAAATATAGAATAAATCAAGTTACACATTACAATATATATATATATATATAATCAGAAATAGCAACAATAACTTCTATCGCCCAATAGTTGAAACTCGACCAAGCTTTATGAAAGCATTTAAATAATAAATATTGAAATTCGAAATTTCCGTGTAAAGAAAGGATTGAGTAATACCCTATACTTATATACATATATTTGAAAAAAAAAAAACACTATTACCATATTTATTTAGGTAACGATACATATCCCTATGGACACCTCTATCCATTTGTCTCTGAATCGACCCGATTAAAGTTCTTCTGAGCATTTCAGTAACCAGAAACACTGTCTATATCGAAACAGTATGTCAACAGTTAGAAAGAAATTCACATTTCTCTTAATAGAGAAATAAAAAATAGAATATAAACATAAAAAAAATTTACTCACTTCTGTAACAAAAAGACAACGGTAAAAGAACATTAAATTAAAGCAAATAGTGACTTTCCAATATGGCGTTATATATTTCAGGTTAAAAAAAAAAAAAAAAAGAGTCTAAATCATGAGTCGTTGTACGGAATTTCAATAATTTGCACGTGCTGATTTATTTATTTATTTATTTTTCTATAGAATTAAAAAAATAGATTAAGTGCATAAATAAATAAAAAAAAAAAAAAAAATCTATAAAAATTCAGATATGATCTATGATTTCTTCACATTATAGAAGTTTTTTTTTTTTTTTTTTTTAATGGAACGTACTACTTTTGAACGATACAACTGTTAAGTACTTCCTTATTTTAAAATAGGCTAAAAACGTACGAAAATTTTCATGTTAGCGTATTAATATGCAGTATATTTTTGTATACTGCTATATAGATAAGAAGAAGAAGAAAGAACTGCTTTTTATGTCAAAAAGGAAAAACATTCATAAAACAAATAATATAAAAATAAAATATCATCTTCACTATTAAAAAAAAAAGTCTGTTTTATTTTTCTATATTTTTCTCTCTATTTAGAAGCTTACTAGATTTAAGCGTTAAAATACAAAACGCGGAAAGAAAAATATATATTACTTGAAGTTTTATTCTTAAAAATTCATTTACCCAGAAAATCAATGTGACCCAAAATTCCACTAGCTTAACCCTTGAGTGTGTAGGAAAAAGTCCAAAGGAATTTCCCCATTTTCTCTTCTTATTTTCGATTTTTTTTTTTTTTTTTTATGGACATAAGATTTTTATCATTACGGAAAGCATTTTAGCATGTTCTCTGGCAGAGTTGAAGAGAATGGTATTTACGACATGCTGGACTTCATATTTCACTATTTTGCTTCTTTTTATGGTATAGAAATGTTTTTATATGACGAAAATCTTATACATATATATATATATATATATCAAAATTATTGTTTCTTTGTTTGTTATTATTTTTTCTTTTGAATTTTGAGATAGTTTATTAGAATTTTTTTGTTCTTTTTTTTCAATTAAAAATGTAAAAATATAATAAATAATTGGAAATGAGTCGATCACAAATAAGTTCGATTTAAAAAAAAATTAACTAGTTTTTATTTTAATTGTTTAATTATTATTTTTTTACTTTCTCTTGCCCATATATATGGTAAAGAAAGTATTATTTTTGGGTCAAATTTTCGAAAGTGGACTATTCATATATTTGTATGTTTTGAGGTCACCTGAATCCAAAAATCATGTTTTTAGCGGTTGGTCTGTGTATGTGTGTGTGTGTATCTGTTATCAGTTTATCTCAAGAACAAATAATAGCAGGAAGTCCAAACTCGATATTCTAAATATGTAACATACAGTTATGCTACACTAAACCTTTTGTTGAGATCAAGCAAATGGTTCGCTACAGGATCATCCAAGAGAATTCAAATACATTATGTCCATGAGGGAAAGTTCTAGTAAATATAGTATGACTTTTTTAGGATGCCCTAAACAAAATGGAATAACTAAATTTTTTCATACAGAAAAGCATGTTTCGTGTAGAATATGGTGTGGAAATCCTTTCTTTTACAGGGCTGCCCGAAATATTTTATATTATGGGGCTATACTTGGGAATATCTGGAAGTTTATTTCATTTGGTGTTTTTCGTATAAAACTAAATTTAAGTGCACGATGTAATGTGCATATAGTTTATAGACAATATACAAGGCAAGGCTACCAAAAATTAAGCTAAACTTTCTTTTCTATTGAATGCAGTTGATGGAAGTTCTTTGTTATATTTTACTATGTCATCGAATACTATTCAGGAAGTAAAACGAATTTTTCACATTCATACTACTATAAACAAAGTATTTCTTGATACTCTATTTTTAATTCTGGATTTTGTATAATATAATTTTTGAGGTAATTAAATACGAAAGACCAATTTTTAGCGATTTATCTGTATGTATCTATGTTATCAATAACTTAAAAACAAATAACTGTAGGAAATTCAAATTTGGTATTTTGAAGTTCGTCTTAGGTTGGTACTTGAAACACTTAATCAAGATTCGTAAATTAGAAGCAAATTAATAACAGCGTTGATTTTTTTTTAAAAATTGTATGTACTATAATTAAACGGGGGTTGAGGGAAGTGATATCCCCCTCACACTGAATTATATGTCAAATAAAACTGTTCCTAAACTTAGTTTAGATTAATTTTAAAGTAGATTGAATTTTAATATCTTACTTTATCGATCTTATGACTTAATCTACTATCTTTATAATATTGAAATGCAGGGTAAGAGGAAATCGTGTGAGTGACACACCAGATTATTTATTTAATGACATGAGATTTTTATCATTACATAAAGCAGTTTTGTTTGCCCTTTGTTGAAGTTGAATGGTATGGTATTTACGGAAGTCAATACTTTAGATTAAACTAATTTGCCTTTTTATTTAATCTTGGTGAATTTTTTTAGGACAAAAATCTTATACAAATACACTAAAATATTTTTTTTTTTCATTTTTCATATAGTTTCATTTTCATATAGTTTTTCATTTTTCATATAGTTTATGAGAGATTTTTAATAGCTAACAATACATAAATAAAAATTTTAAGCTTAAAATGAATCCGAAGACATTTGAATTCTATTCTTTTGATATGCAATAAATTTTCATTTATTGGTTTACTTTTTATTTACTTTCTTTTCTTTTTCTTTTTTTATGGGCATTATATTTGTATCATTATAAAAACCCTTTCATCTTTTCTGATACATTTTAAGGTTAATTTTGGCATACTACAGGACTTTATACTTCAACCAATTTCCTGTTTTATATAGTATAAGATTGTTTTGACACAAATCTGAAGCAAATATTCTGAAATATATTTTCTCTTTTAATTTTCATACAGTTCGTCAGAAATTTTCATTAATTAACAAAACATACATTAAGTAAACATTTTCAAATTTAAAATGAGTTTGAATACAGATAAATTTTATTTATTTATTATATTGTTAAAAATGATAGGAAATTCAAATGGGTTCATCAGAATTATATTAGAATATTTTGATATTAGTTAATTTTTAATTTAATCGATTTGTTTGTAAATTAATGAAATTTAAACGATAAAACTTTAACTATACTACTAATATATTACATAATAAAAAATCTATTAATATTGTAACAAGTATTTATTTGCTTTTGTAATACTTTTATTAATTTGTTAGAACTTACCAAATTATTTCTAATTCTGTTTAAATATAAAATTTAAAAGAACTTGGAAATAGTTTAGCGATGATCTCATATAATTAAAAAAATAACTTTTCTATTACAAAGATTATCTGTTTCAAAAATTTCATAAGAAAAAACTACAATGTTGTGTTACGATTTTTATATTAATTCTAAGTTTCGTGATTTTTTTTTTCTTTTTTAGCATCACGCTATTTTAATCGTAATTTGCCACAAAGCATTATGGTATTTTATTAAGTAACATCAAATTTATTTGCTACATAGAAAAAAAAATTCTCTTGTCACTTATGCAAATTGATTGCAATTGTTAAATAAAATTGCAAATATTAGATAAATTATTGAATGAAATGCAATAGTATAATTATGTAAATGGGTGATTGATTTTTCTATTTAAATCCCTATTATTTGTTTAATTTTACACAAGAAGTAAAAGAAATTACAATATATATGTAAATATATAAATGTGTGTGTGTGTGCATGTGTTATTGGGATATTGTCATACAAATTTTTATTTTATCTAAAAATGAATGAAAAAATGAACATAAAATATGTTCATAAACTTGCGTTTCACATAAGCAAAGAAGTGAAACGAAATAATAGGCTGCTTTTAAAGATTTTTTTTTTTTTTTATCCCTGAGAAGGAGTTCAAATAAAGAAAATGTTTGTACGCGCAAAATGAATATTTTATCTCTTCAACAAAGATAAAGGTTGATTAAAGAAGACGTTTAAAAAAACTGTGTCTGAAATGATAAAGAACGCTTTTCCTTAAGTATATGCAACAAATTAACTTAAAAAAAAGTACAGTTTACTGTATGGGATCTTTTGTGAAATAGTGAGAAGAAAATAAATAAATAAATAAATAAATAAAAATATTATATTTTAATTATTATTATTTATTTTTCATCTTTAGCTCATAATTAAAAGAATTTTTCTTAGTGTAATGTTATTGAAATTGTAAAACATTAAGTTATGAGATTCAGTATTTTTTGGTTAACTAATTCAGATTTTGATCAAAAGCTTATATGGAAACATCGTACATGATTTAAAAAGTCATTAATCACAGAATCAGAGATTCAATTAGAAGGGAAACAAAACAAATAAATGTTTGACAAAAAACGTATATTAACAATAAGAATTTTACAAGGAAAATGTAAATTGCAAAAATGCACAACAATTGCTTTAGGTTAAACAATTAAGCTCAATTCTTCATCAGATGAAAAACATAAGGCATAAATACAGAAAGTTCTAAAATTTCCATTTGATTAGCAGTCAGGTTTCAATTTCGACACGAAACTATTGTTGTGAGTTTGAAAAATTCACGGTGTTGTATGATTTTCTTTCTTTCTTTTTCTTTTTTCTTTTTCTTTCTTTCTTTTTTCTTTATTGCATATAAAGTACTCACAAATAAAAAAAAAAATCTGAAGATATTGAACGCTAGATTTTTTATTCCTTAAAGTTGTATTTGAAAATATAGGTGGAAAAACAATTTTTCAAAAAATAATCTTCTGCAAACATATTCTGTGCATTTTGAAACAACAAATAAATATGCATTTATTTGTTGTACAACATAAATATGATGTCTTCAAACGTTGTATAACATACACATTATAATATATAAAAGTATTATTTTTGTTTACCTTTTACTTTCTTCTCTGTTTCTATATATATGAGAAAAAAAATGCTGGATCCGTGAAAACTTTCGACATCTAGTTTTTATTCATTAACACGTTTTGAGATGCCCCAAACACGATTTGTCCATTTTTACTTTCCGAACACTATAGTGAGGAAAGTATTGTAATCATGTGAGAAAACCGAATTTGAGATTTCGATGTTTCTATACGTTTCAAGGTCCCCCGAGTCCGTCCGTTTTCACTATTTTTGCGATGATGTATGCATGTGTGTTTATGTATGTGTGTAGGTATGTGTGTATGTATGTGTGTATGTCTGTGAGTGAACACGCTAGCGTCTAAACGCTTTGTTTGAATAAGCTGAAAGTTGGTACGTATATTGTAAGCCGCCATAGTACGAACCCTATAGATTTTAGTGAATCTAGCACTTATAGTTTTTTTACAGGGACACTAGGAAAAATTCTTTATCATTATGGCCTATGGGACCAAACTATTAAAAGTGCGATAGATTCTGAACGCCTTATTCAATTGAGCAAAATATTTATACACATGTTATAGGTCACAGTTGCACGAACTGTTTAGATTTTGGAGAATCTAGCACTTATAGTTTTTTTTTTTTTTTTTTTTTTTTTTTTTTACAGGGACACAAAGAAAAATTCTTTATCATTATGGCCCAAGGGGCCAAACTTTTAAAAGTGTGATAGCGTCTAAACGCCTTATTAATCTGAGCAAAAAAATTGTACACATGTTATAGGTCACAGTTGCACCAACTGTATAGATTTTGGTGAATCTAGCACTTACAGTTTTTTTACAGGGACACAAAGAAAAATTCTTTATCATAATGGCCTATGGGACAAAATTTTTAAAAGTGCGATAGCATCTAAACGCCTTATTCAATTGAGCTGAAAATTTATATGAATATTATAAATCACTGCTGCACTAACTATAAGCATTTTGGTGAATCTAGCATTTATAGGTTTTTACAGGGACACAACGAAAAATTATTTATCATTATGATCTATGGGCTCAAAGTTCAGTAGCGTTAAATAAAACGTCGTGTAATATATGGAGAAATATACTCAAACACTCTATTATGGTTTTCTCTCTTTTGCTTGTTTAACAACTCCTCTTTCTTTACTTTATCTACGAAACTGTTAATTACTCAATGTTCGGAAAGTCGAGTGGAGTCACTCTAGATTTTTTAGAAAACATCTGACTGTATTTGTGTGTATCAGAATTTTGTGAACACTGAATTTCACGAACTAATGGCCAAAATTTAACTAAACTCTATATTTAGTTTAACCTTGGCTTAAATTGGTGGAAATTAGGTTTTGGAATTAATTATTCAAGAAGTAGGTGGCACTATCATCCTATTATTTCAGAATTTTTAATATGATAGTATAGGATAAAATTACGTCTAAATGTGAATAATGAGTATTATTTTTAATATATATTTATAGTAGTTATAGTAATTTAAAACACATTTACATATTTTTTCCGTTTTCAACAATATACGTATATCTTAGGGGGGGGGGGGAACTATTCCTTAGGTGTTGTCACAAAATTGGCTTTCTTTTGATATTTAGTGTTATACTGTTCTTATATGAAAATCGTCAGAATTCATCATGGAAAATAATTTTAATACATAATTTGTACTGTTTGTTTTTGCTTAGGAAAAAATTAAATTTAATTCTAAAGCTATTAAACAGATGTCCTACGCTTAAAAACTTTTTATCTTCATAAATATAAAGTAAAAAATAATGGTTGAATTTTAATATTATTTTTTTTATGTTGTTAAAAGTATTATATTTGTGTCGTTTGCTTAGAAATTACTTTCACTTTGAACAATTTAATACAAACATATATCCATATATTTTAAATGTAAATACGTATAATAAATTTACTGTTATCTCAAAAGCAATATAGTAAAGCCCACAAAGATGGTATTGTAAATAATGATAAACACAAAAGACATTGCAGGGAGATAAAACTATTTCAACTTTTTCTTCAAGGAAAAGAACAAATAAATAAATAGAATTTTGTGTTAGATTTGTTGTCTAAGTAAATGGTTTTTTAAGATGGCATATTCACTTTAATATTTCTTTTCTTTGAGTACAAGCAATCTGGAAAACAATAGTTTTGCTTTTCGAGACCAAGTATTTCTCTTCATTCAGATATGGAAGATTTGAGGACTAGAACAGCAAATCATAAATCGGATTATTTTAACTTCAGATTCTATTCTTGTCGTTTACTCGTTTCTTCTTCTATATAAAATAAATTTATCTTACAGTGTGGTTATTATCTATCACGTTTTAATCAATATTAGTTCAATTAAAGCCAATCATATTTTTAAACAAAGTTAATATTGATAGTTTACATCTAAATGCCGTTTAACTTTTTATTTTTTAGGCGATGCTATTTTTATTGAAATATTTCAAATGTATTAATATTTTCTATTTTTATCTCATATTCTTTATTTTGTAAGCCCTGTTTAAAGACTATTTTAAACACCTATTTTTAATCTGATTATATTTGAAGTTCTTAAAAATCTGTGTTTTATTTATTTATTTATTTATTTATTACTTCAAATTTTTCCATTTTGACTTTTTTTTTGTGTGTGTATGTGTTTGTAGAATAAATTTATGTAAAAAAATTTTCTTAGTATAGTTATTAAGTATCACATTTTAATGAGATTAAATAAAATTAATTGGATTTTCAAATAAAATCAATTTTGTTAGTTTACATATAAACTAGTATCGCCCAGTGGTCGAAACTCGACCATTTTTTTTTTTTTTTTTTTCAAAGCGAGGCAAAGCAAAGTTATTGCCTTGTCCTAAACGGAATGCAATTGCAACACAGCTGCGGCAATTGTTTGCCGGTATTCACTCTAACTGAATCAGCAGCTTTTCTTAATATAACTATTTCGCTCTGTAGATGTTAGCCTTTCCTGAAATGAGAGAAAATCGCAACGTGAAAACGCCCCTTGTTGTGTGATACAGCCCAGAAGCTAATAGGTACCATGTCAAACCAAGGCCCAACCATGTATCAAATTCTGTTAAATTAATTCGATTGGTTCATAAAGTACAGTGTTTGAAAAAAAAAAAAAATCTGGAGTGACTCCACTCGACTTTCCGAACATTGAGTAATTAACAGTTTTGTAGATAAAGTAAAGAAAGAGGAGTTGTTAAACAAACAAAAGAGAGGAAACCATAATAGAGTGTTTGAGAATTTTTTCCATCTATTACACGATGTTTTATTTAACGCTACTGAACTTTGAGCCCATAGATCATAATGATAAAGAATTTTTCGTTGTGTCCCTGTAAAAACCTATAAATGCTAGATTCACCAAAATGCTTATAGTTAGTGCAACAGTGATTTATAATACTCATATAAATTTTCAGCTCAATTCAATAAGGCGTTTAGATGCTATCGTACTTTTAAAAATTTAGTCCCATAGGCCATAATGATAAAGAATTTTTCTTTGTGTCCCTGTAAAAAAACTGTAAGTGCTAGATTCACCAAAATCTATACAGTTAGTTCAACTGTGATCTATAACATGTGTACAAATTTTTCGCTCAGATTAATAAGGCGTTTAGACGCTATCACACTTTTAAAAATTTGGCCCCATAGGCATAATGATAAAGAATTTTTCTTTGTGTCCCTGTAAAAAAACTATAAGTGCTAGATTCTCCAAAATCTATACAGATTGAGTATTTGTGACCTATAATATGTGTATAAATTTTTTGCTCAATTGAATAAGGCGTTTAGATGCTATCGCACTTTTAAGATTTTGCTCCCATAGGCCATAATGATAAAGAATATTTCTTTGTGTCCCTGTAAAAAAACTATAAGTGCTAGATTCACCAAAATCTATAGGGTTCGTACTATGGTGACTTACAATATGCGTACCAACTTTCAGGTTAATCGAACAAAGCGTTTAGACGCTAGCGTGTTCAGTCACAGACATACACACATACATACACACATACACATACATACATTATCGTAAAAATAGTGAAAACGGACTCAGGGGACCTCAAAACGTATAGAAAGATCAAAATCTCGAATTCGGATTTTTGACATGATTACAATACTTTCCTCACTATACTGTTCGGAAAGTAAAAAGATATTTTTCAAAAATGGTCGAATTGAGTTCGGGAAATTTCAAAACGTGTAATTTTATCGAAAACCGAAAATCTAAAACTTTTCTGAATCTTATATTTTCTACTAAAATATGCAGAGGAAAGAATAATAGATTCACTTTTTAAAAAATAAAAAAAAGTAGTCAATTTCACTTAATTAAAATGCAAGGAAATCTCAAAACGTGTAAATTCATCGAAAACCGGAAATCAAAAGTTTTTATGTATCTTCTACTTGCTTCTTCTACCCACAAAAGCTAGCAATAAAGACACTTTTTAAAAAAATAAGTAGCCAATTTCAGTTAATTGAAACGTAAAGAAAGCTCAAAACATGTAAATTCAGCAAAAAACGGAAATCGGAATTTTTTCCGTATCGTCTACTTATACATGCAGCAGTTAGTAACAAATCCATTTTCCTTTTATTTAGTATATTAGTTGAATATTTATTGTTTAAATATCACCTATTGAAATGAAATGTTTATGTTTACATTCGAAACTGGAAGTTTGCCATTTTTTTTTTCTGGAGTTTTGTGATTTTTACTTAAAATTTTATCAATTTTACAGAAAAAATAACTCAATCAAACACATGTAGACAGTAACTTATACATAACTATACCCAAATATCGGAATTAAAATCGGCAGATAATTTCCGTTATTTTTTAATAATTTTTTACAAAAAATCCAATGGACGATTAACACAGAAAATCTTTTTCATGGCTCCATGAACAGACAGTGACGTCATCACTTCGCTTGCGTATAGTGATGCTACATTATACAAATTACTGTGTCTATGGTTTTTTTTTTTTTGAGCTTTATGAAATTGCCAGATTTAACAACTTTCTACTTTTAGGTATTTTTTAATGTAAAAGAATACGTGTATAAAAGGGGAAAATGGGGGAAAATGTATAAAAAATAAATGTATTTTTAAATACCTTCTTGACATCGTTAGAAAATAATATTTGTATTCGCACCTTCCGGCTAACCATACCTTTCGAATGATACCATTTTCAACCCTCTATTCCCATAATTAATATGTTAAAAAGGGACAAAAAATTTTATGCTTGCCTATTAATATATAGATGCCGTTTATTTATTTATTTTTTTTTCCTTCATATTTTTAAACTGATATCATTTGAATTGTACTGAATTCTATTTTGAAAATCTATCTTTAATTCAGATTTTTTTTTTTTGTTATAATCTTATATATATATATAGAGAGAGAGAGACAGATAATCAGAACATACAGTAGAAATGTAAAGGTTATTAAAAATTATCAGTACATATAGTTGGAATATAAAGATCATTAAATAATTATCAGTATTCAAACAATTAATGTGATCAAAAACAAAGACCACTCAAATCAAACCAAAAATGAAATAAAAAGCAAAAAGAATTACAGCAAATTGGAATAACATAACTGAATATTTGCATTCTAACTTTATTAAGGGTCTGGTAGAATACAAACATGCTAAATGAATATTTTTCTGTCACAAAGATAGCAAAAGCTAAGTATTTTTTGTGCCAAGGCCCAAAGCATTCATTGGAGCCAAAATAAGAAAAAAACTTACATTAAAATAAACTCACCACAACATGTGAAATACCAATAAATTAATTTAAAATTAATTAATTAAAAAACACCCATAAAATTTTTTAATTATGCATCAATATTCACCAATGATATAATCAGGTAATAAGCAACGGAAATATGGAAGAAATGAGTGTGTCACATGTAAAATTTAAGAACCAGATAGCCATTAAAAGTACAGTTAATGTGAGAACAGTAATGACAAGGAATCATGGAGTATATAAAGAGATGTCACAAACCAATTCAAATTAAGAATCCTCAATTTAGGATTCAGAGTTTCAGAATAGTAACTTGAATAGTACTGCCATCTGCAATTGTAATATGAAAAGAAATTTTTCAAAAATATGAAGGCATTATAAATTTAATTATGTTGTAAGACCATTGAGATAATCATATTAAACTAACAAGATAACAACACCTAACTTAAAATCAAGTATTTTAATTTCTAGATCTAAAATAAAATTTATTTTGGAATAAAAATCCATTTAATTTTTTTTAATTAAATGTTTGGGCTAACCATTAATTAATGCTAAATTTTTAAAAAAATGGAAATTGTATGTTTTTATAATTATCAGACATTAAATGTTTTATTCGTAGATTAAAATTAATATATATATATATATTTATTTATCGATATGAGTTCGAGTAAAGTTAATTATAATTTCAAATAAAGTATAGGTCAATAGTTTACATCTACACTACTGGCCATTAAAATTGCTACACCAAGAAGGCATAATAATAACGGAATGAAATTTTTTGGACACATACATTATAGTAGGAAGAACAATTGATTAAAATTTCACGAAATTTGGAGTAATATGTACTGAGAAAACAGTACATAAAGCAGTGACCTTTGTGAGCAATAACAGCACATATCTGCCTAAGCATTGAATCGAACAGCGATTGGATGACATGTACGGGTAGAGCACTTCATCGATGAATTGTAGCATCGTGTTAAAACTTCATGAAGTGCTCTACCCGTACATGTCATCCAATCGCTGTTCGATTCAATGCCTAGGCAGATATGTGCTGTTATTTCTCACAGAGGTCGCTGCTTTATGTACTGTTTTCTCAGTACATATTACTCCAAATTTCGTGAAATTTTAATCAATTGTTCTTCCTACTATAATGTATGTGTCCAACAAATTTCATTCCGTTATTATCATTCCTTCTTGGTGTAGCAATTTTAATGGCCAGTAGTATATATCTCGTTTAAATTTTTCTATATTTTTGTAAAATATTATTTCTTTCAATTATGTTTAATATTTTAAACTCATATTTCTAATTTTATAAGACATTTTTCACGATCATTTTAAACTCTCATTTTCTTTTAATTCACACGCCATCTAAAAAATCTTTTTTCTGTATTCCTCCCCCCCCCCCCTTTTTTTTTTTATCTTTTCAAGTTTTCTTATTTATTATTCTCCATTTCAAACCTCTGCTCTTTCACTTATATTCAATTTTCGATCTCCATGTATGCGCAACAAAGAATTTTTCCCACCAAAACTTGTTCACTAATCTGTACCTTTTTATGAAGCGTTTTAGAAGTTCGTAATTTACTATGGAAATGATTTTTGGCCTGTTTGTTTCACGAACATTTATTTTATTTGTAAAATTTTGCTACACTGGGAATAATTCATAAGAATTTGTAAAAATAAGTGTTTAGTTTTATATAAAAGTACATATTTATATAAATGCAATTAAAGGCAAAATTCTGAAAAATGATAAAAGGACAAAAGTCATATGCTGCTCTAACCTTTTTTTTTGTGTGTGCGGAAATTTTAATGCCTCTAGAATATAACGTTTAAGATGCTTTAAGTTCAGCTGAAGAGAAGCGATTGCATGTCTTTTACGATATCACCTTTTTAGCACCCTGATTAAACTTCATACAGAAATTTCCAAATAATTGTAGCATAAAAGTATTTTAATAACTTAATAACTTTTACTTTAGTTTTACAATTGCTTGGAGACACGTAATAACTCCCCCCCCCCTCCTGGTGCACCCACGTTGTGCACCGTCCTCGTGCACCCACTCCTATTTACATTTTTTTATACAATAAAATTCAAAATTATATTTACTATAGTACTAACATTCAAAAGCATATAAATCAAAACTCAAATGAAATTTTACAATATTAGACTTATTAATAATTTTTAAAGATTTTTAAATTCATTAGTGACATGTATTACATGTATTTAATTATGAATATTTTAATGAATATTTTTCTTCAGTGATATTTTTCACATTATTTTCATGCTTACTATTATTCTATTTTTTATTTTAGAAAATTATCGAGTTCTGAAACATCTAACAATATTTAACCATAATGCTCTTAAATATATTGATATTTATCATTTTCTATCATAAATATGTAACTATGCCTTTTGCAAATTTAAAACCTATCCACAAATCTCATGCATCAAACTTTAAATTTAAAGTTAACTGTAAGGTATTCATCTTTCTTACTTTTAAATATCTTTTAAACCAATCTTACTTTTCATATTTTTATAATTTCCTCTTTTCCGAAAATTATTTTTCACTCGGTCATGTATTTCAGAAAACTACTAAAACGAGAAAACTTTTCTACAGAGTTTGTTTTAAAATATTTGTAGAATGAAGAAAATATATTCAACTGTCATCTTTAATCAACCCCGTTTCTTATCAAAAATCACAAAATATGTATATTAGTTTGAAATTATATTTTTTCAAATATTTTTCTACCTTCAGGAAAAATTGTAGCTCCTTAAATTGAATATGATATAAGTTCGCGATGTGTCATTATCAATTTTCTCTTCCTATTTGGCTTTTCATAAAAATTCTCAGACATGTTAATTTTCAAAAATGAAAAATTGTTTACAAAAGTTTTCACCTGGATGGAAATCTGATTCATTTAGCAGGCAGGGTAGCGGAATTTCTTCCCGTTTCTTTTGTTTTCTCATAAGAGAATTCTTCACTTTTTTTTCCTCATTTCTCCTGGAAATATTCCAGCTAATCTTAACGTTGCTGATACTTTTTTTGTATGTTGTTAATTCAACAACATCAACAAAAAAAAAAAAAAAAAAAAAAAAAAAAAAAGGCGAAGAAGATTGTATAACTTTCTTTTTTCAATTATTCATTCTTGAAGTTTGTTTATTACATGAGACAAAGTTCACATACTTATCAAAATATTTTCTTTTCATAAATAATGATTTCAAATTATAAAATAGAATAGAAATACTAATGGCTAAGAAGAAATTCCAATTCAGGTTTTCAGATTCCTATTTATTCATAGTAAATATTTATTGAGATGACAATATATCCACATATTATTTGCAAAATGCAATTTATTGACTAAATATATCTTTAAATAACTTATTAAAAGTATTTTTATAAGTATAGATTTAATAATTCCTGACATAAAATGTTTTTTTTTTTTTTTTTTTTTTTTTTTTTTGTTCAGCTAAAAAACAGTTTTAAACTGTTATTTACCTCTACCTCTCAGGTCAGTTTGATTCCAATGATAATAACTTATATTTAGCAATTGAGTCACAAATATCTGACCAAGGGAAATGTAATGGTTATTTAAAACCACTCTTGATTTATTTGTTTAAAAGTTCAAACCATGCTTCTGAATTTGAGTTCATTACCCTATATAAATTAATAAAAGTAATTTATAATCAATTATGAAACATAAAGAGTTATATTAAATATAAAAATTTCTGAAAATAATCAAGAATTACCAGTCGTGTTATTCTTAATAGTAATTATATAATTTATAAGTTAATGATTAAAATTTCTGAATAGCGAGGAAAAATAACGAATTACACCTATCATGTTATTTAAAATTAATTATTTAACTCATTGACTAGTGATTATGTCTTCTGATTAACGAAGAAAATGTCAAACAAGAATTACCAGTCATATTTATATACTGGAATTGTGAAACGTGACTACTATGTCCAAGATACAAGATGAGAAATGTAGAAAAAAAACTAGTCGATAAATACGGAATGAAAAGTTGTGTAAAATAAATTCTAATCCTTAGTTTATGGATAATAATATGAAGCATTTAATAAATAAAAACGAATTATCTTCTCTTCTTTTAATATTTTTGAAACAATAAATAAATAAATAAATAAAGGGGGGATGAGAGTTTCGAGATTTCAGTTTCATACACATTCGTTCACTGGATATGATAAGTTCATTGTCTGATTCAACGATGAATATTAAGAAAATTTATTTTTAACTATAGAAATAAACTCTGTTCAAATACAAATCTTTCTTAAAACTCATTTATAGTGAATCTAGAGTAGTCAACTAAAGTTAAATTTCAAACATAGAAGCTTAAATGGGCCGTCACTTCCTGTGATCATCGCTATTTTCAATTCTTCATGATAAAATTTACTATCTTTTCATTTATAAATGAATATGTACTTTTCCCATTTTTTTTTATATTACATGCGAGTTTTATATACTATCATTGAAGGTTTTTTAGCAGCATATTTCCATATATAAGCCGATAATTTTTGGGAACCTTTTCTAAAACTGAAGTATGAGGATCAACATATATCGGATCCGCTAGATGGTTTTCCGTTAGCGGAGCACAAGCAATGAATCGTAAAATATCACAAGTTTTCAATTGTTTACTTTATATTTTTCAAGTTAGTGAAAAACATAATTTTAAATGAAAGGAGTAATTTACTTTTGAAAAGGAATTGTTTTATTTTCGAAATTGTTTATTTTTTATTTTTTATTTATATTGCTGATTTGTTGCATCATAGAAAAAAAAAAATGTAAAACTTTTATGCAACTAACGGAAATGTATCGAACGGTAGTTCAAAAACAATTCTATAATACAGTAAAAATTTAGCATATAAAGATAACAATGGATAGAAGAAGTACTTAAATCTTTTTTTTTTTTTTTTTTGGCAATTTTAAATGTTACCATTATGCAAAAATTGAATATTTAGTAAAAATTTGAATATAAAAGCACTCTCGGCTTATATACGGATCCGAAATATATGGTACGTTTTTAAAAGCAATTTAATTACCGAACACTTTTAATTATTTACAATTTTCGAAATAATTTTACTTAAATGCATATAATTTATTATATACATTTTAAATATAAAACTTCAAGATAAAATCTTAAAAAAGGAAAATTGAAGGACAGCTTAGAATAAAAATACTCATGATATATACCACAGAGATAAACATTAATAATATTTTTAAACTCTAGTGAAACATTAATTTTTAGGTCAGAAAACACTATTTTAGAAACGATATGTCCAGAGAGATCATGCCCACAAAAGTAATAAAAAGTTCTGTTTGACTTCATAATTTTGGTTTAAATATTACTTTACGTATGCATTTTGTAGAATTAAGATAATCATATCTCATATAATGAGACACGTTGAATAAAAGACATAATTCTAAATTGTTATAATAAATTGGTAATAGAGATGTTGTAACGAGTCTGGTAAATAACCAAACATCAAAAGTAGAAAGTATTTATCTGAAAAATTTTCAAACTTATTTATATATATATATTTTTTCTTTTGTCAACTTTGTTGTGTTTTCTTTGAAGTACCTTCCACCTATTATCATAGTGAGGTTTAATTAAATATAATTATTATAACAACATTCTTCCTTTGAGCAATAAGCAAAGCAAAAACATTTTATGAGATAAATTAATTTAATGTATTTTCTCGAAAAATATAATATATAGAGTGAAAAAAAGCAGCTATAATTATTGTAATAATACAACTCAGTCTAATGACAATACGCAGAAGTGATATTTTACTTCTTTTTTTTTTTCCCCTATTTATATAGATTAAATTTCAAAAAATATTTTAAATAAATCGGCATTGTATTTTGTATGTAATAATAATAATAATAATTTTACCATTAGTGTAAATATTATTGTTTTATGTGCTGAAGTTGTAGATTTTCTGTAAAACCATCCATTTTTATAAGAAGATTTGAAAAGAAATTTCGATCACATTGCTTTTTTTTTCTCATATTATTGCTCTCATTTTTTTTCTCTAATATTATTTTCTCTCATATGTATGCATCACCAAAAGTACCTTACTAATTATTTTTTTAGAAAATATAAATATTTCAGTTTTATCACCCAGAAAAATTCTTTATAGTGAGTCTAAAGTTTAAATATATTTTTACCAACACAAAGAGAGTTGTCTATTTTTTAAGACTTAACGAATATTTTAATCAAGAAGTTCTTCCCTGTTTATAAAACTTATATTAAAACCTAATACATAAAGTCACTGGTCACTGTTATCTGCTAATGTAAAAAAATAAGAAACACGAAATAAAATAACACGATGGAATTCCACCTACCTTGTTTCATAAAAACACCTCGATTTGTAAATACCATTTTTCTGAAGAATTCTCATGGATCGATAATTTAGCTGATTGATTCAACTGTCGTCGCCAAAGTTCGTTACAAAGAGGGTTTTCATTGCGATTGACAATCCAGAGCAATCTGTTTCTTGATCTCTTGCAATGTCCCGGAAAGTTTTTCTTTACTTGCAACGATAAAAAAGAAACTGATTGTACTTTACTTTGTTTGTGTTTGCTTTGCAGTAGTTCGTTTTTTTTTTTTTTTTTTTTTTTTTTTTTTACAGAAACTTAACAGAAAGCACACTTTTTAAAGTAGAGGAGATTAAAAATATTTAAAACTTAATATAATATTACAATAAAAGATAAAAGATAACACTATTATAGTTATTCTTGTTAAAAACTGAAAAATTGTATTAAACAATCTTTATTAATTACTCTGAAGAGTAACTAAAAAAAAAAAAATTCAAACCGCTGAAATTCCATATTTTTTGTATAATTTTTTATTATCTATTTAAGTTTAGATATCTAAGTGAGTTGAAAATTACTTTAAAGATTTAAGACTTTTAATGTGTAATCATACAAATGTCTGCTATTAATTCTTTGCTATACGGTCACTTTCGTCCCACTGAAATATAATTGGACTAGAACCTACGGTTTAAAGTGCATACCAATCCACTGTGGGTATATATATAATTTCACTGTAGTTATGCATATAATTTCAAAACCAATACAGCTTCTTCTTAAGTAACATTAATCTTACTGCATTAAAATTAGTAAAAAATACAGACTGCCTTAGTGAACAGACTAAAAAACCTCTACAAGGTTTTTTTTTTTTTTTTTTTTTTTTTTTTTTTTGTATGTTTAATTAGAAATCTTTGCTAGAAATAAGTAATATAAAAGTAATTTAAATGAAAACACCATGGAATAAAAAAATATTTTTTTTTCTCTACGGTCACTTTTAGTTCACTGAGGCTATTTAGACTGGAATATACAATTTAAAGTGAATTTCGAACCAGTGTGGATATTCATGTCTGAACTGGGTTTGAACCCGAACGGCCGTTCGAATTTGAAATCCAGAAAATCTGTAGTGCTAACCATTCGATCACCAGATATGTCAGTAAAGAAGGAAAAGGTGATCGATCATAAAAGCAAGTTTCAGACATATTCTTTGATCACTTTTCTTGCGACCATTAGACCTGACTCACCGTGTCCAGCGTGATTGAGAGGAGTGATTGAGAGAAAATGACGATAAGGAAATGCCGAACGATTAAATGTTCACCAAATCTTAATCTGTTGGTTAATTTAGCTCCCTCCAAAAAAAAAAAAAAAAAAAAAAAAAAAAAAATAACAACTGAAGTTTGCTTTGTGGACATACTCGATGAGAGCATCAACATGATGATATGTCTAGAAGCACCATTACAATTTTTTTAGTATTAGTACGCGCCTAATAACAGAAGATTTTCTAGAAACGATATGATATCTGTAATGCTATTAATAATTTTTAGCTAATTAAAATTTAGTGTTTTAAAATTCAGACACCCGAAAATGAAAATTATATGGTATTTTAAAAATGAAGTTTTTAATATTCATAAAATATGGCAAGTTACGAAAAGTAGAAAAAAGAAAATATGATAAATGTATTGCCAAAGTATGGATAAATTATACAATTAAAAACTATATAAAGAATCTCTTATTGGTGGTGATGTAAAATATTTCATAAAATTATAAAATGCAGGATAGTTTATTATTAATTCTTCTTCGAGAATAGAACGAAATCGAATTTAAACCGAGATATTTATACAATATTCAAAGCTATCATGTAATATTTAATATTATTAAGTGCTCATTTCTATCTATAATATTCATACAACCATCCACAATGTGACAGAATAAATTTTCATGTATAATAAATTAAAGAAAATATTAAAATATTGGTCAAAAGGAGGACAATACAACCTATTTCTTTTTCATAATTCTTTTGTAATCGTGAAAGCTTAGTACTGCAAATGATTTTATGTAGAAATACGTTGTCATTTTGAGAATTTGTATAATGTAGAACAATAAATATACGAATTGTCAAAATCTTAAATAACACTGCTAAAAACTTAAACAGTATTTGTTACAAAAATAAATATCACTGTTCAGCATGAAAATTGCCGCCGACATCAGCATATTCTTATGTAAAATGACCTCCTGTATCCGAATATTACGCCCATTTTGCCCTATCCCCCACCGTTTTTTAGGAATTTTTGGTGATTTTATGGCTATATGTTTTTTAGAAGGGGGAGGATTATTTTAACCGTTAAATATCTTCTGAGGGGCTACAGAGTTGGGAAATTTTAAAACACAGACATCTGCGATAAGTTTTTTTTTTTTTTTTTTTTTTTTTTTTTTTTTTTTTTTCGGGGGGGGGGGGGGGAGAGATTGGCTTCTGAAATTGTGCATTGTATATCTTACATTTCTTTTAATCCGTTATTAACGTTATTTTTTAAACTTTATATATATTTTTTGTTTTTAGGTGTTAAATTAATTATTTTTCATTTTTCATGTGAAATTCATGGTCATAAAATTATCGAACAGGGAAAGAAATTGTGGGAAGGGTTGGTGTTTCTAGAAAACGGTGGGTGACTGGGCAAAATGGGAGTCATATTCGGATTCAGGAAGTCATTTTACATAAGAATCAGCAAGAATGGTATCAGACTTCGAAAAAAAAATTTTTTTTTCTTTTCAGAGCAATGAATTAGCAAAATCTTAAATAATTGGTAATAATCTTAAATAAAAATTTAATATATTTTATTATTTTTAAATTATCCTTCATTTTTAAATTTTTTTAAACGAAAAAGTATATAGTTTGTCATTTGTGAGTGTTATAAAACGCAGTCCTAATACCAAACACACAAAAAAGAAATACAACATAAAATGGAATTCCACATGTCTTGTTTCTCGGATATTCCTCGATTTATAAATATTATTTTTCACAAGTATTCAGTTGAATTAATATCTCTACTGATTGATCCAACTGTTGGCAAGAAAGTTCGCTACAAAAAAGGTTTTCATTGGGATTGACAATCGGTACAAATTTATTTCTTAAACTCTTACATTAAAAAAAAATTTTTGAGGGGATGCAATGATAAAATAGTTACAACTTCTGCTTTATTTTATATGTGTTTTATTGCTTAGAATTATTTTTCTGAATGTCAGTAAAAATAAAAATAAAAATAAATAAATAAATAAAGGAGAATATTGTAATTTTTCTCATTTTTGTTGCAATTAAGAACAATGTAAGTCTCAATTAATAATTAAATTGCGTGCGAGTCTATTTGTTATCACGTTTTCACATAGAAAGAGATAATAATAGTTTCACTAAATTTTGTACATGGGTATGTTTACAAAATCTGATCCCATAAGAAATCCGATTTTCAAATTCCGACTTTACTTTTGAATTATTTAATGTTTTCAATTTAAAAGGGTTTTTCTTATTTAAATCTGTGGAAAATGGCATCGCGTTTAAGAAGCAATATATATTTATAGGGAAAAAATGACCATGGAAAACGCTTTTGTGAAAATGGCATCATTTTTTTCCCCCCATAAATCTGTTAAAATGACATCATGATTAATTTTAGACATGTAAATATATATTTACATGTGTCAAATAAACGTTAAAACATATTTAGTAAAATTGACTTCATATAGGTAAAAAAATATTTAAATTTTTTTGCTTATACTAAGTTTTGAAGCGATGTATGGAGCTGTATTAGTAAATCACGTAGTGAAAGGCACTTGTCCTTAATGCAACACATCGTGTTGAGATTGCCAGCAAGCAGGTGTTTATTGAGTTAGATTTTTCCCGGGACACGTACAGGCTGGCAGTTTTTACCAATGTGAGAGCTATAGGCACGAGTGAGCGATGTATTTGTGGTAGTGGTGATTTTTACAAGGCAAGAACAGCTGATAGTGATTAACGCGGTCAGACACAGAGACCTGAAACAATACTAGCATATCATTTTCCAGTACAATTTTCGTATTTTTCCCGTAATTAATCATAGTGAACGTCCGACAGAAAATTTAACTACACTGTAGATCTTTTTTAAGTTGTTTTTCACGTGCTATTCGTGCACACCAGTCTAAAAATGTACCCGAAAGAATAAATATCTTTCACGAAAACAGAAAAATGTACCAAAAAGAGATATTTTATTTTTTACATAAGTCAAGAAAAAATATCCATTTCAATTATAGTTATTTTTAGCATATTTTAGCATATATAGTATGTATATCTGTCATTCCATATAAAAATGAATATGGGGAGGGGAATGATTTTAAATTTGCTGCCTAATCACTTAGTATACGTGAAATTATAGATAATCCTATGTAGCATATGAATCCAAAAAATATCCTTTGCTTTAATAACACAATTCAAGAAAGAAATTTGGAAAATAGTAAGAAAAAAAAAAAAAAAAAGAAAGAAAGAAAGAAAGAGCTTTAAAATGCATGATATATCTCTTCTTTATTAGTGTATTTGCCAGAAAAATCTAAGACATCATAGGAAAAAATAATCTGTAGTCATTGAAAAATATCTCACCAGTCGGTAGAGCGCCTGGCTCGTAATTGGAAGATTGCCGGTTCTGTACTCGAGCCAGCCAAAGACCGTCGTGTACACTAATGGTGGCTGGTGCACGTAAAATCTATCGTGACCGCAATGTCCTTCATGTTCCTATCAAAAACTATACCTCTGGGGATCATCGAAGTGGGAGAGCCATCCCTTCCGTGGAGTATCAAAATCGTGATGGCATGTCTCCGGACTCCCTCCCAGACCGTCGCCAATTGCGCATTATGCAGCACTAGTGTGACATAAAACCCATCCATCCTCCTCTAATTAATGGAATATATTTTAAACATTTGGTTATTTTTAGATAGTTACAAATAAAATTCATTGGATGATAGATCACAGCATTGTGAATTTCACACATATTTTTCAAAATTTAAATGCCTAATAATTAGAAAAACTAGTATGTTTAGCCACCACAAGATTTTCTTCTATATTATGTATAAATTCACGCAGTACAAATTATTTATTAAATTACTATTTACAAAAATTATTTTTCAGGATAAATGCAAGCGATTTTTAATCTCAAAAAAGTATAATACTAAGTGCAGAAAAAAAATCAATTCTGTACCGACATTTTTTTTTTTTTAGTTAGAAAAAAAAAAAAATCCATAACTTTGTTTTAAATTATCACAGATCTATGGTTTAAGCATTTGTTTAAAGGTACTAACAAGTTCTTTGAAAGATACCCATACAAAAATCTACATCCCTGGGGGTAAATTATCAGTATGGTATGTATGATGGGTGCGATGTCCCTACATGCACAGAAATCTTTTCCTAGTTTACTACTATTATCAATAATCCATATTAATTTTACAGTAATTCGTTGAGAATAACTCATATTATATACATTTATACAAAATTTTGTCCTGTTTTGCGATATTAAAAATTATAAAATAAAATGGGATGACAGCGCCACCTGTCGAACTATTGATCCCAAAATGTAATCAGCACCCTTTTAGGTCAAGGTCCAAACGAATACCAGGTTACGTTAAATTTCGTTCATAGGTTCGTGAGATACAGCGCCTATAAAATTTATGATACACTCACACTAACACAGACACACACACAGACAGACAATTTCAAGAAATGAGCAAATCGTGTTCAGGACACCTCAAAACGTGTAAATCCACTGAAAACTGGAGGTCGAAAACTTTCACGAATCCAATATTTCTTCTTTTATGTATAAGAAAGATAAAGAAAAAGAAAAAACAAAATCCGCAATATGTCCATCCCAATTTCTGTCACAAGTCAACACATAACATTTAATTTTATTTATTTATTTATTTTAGTTTTAACAACAGAAATTCATTTTGAAAATTATATTATTTTGCTTTACGGCATCTTTTTCATCTATGAAAAAATAATCAAACTTTTATCATTGCAAAATTCACAGGAATTTTAACAAATATAGATAAATGCTAGTGAAAAATCACGTTTCGAAAGTATCACTACCGTCACAAACTTGAACAAAAAAAAAAAATAAATAAATAAATAAAAAATATTTAATTATTAAATTATAGAATTATTTTGCTATTGTTTTCAAATATATGGTAGTAAGTTAAGGTTTTATAATAATTTTTCTATAAAGACATGAGTTGAAAATTCTGCCTTTAAAAAATGTAGTCAGTCTCTCATATCTGTCATCATAAATATATATCTAGGTTTTAATAAAGCTAGTTTTCCATAAAACTAGTTTATTCATTACTAGTTTTCAGAAAGATACTTATTTCAAATGTGATTTAGAATTTATCTCATTAATTTAAAATTCTTATTTTAGGTATAAAATAGATTATTATGTATTTTCATTTGTTTATTTATTTACTTATTTTTTATTTATTTATTTTTTAACAGCTTTTATGGATAATTTTCATTTTTATACAGAGCTTCGACAAGAAAAATTTTCTCTGATTCTTCCACCAGTATATATATATAATAAATTTTTACTTAATTGATCGGGCGAACTTACTTCTAAAATTTCCGAAAGAAAATTACTGGTGGAAGAATCAAGGAAAATTTTTCGATTGTCGACAACCAGGCATAGCTTTCCGTTTTTACTTTTTTTTTCTTTTTTTTTATTAGTAATTGTTATTACTAATATTTATTTATTTTATAAGTGGGGCAGGGTGTGATTTTTAAAGCAAAATTTCTCCAGCTTTTAAAAAATGAAATATTGTTTAAAATTAAGTTGCAATTATATTAATCTTACTAATTGTGTTTTTTTAGTACAAATTTAACATTTTGAAATAAAAAAAAACTTTGGAAAAAAAAAAAGATAGATGCCCAGTAGTTGTATTTATTTATTTATTTTTGTGCATTTAATTCGAACTGAGATTACCTATCTATATTTTTTAGAAAGAAAAGAAGCGTTATTTTAGATTTAGAAAGGAAACAAAATAAGCTTTTACAAATCGAAACATACCGTAAGAAATGCCTCTGTAAACAACATTCTTTGTTGTATAATGCGTCTTAAACCTTTTTAACATTTGCTATTTATTTGCTAAGAGCATTCTATTTACTTTGCGTCAGATTGAATTTGCATTCCAAAAGGAAAAGAGAAAGAATATCTTTGTTGAAATTCCAAAATTTAATCCAAAAGTTTTTAGTTTTGTAAAAAAAAAAAAAAAAAAAAAAAAGTAAATAGTTAGGAAAAAAATAAATTGCATTCTATTGTTTGCAGATTTAAGAGCTTCATGTTTTGTGTCAATACAAAACAGACAATGCAGCGCCATTTTGCTTTGCCATTTTAAAATCTGTGGTCGTCTTGGACGCAGCAATTTGCAATACTCTCGAAGCCAATGATGTTTACGAGGCTATATCACCATTGGGGAAATCGAAGTTCCATGACAAAAAAAGACTTAAATTCAGCTTTGGATTGAATTCACGGAAACGAATGGGAATCTTGAAAATGCATTTTACCGAGAATAGAAATGCTTAAAATTCCTATGGGTTTTTGAGATTTCTTTGTGCAAACAAATGCTCCATTCTACGATAATTTATTTATTTTTCTAAAAAGTTAAAATTTTTGTCCCGTATTTTTAAAATCCTATTATTTTGTAGTATTTAAATTCAAAAAAGAAACAAAATCCATATTGAATTCGCTTACTGTTGCTTCACAGACAGGTTACATTTTAAAATGTGTTAACATCTGTCTTTATTTAAAATACTATGCAAAACATAAGATGCTGCGACCCCGTTGGTATTAATAGTCAGTCTTATATCCAAAGAAATAATTAAACGCTATAATCGTTTACGGTTACTTGAAAATTCTAAACTGTGAGCTACCAGCTAAAACGAGCTGTGCGTACCAAAATAAAAACTAAGTATGAACTCTCTTATTTATTGGTAAATATGATAAATTCTGTGAATTTAACTAGATTTTTGAAACCTCTCCGTTTTAGGTCTATACAAATCAGGTATCTGTAGTCACTTGCATGCATACACATTTAAACAAATTTGTGTTGATAAGAGTTTGTAGACAAAAACCTATATTTTAGCTCCATAATTTATTCTTACATCATGAATTCAATGAATTTAATTACATTTTAAAAATGGTTTTAATCTCTCTCTCTATGTATATATGTGTTTGTGTGCTCACCCGTATGTGTGTGTCTGTCTGTCTGTTTGTGTGTGTTGGATGTGTGTAGTCAGTGTATATATAAATGTTTATACGTCAGTGGCAATAAACGTTTACAGAGTTTAATGTTGTCGTTACAAAATAATTAATTATTCTATTAAACTTTATTTGTGTATTCTATCAGTAAATTAGATTTATAAACGATCCAACGAAAATTAATAATTAAATAAATGAAATTGTTCGTAATATTTTTTTCTGTATATGAAAAAAAAGCAAAATAAATTCTGGAACTATCTTATTTCCAGTTTCTGACAAATTTAGATACATTGAAATGCGAAAACACGATTAGATTCTCGTTTATAAATTATGCAGCTATGTATCACAAGCATTTTGATACCATAGCATTACGATCAGAATATCATGAAAATTAATTTGTAATTTGTAATTTTCTTAAATTGGTGCTATTTAGATTATGATATACGCAAGCAAAGTGATGTCGAAAGCAAACGTCAGTGGGTATGACGTACTCGACTAAACGACAATAGAAAATTCTTTAATAATTTATTTTAAAAATATTTATAATTTCCAGGTGCTTTCACCTCCGGAGTTAAATACTTTGAACTGAGATATAAAATATTCATTTAGTACTTGAATAGATTTTGTGTTCTAAAAGAGATTTTTTTCGGGTTTTAAAATTAAAATATTCATAGCTCATTGGAATTTGAAACATCTTATACGTAAACAAATCATCCGGTGTTTATATATGACTAGGTAAACTTGAATAGATGTTTAGATTGACGTATATTTATATTTTACAGAAGTATGATTTATTATTTCACATCTGCATTTTCTCAAAAGTTGTTACTTAATTTTAAGGAACATATTTCATGTCTGTTGCCCTTGGCGAAAATAAAAAATCGCCAAATTATCAGCCGAACTTCTTTAATTCCTTTCAAAATCATAGTTATTTTAACAACGTACATTATGAGAGCAATCAATAATATGAAACAATATTTCGTATGAGCAAAATAACTTAATCTAACACCTGTGCACGATAACTAATTTACAATTATACTCAGATGTGGGGACTAAAATTGGGAAATAATTTTCGTTATTTTTTAATATTAAAAAAAAAAAAAAAAAAAAAAAAAAAAAAAAAATCCAATGGACGATTAATAAACCGAATGTTTTTCTTGTCCCCACCGACTGTCAGTGACACTTCGCTTGCGTATTGTGATGTCGCAGTTGCCCCAAAAGAAAATATGTTGTTGTCGAGGTTTTTTTTTTAAGAATTCATAAAAAGGTGGCATCAAGGATAAAGAGAAAATGAAAAAAAAAAGCAATCGATAGACGAATGTGATGCGCCTTCTAAAGAGTACCAAATCAGACGAAAGGGAAATAAATAAAGTTCTATTAATTTTACAAAACCAAATAAATCATTGCAAGTGAATGCTTGAAGCAAAGCTAAATAAGAATAAATGGGCGTGGTCTTAAGAAGTGTTGTTTCATCAACCGTTTAAGAGGCCGTTATCCTACTTCTTTCACAATTTGCATGATCTTATCTTCTTTGTCTATATAAATAAAAAGAAGTGTCTGTGTGTCTGTGTGTGTGTCTGCGCTCTGGTGCTCACACTATTGATCGCAGAGGTTCCAAATTTGGCATACAGGTACCTGGGACCCTGCAGGTGTGCCCCTCATCGAGATTCTTTCGAATTTTGAATTTGAATTTTTTAAATTAATGCTTTTTCGATTTTAAATATTGGCTTCAATGATTCATTTTTCAGAAATTTCTTTCGTTTCAAAAGTCTGCGTATCTTAGCAACGACTATTAAGCTATTTCTTTATTTAAATTCATTTGAGGAAGAAATCTTTTTTATTATATTTATTGAAATCAAATAGTTATACACATACAGTAGAAAAATTAAAAATATTAAATTTTTAGATTTTGGGATATAGGTACCTGGGACCCTGCAGGTGAGCACCTCATAGAGATTTTTTCGAATTTGAATTTTTTAAATTAATGTTTTTCCGATTTTAAATACTGGCTTCTTTGTTTCATTTTTCATAGATTTATTATTTTGCTTCAATCGTCTGCGTGTCTTAGCAACGGCTATTACGCAACTTATTTTTATTTAATACATTGAGCGTGTTCAGTAGAGCGCCCGAGATGGATCAATTCGACCGGGCGATGACGTCACTGATCCTGGACCGGTCTTGGATCGGGCCAGGAATCTACTGAACGCTTTGGAACAATTTTGACGTGATAGGAGCAGCGCCATCTATCTAATTTGACCTGTATTAGCAATTAGCAAGTTATTGTATTTCTGTTGTTTATTTTGTCTGGACTTTTAATACGTAATTCCATAAAATGCTAAACTATATTACGTTTTTTCTTTAAAAAAAAAAGAAAGATCTTTTATGTAATAACAGTTTTACTTCTTTCTTATTAATGTAGAATTCTGTACTCTGCTAACAAAAAATAAGAAGCTATTAATTGATTGTACTGACAAATTACTAATATACATTACTTTGGTTATTTTTTTTCTAAATTCACGTATAAATTTTAATGATGAAAATGTTAAGAATGTTACGTTACATTTATTTTTAAAGGAGCAGAGTAGATTTATCTTAAATGAGCACTTAAAACACCTTTCTTTCTCTTCGAATTTTATTATGAACAGAAATGTACAACAAAAACGTTTTTGAAAAATAAATAAATAAATAAATAAATAAATAAATTATATAAAATATGAAATATGCTGTTCAGTTAATATAATGGATTTATATAAAAAATAATCTTATTTTCTTCTTCGATTTATGAATCAATATAAAGAGCTTTTTCTCTTATTACCGACTGAATATTAAAATAAACTAGCAATGTAAACAACACTGCATAATTTTATAGCTACTTTTTTTACAGTCTGTTTGGTTTATTAAATTTAATAATTGACATCTTAAACTTATTTTTACCTAAATTAAAAATATGTGGAAGGATTTTAATTTATTTACTTATAGTTAACTTATTGTTTTAAAGGTAAAAAATACAATCGTTTACAAACTTTTCTATTTGTAAACAAAAAACAATCGCATGAATGAAAAGCTTTGTCTGAAAAAAAAAAGAAATATAATTCTTCCCAGCTTATTTTTATATATTAAATTAACAAAATATGATAGCGTCCGAATTAAAAAAAAACATATATTTTTTTGTTTCAATTAAAATTGTGTAAATTTTTGTTTTAATTTTATGTTTGAATGTTACGTTCATCAATAAAAAAAATTACGTATCGAAAATCGTTATTACGTAAAAAATCTTTTTTACACAATAAATAAACATAATATAGATTAGCATTTTATGGAATTACTTACCTTATTTTCTACAGCACAAACAATGCATATAAATAGGTACATCTGTATTAATCCTCAGCTAATCAAACAAATAAACAATCATTGTCAAAAACAGATGTTCATTGTTCAGGTTTTCACTGCGTAATGTCAATCAGAGCCTAATTTTCAACCTATTGCGCATTTGATCCATCACGTGACCCAATGGATCAAGAAATTTTTCTGGGCTTTCTGATCCACGACCGGTCGAGATCGGTCCATTCCACTGAACGATGTGACTCTGGATCGGTCGACACCACTGAACGCTTTGGCTCGGAATCTTTCGACCGGTCGTGGATTGGGCGCTCTACTGAACACGCCCATTCATTTGAAGACGATTTTTTTTCTCTTTTTTTTTTTTTTTTTTTTTTTTTTTTAATTTGTTGTATTTATTGAAAATAAAATCGTAATGCAGGAAAAAAAAAATTAAGTAAAATTAGTTTTAAATTTTAAAACGTATTTATAACAGTTATGTTTAATTTTTTTACAGTAGAACAACTTCTTATTTTTCATTTTTTAATTAATTCCTTTAAAAGAAAAAAAAACTTTTATTCATTATTATTATTTTTTTTTTTTATTATTTACAGTATTTATCGGGAAAAATGGTAGTATATACATAGTGAAAAGGATTAAAATGATTAACATTTATTTGCATATTTATTTATTTATTTATTTTTTAATCTACATTTTATTTTATTTTATTACATTGGTCGGAATCAAATCGTAATATAGTGTAAATAGCATGGGCTATAAAATACATGTCTCAAAACTAAAATATTTAATAGATGCTGAGATACAGTCATCTTTAAAATCGTAGTTCTTAAATAGTAGCAGATCCCCCCTGTCGTCGAAAAATATCCAGATTGAAGTGCCCGGGAAAGATCTTTCTGCAGGCATGGGAAACCTAGATCTGATGCAGTGCGTGCGGGAAAAGAGCTGCCTAAAAAGCGTAGACAGCGGGTATCCGAAGCAAGGTTTGGAGCAATTTCAGTTTCTTTCTTCTTCTTCTTCTTTTTTTTTTTTTTTTTTTTATTATTATCTATATAAATAAAGAGAAGTGTCTGTGCGTCTTTCTGCGCTCTGTTGCTCACACTACTGATCGCAGAGCTTCCAAATTTGGCATATAGGTACCTGGATCCCTGCAGGTGTGCACCTCATCGAGATTTTTTCGAATTTCGAATTTGAATTTTTTAAATTAATGTTTTTTCGATTTTAAACATTGGCTTTTATCTTTCCTTTACTCATGAATTTATTCTTCGATTGTAATCGGCTGCGTATCTTAGCAACGTCTATTACGGAATTCATTTTTATTTATTTTTCATTTTTTAATTAATTCCTTTAAAAGAATTTTTTTTTTTTAAATAATATTTATTGAGTGAAAAAAATGGTAGTTTATAGTAGGAAGGATTAAACTGATTAAAATTCGTTTGTTTAAAAGAATTAACTTTTGAATGAACTTTTAAAAGAAAATATACTTTTTTATTTTATTGTATTGCACTGGTCGGAATCAAATCGTAATATAGTGTAAATAACGGGGGCTATAAAACACATGGTTCAAAAACTAAAATATATAATAGATTCTGAGGTACAGTCATCTTTAAAATCATAGTTCTTAAATAACAGAAAATCCATAAGTCGTAGATAAATACACAGATTGAAGTGCCCGGAAAAGACCTTTCTGTAGACAGTGGGAAACTGGACCCGATGCAGTACGGGTAGAAAAAAGAGCTGCCTCAGGCAACGGGTACCCGAAGAAGCGAGATCTAAAGCGATTTAAGTGTTTTTTTTTTTTTTTTTTTTTTTTTTTTTTTAAGTTTTTATTTGTAGTGTGATGTAAAAAATAAATACTTATCCAATTCTTTTGAAAATTCATTTAAATATAGTGACCAGCGAAGCGGGCGTAGCCTGCTAGTCCATAAATATAAAGGTAATTATATACATTTTCAAAGAAACATTGTGTTAAATCAATATTTATTGCACCAATATGCACTGTTGCTACGCCAAAATTTCCAGGATAAACGAAATATATAATTATCGTTTTGAATGATATGTAATAGAATGAAAATTAGTATGTAAAATGCTCATTATAAAAAAAAAATTAAGCTCACTCATTCCTGCTATTGATTATGTAGACGAAAGTAGCGCTTTTCAAGGGAGCATTTCATATTACCTCTGTTATATGCAGGGTGGATATTAAATAACGTGAGGTGTTCACAGCTCTATAGCTCCAACTGCACTGTTACAAATTTAGTGCTAGTTTGAACCAAAACATGGTACTGAATTAGCTGCAACTATTCGATGGTTTAACCTTGGTTTTGAATGACATAATATCGCGCATATCAACACTTCACAGATTTTATTTTCACTTTCTGGCTTGCAGCTGGTGATTTTCAGCGGGCTGGTGGAACCATCTGCGGAATACTAAGGGAAATGTTTGCCTATCAGGTCAAGAAAAACGTAAGAAATGGTTAGAAATTTGCATAAACACATTACACATTCCGTGTAGAATTATTGTGAAGATAAATTGAACATTTGGAGATTTTCATCATTCATAGACAAATTGTCTTTTTGATGACGTTGATTAAGCATAATCATGCTTTATTACTAAAGCTGTTTGATCAAAAAAAAAAGGGGGGGGAGGGTAAAAAACTAGAAAATGTTAATATTTATAGTAGTAGTGCAGCTCTTCATAAATTGAAGCGATTAAAAAATCTACGAATAAAATCGATGAGTATTATACCCTTGCGGAAAATGATTGAAAATTCTAGGAGTGAAAAAAGGCCGTGGTCTCAAAAAAAATAAAAAATAAAAAAGCAGAAATAAACAAGCAGAGCTCTACAAAAGCTCTGCCGTTGCAGAGCAGAAGATGACCAAAACAGCCTTTCGTCAGTGCACAATCAATATCATGCAAAAATGATAGCCTGTATTAGAAAAGAAGCATGTGCTTTTGAAATTTCATCTCTTCAAAATCCATTCAAATTGTTCACTGTACATGAAAATACCCAAATTCAAGGATTCAGATAACTAATCTCAATTCTTGTGCCTTTTCGGCTATGGGGATATCTGAAAAGAGATGATTGTCATGTTACTATTATTTCCAATTTAAAGAATCAGATTACCTTATAAATCACACGAATAAATGCCGATATGAAGGGATCTTTCATTAGAAATGTCTTATATTGTAACAGATTATCCAAATTGTTGTCATATTGAGCAACATTCGTAAGCAACAATAAAAGTTATTTATTGCTGTAAAGGTAAATTGTTAAGAACTGTTTTGTTTGAGAGTTACCACACATATTATCACCACATATTAAGCTTGCAGCTTCAAAGTTTTCTCTCGTCGCGAATTTTGGTACCATTTTCCTTTTCTTTAGAAAACAAAACCAAATACTTTAATGTGTATGTACGCAAATTTTTAATACCCATTATATTAAGAGCTATAAGGGTCTGAAGATCTCACATTCTTTTATGTCCAATTTGTATGTATATGTAAACTTCCGTTGTGAACAGCGTAACTGAAACAGACGTGCAGATTGTAACAAAATTTTGTTCATGAATGGAGTTCAAATAAATTAAGAATAAAATTCAGGAGTCTACTAATTGATTTTTTTTTTCATAGAAAATGAAAAAATAACTCATTTAATCAACAAATCATTCTGTTGTAACAAATCATTCTGTTGTCTAATGTATTATTATTACACGCAAAACGCCACATGTTCTGAATTAAAACAGAATTTTTTATAATCTCCCATTTCTCGTGAGTTGTCCGCATGCCATATTTACTAACAATCCGCTTGCTAATTTAGCTGCATAGTGCTGTTATAACGCATTTTTAATTAAAAACATACTATCTATTAGGAAAAAGATTTGTGGTGGCAACAACATATATATGTATTCTTTTTTCAGTTTGTTTCGATCCATATTTCTAAAAAAATAAATAACAAATCTGAATTTGTAGCTGCTCTATGCACACTGTTACACATTAGATATTGTTGGAATAAGGAAAATGATAATAGTAATAAAAAAAATATAATAATAATAAAACTATAATCATATTAAGTCACTATAACGAAATCCTTAATTATATGTAGCAGTGATTAATTTACAATCTTTCTTCGTAGTACGAATAGGTTTAAACAAATGCTTCTCTGAATTAGGATAAAAAATAACAATTAAATATGTTAATAAAATTTGTTAAAACAAAGATATCAGTTAGTCGTTTAAAACGTATATTTTACTTGTCATCTAGGATAATTAATCCAGCTGTTGCAGTCATATTTACATTTTTTTTCATATTTGTTGAGTTCCACAATCTTTCCTGCGGACAGAAAATGTTCCATCATTACAGCACTTTCTTTCCACAATAGTATAATAATTAGTTTTATTTTTCGAATTATTTTTATTTTTGTAGTAATTCAACAAAATTTTCCGTTCTTCAACATACCGATCAATTACGTTTTTATGGAAATACTCGACCACCACTTTTGAAATCCTGCCTGTAGAGGATCTGAGAATAATTACTTTTTATATGATAAAAAAAGTTTTGTAAAAATGTTCTTCAAAATTACCATAAAGAATACAAATTATTATTTATTGTACAAAATTTTATAAAATGAAAGCAGATAATATTTTTTAATAATAATAGTGGTAAGCAGAAGAAAAGTACTATGGGTGGATTAAGTTATCAAGTTAAAATAATTTTTAAAATGAATACATTTTTTTAGAATCCCCCATAGAATTTTGTTTTGTCAGAGAACATTTTTCAAATATAATTTTTTCAAGATCATTCTGAGTGTCAGCCAGATATCAATTAGTATGGTACAAATGATGTGACGTAAATGATATTTTAAAAGCTTATACATAATAAATAAAATTCATAAGAGAAAATTGTAAAAAAAAAAAAAAAAAAATTGTTCAATCAACAAAATATTCTTTCTAGATAGCTGAATTCCATAACGTGTACAACATATAAATTATCTGACAATTGGTATAATCCTTCATGCAATTGCAGTCCTAATTATATATTCTGACATTTGTTGTGTTCTCCAAGCATTTATACGACAATAACTAGTTTTTATTTTACAGATTATTTCATTATGTAGTATTCCAGAATTTTTTCCACTTTAAAACATACGAAGTAATTACTCTTCTCTTAAACTACACGAATACCTCTTTCAAAATCCAGTCTGAGGATGATTCGAGAATAATTGCTATTACATGATGAAAAAACTGGTTTTATAAAAATACTCTCTGAAAATGTATATACATATTGTAGATCATTATTTAATGCACACAATTTAATAAGAATAAGCAAGTAAAAAATTTTAATCGTAAAATGAATAATAGTACTTTTGAGCGTAAGAAAAATACCATTGGGGGATTAAGCTTTCATAAAATAATATTTTGTAGAAATAATAATTTCTAAGAACATTCTTCAAAATTTGATTTCTTGTGGGTGAGTTTTAAAATATCATTTACTTCATTTACTGCACATCATTTGTTTAAGAACTCTCGGAACAAGAAAGATGCAGTTAGTAGTGTACAAAGTCCGTACAAAACAAGTAGAATTCTAAGGGAGTGTCTAAAAAAAAATATTCATTCTGCAAAATATTTCTGATTTATTCCATAACATGTAAAACTTATAAATTAATTGACATCTGTAATAATCAATCACTCTATTGCAGTTATAATTACATATTCTGACATTTGTTGCATTCTCCAAGCTTTCCCATGGACAGAAAGAGTTGCAACATTATAGCTATTTCCTTCCACAAAAGAGCAATAATTAGTTTTCTTTCACAGATTATTTTCTTTTTGTAGCATCCCTACGAATTTTTCATTCTAAAACATACTATGTAATTATATTTCTCTTTAAACACTCAAGTACCTTTTTCAAAATTCTGCCTGAAGATGATCCGAGAATAATTACTTTTTACAGGATGAAAAATGGTTTTGTAAAAATGCTCAGTGAAAATGCATTTAAAGAATGTAGATCATTATTTATTGGACACGATTTTATAAAAGGGAAGCAAGTAAAGTTTTGTAATTGTAAAATGAATAATAATAGTGCTGAACGGAAGGAAAACACAGTTGTTGGATTAAGCTATCAAGAAGAAATATCTTTTTAGAATGAATAAGTTTTTTATAATCATCTTTAGAATTCCATTTATTGTAGACGGACTATCATTTATTGTAGTACGCCATTTTTTATAAAAACCTGAGGATCAGCAAGGTATCAGTTAGTTGTATACAAACGATGTACACTAAATGATATTTTAAATGTCTTCCCACAATAAATAGAAAAAATCAAGATGTTCTAAAAAGTGACACTTAACTCGTTAACGCCCTAATTAATGTTGAAAAATATTATTAGCTGATTATTTCACTTCTAAATTAATATAAACCACTGACAGTAAAATATATTAACTTAAACAATTCTTCCCATAGTTTTAAATTTAAAGCCTATCCTCATTTATTGACGTTTAGTGTTCTAGCGAGAAAACTTCGAGATAGAAAAACTTTGAGATAACAGATTAATTTCCTATTATATGTTGACAAAGACCTAGAAAGTAAAGTATTATAATATATATTATTATTCAACTTGGTTTAAGTTAGTATACCTGCGCAAAAAGCAAATATATGTGCGACGAATGAAAAAGAGTGACGCTATAAACTGTCTTTAAAAAGCAGAGATCAGTCCTACAAACCACAAAAAAATATACGTGCCATTTTATTAGCTGTCCTCAAATGAGGACACTGGCCGCTAACGGGTAAAAAAAAAGTAAAATAAACATTAACATGTGGTTAAAAATAATAATAATAATAAAAAAAAAATATATATAATAATCTCTCTGTACAATGAATTTTAAGTGTGCTGTAAATAAACACGTGATAAAATAAAATAATAATTTAAAAAAAAAGTGAAAAAAAATTTCATGCAATTTTAAAGCATAAAAAAACTAAAAACTTGCTCAAAAATGCACACATTAAATAAAATAGCCACGTTTGACCAACCACGAGTCGAATCAGTGTCATTCACGTGGGAGGCGAGAATATTACTAATAGACAACCGATCTGAGTATTTAATCGTTTCAGAATAATTTGCTATTATTCTTGAATAAAATTAATTATTTCATCAAGAGAAATACTATATAACAATATAGGGCGCCGGTTGTTATTATATTAATAGCTTTCTAAACAGGCCTTAGTTACTCATTAGAATTTGGTTAGTTAAACGTGTCAGTTTAATGTGTATATTTTTTGAACAAGTTTACAACGCTGTATGTTGTTAAATAGCATGAACTTTTATTATTTTTTATTTTATCATTTATTTATTTATTTATTATTATTATTATTTACAGTGTTTTTTTTTTTTAAACATTTACACGCGTTTCTTCACAGCATGCTTGAAATTTACCGCACAAACAGTTGATGATTTTTTACCCACACATTGTAGTGTATTCATGCATTTTTTTAACAGTGTTTTCGTTCAACGAAGTAATTCTCCAAGATGGTTTGTTTTCATAATGTGCAAAATTTATAAATTATCTGACATCTAATATGAACAATCATACTATTGCAGTCAAATGTGTGTATTCAAACATTTATTGTGTCCTCGAAGCTAGCTTTCACATAGATAAAAAGTGATGAAATATTACGACCGTTATCTTCTACAAAAGCACAATAATTAGTTTTCTTTTACAGATCACATTCATTTTATAGAATTTCAATAAAATTTTCTATTTTAATACAGAGCGAGCAATTACTTTTCTCTTGAACTACTCGAGTGCCTCTTTCGAAATCCTGCCTGAAGATGATGCGAGGATAATAACTTATTACTGGATGAAAACTGCTTTTGTAAAAATACTCTGCAAATGCATTTAATGAGTGCTGATAATTATTAGACAATTTTTAACAGAGGAAAGCAAATAAATTTTATAATAATAAAATGAAAACTAATAGTGCTGAGCAGGAAAAACAAACAAACAAAAAAACAAAAAAACACCATTGTTGGATTAAGCTATCAATAAAAAATATTTTGCAGAACAAATCATTATTTAGAATTCCTTTTAGAATTTTATTTCTTGTCTTTATTTTATATTATTTGTTATGTATTTTCCATAAATACATATACTTTAAAATAAACCCCTCATTATATCAATAAAATAAAAGAAAAAGAAAAAAAAAAAAACTTCAAAATCTACAAATGAATTTTTAAATATCTGATACAGAGAAGACGTTAAAAGATACTTCATAACAAGAAGAAGGTAAAAAATACTTTATAACAAGAAGACGGTAAAGAATACTTAATCATACTCATGCACTCCAGCATTTCTTGTATCCACCTTTCATCCAGAATTTCACATGACAGAATTTCCATGTTGAGGCATAGATAAAACGTGACTCAATAGTTTTATAGTCATCTCATAAAGTATTTAATGAAGATAATATTAAGATAAAATTAACAGTGTTAAAAATATTTTTATAAAAGTAATTTTAAAATGAGTTTTTGTTTATAGAAAATGTTTTTATTTATAAATTACAATGTAATGTGCTATTTGGATTTTGTTATATATGTATATAACAATATTTAAATCGACATAATCAATATTAAATATATATATGTGTGTCGATTTTACTCAAAATATTTTATCTGTTGTGGGTGAACTGTTATTTTATTTTTATTAATCGACTTCAAAAAAGAAGGAAGGTTCTCAATTCAAACCGTATGTTTTTTTTTATGTTTGTTAGCTCATAACTTCTGAACGAACTCTCCGATTTTAATACTTTTTATATTGTTCAAAAGGTCTTGGTCTGAAATATGTCCCATTGTAATATCTTTACGATCTAAAGAAAATACAGGGTGCCCAAAAAAATCAGTCCCAACTCTTTTAACTGCTAAACGGCTGCAGCTATAGTGATAAAAATGGTATACAAGTATAGCAAAGTGGCCATACAGTACAAGGTTAAACCACTTGCAGCGCCACCTGGTGGAAAATAGAGGAGTTAGTGTTCCTATCTCGAAAACGGTTCTAGAGAAAAAAGTGAATTACAAAGTTGAAGAGTATCATCGATTTAGTACAAAAAGATTGTTTAGAAATTCATGCTAGCGTTCCTATCTCGGAAACGGTTCAAGACAGGGGGGAAAAGTGAAGTATAAAATTGCAGAGCATCATCGAATTAGTACGAAAAAATAGTTTAGACATTGATGCTAAAAATACAATGCTAAAAACGTGCATTTGTTTGTTCGCAATTACATACACTATACGCAATTGAACTACATTGCACTCGTTGTAGCGTACCTGGTGAGACATACAGTCGGTAATAGAAGTGTAAGAACACTAGCGAAAATTCCTATGTAAAAAAAGTACACTTCATGAGGTTTTGTGAAATAAATCCTTGTCGAATTCTGTTCTTTGTCAGTGTAAGAACATGATTCGATAAGGATTTATTTAACTAAACAGTATTAAGTGTATTTTTTTTTTACATAGGAATTTTTGCTAGTGTTCGGACACTTTTGTTACCGACTGCACATTGATACACGCTGAAGTAGATGATAGTCATGATTATGATATATATTGTGAAATGAAATATTAATTATATCAATGAAAGTGAAAGGACGGAACGTTTACTTTTTTGGCAAATTTTCGACAAAAAATATCAAAAACATTCCTTTATTATTAAAAATGTTCATAAATTGATGTGAAGAAAGACTTTATTTTTTTCGCAGTTTATACTTTTATGGATTAGTGTCCACAAAAAGGGACACATTTATCATTTTTTTTTACCGAAATATTACAATTTATAATAGAACAATAATGAGAATGGGTCTTTGAAAAAAAAAAAAAAAAAAATCAATGCATTAATTAAAAAAAAAAAGCTTGAAAATCTTAAAAAATATGCTGCCAAATTTTATCATATTTCCCTTATAGTTTGTTCAAAAGTAAAAACTATACATTAAAACTAGATGCTTTTCATCTATTTTTAAAATATGTGTTAATATCACAATTAAGTGAATTCCTAGAGTGCAAGAGTAAATCTAACAGTTCATTTTATAAACAGCTCTTTATCAGTCATGACTTATTTAATGCATCAGATAGCACAAACCTGTAATGTCATACGAACTCTGTGTTTAATTGAGTGGCTAGTTACTGAGTGTTCACTCATTATATACAACTCGTACCATTAATAAATCATTATATGTCTAAAGTAAAAACTTGTCCTATTTTGCAAAACTAGAATAACTGGGAATTTCATATACTCTTGAGAAATTATAATGGGCCTTATAAATGAGAAGTGCTAATCAAAAATAAACTTTATCTTTGTATTAAAAATTATTATCGATAGGCAGTTTAGAAAATTAATTTACAGACACTTTACACTAATAACACAGGTCGACATGTAAAATTTTGAATTGATATTTTTGGCTGATCTTTATGTTTATTTGTGAGCTGAATCTCAAAATGAAGCCAGTTTTTCTCTATCATATACAGATTTTTGCCAATACAGGGTGCCTACCTATAGAATTTCTTTCTTCTTTCTTTAATCTTCCACCAATGTAATTATATGCAAAGTTTCATAGGATGTTTCCATGATTAATTAATCATGGATACCTATTGTTGTAATTGCGCAGCACTAGCGCGACATATAATCATACCAACCAACCAACCTATTGTTCTGATGGTATAGGTATGTAAGAAATTGTGTTAGTAAACATCCTGTATAGGCAAAAATCTATATGCGATTAAGAAAAACGGGCTACGTTTTCGGTTTCAGCACATCAAAAAACGTAAAGTTCAGCTAAAATTATCAAATCAAATTTTGTCAACATTACTTTTGTAGACCTGTGCAATGTATAGAAATTTATAAAAATATTATAGTTAAGATATCGAATGATTTTTGTAATTTTATGTGTATTTCTCATAATGTTTCATATTTAAATTAAAATTAAGAAAATAATCTTGACGTTGCCTTTTCTCTCAGTGATACTATTAGTGTTTATACACTTGTTAAATTCCCTTTGCCCAGAAGTACCCATTCTTATTCAATACTGATAATTCAACTAAGTCTGATTTTTTTTTTTTTTTTTTTTTTTTTTTTTTTTTTTGTGTGTGTGTGTGTGAAAACGTTATGGGAATTAACTGTGAAAAGTCTGGGTTATTATGAATTAAGAAAAAAATATTAGAAATTACATAATGCTATTTCTCTAATTGAACTATAATGCATCTTCATCCAGAATTACGTATATTTAACCGAAGTCAACAAATTGCTTACGATCAAAGATTTCAATGTTAAACAATAAGCTTAGATGGCCTAAAATTTTCAGCATAAGCCAAAAACGCCGTAGCAAGGACCAAAAAAATTATAATAATTACCAAACCTTCACATTAGCTTCTAGTGACTTTGGCTGGGCCAGATTTAGGTATTTCTGTTGCTGCAGGCACATGATGGTGAACTATTTTGCAGTGATCTAATACTTTATATGAGAAGAAATGCTTCAACAAATAAAATTAAAATTAGTTGTTACCACTACTAAGCCTTTCTTTAGTCTGTTGAATAAAAGAAAAATTAAGTATATTTTTGCTTACAAATTAAAGAACTGGCGTACTGTGCTTCCCTTTATTTTATGAAGTGTAAAGAAATTTTATGAGTAAATATATTTTTGCTGTTATTGCTACATTTCTAAATTCATGATGATACCAAAAAATGTTAATATTACTGGTAATACAAATAATAGTAATAATAATACGAATTAGAGTAATTATTACAATTTTTATGCAATGTAAAATGACTTAGTAGATTTCAATAAATACTTTTTAAATTCCTTGCGATTTCTTTGATTTCAGAATGATTCTATCATTTTGCACAGAAACTTATTGTTTTTGCTTCCCTAAATTTCTGTTCTGTACATACTAAACTTTTTAGATTTATAAGAATGTACTGCATGTTTCTAATGCGGTATTATTTCTTTTAACATACATTCAAGGGACAATTTATGCATACATACATATTGCATACATATATACATTCACAGATTAGTGTTTTTTTTTTTTTTTTTTTTTTTTTTTTATGTAACAAATCACTTTATAATTGGGAACATTACTTTATATGTTTTTAAGAAAAGTCTAATCATTTTTTTTTTTTTTAATCTTGTGCAACATTACTATCATCCTAAAAGACATCTGAGGAATTTGTCTACATAGACGCATGAATTGTTGCGCGGTGTAGTGCTAGTCTATTGTTGTGACTCTTTTTTCGCTTGCTGCTTGGCGACTTTTGTATCAACATGCTGACATCATTTAAATTTTTGATTGCAATATAAGGTCCTTCCCAGTTTTGTTGAAATTTTGTACATTGGCTTTTTCGGTACTTCAAATTGTAGAACCACACTCGGTCACCTTCCTTCACACCTTTTCTGTTCGATTTGCATCATAACGTGTCTTCCTTTGGTGATTGACAAGTTTAGTCTTTTTTCTGGCGAACGGATGCATTCTTCCAAAACATGCCTCCAATCTCATATGTAATCGTTAGGCGACAAATGCAAATCACATAATTCATTTCAAACAATACCTCAAATATTCAAACAATACCTCGGATAGCTGAGTGCGTAAATTTAGATTAAAATGTTTAGGTAATATTTACAGAATTTTTTATAATACATTCATAATATTTCAACAAAGTAATACAAGTTTTTCAATGCAAAAGAAATAAACGTCTTTATATATTTTTCTTTCTGAGAAAAGAAAGATTTAAAAAAGAACTTTTATGTTTAATAAAAAGTCAATAAAACCTTAAAAATAACTTTTATAATCTTTCTTTTGAAAAACATTTTAAGGATAACTGTTCTGCAAAAAAGAAGGTAAATTTTTTGAAAATATAAAAGAATATTTATACGTCTAGTGTAAGATTTCAGTAAATAAATAAATAAAATACTGAAAAAAAAAAAAACTCATTAATTAAGATTAGTTTTTTGGAAAGAAAATTATATGGTAAAAATAAATTCTGCACGATAAGCTGTTAAGAAATTGCAAAATTTGACAAAACAGTGAAAAACGATATTTATTTAAGAAGGATTAAAGTTAAAATTGTTTAAATTTATCTTGAATATTATGAAATACATTTACTTGAGTAAACATTAATAAAAGTTCTCTATAGAATTTTAAAGAGAAAAAAATGTCAAGGAATATATATATATATTCCTTGTATATATATATATATATATATATATATATATATATTGTAAAAATTTAAGTTTTTAAAAACTATATAAAGGATTTGCAATAAAGTATTTGATTTCAGTTTAAATATGAAATATTAAAAATTAATAGTACTTAATTACATGTTATCTAAATTGACTTAACCTACAATGAAAATAAATTACAGAACTGAATTATTTCTAGCATTTTACCGAAGATTCAAACAATGGATATTTTATAGCACTTTTAACTAAATATTAAAAGTACATGTGTATTATACATTCGTTTAATAACTAAACATGAAGGTAAATAATATCCAGTATTATTTATATTTGTAACTTAAATTATAATAAAACAGTTTCTTATACTGGTTGATATTTTATGAATACTTTATGTTAACTTTAGGTAAAACGTTTTAGTAATAACACTAAAAGTGGAAATAAAAATATAATATAATTTGTAATATGTTAAATGCTAATTAATTTTTGTTCTCTAAAAGTGCAAGAAAATAAGAGAACATTTAGGGAGTATAAGGCTTTTTGATCGAGAAATACAAATAATTGTAAATCTATGAATTTTTATTTATCTATTTATGTATTTTTTCAAAATAAAACAATAATGGTTTAATTTTAAAATGTATGAATATAGTGCAACTTAATTAGTAAAAATATTTTTAAATCGAATTAATGGAAAGTGCAGAAAATATAATGTGTCCGTGATGTTTTTGTTTAATTTACATATACTACTACCTTTAATTTTTATGTATACTATACATCCGCCATTTTTTTTTATTAGTAAGTAATTGTTTTATCTATAATTTAGCAGTCTTTTAAAACATTTCATATTTTGTTATTGTTTTTTTTAACGACTTCATTTGCTTCATTTTTGAGTCATTATAAACTACTTTACTAAACTTTATTAAATAAGAAGATCAAGAAAATGATAAAAATGTTTAATTTTACATAATTAGTCGGCTTAGATTAATTGCCATTGTATCATTAGATAAGGAGAAAAAAGACGTGATCTACAATCTCTTTTTAGTAATTCAATTATTTATTTGCTTGCGTATATTGGGAGTACCAATGCAAGCATCAATTTAGAGGGTATTATTTCTCTTAGTAAATTTGTTCAACTAATTTGATAAACAAAGATAGATCGAATTACCCCCTCTATTTCTTCAAATATTTATACCGCTCTCATTTGGTATTAATGGAGAAACTTATTAACTTATGTAGACACTTATACACATTTATCCAATTGTGAAAGGAAATATACTACCTCAAAAAACCATTAATTATTTTTAACATTAATATTTAATTTCCTAAATGTTCACAGATGTTTGTAAATTTTACATCTTCAGAGATTATAATTATTAAGAGGTTCCATTGTGAAGTCTTCAAATGAATTACATGAAATCTTAATTAAAAAAATTACTTCCTACGTGATAAAAAATTAACTTAGTTTTAAAATGTAATTGATTAGAAATATCTGAATTATTTGAAAGGAATGTCCTAGAAGCTTGTATTAAAATCTAGGTACAGTCGGAGAAAAAAAAAAACGCATCACTCAACTTAACTTCGTTGCTAATCGATGTAGAAAAATGTAATAGGTATCATTCGACGGGGAATTGTGAGTAGTTTCAGAAAATGAACTGAAATTTTGAATTGGGGGTCGTCTACATATTAAAACGTGGACCAACTCTTCTTACTTTTTTTTTTTTTCTTACTTACAATGGTAATGCCCCATTTTTATTTTATATTTGAATTCCTGGGATCGCGAGAACGCGAAAAAATATATTGGTTGTATATTTTACTTATTTTTTCACAGAGTTATGAGCGTTAAAATTTGAAGGTGCTAATGTTAAATTCATATTTCAAACTTTTATTAATATCTTCACAAAAAATAACACGAACGATATAATTTTTTTTATAAGATACAGTGAAGAAACCCAAACATAATCCACCATTACTTTTGATTCTAAAAAATATTTTTAATTCTGAAAAATATTAATAAATTCATATTCATAAAAATTATGAATTATGACCTATATTAATTTTTACATAAAATGAATCCTAATGATGAAAAATATGGGTATGCAAATTTGCAGCTCATTCCAGTTATTAGTTTTCGAGATATAAATAAATATTTCTTTTGGAGTGGTTTAGGGGGCCGTCTCTTATAAAGTTTTGCATGAGATAACGAATCAAATCTTAAAAGAATAACAAAGTTAATTTATTAACTTTGTTAAATCAATTAAGTTAACTTTGTTAGTTAAGTCATTAATTTTATAATTCTTTTTTACCTGAAAGATTTCCGGTGCGAAACATTAAAATTTTATCTGTTTCTTATAGGATCTTAATTTTATTTTTCTACATTTACTGATAACCCCCTAACACATTTTTGATTATAACTCTATAAATACTAAAGATAAAGTTTACAAACAGTATACTTTTCCGCACTGCCAGAGTCACAGAAATTCGAATATGAAGTCAAAATTGGGTGTTGCTATTGAAAAAAGTTTGCGCTCATTTCAATATGTAGATGACCCCTAATTCAAAATTCGACAACATTTTCAGAAAGTGCATTTAATTTCCTGTTGAAATATGTCTGTTAGATGTTCCTGCGTCAATTAATAACGAAATTACAGCGGGTGTTGCGTTTTTTTTTTTTTTTTTTTTCCGACTGTACAGCTATTTCAAATAAATTTTTAAACGTTTTCTATATGCATCATAACTTATTTGGAAATTATTTCATCATACAGTGGACTCTTTCTTGTTTTCTGTTTCTTATTGTGTTTGTTTTTTGTCGTTAATTTACTGTTAATTTATTTAAAGCAGATTCAGATTTGCATTAAAATTTATCATTATAATCGTTAAAAAAATATTATTAGTTGAACACATAACATAAAATATACACTCTGTTGTCAAGTGAGGTTAAAAATTTGTACTTCTGTTTACATATTTAAGAGTATTATAAAATATTAAACTTCATCTTGCTATTTCTTAGCCTAACGCGTCAGCATAAAATAACAAAATTAAGTATGAATTATATTTAGAAAAAAGGAAGCCTTTACAAATTTACATGAAATAATTAAGTAAGTAATTTTTAAGAAGGAATTATTGGTGGAAAATTAATGTTCAAAACTTTAGATATCTTTACGATATCAATAATTTTTTCTAAAGCTTGCACTTAAATTTGATCATAGTTATTTCTTGTATAAAAATACAAAATAAAAAATGCGTTTTATGGTTTATATTTCTGTCATTGGTAATTCAAAATCTTAAGGCTATAATTATTGAAAAATAAAATCAATTATCTTTCAACGATATAAATATATCATTAATATGGATAAAATATGAATGTTCAAACTTAGCTAACGTATTTTTCTTAAAAAAATAATAATAACATTTTAATTGCACACACAACAAATAAATAATAAATGACTTTATAAGGAAACAGACTGCTTAGATAATTTATTTTTTGTGATGATATTTTGTTCTGGTTGCTCAGTATGTCTGAGAGAATTCAGTTAATTATTTCTTGCATGTATTTTGTCATAAATCAAGTGTTATAGTAAAAAGTGGTAGTTCAAAATATTTGTCTTATTTTTAATTAGTCATTCTTCTAAATTACTACTACTAGTTGTTAGAAAAAGTATTAGAAGCGGTATACACACTCTTTGGTCGAAAAACAACTTCAACTATACCAACATAGTTTTGTCAAGATTGATATCAACTCTCACAACATAGCGAATTCTAAAATTTTTATCATCTTTTTAGAGCCAATTCACATAGCAGAAAAACTTTAATTTTCAAGAATGTATTTAAAATATCGAATATTTAATTAAATTGAATTACACAAGTTTTTGATATCTGAAACATCTACCTGAATTTGTTCGACGTTGATAGATTGTTTTACTAGAAAAAAATACAAATTTAATAAAAAAAAAAAACATTTTTCGTCATTTTTTAAATATACTTTAATTTTTTTTTTTTTTTTTTTTTTTTTTTTTTTTTTACCTATGTATTCATTAGAAATTTACTACTGATTTTTGGGTCTCCTTTTAAATTTATTTAATGTCTTCCCATGAGTTCTGGAGATAGGCTTTATATAATTCTATTTGTGCAAAATACAAAGCTCAGCAAGTATATAAATATGTTCTAAAATTTTTTTTTTCAACAAAAAAACACATTCAAAGTCATTTAATATTTTCGTCACGTTTTACATCTTCATTTATCATTTTTTGACATATCTTCAAGTGGAGGGACTACACAATAGGGCTTTTTGAAACCATCAAAACATAAAAGTTAAAAGTTGTCACCTCTTCATGATGGGAGGCTTTAGATTTCTTAATACATCCGCCGGATATTTTAAAAATTTCCTTTCTGCAGAAGATTACCTGCGAAAAAGTTTTCAAAAATCAGGAAGCGCGTGTTGTGTGAGTTGAAAAACTGGATTATATTTAGTTTAATCTAAAAATGTAAGGCCATTTTATATATGGAATTTGTTTTTGTTGCTGATTTTACTTTTATAATGTGTAGCAATACATATCCACGTATAGGATGGCTACGCATGGTATACACATGGGGTTACAGATATTGTTTTTTAGAACGCATAAACATCATAACTTTATCTGATTTATTCGAATCCATCCTCATTTATAAAAGCCATAATTAAACATCCTGCTGAAGGATTAATTGTTTTTATAATTATATTAAAAGATAGGGATTTAATTTATGTAATATAATACCAGAATTTAATTTAATATTGCGGTAAGTGTTTCTGTTGAGTTTAGCTGCCATTTAGTAGCGTGTAATAATGAAGTAAAGTATTAATAAAATTATACTTTAAAAAAATTAAATAACATGCTTTTAATGAAATGTGAACTAAAAAGCAGAAAATATCTATCTTTATAATATTAAAATGCAGGGTAAGAAAAAATTGTGTGAGTGACACACCATATTACAGGGTGATTATAAAATAATTTAGAATTAAACAAAAACCATTTTTAAAAAATCTCCCCTGACTGGGCTCGAACGTTAGACCTTTAGATTTGTAGCCCGGAGCTTTACCTCACAGCCACAGCGTTCACGTAGGGAAAGTCTTTTTTTACAATATAGATTTTTTGTTTGTTCCCAGAGCGGTTACAAACATACAAACGTACACACAGGTGAAGCTAACAAAAGCGTGTTAAAAAGGTAGAATAACTACCATATTCAGAGTTAAATAAATAAAAAAAATCTATAAAGAAATCCAAGTGGGAAACTTATTAAGGATTGAATTAAGAATGAATTCCCCATTAAAATATTCTTATGAGGAATAAAGAAACCTATCAAGATTCCTACTGATGTAATAAACAAATTATTTGAGTTTCATAAGATGAGAAGAACGTGGGTAAAATTGAGTTTTAAATTCAATGATAAATTATGCACTGACAAATTTTTTAATCAAGATAGGTTGAAGAAAAATTACAACTTTAAATATATCGATAATTTAAATATATCGTCCAGCAAGTTTTTAAGAGATGTAAGAGTTGTAAGGATACGCTTATTTAGGTTGAAAATGAATATTAATCATAATTAATTTGCGTCTACATTGCACATGGTACTACTTCACAGATATCTTACGTGTGTTTCATTTTAGCATTTACAAGACAGTAATTTTGTCATTCCTACTCTCCATTATCGTCACCATTCGACTCATGAATGGAAGGTAGTAACCCATTCTCTCTGAAAAATCGATGAGTCATCATCTAAAATATTAACTCGTCATGATGTTGCTCAACATTTTATAAGTTCTTTAAGCGTAGCTATGGTCCTTTTTGACACTGAGTCATTTACTTTATTGTTGTCATTTTTTAACTTTCTCTCTCATTTCATTTTACTGGACAATCTTCATAGTATCTTTCTGATGCAAATTTAAATCATTTAATATGTTTAAATTAACTATACGTACACATGATTTTGCACGTAAAAGTTTCATTCTTTCTGTGAAATCATCAAAACAATTAGTAAAGTTTAAAATAGTTTAATAAGTAATAATAATAACGCAGAAAACATAATAAAAAAAAAGCAAAATTTAATAAGTAATAAAAAATTAAATTAAAATAAATTATATAAATTAGTTTAATAAGTAATTATAATAACGCAGAAAACATAATAAGAAAAAAAAAAAAAAAAAAAAAAAAAAAAAAAAGCAAAATTTTTACAGTAAATATTCGAAATTGACTATAACCAAAATGCGATAAAATTGATACGCAGGATCAATACTGTAATAATTGGATAATCTAAATTTAATAATAAGCTTTTCTGCCTGTTCTACATGCACAAATCCCACTATCCCATATTTCAAAGAGTCTGTACTGTATGGATTTACTTTATTTAATAACAAAACAGAAAAACTGGGTAAATCTCAAACTACATATTTTTGCGGCCATTTACCACATTATGATGTTTAAGCAAATATTTGTCCAAAAGAATTACCGAATGTATATTTACTGAAATCGCATAAAAATGAAATATTTGTAAAAATATGAAGGAAAAAAAAAAGTTTCTTTTTTCACCAAAAACTTTTTTTCAGAAACTTTCTGACTAATGTTTAACTTAAAAAAAAAAAAAAAAAAAAAAAATGTTATTGTGTATTTTTAAGAAAAGAATCCTATGCATAAGCCATTAGTTATCTTGAAATATTTCTATACTTTAGAAGAAGAATTTCTTTAGACCCCTATTAAAGACCTTTCAAAATAGGATCTGCTGTTTGCAAAAATTACTTGGACCATTAAGGGGTGCAGTTGAAATAGCTCGAGTCACGCAAGGACTACCTGAATGTTTCATGTCAGGACAAATATTGATATAAGAGTTTTCTGCACACATCAAGTGAACTTTTCGAATCTCTAAAGATGCCTATAACGGCAGCTGAGGCTGTGTTAATCGATTTTCTATATAGAAGCGTGTTTTCTTTTGAAAATAAAAATAAAACAGATTCTAAAAACAACGCAATATTAATTTATTTATTTTACCTATAAATTATACTAGAGTGTGGATCTCTTTATTATCACATGTTGTGTATTTTACAATATTTAAAGGCATATATTAAGGTAATTGTTTGTTGTAAATTTCTTTTACTGAAACTGTAAAAAGTGGGGGAGAAAAATAAACTTACCTCTTACTTGTAAAAGTCACCAGATTTTTTTTAATTCAAAAGAATTTCAATAGAGTACACCCATAAAAATTGTTAAACAAAGATGATTTGACATTGCAGTGTTTACAGTTGCGGGCAAAAGTTTCGTGCCAAACATTTTTTCGTCAATAATTGTAGTATAAATAAAGATTAAAAAAAAAAAAAAATGTGGTATTAACATGCAAAGTAAATCAATTGTATTGTCTAAATGACTTATAAATTTTGTCAACAAATATATATATATATATATATATATATATATATTAAATTGTAACCAAACATATAAAATTCATGTGATCAAAAGTTTCGGGCCAAACAAACTTATGAAAAACAAACTATCGCAATAACAAATAATAATATTTCTAGCACACCAGAAGGTCAAATAATATTAATATCTTGTTTATATGCCCTTTAAAGCTATAACAGCAGAACATCGATGAGGCCTCGGCTCTTAAAAGTCTTAATTCTTCTATGGTCAAATTTTTGTAATTTCTCTTAAGCTTTTCCCAATTAATCGACTTTATTTGAAGAATTAATATCTCCTACACTTTTACTTTTAGCTCTTCAAATAAACGGTCAATGGGATTTAAGTCAGGAGATTTACTTGACCATTCAAAGATCCTAAATATTTGCCGTTAAAAAGTCTTGAACAAATCCAGATCGAAGTTTGGGGTCATTATATATTGTTTCAAAATCCACCCTTGTAACATATTTCGGAGCGCATAGGAAAATGCGCATAGGTCTGTGAATATGTTTTTATATATAACTTTGTCCATTGTGCCTTCTATTGTCATTAAAAGACTAACGACTTTATACGAAAAAGGTCCCCCCGCCATGATGTTTCCTCCTCCATGCTTTACAGTCAACATTTGATATCTAATATCCTACCTGACATTGTCTGGTCGTCGAATATATCTCTTTCCGTCATTTTCAAAAAAAATCTTTGTTTCGTCTGAAAATAACACTATTTTCCAATCTTCGACTGTCCAATATTCTTCTGCTTTAGCAAATTCTAACATTGCCTTCTTATTCTTTGTCCTAATCAACGGTTTCTTTACTTCGACCTATCTAAAATGTCCAACTTGGTTTATTCTAGGCCAAACAGTACTACGACTAACATTAACCAAGTTTTTCCCCAGTAAATCATGCATTATAATTGCAGCATTCTTCTTTGGATTACAATGTCTTTCTTTCAATAGCTTTATCAACTGGCTTAGTCATTTTTCTGGGTCTTTCAGGTACTGATTTGTCTGCCAAAGTATTTGTTTCTTTCCATATTTTAATAATATTATCAAGAGTTGTTTCTCCAATAGATAACGCTGTAGCAATTTCACGAGTAACTTTGTTAATCCTGGTGTACTTTAATGACACTTTCACGGACTTCACAGTATTTTACATCCAAGTGTAAACAAACTCGACATCCTTCTACATAGTCGTTTTTCGTCTTAAACGGACCAGTCAGTTCGGGACAGTAACGTCACTGTGATTTTTAATTGCAGGGCCCGAATCTTTTGATGTAGGGATTTATATGTATTTTATTATATATTCAAATGCCTTCATTGTAAAAATTTGCTTGTTATATATATTTCGAATGTATATTTAATAAAGTTTACGATACAACGTTTAATTTCGTTTTATCTTTATTTATTTAAAATCTATTGGTGAAAATTAGTTCGGCCCGAAACTTTTGCACGCAAGTGTACATCTAAAAATAAAAATAGTTTCTAATTTTAATAAATATAATAAATTTTATTTTATTATATTGCTCAATGTAAATGTAAATTATATATATATATATATATATATATATATATATATATATATATATAATTGTGTTAAGCTTTGACTATGTAGAATGCCACAATAGTTTTATGGAAGATGTGTGCAGTATTAATCAATTTTTGATATCCATAAAATGGCTATTTTCTATGTGTATAAGTATTTAACCTTCCAGCACGCGCGTCTGCGTTAAATTTACGATAGTTTTTAATGCACTTTTTTCGGGTATCGCAGCTTGAACGTCTAAAAGTCATTTCTATTCCTCCTTTAAATTCTTCGCAGCATCATGGGAGCTGCTAATTGAAAATCGCCTAATAATGTTAATTTTTAACCAAACTTTTGTGCTACGCGCTAACTTGTTCGTAAAATTTACGACACGCGCGTGGTCCTGGTTGAAAATTTGGAAAACATTTTTTTTTTCAAGTGTTTTGTAATTTTTTGTTAATAATATGACGTGTATTATCATTTTAATTTGCAAAACGTCAATTCTATAATATTTATATCGGTTTTCATGGGGGAAAAAAAAAAAAAAAAAAAAAAAAAAAAACATAAAACTAGCTGAATTTTCCCGTGTTCTTCAAGAGTTACCTGATGAAGAAAAAGAAAGACAGGGAACATTAGGATTTGAGAGCGATTGTGATCTGATTTCATTTGAATGTAATATCATTTGTATTTTGCAACAATAATATTAATTTTTTTATTTCTTAACAAACTTCCCATCAATATTTATTCATTTTTGTCGTTTTTCGTGCCAAAAGCGGTAAAAAGCTGTCGTAAAAAAAAAAAAAAAAAAAAAAAAAAAAAGACACGAGCGCCCTCATGTAAAATTTCTGAGCGCGCGTGCTGGAAGGTTAAAAAAATATACTCAGCTTTTGTGTATATTTATAAACCTACTGACGACCTGCTGAGGTCATTTTTAATAAACTTGTTTATTGTTTATTTAATTGTTTATTGTGACTAGTTCTATGTAAATACTTTAGATATTGGTTAAAAGTTATAAATAACATTTTACTGTATGACCATGCAATAGATAAATTAAATCTTTATCATAAAATATAATAATTAAATTATAATTTATAATAATTTCAATAAAATGTATGACTTGTATAAAGTCAGGTCTTTCATATAATGAATTATTTCGAACCAATTATTTTTAATAGTCTCTTTTCGTGTACCTCTATTTTTATATAGAATTTATTGATGATTCTCTATCTCTATATATTTATACACAAAAAGTGTTGATAAATTTGAAGAAGAAAAAGTTTTTTTTTTTTTTTTTTTTTTTTTTTTTATCAAGTTTAAAAACGTTAATTTTATTATTTTGAGTAATAAAGCACAATTTTAAATTATATTTAATTGGAGATTAATAATTAAAACTGCTTTAAGTTATCGTAGCAATGTTTATCTAAGGTGGTTCTAAGAATTATTTTCTCGAATGACGAATTATTTCCTGCGAATGGTTCTAAGAATTATTTTCTCAGTTTATTACTATAATATTTTTTTTTTATAAAAAGAGAAATAGTATATCCTGAAAAATATTAATTGTTTAAGAAATATGATTAAATTATACGTAATCCATACAAATCTAGAACAAATTCAAACGTTCTTATAATATATGAAGAAGGATACGTTTAACGTATGTTTAGCCACAAAAATCTCTTTATTATTAAAATTTAGAATGGAAAGCCAGAATGATTTTTAACAACTTCTCATTCTAAAACCACCGCTGATAACCAGTATAGCTCAACGGCCGAATAGAATAGAAGGTAGAGTAATTTAATTAGAAAGTTTTCATTTGGGAATGATTAATGTTAATTTAATCAATTAGCCGTTCACCTAAATAAGTTGAAACTGCGCCTCATGCTCTCAGCTGCAGAAAGCGTTAGTCTTGTTTGCTATAATTGATACTAACGTATTCCTGAATTCGTAAAATTATCACCGTGGATGAATCTAAAAGTGTTCCTCAAATCTGCTAATGATGTTGCAGGGTGGTTTAGTTCAAAATTTCACTTCATGGTTGGTAGAAGTATTTTGACTGTGTGATCGCGTAAATGCATTTGAGGTGTTAAGATTTTACTGCTACGCAGATATTGAAATTATAGAAGATTTCCAGAAATTATGCTTTCAATTAACATTCAGTTAATCAAGAAAGTCAGTTTAATACATAGCTGTTAAATTATACAGTAGTATGCTATATATATTATTATATTATATAGTAGATTTATTATACAGTATGAATAAATTGTATTCCTTACACTGCAAAAAAGTCTGTGTAATATTACATTAAAGCTTATTGGTAAACATATTGCCTACTTCCTGTATATTGTACTGTGAAACGAAGGTGTTGTAATTCTTATAGTTTGCACTGAATTAAGAATCACGTATCCTAAAATAATGAAAATCATAAAATATTCATTTTACACATTGCTTTTAGACCTATAACTACCAGAACTACTGTTTTATTTAATTCATAACTAAATACAATTTACTTATTTTTAAACATATGAAGACTTGAGAAAACATTCACGGCTACATCGAGATCGGGCTCGAAGTCTTCAGAAGTCAGCCTTCTACCAACAGAAACATCAGGCTTCCAAAACTTGATTTCTTTGCGTTAAAGTAATTATTAAGACTCCTGTATAAGAGCTGGCGCAGTGTCCGCCATTTTCTAGCCCGTCTGGGAAAGTGCTGGCGGTAGAAAAAGCTAGGTTACCTGATTAGCGTTGTTATCGCCTTTAAACTTCTATACAGATCAAGTGAGCTAGAACTTCTTATCACGAAACAAACAAGTTGGCAATTTTAAGAACATCGCCAACATCCTCAAAACTGCAATCCTTCACGTTAAAAGAAATGTAATATTAAAGTTAATTTTAAAAGGAATTAGAGTAATAACTTAAAAAAAACTGTACATTCACATTAAATTTGTCAAACAACTTTGAAAATAAAATGAAATAATTTGAAAATAAGGGAAATCTTACGCTACAATGTTGTGCTCCTACTCCGGGTATCCACGAGTTACATCTGCAATTTATAATCCACTTTTTCCTTCTTCCTGGATTAGAAGAAAATATAAACAGGCGGTGTCCTTTTCTGGAGTTATTCATGCAATTTATTGCCGAAAAACCACCAATAATAAATCGTCAGCCGGTCTTGTGGGCTAGAAAATGGCGGATGCGTCAGCCTATCTATATAGGAGTTCTAGTAATTATAAAGTCAAGATTAGCGATGACTGCTTAATAAATCACGTGATACGTACCAAAACCACCCTGAAAAAATTTCGCCAACGATTTACAGCGCAATGTTAAACATACCACACATAAAATGTTTTTTACAGAACTAGCTGTAAAAGTGTTCTGCAACCTGCGCTACGTTAGAATTAAAAAGGCTTCAATTTTACAGAATTTTTTTATAGTGTAGTACAAAAATATATTGAATAGAAAATTGAAATTTTATGGAATTTACATATATATTTCTATATAAACACATGCATAATAATTAGAAGAAAAACTAAGACCATACTTCATAAAATAAAAATAACTTAAAAACCCGTTATTTGAGGCATTAACTAACTAAGAGATTTTTTTATACATAAATAATTAAAATCTTCATAATGTTAAGTTTAATAAAATTTCTTCTAACATTATAAGCTAAATAAAGTTAGCTTAATACATATTTATTAAATTATTCAGATGAATGCTACTAGATATTTTAAAATATTATATAGTTCGCACTATTTGTATTTCTTAATGTAAAACTGTTATGTGGAAAATTAAAGAGATTTACATAAATTGTTCGATAAAAACACACAATTAAAAAATGGAAAAGATTGAAGAATATACTTCATTAAATAAACAAAACCTTAAAAGCCTTTATCTGAAGTATTAACGAGTTATTATTATTATTTTTTAATGCTTAAACCTTAAAGACTTAAAAATTTCACGAAGTTCATCAAAATTTCTTCTGACAATATAGGTTAAAGAAAGTTAGTTTAACACGCGGTTATCGAATTATGTAGATATATGCTATTAAATATTTATAAGTATTATGTAGTATGCATAATTGCCGAAACCTCAGTGGAGGCCTCCCTGTTGAGACTCAAAAAGATTTTGGGATCCGTCTGGGTGTCTGTTTGCTTGTCTGTCGCGCGCTATTGATTTGCTATTGACACTATTGACTTGCAATTTGGTACACATGTTCATGAGCCCTACGGAATCAGCTGTATAATTTTGTGTATTCAATTTGTAGACCGTGTACAGGGACACGCCAAAGTTTTTCTTATCATTACGGCTTATGGGAAGAATTTGTATGTACCGCGATAGCGGCTGCAAAAATCACGGTATTGACTTGTAATTTGGTACCCATATTCATGAGCTCAGCGGAATTAGCTTTATAGTTTTCAGTGTATTGTGTATTCCATTTGTAGTTCGTACACAAGTACACGCCAAAGTTTTTCTTATCATTACGGTCTATGGGAAGAATTTGTATGTACCGCGATAGCGGCCGCAAAATTAAGCTATTGACATGCAGTTTGATACACATGTTTAAGAGCAACACGTAATCAGCTTTATAGTTGTGGGTGTGTATTCAGTTTGTAGTTCGTATATAGAGACACACCAAAAATTTTCTTATTATTATGGCCTATGGTCAGAATTTGTGTATACCGCAACAGCAGCCACGAAAATCCTCCGATTGACTTGCAAATTCGCCCACACATTCAAGCTTTGTATAGAAATAGCTACGCACACACACACACACACACACACACACACACACACACACACATATATATATATATATATATATATATATATATATTTATGCCTATAGTGTTGATGAATTGTGTACAGGGACACGACAAAAATCTTATCATTACTGCATATGGGGTGAATTTGTTTGAACGTGTTTTATCATCATTACTTTGCAATAAACAAAATAAAATTAGCGTACATTTGTGTGATGCTTAAACTTATGTTTTCTGCAGAAAATGTGTGCTCTTAGGCTTCCTAATTAATGTGCAGGACCTTACAAAAGTGTTCTGATAATGTTACGTAATCATCCAAATTATGTCAAATTTCGAACAACTATTCATGAAAAACGTAAAATAAGCTGAATTGTTTTTGGTTATGTATACAATGTTTATGGTTCGTTTACAGAGACACACAAAGGAATTTCGTGACATTAGAGCCTATGAACAAATTTTTATTTAAGCGCACTTTAATGCGTTTATGCTGCATTGAACATGACGTACTGTAAACATCCAAATGATGTCAAATTAGTTTGAAAAATTAATGAGTTATAATTAATTAAGTACATTCTTATTATTGGCGTATATAATAACTGTGTTTCCTTTTTTCTGAATACATAAAAGAATTTCGTACTATTACGGTCTATAGTCGGTATTTCGTAAAAGTTTATATTAGCATGGTTACACCCAATAAATATAATGAAATTTTATTAGAATTTTAAAAGCATTTTCGTCTGTTGAAAATTGTGGGCATAGAATTAGTAATTAGTTTACAGGGTTACACAAAATAATTGCGATATGCTATGTAATCATTTTGCTTGAAAATTACTTACAAATATTTATGAATTTCAAGGAAATAATACAAGACTGTCAGTTATTAAAAATACATATATATGCTTTACAGATAGGTATAGAAAGAGAGATACACCGAGGGTGTTGAGAGGTACGGCAACCCTCCTCAGGAACGTACCTGTTTATGTAGCAAGTCTATCGAATCAATATGTACATTATATAATAAGGAATAAATAAAAATGACCTGTTGAATAATGTGTGTTGCATATAGGAAGTTGAGGCTCCTGATCTGCAAATCCACTGGTTTGTATTCTTTAGTATAAAACTATTAAGAAATTATATATATATATAAACACGTGCATAAAAAGGGAAAAAGTTTTAAAAATATGCTTTGTGAAATAAACAGTACATTAACAATTTAAATAATTTTTCATATTTAAGTAGTTAAAAATTTTTGATGTAGAATTCATTAAAATCTATGCTACCACTGTAGGTTAAAAATAGTCATTCAAAGAGAGAATTTTATGGAGTTTCGTTAGAGATTGTACTAAATTTTTTAAAAAGTGCTGTTAAATTTAAATTATTGCGATTTAAACATATTCTTTAAAATTTTTTTAATCCTTTACCTACCGTATTCTGAAGCAGACAAAAGATTTATTTAAAACGTATCTTTTTTATTACTTAATAGTATTTTTATATTTTTAAGATTTTTCCAATAAAAATTATGGCTATCACTTCATCATAGTAATTAATGAGGTGTTAGTGAGGCGGTATTTTAGTCTACCATTGGTGCGTAGAGGTTGAAAAAAATATCAGAACTATAACAAAGTATAAAAATAGTTTTACTTTTTATGTTCTTTATATTTTTTTCTGAGACTGATGGTAGATTCTTGAAGTAATATGGGATTTAATTATAACAATAATTAATTATAACAATAATTAATTCAGTTATAATATTGATTGAATTAATTTTAACACACGTGAAGATCGTGAAAAATGCGAAGTAAAAACAGCGACAGTACTCCATAAAATGCTTTCATGAACAAAAACGGTTACATGTATCATCTAGTACCATGTACTGAGATTAAAATGTGGTATATACTTTCTATTCTTATAAATATCTTTGACATTTCTTCCATAAATTCAATTTTACAGACTTTTTAAACTAATAATCCTTTAAAGTGCTGTGTCCTTTAAAGCATTAAATGATAAATTTCATACAAATACTTCGAACGATAAAATTCCTCAAATCAATGAACTATTTGCACGTATTTATTTATTTATTTATTTATTTTAGTCGTTCTCGATTTCTTTATTTTTTTAAATTCAAACTATTTATTAATTTATTTATTTCGATTAGTTGCAGTCAAGTTTCTCATTTACTTACTTTTCTTTTTTTTGAACTATACTAATTCATGAAGTATAAAATATTTATTAAATGTTTTTATCCTATTTGTTTTTGTAAATGAAACTTATAACATTTAGAGGAAAAAAATGTTGCGACAGTAAAACTTTGAATGGTAGATAAATAATTATAATTAAAAAAAAAAAAAAAAAAAAAAAAAAAAAACCTGACATTTTTATGATGAAGTTGTTATTAAAAAAAAAAAAAAAAAAAAAAAAAAAAAATCCTTACACTACCTAACCCCCCTCCTTTTTTTTTTTTTTTTTTTTTTTTTTAATAGATCAATTCTTGTATATCTTAACAAGATCTATTTTTTTATATATTATTAATATGTATAAAATTAATGAATGGAAATAAATAATCTAGGATTTTTCATCCTACAATCGTATGATTTATATTTTGCTTTTATCCATCTTTACTAGAAAAGCTTAAGTAAGCTAAATATAAGTAACTTATTTATTCTCAAATACATTTCTACGTATATTTACTTGTGAACTACTATTCATTTCTTCATTTCTATGTTTACCAATTCTTGTGTGCGCATTTCCAGTTGGATTATTACATTACAGATGAAATGTAACATTATTTCACACTATATTTATATTTGCTTTGAATTTTCACGATTCACATTCTTGAATATCGCAAAGCATAACTTGAATTCATGAAACTTAAAGCGATTAACTCATTTCCAAATATGTTTATGCATTTAATTTTGAAGTTGTTTATCAATTTACTCCGTTTGTTGTTCAAAATGCATGTGAGAGTTAATTCCAACTATCGTTAATGTTCACCTGAAAATTTCTGGAATTATTTTGAAACTTACAATCTCAACATTAAATCAATTTTTTTCTCATTTAAATGTAAAACGGTCAAATTATTTCTAAATCTATTAATTTTTTTTAACAACATCGTGAATATATTTTGTGCATTATTCCAAATGATTTTTTTTTTTTTTTTTTTTTTTTTCTCTTGTAAAACAAACCTTATTATATTATTTTACGTATGTTCACCTATAGGTTTTCGAAACCGAGTTTAAATATTATTACCGCACATAATTCAAATCCATTTATTTATTTTTTTCCCCTTAAAAATAAAGTATTCTATGTGAAGCGCAAAATGATAAAAATTCACTATTAAGTATTTAGATTGTACTTAGATTTGGAGTCGTTTCATCATTTATTTTGTACATTACTCTAAATGAATTCTCGTGTTTTTTAAAATTAATTATTTATTCTATTTATTTATTTATTTATTTATTGAACATTATTTTATTCATTATTTGAAATACATCAGCCTTTATCATATGATGCCATTATCCATTAGATAAGCACATATGATTGACTGTTTACTACTTAAATTATATGTATATATATGCACTCTTATTTTTAATTTGTAGTCCCATTAATATGAATTTTAGAGGAAGTACCAAATAAAAATAGCACAAGATATTATTTTTAGCACGTTTTTATTTAATTTTCAAAATATTTTAGTGGCGTAGCTAAATATATATATAGATTTTTTTTTCGTTTAGTTAAAAAGGCTTACGAGTAAGTGTTTCATTAATATACTATCACATGCCTAAAATTTGTTTATATTCTTTTGTATTATATTTCTAAAGTTTAAAATTTTTTATGTGTATTTATTGCACAGTTTTAAGCATGTATTAAATAGTCTTATTCCTTGCGCTTGTATTTAAATCACTATTCTTCATCACAAAAAATATATATGCAGGTAATAATAAAAATTATGAAACAATAAAAAGTTTTTTCCCCACAAGAATTGTATTTATATATTGTATTTTTATATACGGATGTTTCACATTCAAGAAATTTATTTATTTATTTATTTATTTTTTAACAAATAAAGGCATTTTAAATACTTAAAAGCAAATAATAGCAAAAAATATATAAGCAAATGATAACACATTTCCAATTTTTTTTTTATATAAAACTCCCTCAAATTGAATTTTACATAGCTACTCTATAAAAAAAAAAAATAATAATAAATAAAATACGAAATTTGCAATAATTTAATGAATTTAATAAAGTTTTATTAATAATACGAAAATTGCTTTTATAAGGCATGAACATTACGATTCCTGAAATTATGTACTTAAAATATATTTGTTTAAATTATGTTAATCCATTTTTCTAGCTTTTAGAAACATGCTCTTTAAAAACATTTTTTTCAAAATTAACTAAAACGATGTGCAGGCATAATTTTTCCTTAAATAATAATACGAAAATATTATGACATCGACACAAAAAAGCTTTTCACAAATTCCTATATGATTTAAGTGAAATTCGTTTTTTGTATAGTATAAAAGTTAATACATAAAGTTACAAAAATTAAGGATTATGTATAATTTTAAACATAAACACCTTCAACGATCGTTACTTGTCTTTAAATTTTCTATTCTGAAAATATGCTTATTTGATAGCTCATACTGCTTATTTGAGAGTTTGGATATCTTTTACCACTGTACATGTGTTACATTGACACCATCTGATACATCATTTAATTTATGAGGCTTCTGATAAGATCTTGAAGAAATAAAAGCTATTTCTGTAACATATTGATTGAAAAAAGTTGCAATCAAGGTCAGGACTTTTCGTAATATTTTTAAACTTGAATTGTTCACCGATTCGCTGATACTAATATAAATTAACTTAAAAATATTATTGACTGAGACTTTGCAGTACCCCTTCGCCTGATTATGGTAGCTTTACATTAAATTCACACCTTCTTAATTTTTTATATAGTTTTTACTGCAACCGTTTCTCTTTTTAATTTTGTGTAATTCTCTTACAATCCTTTCATTCTTGTTGCTTGATGAATCGTCCGTAGAATCCAAATTACTTTGCTCCCATAGGAGTACATTTACTTTTTGGCTATTATGCACTGATGATGTTATGCTCATTTCTACCAAAACAGCTGTTTACATTTTCACTTTTAATTTTTTACTTTCGTTGTATTCTAAAATTTTCCTTTTGATTTATTAGGCATTATCTTTTGTAAGAATTTTATGTAAAGTTTTGGTACAGAATTAGAGGAAATATATAACATTTTAGCTACTGTGTATACCATAAAACTTGTAATTTGTAACATACATTTAATGTTCGTGTATGAAATAAATAAAAGCAATCTTCGAATATCTACATAAATTTAACACGTTCACTATTACTCTATAAAAAAAAAAAAAAAAAAAAAAAAAAAAAAAATGTTTTGCCGTAAAAATAAAACTGTAACATTCAGTTTTATGCATATTTGTTTTGTTACTTTGGGCGTTAGTTTGTATGATTTTAAAATGCAAACATTTTTATCGTTATTATCCATTGAGTACCTACAAAGAAAAAATTGCCAGGCAGAAAAGTATATATATAAAAAAAAAAAACTTTTCGTCTCATAATATATTAAAATAGATTTCTAATGAAGAATTGTAGAAAGAAAAATTATAAATTTCAAGCTTTGCAATGCAATTAAGCATGTAATAAAAAAAATAATAAAATTTAAATAAACCGTGTAAAAAGTATACAATTGGAATGATATATTTACAATTTTTTTTTCGCAACACAACGCAATCAACTCTAAACTTACAATCTTTTTTTTTCCTATTTTTGCTTATTTTATAAGTTATTTGAAAAATTAAGTTAAAAAAAAAAAAAAAACTCCAGGTTTTTAATAGTGACTTAATTTACCCTTGTTCTCTTTCGTCTTTAATTAAAGAATTAAAACTTATTACAGATGCATGTTTTTTAGCATTTTGTATGGCTTCGACACATGCTTGTATAATACTTGTTCGGCTAATGCTTATTTTCGTGGAAGTTTTGTATAATGGAATAATAATAATAATAATAATAATAATAATAAATACTTTTCATGTATTACATACTAATAATTATTTTTCTATAATAGTTAATGATGTTAATAATGTTCTACATAAAAATTATTTGTTTAATAATTGTATACCTTTGGGGGAATAAAGATGTTTAGGTTATGATTTTAGATTTTGTTCTAGTTTGTTAGATGATGCAGAGTCGGCAGCAAACTTATTGAAACACACATCCACATCCTTAATATTCTTTTTTAGTTTTATCACTAATTTTTATCATGAATTTACTTTTTTTAAACACCATAAAGACTAAGATCATGACTTGACAAATATTTACTTAACGAAACAGTATTAGGTACATATCACTTAATTACGAATTATTGTAAGTGCTTCTATAATTTTGCGGCCGACTGTATATTTAAAGCATCCAATTTAAGATAATACTATATAAAATGCACATTAAAAAATGTGCCATACAGTCGGTAACAAAAGTGTCCGAACACTAGGAAAAATTCCTATAAAAAAAAATACACTTAATACTGTTTTGTTAAATAAATCCTTGTCGAATCCTGTTCTTAGGCTAAGAACAGGATTCGATAAGGATTTATTTAACAAAAAAGTGTACTTTTTATATATAGGAATTTTTGCTAGTGCTCGGACACTTTTGTTACCGACTGTACATTTTCCAATATAATGCTAAATTTTATATATTCTGTGAAAACATATTATTCTTCCTTAAGTCAGAAAAAAATATGTTACAGTTTAAATAATATAATCTTGTAAATCATTAGAAACTTTTGGTGATATGTTATAAAGTACATCAATAAAGAAACTTCAAACAGTTGTTTTCAATGTTTCTTTTTTTAATACCCCAAGTGCGAATTCGCTTAAATTTTTAATTCCAATTTCAGCCGCGTCTATACTCGCAAAATTATCACATATTTTAAATCCACTTATATTTATACCAAAATTATATGCTCTGCGTGTAACCTGAAGTAAAAGAACTCATTTTCGTATACATATATATTCAATTTAAAAGTAGTTCGCTAGTTTATTTTATGCATTATTTTGTATAATCTTTCAATTTAGCATCTTAACATCTCCATATGTAGTTGCTCTCCATTAGGCAACTACATATGGAGAGGTTGTTCTCCATGCAAGAAAACACGAAGAAAGTCACTTATTCCCCATCTATTGGCATATTTATATGAATTTAAGATGAAGCGTCGTTGAAAAAGTGGTAAAAAATATTACTTTAAGAGCTTTTTAATGCCATTTTATAAAAAGGGAAAAAAAAAAGTTGCGTGGAGAGAAAATATTTTCCTTTCTATGTATTTTAAAGGAAGAAAAACTTTTATTTACTCAATAATATTGTTAAATTGACCATTAATATGATATGTTTTTTAATAAATAATTTTCTCTTAGAATCTGCGAACTGAAACTCACAAAATCATGCATATATATAAAAATAAAGTAGTGTATACTTTATTTGTTATTTTTAATGAGCGTTGATCTTGTAAGTCAAAGATCCGGGGTTCGACTCCCGGTCCGGGCATTATTTTCACTCAGTTGAAAAAATAAATTTCTATAAATATGATTTTCTTTCCAATCAGTGATTGTGTGATCTTAAAAAATTGTATTTTTTTCTTTCCATTGTTTAATGGTGTTTTCCATTACATGCGGCTTATTCTGTCGAGCTATCTACATGATAGACCAGATGTTTCTGCCTGAAGGTTGTCTGAGTGAGTAATGCCCACCGGTTGTCGGCCTGGATAGCTCAATTGGTAGAGCGTTGACCTTGTAAGTCAAAGATCTGGGGTTCGACTCCCGGTCCGGGCATTATTTTCACTCAGTTGGAAAAATAAATTTCTATAGTGTACACTTTTCTAAAACATAAACATCGTTTTGTTACACCAAAGAAATATTAATATTCATTTTTACAATCCCGTTTGTTAGGAAAAGAGAGGGAAAATGTGTAATGAAGAATCCACGACCAAAGTGAAACGTCTATAGAAATTATTCCTAACATATTTTAAAAAAGTGTTCATGTAAGTTACATTAAATAGAAAGCAATGTATTCGATTTCTTTTACGTAGTCCTGTATTTTCTTTGTTTATTGTATATACACCATATGGTGCACTAAATTTAGATAAATTAAATAATCGCATGACAGAACTGAAAATGTAATAAACCTTTAAATTTGATAAGTTGGGTAGTACCTTTTACAGAATTTATCAAAAAGAATGACATGATTTTAACCGTAATATTTTTTAAGGGCAAAGTACGAAAGTAATAGAATTAAGTCAAAAATCTTACAAATGCACTTTGCTACTAAATCTTACAAATACACTAATTATTCAAATGCACTATGCGTGCACCTCCACCAGCACGTAGTACATGAAGACGATAAGTAAATTCGTCCCACACTTTCTGAAAAGTAATGGTATCAGTGGATGCTTCTAATATCCAGGGCTTTAGGTCTTCAAAATTTGTAAATAATATTATCATCAATTTTTTCCACCTGTACCACCACACGTTCGTTCTGTACGGAACTGGCCTCCGCTAATTATGTCACCTTCCAGAAAGTGAGGGTCGAAAAGCCTAACGTTAGCCTAAAGAATTCATCGGGTTTCAAAAAGCGCAATTTATTAATAAATATACGACGAACAAAGACGTGTGGTACATGAAAAGACAGATACAATCAGCAAGTTTCTGGTACATCCTACAAATGTCATTTTACAAAAATCTGATACATTCTTCAATGTGTGCGCGCTTCGTCACCCGACACATATCCAAACAACAAACCAGTTCCACCAGACAGTGTCTCCCACCAGCAGTGATACGTTGGAATTAAGGGTATATAAACTTTGTCCTTAACCCCCAGGGAGAAATCACATGGCGTAAGGTCTGACGACCATGGCAAGAGAACGTCACCTAGACTAGCACGCCGTATCCACTGATGTGGCAGTTCTCTGTTGAGAAAGGTGCAACATTTAACGTACACCCGAGAAGCAAGACGAGTTTCTAAAACTTGGTGAGTGTACCACTTTTTTATTTATCTCCCGTCTTTGTTGTCTTTGTTGTCTTTGTACGTCGTATACTTTTCAAAAAACAGTGTTTTGAAACCCGATGAATCATTTAGGATAACCATGTACAGTAAAAAGGATTAGTTGACCACCATCGTGTGTTGGAGACCTGTCTAAATTGGCATCGTTTAAAAATTAGTGTTAGCTGCTATATGAAATTCTTCTGCAACTTGACCACTTAGTCTTTTCAGGAAAATGGTATAAAAGATCTGACTTTAGTATATACCATTAATATCCAAAGATTAGTTTCAATAATAACACTGCTCGGCATGAAAATTGCCTCTGACACCATTTCATCATATTCTTATGTAAAATGACCTCCTAAATCCGAATAGAACGCCCATTTTGTCCTATCACCCACCGTTTTTAGGAATGGCTCCCTATTTTTATCATTTTTAGGAAATTTTATGGCTATAAATTTGATTTTTAGGGGGGGGGGGGAGTATTATTAGAGATTAGGAGAATATCTTCTGAGGTCTGAGGGACTACAGAATTGGAAAATTCTAAAACATGGACATTTACGACAAGGGGAAAATTGGGGGGGGGGGGGGGGGATTTACCATTGAAATTATGCATTACATATCTTAATTTTTTTTTTTTTTATCTGTTATTAATGTTATTTTTTAAACTGTGAAATTAAATATTTTCATTCTTCAAGTCAAATTCCTGGTCATAAAATTATCAGGGAAAGAAATTGAGGGAGAGGGTGGCGTATCTAGAAAACGGTGGGTGACTGGCCAAAATGGGAGTCATATTCAGATTCAGAAGGTCATTTTACATAAGAATCAGCAAAAAAGGTATCAGATCTCGATTTTTTTTCTTTACAGAGCGTATAACTTGCTATTTTTTGAAAAAACATTAATTTGATCGATATGGTAAAAACATATTTTTGCAAAATAACTTTAAAAGTTTTATGCTGAGATTCGCATAAAATTTACAAAGGGAAACAAAGTGTTTTAAACTGCATGATGGTTTGCATTTTTAATAATTGCAATGTTTATTTAAGTATTGATTTTAATATCTAAATATTATAAATAGTAATATAGTAAAAATATTGTTAATACAGCTAAAATTTGTAATTGTCTACTGTATACAATATAATTATGCATAGTTTTTATATAAATGGAATTTTCTGTGGTGGAATGCACCTTTATAAGTAATCCACCTTTCCAAAATGACCAGAAAAAAATTCGAAATGGTGATTAAATTACGCAGGTTTCACTGTACCATTTATGAAATCTTAGTACTTTGTGAGATTTTTGATAATTTCTAATGATAATTTCCAAGGATATGATTATATATAATATAATATAATTACTACAGTAGTTAGTGATTATGTATATATATAATCACTAACTGTACAGTTTATGAGTTCTGTGAGTATCTAGAGAATTGTCAAAGAAAGGAAGGTAAAAGTCTGCAATTTGTGGCTCACCTTTATCTTATCATTTCTTTCATCGTATTGAAAATTCGTACCGTTAAATATTTGTGTTTTGGAAAGAAAAAATGTATCAAAAGTAGAAACGATTCCTAATAACACGCATGCTTTTCTCTGGTGTAAAAAGATAAAAGAAATTGACGTAGAATCAATCTGTATTGATAAATTTTAAAAAATTATCTGTTCCTGATTTTTACTTTCTGAACACTATAATGAGGAAAGTATTGTAATCATATCAAAAATCCGAATTTGAGATTTCGATGTTTCTATACGTTTCGAGGTACCCTGAGTCCGTTTCCACTATTTTTACGATGATGTATGTATGTGTGTGTGTATGTGTGTATGTATGTGTGTGTATGTCTGTGAGTGAACACGCTAGCGTCTAAACGCTTTGCTCGAATAAGCTGAAAGTTGGTACGTATATTGTAAGTCACCATAGTAGGAATCTTATAGATTTTGGTGAATCAAGCACTTATAATTTTTTTACAGGGACACCAAGAAAAATTCTTTATCATTATGGTCTATGGGGCCAAATTTTTAAAAGTGCGATAGCGTCGAAATGCTTTATTAATTTGAGCAAAAAATTTGTACACATGTTATAGATCACAGTTGCACGAACGGTATAGATTTTGATGAATTTAGCACTTACAGTTTTTTTACAGGAGCACAAAGAAAAAATATTTATCATTATGGCCTATGGGGCCAAATTTTTAAAAGTGTGATAGCATATAAATGCCTTATTAATCTGAGCAAAAAATTTGTACACATGTTATAGGTTACAGTTGCATCAACTCTATAGATTTTGGTGAATTTAGCACTTACAGTTTTTTTTTACAAGGCCGCAAAGAAAAATTCTTTATCATTACGGCCTATGGGACCAAATTTTTAAAAGTGCGATAGCATCTAAACGCCTTATTCAATTGAGCTTAAAAATTATATGTATGTTATAAATCACTGTCGCACCAAATATAAGCATTTTGGTGAATCTAGCACTTATAGGTTTTTACAAGGACACAACGAAAAATTCTTTATCATTATGATCTATGGGCTCAAAGTTCAGTAGTGTTAAATAAAACATCGTGTAATATATGGAGAAAAATACTCAAACACTCTATTATGATTTTTTCTCCTTTGTTTGTTTAACAGCTCCTCTTTCTTTACTTTATCTATAAAACTGTTAATTACTCAATGTTCGGAAAGTCTAGTGGAGTCACTCCAGATTTTTTTTTCTTTACATAATGTTAGTAGTCAATTATATAAAATAAAATATATACATATTATTAATTCTAATGAGTTCTAAATTTCTGTTAAATGTAAAAGAAAATAAAAATGAGAAAACAAAACCAACTGTTAGCAAGAACAAGTCAAACAAAGCCAATAAGAAAATACCACTATTTCACAAGATTTCAATATTATAAACTCATTTTCAAAAACTCAAACTGTCAGTCTGAAATTTAAACGTGTCATTACTAATAACGTGCGGAAATTTTTGAATGACGAAAATACTACTGTAACAAGTGACTATGAGTAATTAAAACACTCTCAAGTTTTTATGTCATAACTACGTTTGTATTTTGTTTCTCATCAAGGAGGCTTTATATGGAAATTACAAAATATCTGTTTTACGTTAATAACTTTGAAATTCATTTGTATTTGCAGAGTTGCCAGCATTTTAAATTTATTCTAGAACATTGTTAGTATTACCTTTTAATTCATACAACTTATTTTTAAATGAGGAATTTTTTTATTTAATCGTAGTTGCATATTCGAGAAATGTATTGTACAGTCACCCCAAAAAAAAAACGCCCCCCCCCCCCACCTAATTTCGCCGTAAATTATCGTAGAAACATTTAACTGGTACCAATCGATTTGTAATAACGTCTAGTTTATAACGGTATAGTTAAATTTTGCCTAAGGGGTCGTCTACATATTAAAACTGGCATTAACTTTATTTTCTTCTATAGCAACCCCTATTTTTGACTTCATATTCAGATTTCTGAGATCAAGGCGGTACAAAAAACATACCTATTTATATACCTTAAATCAATATTAAATAGAGTTACACGTGAAAATGTATTAGGGGTCCGTCTATACATTTAGAAAATATAAATCACGATCTACCACCCAGTACACATTATTTATTAAGTTAGACACCGGAAAAAAATTTCAGAAATGTTAATTATAAAATTAAAAAAAATGACTAATTCACAGAACTTTCTGAGTTAGTTTATGAATTAAAAGATTTTTATTGGTTTCTATTGATTAAACATCAGATAGTTCACTTCATACGAAGAAAATTAAATAGCTTGAATAGATATTAAAATATCTATCAAAAAAAAAAAAAAAAAAAAAGATGAATGGTTTTAAATTTGTTTGAAAATTCAAAATTATTTTAACTCAAGCTGCTGTATAATTGTCTGAAACGGCGGCACTCAACCTGGTTCTCACGGCCGTTTCACAGTGACAATGAGAGTTTGTTCTGATACTGCAGTACTTTCATTTTCTTTAATTGACTTTTTTAAAATATTAAAACAGATTTTTTTATTTTTATTTATTTATTTTTTTTAATTAATTATTATTATTTTTTTTTTCATGACATTATTAAAAACTTTTACATAAATCTTCACGATATTCTTTTGCTTTTATATTTTATAATGTGTAACAAATTAATATGTAAAATAATAAATCCTACTACTTAATGGGATGTTCTAAAATTCTACACTTTAACACAGATACCGAAGTGGACGGTGGGTGTAGAAAGGCTGACTACCCTTAATCTAAATCTTCACTTGAGAAGGTCAAAATGTTACATAACTCTTTTTTTTTAAGGAAAAAAGAAGAAGATAAGGAGGAGAAAGAAAGATAAAAACGAATATAAAGCATATTAAACGTTAATACCCTTTAAATACTGGAAAAGGCGGGGTTTTGTATTGTGTGTCATTTGGGAGCTGTAGAGTGCCAGAAAATTACTTTATGTAATAAAACTTTTCATTTAAAGGCTATTTAAAGCAGCATTATATTTAATACATAGACTATTCAGAAAAAAAAAATACCATTCATCTGGTTCATGAAAAATAAAGAACATTTTCTGGCATTGCTCTATATGTATATACATTCTTGTCAACCTATCCCGGAAGATTACTGGTCCCGCCCCTTTCCGTACATTTTTTTCACATCAGTCTTTTTAGAGCCGTGTCAGCCATCGGTGGCTGACACTGATCTTTCCATTTAGACTAAGTCAGCCGGCAGTGTAAAATATGATATAAAACTACAGAACTTACATAGTTTTAAGTAATTACTGACAATTTATTTAAAATTTACTTCATGTTTTTTTTTTTTTTTTAATAGGATTTTTATAGGATTATATCGTTAAGGCGTAATGGGGTTTATTGAAACTCGATAAACATAACACCCTTCTAAGCAGCACGTGTGGCCTGAATGGGATTTCCCTAAGAATTCGCGTGGCGCTCATTGAGTTAATCGTAAATGTATTTGAAGTTAATTACTCTAAAAATTAAATTGTGTATCCACAGGGGCGGGAACTAACAATGTTACGGGTTAGGTTGGCAAGTATGCATATATATTTTGCTTGATTTATAAAAATTTATAACACATTTTCTTCTTTTTTTTTAGTATTTTGTGTTTATATCTCTCATTAAAAATAAATACAATATTCATATATAAACATTTCCATACAGTAATGTATATAAACATATTGATTAAAGAAGATTTGTTGATATTATATAATTATTCTTCTATCTGTATAGTATATTAACACAAATATATTTTGTAAATTTCGCAGCATCGAAAAACAGCAGCATAGCTTCCATATCAAGGCTTAATGTAAATAGCAACGCCTTTTTACAAATTTTCTAAAACTTTATAATATAAAGCAAAATAATTTTGCATATTTGTAATTAAATCATTTAAGTTTTGTCTTCAATAATCGATGTAGTAAATACCATTGTGATTTATGCATACCAGCGTCACATATAGAGTCAAATAGGAATATGCAAATTTGTCTTTTTTTTTAAATAGTGTTTCAGCGAATCAGAGGCGGGGCTTCTTTTCTTTTGAAATTCTTTCACAATCCCTCGCCTACATTGTGATAACTTTACAAAAGTATGCCAATTTGTATAATAAACATCGAAAAATTGCTTAGGAAACAATAAAAATAACATAAAGGTAAATTAAAATAATTTTCCGTCAAATTATATACAAACATTTACTTATAGAGGAGACAGATTATAACAAGTGACGGCCCCCTAACAGGAATAAAAAGTGAAATATCACTGTAACTCAAAAAATAATGTTAGGAACGAGCTGTAAATTTGGAAACCCATGTTTTTGATGATGCCCGTTCTATTCGTGCAAAAATTAACATAGGTCATAATTCATAATTTTTTAAAATATGAATTTATTAATAATTTTCATAATTCAAAAAATGTTTTTTTAGCAAAAATTTGCATGGAATATGTTTGGGTTACTTCATTCTAACGAATAAAAAAAAACAGAATTTAAATATCTTAATTATTTCGGAAGATATGATTTAATGTTTGTCACATTCATTTAACATTAGCACCCCCAAACTTTGACAGCTTATAACTCTATGAAAAATTGAGCGAAATATATAAACTATACCATTTTCCGTGATGATTTGATCCTAAGAATTCAAATAAATTATAAAAAATGGGGGTTACCATTGAAAAAAATGAAGTTGATGTCAGTTTTAATATGTAGACGCCCCCCTAAGTAAAATCTAACTATAACATTATAAACTAGACGTTATTACAAACTGATTGGTACCAGTCGCATGTTTCTACGATAATTTACGGCAAAATTAGGTGGGGGGTGGCGTTTTTTTTTTGGGTGACTGTACAATGAAAATGGTGGGTAAAAAAGGCGTGTACAAACTCTGGAATGAATAAGCAATGTTGGTAACAGAACATTTGCATTTTTTTTTTTTGCTTTCTTTTGTATACATAAAAAAAGTATTTAATTAGTCAAAATTTCCGATTACCTATTTTTGATAGATTTACAACTTATACGTTTCGAGATATTATCAAAACGATTTGATTATTTCTATAAAATGCCTTTTTCTGTATCTGACTGTATATTTATGACCAAAATTGTGCGTGCTGCATCTTAAAAAATAATTGTTGGCAGTCTTTAAAATTTCATATTAAGTTTGGATCTTGACATATATTAGTGTCGATTAGGTTTTGGCATGTATTATCTTACAGGTTTTGTTGCTACGCTGCAATTTCCTCCATTTACATGAAGGTTATATCTCAGGTTCTATTATTTATAAATGCACAAAACTTGGTATGTAAAACTGTAATACGTGCATTATAAAAGATGAACTATTCTAATTCAATTTTGGAGCACATAAGTCAACAGGTGGTGTTTTTATGCTTTAATTTTCTCCATTTTCTGAAAAAGCTATATCTCAGATTCTGTAGCGTAAATATAATAGCATAATATCAAACACACAAATTTAATATGTAAGATAATTATTATGAAAAACTATTCTGATTTAAATTGATTGCATATTGGACTATAGTTAAAGATGCTATGCTGGAATTTTCTATGTTTACGGATAGGTTATTTCTCAGTTTTCATGGTATATACATGCACAAAACTACGCATGTCAGATGTACAATATGAAGAACTATGCTAATTAAATATGAGTTTATGTTAACTGGCATTTGGCGCATTCATTACTAACGTTCTGTGGTTCTCCAGATAGCTGTATCTCGGAATCTATTGACCATAATTATATTATACTATGTAAAATTTTAGTGTGATAAGCTAAGCTTATCAAAATTTTACATGCGTTATCCAGTATGTGGTTCAGTTATATAGAAAAGTATAGAAGAAAGTTTTATGCCGGCTACAACATACTAATTTTTTAATCGTGTTCTACGTCTGTATCCATTTTTGTAAGTAAGCGGGATTACATGTCGACTGAATTCGGTATCAGAGTGATGATATTATCTTAAACTGTGACTATATGAGAGTGAAATTATGATTAATTTTAATGTATAAAAAGCAAAAAACAAAAACTTTACGTTTAAAGGAAAATTGATTGATATATATTATCTAAATCTTGAAGTTAATTAAGACAAGAGTTTGTTGATTTAACTCATTCGTTACAAATGAAAATTAAATCTTATCAACTCTTTTCTCGATATTATTGGTAATTTAATAATTGTGTCACTTGGTTTCGACATTTGACTTTATCTATCTTCTAATTAATACTTTTTGACAAGTTGAATAACATATAGTTTACTGTGGATTGAAATACAAGAGCTCAGTGCATTAGAATTAAATATATCAGAGAAAACCTTTCTCAATGTCTTATAAGTATTAATTAATTTATAGATTAGTTTGAAAATGATAGAGTAAAGGACAAACGGAGTCAGAGAAACAAATTCTTTGAACAGTGTTTGTAAATTGATTGTGCTTAATTTTATTAAATATTAATTTCTCCGAAGCTTTACAAATTGATGTCATTTCGATTTTAAATAAACGTTTCCAAATTTTATTTAATTATTAAGAATTATTGTAATTGTTAGCAAACCTATATGGAGTTTTTGACCCATTTTAATTTTACTTATAGTTCTGTATACAAAAAGATTTGAAAAAGTACTTAATGGATATATTACCTGTAGTTTACAGGAAAAAAGCGCTTTGTTTAAAATGTTTATATTGTGACGTCATAGTCGTTATAAAGAAAAATAGGTTGTTACCCATGGTATAAGATAGAAAAAGGAAAACAAAAGTCAACTGAAAAGAAAGAAAGGAAAAAAAAAAAGGTCTAGGAGTAGGAAAAGAAATTAATTGAAAAATAAAAATGGCTATGAAAAATGGATATCGACAGAAAAGTATGATATATCTTCTAAAACGTTCAATTATTACTCTCTGACAGACAAAAATGAAATAAAATAAAGTTCGGTTAATGCAACAAAATTTAATAAGTCGGTTCAACTGAAAATGTAAAGCAAATGCTTCTTAAAAATGATATGTATCATAAGAATGGTATCTTCAACCATTTAATCAGAAAAGTTACAATATAAATTAAAACTCATATGTATATTTGATTTAATAAAGAAAGAAAAGAAAAGCGCTTAATTTAGAAAAACTAGAGTGAATGTGTCTTTAATAAAGTTGTAACGTGATTTTTTCGGTTTTAATCTAAGTTTTCTGCGACTGAATCCATCAAAAATTGGTGTATTTAAGTATACATTATTTTAACGATAATCTTCAATGTTTTTCATTAGTAGATTTCAACAAAGATTTGGTTTAGCTGCTTTTCATTTCATGTTCATTTCATGTAATAATTAATACTTGTATCGCCAAGTGGTCGAAACTCGATCATTTTTTTGCAAAGCAATTCAAAGCAAGGTTTTTGCCTTGTCCTAAACGGAATTAAATTTCAAAACAGCTGCAACAATTGTTTATCGATATGCACTCTAACTGAATCAGCAGCGTTTTACTTAATATATTTCTCTATAATTTGGTACGCTGTAGATGTTGAGCCTTTCCTGAAATGAGAGAAAATCGCAACGTGGAAGTATTTGGGTGATACAGCCCAAAAGCTAATCGGTACCATGTCAAACTACGGTTCAACCAAATTAGATTAACTTAATTCCATTAGTTCGCAACGTACAGTACTTGAACTCAAAAAGACAGATATTTTGCAAAAATAGTCGAACTGAGTTCGGAAAATCGCAAAACTTGTAACTTGTAAGTTTTCTTGTATTTCTCTACAACAAATTACTAACAACAGAATTTAAATATGTTAGTCCAAAAAGCAACAATTCAAAATATGACATTTTACATTAAAATACTTTTATTGTGCAAATTCTGAACTTTTCTCCGATAAGACCCGTGGAATAACCTAATAAGGGACATTTTAATTTACATTACAAAGCCTATGAAATTTACAAATATATATTTTTAGTTTCATAACAGTATTATTTTCTTGCATCATTTTTTTCTTAATCGTTTCAGAAAAAAATCATGCAATGTAACACCTGGCAAAAACAATTCTATTTCGACTTTTTTAATACATTAACACAAAAATAATTTATTATAATTAATTCCTAATTCAAAAGAGAAAAATATAGGAAATTTGAATAATTATGAATAAACTAAAATAAAAGCTGTTTGAATAATAATTTTTAATTTCTTCAAAATGTCAAGCATATTTTGAGATTTTTTTAAATTAATTTATTTTTAATCAGTTTATAAAATTCTAATTTTAAGACAAGTATTTTAGGCGAATTTTTTTTTAATAAAAGTAATAATGATATATATATATATTATATATTATATATATATATATATATATATATATATATATATATATATATACATATATATGGATATGCATATGTGCGATTTTTTTTAAGGGAAAAAAATAGTGGCATTTGTTAAAATTATTTTTTAAAGATTATTTTTTAAATTATTATTCACTGTCATAAATTTTAAAGATAAAATAAAGACAGTAGCAATAGAATTTCTCTCTCTCTCTCTGCTTTTTTTTTTTTTTTTTTTTAGATTTTGATTTTAGGATATAAAAAGAAAATTGTCAAGACTTCTGAAATTATTTTAAAAATTGCTTTTTTCTTAAAAAAATAAAATGAAAATAAAATATAAATAAAATATAAATAAAATACAAATAAAATATTGTTTATTATTAAAGAGTGATAAAAAAGTTGTTGGGAATGTTTCAAGATGTTTTTTTTTTTTTTTCATTTTTTAAACATGTAATATTAAACAAATAGAAAAAAAAAAAGGTTATTTTATTTCAGGCAATAAATTTGTCGTCCGTATGTGTTATTTTTGAGTTACATCACCTTAATTAAATAATTCGACCTCTTTTGTAACCAGTATTAGAATATCTTATTTTTCATACATTCATTCTGTTATTTCAATTTTGACGCCCCCTAACGGCCAATGTTGCATTGTGTGTAATATTACTTGCCTAAAGTGATTGCGTAAAATAGCCTGATTTCGTCCACCAGTCACTTTTAGGCCCTTTGAAGCTGTAATTTTCCCTGAAAAACTACCAAATTTGTTTCTTACCACATTCACTGACTGTCCACAAACCAACTAAATATAGCCAAACTGATTCAAAAAATATTTTTACCAAGTCAAAAAATTGTGTTTCAAGAATATTTTATATTGGGCAAAAAAAAAAAAAAAAAAAATGACCGCCCCCAATCACCCCCCCCGCCCCTAAAAAAATTCAATAAAAGGAGGCTTTACTGATAAATCAAAATTTATTTCGAGATGAATAAAGGTAGATATTCTTAAACCACATTTCTTGTGATCATGCGAGCGTCTGAGCAAGTGCGGTCTCAACGAGACAACTGTTAAATTAATCCCTGTCGTTTAGAGAAAATAAGCAATAAGGGAACACCGAATTACTGGATGTTTGCCAAATACCAACCTGTCGTTTTATTTGGCACCTCTTCAAGAATATGGTATGGTCCTCACTGCTAGTCTAAGGAAACGGTGTTACACTATAATACTGCAGTAATCTATTCAAAAGTAATTGAAATAAATATGAGGCTTTTAAACATGAGGAACATACATACATACACACACGTATATATATATACTTGTTTTTTGGCTTCTGGACATGTTTCTTGTGACCAAGTGCAGTATTCAATGCACTGGAACAATAGTTTTCTATGTTTATCTTCCGAGAAACGGTTCACGCAAATAAGGCTCATTGCACTATCATTGTCGTCATAAACGTCAACTGTAAAACCACTTTCGTCATCCGAGTCGCTGAGTATGTCATGTTTGGATTTTTTAGATAGCGAATTCTTCGACTTTAACTTGGAAGTGATGGGTGCCAGAAGTTGTTTTTGAGCTGAGAGTCATGCTTTCTTATCTTCTTTACCTGGAAATCCTTTTCCCTACGCAGAGACCCAGGGATCAATGTTGCTGCACTTCTTTTTTTAGAAGCTGATGGTGCGATCACTTGCCCTTCCCTGACGTCTTTAGGGCTGGTGGTAGCAGCAGTTTACAGACCATGGTCACTTGAGGATGGTTGATCAGTTATCATGAAATTTTCGCCGAATGGAGAGAGAAATCCTGGGGAAGAAAGTGGACAAACAAGGAGGAAATTGGGACCATGCTACTTCCCAACATAGTGGAGCTTCAGTTCTCGTAAGATGAAGTGAACGAAGACTGAAGACCTACTGTTAGCATCTCTGGTACTATTAACACCTTACCAATATAAAATACATGGAATTTATATGAAAGAATGACTTAGAAAGACATCGTAAGAACTCATCTCTTCTAAAAACAGGAAATCCAACATATGTATTAGATGTATATGCCTTGACGAACGAAACATTTACTACTCACACGTTCTACCTCCCGTTTTTTCTGCCTTGTGTGACAGATGGTGCCACTTAAAATGAGCAGAGAAGTGAAGGGTCGGGGGAAATTTGGGAAGGGGACGAAATTAGGGCATACCTCAGTTACTAAAATTCAAGTATAAGTAAAGTTTGGAGAATTTAATGATGTTTCTGTTACTTAATGATTATTCTAGTCGCTAAGAGATAATATATATATATATATACATATATATATACGTTCTTCTGAACACTGGATAGGAACTTCTGAACACACTAGGGAAGCTTAGATATATATGTTCATTACAATGGTGGTCAAAATTATAACGGCAAAGGAAAAATCGCCAAATCTTGGCTAGAGTTGTCAGAAAAATTATGCAAATTTTATAGTTGGAAACAAATGATAAGTGAATCATTTTTTATTAGATTTTATTGAAATACATGAGAAATTCATATTCATAAGATACATTTTGTATTTAGACAGAAATTTGTTATGGACAAAATTAGGATAACTGTATTTGTGTGGTGCTAAAATGAAAAATTTGCATGATTTTTTTTTTTTTTTTTCCAGCATTCGGCAATCCCAGACGTTATAAATGCTTAGTAAGCGATTGAGAACGTCGTATTCTATTTTTGCAGACATGCCACTCGATACTATGCTTTCTGAATTCAAGAAAGGGAAAGTGGTTGTTTTTAGAAGCTCAGGACTTATTGCACGTCAAATTTTGAAAAAAGCGTAATGGATCGAATATGGCCATTTATAATTTTCTAAAAAGAATTTCTAAAAAAGGCATTTAATGTATACATTTCACTTTATGTACAGTCGGTAACAAAAGTGTCCGAACACTAGCAAAAATTCCTATGTAAAAAAAGTACACTTCATGAGGTTTTGTGAAATAAATCCTTGTCGAATCCTGTTCTTAGTCAGTGTAAGAACATGATTCGATAAGGATTTAGTTAACAAAACCATATGAAGTGTACTTTTTTGACATAGGAATTTTTGCTAGTGTTCGGACACTTTCGTTACCGACTGTTATCAAAAATAAACTTTTTCTGTGCAATTTTTAGTTTTCCTTATAATTCTGACTGCCTCTGTAGTTTTAAGTATGATCCACTCAAATAAAAATAAATCCAAAACCACCAACTATATATATATATATATTCTTTTTTCTTGCTTAGTAATTCTTCATTCTCATTTAAAATAAAAACATTAGCATGAAATTAAAACAGATTTTAGAATTTTAGCTCAGGATTAAGATTGTATATATATATATATATATATATATTGTTGTTGTTGTTGTTATGTAGAATACAATTTAAATTCTGTATGTGCCGCTCGAATGTTTGACCAGTGCATTCCTATGTTGCTGAACGTCAACTATAATTTCTGTTATTCTATCTTCCAGCAGATCTTTTGTTCTTTTTCAATTCTAATATTTTTTCGTTCAGTTTCTTTCAATTTTTGAATAATATTTTTTCGTTCCGTTTCTTTGATTTTTGAATAATATTTTTCATTGTATTTCCAACCATTTACAAATTTTATGTTAATTAAAACACTAGAGCAAATTTAATTGCGGTATGCTTAATGCACAATTTTCAAAAACTGAAAATTGAATTAATTACGTTATTTTTATTTTTGATAAAATTTTACAATTACATAACAATATTTAAAATTAAGATATAATAATAATAATAATAATAATAACAATTGTTCTAACGATGTCATTTATAAAAGGGGAAAGTGTTTATAATTTATGTTGTTAGAACAAAGTGGATAATATAGTAATTTTAAAAAAAGTAATTAATATGCGAAATGAAATGAATGTTTTATTTATTTATTTATTTGTATAAACAGAGTTTATAGAATTAAGTAAACAGTATTATTTTATTCAAAAATGAAAACTGATTGGTAACAAATATATCAATATTTTTTCCTTCTTCTCATAAATATAAATAAAAAATGTATTTCGATATACGAGTTCCTGAATTTTTTTAAATATTCCCGTATTTAAAAGTTTTGTGCTATTACTTAAAGTTATGTATATTAAAATTTATAAATAAATGTTATTAAAAAAATATCAAGAGTCATACCAATTTATAAATAAATAAATAAATAAATGAAAATAAATGAAAAATCGATAAAAATTTATTTCGTGAATATTTTTTATTTCTTTTTCCAACAAGAAAATAAAAATAAAAATATTTTTAACGTTCCGCTCTATTACTTATAAAATCTAGAAAAGTATATTATTTTTCCCTAGACTCTAGCATGTTTTATCAAAAGACTTTTCTCTTTTGTAAGGAGTTACACAAATTCAAGCTGTTGAAGTAGTTTATCTATACTATTGAGAGTTTCTTTCACACATGTGAGAAAACGGGAGATTTTCTCCGTCGAAAGTCCGTTCTTTTATGAAACCGGTCGAAACTAAATTCCTATTGTGTAGCTAAAGTCCATATTACCCGGCAAGTTTGCTGCTGCCATTGATTGCTTGGAAATCAATATTGACATGGTAGGGCAGCCGAAAGAATAGGGTCAACTACTAGATTCTGATTGGACCACTCAAGTGACGTCACTTCTGATTTTGGCTTTTGGGTTTTTGCCGTAATACTTAGATGAACTGTTGAGTGGGGGGAATTTATTGTTTTTCACCTTACTTAAAGATAATGACATTTTAAAAATAGCTTTAGATATAGTTAAAAAAAAAAAAAAAAAATTCTAAAATTTAAAAATATAATAATATAATAATAAAAATATAAAATTAAATTTTTAAATTATTTATTGCTTTGTTGCTTAAACTTCCATTATGTAACATTTTATTTTAATTCTTCTCATAATACATAAAATAAAATAGAACAATCATATTCTCAATAAAAGTAGAAAATAATAACTACACACTGCAAACAATTTGGCCTTTTTTTGCTTTAGAGAAAACTTGTTAAGAAAAACTGGTCAAAATTCTACATTTTATAGAAAGTTAACATTAAAAATATTAGGCACTAATCGATTTACGTGGAAATGAACTCGTTGAAATTATTTTGAGTTTTCGATCATACTACTTCGCCTCACGTTTAAAGGTTGCTTGGTTTTAACGTCGCACTAGTACTGTGGTATGGGTAATTGGCGATGATCTGGGACGCACCCCTAAAGCTGCCTTCAAACTCTCGCAAATTAGAAAGCTGCATTGATATTTCTTTGATGTGGTTTAAGAGAGTCGACGTTCGCTGGAGTCGAAGCTCACAAACCTCCTAGTGCGATAATTGCATGAGAAGGGGGGTCTCTTTTGTAAAAGAGCAATAAAAAGTAATCTCCTTCATTGTAAATGTGTGCAAAATTTCAAGGGTCACTTTCGGACAATGGATAATTTGTGACTTTTGAATCTCTGTATCATTACCCACACACACACACACATATATATGCATACATACATACATGCATATATATACATATATATATATATATATATATATATATATATATATATATATATATATATATATATATATAGTTTACGAGTCAACTTAATATTTAGAATAAAACAAAAGTGAAAAGTTACTCACAGGCATAACAGATAAATGGAAAAATAGAACTTCTTACGTAGAAGTTCTTTGAGGAGTCGTAAATTTGTGATGGTGAACAATTTTTGAATCTATAAGCCTATTTCTAAAACCAAAGAGGAAATAACTGAGAAGGCACAAAAAGAGAGAGACAGACATGTGTTATTATAAATATGAAAATCATTTAATACTACATATCATATAGCAGAAAATTATAACTAATGTAATCAAAACACTTATATATATATAGATATACACACACATAGATATGTGCGTGTGTGAGTATATGTAGTTGTTTTTTCTTAAATTTATGTTTGTTTCAATGTTAAATTTTCTTTAGTATGTTGCGTATCATTAAGGACTATGTTTTATGACAGGAAATAAACTGTGCATAAAATGAAAAATTAAAGTATAATTTATCTGTAAAATTAAGCGTAAACTAGTGATTATACAGTTCATTTAAAGTCTGCGTGGTTAAACAATTTTAAATTTAATCATTTTTACTATAAGAAAGAAGACAATCTGTAAATTTTACAGTAGTTAATTTATCGATACTTTTTTTTTATTATGTTTGATTTATGCTTGTCAAATTATACAGAAAATATTATTGTAATAATCGTTTATTCTCGTACGCTCGTCACAGTACTCCAGTTTATGATTTTATTTATTTTATCTGAAAATTTTGGCGTAAAAACAGAAAAAAAAGTAAAAGACGATGGCAAGTGCTCCAGTGATTGATACTTTTCGAGCAATTTCTGATGTTTCTAATGTTTTAGTCATCGGGAACAATTTTTGGAAATCTTAAGTTGATATATATCGCATGAAAACTTTCAGAACCACATACATGTTAAAATATATATATTTGATATTTATAATTATAATTTTTTTTTTTTTTTTTTTTTTTTTTTATGAATTTTTATTTTACACCCACTCAATGTTCCAGTAATTGACTCAGCCATTTTTTCCTTTTACCAGTAATTAGCATTCTATGCTCCAGTGTTTGACACTATTAATTTTTCCTTTTACCACTTATTGGCATCCCATGCTCCAGCGTTTGACATACAATGTTAAAGTTCTTATATGTAAAACATGTCTTTTTTTTTTTTTTTTTTTTTTTACTTGTGTATTATTTTGGGAAATATGTCAATCACTGGAGCATCTACTGTATATCCATTTACTTTAACTTTACGTGATGAAACATTTTTATAACCAAAGCTTACATTGGTTGCCAAATCACGTTTATTTTATAAACTTAAATAGCTTCTGTTGATTGTAATTTAAACATTTGATTAAATGTGTAGATGAAAACAACATATTATTTCTCTAATATGAACTGTTAAAATTTTTGTGTAATCTTTATTTTATTTTATTTATTTATTTACTTTTGCTCAGCATCTGGAGACATCTAACTTAGCTTTAGTCAAATAATATTAATTAAATTCCTCAATCTGTGTTAGCATTAATGATATTTCTAAATTTTCTATAATGAGTAAAAAATGTATTTCTAACAATGTGTAAAATATTTTGTTCTTAATTTATACTATTATACTTAACTTATTTATGCTGTCAGGAAAATTTATTTTGCTTGAAGTAACGATATAGGCAATTTATTATAAAAATGATGATACAAAAGCATTTTATCTTACGTAATTACAGTAAATTTATATATATATAATGGGTGTTTCATAAATCTGGATACACCAAAATATCTCGAAAGAAAAGCAAATTCGCTTAAAACATTGATTTCAAATGTTTCGTCGATTTAAATGACCTATCATATGAGGTATCACAAGTGGACTCCAAAGGCCTCTGGAGTTCTCGCATGTGACACAAACTAATTTTTTTTATTTTTTATTTTTTTAAATAGAAACTATTCTTCTTCGCAAAATCGTGTTCACCCTTTAACGTTCATTGGTTTCGCAGCAAAACCAAACATTTGGCATCATTTAACAATTTTTATGAGCAGTTTTTTTTTTTTTTTTAACATTTCCTACTTGTTTTAATCAATTTTTAAACCTTTGTTCCTTTTCTGTTCGCTAGATAGCGACACTATTCCAAAATTTAACAATGCTTCAAAGGAAGCTAAATGCATAAGTCACTTGAAGTTTCTTAGTGGGCGCGAGTGCGAATTGCTGGTTTGATGATGCATTCATGTCTAGGTTTTTTTTTATTATTATTTATTTAATGGAGAGCTGGACTATTATTTTCACCTGAAACAATTTTTACGAGTTTTTGTAGTTGATAATGTGTACTTATAAAGTGTTTTATTTATTACATTAAATACTATTTGAATTTAATAAGGTTAACTTATAGATGTTTCAAACCAATAATTTCTCGAAAAGAGACAATGCTAATTTTTATCTTTTAAATATTTAGGATCAACTATGTGTGTAAAAGCCATTTCTAAAATTAGTTTAGTAATTTTTAAAATAAATTAAGTAGTGAACGTAAAGAGTTATGCGGAAAAAATCTATTTTAAATCATACGGATTTTTTTATTACTACATTGAAATCGAGAGACTCCGTATACTGAGAAAAAAAAAATACATGATTGAAAACATTTTTTTTTTTTTTTTTTTTTTTTTTTTTTTTTTTTGCTCAACATGATTCTGCGAAGAAAAAGTATTTTTTCAATTAAAAAAAAAAAAAAAAAAAAGTAATTGTGTTACGCGATGCTTCCGTGGTCCACTCATGTCTTGGGATACCTCACGTGTTAGATAATTTGAAAGGACGAGATCTTTTAAATAAATGTGTTCAACGGAATTACTTTTATTGAGATAATTTGAGATTATCGGAATTTTATTACAATAGGGACAGATTTTGTATAAATCAGAGCCCCGGTGCCCACTAAGCTAAAAAAAAAAAAAAAAAAAAGTGATATATATGTATATACAGGGTGATAAAAAAAAAGAGTACTCGTTTGTGTTTTGTGTTATCCACATTTATAATAGCACATGTAGCAAAAATTTTAACATCATTGCTTATTTAATATGTATTTAATGTGCGGGTATCTTTTTTTTTTTTTTTTTTTTTTTTTTTTTTCACTTTCTAAATGCGAAGGCTCGTGTTTTAAACATAAATTCGCGTGAATACCATCAGTAATTTTTAATCCGATTCTGCACAAATGATTTGAGTAAATTGTCTACTTCTTTCAACGTTTTTATTTTTTCTATTTTTGAAAACTCACTGTGTAAGATTATGAATGGCGGCAATAAAAATCGTCTGCTTCAACTAATTTTAATGAAAATGGCTCGTTATTCTGTTGAATAACGCGTTTTTCTTTACGATAGTTTCGCTGTAGCCAAATCGTTTTAAAAAAACGCAAGAGAAATTTCATTTAAAGTTTCCATTAAGACCAATACCTTCAAAATGCTGTATCTTTAAAATGGTTAAAAGATTTAGATCAACGGGAAGCGTCATGGATGTGGATAAACAGCGAATTCGAACTGTGTTAACACCGGGAAAGCTTGATAACATGAAAATTTCCTTGGAGCAAAACCCAGGTAAATTTATACGAAAATTACAGATGGAGCAAGGGATATCCTATGGTTCAGCGCATCAGGTTGTGAGATACCATTTGAAATTTTACCCATATCGTTTACAGTCCGTGCAGGGATTGCGTCCAAGTGATCCAGGAAACCGACTGCCTTTTTGTGTTTGGTTTAGCCGATTCATTTGCAATAACATTTAAAAGCTTAATGGTGTTTACTTCTCAGATAAAGCTTGGTTTCACCTTAGTGACTGTGTAAGTAGTCAAAATTTCCACCTGTGGAGTCAGGAGAATCCCCATGAGCTAAGGGAATCGTCTTTAAACATCCAAAAGACTGGTGTGTGGTATGCGTTTTCAAAGCAAAAAGTGATAGGACCATTCTTTTTTTTCAAACTGTCAATTTCGAAGCGTACCTGGACATAATTCAAGGTTTTCTTGATTCACTGGAGATACATTACCAGTGCTGCTGGTTTCAACAAGACGGAGCCTCTTCACATACGTCAAACCTAACAATGGAAGTGCTTTAAGGAATTCTTTGATGACCGTTTAATTTCAATAGGCCTCTATCCACCAAGGTCACAGACCTCACCCCGTTATTATTACTACTATATACAGTAAAACCTCTCTAAGTTGGACACCTACGGTTCCAAGAAAAAGTGTCCAACTTAGAGAGGTGTCCAACTTATAGGGGTTAGGCATAATGTTAATGGATACATTCCGTTCCGAGAAAAAACGTCCAACTTAGAGGGGTGTCCAACTTATAGAGGTGTCCAACTTGAGAGGTTTCACTGTATATATAATTTTTTTCCTTGGGGGAGAGTACCTTAAAGATAGGTGTTTCCAGAAAAGTCCTGCAAACATTAAAACAAATCATAACTGAAGAAATCTCGTCAATACCGCCAATAATGTTGCGAAGTGCGCCAAAAAACATGTGTTCATATTTGCATTCAAAATGGTGGCGAATATTTTCAACTTTTGCTGTAAGGAATGACAATGTAAAAAATTTGGATTAAAATATGTTTTTCAATAATGAAACTATCATTCAGAACTAAGTAACATTGTGCATCTCCATTTCTGTTTTACCTCACAAATAAAGTTGTAACAGTCCAACAGTGTTGGAAATTGTCTCCCACACTTGACAGGTTTTAAACAATTATACTTCACTGTTAGAATAGTTGCCACATCCATCAGGTTTAAGGGTAATAAGAAAAACCAACGGCTATTCTTTTAAATTGACCATCCTGTATATATAAATTGCACATATATGACTATATTAACCAAAATGGTTTTTGAATAAGTTATCAATTCTGTGAACAGAGTAAAGCTTAAATATAAGAAAAAATTAAAATTGATTTGTTTTATAGAAAGTTAATATGATGTGGCTATCACAAAACTTTCTTCTATACCATTTTATATAACAGCACCACCTATCGGTTAAAATGACCAAAAATTTAGTCAACTTAGCTTCTCACAATAAAGATTTTAAGTAATCCGATTGGTTAAATTTTAACTAAGAATAGTTGAGCTATAATCCTTTGGAAAATCTCCATAAACGAAAAACACCAGCGATTAACTACCTAATTGAATAAGCACAATTTTTTTCATATAATATATATGAAAAATATCCATCTTATATACAAAATCTGTGCTTAATAGAAGATGATACATACTTTTTCTTAAGCGGGGAATATCGCAGCATAGAAACGTCACCTGACGTCCGATATTTGCTAAAATTAAATCAACATTTTTTTTTTTTTTTTTTTTTTTTTTTTTTTTTTTTTATGATGGATTTTTTATGTTCGTCGTGTTTTAGGTCCTTATACACTATAGAATATAGCCTTCACTTAAATAAGAAAAGAAAGAAGGCTTTTAGCATAGTAGTACTTCCAATTGAGTGATATAGAGGTCTGCATAGGCCGGAATTTTGAGGCCCGGGCCCCGCCCGGCCCGTACGAAAGCTTTATTTACCCGGCCCGGTATGAAATTGAAAAATTCGACCTGGGCCCGGCCCGTCCCGTTTATTTTTTGCCAGTGTACGGCCCGGCTCGGACAAAAAACGATAAAATCAGGCCCGACCCGGCACGGCCCGATTCAAAAATACAAAAAAAAATGCATGCCTTTCCATGAAAAAGATTTTTAGTATGTGTTTTGCAGAGGTTTTATATAGCGAAGCAATAGAATCTTCTTTAACAAAACTGCTGAACTTTTACAAGATAATTATATATAAACAAATGTTCATTATTACAGACGAACAGAAGGCACAAAGACAGACAGAAAATCAAATGGAAAATATTAGCACTCATCAAACAATATAGGACAGTATTTAAAATAGTTATTACTACTGAAAATGTACGTTCAACCATTGCCTCTTATGTACCGTCCCTAGTAGCACACTTATCCACAGAACATCCTGAGGATTTCCATAGGATTTCCCTTTTATTCGCAGGACATCCTGGGGATGCTTTTCGGAGAAGATGTGCTACTGGGGGTAATGTATACGAATCTTTCATGTGATACGGCAAACAAAATTTTAATTGTAATCCAACCATATTCTATAGAAAAGAGGCTTTTGTACATGCTAAAAATGATACTATTTTTATCCAGTGGAGAAAAGAAAAAGGAGTTTAGAGAAAAAGTTACAGCGGCAGGATTTTTATAGCCTTCATACCACCTAAACTCTACAGGCCATAAGGCACAAAGCCTTATACACAGTAACGTATCTAATTTCTTTTGTTTGGACATGCGCGCAAACTAGTAGTGACATGCATACTAGTTTGAATAGGAAACCATTTAATATTACTTGAAATAAAATACAGTAATTTCGAGACATGCTAAAAATATTTTTCGGAAAATCAGATCGCGAACAGACAGACTGATAAGCAATTAAATTGAAGTTACAGACATTTTTTAAGAAAATAAAATTTTATGTGATATACCAGCCTGTAAAATTATGTGAAATAAATGACTGAAAAAATATTTTATCGTTTTCCTTTTTCATTGATTAACGATGAAACCAGAAAAAGGTTCGGGCCGACACGGCCCGGAGAAAATGTCATTCAGGCCCGGCCCGGCCCGAGTATACACAAAAAAAAACTGAGCCCGAGCCCGGCCCGGCTCGAGCTTGCAAAAAATTTTTAAGCCCGGGCCCGGCCCGGCCCGAGAACAGATTGAAAAATTCGGCCCGAACCCTGCCCGAGGGCCGGGCCGGGCTCGGGCTCGCGCCGTAAGCCTGGCCCGTGCAGACCTCTAGAGTGATATATCTCAAAATCTACTTAGCAGCAATTTAAATTATGGTTCAACGAAATAAAAAGATTTGTCAAATGCCTACCAATGATACGCGAGGTACAACATCACAAAATTTTGCTAACACAAACACAGACAAGCATATAGATATAAAGACAAATAAATATTTTCTAAATAAAGTATTCATTTGAATGGTATTCAGGACATTTAAAATCGTGTATATTTATCGAAAGTCATAAGTTGAAATTTTCCCAAATCCGGTACTCTTTTTTTTTAATGAGTATCGAAAAAAAAAAGAGTTAAAAAAAAAAAAAAAAAAAAGGGAAACAAACATTCTAAAAACATAGTTAATTATCCGGGATTAAATTTTTACACATAAAATTTTTATATAACAAAAAAAAAAAAAAAAAAAAAAAAAAAAAAAAGTTGAATTTAAAGAAATACTTACAATTGCGTTAATAATAAGAATGAAAGAATATTTGTTGCTGCATAGAATTAAATTAATTGTACGAGATTTAAATGTTCTTTAATGAGATAATAAATAAACATACACATATAACACTAAAAAATATATATCCTTTGCATCTAATTAAATTCGATTTTAATTGTGTTAATTACATGAATGAATAAAAATAATGATTATTTGTATTAAGCAATAAAAAATAGTTTAATTGAGTCTTAAGAACGAATTATATGTTTTTTAAATGGCAAGAAAATACTTAATAAAAACACTATGCATTTTATTTTCTACTTGTTAGAAATATTAAAATGTGATATTATTAACTTGTTAAAAGATAATTTGTTTACAAATACGACAGTCAGAAATAATTATTATAATTACATTTAATTTTAATTTTAAAAACATTTTATTGTCTCTACAGGGAACTTTAGAATCACAATATAAAGTTCAGCTTATTTTCCAAGACAAAATATTTTCAGAATAGAGTTCTAATATTTTTTATCCTGTAATTACAGGTAATAAAACTGTCGGCTGCAACTACCGGAAATTTTCAATAAAGCAATTTTTTATGTTTTAATGTACTACAATTTCCTTAAAAGACTTTTATGACTATTTCTCGTCTGTCTTTAATCATTACTCATAAATTACGTCATTGATGAGGTAGGTTTTCCCTCATTTAACGGTACATTTATTTGTACTTTTGCGCTTAGTGTTTCATTTGGCTATTTTTTTTTTTTTTTTTCTTCTTTCATAACTGTTTTTTGTTTAAAGGAAAAGAAAGAACCATGAATAAAATAAATCGTTTTGTTTTCGTGCCAACAAAATTTGTACTTGGTGACCTGTGATTAATTCTTCCCTTGATAGCTATATATACTTATAAAAATTATATCTATTTGTAACAGATTTGGTTATGATAATTTATAAAGATTATGAGATTTCATATGATTTGATTATTTAAAATAAACTACTGTCCTACTTCACGTATGAGAATGAAAGATATCATCAATATTTAATTAATGTCTACTTTAAAGAACATCATATAAATCTAAATACAAAGGAAAAGGTTAAAAATTGGCCTTTCTGCCTAGGAGAAAATTGTCACCAAAAGGACAAATCGACAGAATATATATGATGTCACATTCACAAAAAAGAAAAATTTTTTATTCATGGTGGAAAAAAAAAAAAAAAAAAAAATACCGGTAACCAGAAAGTAGAAGAAGTTAGAATAAAATGGTCTGGGGAAAATGGTGGGTGGAAAAAGAAGAATAAGTCATTATTATTGTTATCATTACTATTATTTAATTTATCATTTCAACCGGGTGTGGTAAGGTGAAAGACGTACTAAAATAGTTTCCTTAGTTTACTGTAATGCAGAGGGTTCACCAAGACTATCTAACAAGGCTGTTTCTGTGCATGTCATTAAATTCATATATTGATAGTTCAGTGGTCCAATCAAAGAAGAAATAAAATTGCTTTTATCTCGAAAAGTGTAGTAATCACCAATCTTTCGGCCGGAACGCTTCATCATCTTATTACCTAGGAAAGTTCCTCTTCTTAGATTATTTGAAAAAACTAAAGTGAAGAATTTAACTTTTTTCATGTATATATGTTTTTTTTTTTTTTTTTCAAAAGGAATGATTGGTAGTATCAAATAAATAATCATTGATTTGAATGATATTTTCTCTGGTATGATGTAATGCAAACGATTGAAAAATGCAATTTCTCTATGCTTATAAGCATAACATTTCCGGCAAAACCAGGAAAGACAATTTTTTTTTTTTTTTTTTGGAGTCACTTTTATAAATTATGCACAATTCAATGTAAATCTTAGCATTGTTACTAGCAGTGATAATCTCTGAATTATAGAGGTTAGATAGTCGTGATTATAAGATACATAAAATAATCAAATACTTAACTCTACTACTATGCTCATTTCGAATGGATGAAATAGGAATCCATTTCTGAATGTACCAAATGGATCCCAATCAGAACCAATGTTTTTAATTTTAATGTATTACTGTATTTTTATTTTGTATTTTTGAATTAAATTTACCTTATTGTTTTTTATAGTAAGTATTCAACATAAAATACAAATTTTCACAAAAGGGCGATTTTAGGTCGAAATTGACTCGAGCAAGTTTAAAGTTAACTGAAAAAGAATAATGCTAACATAACATAGTTAAAGTTAACGTAATACAATTTTCACTAAGTGTAAAGTTATTAGAATATGTAAATTGCACTGATTCCGATTCTCTTAAACGATAATTTACAATGGAAGAAATCAAGCAGTATGTTGTAGGAGGGTTTGACACATAAAACTGAAAACCTTAGAGGTTACCAATTTATCTTTTTTTAAGTTTTGTTATCTTTCAACGAAAACTTTCTAAAGATTGGAAAATATTGAAAAAATGATAATAAAGAAGCAAATATAAATAATTTAAAATGTTAATTATATTTCGAAAATTATAGTTGCTAAATTATAATTTCTAAATACGTGTGATTATAGGTTACATAATATCACTAAATGCTGAAAGTTAACAAAATAATAAACATTTCTAGTTGATGTTAATCTAACGCTGTTACGATTTTAATCAACCAATCTCAATGCAGAGATTTATTAGAGATTTTTACCAATGCATATTTCAATCTGAAAAGTTACTAGATTTCAACTAACTTAAAGTTAATTTTAATTAAAGAAATCATCTGGTGTTTTGTAAGAAGGTTATAAATATGCAAAGAAAATATAGTAGGCTTTTAATTACTTTTCTTCTTCATTTTATATATTTATTTATTTATTATTATTTATTTATTTATTTTCACAGAGATGTGTTTCTAAAAATTGGATAATATTGATAAAATATTAATAAAGAAATAAATGTAAATAACAGTTAATACTTTTTTCATGTTCAAATTTACATTTGATGCAAACTGGCTTATTTAATGTTTTATCATTTAGCTATTTTTCATTTCAAAGCACAAATTAAAAGAAAAAAAATTTCAAAAGCACGTGATGTATTTTCTTTGTAATTTTTTAAATCATCTGATTATTTCCCTCCAAAAGAATTTTGTTTAATAATTTCATATGTATTGGCATATATTATTCATTTTATTTGTGTCAACATTAAAATATACGATCAATCAACGTTAAATGCATATAAAAGATATAATCTTTTTTTTAAAACTTCTATTTATCCTTATATCAAATGAAGTAGCTTTAGCCTTTTACTGTTTATAAGTTGAATAAATAAATATTCTAAATTATTGTTTTAAATAATAATTTTGAAAATAATAATTAAGAAGAGTATATAATAGATTAAAGAGAAAATAATGAAGAGAAAATGTTGTTCTCAGCACAAACATTTTCCTATTTATTAGTTATTTGAGGAAAGCAGATGATGGAAATACGATACTATGAAAGGAATCTTAGGATTTTAAAAAGTATAAAAATTAGTTTTATTTTCTAATATAAAACTATATATACTGTCTCGAAATTTAAATTCAAACGCAGAAGGCGTTGCGAGATTTAGAATCAATGCTTTCCTTTAAGTATAAAAGGAAAAATGGCTAAGGAAGGAAAATGGAGGAAAACAAAGAAGTAAAAATCAGAAATGCAAAAACCTTTTGGAGTGTCTCACAAAAATAATAATAAAAAAAATTCCGAATAAACTTTTGGCTGAGTGGATTTGAAAAATAGGAAGCGTCTCAAAAAACGAGAGCTAAAGCAAATGAAGGAAAAAAAAAAAAAAAAAAAAAAAAAAAAAAAAATGACAAATAAGAAAAAAAGAGGAAAAATGAAAGTGGAAATTTTTCTGACTTCGGGATGGAACAACTCAACTTGACGGCGTAGTAGATGCAAGTAAACTTACAATGCAGGATTGAAAATTTAGTATTCCAAGACAACGTCAACTGGAGCAACATGAAAACAAATATTAAATAGAAAATAATACGCAAAAAAGTTTTCACTGCAAACAGACTGTGTATTTCTCGAAGGGCGCATTTATTTTGAATCCCTATGTTTTTATTCAAAGTTTGGTTGAATTATTTTTCCTTTCGGAATGATTTATTTATAAATTTGAAAGATTAGACAGAAGTTAAATGGAATGTGTAGCTCTATTTCTTGGGAATTGTTCTTTATGCGAAAGAAATACATTTATGGTCAAAATGAATTATACGTTCAACTATGTGTTTATATATTTGGATTTCTACATGATGACTTGCATCATTTTTTAAAAGAAAATTTATTAGCCTCCTAAATTTCCCTATTCGTTTAAGGATCGAAAAGAACTTGCTTAAAACTTAGATAATATCGATGTTACATTAAAAATAATAATAATAATAAATAAAACTAGCATTATTATTTCCTAAAATACTAATTATTTAAATACATTAGATTGATTGTGAATTATTAATTGAAAAATAAAAAGTACTGCATTTTGCAATAATAATTAAAAAAAAACGAGTCAACATATTTGCTTTTTTTTTTTTTTTTTTTTTTTTTTTTAATTTGTTATGTTTTAACTCAATATATAGGTATATATGTGACCATCTAGTTTTTAACAGATTTTTACAAACACAATATAAGCTTTAGTTTAGTTATTGTTTGTATAATTTACATTCATACGCAATTTTAAGAATTATTATTGATGAAACTTAAAATTTAAATCCATCATAATTTTTGTGACATAGCCTATCATTATCCTATCGTAACACTTTGATCGTAAATGTTAATGCGTTCGTAAAATTAGCAAAGAACTAAGGGAGATATTTATCATATAAAGGTTTAAAATAACAATAATAATAAGCAAAAGTTTATCAGCACATTTCCTATTCCTTTCCATTTTTTCCCAGTAAGGTCCTTTTTTTATCCGCTGTTTCAAGATGACTACACCCATGTAGTACTTCTCCACCGAACACCCTAATTATCAGAACATTCTTCTGAAGATGAGCCTGGTCTTCCCTAGGCCTTCAGAAAATCCTGCGTAGAATTTGTACTTTATGGGTAATTATTATTATTTTTTTTATTATTTTTTTTTTTTTAAGATACGGATAAGATATCTTGATTTATTAAATTCGTAACACATCTATAAGTAAAAAAATGCTTTAAAATAATTACGATTAAAAATAATAAGAATGTACGTAAAAAAAAAAAAAAGTGTCCGTTACGTTGATAGATTTTATACCAATAACATTAAAATAGTCATTCTATATGACTGCATTTGTTGAAATTATAAATACATAAACTAAGTATACATTTAATCAGAGCGATTAAATTTTCTTTTATAAGAACACAACGGCTTCAATAAATCATCAGTTTTAAAATTCATACTCCAATCATTTTCTAAATATTTTTTGTTGGTGAAACTTTTACACTTTTGATCAGTTATGAATATTTAATTATATTTTTTTAATAGTAAAAAAAGATGCCAGTAGGAAATTAAATTTCTAAAAAAGAAAAACCTTGCACATTCTACAAAAAAAAAAAAAAAAAAAAAAAAAAGATAAAAAGTACTTTCTGTATATACATCGTAAATAAACTGTTGAATTTGAGATAATAACCACGGTAAACTCAAATTTACGCCTCAACGAAACGTACTCGTAGACCAAAGTGAACGTGTATGGAATAAATACCTAAAAGATAGCACATATTTCTTGTACAACACTCCTGTATTTCAGTGAAATCTTGTAATACAATCTTACAAATTCAACGCATGAAAAACATTTTCATAAACTTTTTGTAATGAGAAAACTTTTGGGTAGATATTCGTCTACTGAAGAATGTATTGTTGTATATTTCACGAACGTAAATATTGATTTAAAAAATGTATATATATATATATGTAATATGTTAGGTATTACTATAAAGAAATAGAATATTTTTTAAGGCAGTTAAATCTTTTATTTACCATATTCAGGTGTGAGATTCCCCAGACTTTAATAGGAATCAGGTTTTTTATTAATTTTGTTTTTTATAATTCTCGGATTTTATTTTATTTTTATTTTATTTTAACATTTTTCATATTGCTTAGTTAAAGTATGGTTTTTTATATAGAATTCCCCCTTTTTTTTTTTTCTTTTTTTTTTTTGTGTGTGAAATTTCAAAGTTATTTATGATATAAAAAATTCTTCGCAAATGAAATTATATTTAAGTTTTGCGCATATTTTCAGATTTGTTATACATTTTCCATTCTTATTTATGCATGTTATGAAAAGTTACAAAGTGCATTTCAAAGAATTAATTGCATTACTCAACTACCACGGAAGAAGGTAGAAAGACTAAAATTCGTAGTTAAGACGAGTCTAGTGTAGCAAATACAAGTACAGATTTTATCAATTTCTAGTGAAAATTAAAAAAACGGCAGTTGGACTGTAAATCAACCTGTAAAAACGGATTTAATGATTTTCAAAGTTACTATATAAATACCCTTTAACCCCCTTATAAATGTCCCTTCGTATGTAATAGTTGGTTATCTTAGAAAAATTTATAGACATCCTTATAATAAGTACTTCTATTTTTGATCTGTCATGTAATTTTTAGTTCCCCATCATACTATAGGTATGGGGAACTTAGGTAATCGTGAAAATTTTCGACCTTGGTTTTTTTACTTTTTTACACGTTTTCAGGTGTGAGGAATCCGAAAATGACAAAATTTGCATGGTGTCTGTTAGTCTGTTACTCTGTTAGTCTGTTAGTCCGTTAGTTTGTTAGTCTGTGTACACGATATCTCAAGAACAAATTGTCGTAGAGAGGTCAGATCAGTTTTAAAATATTACTTTCGACACTGGCAAGAACCCTATTCATTTGCAAAATTCGATTTTAAAAACTTCAGCAGTTAATCGAAATTTACGATTTTCTTAACATGGGAGAATAGGACAAAAATTCACTTAAACGTGCATTAAATGGAAACTTTTTATTGTAAAAAGGTCAAACCAGTTTTAAAATATCAGTTTTGATGCCGGAATGAACATAAGTAATTATAAACATGTTACTTTGAAAATTTCGCAAGTTATTGGATATTTACGAATTTCTTAACATGGCAGTATAGGGCAAAATTTCACATAAACGTCAATTTTGAGAGATATTTTCATCGTAAAGATGTCAGACTACTTTTGAAATATTATTTAGGACACTGGCATGAGTATTAAGGACTATGAATTTTCCAATATAAAAATTTCGTAAGTTATTGAAAATTTACGAATTTCTTAACATGGCAGAATAGAGCAAAGTTTCACGTAAACGTCAATCTTGAGGGATATTTCCTCGTAAAGATGTCAAACCACTTTCGAAATATTATTTAGGATACTGACATGAATACCATAGAGTATGATTTTTCCAATTTAAAAAATTCGTAAGTTATTTGGAATTTACGATTTACTTAAAATGGCAGAATAAGGCAAAATCGAGCATAAACGTCCATTTTAAGGATCATAAACATATCAGACAATTTCAAAATAGCATTTATGATACTTGTATGAACATGATTGACTACAAATATTCTAATAGAAAAATTTCGTAAGTTATTCGAAATTTAAGATTTTATCAACATTGCAAAATGGGGAGATATTTCATAAAAGTACGCATTTTTAGGAAAGTTGCATTGGAAATAGTAGCATGAAAATAAACTACGAAATTGATCCCAATAAAATAAATTAATAGATTAGAATAAGATATCGAACTGAATGGTGGGTAGCCTATTAGGCGAGGATTTCGTTCTGTCACTGTGTCAAGCATTTGGTCAAATTCATTTCTCTTAACATGAATATAATAAGTCCTGTACAAGAAATTTATGAGAACATCCATATGATGGGGAACTGAGCAGAGTCCACCTATGCCAACTAGTTTTTTTTTAAACAACTCGTCAGGTTTTCTTGATTTCTTGAAAACCGCCTTATTAACTTTTCTTTCGATGTCTTTTACTGTATAATTGTTGGTTTTCAGTGAAAACACATATTTGCCAAGTTTCATTGGAAATAAGATGGGGCACGAAAAACATAATCTTAAGAACATCGCTAAATATTTTTGCTAAATTTGCTACATAAGCCCCTTCTTAGATTCCCTTTCACGTGTATTACTTAGTTACTACAGAAAAACTGATAAGCGTCTTTGAATTGGCATATCAGTTTTAGACCTCAGAAATTGGAGTTTCAAGAAACAGCTCTTCCAATTTTCTTTAAACTCACGTTATAAGCTCTCTTTTACTTGCCTTTACTACGATACGTATTAGTTTACTATTACAGAAATTTTTAGGTATGATTTGTTAGGTCAGTTTTAGGTTTTCTTCACACTAGCTCCAAAGAGAATTTAAAAAGGCACCCCTACCAATCGTCTTCAATGACAAGCGTGAGAAACTTGGTTATACTATAATTTTCGCTGGCATATGAGTATTTGTAGTAAATAAATTATTACTACGAATGACTAAAAGATAGCACATTTTTTATTACATAGGTTGTAAGCTAGACACATAGAACAACTTATGACGAATGTGCAGAAGAATAGAATGTGAAGTAATATAAACAATATATTTCACATTATTTCCATTTTTTATTATTTTCCCTTAGTTTGGTTTATGCCCTTTCTCATTTCCCTGGGACCGAGCATTATTCTGATGTCAAGGCTGGTAGACGGAAAGTGCCAGGAATTTGAAAATACGTTGTGTTAGTCAGCCGAGCCTTTTGGACTTTCCTGGTGTCCGAAAATCACGTGAATACTGCTAGAATCCCTTAGAAGACCTCGGGATACCCGTCTAGTCAATCAGCTACAGTCCAAAACTTCAAATACATGTTTTATTCTTTTTTATTTATTTATTTATTTATTTATTTCAGTAAGTATCCAGTACTAATTTCAAAACTTTGAACAAACACCATAAATTGCAATAAACTCGCAACAATTGTTTCAGGTCGAAAGAACACACGTATTTTTAAAACATTCTATGAAGTATGTAGTTGCTTTTACTATTTAAATAAATAGAATTATTTAACTGAAAGATGATTTTAGTCAATGAGAAATTTCTTTCTTTCTCTATTTGTACGTCTGTTTATTATTATTATTATTATTTATTTATTTATTTTGTACTTAGAGACAGGTTAAAATGACACCTTAATTTTATCTGAAAGTTGTTAAAATGACCATCTCCGGCTGTAGCAACTTTTATAAGAGAGTTCATTTTCTATTCTCTTTGGAATAAATGTAGAATTCCTACAATCTAAAAAAGTTTTTCTGGATTTATTTTTTTATATATATATTTTATAAAAAATATTAAATAATATGGTTTCAAGCAAATATATATATATTCAAACCAGAACTTCTTTTAAAAACTGTTGCTCATTCCCAAACCGAATGAAAGTCCTTTGCCCATAAACAACGTGTATAAACTATTTAACTTTGAGAAATAACTAGACTAAACAAAACTTACACCTCAACTTTTAGACCAAGATGAACGTGTGGAGAATAAATACTGTGAGAATAACAAATATTTCTTGCACAACGTTCCTCTATTTTGAAAGAATCTTGTTATTCCATATTACAAATTCAACACAGGAAAAACATTTTCATAAAGTTTTTGTAATGAGAATAAATTTTGGTTAGATTGTTTATGTTGTGATGTATATGGTGCTGCACTTCCTGAATTAAGTATTATTTTAAATAATACCATTTATAAAGATAATAATAGAGATAGAATTGTGTAACTTATGTATTTTTAAGAATACTTGGATTGCAAATTATATACATAAATGAAAAAAAAAAAAAAAAAAGTTTAATTGAAATTAGTCGAAATATCAAGTTTACATATTGATGTAAAAAAATAATTAATTAAATTAAATCCAAATTCGATACTTAAGATAAAATCCAATTTAATTCTGTATGTGATAAAATGCGTTGCAAACTTTCAATATGTCATTTTTCAAAAGAACTCCTCGATATCTTTGAAACGAATGGATGAACCACGTTATATGTGATAATATGAAAGAAAGTTGTCGATTTTTTTTCCTTTAATAATAATAATAATAATTTTTTACTTTTACTTTTCTTGTTTTTACGAAATAAAATGCAGTGCTTACAGTTTTGATCTAAATTACGAGAATCCATATAAGAAAATTTAAAAGTAGTATCTGTGATTGCCAGAAGATACTAGTTTTATTTGTCTAAAATCAAATGAAATTTATTTTCCAAAATATAAATTTTAGGATCCCGTTACCATAAAATAAAAAATTCGTATTACTTACAGGAGTGTAATTTCTTGACTTAAACTGTTTCAAAGATATTCAATATTGCTGGATTACCTATACACATACACATATATGTGTATGTGTACAGTCTACTTTATATCACCTGTGGTGCGGTTAGTCATGGGCATAATGCTAGTAAGAAGTGTTTCAATATGCTACATAAAATGCGTAATGTTATTTGTAAAGATGAAATTGTTAAAAAATTAATAACAATAGTCCAGCTTTAAAATACATTAACAGAAATAGTTCTAAAATTTTCTGGTTTAGCACTTTGGTTTTGAAATCTTATAAGGAAGTACTTTCCATGACATTATGATTATATATATATATATATATATATATTAGATTTTAAATTACTATAAACAGTTATTAGCTAAATTTAATTTTAGCGTATTTGAAAATAATTTATTGGAATGATTATTTCTTACAGACTGAAGGTAGTGCAATGGCTTTTTTCACCAACGCTTTTGTTAAGAATATTTTTTTTTCTTTTAAAGTTAAAGAAAAAATAGTTTTAATATAATTTTTAAAGATATTTCGATAATTTAATATTTTTTAATTGTGGTAATTTTAAATAAATTTCTTGCAATAGCTTTCTTTGGATTTATTTTTAAAACACACCAGGGGTCATTATAAAACTTTTGGATTAAAAAAATTAGTCAATATTTAAGTTTTATTAAATTTATTTCGTAGTATTTTTAGCCCCGCCTTTATTCCACACCACTTAATTTACAGAAAAATTTTCTCCAATATATATCTAATATATATAATAAGAAAAAAATATATATAAGAATAAAATAAGTTGTATGAAAAAAAAAGGGGGGGGGCTAAAAATACTCCGGAAAAAAATTAAAATGTAGGCATCTATCTAAAGTATCAGATTCTTTTTTTAAGATTATTAGTTTAACCAATTGGTTATCAAGTGTCAAAGTTTTTAAAAAATATACTATATTCGCAAATTGGAAGGATTAAGTGAATTTGTAATAATTTTGAGAATTGTAGCCTGGCACTTCACAATTTAGATCAAACTGTTAATATTAATAGATAGCTTTCTTAAACCTTAAGTGGCATCCATAACTGTATTTTGTTAATCCCAAACTGTTTGGTGTTATTGTTAGTTTTTTGAAAGGATTTTTTATTTTATTTTATTTTATTTATTTATTGTTCATTTTTCATTTAAGTTTTTTTCAGTATTTTTATTAATTTTTATATGTTTCTATTAAATATTTTCTACTTATTTATTTATTTATCTTTTTTGTTGGATGTTTCCAAGTTTTATTTTATTCCTTTAATATGTTTTCATATTCTATATAAACTAATTTTTACATTCAGAATTTCTGAAAGCTTTATTTTGTCGCTTAGTAAAGGTTAAGGTGTTATGCAAGTGGTTTTTAGCATTTTAAAAGCAGCATTTGCAACATCTCACAATTTCTACTCTGCGCTGTGGAGCTTTCCTAGCAATGGTCTGATTTCAACTTTCTTATTTTTTGGTGGGCGGTTGACGTGTATTTTGCTTTATTTGGTTTGGTAGTTCGTTTGATTTAATTTTAATTTTTACATTATAATTGAATGTATATATGTATATAACATCTCATTTAAAATTTCATATGTTGGTATTTTCATCTATCTTTCATTTGCTGAGTGTGTTGACGTGTATTTTGCTTTATTTGGTTTGGTAGTTTGTTTGATTTAATTTTAATTTTTACATTATAATTGAATGTATATATGTATATAACATCTCATTTAAAATTTCATATGTTGGTATTTTCATCTATCTTTCATTTGCTGAGTGTTGTAAAGGAATTAAATTATTCAAATTATATATATATATATATATATATATATATAGTCGAACCTCGTTAACGTGAATTTCTTTTAAGATAAACTGTTTCCACAATCACCGTCAAAATGAAGATTAGGTTAGTTATATGGAAATTAGATACTGACATTCATGAACTACTGATAACATGAACAGATTTTTTACACCCCTGGAGATTCACGTTAACGAGGTTCGACTGTATATATATCATAGAGAAATCTGTATACTATATTACTCTTTTATGAAAGAAAAAATTGTTCGTATTTTATGTGTGAGAAACTGGAATTACGAAAATATTCTTGCTTTAAATTTTATAGAAAATTCAATTTCTTATCATAAAACATTCAATTTTTAAAATAAAGCGTTAAAATATTCTTATGCACATATTCTAATTATTTACTCGATACAAAATTATGGGAGCTGTGGATTGATTATGGTGCTTCCAGACTATCATAAGTGGTATTATGATCGTGGTATATGATGAAGTGGGAATACTATCGTATACGAAGTAGAATATTTGATTATTGCTGTTATGCAATACTTTTCTTTAAATTTTATACTTTGCTTGCGGGTAACGTAAAATTACGTTTTTAATGTAAAACGAGCCCCGCCTTCAGGCGTTCCTCTAAAAAAATACTTTACTTTAAAGAAAGATTTTATGTTTTCTCGTTTAACACTTTATATGCTGCTGGTGTATATAATTACCAGCGATATTTACAAAATCAATTACTAAGAATAAAATTTGAATAATTTAATCATGAATACGTAAAACCATTTTAATAAATTATACAACGTTTCAGAGGAACGTCAAAAGGCGAGGATTACTGTTCAAAATAGGAAAATACCCCGAAGACAATATGTTAACTCATAGATGCCTTCCGCGTGGTTCGGAAACTTGATGGTAGACAGCGCCACCTGGTACGGATTGCGCGACTTTCTTATTCAACAGCAATCAAAAAATTTTAAAAAGTGGGATTTGATATACATAAAGGCGAATAGAATAGAAGAAATGTCGACAAAATGTATCATATATCACTTCTTAAAATTATTGGTGACAGTTAAATAAAAAAGAGCGCAATCTGTACCAAGTGGCGCTGTCTACCGCTTGAACTGTTGCCAAGTTTTCAAGCCACGCGGAAGGCATCTAGTTTATGAGGCTGTGATTTAACTTATACATTACGCATTTTGCGGGGCACCCCATATTGCACTCTTTTTGTTCGTATTAATAAAATCAAGATAATAATGTTAATGTAGATAAAATAGAGCAAAAGTTCTTAAAAATAGAACTATTGTTTATATTTTCCATACAAATTATAATGTCCATGTTGAAAATTTCAAATTATAAATTTTCATTTGTAAAAGACTCTCCTTTTTATATCAACTTGCGAACTTCGTAAAAATTTCTTTTATATTTAAAACGAAAAATAAAATATTTTTTAGTGAAAATAAAAATGCACTTCTTGAGTTAGCAGAATTATAGTAACTTTATTTTAATTTTTCCAGGTAAGAAAACATATAATCATGTCTCATTCATAAGGCTAATATTTTAATTGCTATTGAAATGTGTAAAACATGTGATGTTAAAAGTTTACAATGTTTAACATATATATAAAATTAGACATAATAAAACAATTTTAAGCGAGGTCAATATGATAAAAAGCATTCAAAACATGTGCGTACCAGAATCATAACATTTAAAATATATAAATATTTTTGACATGTTCCGAATGAAACACTGAGATATTCACAAAAATGTTTTTGTCAAATACATTTTAATATTTTAAATTTTACATAAATGTTTAAAATTCTAACTTTTTAACATCATCTCTTTTATACGCTTTAAAAGCAACTAAAATATTTAAACCTTAAAGATATTTTTATGCGATTAAAATAATGAAATGATAAAGATATTTCCTATAACATAAAGTTTTAAGCCATTAAAAAATTTAAATTATAAAAATTTAAATTTGATTATATTTCTTAAATATTAAAAGATTTTTAAAAGTTTTGTTGCTAAGATAATTCTATATACAAAGGGGAAAAAAAAGAATTACAGCGTTTGAAATTGGTATTATTAGGTTTTAAGGAAAGATAAATCGATTGCGGGTATTTTCAAGCGTAAAATTATTAGAAGGGACGGAAAAAAAGGGTGGGGGGAGGAAGGGGTAAAAACGTAGAAAAGGAACAGTTGTTTCGGAGAAAACAACGGAAAACCCAGAACGACTTTATTCTTTTATATTTTGCAGAGTTTCGAATTCTGATACTCCTTTCACATTTCATACTATTGATTTTTAACAGTATTTAGCCCGGAATTACGCAAGTTTCGGAGAAAACCACGAAAAAGTCAGACATAAGTCGTTTTATAATAGTGTTTGCATCATTTTTGCATCTCAGCTTCTAATTAGCATAATTTCAAAAGTAATATGTCATTTTGAAACTTATTTGAATTGAATTTCAAGAGTAGACGCCACAAATTTCTGTCACCTTCCATTAACCGACTACCGTAAGTAATGGAATTCGAGATTTCACGTGATTTACACATTTTAAGGTGCCCTGATTAGGTTTTTCTTTTGTATCTCAGCTACTAATTAAAATAATTTTATAAGTAATACATTATTTGAAAGCTTTGTGGATTTGGAATTGAACAGTAGATTACAGAATTTTCTACCGCCAGATGGCGCTGTGATATTTTGTAAATACTGATTTGTATTATGATGTAGCAATTTTTTATCCTTAAAGTTTTGTTGTTAAATCAAATACATAATTGTATTTTTTTTCTTTTTCTCTAAAACAAAAATGCGTAAATAATAATAATAAAAAAAGCGTTATCTGAAGATTAATATCAAATCGATATATATATATATATATTTTTTTTTTTTTTTTTTTTTTTTTAAGTAAAATATAACACTTCTTTTTTTGAGCTATTTCCCATGAGTTGTATCTTAAGAAAAATTCCAAATTTCATTCTGTAAAGAACAAAATACAGCAATTACTCTTTAAACTACAGTTTGAAGCTTTGAAAAATGGGTTGTAGAACTTAGACACGCCAAACTATGTTTTAGAAGCAGAAAACACATTTAGCGCTATTAAAGTAGTTTTCGATAAACAACGTTGTAATTTGTTGCTGTCAGCATTATAAATCAATATCAATGCATCACTTACAACAAAAAAATGTGTTAAAAACGGTCTTTTAAATTCTTTCAAACTATCTTAAATCTTTCTTAAATTATACTTAATGTGGAATATTTCAGACGTAGTAACCTTCATTACTCTGTTTTTGAGGGGGAAAAATGTGATAAAAATAAATAAATAATAATGCTTTGAAACAAAATATTAAAGCTAAAAATTCCTTATATGTTTCCTAAAAGCCTAATTATCTTCAAAATGTAATTAATTTTCTTGAAAAATTCAGAAGGGCTAAAAAAATTGTTAGTACTCTTTAGGTTGTTAGATATTCTTTCACTGTACGCTCTGTAAATAAAGATTTAATTTTCTGTTTACAAATTGTTATTTATGACTGTCAATAGACTTGAATATCACTACTGTTTTTTATTGTTGCTAATACAAAACTAACATAGTCAAATAATATTGTTTCAATTATTTCATGTTACTCGGAAAGTCAAGAAATGTTAAAATTCATCCCATGCTATTTTAAGTAAAAAAAAATCTGGTGTGAAACAACCACACGACTTCCATTACCCGCTATTACATGTATTACATGCATTTTTGAGAGATAATGTGATCAGAAAACATAAAAGTGACCAAAAAAGAAAATCGTTAGAGCCGTTTTTGAGATACCAACGTTTACAAAAAATCAATTATTGACCGGAAAACAATAATTACATACAAAAGCATATTTAAAAGTGAGTTAAAATGGCGAGTTTGAAAAAAATCCGTACAACCGTTTTTAAAGGAACGCCTTTTCGAGGCCTGAAATTGAGCTATTTATACAGGACGCCTATCAATTTTCATGAACTAACCAACTATATCATTCGAAAGGATATCTGATAGAGTGTTTATATAGCAAATTTGAAGAAAATCGTTAGAGCCGTTTTTGAGATACGGACTTACGGTCCCACTTCCGGTTTCCGATGTCCCATTTCCGGTTAAACTCAATTATTGACAGGAAAACAATAATTACATACAAAAGCATATTTAAAATTGAGTTAAAATGGCGAGTTTGAAAAAAATCCGCACAACCGTTTTTAAAGAAACGCCCTTGGGAGGCCTGAAATTGAGCTATTTATACAGGACGCCTATCAATTTTCTTGAACTAACCAACTATATCATTCGAAAGGACATCTAATAGAGTGTTTATATAGCAAGTTTGAAGAAAATCGTTAGAGCCGTTTTTGAGATACGGACTTACGGTCCAACTTCCGGTTTCCGATGTCCCACTTCCGGTTTTTCAATTTTCACCAAAATTTGGAAATTTCATCTGTAGGCCAGACGTATTTGAATTCTAAAGTTTCGTAGCTCTATCTTTATTAGTTTCTGAGCTATAATAGCCAGAAGATTCTCCACATACATACATACATACACACACACACACACACACACATACATACACACTGACCAATTACCAAAAACCACTTTTTTGGACTCAGGGGACCTTAAAACGTGTAAATCAGGTGAAAACCCGATATCGAATTTTCAGACCGAATACAATACTTCCATTACCTACGGTAGTAGGGTAATGGAAGTAATAAGTATGGTAAATTTCTTGTAACATTTTGCAAAAATATTGTTTAGGAAATTTTATTAAATTTTGACTTTTTATTGATGTTGCATGCCTGCTTATTACGAATGTTCTTTATTTTATTTTTTTAGAATATTTCTAAAAAATTACTCGTGTACTTCTGCTCGTGCATTTCTCTTTACTCGTGTGAGACTCCTGTACTTCTGCTTGAATGCATTACATATTCTAAACGCTACAAATAATAATAATAATAATGATAATAAATAGTTTTATGAAATCTTAACTAGTGAAATTCCTTTTATTTTATACCATAAGGAAAATTCTTTATGTGTTTCATTGTTTGAATGCTGCAGATAATGTGCAGTGGTTATTACCATTAGAGGAAACATACACACTTCTAGCAATTATTTATTAGGGGGATAGGGAAATTCAGACCAATAGGACCAAAGTTTAAATGTAATGTGAAATTAGCACATTTACTAATATTTGTTTTCACATATACCTCTATTCTATATTTTAAAGGTTCAAAGTCTACTGAATACAATCAAAATTGTAACACTTGCTTATATCATATAAATAGTTTTATTCAGGAAAAAATTTCTATTTTGTCATAAAAGATATTAGACTGTTTAAAACATGTGATGTTAAAATATTTCGCTTAACAATAAAATGCCTTTAGTATCAATGATTTTTTTCTAAGCGCAATGTACTAGGAAGTAATTTAAATTGATTTTATACGACAGTTGTATTCGCGTCAATCAAATTCTTAAGTTAATTCATGAATCACTGTTTTATGTTGGTATACTAATAAATTTGATCTATTTGTGTGATTGAATGCTTATTAAAAGTTTATAAAATGCAAAACTTCCCAGTTAAATCTGATATTTTCTATGATGTGAATTACATCTTTCTGAGCAATGAATTATTCAACACACATTTCATTTGTCTGTTTTATTAATTTATCCAGTCAAAAATTTTTTTTTTCATTTTTTCGAATAAAATAACAGTTAGATTATTTTATTCTAAAAGGAGTAATACCTTGCTTTCCTCATGAAAGCTTTCATTAAAAAAAAAAAAAAAGAGTCTCTTTAATAAAACCCCTTTTCCTCTCCAAAATAAAATACCTTTCTTATCGTCGAAATTACAAGCTTTTACTGCAAACCCAGCAACTATATCAGATGCAAAGTACAGAAAGGAAAATTACAACTACGAACAATCAATGTTAGATAAATCAATACCTTTTTTTTTTTTTTTCCAACATTCATGTCCGCCATTCAAAAGAGCAGCTTCAAGATTTCTGGCAAATAACAATCATTAGGCAGTCGTTGATTGAACAGAATGCAATTTTTGCTCTTAGCTGGAAACAGCCAAAGTACTTATTCTGTTTCCTTCGTGCTTTGGGAGCACTTTCTGAGCCAACTATCATTTACGTTTTTTTAAAAGTTTTTTTTTTTTTTTCTCAATTTTTTTCTGCTATCACACATTTTCATAGATCAATAAGAATCGCATCAGGATGGGAGATGGTTTTTAGCGATATATTACTAAGAAATGAGTATGTAGCCGTTTGAAATTTAAAAAGTCGGATGTTTTAGCATGAATTCTTTCTTACTAAAGCTTAAATTGAAATTTATTTTAACGTCAGTTGTAATGATTTATTTTTAAAATCCTGGCGTAAATTCTACCTTCAAATTTCTTGTATACGATATATTTAAAGATCTACATAAACAGAGATAAATTAATAATATTTTTTTTTTTTTAGCTTTTGTAGAAACGAAAATATATAGCCAAAATAGAGATCGCAGCGGTCCTATATTATTGCGCTTGATTTATTATTTTAGTACCACTATTTTGACATAAAAATTTCGTGAAAATTTTAGTGCTGTAGTAGTATATGAAAAAATATTCTTAATAAAAGTGGTGGCAAAATAATATAAAGCATATAAAAATATAGAACTTTTGCCAAAAATGTAAACTATAAAATCAACTATATAAACTATGAAATTTACAATTTTTTAACTTGAGGTATCATTGTTGCAAGAGTCTAAGTCTCAATACGGAAAACTTACAACACTTTTTTTTTTTATTGGTAATTTCTATCATACCCAATCTAAAAAATACTGTACAAATATAATAGAAGTTATAGGTATAAAAGAATGGTGCAGAAGTTCCGTTTAGAGATGGAAACTTTTGCACCATTGTAAACTGTAGTGAATTACTTGATTTTTTAAAAATCAATCCAGCTGAAAAGCTTTTCTTATGGTGTGTTATATATGTATATAAATAGAAAAACTCTTGTTTGAAATAGATTATTTTTGAATTTCCTGGATTGTAGGCCTATTTATAAAAGATGTGATGCGTAACTTAAGCCCTATAGTCTGCACTAGTGACCTCGGTCTCGGTGGGATGACCTCTGTGATGGTCATACAAAGGGATCCTAGCCATATTCATGCAAATAAACTGATAAACACATTATTAAAAAAAAGTACAAATATTTTTAAAAATTGTCAATTTTAATTTTAATAATACTTAATACATAATTTTACAAACTTAAACTCTTATTATGTGTTTTCGAAAACTTGCTTATTATATATATATTTTTTTATATTTATAATGCATATCTGGATCCTTTCAAACAATTATTATGATTTGGTTTGTAAATGTATGTTCAAAAATATATTAAGATGCATTTTCTTAAAAAGAATTTTCATTTGTTAACTTTCATTAAAAAAATTTTATTAAAAAAAAATAATAATAATAATTATCTTATTATTATTTTTTTAAACTAGGATTTAACACTTTACTTGTAAGAATTTATTTTAAAACTGAATACAATTTTGAAATATTCTTTTAAATTATATATAATAGATCTATGAAAGCAAAAGCAAAAATTTTATGTTAAAGAATTATCTTTATTGTCCTTGTATTATCTATTCTTTTATCATGTAGAAGAAATGCGTAGATGCAACAAAAGCAGCAGACATAGGAACTAGTTGTTTAAGGTGTTATTTAATACTAATATTAAAAATAAAAATAAAAAATTCTATAAATTCAGTAATAGTTTACGTATTGGATAACTTTTTATCGACTCTTAAGTGCAGAAATTTCACATTTCTTTTTAGCTGCGTATTTTAGATATATGTGTATATAGATGTTATTTTAAAATCTGAAACTGCCTTTGTTAAATTAAATCAGTTTTTTTTTTTTTTTTTTTTTTTTTTTTTTTAATGCAACTAAGTGTTTAGACAAAATATTTTTATCAAATTTCATAAACATATCTATATTTTCATAGTTTGTTTATTATTAATATTTTTGTTGTTGTTTTCTAGTTGATAATATTATAGTTGCTGTACATTTTTAAATGTTCTTAATTTAATATTTGCTATTTTTTTTCCAGGTAAGTTCCTGTTTGATTTCTATGGCAATCTGTTACTGAAGAAAATGTACAGCCCAGTAAGAAAATATTAATTTAAATTAATCAGCTTTTTATAAACAATAAAGAAAAAATCCATATTTTAAATTATTTTTGTGGAAATTAATTTTCTGTACTTAATTTAATGGATATGATAAATTCTGTCACGAACAGTTTTTTTTTTTTTTTTTTTTTTTTTTAAACCGATTTACTTTTTTTTTTTTTTTTTTTTTCTTTTTGCTGTTGTTCTTTAAGCAACCAGAAAAAGTCACTCATATTAAAAATCTACTCTTAATATTTACATGTAAAAGGTGTATAAAAAAAAAAAATAAATAAATAAAGCAATGTCCGCGTTTTACAAAAAATCTGCGCAAGCTTAAATAAAATAAAATAAAATAAAACTAGGAATAAAACTGACTCAAAGTGTGATTTTAAGTTTGTTTGTTATTATAAAGAAGGGAAGGGTAGTAATTATTTTACAAAGCTAAAAGAGAGGTAAGAAAAAAAAAATCACCAAAAGAAGGTGCTATCCATAAGGGAAAAAAAAAAGAAACTCAATGTGATGATTTTCCTTTTGATTTTCATATTAATAAGTATAATTAATTACAGTTAAAGCATAAAACAGTTATTTTTACTTTCTAATTTTGTACCAATATAATTAAAAACCATTCTATTACTTGGTAATTAATTATTTAAAAGAAACTTGCATTACAGTTTTTGAATTTGAATCCATAAAATATTCACAATGTTGTAAATGCTAATGTTTCTATTACACACAACGAGTTTTCTCAAAACTTTTGAGGCAATTTTTAATTTGAGTCAATTTTGTTGGCTCAAATCACCTCAACGGCCAATGTACTGTACTCTGTGCAAACCAGTTTTTCGAACAATTTTTGATTCAACTATTGCAACCCTCTTTCAGATTCCGGATTCCAAAAACTGGAGCAAAAATTGGCTCAAATGAAAGTTGCATGAAACATCGTTGTGTGTAATCAAAGTATAACAGAGGCATATGCAAAGAGCTCTTAAAATTTAAAAGAAAAAATCCAAACTTTCCTTTTTACACTCAGATTAGTTTTTTAATAAAAGTAGTGAATATTATGTTATTCATGCTTTAATTTATAATAATAATAATTTTCCATTAATGTTTAAATTTTTTGGGAAAGGCTTTTTTGCAATCTAAATTGTGAAATATTTTAAGATTTTTACTCATATGAATCAAAATATATTTTTTTTTCTAAAATTCATATAACAGATACACGAAATATTTTACTTTAGATTAAAATCATTGCACAATAGTTTTTATATACCGCATCTTTAAAATTAAAACAACTGTGTTATTTTAATCTTTACCATTTTGAAAAGATAATGTTTGAATATTATTGAAACAATGAAGATGTTTGTAAATACAAAAAACTGCAAATAATTATTCGTTTTAATAAAAATAATGAAATCACAGTATTATTTCAGTATTGTTCGAAATACATGAACGTAAAATATGTCTTATTTAAACAAATCATCTTCTCCTACAATTTGACGTTTGGAAAATGTGATTGGGAACATTTCATTTTAAACGGAACATAAAATTTCAATTTCAATTTCCAATACGCGAAGCTGAAATCATATTTTCAATTAAAATCAAAATTGGATTTCCAAATTCTCAAATTGCAGTTCCTTTAAAGGAAATCGTTCCGAATGAATAATATATAATAGTATAACCAAAATGAAATTAATGTTCATATTTATTAAAACAGTCTATTTCCAATTTTTGGTATCTGAGAATTTTTATTTTCTTATTAATGACTTGTATAAAAGCATTGTAAAAGCTTTTTTTTTTTTTTTTTTTTTTTTTTTTTTACAATAAAATATTGATAAAAAATTACTTAGTAATATTAATTTAAAGTTGAAATTTAAGTCTCCAATAAAAATAATTTTGTATGCAGGGTATGAGTAATGCGGGATATGTATAATTTACCATATTTAATTTAATAATGGATAATGAATAAATGTAAGTATTCAATTTAAAAAGCAAATCACACAAATGTTTTGCAACAAAGTAATCACTTGATTATTACTAATCATATTAGAACTCTTATCATGTTATAAGAATATTAATAAATTTCTAGTTTTATCGACCTATTAGTGTACATAAAAACATTTAATGATAAAATAAATTGTTACTCAAATTTATGCTTAAAAATATTATAAAAAAAATTAATCAAAACTACTGTAATTCAAAAACATAGTTTATCGTAGTTTGTATTTTTAATAATATTACGATATGCCGATATTTAACTGAATCTTTTACTGTTAAATATTGTGTTGTTACGATGTATTGCAGTAAAGTGGACTGAAAATTGGTGTTGAATAAGAAAGAATAAAAATACTTTAAGTAAAAGCCATGAATTGAAAAAATACGCTATAAAAGAATTTTTGGGATAGAATTATTATTAAAAAAAATAAAAAGGTCTTTCTTTGAAATTATTTACTTATTTATTTTTACTAGTACTTAGCCTTATCATGCTTAATTATTACGACCGAGACAAATATTTTATAGCGTGTTTTTTTTTTTTTATTATTATTATTTATTTATAGTGTTTATTTATCAATTTTCATTCATTATCTTACTATAGTATTTATAGTTAATTATAATTCAGATCATTTATATTTAAAATTTATTTAATAAAAGTTCTTTTTTTTTTTTTTTTTTTTTTTTTTCACAAAAAAAAAACATAAAATAAAATAAAATAAAATAAAAATAAAAGATTATATCAACAAATATTTTGGGGGGAATAAATTTCTTCCCGCATTAAACAATAGTTTCCTCGTTATATGTTTTACATAGTAAAATGATAATGAAATATAAGAGGGCTATTAAAGCAGATAGATTTCTTTTAGGCATTTTTGTTTGCTCTGTTACTATTCCAACTACCACCAGTATTTTTGTGTAAAATAATATAATAAGCATTGCGTGCTAGTTCGAAACAATACCTTAATATAAAAATTTTCACACGAAAACACTTAAACGTTGATACCATTAAAACTTTTTCGATGTATTCAACATTTCTAAAACATGTTATGTAAATTCTGTTATGGATTACATTCGTGAGCCTCATACAAACAAAAGTAAAAAGAAAAAATAGCTGCATCACGAACATGATTTTTTTTCTTTTTGTCTTCTTTTTCGATTGAATAAAAGAAATGTTCTGAATTGCCATTTTATTTTATAAAATGCATATATATATATATATATATATATATATATGTGTGTGATAGATAACGTAATAAAATTTAATCTTAAAATTTAGCAATTTACAGAACTAAAACAATAACAGCACACAAAAATATAGAACTGAATTTAACTTAGAGGAAAGACTGACACAAAAAGTTGCGATTTACATTAAGAACCAACAAGGTACAATAATAACTTAAAATACTTACGCCGACATGAATGATAATAAAAAAGGACCATTAAACTAATGATAGAGAAAACAAATAATTAACCACAGAAATAATTGGATAAAAATGCTTAAAATTAGAAGTATATTCATCAATATATTTCAGCCATTAAAAAAATTACATGTGAAATACCAAACTTAAATTAAAAAATATAAACTATTATAAGATAGTGTTCAATTAGCAACTGCGAATTTTGAAATATTTTTATCGGAAGATAAAACGATATTTTTTTTTTAGCGATACTGGATAATCATTCAGCAATGAATATCTTATTAGTAATAGGAAAAATGGCGTCTGTCTTTCTCTCTATCTGTTTGTCTACAGAAAACTTTACTGCACTTACAGACATGACATCTGGAACACTGGACTGTCTCTGTGTATATCTCAAGGCCTGGTTTTCAAATTTTTAATGAAGAAGCAAATTATTAATTAAAACTTATTAAGCTATTAAATTTCCGGACATTTTACTTTGTATTGCAACTTTAGCCTGATGCCAATCGAATAAAATTCTTATAAATTTTTATTTTATTTTATTTTTTTAACATAAAAAGCAAAAATTTTCTACACGCAAATAACAATTAAAAAAAAAGAAGTCAAAAATTATACTTGTATCATCAAAAATATCTGATAAAACTGACGTCATAATATTTAAAAAAAAAAAATGTATTTTCATTTATTTTTATTTAAAATATTAATTTCAATTACTCAAATAGTGATTTTTCCCCTCTTGATTTTATCGTTCACAAAGTAATGTGAATACAGCTTTACTATAAGACTCCTTTTTTTTTTTTTTTTTTTTTTATCGATTAATAAAAATGACTTTTGCAATTGCATAAATAAAGACCTTCGCGAGAAACGTCGGAGCTGCTCTTCAAATTACACATTTAGCCAAGAGGGTTCTATAGTAAAGCTGCTGCCTCATGTGAATGCATACTTAATTTATTTTAATAGCTTATTAATAAAACCGAAAATGCGTTTGTTTTTTCCGCTATCAGCTATCACCAGAAAAATCTACTGCATTTACAGACGTGAAGCTTGGCATACGCATTTAGTCTGGAATGTTTCCGTGTGCACCTCGGAACCGAATTTTAAAATTTTTAATTAGGAAGCCAATTATTAATTAAAACGTGATTAACTATCGAGATTTTCCCAAAACTTTACTTCTCACATTCCGAGAGAAAAAACTGATGATTCTGCTAGTATTTCTTCATTTTGCGAAGTTTTCCGCCGCGAGATGTTCCCTTTCACCCTCTGAAGAAAAATAACCGAAGATTCTGCTGTTTCTTCATTGTGCTATAAAGCTCCGTAAAGTTCCCTTCTTTAAATCCCGGTCGTGCGTTTATTAGTAGATCGATATATATATATATATATATATATATATTTTTTTTTTCCCCAATTTCAACATCAAATTAAACTTTATAGCGTATTGTAGTACTACATTTGGAGTGGAATTGTTGTAATTTTAAAGTTGACCGGGTAAACCAATAAAGTATAGAAAATAACATGATAGTTACAGTCGGCAGCAAAATTATTCAATAATCCCTATATTAAAAATGTACACTTAATGTTGCTTTGTTAAATAAATCCTTGTCGAGTCATGTTCTTAGTCAGTCTTAGAACAGGATTCGGCAAGGATTTATTTAACAAAAGAGTATTAAATGTACTTTTTTACACAAAAATTATTGCTAGCGCTCGAATAATTTTGCTGCCTACTGTAATACTATGTATAGGCCTTATTGTCTTGTTCAATATACTCGCATTTGATATATGAAAGAGATACTTCGATTTTTTTTTTTTTTTTTTTTTTTTTTTTTGGATATTGCCCGTTTCAAAATAGATACACGATAAATATTCAAATCGAAGCCCAAGGGAAAGGAATTAGTCTCAGGCAATAGGTTCACAGACCGAAGACTTTTGAGGATGAGGAAGACGCTTCAGGGACTCGAAAGAAGTTTTTTTTAGCGATTTCAATTTTTTTTTTTTTTAAAGTTTTCCTTTATAAAGTAAAATTAGTGATTCCTTATTATCTTTATAATTATTATTCGTTTAAATTTAGTGACCCGCGAAGTGAACGAAGGGTCTGCTAGTTCAGAATAAAATTATTCTCAAAATTATTGATATTATTTTTATTATGTTGCTAAATAAAAAAAATAAAAATAAATAAAAAGAAGATCAAAAAGAAAAGAATAAAAACATAAAATACATTTTTCTAGCAAATTCTAAATCATTGAAAATGTAGCAAAATAATCAGTGTTAAATTTATAATTTTTGTCTTGAAAAAATAGTCTAATTTTTTACTATAGATTTCGCTTTTTTTGTTTTATAAAATTAATTAGTAATGTTTTTTTTACAATATTCACCAGAATTAGATTTTATTAGTAAATTTAATTCGTAAAGGAAAATTCATTTTTGAATGCAAGATTCAGTAATCTGGCAATTTACAAATTGCCATACATTCTATATGCCATTTTCAAAATCTGAAATGTAATATATCGACATATGCATTAAAAGAGAAAATATAACAAAATTTAATATGAACCATATTTTAAAGTGAATATAAGTTCATTTTCTATAAACTTTTCTTACTAAACAAAATAAATATTTTCAATATTCTATTACTCTCTTATTACTGAGAAATTCGAAGAAAACCCACTTCTGTAGATTATTATTATTATTTTTTTTTATATATAAATATAAACTATAGAAATTAAATTATTTTTAGTTTTAAAATCTTAGATTAACAACATCCTTTTTTCTTTATCTAAATCACGCTTTTATAAAATGGAATTAGTGTAACCTAAACCAGCTGTACCAGTTGAGAAATCTTTAAGGACATTTTCCGACAATTTTTTTGCATTGTTCAGAATTTTAACGATTATGACAAAAGCCAGTGTTTAATATCTCAATTAACTCTTTATTCACAAGATTGTCCTACGAAATTTCTAACTAAAGCATATTTGTATTCAAAATTTTTGTTCAGAAAACATGACGCGTCCCAATATTGAATATAGTTGAAATTGGACAAAAAATAAATGGAATAAAATGCTAATCCGCGTTTTAACACATATTTAATACATTTTAATTTTATATTGAAAATACATATTATTACACCCTTTATGTCATTTACAAAATCTAAAAAGTAATGTATGGGTGAATGCATTAAAAAAAAAAAAGATAGTAAAATTAAGATAAAGGATACTTTAAACTGGCTATAAATACATCGTCTATAAACTTTTCTTTCGAAGAAAAATATAAATGAATAAATTATGATTCAAAATTCTATTATTTTCTTATTACTGAGAATTTTGAAGAATATAAGTTACTGTAAGTTATTTAATTTTTCCTTAATGCAAAATGTAGAAATGGAATTGTTTTTTGTTTTAAAATCTCAATTTTTGATAAAATGAATGACACTTTTAGAAAATTTGTGCATGTAAAGTAACTGTATCAGTTGTGGATTCCTTAAGGACATTTTCTGTTACTTTTGTGCATTTTTCCTAATTTTACATACAGTGATTAAAAAATAATGCTCAATTCCTCAATCAACTCTTTATTAACTGTGTAGTACTATGCAAGTTGCAAACTGAAGCATTTTTATACTTAAAACTTTTGCACGGAGAACTTGACATATCCCATTTTTGGACACATATGAAATTATGCAGGGAAAAAAAAATATATAAGTGCCAAATTTTATTAAAAGTACATTTTCAATTATCAAAAGGTATTTTCGGTAACATAGAGCAAACAAAACGTAGATATAAACTTATCTGAAAATCTGAAAACATATTGCCCCTGAAAAATTTAACGATTTAAATTGACACGTTGCAATTTCTGTGATTATATATTGTCTTAATGTGGTTTTGCAACTCTTCCGAAATGATAACATTTGAATCAATATCATCAGACGTAAACTTTTTCTTCTTTTGATGAAATCGTGGCCAGGCCCCGATCATGACAATATCATGAAAGCCCTTATCCCTCTCATGACGTGTTATATTATTCTTCCGTTACATAATACGAGCAGTGAAACTGAACTCTTACATTAATCCTATACAAAGCGTATTTCTTCTACCCCGTAAATATTATTATATTATTTGTAAAAGGAATTGACACTAAAATTATTGCATTTTTTTATCTGGAAATAATGCAATGCGTAATAAGATCTCAACATGCAAAACTTATTACTGTGCTATTCAATGTTTAGATAGTATCAATAACAATATCGACATTTGGCTCTAACATTAATCTAGGAATTTTAAATAAGCAGATTTTGACGTCAATAAATTATTTTAAAACTCGAAATATTGTTTGATTTTAATACTTTATATATATCATAACATTTTTATTATTTCATTAAATTTCTAAAATGAATCCGGAAAGAAACAATATTAATATTATTCAAGATGAATGGAATTCAAAGTAACACATGTAACTGGAATCTTAATAAAAATAATTTTGAAATTATATATAAGGAGCTAAACATTAATTAGGGATTGAATAAACAATTATTGAGAGTAACTGCGAAAGTATAATTAAAAAAAACCTTAAATGTCAACATACTATTAAATTAATAAATTATATATAAATGTTAAATTTCCATTATATAATGATTTAAAAAAAAATTAAAATATCAATAATAATTTAAATGGTTGATTTGAGAGTCTCTCAAATTCGGGGACTCCGGAACAATGCCCGAATCCGATTGCGATATTATATCACTGATAATGACTATTTTCATCTTAAACATAGAAGGTGTTAAAACTGAGTTGGCAGGAATTTTCCTCTAACACTAATACCCTGAATACCACGAAAGTTTATTGTCTAGTAGTGAATTCTGGGCAACTCCTAAAAATTGCTGCTAACACACCACTAGATAGAACACAAGTAAACTAAGCTGATGATGACTTATCGTGATACCTATAGTGGGTACACTTAAAAACATGATACACTGATGGAAAAAAAAAAAATCCCAACACCAAGAAAAATTTATTGTACAGTAATGAAATTTCAGCAATACATTTGTCTAGGTAACATATTTAATTGATTAAAGTTTCAAGATCACAGGTAGAGCCATTGGCGAGAAGAGCCATTTCAAATGTGAAATGTTGGTACATTAGTAACCGGTGTAACCGCCAGAATATTGAATGCAAGCATGCAAACGTGCATGTATTGTGTCGTACAGGTGTTGGATATCAGTTTGTGGGATGGAGTTCCATGCCTGTTGCACTTGGCGGTCAATGCAGGGACGGTTAATGCTGGTTGTGGATGACGCTGGAGTTGTCGTCCAATGATGTCCCATACGTGCTCGATTGGAAAAAGATCTGGTGATCTAGCAGGCCAAGACAACATGTCGACACTCTGTAGAGCATGTTGGGTTACAACAGCGGTATGAGGGCTAGCGTTATCCTGTTGGAAAACACCCCCTTGAATGCTGTTCATGAATGACAGCACAACAGTTTGTATCACTAGACTGACGTACAAATTTGCAGTCAGGGTGCGTGGGATAACCACGAGAGTACTCCTGCTGTCATACGAAATTGCTCCCCAAACCATAACTCCAGGAGTAGGCCCTGTGTGTCTAGGCCGCAGACAGGTCGCTAGCAGGCGTTCACCTGGCCTCCTTCTAACCAACACACGGCTATCACTGCTACCAAGGCAGAACCGGCTTTCATCAGAAAACACAACAGATCTCCACTCCGTCCTCCAATGAGCTCTAGCTTGACACCACTCACGTCGCAAACGGCAGTGGTTTGGAGTCAGTGGAATGCACGGTATAGGGCGTCTGGAACGAAGCTGTCCTTGAAGTAACCGATTTGTAACAGTTCGTTGTGTCACTGTGGTGCCAACTGCAGCTCGAATTTCATCTGCAGACGCAGTACGATTAGCCACAGCCATACGCCGAACACGGCGGTCTTCCCTCTCAGTAGTGCCACGTGGCCGCCCGGAACCCGGTCTTCTTGAGGCAGTACCTTCCCTTGGCAACTGCTGCCAACACTCATGCACAGTGGATGCATTCCTGTCTTGTCTTTCTGCAATATCGCGGAAAGAAAACCCACCTTCTCGTAGCCCTACTGCACGACCTCGTTCAAACTCAGTGAGATGTTGATAATGGCTTCTTCGTCTTCTTAGAGGCATCCTTGACTAACATTAACCCACTACGTCAAATCTCAACTGTAAATAACGATCACGAACCTTACAGCGCTTATTTAAAGCAAACCTCATTTGCATGTTCATAGTGTCGCTTCTAGCGCCACACTTATGCGCGTAGCTCGAAATTTAAATCGACGTAATCTTTCAGATGTATAAACACGCCTACCAAATTTCGTTTATCTAGCACAGCTCCTTGGGATTTTTTTTTCCATCAGTGTATGTTATAACAAAATTAAACATTTAACTATTTGAGGCGCACTGCCCTCGTATGTTAGAACGCAATTATTATTCTTCCAACTGCAAAAACTCATCCCGGAATTTTTTTAGCAAAATTTTACTTTAAAAACATAGCAGAAATGGTCGTCAATTTCTTTTATGTTAATTTTGTTCGTGTATTCCGGTGGCAGTGTAATTTAAATGATCCCAATTACCTTGTGCAGCAAAGGGTTAACACAATAAATGAATTCTGCAAACTTATTTTAGTCAAACAAAAATTGATTGTATAAGAAAATAGCTCAGATAAAGCATATGTAAAGCAAACAAAATTTGACTTACCTTATTCGTAAGTACAAAAAATGATACTATTACATAAAGTTCGCACTGTTTCAGTTAAGTGCATCTTTTTCAAAAACTGATACCTTGAAATCTTTATAGTTTAAGATTTTACTTGTAGACAGTTGTAATACCAATCTAGAATGTGAGATGAAACCATTTCATGATATAAGTTTATTTTTAGAACTAAAAATTAGAAGTATTTGCTACTGGTGCAGCGTCCGTTACTAGTACAACTATCGCATATTTTATTTTTCGGGGAAGAATAAAAAATGCTTTAAACTGTCTATCTTTTTTTAATACATGTCTGCATATGTATGCATAAAAATGCATCAGTTTAATTAGTGAATAAACAAATTTAAAGCTCACACATATTTAAAAAATAATCAATTGAAGCTGATTTAATGGTATTTTAATTTTAATAAAGATAGGAACAGTGTACCAATTTCTTTATACACACACACACACACATATATATATATATATATATATATATATATATAGTATATAAACATATGCCTATACATATACAGTCTAACTTCGTTAACGTGAATTAATTTTAACATGAACTGTTTCTACAATCCCCGTCAAAATGAAGATTAGTTTCTGAGTTCCTGATATCATGAATTACTAATAACATGATCAAATTTTTTATTCCCCTTGAGATTCACGTTAACGATGTTCGACTGTATATAAGAGAAATAAGGCCTAAATTTAGCATATACAAATATATGAAATTCATATATTTCAATACTGTGAAAAAACATAATACATTCAAAGGTAATAAAGGAAATTAGTTAAGTACGTTTCAATAGTACTAAAAAATCAAGATGTCTATATTTGCATTTAAAATTAAAACTGCTGCATTTGCACATATATTGTGAATGTATCTTGATATTTTACTTCTTTTAAAACTTATTTAAGTAATTTTACTTATTACTTTTCAATGTATTAGGTCTTTTCACAGTATAGAAAAAAAAAAATATATATATATGTATATGTATCGCAATGAAATATTTTTGTATTAACTTCATATCATCAAACAATTTTTCAAATAACATTTTCTATATTTTATTGTTACCATTTGATTAATGAACATTAGTTAAAAAAAAATGTTATTACAATCTGATTCTTTTTTCCCATTTTTAATATACAGCTAAATGTTAAACTTTCCTATTGGTAGCAAATTACTAATTACTGTTTAATTCAAAATTATATTTAGATGATAAATCGAAATTTCTGTATGTTTAATATTGTTAAAAGCATGATATATATTTATTACAAATTAACCTATGCTACATTCTAATTAGCGTGCTAGATATTCTGAATTTCAGTTACGAGAGAAGTTAGAGCTCAAATATCATTAATTGCTGATTCAATCAAAATTAAATTGTAATGATGCTTTTAATACAATTCATGTTTCATTTCTAAATTATCTGAATACTATGAATGTTATGTCACGTTCTGTTGGTAGTTTGAATTAAACACATGTTTATCAGATACACTTATTTTGTGTTTATAAGTGTTACAGTTTGTGCATTTGCATAGATGGTAAATGAGAAAATAAACAACTATTCATCTGAAAAGTTAACTTTGTTTATAACTACAGTATTTAAAATATAATGATTATATATTAATAATTGCAACTCTATACTCTTATGCCTATAATTTTCTAAGAAACAATTCAAACTAATAACAAAGTGTAGATGAATATATATTTTATAATTAGTAATTTTTTTTAATGTATTTTAGATATGTCAATTTGTTGAAATTCAGGGTAAATTTTCATAGTTACATGGTCGACAGTGGTTAGTTGTCATTTTGCTTCCAGAAAATGTGACTACTAAAAGTGATCCAAAATTGTAATAGAAATTTAATTTAGGTAAATATGGGACCAAAAAAAGACGGTCCTAAAAGGAGTTGGTCCTTGAATAAAGGTAAACTCTTAAGGCTCCATTTTTATTATTATTTATATTTATATTTATTTCAATACCCTTTGTTTATAAACACTACTGAATGAACAGTTTGCCTCCATACAAAGGCCAGAATTTCGATGGAAAAAAGTTTAACTGAGTGAATATATATATATATATATATATATATATATATCATGTACTGTAATTGCCATTAATATTAAATATTATTTTACAGGTACAGTAATAACAGTCTTCCTTTAGAATGTGCTTGCGTATATCAAACACTCGTATATTAAAATGATGGAAAGACAATTTCTTGAAGGTATTAATCTGAACATTTGTTCACAATAAAATTTTTAATTTTCAAATTTCAGAAAATTATCTTTGAGGCAAACTTTGCGTTCATTCTAAATAAATTATAATTTTGTTGGCGTACATTTTTAATCAAAATTTTTGTCAATTATCCTTAACACCAAACATAATAATTTGAGATTAAGTATTTACGAAAGTTTTCATATCAATGAAATGGCTTTTAGTTATTTATGACATTTATATGAACATCATATAACAAGGGGTCAAAATGTATTAAAGGAATTGAATGTGAAAAATTTCTATATTATACATGTTTAAAACATGTATTAAAAATAAACAATATCAGGTCTGTTTTTTTTTTTTTTTATCATCTTGCCTAAAACATTTGTTTAAGTTATTCTTTTTTATTTTATTACTGAATTGAACCTTTCCTCGTATAACATAAATAACAGTATTATTGTATATGAATGTATGAGAACATTTTAAAAACAATCTTATGACTAAACAAAACAAAAAGGAATCCCATTATTATAAGAAATAACTATCAGAAAGATGATGAACTTTCTATTCATTTTCTCATATATTCGTTAAGCCCACAGGTTTTTTCTTATCGACACTCTTAACAACTTCTCGCCTTGTATAACATAAATAACAGTGTTGTTATTAACTAATGTTTGACATCACATCTCCCTCCATAGCCCCAGGACGCCTTATTTTATAAACCACCTGTGAAGACATAATAGCTGTCTACGACTCTTATAATCACGCCAACCCATTCTTGGACCAGCAGTCGGAGCCAACGCTAAACCACAAAACAAGGCCATACATAAAACTGCACCGATCCGCGAAATAAGCTTTCCTGGTGTAGCGAGGTAAGCTCCCCCCTCCTTCTATTACCATCCTTCATAAATCCAGCGCCGCCGTTATTAAAATTCAAAACTTTGAATCTCTTAGACTCCTGTGATTTAGACCATTAACCTTTAGCTCCGCTCTCACTGGCTGCTCTCTCCTACACTATCCGCCTGTAAGCTGTAAGTAGTCCTGCGTGGACTACGAGGCCATTAAGCGAGGTAATGGTCCCCACGTATTATACTCGCCATCGAGCCAACCCCAGACGAGATTCATTCATTTGAATTGCGATTTATGTTCATAATGAACACAGGCATGGGTACAGTTAGTGATGGAAAGTGTTGGTTTTTACGTAAGTAATGAATGGGAGGTGTTTCGTCTCCCTAAACTAATTCTTTATCTTCTTTCTTAGTTTAGTAGCTTGTAGAGCAGAAGAGTATAACTCATTGAAATAAATCAAGATATTTGAAAGAATACATATTTTAAATCAAATTCATCTAAGTAAACTTACGGATTAGGTTTCATTCCAAGATATGATAAAAATAAACACTTATAATAATCAACAATATAGATAAATGTCTTTAAAAATATAATATAAAGAGCATCATTTTACTGAAATCTGCAAATATTCAACACAAATCATATTTTCACTATCATCATATATATTTTGTTTTGTTAGAATTGATAAAATCTAAATAATTGCTAGCTATTGTCAGAGTAATATTATTAAGATTTGGAAAATTTTTTAGCGACATTCATTGTTATTACCCTGACGAATATTATAAAAATACTTTGTTTTAGGTAAGTAATAATAAACAACATTTTTGCACCCAATGAGCTACATATTAATCACTTTTTATTTATGAACTTATACTTCTAGTTCATATACTTTAAGTTTCTCATGAGAATAGAAGTGACGTGTAAGGATGCTTCAAAATTCGCCGGACCTCCGGTTATTACACGCCACTCTAAATAATTAAAAGTTAGATAATTTTTTTAAAGTGTTTCATGAAGTGCTTTTTTGTGCGTAAGTTCTCTTATTCGAGATGTTGGTGAAAGTAAATTCAGTAAAAAAAATAATTTGTCTGAAAATACTTGTGAGAAAATTTCCTTATGCTTTTTCCATGTGTAACCCATCAGAAAGCCTTCTGATTAAATTAACTTCGTGTGAAATTATACATGCTTATATGCGTTGCATATCATTTATTGATTATATCTTAAGACAATAAACGATGCATAAAATTTAATATATTAGAGATAACCAAAATTAAATGGCTTGATTTAGTTTGATTAGAGACAACTCAAACGTAGAATATCTGATTTAAGACAAGATGACATTTATTAAGCATCTCACAGAAAAATGTTATTCACATTTACTTTTTATCATAGTCATAACAATTAAAATACAATAAAACCCAGATAGCTATCTATATTTTTACAAGCACATAATTTTGGAAGCGTATGAAAAATTTCTTATGCTTTATAACAACACAAATTTTAATAAATTGTTTTTTGCTATATATATAGATTGTATGTCTCTAGTTCACGATAATAGGAATTATTTTAAGATTACATGAATACATGCAGTCACCATACAAATTTAATAATCAATAGCTTACTTGTAAAATGAAATATACATTAATATAGAGGACGAAGGCAAAGTCTTTCTGACAAATTTTTAAGTTTAACAAAAATATTAATGCATTGGTATGTAAGAAATTGGTTAAAACTAAAATGTTTTTTATTGCAAAACTTGTTATATAAAATCAACTAAAAAATGTTGTCATATTTTGCAACAAATCTTATTGGCATATTATTATATAGTAGACCTTTGTATCATAAACTATATTTAAACATTGTATTATTTAAATTTTCTTATATATTATTGATTAAAAAAGAAACTGACTTCAATGTTCGCATGTTAAAGGTAAGGGCTTTGAATCTACTGAACAAGTAACTGTAAATGGGCTATCATTTGTTCAGAAAACAATTAAAGATTTTACTGCTATTTACACTTTTTAATTAAGTTCAGTTATGACTGTCTTCAACATTTAGAACTAATTTTAAATTTATTGTTAAAATCTTACTTTAAAATATTTTTTATCTTATCCACAATTTCGTGTGCCAATTATTTAAATTTTTATTTAAATTAAAATGTATCACATATTCGTTTAGAGTTACTGCACATTCTATCTGTTTAAATACACTTCATTAATTCACATCTGATATATATTTTTTTTAATTCACAACATGATCACTCGTTATTTTTTTTTTTTTTTTTTTTTGAATTTGTTTGGAAAATTTTGTATTTGAATTTGCGTAAGATTTGAAAAATTTCTGCAGTAAAAATATTTTTTTTCTTTAGTGATTACTACATAATTTAATTATTAGAGCTTCTTTACTTTTATTTAAATGTACTTTTAGATTTCTGAATGAGTTTATTATTATATCCTCTTCAGTTTGTGTTTATTTATCTTTAATAATATGATTTAAAGATCTTTCATTTATTTTGATTGAACAAACATACATGTGTGCAAGCAGGCAATAAATTGGCAGAACAACTAGCCGTGGAAGCAACCCAGGACACAGGCACACTGACACTTTTCACCTCCCCCCTCAACAATTCAAAATCTAAAATATCAATCACCTAAAAAAATGTATTCATATTTGCCAACACAAAGCGACACTTTAAACCGTGGTGGACGTACAGGATATGTCTGAATGTTTAGTGAATAAGAGGGGGTGGGGGGATTACAACTGTTAAGAGAGCATGGCCACGCATAAGCAAACACAGTGGGCTGTTTATCATTAAAATCACACCTTTAAAGCACAATTACTTGTTGTAACCATTTAATATGATTTACTACAAACTGGGTAAAGCGATGACTGAAACTCATGCAGTATTAGTGCGTGCACGTTATGCAACTGTAGTTATGAGTATGAAATATGTTTACGAATGATTCAAGGATTTACACAATTTAAAAAAAAAAAAAAAAAAAAAAGGCATATAATTAGCTGCATTCGGATAGGCCGAAAGTCATCGGGGACTTAGACCGTTCGTAAACTTATTTGTTATTTATTGCGTATGTTCCGCCAACATTGCATGTGTGCCAATCACAGTTTTACCCAATTTGTCGCAAAACTTGATATTCGCACTATGTGTCACGAGTTGTCACATGTCTTCGTTTCGTATAGTCACTGCAAGTGAGTATGCTTTAAAGTTGTGATTTAACCGATAGCCAGCGCTTGCTGACATTACTCTGTGCTTGCATGATCGCACTTTTTCGACTAATGAATTTTTTTGGTTTTTACACCATTCACTGAACTTTTTAGACACACTTTTTGCGCATCAATTGTTGCAAAAAATAATTTATAATATAATAACATAATACTATATTCATTCTGTACAAACCTAGTGCTTTCTAAACCTATTCATACAAAATTAGTAATATATATATATATATATATAAATATACTACATGTAGAGATTTATCAAGATTCCTTTGTTACGTTATGGATTGTCGGAAGTTTTGTTAAGTTTCACCAAAAAATATTCAAAACTGCCCTCACACTAATCTCACTATGGTTTCTTTTGATGTAAAATCTCTTTTCACTAATGTTCCAATAAGTGTCGCCCTCTGCTGTCTCGAGAATAGATTAAAAGAGTTTCATTTCACATCTTTTGAAATACAAGAATTCATTTCTCTTACCCGCATTTGTTTATCACAAACCATTTTTTCTTTCCAAAATAAATTCTATCGTCAGTCTGAAGGTTTAGCCATGGGTTCCCCTCTCTCCCCAATTCTCGCAGACATTTTCATGCACTATTTCGAAAGCAAGCTTTTTAAGAAAATATCTTTTCCTTTTTGGACCCGTTACGTTGACGACACCTTCACGCTTATCGACATATCTCACCACAATATTGACCATGTCTTAGAAACCTTAAATTCGATTGACAGTAATATCCAATTTACATATAAAATAGAAAATAATAGCTCCCTTCCATTTCTTGATACCCTCGTCTCTCGCGCTGTAAATGGATTTTCAACCACTGTCTACCGTAAAAATTTTGCAGTCTCCCTTCCTCCCCATGCGCGTCCATGTCACCCACCTAACCAAAAAATGGCTGCTTTCTATACTTTTGTAAACCGTGCCCTTAATATTTGTTCAAATCCTATTTTATTGAAATCTGAAATTAAATACCTGAAAGCCATCGCAATTGACAGAGGTTATGACCCTTCCATTATAGACAAAGCTATCCAAAAATTACAACTCTTTCGTGTTTCGTCTACTAAATCAGTCACATCTAATATCAGTATTGTTTTACTCTATTGTTCTAAAACCAGTCAAACCATAGCTAAAATTCTCAAACAATATGATTTTAAAATAATATTTTCGCCTTCCAATAAACTCACCTTTTCTCAGTTGAAAGATCCTATTGATATGCATAATTCTTGGGGCATTTATAGTATTTCCTGTCAGTGGGGTTTATCATATATTGGCCAAACTAAACGCAGTCTTAAATTTCGTCTAAAAGAACATATGAATTACGTCCGCAAACAAGAAACCAATAAATCCGCTATTTCTAAACATTGCTGGGAGGAAAATCATAATTTTAAATTTAATTCAGCTAAAATAATTTACAAAATTAAATCCATTCATGAAATCGATTTCTTTGAAGCTTTTCATATTTATAAAAATTTTAAAAACCTTGTCAATTGTGATTTCGCTGTTCCCTATTTGTCTGATTGTTGGAAATTTTACATTCAGTCCACATTTTCTTAATTTTTCTACCGTTTACACAGCTACTGATTCCTAAATTCCTATTGGCCACACTCCCCACCTCTTCCGTAATACTATTGGTTGAACTAAATCCGGTTCCTCTCCTATATATACGAGCACTTCTCCAGATTCAGAATTCTTTTTGCACTGAAGACGGTACGCTTTAGGCTACCGAAACAGCTGTATGCACCTCAATAATTTTTCTTTGGCGTTTCTGACGTAGTAGTTTATTCCTGTTTTAATTCTTTTTCATAGTTTAAAACTTTTTTTTACTTAATTACTTTTTAAGGTTAACATATGTTAAACAAACAAACAAAAAAAAAAAAAAAAAAAAAAAAAAAAAGAAACAATTACTTACGATGAAATTTACATGTACTTTTAATGTTGTCATACATCGTTAGATATCTTAATGAAAACTTTATAGGGAAGAAATAATTTAGAAAAATATTTCGGAAATACCTTTTTCTTAAACTTTCTTCGCCGATGAAAATGTTTTGTATATATATATATATATTTAAGATGTTTGTATTCTAGGATTCTTAAAATAAATATCTTGCTTATTAATATTCTCCAAAAGGATTTTAGTACATAGAAATCTATAAAGTTTGACCCCATATAGATATATTTTAATCTGATTAGCATTTTAAAACTGGAGAGAGTATATTAAATTAATTTTGGAGGCAACCTTTCTGAAAAGACGTTTATAAGAGTGTTAATTACCAGGGAGTAGAAAATGGTATTTACTTTTTATAGCAATCATAATAAACCTCTCAGGACGTAACAACATAACAAGTTGAAGTTGCAAAGAAAAACCCCCTTTGAAACCATCGAAGCATCACTTATATATATTTGATGGTGAGTGAAATAATTTAAAACTGATATATAGGTATAAGAAAGTAAATGAAATTCAGATTAATTAACTTTGTATGGATACAACTTACATGCAATCCTAACACATAGCTAGAAGGCGGGATGCGAATAAATACATTGTAAACATTAACATATTATATTCAGTTTAAAGAGTGTCTTAAGCGGAATGTCACACTTTAAGTGGGAAAAAAATCTTACTTTTCAAGACACCTTTTTGCATCCAAAATTAAGTCTTTGCAAATGTTTCAAAATACAGCATTTTTAACATGCTTTTATTAGCTTCACCTGTATGTATGTTTGTATGTATGTTTGTAACCGCTCTGTGAGCAAACAAAAAATCTATATTGTAAAAATAGACTTTCCCTACGTGAACGCTGTGTCTGTGAGGTAAAGCTCCGGGCTACGAACCTAAAGATCTAACGTTTGAGCCCAGTCAGGGGAGATTTTTGTTAAGTGGTTTTTGTTAAATTCTAAATTATTTATTTATTAAAGATTTAAAAGTACATAAATGTTATGGGGTATCACTCACTTGATTTTCTCTTACCCTGCATTTTAATGCTATAAAGATAGATATTTGTGCTTTTTGGTTCACATTTCACTAAAAGCGTGATCTTTAATTTTTTAAAAGTATAATTTTATTATTTTTAGGCTTAAAATCGCCCTCCTTTTTACTGCTTTTTAATAAATAAATAAATAAATGAAAGTGGCGTGGGATTCTTTTTTTTTTTTTTTTTTTTTTGGTTAAAAATAAATTTTAGAATTTCCTAGAATATGAATAAACTATCAATAATAAATAATATATATATATACATATTTTGTCCCTAGATTCGAATGGACTATCTTCGATATTGCAAACAAGAGCTTCTCCAGGTCACACCACAGTATTACACAGCAAGTTTGATTTGCATGATAATATATACTGCAATATTCGCGAAGAAAATTGCAGTTTTATATTATAATCGGTATTTTTTGCCTTAAAACTATCGAGATTTTATCTAACAAGCTTAATATATATTAATTCTACTTAATTTTATGTGTAGAGATTGAGAATTTTGTAAGATATAAAACAAATATTTCAAAATCGCAGTCTATGGAGGTTTGAAACCGATTTCTTTCTGCAAACTGATATTTAACCCTTTTCGGCGCAAGGTAATTGGGATTATTTAAATTGCACTACCACCGGAATACACGAACAAAATTAAAATAAAAGAAATTGACGACCTTTTTTGCTATGTTATAAAAGTAAAATTTTGCTAAAAAAATTCCGGGATGAGTTTTTTTAGTTGGAACTTAACAATTGCGTCCTCGCAGCGAGTATAATGCTCCGAAAAGGGTTAAAAGAAAACAAAAACTATGAACATGAAAATCAGGAAAATTGTTATTGTTCATTTAGGCGAAATGTGGATGAAAAGAGTTTTTAAACAGAAAAATAAAGCAGTCATGCACTAAGTTTTTTTAGATGGTTCAGTTACAAATTCGCTTTCTCGTTTACAAATTCGCTTTCTTAACTACAAATTATTTACATGTTCATCTTAATAGTTTTTCATTTAATTATGTGAAAGTGTTTTAAACCAAAATTAACATATATATATATATAAACCAAATCAGTTTCACGTCTAAATATTATTTTTATCAATTATTTCAGACATAATTCCATGCTAATAAGATACATATCACTTACCATTTATGCACCTCTGTTATGTTAAATCTAAATTTTTTATACTGAGATTATTTTAAATTTCATAAATAAACATTAAAAAAAAAAAAAAAAAAAAAAAAAAAGAAGAAGAAGAAGAAAGAAAAACGTAATATTTTAAAAATTTATTTTTTTTATTTTAATCATTATTTCAACGTAAATGTAGAGAGCACTTTAAATTAAATAATAGAAATTAAAATATTTTCATGATTTTTTTATTAAAATTTGACACATTTAAATTATTTTACTTAATATAACTGATTATTTCATTTAATTGCAGTCTCAAATTAGGAGTAAAATAAGAAAGAGTAGCCTTTCCCACGCAGAACATCTGCGTGGTTAGGTGTAGGACTGGGCGATACATCGATACATCGCGAAACATCGATTTAAAACCATGCAATTTGAAACCGATAACGAAATCTTTCTGTTGGCGATATATCGCAAGCGCCACGATTATCAGGAACTCAGCTGCGAACGTACTGCGAGCGACCATATCAGTTTCCGTGAGCCCAACGTTTCACTCCGTGAAAGCCGGTAATCGCTGATACGAAGGAGAGTGGATGATACACGTATAACGCATGCGTGATGCTAGACATTCATTTAATCTGAAATCGCTACTCACAGCTACGATCTGGATATTCGTTATCGCCTTTTCTGATTTTTGCTTTATCGGGAATCGATTAACAGCTAAGCAATAACGCATGCGTGATATGAGACTCTGATATGACTGAGACACTGCGTGATCGTCATCCCATATCTTTATTCGCTGCTACGATATGAATATTCATTGTCGCCATTACAATATTGATACAAAACTATTATTGCCTATAAATACAATTAATATTAGTTGATGTCATTAATTTTATTAAGAAACAACTGAATAATTTCGTCATTTATTTGCGTCCATATTTGTTTTTAAAAAAAAATTTAATATATATATATATATTGTTTTTAAAGATTTTAACTGTTTTGATTTAAATAAATTTTTAAAAGCTATGTCATCAATTTATACTGAATTTGGTTTTAATATTTTAACAATTATTTCATTTCTTTCAAATATTTTATTATATCTGATCAATATAGCGAAAATTTGGTATTATTTATATTTTTATTTTTATTTTAATAAACAAACCAAAGCAAATTCTTTACTCAGGATACTGATTGTTTTCCACTGTGAATCTAATTTCAGAGGCAGCAGGAATGAAGCGCCTTTATTTTAGAAATCTTAATATTCTATCTATAGTATAATCTATAGATATAAAAGAGTAAATTCACAGGTTCACTGATCACTGACTCAACATAGCCGTGGCTATTCTATGGGAGATAAAGATAAAAAATTTTGTGAGCAAGTTGGTTTTAGGACCCTGACGGGACACAAGACGGGATTTTGTGAAATACCTCCCCTCCCCCGTTTCCCCCGGGGCGGGGCAGAAGGCAAATCACCTTTATAAGCATAACTCGGCTCCAAATAGCTTCACGGTGAATAAATTGCAGAGGGAGGTTCCCGAAAGAGAATGATATAATAATATACACACGCACACACAAAGAAAAGCCCATACGCATACACAAACGGGCCTTGATTAACTTCATGATAGGCCCCGAGGAACACATATTTTCGTGGGCCCGTCTCCCTCTTGCTCTGTGCACCAATCAGCACATATATAGATATACCTGATTATAGGACTAATATGGCAGAAATTGCATTATGACACCATTTTTTTTTCATTTTTAGTCGTAAAAGGCAAAATGGTATTTTCAGGGCCAGTTTTATGGCCTTCGGCTACTCAGGTCACATGCCCCGAATGCCTCTTGTTAATGGCTCTTGCACGCAAATTTTTCTTCTATATTTTTTCTATACAAATTCACTCAAAATAAATAACTTTATTAAAATTTAAAAAAAAAAAAAAAAAAAACTTTTATTTAAAGTATCACAGATCAATAGTTCAATTATTCGTTTTAAAGATATTGATGAAATTTTTTAAAAGGTACCCATATCGAAAATTTGCCCTCTCGGAGGGGACTTATCCCCAGGAGAAAAGCGTCGCTCCTGTGTGTCCAATTTCTTTTTTTTTTTTTTTCTACTTGATTATTACTATTATAAACAAATGTTTTTAATTTCATAATGATTCGTTAAAAATAATTTTCATTGTGTACGTTTATAAGAATTTTCGGTCTATACCACCAAGTTAAGAACTTAGAAAAATCCGGATTGGAACGCCACCTGGTGGACGATTATCACCAAAAAGCAATAAGAACTATTTTATGTCATGGTGCAATTGCATATAAGTTTACATGCAATTCTGCGCAGTGTAATAGTTCCTGAGATACAATTGGAACAAAATTTTGCTCACACACAGATAGGCATTTTCTAAAATTTTCTAAAAATGGTCAATCATGTTCTAGATATCGCAAAACATGTAAATCCATCGAAAACTGGAAGTTGAAATTTTTTATGAATCCAATGCTTTCTTCTGTTGAGTACGGAAGAGAGTAAAAAGATTGAATTCATGACGCAGGATAATATATTATAGCTATAGTGCGAAGGTGGATGAAATTAACCGAAAAAATATATCAAGATTAAGGGAGAATGGGTTTTAAGAAGCTCTAGAATTTAAATATAGAAAAAAAAGGACATAATGGGAAAATCTCTTAAACTGAATTTGTGAGTTTTAAAAAATTATTTGTATGTGGGTTAGTATTTTTTAAACATCTTTTTAGGCAGCAATGTTTGCTTTATACTTGAGACTACACGAAAACAACCATTCATCATTTATTTGTGTGGGAGGGGGAGTGGACCGTCCCTTTGCTTACGTCCTTGCACATAACATCACATTAATACAAATCATTCCCTTTTTTTTTTATGAAAGTGAGTGATTACAAATAATTATTTTCTTAATTTGTTTATCGTTGGTTCTCTAAACTCTCTCGTGGTTAAAGTTTTAATGGATAAAATGGTACTTCTATCTTGTTTGTTTACACTGCCGACTTGAACGAAAATTAATCTAATAATTCTCAGAAAATTAGAAAATACATCCTAAATTAAAAGCATTCCCTGATATTAAACTATAATACGATTTTGTTATTTCTTACAGGTACTACTTTTATAGACTTTGGTTGATATAACATATTTTAAAGTTTTGAACTTTTTTGACGTGAACAATTCAGCTTAAGAATGCTCAAAAAATAAATTTTGTTGTAGTTTTATCTGAATAGATGATATTTTTTCCATGTAAAATTCTAATGCGTCAGTTTAATTTTACTTTAAAATCAATAATATCGAGTTTCAAGTAGGTTATAAATATACGAAAAATGGAAATTTCCGAAATTTGTAATTTAAATAGCGGATATTCATTATAGAAAAAACTGGGTATGTGTTATAACAATAATCATAACACACACGCATACACGCAAACGAAACCTTATAATAACAACTTTATCTAAATTAAATGCGCATGGCTGTTAGCGTTACCCGAGAAACACCACGTGGAGGTCGCCATGCATCGTTTCTCATGGGGAGTTTTGATAAGGCAGGTCCCATAGCCTACTGCCAGCAAGCATCCCGAGGTAATTTATTCTTTTACACTTCGAATGCAACAACAACAACATATTTTCATAAAATTCCTCAATTTCCGGAATTTCTTTTTTTTATGATGTTGTGGAGAAACAGAAACTGGTTGATTTTCAATAACCGTTTCCACTGTCTGAGAATGAACTGATTCCACTTCGATAAACGGAGGTTCATCAGTAGAATTATCAGGCAGTGCAGTAGAAACTGTTTCTTTTCCATCGAGTGCGTTCACTACCTGAGACTGAATTGAGTCCACTTCGGTTTGCAACGGAGGTTCATCAGTAACAGTATCAGGCAGTGAAATAATATTACCAACTTTTGGCAGTTTTTTTATATCCAACTTTGGATGCTTGCAAACACGAGCTTCATATAAAGCTGGGTTATAAAATTTTTGACAATTATTATTCATTGACAAATAACGTCCAGCAATGATGGAAGTCACTGGACACGCATACCTTTCCCGAGCATCCTCCATAGGACGATGCTCGAAAAGTTTAAAAATAAACCACATGAGGAACTTTTTTAAAAAGTAACTCACGAAGAGAACACCTAAGAACGAAAGATACATCATTCTCAGATAAGGGTCAGTAATTAGACTGAAGAAAATTGTTAAAAAAAGAAACTTTTCATTGTTGTAAAAATATATATATAAACATTGTTGTTTATCAAACAATTATTTTTTATTAAATAGTTGTTGCAATTGTTCATTCAATTGTTGAACTAAAATATTGGATACATTGTTTAAAAAACAAATGATGGCAAAAATTCGTATAACATGAAAATTAATTTTGTATTCCATGTCATGTGAAAATGTCGATCAAATTAAAATATGTCATTAATATAACGATAAAGTTAACAGGAAATGATAGCATATCAAATAGAGAAATTATTCTATAAACTGGGTTGCAGCCATAGATATAGTAATAAGACATAGATTGATCATTGGGAGGGAAAAACTGATTCTTTTTTACTCGGAGAAAAGTCCACAATATGGCCGTCTTTCGCCGAGTGAATACACACAGATAATTTAGAAAATAAAATTTATGAATAATTTATGTACTAAAGATGAATGAAAAACTGCAGATACAATTAAAAATTAATTTTCCTTTTTCTTTCTTTCTTTCTTTTTTTTCTTTTATATATTTATTAATTTAGTTAATATTTAAACTCTTTTAAATGCTAAAACTAAACTACGCCGCTGCTAACTATATTTAAAAGAATTTTGAAAATTCTATATTACTTACTGATGTAAAATCTTAAAAATTATCAAACTTTTAAAAACGTATTCCATTAAAAATCAAACCAGTTTTTATTTCATAATTATATCAAGGCAACTAATTATAAAATTTATATTTTTCATAATTTAGTCAAATATATTTTACTTTTATAATAACCTATCCATTTCTTTTGATAAATTTATTTGAAGAATTAAAAGACGCAATATTTCAACATTTTGAAAATTCATCAATATTCTATTCTATTCTATTACAATTGCCGAATTTCAATGGTTTCCATGCCACTATATGGCTGATGCCATAAAAAATTTTCAGCATCAAACATTTTTGCATGATAACAATGGGATGACAGATCTATATAAATTACTATATCTATGGTTACAGCAAGTATTAAAACTCCTGTTATTTTTCATTATATGCTGCTGAAAATCTGTTGCCAGATAGTATGAAATTTCGAAACTTCATCAGTTGCAACTATATCAAGATGAAAAATTTCACCATAACTAAATTTCAGGACGCCCATAATTCACAAAAATGTGCCAAAACATTTAACAGTCTTATGGCAGTGTCTACTAAAGACTCTAAATTTATGTGCTGCGCTGTGTTGTGTTGTACATTTTAAAGCCGACTACAACGCGATTGGCTTAAGTCCTAGTGAAGTACCCTTCGTGGAGATCTTTCTAAGCAGTTTTTTCTATATACCTTGAGAGTGGGGGGGGGGGGGATAAACCCGTGTCCAAAAATAACTTCCCTTCAAATTATCTCAGCAAGATTTATTTTTATGTATAGGTTGTTTATGCCTTCTCAACACGCACTGTAAAATGATTTTACGAAATTTCTCACTGGCCCCCTTTAAGGGCGGGGGGAGGCAAAAACACGCTTATAAGTGCAACTCTGCTCCAAAATAACTCAGGATAGTGATTTTTTTATATGTCGATTGGTACTCAAGAGGCATACTACAAAGGGATGTTGTAAGATTTCGTCCTATCCTCTCCTTGGGGGTGGGGGGCAAAAAACTTGTTTCCAAGTACATATAATTTTGCTTCAAATTATCTCAGTAAGAATAATTTTTACATGTGGGTTATTTATGACTTCCGAACACGCGTTATAAAGGGATTTTGGGAAATTTTCCCTTTTTACCATTTTGAGGGCAAGAGGGGGGGGGGACAAAAACACGTTTTAAAGAGTAACTCTGCTCCAAATTATCTCAGGAAAGCATTATTTTGACATGTTGATTGGTTATGCGTACTCAACACACACAAGCTACAAAGTGATTATTTTAAATTCTGTGATTTCCCCCCCCCCTTGGGGGGATGTTTCCATGCGTAACTCTGTTCCAAATTATCTTAGAATGACAATTTTTGATGAGTGGACTTCTTATGCGTATTCAACACACACTACAAAGTGATTTTGTGAAATTCCACCCTACCGCCCCTTAGAAGGCGGAGGAGGGGGGTAAACATGTATTTATGCGTAACTCTGCAGTAAATTACCTTAGGAAAGAGATTTTCGATGTGTGTCAGTTATATGTATCTAAATTATAATATAAAGATATTTTGCGAAATTCCCTCCTCCTTCTTACCGGGGTGGGGGGACTAAAAAACACGTTTTAAAACATCACTCTGCTTCAAATAAACTGAGGATCCCGATTTCCTAATGTATTGGATAGGTATGTGTATGCAACATGCGCAATAAAGGGATTTTGTGAAGTGTGGCGAGTAGGAAACCACTACCGAATGTAGCGAAAAGTTTAACTTAGATTTTGTCTAAGTTAGTTAAGTTATTCAAGTAATTTAATTTAAGATTTTGTCTGATTAAGATATTTTGTTCTGATTTCAATAATTTTTTTTATTATTATTAATTATATGGTATTTTAAAAATTCATTTCAATATAATGACCAGCGAAGCGGGCAAACCCTGCTAGTCTATAATAAAAGAACTTATATCGTTATTTTTCTATGATCATTCACTTATTAATTTTTATATGATCATTCACTTATTTACTTATTTTGCGTGTGTTTGAATTTAGGTTTCATGTTTTTATTAATGTCTTCTGTTTACAAAAGACGAAAATGTTGGAGTTCATGAGAATTTTTAATTACCAGTTTTCAATGAATATTTATTTATTTTCAGGTGTCTTAACACAGGATTCGGCCATTTTTAGAAAACATGTGTCGTGCGATAGCACCGGTATACAATTTCCACCATGGAAGATAAAGCTATATCGCAGTTTCTATAGCGTATCAATGCACGAAACTTGATAGGAATGAGAGTCGTGACGAAAACCTATGCTTATTCAATTAGTGTGCATATTTGCTGAGAAATAATGCTGTTATGATGCAATGTAACCCTGTTTACGGGAATACAATATATTAACTTCTATTATATAAAATGCAGCAAACTTAGAATGTAAAATGGATATTTTGAAAAACTATGCTATGTCAATTTGGCATTTTATAATGGTGGCCGAGAAAGAAAATCGGTATACCATTAATTGATGGTTCTTACATAGAATTACATCTATTCATTTAAATTGTCTTTTATTCTTGATTTATTTGTTTCATACCGCAGGTAAAATTTATTTTTCTCAATACATTGTTGCAATTGTGACGTCAATTGTTTTCTGTTGAATCATCCTTCTTCAGTTATTTTATTCATCCTCCAAACCACGAAAAAAAAAAATCTTTATTTTTGTAGCTATGACATTAGTTTCAGCATTATCTCGGGCAAATTTGGGCTTTTTTTTATTAAGAAGATTTTGCAAAAGTTTATTGCCTTAATTATGTATTTTAGAAACATCTTTTAGTGAAATTCTGAGACTGTTGAACGTGTTTAAATGTCATAATGCTACTACATGACAACACAGTAATGTATGAATTAAATTTGTGCATAAATGTATTTCCATTATTTGTTTTTCTATATTGATGTTGATTTGGTGTTGCATTAATAGGGAGTTGTACATATAAAAGAAGTTAGTGTATTCTATATATTTTATGATATAATGAGCTTGTCACATTCAATTCGAGCTTTTTTTTTTTTTTTTTATATATATCTAGAACTGACATTTAAATTAGCATTATGAAAGGAATTAAAAAATATTGGTGTCCAATATCGTGATATATCGTGATATCGCGATTTTGAATTGGCAATAAATCGTGATATTGAAATAGTGGCATCGCCCACTTCTAGTTAGGTGTACTACATACCTAATACGATTTTTAGAGAAATCTCACAAGTAAAATAATTCGCTGGAAAACGTCATTTTTTTTTTTTTTTTTTTCTTTCTTTCTTTCATTTTTTTTTTTTTTTTTTTTTTTTTTTTTTTTTTGAATGAAAGAGGTGTAAGTCTTTAATTATTTGCGTTATAATTTCCTATTAAAAAAATACATATTTTTTTTTCGCTGCTAAGTCAAAAGTTCTTAAAATTAAATTAAATTATCGTCATATTAGAATTGTATCTTAACATGATGATTTTGATTTCGATAAATAGATGGCGCCATCACCATTTTGTCGAATAGTTAATGATGAAATGCAAAATATTTTATTTTAAGATAGCTTAAAATTTAAGACTTTTGTTTTACATGTCTTATTTCGAAACATATCACTATACTAAGATACTTCATATTAGTTCATTTGCACCACCACTCCATTAAGAAACAAAATTGTCTTAAATTAAGATATCTGGTATATATAAACTCTACATTAAGACATATACGCATCTTAAATGTCTTTTCATTTTTTTTTTTTTTTTTTTGTCTTATCTTAAGACGCCCTTATTTGCAGTGTACATCAATCGCGCAAAATAGAAAATATATCCCAATTTTGGAAATTTCATAGATTTAATTTCCATTTATTATTAAATAACTGCACACATAGTAAAAATTACCTGTAAATATTATTTTCATACTTTTAGTTCCCCATCATACTATAGGTATGGGGAACTTAGGTAATCATGAAAATTTTCGACCTCGGTTTTTTGACTTTTTTACACGTTTTCAGGTGTGAGGAATCCGAAAATGACAAAATTTGTATGGTGTCTGTCTGTAGGGTGTCTGTTAGTCTGTTAGTCTCTTAGTGTGTAAGTCCGTTAGTTTGTTAGTCTGTGTACACGATATCTCAAGAACAAATTGTCGCAGAGAGGTCAGATTAGTTTTAAAATATTACTTTCGATACTGGCAAGAACCCTATTTATTTGCAACATTCTAATTTAAAAACTTTGTAAGTTATTAGAAATTTACGATTTTCTTAACATGGGAGAATAGGACAAAAATTCACTTAAACGTGCATTAAATGGAAACTTTTTACTGTAAAAATGTCAGACCAGTTTTAAAATATCAGTTTTGATGCCGGAAGGAACATCAGTAACTATAAATATGCTACTTTGAAAATTTCGCAAGTTTTTGGAAATTTACGAATTTCTTAACATTAAATTAAAAATTATATTATAGGGCAAAATTTCACATAAACGTAAATTTTGAGAGATATTTTCATCGTAAAGATGTCAGACTACTTTTGAAATATTATTTAGGACACTGGTATGAATATTAATGACTATGAATTTTCCAATATAAAAATTTCGTAAGTTATTGGAAATTTACGAATTTCTTAACATGGCAGCATAGAGCAAAATTTCACATAAACGTCAATCTTGAGGGATATTTTCATAGTAAAAATGTCAAACCACTTTCGAAATATTATTTAGGATACTTACATGAATATCATAGACTATGATTTTTCCAATTTAAAAAAATTCGTAAGTTATTTGGAATTTACGATTTACTTAACATGCCAGAATAAGGTAAAATTGAGCATAAACTTTCATTTTGAGGCTCTTAAATACATTAGACAACTTCAAAATTACATTTATGATATTTGTTTGAACATGATTGAATACAAGTATTCTAATAGGAAAATTTCGTAAATTATTCGTAATTTACGATTTTACCAACATAGCGAAATTGTAAATTTTTCATATAAATATGAATTTTGAGGATTATTGCATTGGAAATAGTAACGTAAAAACTAAACAAAGGAATTGACCCTGATAAAATAAATTAATAGATTAGAATAAGATAAATATATCGAAGTGAACGGTGGCTAGCCTATTAGGCGGGGTTTTCATTCTGTCACTGTATCAAGCTTTTGTCAAATTCATTTCTTTTAACATGATTATATCTCTCAAACTAGAAATTTATGAGGACATAAATATGATGGGGAACTGAGCAGAGTCCACCTATGCCAACTAGTTTTAAAAGTGATTATTATTTGCTATCATAATACAGCAAGTTGTCAATTGTTATTACATTTATTTGCGGTGTAAATACTTACCTATAATTCAATATAAGCTAAGGGGTCAGGCACATTGGTAAATTATCTCTATACATCTGGAGATGTTCTTAAATTTTTGTTGACTGTAAGCTATCGGAATCCTTAGGAGAATGTGTGTCAATAGGAATCATTATAAAAACAGTTTTTATTATCTTGTGAATTAACGAAGGAAATTCTTAAGAGAGAAAATATCCAAGAGAGTATTTTTATGAAGTAGTTAAGAAATATTTGCACCGTATAAATTTGTTTCTAAACAGGATTGTGAAATGCACAATTTTACTTTTGTGCACCGACATTTTTATATTAAAACAGTTGATTTGTACAAAATCCAAGAAAGTTCTGTTTAAAACCATAGATTGATGCTTTACAAAATGTGTGGCATTAAAAAATAAAGTTGTTGCATTCAACTGGCAATTTTATTTCTAAATGTCCTGATAAAAATCTCCATTTTTTTTTTTTTTTTTTTTTTTTTTTTTGAGGGGGGGGGGGGGGGAGGAGGGGAGATGTCTATCCAATTGTGGGTTTTCTTTCTATAATATTCTATTTTTTTTCTGTCGAAACTATAAAATTTGTATATTTTTCCCATTATAAGAAAAGTTTATAGAATAAATTTTTATGCTTTATTTTTTATGCTATTTTTTATTGATTTTTTTTTCTACACTTTTAAAAAAAGTTTTAATTTGCTGCATAAGAGATCTCAGAGTTTCAAACCATCCGCCCGTAATAGCTTCAAAACCACTGACAACACTCTATTGTAACTTGTTCGCTACAACAAACATAGAAAGTTTTGAGACAAGAACTATGGTATAAAAAATATCGATAAAAAAAAGAAAGAAATGGCGCAACAAGGCGTGTATCTAGATGAAGTCTAAGTCACAAAGAAAATTTTTCATTCTATTGGACCGTTCACTCTTTTACAACACGCCTAGCCAATGGAAGGCAAGCGGCATCTGTTGCCATTTCGCGCTTCAGTAATCTTCGTCCGATGGATACAGAAAGATAGTGTGAATGATAGAGCGAACACAAAACTCTTGCGCGGGTCGAAGAATGACAAGAGATGAAAAGACAACGATGAAGATGATGATAGAGAAAAAATGCGCAACTTTTGAGAAGAAAAAGAATTTATATTTTGAAGCTCCCTCTTTTGTGAGCTTCCAAGCTGCCGAATGAAAATATCTACAGCTGTTTGCCAGCATGTTTGTACGTTCGCTTGGTTCGGGACTGACAATGAGCAGTTTCGTAGCTGTCAGTTTTCACCCTTCGATATTTATCATAGCCGCGCTTTATTACTGGTATATATATCGATTCGACAGGGGGCGCCGCATGGGTTGTTCTGCTACCATTTCAATCATAATGAACGCAGAAGTTACATCATGACATCAATAGAAATCAAACTAAAAATGAAGGGAACCAAAAATATATAGCGATTTTAAAATTCTTAAATAAGCTAATCTTAGTTTTGGGGCAATAGAAATATATTATGGTATTCGGCATTAGAAAAATTTGATTAGACGCTAATTAAATTTATGTAATTACTGAATATTTTGCAATGCACAAAAAATTAAGTAGTGTAAAACATAAAATTAATACTTTTTATTCAACTGATTCTATCCAGTTTTAGTTTTATTTGCGGAACAGTGATGTGCGTTCAACCTCTAGTGCGACATTAAACAGACTCAAACAAAACCTTAACATGAAACTTTGAAGAATTGGTAGCGGGGCCGGATTCGAGCTCAGGTTGAAATCATCAGCCTAGTCGTTTAAAGTTTTCCGTTTTTTTTTTTTTTTTTTTTTTTTTTTTTCTGAACCTTATATGAAAGCAAAGACACGTTAAGAAATATTCCCATATCTAAGTTCCCGCGTAGAACATCACACTAACACTACAGCACCTTGAAAGAATTTATTTGGCCAGATCGAGTGTCGATAAGTGGAGTGAATGCCCTCTTAGACAACTTGTTTGATGTTAGTGAATTAAACTTTGAGGATTTAGAAGGTTAATTAACTTGCCGATTTTAGATGTTAAGCATATTTTTCTGTAGTGAGTACCTAAGCCCTTTTAAAGACAAAATAATTTTTTTGAAAATTTCTTTTTAAAAAAGATTAGGTTCTTTTAAAGGGGCTATTTGTGTGCTACCTATAAAATGAACTATGGTTCTAAACGGGAATATTCATGAAAAAAAAAAAAAAAAACTTAAACATTATCTTTAAAACTTTAAACATTTATCTCATTTACCAAATTTGGGGCATTTATATATCATCGAAGTTGATGAAAATCCCTTGTCTTACCGAAAAACGGGATTAAATTGTAGCATGTGCACCGATTGCATCATAACATCAAATACACCGAGTAATATGCAGAATGAGCAGCATATGCCGAATATACAATGAAAATGAATTGGAATAGTTTTACATAATCCTCATCTCACATACAGAGTTTGGTTCACTTGTGAATAATTGAAGCTGAAATATAGGCTTCTATTAAATAAGAGAAATCGTAGCATATTAGCGACACCTGCTGAGCAATGTATCCATCCCCCCCCCCCCCCCCAAAAAAAAAAAAAAAAAAAGAACGAATTTAAATCAAGTTTCAACCAAATACCAATTTTGATTTTATTTTGTCCATCGCTTCATGAGATAGCGCGTCCAAAATACTTTGGTAGCACACATACACACATATAAACGCACAGACAAACATTTTCCAAAAATTGTCGAATCATGTTCAGTATAATTAAAATGCGTAAGTCCATCAAAATCCGGAAGTCGAAACTTTTTACGAAACCAATGCTTTCTTGTTATATATATAGAAGAAAGTACTAATATAATATCTTGTTAGATATATAACTTGTTATATATAAAAAAGAAAGTCAGAAAGTTAATAAATCTAGTAATGTGGAATGAATTCTTTTCCTCTCTTTGAATTTACATCATAGTCTGTGTTGCTGTATTGTGATTTTCATATCACCAGTTTTTGGGGAAAAAAAAAAAAAAAAAACCTTTGATTTTTTTTTTCTTTAATTTCCCCTTAATGTATATCAAATTTTCAAAACAAATTTTTTTGTGTTTAATTAAATTAAATTATAATTTCAATAATTAAATAAATTGAGAATGTTTAATAAACTTTCAGAGCAAAATTATCTTCTTAGGGAGAAAGTACTCGTCAGTGAAATTCATATTTGTTTTGGCTCAAAATCAAAACAATTTTTCTACGAGCTATCTACTTTCAATACTGTCCATACATGCTTCAAGAAAATCGTTTCGAACGAAATTTCCTTTTCTAATCTGAAATGAAGAATGGAAGTCAGAACTTTCGCCGAACTTCTCTTCTTGCAATTTCAATTCCTTATATCTAATCGAAACTTAAAGAAAGAAAAAAAAAATTGAAAGTTCGATTTATTTAGGTTTGCTTTTCTTTTCTTTTTCTTTTTTTTTTTCCCTCTAAATTTCGTACCTTCAAGCTATGAGATTTCTGGTAAATGCTTTCAGATTTACAACTTTTAAAATGTTTTTCTAACAACTAAGTAAGGTAAGAATACTCATACAGATTCGAAAACTTTTTATTATATATATATATGTGTGTGTGTGTGTGTGTATTATTTTTATTTTTAAGGCGATTGCTTAGCTTCAAGGCAAAATAAAATCTGCTGCTGAAACTATTTGTAAGTTAAATAAATAAAATAAATAAATAAATATGTGCTATAAATTTCAACTTTAATACTACTACATTATTTTTACAGACTTCAAATATAATTTCAAAAGTACTTTCAAGGCTATTTTAATATTCATAAATAAATATGATGATTGATTACTTTGAAGTACTTCAATTTTGTTTTGATATATTTATAAAAGCCATTTAAAACATAATGTTTGTAAAATAAAACAATTGTATTTTAAATTACAAAAACACCAATACTTTTTGCATGCTTTCCTAAACCATCAATGCCAGTTCGATACTCGAGCCGGTCAAAGACTGTCATGTAGTTAATGGTGGCTGATGTACGTAAATTCCGTCATGGTTGCAATGAATGTCCTCCATGTTCTGTAAAATGAATGTTTGTGGGGGTTACCGAAGCGTGAGGGTCATCCATTCCACGATCGAGAAAAATTGTAATGGCATGTCTCCAGACCTTCCCCAAAGCAACACCACCTGTAATAATGCCTCCGAGCTGAGCTCTACGTCACGGAAGATCGGCCGATTTCATCCAATCCATACGATCCAACTTGTATCATAGGAAGTGTTGATTGGATAAAATCGGCCGATCTTCCATGATGTAGCTCGGAGGCATTATTACAGGAGGTGTTGCCCAAAGACCATCGACAATTGCCAACTGCGTAGGTCTAGTGTGACGTTAAATTAACTCAACCTCAATCGCTGAACCACCAATAAAGTAACAAAGAAAAATATTTTTCAACAAAATAAAAATAAGAGTTTAGAGTGATTTTAGCCTTTAACACCTTACCTGCAAACAAAAAGTTACGAGATTCGCTTTCCAGTGCCACTATTTTTAACACAGGCGCGTGTAGTTATGCGTTCAATATTCCAGAAACATTCCTTTCCCGATTCCTGCCACTCCCCAGCTTCTCTGAAATTAAGTAAAGCTTTCCAAAAACACTGTCATGGTTATTTAATAATATTCCAAAGACGTAAGACTATAGTTTAACTGGTAGCAGAGTAACACAAAGGATCGTGTATGTACGTCCGGGGCAGTTAACGCATCGGCATAGCTAGACGAATGTACACGCCCGGGGCAGTTAAGAGACCTCTCCACTTAGCGTCCCCAGAAGCCAGAGTCAATGTTATTCTATGGAGAATTTCGCCCCATTATAACTTATTAACTAATATATATTTTTTAATTCCGTTTTCACATTCAGAAACTTCACAACAATTAAACAATTTATCGCTTTCTAAAAATTATTTTTTAAATTTTTTAATGTTTTATTTTGAGGTTGTAAAATGCGAATTTTCACAATGTGAAATTTTTCATTTTTGAGCTTAAAAACGAAATCTTAAAAAAAATTTAGAAAGCGATAAATTGTTTAATAGTTGTGAGTTTTCAGAAAGTGAAAATGGAATTTAAAAATATGTATTAGTTAATGAATTATAACGGGGCAAAATTTCCCATAGAATAACATTGACTTCGGCTTTCGGAGACGATAGGTAGAAAGTCCCCTTAAGAGGTTAAAATACACTTTGCGATACCTCAACTTTTCATTAGAGTGTCTTATTTCGTAATGTATTGACTTCTTAAAATCTTAATTTCAATAAAGGGCAGTTTACTATTACGTAGATATATTTCAAATATTTTCGTGGATTATAATTGTATCATATATATACCATTTTGCATACCTTTAATTTCATAAACATCAGAAACGTTTAGAAAGTACAAAATTTAGATATCTAAAACAAGCTTCAAAATATTAAATATCGCATAGAAAACATTATAGTCACATTAAATCTCGTGAATTTTTAAGAGCAGTTCATTGACAAATTTTTTCTAGATTTTCACATACCTTACTTGACTGATATGCTTGATTGATTGACTTGGCTGATATTAATAATTCGTTGTTTTAGGAAAAATTTGGATGATTCTAATAAGTAGTGTTTTTTTAAAAGCAGCAACGAGACCTCCAGAAATAGCAAGAAGCAATACAATAAATAAATATGTAAGAGTGTCATCTTTTTACGATCTTCAGATTCAATCAGAAAAATTCAACTGTACACTTGGTAGATATTAAAATAATTTCCGGTAAATGTCATGAAAACGTTAATATGTATTAATACATATTTGTTATCGCATGTAAAAGAATTTCCTGTATGAGTGTCTATTAGCAATAGACTGAAATTTAGTAGATTATTTCCATGCTAAATATATTTTCTGAAAGGTTCTAATTACCAATATTTATTATATTTGAGGATTAAGCATGCCTCATTAATATACGATGGTCATTTTAAGTATTTTTCCCAAGTATGCTGCAAGAAATACCTGATCTGTATTAATTGATGTCCATAAATTAAATAAAGATTTTTTTTTCTGTGTTCAAAAAGTGATTTTATTTACTTATTTACATATTTGCGTTTTACGAAAGATATTTTCATTTTTATATTGCAGTTATTTATACTCTCGAAAAATTTTTTGGCTTTATAGACCTTATATGACATTGCTAGGAGAGTCTTTATGCAATCAGTTTAGTAAGTAAAAAGTACCATTTAATTACATACAATATTTATCATTTTAAAAATATTGTTTAATACTTGTTCTGGGTTTTCATTTACCTTAAATACACATTATAAATAAAACTTTTGAAAAAAAAAAAATAATAATTAATTTATTTTGAAAAATCATTTCTATTCTTGTAACATGCATGCTGTAAAATTGTTGATTGTCTATCAAAACCTTTGAATGTAAATCAACTACAAAAAGATCAAACTAGAATTCGTCAGCTTTTACTTCAACATTTATTTTTCATAAAATATTTTTAACATTTGTGACATACATTTTATTCCACTGAAAGATATAGATTATTTTTAAGAGGCTCACTTTTGAAATTGCCCTTTTTTTGCGTAAATACAAATATTTTCCGCATAGCCAGCTTGAAGTGTAGGTAATTATAGGAGAAATTAATATTCTTCTTCTCATTCCCACTTTCGAGTACCACAATTAATCGCCAATTAAATTGCCCTCGCAACATTATAGGAACTTTCTGAAATAGCAATGCAGTTGCAGTTAATAGCTCCGGTGGGAATTGGGGACGAGGCTATTTAACCCCTCCAAAACTCACGGTGCTTTCTTCCGGTTGGTGTCAGACTCGCGGTGTGCCAAATGAATTGATAATGAATCGATTAATGTCGGTAGTTCGAAGTTGTATCGCGTTATATGCCAGAAACTGGATTAAGTTCAGATAAAATAAATTTATTCGAGTACTTTTTTAAATACTTTTAAGTTAAAATTAATGACAAAAATTATTCTTTTTATAAAAAATACTAACAACATAACCTCTTTTATTAAAGGAAACATTTTCTTTCGTTTTGGTATAAAAACACAAGTATATACATGTATATGTAAAGATGCATGGATATTTCCATAGTATATGGATATACAAATGTATACATATTTACAGAAAGAAATTCTTGAAATTCATATGATTATTGAATTAAAATGTTGTGAGAAAAAGTAATAGTAATACGAGTGAATTTGTTTATAAATTAGAGACTACGTATTACTGTAATTAGAGTGAATTTTTTAAGAACTAAATTTTTTAAAGTATTTCTGTAATAAAATAAATGATGGGTATTAGTGCACATTTATCAAGATAAATGATGATTAAATAAAAGAAAATATGATATAAATTAAATAATTTAGGTAAGTGAATTTATACATGTAGTTTTTTTTTTTTTTTTTCTTTCTTTCTTTCTTTCTTTTTTTTTTTTTCGAAAATTGGGGAATTTTAGATATTGTATTTTATTTGGAGGTGTATCAGATATTATATAGAATGTATAATTCTGTTTTTTATTGATAAAATAAATGCAAAAATGGAAATTTTAATACGAGGAAAAGTGAGTTGAATTTGAAAATTTAAGTGATGATGCGTTTATCTAACAATCTTTATTGAATGCTTGGATCAGATTAAGTGTTGAGGAATACGTTTACTAAGCACTAAGTTGTATCGTATTTATTATGAAAATCAAGGATCTTTACACAAAATTGTATTTACTGATTTTATTCATGCTAGCGTCAGTATAACAATGATCAAACAATTTAAGAGAATGCAAGTATACTATGCCAGAAACATACTTGAGTAACGAGATCTTTAAAATAATCATTCGGATTTTCATAAACAATATAGTTTTTCTGGTATATTGAATTCAATTTTCCATCTTTAAATATTATTTTTCTAAATTAAGATATAACTACATTCATTTGATACAATTTTATATTAATTCTGAGTTTTCTTTACACACTCTTCATTTATCCTAAATATATCGTTAAACGTCATTCAAACTGAATGCTCGTTCTAAGTACTCATTTCTAACTTAAATGTTATATTTCGTACTAGCAAACCCGTGCGAAATTTTCGTACTTTATTTCTTTTGTTATTTACCTTTAAAATTTGAAATTTATAAATATTATACCAATTTCACTATCTAATTAAAATTTTTATTTACCAGAAGCCAATAGTTATTATTATAACCAAATTGTGCAATAGTGAAACCAGAATCATTCAAAGAAAAGTTTCAAAATAAAATTCATGGTTGACGACTCAGTATTCATACTTCCGCAGGCAGTACAGTTTTAGTAAAGGACCCCCATGACACCTTTTAAATTTGTATCGCCAAGTATGCAATGACATTTTATTTAATTTGGCGTAAATTTTTGTAAAAAAAAAAAAAAAATGTTTATATCTTTAAAATATTGCTAGGTTTAAAATGACGCTTGCAAAGATTCTGACGAAATAACCTTTAAAAATATATTTTCCACAAAACAATGTCATCATACAAATGTCATCATGTTATCGAATTAGATCATTGAGCTGAATCCTCGTGCTTAAATATTGTTCATTGTTAAATATTACTTTTATCCTCGCGTATTTTATTAATTTCACCACTATCGCATCGTTTCGATAAAAATTAATTGAAATTGGTCCACGTTAGAGAAATATTATATTTTACTAATTCCACCACTATCGTATCGTTTTGATAAAAATTAATTGAATTTGGTCTACGTTAGAGAAATATTATATAGATTGTTATACATGAACTGTCTTAATGAAATTTTGACTAAAAGAATCGATAACATTTAAATAAAGATGCAAGAAATGAACATCTTAAAATTTACTCATTATAAATTATCATTAAATTTTACATCATTTACAGTTTCAGGCTAAACCGAATCTAATTATAATTTCACGTTAGCTGCAGGCAAAATATCGCAAAAAAAAAGTATTTTTTGATTTAGTGGTTTAAACGAACTGACAAATATTACTACATAACATAAAAATTTATTTAGTTTAAATCAAAATAAAATGGTTTTACTTCTTTCTTTAGAGCTATTCCTGATTATATTGGTATGTTCTTTTATTTTCATGGCAAGCAAAGGTTAAAATTTTCAACAATTAATTTAACTAATGAAATTTAAAAGAAGATAAGCAATGAGAAATAACTATTTGGTTTTAACATTTTGGAAATAGAATCAGACGCGAAAAGTAGGTAGTGAAAAAGATTTAATATATTATTTATTGCGCGATAAAGCTATTTACTGAGTATGCGCACAACTATTTATTCTAATTAGCTTATAAAAGGGAATTCAGCTGATACATTTTTTTTTTTTTTTTTTTTTTTTATGTAATTCTACCAAAGAGAATTTTTGACCGTGAAGAAGATATATATTTTAAGATTTACATTTAATTCTGTAAACTTATGAAATAGTTAAATTTTAAATTAAAATAGTTAGCAATTTTTGAAGTTTGTTTATTCAACATTTATTAAGGAAATACTATATATATATATATATATATATTACGAAAAACGTGATTATACTTTTACAGCAGAACACTTTTAGCAGTTAAAAGTCATCGAAGAATATTTGGAATTTCTTTTAATTATTGTTAATATAAAGCTTACTTTCAGTAAAACATTTTTATCAGAATTGTATTGCATTAAAATGTTGCTTCTGAAATTGAAAGAGTAATGCATATATATCATATGTTTAATAGGTGTAAAATAGTTTAAGTAAATCTATCTCCAGAGGCTGTTCAGTAAAGATTAAATTGTTTCGTAACATTTTAAATGTGGAATTTGGGAATCATTAGGATTGCTTAAATTGCTTTAATTTATCAAAGATGTAGTTATCGTTTTTCTCTAAGTTACGTATTGGTAATAAAGGGATGGCATTAACTATTAATAGTATTTTTGTTTCAATCAGTATTATTAAAACACAATTTCATTAAAATATGTTATAGGATATATTTTTAAAAAATATAAAATAACATTATTTCGTGGGTAATTTGAAAAAAGTGTTTTAAATTTGTTTATCTTATGTAATGCATGATATAAATTTTATATATTTCAAATATAAGCCTTAGAAACCATTATTACATCAATTCAGCCTTTAAATTTGTCAATGATAAATATGTTATCATCCTTCAAACTTTATATCAATAATAAAGTGTTGCCAGACTAAAGTAATTTTACTTTTACCTTAAAGAATAGGCTATGAAATAATAATAATAATAATAATAATTATTATTATTATTATTATAATACATATATATGTATATTACTAGTCTTAAGTAAATCATTAAACTGATTAATAATAAAATTTGAAAAATATTCGTTTTTACTTTTTTAACACTAGGATTATAAAATTACGTACACTTTCAGAAATTTTAATGCTTTAAGTCTTTTGTCATAATCTTCGAATTTATTTTGATTAAAAGGCTCTTTAGAAAATGTATATAAATAAAAGTGTGATCTGAAATACTTGCAATGGAAAATAATAAAACTTTGAAATATTTTTTATTAATACAGGATATTTTTTTCTGTTTACTAAACATCATATCACATTAACGGTATTATAAAAATCAGTAACATAAAATGGAATATATACTTGATATTTTTTTTTCAATAATTATTATTAAAGAAAACTAATTGTGTAGACAGCATTACACTATGCTAAATGGAAAAAATCACAACAATTTATCTTGTAAACCTCTACATATTTTATTATATAAAAATATTTCAAAATTTCCCTAGAAAAATTCAATGTAATATAATAAATAGCATCATTTGAATAAAACCATCTGTTACTGTAATGTTAACGTCAACATTCAAAATATTTTTTTTCTACCTGCGTCATTTACCAGCTTTCATTTTGTTCCTGTTGCTGTCGTTCTCTATGCATAAATGGAATAAAATCGATTTCATCGATTTTCATTCATCGTAATCGTTTTGTCCGGTGCTTTTTAATAATACTATTATCAGTATCGTCATTGAAAATAGGAAGCAGATATTGTATTTTCTTTTCATGAAGATTGTAAATTAATGTCTATTATTTGTAAATGGGAGGTTTGCTAAAATATCTAAAAAGCCTAATTTTTTTTTTTTTTTTTTTATTAAAATTTTCAAAATTTTTTATTAATAGTTTGTAAAAAATATTTGCCAATGCTTCGAATTTAAACTTTTTTTAATCTTAAAATATTAAACTATTTTTAGTAAAATAAATCTAAAAGCACATAAGTTTTTTTTTTTTTTTTTTTTTTTTTTTATAATTAAAACTAATCGATTAATTTGAATTTCAAATAAAACATACCATTTCACAGTGATTTCTTAACTGTACACCTGATAAATAGTTAAGAATTTTATAATTTTATGGTAGGGTAAGTGCACCAGTTATTGACACTTTTAGAGCAATCTTTGATGTTTTTAATGTTCTAGTCATCAGAAATATTTTTAGAAATCTTAAGTTAGTACATATGGTATGAAAGACATTAAGAACCACATATATGTTAAAATATATACATTTGATAACAATTTTTTTTTTATTATTAATGAATTTTTATTTGACACCCACTCAATGTTCCAGTAATTGACACTTCCAGTTTTTCTGTTTATCAGTAATTGCCACCCTATGTTGCAGTGTTTGACACTGCTAGTTATTCATTTCACCAATTATTAGCACTCTATGCTCCAGAGTTTGACATAAAATTTTAAAGATCTTATATGTAAAATATATCATTTTGTCATTTTTCTTATTTATTAATTATTTCGGGATAGATGTCAATTACTGGAGCATGCTAATCACTGGAGCACCTACCCTAGTTACTTTATTTCCTTGTTTTAGTTTTATTTTCTTCACAAAGCAGTTTTTATTGTATGTGTGTACATTTTGTTGAATAATGATATTTTATATATAGTAAAAAGAAAAAAAAAAATGTTTATTGCATTTAATCTATGTTGTTTCATAACTGCATTATTAGTAGTTTGCTAATATGTGCTGGATTTGTATATTTAAATATTTTAAATTCTTTCTAATTCACTATAATATAGAGTTCAATGATTTTTCATACATTATGAAGGCGTGAAAGAGAAATAAATATAATTGTCTGATGCTGACAAACTCATTAGAATTTTAATTAATGTTGCTAAGCAGATATTTTTACGTTAATTTCATTTCAGTGTACCTAGATTTTTTAAACAAACACGTGTAAAACATGTAGAATCGATATAAATAAAGCAAAGAGTTTGTCAGCGGAACACATCCGAGCAGACCATTCCTATTTTTGATTAGTCTAGATTTAACTACTTTGGTGATGAAAGTCGGCAATCTTTTTTTAGTAAAAATTGATGAATTTTTTAGAAGATACTGCGTAGATGTTATAAATTTTTAAAAGAGCTCTAAAAACTGTTCATTTTTTGTGGGGACACTATATACATCAAAATATTAGATTTAACGATATTACATTGCAAAGTTTCACAACACGATACCATTAGATTGCTTTCATCTTAAAATAAGAGTCTAATTTAAACAAAAAGCAGTCTAATGCTAAAGAATAATCAATAACTTTTTTTAAATTATCAGTTTTGAAGTTCTAACAGCTACAATTTTTAAATTACAGCGCACTTATTTCCCAAACATATTCCATTAAATTTGTAAACAATTGTTGGTTCATTCTTGAGAATCATTAGCATAAGGCCATGGAGCATTGTTACAAAACGAGTGCAAAACGGAAGAAATATTTTATTTAATTTAATTTGTCATATGTTATTTTGACTTTTTGACCTTAAAAGGAATTTTTAATTATGTTAGAAAACCCAAAATGGGATATAAAAAAAAAAAAAAAAAATCTGGAGTGACTCCACTCGACTTTCCGAACATTGAGCAATTAACAGTTTTGTAGATAAAGTAAAGAAAGAGGAGTTGTTAAACAAACAAAAGAGAGAAAACCATAATAGAGTGTTTGAATATTTTTCTCCATATATTACACGATGTTTTATTTAACGCTACTGAACTTTGAGCCCATAGATCATAATGATAAAGGATTTTTCGTTGTGCCCCTGTAAAAACCTATAAATGCTAGATTCACAAAAATGCTTATAGTTAATGCAACAGTGATTTATAATACTCATATAAATTTTCAGCTCAATTGAATAAGGCGTTTAGATGCTATCGCACTTTTAATAATTTGGACCCATAGGCCATAATGATAAAGGATTTTTCTTTGTGTACCTGTAAAAAAACTGTAAGTGCTATATTCACCAAATTCTATACAGTTGGTGCAACAGTGCCCTATAGCATGTGTAAAAATTTTTTGCTCAGATTAATAAGGCGTTTAGACGCTATCACACTTTTAAAAATTTGACCCCATAGGCCGTAATGATAAAGAATATTTCTTTGTGTCCCTGTAAAAAAACTATAAGTGCTAGATTCTCCAAAATCTATACAGATTGAGTGTCTGTGACCTTTAATATGTGTATAAATTTTTTGCCCAATTGAATTAGGAGTTTAGATGCTATCGCACTTTTAAGATTTTGGTCCGGTAGGCCATAATGATAAAGAATTTTTCTTTGTGTCCCTGTAAAAAAACTATAAGTGCTAGATTCACCAAAATCTATAGGGTTCGTACTATGGTGACGTACAATATACGTACCAACTTTCAGCTTATTCGAACAAAGCGTTTAGACGCTAGCGTGTTCACTCACAGACATACACACATACATACACACATACATACACACACACATACACACATATATACACACACACATACATACATCATCGCAAAAATAGTGAAAACGTACTCATTGGACCTCGAAACATATAGAAACATCAAAATCTCAAATTCGGATTTTTGACATGATTACAATACTTTCCTCACTATAGTGTTCGGAAAGTAAAAAATAAAAAAAATAAATAGTGATTCAATTCTTTTGAAAATGCATTTAAATTTAGTGGCCAGCGAAGCGGGCGTAGCCTGCTAGAATATAATAAAAAGAAAATTCAATCAAAAAAAAAAATAATAATAATAATTACTTTTATTTTCCATGCATTTTTACTAATAAATTTCTATACAAAGGATAATCTTTGTATCGAACTTTCTATTTGACATCTCAAATACTTGTGAGCTTTCTTCAAAGACTCCTCAATACTTAGCATCAATTGCTCTGCATGTCGGATTTCTGTAGATGGTTTTCTGAAAGTAAAATTAAATATTCTTTTAAATACAAATTAAAAAGCATTTTAAAGTTTCATAGTGTGTTCTTTTAATGTTGAAGTTGTTTTAAGAACAGTTACATATATATATCTATATATATATAGATAGATACATATAGATAGATACATAATTAAAGTAAAAATTTCTGTTTAAATAAGTCTGTGACTGTGAGGACTGGAATATATTATTGGAGCTTTTCCTTATTTTAGGTATCCCAAGACAGTCACCAGCTACTCATTAAGAGGACCTGAAATACACTTTCACCAATTTTCAAGTATTATCACACTATAATCTACTTCTTTTGGGTAGCCCTGTAAACGAACAGTGAATGATTTCCCTGCCATATTCTAAATATGTTTTAACGCATATAAAAAATATATATTCGTTTCATTTGATTTAATGGAGTCTATAGATGTTAAACTCTACTTACCTGCAATTTCCCCCATAGACGCAATGTATTTGAATTCTCTTGGGTGCTCCTGTACACGAACTATTTGTTTCATCTCAACGAAAAGCTTAGTGTAGCATCCCTTTTTCTTTAACATTTAAAAGACCAAGTTTGAACTTTCTGCTATAATTTGTTTTTCAGATATGCTGATAACAGACAGACACACACAGAGACACACAGACATACATACATATACACAGGCAGACACACAGACAGACCAACCGCTAAAAACATAATTTCTAAATCCTGGGCACCTCAAAGCGTGTAAATATAACAAAAACTTAAATTTGAAAATTTGACCCAAAAAGAATATTTTCTCAGCCTTATGAGTAAGAGAATGTAAAAACTGTAATTTTGTAAAATAGGGTTGCATACTTTTACGCTGACTGTGTAATTTAGTTTTTGCTGATGGAAGTTGTGCTTTTAAAACTACTTTATTCATTTTTTTCTTTTAATTCGCCAATTCAAAAGTCATATTATTATAATTATATTGTTATTTAAGTAATCTACATGAATTGTCTTTCTAACTTGCTGAAAAGTATGCATATATGCCAATTATTTACACATGGAAATCAGCAAAGGAAAGATACATATGTATATATATTGTTATTAAATACACATTACTATTAGTAAAATGTATATATACTAAATCATTTGTAAAATATTATGAAAATTGTTACTAATATTGTCAAGATATAGCAAAATTTCACAATATTAATTTTTAACTAAGTCGCATTTTGCAGTTTTAGTTTGTCATTTATTTTTTTACACATTCTATATTATAACTTAATTTTTCTTTTTCTTTTTTTTTCTTTTTTTTTTTTTTTTTTTTTTTCATGCGTAAAGTATATTACTTTATAAAATCAATATTTTTATGCAGTAAAATCGCAATTGAAAAATAAATTTTCATAGCATTTAAAATGAGCTCGTATTTATAAAGTTCTTACCCCTTCTTCTTTTATTATATCTGCAACACATTTGTATCCTTGTTTACATGGACATCCAAAAAGATTCTTCGTTCCGTGTTCAGTATCTGCAGATTTCTCTATACAGTGGTCACCTACATAAAAATTTAAGAAAATTGAAAAAAAAAAAAAAAGAGTGATAATAACAAAAAACCATAGGCCTTAAAAAAAAAAGAAAAAGAAAAAGAAAGAAAGAAAAGAAAAAAAAAGGAACTGAAAAATATAAATTAATTAAAAGTCTGTATATTGATGCAAAAAAAAAAAGCAAAATGGTTAGATTTTTGTTTATAACGGTCAGTTTTTTGTCAAATACATAGAAAATTGCGAATGTTTCTGAATGGTGTCAAACAGTGCACTTAAATGTGTTACGTTTTTGAAAGACTGTAAGCCTTTTGCAACGATTTGACCATTTAAAAAAAATGTTTGTCTGTCTCAGACTGTGTGTTTGTGTACCTGTCTAGACGAGTCCTGCGGGGATCGCATATACTTAATCCACACCCGACTGCAAAATTATTATATAAAACTTCAACCCGACACAAAATGTCCCCGGGAGTGTTTCTAAAAGAGGTGAGAAAATGGTAAAGCTAAAATATGAAAAATCTCACAATTCTCTATATTGTTATTAAAAAAAAAAAAAAAAAAAAAAAAAAAAAAACCTCAACTCTAAATAAAAAGAGTTGTATCTTATTTTTTTTTTTTTTTTTTTTTTAACTTATTTATAAGTGACATATTCGTGCTCTGTTTAAAAATCAAAATATTTTATTAATTAGAAAAAAAAAATGTTTGTTGAAGGGCGTTTTCATAGCGTATAAAGCAATCAATATCATTGTATACTAGATAAAAGCTTCTGCTAAGCATTGATAATGTAGAATGGACACAGTATTTGTAAATGACTGCTGTTTGTGTCAGATTTGGGAACGCTGCTGAATTAGAAAGGCTGCATTTGCGTCAGATTATAGAATTGAACATTTTTTTTTTTTTTTTTTTTTTTTTTTTTATCAATTTAATATATAGAAAGGCATTCTATATAAGTTCATAGTATACTGAATAACGTTTTACTGCTAAGCAGTGATAATATAAGGAAAAATCAGTGTTAGTAAATCAGTGGAATCACCTCTTATTTGAGAAAGTTGCTGAATCTATAGATGTAACATTTATGTCGGATTATAGAATTGAATAAGAATTTTTTATCGGTTTGGTGTATACAATGTGGTTTAATTTCTAAAATTTCGTGATATGCAGAATAACGGCTTATTGCTAAGCAGTGATAATCCAGTGTACAGTCGGTGCTGGTGAACCATTGCAATTTGCTCCTTATTTGAAAATATTATTTAATATGTAGATGTTGTATTTATATCGCTTTATAGAATTGTAGAAGAATTTTTTATCAGTTTATTGTATAAAAAGTCTTTTAATCTCTATAATTTTAAGATTAAAATAATAATTAAAAGCATTTTGACATAAAATTGAGAAACAATAGGAAAAAAGATAAAAGGTAAAAACAAATATTCTATTTTAGGGGAAATACTCAAAAAATTTAAATCAGTAATAATCCATCTTAAAAAAAAAAAAAAAAAAAAAAAAAAAACAGGCATTCAGTTCACAAAAATGTTATTTTTATATTTTTTTAATTTTCTGTAGAATTTGAATTCTATAACTTAAAATATTTTATTAAATTAATATTAAATTATGATAAACCTCTTGGAGGAAAATCATATTTTTCACTGTTTGTTTTGTATTCAATTGGTTTTCTATATCTTTTGTGATTATTTTAAATTTCCAAAATGAATTCTTATTGGATTATATTGTTTTTAGATACTTAATTCATTTATTTTAATAAAAATAACTTGATGAATTGATACAATTTTTAAAAATAACTAAATAAATTTACAAATTACAAAGGATTTACAATTTAAAACTTTTGCATGCATTAATATAAAAAAAATACGATAAATCTCTTGGAGATAAATCTTTTTTTTTTTTTTTCTATTTCTTTGTTATGTATTTAATCTTTTACTTTCTTAAAATTGTTGCTATGATTTTTATTTCTATTCTGTTTTACATATATCTTTGTGTGAATGGTTGAAGTTCCCCAAAGGAAATTATAATTAAAGCACATCCCTTTAAGATAAATATTTTAATTATTTTACTAAAAATAAGTTGAAAAATTGCTAAAACTTAAAAATATAACTGCATAAATTTATAAAACTTTGTAGAAAAGCCGTTGCATTTTCTATAAAATATATCTACAATCAAGAGAATTATTGAAAGAATAATTCTTCCGGCAAATAAGACTTTGAGATTTCAGAGAGAAATGGCATTAAATTTAAATCCTGTAAATTTATCATTTGCGAACAGAAAGTTTTGATTGCGGAACTTTTAGAATATCTGAAATAATCTGAAACAGAAATTTCTTGGAAGTTGATCTTCGGGATTGATTAAGTGTTGATGAGAAAGTTTGAACGGTAAATTATTTGACACATTTGGAGATTGCTCCAGGAAGTTTTCAAGAATATTGAAGACGATGGAGTAAAAGGTCAGACTGATCTGAATGAGCAGTCAAATCAGAGGAATGTGTTGGACTATAGTGTGAAATAATGTAAACATTCTAAGTTTTTAAAAAGACTGCCGATTTTAGCAAACCATTTTAAAATTACCAACTGAAAAAGAGTGAGTGAAATAAAACAATACTAGATATGGTCCCAGAGAGTTTACTACTTTTTTCTTTTGCAAATTAATAGGGCATATATTGCAACATTCATGTTTTTAATATATATTTTATTGCATAATGTTTAATTTATTTAACATCATTATATATATGTATAATTATCCTTTTGATATATACTTAAAAACATTTTGTTCTTCGGCGTATATTTTTAAAATTTGGAATGGCAGTTGATTTTTTGAACCATTTTCAAATAGATATAAATATTGAGATTAAAAATTGAAAACTTGGTAAAATTTTGCTCTTTTATAATACGTCTTAAAAAAATAATATAATTTTAAGTATGTGCCCGAGTAATTATAACAGAGATTTATATTTTGCATGTGTATATGATGATTTAACAACTGTCATACTAAAAAAAAAGCATATTATGAAATTTATGTTAATTTAAACCTTTATAAAAATGTGAATTTATACTTTGAATTTTTTTAATTAATTTATATACTTATACACATTTGGATAAAAAATGAAAAATAATAATAATAATTTCTAATTACATTTTTATGCAAACTGAAAATGGCATACATAAAAAAAGAAAGAAAAATAGTTTTGAAATTAATTATTGTGTTAATCATGTTTCTATTTACCGTATTTGCTGCATATATTTCAAGTATAAGCATGTTTGTATTGCATACGCATATTTGTATGCGCATCTTGACCTTTAAACTACGGTCTGTGATTGTGATTTTCTAGGAAAAATTGAATAAAAGTAGGGATGAATGAATAACAAAAATGTTGAATGAATTATTTTAAATCTTTCTGTGTAATTAGATTTAATTTTAAAATGACATAAAAGATTGTAAATTTGCATAAATATGTGTAAATATTACTGTTTCTTACTGTACACTTTGCTATTTAAAGTTATAATGAATTCATGCATTTCATATACAGTGTAATATAATAAATTTCATAAATGACGTAATTTAATAAAATTTTCTCTAAGAGCGTTTCAGTGCTTGTAGAATTTTGAAACGATGTGACAATATTGATTTATTGATATATTTGTTTTACGTTAATTACATGATTTTGTGTTTTATTTTCTTTAAAATAATAATAATAATAACAATAGAATGCTTACTAGCTACAGTTGTAATCACAGAAAATGGTAAGACAGTTAAAAGGTTAATATTTATAGCAAATATAATTCTCTGACGGCACATGAAGAACATTATACATTGTTCCAGCTTGCTAAAATATCTATCACTATTTAAAATTTATTAAAACTGAATTATTTTATTTTAATTAAACTGATAAGCTAATTGATGATAAATATCATAATTACAGGAAAACAAGGTCATAATGGATGCTAAAATGTAATTACTCTAACGAAATTTCTTGCTTTTTTAAATTTATCATAGCTAATAATGTAGTATTCACGAGAAAATTAATTGTTTTGCTGTTAATGATTACTTGTTGCAATAAATGTTATAAATTTATCTTTTAAAGTTTAATCCCTAGAGAAACTGATGTAAATGATCAATGATCATTCATAGCGTTTCAAACTAATTCAAACAAATGGAGTTAAATACAATCATCATTTCATGATAAAGCATATGATTATAGGTTTCATTAGAGAGATATATGGCCAGCTTTTCCTCTTCTGAAATGTCACAAATTGTAAATGCTACTTATTGTGTTTAAAACTGTGTTCTTTGTCTTATCGCTGGAAGATGTTGTTTTTAATATTTTATTCTTAAATATTGAAAAATGTGTAAAAGGTTCCTGATTAATAATACACAGTGTACCTTTATTTCTAAAGATACAGTGCACATTATTAGTAAAAATGCGTATGAAATGATATTTTTTTGGAATCTTAATTTAATTTATTATTTGAAACATATTTGTAACATACTCATTCTTATGTATGTGTATATATATATATGTATATAAATTGAATAATTTAAAACCCTTATAATACTCAGCAAACAAAAGATAAATGAAAATACCAACATTACAAAATTAAAGGAGATTGTAGTTTATTTTAAATGTTATCATAGATTATATATATATATATAATATTAATTATCAAAACTGTTCGATTAAGATTATTATTAGTTCAAGCAATAAATATGATCAATCCCATAAACCACCAAAATCAAATCAAAATTGAAGTAAAACAAGACAGTTGGAAATAGATATCAGTATCTTTGTATTCTAATGTTATCAAGGGCTTGGTAGAATACAAACCATGCCAAGTAGATGTTTTTCTGTGACAAAGATAGCATAAGATAAATATTTATTTGCACCAATCCCGAAACATTTACCTCATATATATATATATATATAAACTCTTGTATATAACTGCAAGCCTCTATTCAGTTAAGTTATAAAGTCAAGGAAAAGATTCATTACATGATAAGTTCGTTAAATCGATATTCCCTTTTTGAATTACAAAAAGATAAATTTTAAAATCATAAGCACTAAACGTCATGCAAGAGAAATATTAAATTAAAATTTTTCTTTTTACGTTATATTAAAATGACTTTTATTTTAATAAAATAAGTTTAAAAATTCAGGTATATAACTAGAGTATATATTTAACTAGAGAGCACATCCTTTATCGAAGAATGTACCCAACATAAAAAAAAATCACAGACGAGTACTTTTAAAGTTTTCACCAACGAAGGTTACTTGTTACACCCATTAAAACACTTCTAGACCAGGAGAGTCAAATATTTTTCGCTGTGTCATTCAATTATGAACGAATCTGGTCGTTTCACTCGTCACGTGACCGATCAAAATCATCCTGAATCTTCTTTAACCTTTGAATAGGAACTTTAGTTTTGAATGTGTTCTCTAGCTCTAGGGCTCTAGGGAATATGCTCTAGGATGATTAGCAACCACACGACTTCCGTTGCACACTACATGTTATTAAAAAAAAAAAAATTGAGCTAGGTCAATTTTAAGTCTTCTGACCACACTAGCGAATCAAACACCTTACAATTTTTCTGTAAAATGAAACTAATACATGTATAAAGAGAGTTTATTTGGCGAGTACAAAGAAAAAGAAAATTGGTAGAGCTGTATTTTGAAATACCAATTTCCGAAATTTAAAATAGACCTACCTAATCAGGACACTTCTAGATTTTTCTGTAGTAATCAAGAAATACATGACAAAGACCATCTGAAAATAATTTTATGAAGCAAATTTGAAGAAAGTCGTTTGAGTCTTTTTTGAGATACTCACTTTTACACCTACTTCCGATTTTCACCGAAACTTGGCAAACTCATTATTTAACCGGAAAACAACAATTTCATACGAAAAAGAAAATCGGTTAAGCCGTTTTTTATTTGTTAGAACTAACCTATTTTTTCAAAAAGTAACGATTATTACAATAGTGATAAATGTTAAAATTATAATAAAAAAGATAAATAAATAAATAAAAAGCATCACACAACTATTTACATTCATTACTTTTAATCCACACTGTATATGGAATTATATTCTTATGATGTTTTATGATACTAAGGAACTCTGATCTTTGCTCACTTCACTCAACAACCCCCGCGGGAGCTACGGTTCCCACTTGCTTCAATAACCAAATTATATGGGGGCTTCACCCTCTTACTTTAGATATCCATAAAAAAAAAAAAAAAAAAAAACATGCAGAAATTTATTCGGAAATACTATTATAATTATTATTTATTGCAACTATAGTTTCTATTTAGCTATAATTATTTTATTCTTTTAACGACTGAAGTGTAAGTGCATATGCATATATGATATCGCAATATAATATCAAATTTGATAAATTTCATTTCATCTGACATATTTATTAGTGCTTCTTTTATAATATAACTCGATCTTTATAATTCAACAACTTCTTCAGATGTGTTTGTATTAAACTGTAATTCTCGTTGAATTATTTTAAAAGATTTAAATACATAAAAATTGCGAAGATTTCTTATTTCAGCATTATAATCGTTGGAATTTTCGTTTTAATCGAAAACTTTTGTTGTACAGTTCTATTTTTTACCCTCTCCGTACTATTATAAATTCCACGATTCCTTTGGTGCTTCCAAAGTCTCCATTTCAGAATATTTCTTAGAAAATCCAATTTTTGGTTACTGAATGTCATAAAAAGTTTTAAAAGAAAGGGGATATTTTCAAAAATAGAGTGAAATAATGTCGTTTTTCAAGCAAAAAGTTCTTTAAACAGAGAGTACACTTCGCTATCTGGAGGTCATTTAAGAGGGAAATTCTAAAAGTACTTATATTTTGAAATAGACGTTGTAAAATGAAATTTCACAAAACAGAGCCTTTTTTAAATAGATTGTATTTCATCGCTATTTAAATAAATGAAATGTTGCCTTATATTCTTAAAATTTCTCAATTCGTAAGCAGTTTCAAATCACATTTCAATCCAAATACCAATTTTTCTACCTTACAGTCACATAAATACTACGGTAATTAATTAAATCTTTATTTATTTATTTATTTACTTTTATTTTTAACTTTTTACTTTGTTAACACATATGGTCTTGCAGAGGTTTTTTGGGGAAAGTTGGGCGTCGATGAATCTTGTTTACCCCCTTCAGCTTAAGCTGAAGTGGCCTCTGATTTTATTTCTTCTTCTAGTTATTTATTTATTTAATTATTCTGTTGTTCTCTGGTCACATTTGTTATCAATGATCTCATCCACCAATGTTTCAGAAACAATTCATACTAACTTTTTAATATATTTTGCCTTACATGAGGCTTCATTTTCATACGTATATTCATTCTCGTCTTCCTTCCTGGTGCTTGATCATTATAAAGGTGAATTATTATTATTATTATATATATATATTTGTTTGCTCACATTTTTTGGATGTTTCCAGTATTTGTCAAATTATTATAGAGATTTTTGGTGGGAGTGGAGTAAGTCTTTTTTTTTTAATACATATTTCAACACTGGTTAAAATTTTGACTATTAAGGCTTATATATGATATTTCAATACCCAATGGAATTAAGATTTTTTAGTATTTAACTTAGATGATTTAACAATAATTTTCCTCTCAAAATAAAAATACATAAATAAATATAATAAACTATGTTATTTTTCTGGTATATTGGAGTGGAAGGTTGATTTTTTAGCAACTATGTGAAAAATACCAGAGCCGGGAATCGAACCCGGGCCTTCCGCTAACGCGCGGATGCTCTTACCACTCAGGTGCCCTGGCTGATAACCAGCTCGGCATTTCTCACTTAAGAATTTCACGGCATTTCTCACATTAGAGCGGGAGGCCCGGGTTCGATTCCCGTCTCTTGTACTTTTCACATAGTTGGTAAAAAATCAGCCTTCTTTTCCAATCTATCAGAAGTGAGTTTTCTGGGTTGATGATTGAAACTTCTAAATTATATTATTTTTATTATATATATATATATATATATATTTTTTTTTTTTCATTTTACACTAATTTAATCTTTATATTCTTATTCTTTTTTCTTAAATTAAAAATAATTTTCATCTTCTTTATTGACACATTTATACATCGTTTAACAGACTTTACACACAAAGTCGTAAAGTTTTGAAACAAATTTCAAAATTCAGATGATCTTTATTTTTATTTTCTTCAAAACATTTCACAATAATATGCAAATACAAAGTTTAAAATATTTTCAATCTCAGGAGAAATTAATTTACTCTTCTTACTATCTTAAACGCTCCAGAAATGACAATTTTCAGGAACGGTTAGGAGAAAAAGTTTGAATTCTAAACATCAAAAGTAAAAAAGCGAATTCCTTTCTCTAAGCAGGAATTTCAACTTTGTAATTTGCATATAAATTACTTTTTGTATTCAAATTCATTTTATTTCTTTCTCTATATACTTTATGATCATTTCATTTATATGTTTTTTTAGTCATTAGCATTTATTAATCAAGATTTTGTACTAACATAATAAGTAAAAGTTTTGCGAAAAGATTTTATACTTTATTTTGAAACAAATTTATGTTTTTCTTTCCTCTGTTTACTAGAGTGAAACTTTTTTCAAAAACATTTTCTTTTTCCTTATTTTCATTTAAGGGATCTTGAAATTAGAAGTAATAGTTCTTCGAAAAAAAAAAAAATAATAATAATAATAAATAAAAAAATAAAATATTAATATTGATATTAACAACAATAATAATAATGATAATGATGATGATGATAATGATAATAATAATAATAATAATACATATAAAGTTTTCGTCGATAGATGGTGCTGCACGGATACGTAACTAAAAATATGCAAACCAGAATTCTATAAATTGTACAATTTTATGATTAGCACTATTTATTTGTTATTTTGCCTTATACATACATACAATTTTTGTGCTATGCTGACTTGGTGCGTAAAGCGTTATTGCTGAAGATGCTGACTGAAGCCACAGTTAACAGTTTAGTAAATCGCATGGAAACTGTAATTTCTGGTGATAACGACACATACAATAGGATTTATATACTTGTAAACTATTGCATACAAATAAATATAGTTTTTCTTGAAAATGTGTGATTTGTTTTCGCACAGCGCCTTCTATCGGCGAAAGTTTTAACTCTTATTTTCTTCTTTCCAAAAATAAATAAGTAAATAAATGCCCTTTACGAGAATAACTTTTACGTGAACCGCGTTCATTCTACCATTTTCTTCAAATTTTTTGAATTTTTAAAATGTCTACGGACTTATGTGACACCCGGTATATATATATATATATATATATATTTATTTATTTATTTATTTATAAATATAAAATTATTAATACATAAATTGTTCATATAGAAATATTAATATATAAATTGTTTTTAAACAAGATTTTGATAAATAAATGTATAAATCAAGAAAAAATTTTTGCACAATTTCAAAATTTGACATATGTGTAGGATTCGTGTGGAGGAGCATATGATTAAAATTTCGGAGCAAAACATTGTTTAGAAAACGTGTGACAATACAAGGAATTGTAAGATAGTTTATATTAACCATAGATTGTAAAAACCCCTTAAGGTTATAAAAGAGGATAAATTTTGGAAAATAGAGTTAATTTAGGGGCCAATGCACTGTTTTTGTTTGATTTTACCACACATGCAGTAGTGTCTAAATGAGTTCGGAGTTATTCTGTAACAAAATAAGCCCTTTGTTCAATATGTCCTAAATATGTTCGATTGGTGAAATGTCTGTGAGCCATGTGACGACATTAACATTTCGAAAAAATTATATTTCAATAGAGGAGCAGTATATGGTCGAGAATTCTCCTGCTTCAAAACTAAATCTGGACAGACAGAAACCTTTGGCAATATCACTGGTTTAAAACAACGCCGGCATAGATGTAAGCGAACAGAATGCCTTGTATCACGATTAAAAATTATCAGTTTTACCAAAAGATTGCTCCCTACATTTTTACATAAGGTATACTGTTTAAAGGCCTCCCTGAAATAAATGATGGATTCAACATCTAATCTCTCATCTGATTACACGTAGATGGCTGTCATCAGCATCAAGTGAAAGTGGTACTCGTCGTTAAAGATGGCATTCTTGCACCCATATTCTATCCATGTTGATTTGAAAGGCACCATTCCAGGTAACATTGAATATGGTAAAAGCCCGAATGACTCAGACCCAGTCACCACAATGGTTATCGAGCTCTCAACCTAACCTCATCTAATCGTCTCTCAAATGATATCACTTGATATTACTAGATCCATACGATTTGACAAATGGCATTGAATTATTAGCGAGGCTGTTAGCGTGGACCGTAGCTGCACTTCTTATTGCACCGTCTTTTTCAGCAATGGTTATTCGATGACGTTCAGAGGCCTTTCGTCGTCTAAATGAGTCTTCTCTGAACTTCAGGTTCTAACAAATAGCATATACCATATCACTTCGCCAACAAGCCCATCGATTTAACTGCTCGATTAACAATATTCTCTGAGTCGTGTGATTCAACCTTTCTCAACGTCAAACAACTGCTTATAATGTCCTATCGAGTGCATCTTTAAGGAAACTTGTATGTAATATTGTGCATTAAATATGTAAATCCAACTGTAAATATTCACCACCAAACTCACAGGAATTTTTAAATTATACCCACGTTGTAGTTTATATACTTTGAATTTGCATAATTCTCTATAAATAAATATGTGTGTTTGTGTGTGTGTTTGTTTGTGCGTTTATTAAACCACAGAGTGATTCATAACAATTGTTCAAAAGTCTACATGAAGGTCAGGAACATGATATATATCATATAGGAACATATGGTCGCATACAGAACGTAGATGCGCAAGAGGGAACGAGGAAAGCCGGACAGGATGAAGCAAGGAAAAGTGTGTTTTGGGTGTATGAACATAAGAAAGAATGATTTGCTACATGAATCAGGGTATGGCGGATATGCATCTCATTTATAGAAAATTAATTGCAGTGGAATAACCTCTAGGGAACTGTATCGTTCTCGGTTTCCCTAACAGATGTATGCCTTTTCCTTTTTTATATAATGTTTGGTCGTCTGGATTATCGATTGAGGAAAACTGGACGTTTCGAAACGCATATAAATTACATTGGTGTTGACAAAAGTACGCGGACACATAGCCTTTCAACGTGATGGAGCTCCAGCGCATTAAAAAACCTGCTTTAAAATTTTCTTTTAAGCAAAAATGTTGTAAGAACTTGTCTTTATGCACTAAATTATTATGATTTGTGCCCTGTCTCGTATTTTTAACCGACTTCAAAAAAGAAGGAAGGTTCTTAATTCAAACCGTATGTTTTTTTTATGTTTGTTAGCTCATAACTTCTGAACGGATACTCCGATTTTGATAATTTTTGTTTTGTTGAAAAGGTCTTGGTCTGAAATAGGTCCCATTGTAATACCTTTACGATCTAAAGAAAATACAGGGTGCCCAAAAAAATCAGTCCCAACTCTTTTAACTGCTAAACGGCTGCAGCTATAGTGATAAAAATGGTATGTAAGTATAGCAAAGTGGCCATGCACTACAAGGTTAAACCGCTTGCAGCGCTACCTGGTGGAAAATATTGGAGTTAATGTTCCTATCTCGAAAGCGGTTCTAGAGAAAAAAGTGAATTACAAAGTTGAAGAGTATCATCGATTTAGAACAAAAAGATTAGACATTCATGCTAGCGTTCCTATCTCGGAAACGGATCAAGACAGGGAGAAAATAAGGAATTATAAATTTGCAGAGCATCATCGATTTAGTAAGAAAAGATAGTTTACACATTGATGCTAAAAATGCAATGCTAAAAACGTGCATTTGTTTGTTTGCAATTTCTTACACTATGCACACTTGAGCTACATTGCACAAGTTGTAGCGTAGCTGGTGAGACATACGCTATATAGTTCAAAATACGGTTACTTGATACTTTTTGTTTTGTTGTAAAGATCTTGGTCTGAAGTAGGTCCCATCCGCGATTGTAATGAAATGCTCGCCCTCTGGTGGGCTAAGGGGAAATTATCACACCACTGCATATCCTCATATTATGCAATCGACTTTCCATGATGAAATGGCGGAGAAAGAATAATAATTACACGTGGCTGTTATATTTACTAACAACTGCAGTGTTCAGAGCGCGCCATCTATCGATCATTACAAACGCGGATTGTAATATCTTTACAATCTAAAAAAAATAAAGCGCCATCTGGTGAAAAACAGTGGAATTAGCGCTCCTATCTCAAAAACGGTTCAAGATGGGAGAAACGTTAATTACGAAGTTATAGAGCATCATCGATTTTCTACGAAAAGACAGATTTAGACATTATTGCTAAAAATAGAACGCTTAAAACGTGCAGCTATTTGTTCACTGTGCACACTTGAACTACGTTGCACACTTTGCAGCGTAGCGGATGACACGTATACTCTGTGGTTCAAAGTACTGTTACTGTAAGCGGTCACGTCGATTAGCGCAAAGTCGTTTTCAACCAACTTCAGAAAGAAGGGTGTTCTTAATTCTAGTTATGTGTTGTTGTTGGTGTCTGTAAGCTTATAACTTCGTAAGAGATGCTCTAATTAACCGACTTCAAAAAGGAGGAGGTTCTCAGTATAAAGCGTATGTTTTTTGTTTTTGTTTGTTAGCTCATAACTTCTGAACGGATGATCCGATTTTGATACTTTTTGTTTTATTGTAAAGGTCTTGGTCTGAAATAGGTCCCATTGTAATATCTTGACGATTAAAAGAAAATACAGGGTGCCCAAAAAAGTCAGTCCCAACTCTTTTAATTGCTGAACAGCTGCAGTTACAGTCATAAAAATGGTATGTAGGTACATTAAAGTGGATATGTTCAACGCAAGTCAACCCCTTACAGCGTCATCTGGTGGAAAACGGTGGAGTTAGCGTTCCTATCTCGGAAACGGTTTAAGACAGAGGAAAAAGTGAATTATAAAATTGCAGAGCATCATCGATTTAGTACAAAAAGGTAGTTTAGACATTAATGCTAGAAACAGAACGCTTAAAACGTACATTTTTTTTATCACAATTTCCTATTTTGTGCACACTTGAACGACATTGCATAGGTTGTAGCGTAGCGGGTGACATTTATGCTATGTAAAATTCAAAGTATGGTTATTGTAAGCGGTCACATCGATTAACGCATAGACGTTTTAAACCGACTTCATAAAGGAAGAGGTTCTCAATACAAACCATGTTTCTCATTGTTGTTGTTGTTGAAATTTGTTAGCTTATAACTTCGTAAGAGATGATTTAATGTTAATACATTTTTTGTTGTCATCGTAATGATCTTGGCCTGAAATAGGTTTCATTATGATTTCATTAAGATATAAACAATTACAGGATACTCACAAAAGTCTGTTCTCACTCTAACTGCTTAACGCATGCAGCTACACTGGTAACAGCAGTATATAAGTATCGATGTTGAAACTTCTGTCCGTCTTCTGCAATGCATATTTTGCTCTTTTTTTTTAACTATACGCTTCGCAATTTCCAGCGCAGCGGGTAACACGTATTCACTGTAAAGTTCAATGTATATGCCTAACAGAATTTTTGGTTACGAATACAGCGTATCCGTTCTTTAAATTTCTAAAGACATTTTAATTTAACGTATGTTCATTCAATAGATAGTTTTTTGCTCCTATCCGATAAAGGTAAGAAAAGTGACACAACTAAAAATTGCAGCATTTGAGAAAAATCAACTTAAAAATAACTTGACTAGAATAAAACTGTTTAAACTGTCTGTCGAGTGGATAACTTTGTAGATGGGGATGTAACTTTTTTGTTCACATTGGGTGCATTTCATGTATTTTTCAGTGACATAAACCATTGTTTGAGTTATGTCAATTTTCTTGGAAGTTGTGATTTGTGAAACTGCCTTCGAACGTCTTCTGATGTTCTGCTATATGAATAAGTTTTCACTAAAAAGAGAAAAATAAAATCGTTTTGTAAAAAAATAGAACCGACTCCTAAAAGCAACTACTATTCAAACAACTAAAAAAAAAAAAAAAAAAATGGTACGAAATGAAACTGTAAATTGTTCCTAAAAGTATAAAATAATTTCCTCTGCCAAATAACCTATAACACTACAATTAATCATAACTTTTGAAGTCGGCGCAAAATTAAATAAAAATTGATACCTTTATTCAATACAAAACTCAAATCCTATTCAAAATACACATCTTACATGATAGTTATCAAAGTTATACAAAATTTGCAAAGGAAACTCTAACTTCGTAGAAACATAAATACCGCATTGTGAAGGATGTTCAGTGTTCTATGTAGATTCTACTAATGGATCAATTGTATACAGTGATAAAATAATAAACGAAACATGAAAATGGATCATTCGAGACAACAGCATTTGTTGCTACCGATCTACAAACAAACCTTTAAAAACTAATTAAATTTTATTTATTTTTGCGCCGACTTCAAAAGTTATGATTAATTGTAGTGTTATAGGTTGTTTGGCGAAGGAAATTATTTTATACTTTTAGGAACAATTTACAGTTTCATTTCGTACCATTTTTTCTTTCTTTTTTTTAGTTGTTTGAATAGTAGTTGCTTTTAGGAGTCGGTTCTATATTTTTACAAAACGATTTTATTAATTATATGGTTTTGTGGGAAGGTAGTGAATATGGATTGCGTTTGGAACCATAAATCCCTGTATGATATTTGCTTGTTATCGTGTTCCTGATCTACATGTAGATTTTTTAACAAAAGTTCTGAATCATCCTGTATTTGATCCTTCATTACCCCCACTATGACGTTTAGTTACTAAATATTCCTTACAACGTGAATGTAAATAAAATATGGATAGTTTGTGATGTATTTTTATATAGCAAAATATATTAATAAGTCAATAGCATGGCTACTTTCTTAATTTCTACACCATTCATAAGCTTCGTTAAGTTTCTATTTTGCAAATACAAGCAAAGTAATACATAAAAAACCTTTTTTTCAGACAATTTTTTAATTTATAAATTTTAGTTTATTATTATTATATTTTTTTCAAAGTAGGCATCTGCCGAACAGTCTACCACTTATTTTTTCTCTGAAACTCAAAGAATTAATTAAACACAAAGTTCTTTTATAGGCAAAACTTTGAAGATATTTAAAGATAAAGTTGCGTTGCTTCTAAAGATTACTAATATGACTAAAAATACTGAGATTTCCTGTTTTTTCGTACTTTCATTTTTCAGCGCTGTGAATTGTGATAAAGTTTTATAAGTCTAACTTTAAATATTTGAATAATAAAACTCTTTTAATAGAATTGCATTACAATTTGAATTGCATTTGATCGCATTGCAATTTACGTACACATTTTACTTTATTTAAGTAGTCTATATTCTTCCCCATATAATTGGATACATTTATACTATAAGCGAAAGCGAGTTTGATACTAGTTAAATGAATGTTATTTTTTTTTTTTTACAAAAAAAGAAAGTGAAATTGTATGTCACTGATAATTTAGGAATTCCATTCCCATATTACGGTTATAAAAGTTATAGAAATGTGAGAGTAATTTAAACAATGATTAAGTGGATTTTATTTTATTAAAAAAAAAGTAAAAGAAAAGTAATGTAAGAAGAAATTAGACTTAAGTAATGTAATTAGAATAAAAGTATGAAGCAATGAATTCTAGAACTATTTATGTTTAAAAAACATTAATCCTTTATATTCGAGAAATGATTATTGTTCATTATCTTTGTTGCAGCATCTCAAGCGCTGACTCTCGCTCACCACTTACATTGTTGTGGCAATTTTAGCGGTAATTATCAGTCATCATTCAGTTTGATGCGGTACACGATAGCTGTTATACAACGGCTATGTTAATTTTCATTAGATTTTTGGGAAAATGGAAACGTTGTACAAAATACAGCCTTCCGAAATGTAATATGGCATATAGCGATAAGATATTCTTATATCAAATAAATCCACAATTATGTATTCAGTTACATTTCTCTGCAGTATGCAAAATTTTTGATTAACCAATTCAGAAAATTTTTTTGCAAGACACAAAGTAAAACGTGGAGATTGTTTTATAAAATGTCATAGAAAGCAAAATATAGAATTAATGTTTAACAAATATCCTTCTAAGGGTATAAAGACACTTAAAATATTAAAAGTTTTATTCTTAAATTTAGATCATTATATGAATTTCACCGAATATGCGGAAAATCGCCTTGAACTGCTGATTTGTGTTAGCGAATAAGTCCTGAAGTGCAAAGTCGAAGTATATTCATCACAAAAAAGTACATTCATGCATCGCTTATGTGTTATCAAACACTTTTTTATGTTTATATTGGGAAAGAAATAGCCAGAGTACGCGAAACTACTAAAGTCTGAAGGAAACATATTTCTTTTTTACAATAATTTTTAATTTTACGTGTCAAATTTCGTGATATTTTATGTCAGTGGGTTTTAGATATAACTATCTCAGAAATTATCAAAAGACCATTTCGGTTAACTACTTTATCAGCAATATGTATAAGATTTAAGCATACGTTGTTTTGCATAAAGGGAATCTTACTTGTTAAATTTACTTCGATTCTGTGCCCTAAAGTCTGAGATAAAGCGATCAAAAACATTCCAGAAATTGTAGCACAGCGATGTCATCTGTGGACTGATAACCAAAAAAATTTCTCAAATTTTGCTTCTGTTAATTAGAATGTAATGAACCAAGTTTCATCAATTTCATATCATGTAGACTGATATAAATGTTCAAACTTCGTTTTATATATATATATATATATACATATATAGGGCGGTATGCACCAAATTTTGAATTAAAATTTAATATATTCCCAACCAAATATAAAATTGCTTGAAATTACTTATATTAGTTACTTATATTTTAAATAATTTTTGAATAATTTTTACATCATAAAATGTTTTTCATATAATACATAAGAAAAAACAGATAAATATTTCCTAATAATTATATATATATATATATATAAGTTTTAAGGAATATAAATATATTAAAGATTGTAAATAGAGAGGTTTTTATATGTTTACAAATGTTCCTTTATTAAATATATAATGTATTTGTTTCAGAGTACTATTTTAAAGCAGTACCTTAGCTCTCTTTAAAAAACATCCTGCGTGCATTTTAAAATAAAAGACCTTTTTAAAAAAGAAAAAAAAAAAAAACTAGTCATTTTGTAATGAAATTAGTAAATTTAAATAATTTTATATTTAATGATACATTTCTTCATTTTAGTTCCAGTTTTCTTTTAAATAATATCATTGTTTATTTATTTGTTTAATTTACAAAAGTAAGTTAGATGTTTAAATTTTGTACATTGTTGTTTTATTCAATTCAACCCAAATCTTAATTTACATCAAGTTTTAGGAAAAATTCAAAATATCCAACAACATCTAGGATATTTAATTTCTTTCTTCCTTTCCTTTCTTTTCTTTTCTTTTTTCTTTTTTTTTATATATACAATTTTGTTTACGGACTTCAAAATTGTTTTTACATTAACGCAATATGCACATAAATAAAAACACAACAAACAAAACGTTTGAAAAGACAGAAGCGCAAACATAGAAATTAAAAAAAAAAAAAAAAAAAAAAAAAAAATCACAAACATAATCGTAAAAGAAATTTAATTTGTTTTTCTCAAAATTAGATTAATGTCTAGAACGAACTGCTATTGATTTTTTTGTTTCTTTGGATTCCAATTACAAATTACATATTTAATAAATGAAACGACATACCCGAAGGTTAAAAAAATAATCATCATACGCGACACGAAATATCAAAAACTTTCTCTGTTTCTAATTTATTTTTATTTTACTTACATTTTTTTTTTTTTCACTGAAACACGAATAACACATTTGACAAAGCTAAAAGAAAGAAAAAAAAAAACAGATAAAATAACAAGCATTTTCATTTTTCTATTGATTTAAACTTCCCCTTGCGAGTAAAAGAAGATAATTCTTAGATGCTTTTGTCTTAAGTCAAATAATATAATTGAGATACATGGCGTTCTCTCCAAATCAATTTTACATTATGAAGCAAAACAACATAATATCTTACAAAGCAATCTTTTTTTTTCTTTTGTTTTACAACTATATGATTTTTAAACCTTTTATGGGACGGTTGCCAACAAAAATAGTTCAGCCGATAACTTATTTGTCTCTTAAGATATGTCGGCAGGATGTTGAATTTTTGAAGAGGGGTTGGAGAAAAAATAATAATAAAGTGCTTTATATGTATGTATACATGTGTGTGTGTGTATTTTTTCCGTGCAACTAATATATAGTAAGAAATAATAACTATCCGTTAGATTTATGGTGAAAAAAAAGGAAGGTTACTAAAACATTATGAATGTTATAATTAAATTTAAAGTTTTAGTAAAAGAACTATCATTAAAAGAATGTTATAAAAGTTCTTTTTTTTTTATTATGGTTTTCTTCTCATTCTTTCTTTTTTTTTTTTTAAAGAACGTATAGTCTTTAGAGTAATGTTTACATTGGCTATTTTGTTTTAAAATAGTAATTAAACTAAAATAAAAGATGTCTAGCGTGAATAATAAATATTAATAATTAAAATTCATGTATCATATATGCTGTTAGTATTAATAAAAGAGTACTAATATAATTTAGTTTTATGATATATATACACTCGTTAGTACATAAGATTTATTTTTAATGCCTAAGTAACCTTTTTTATTTTTATGAAAAAGTATTTTAAACATGGTATAAAATTAAATAAAAAATTTCCATTAGAATTTTTGTATTTTTTAAATAAACAGCCATTAAAAATGTTTTAGATAGACATTTAAACTTTTTCTCAAAATAATATAATCATTTGCTCCTTATACTGATAAAAAATGTAATTTTTTATACAACTACAAAATCCTTTTAAAACTAATTGCCTTAAAATTTTAGATAGTTTCTGTTATGTACTATATATAATAGAATGAAATTTTCTTGAATGGATTTTTGATAAAAGAGGTGATAATTATTTTCCAGAAATTTTGAAGAGGTTAAAATAAATTTATGTTTTTATTTCTTACAGTATTTCTTTTTTTTTTTTTACTTTCTTTACAGTTTTGATTTTGGCTTATAATTTTTGATAGAGTAGATATTATGCAAACATATGAATACCAATGGAAAGCCAGAACCCTTAGCTAACGTTTGATGAAGTAACTGTATTGATTCCGTCAACCAGAAAAAAAATTATTACCAATTTTGTGAAGTGATCATTTTTTGACGAAAAAAAATTTTGTGCTCGGTTGTGGGCAGACTTGAAAAATACGCTAAAAGTGGGAGAATAGTAAGAAAACTACCATAAATATAGAAAATAACAAAATTTATTCATTTTGTAAGGATTCAGTGGCCAAAATAATAACAGAAAATGGCCTTTTTCCAATTTTATTCGTCATCTTCTTCGTCCTCCAAATCAGAAGTGCAATATGCTTGCAAGTAAAATAATTTGCATGTATACTATCATAATTCAAATGCTTCAGACGATCACACGCATTGCATTTGATTGAAATGGCTCTTGTTAGGCAAAGTAGCAGGTTTCAAACAGATGACACAGTTGTCGAAATCGTCAAATTGTTGAGACTCCAATTTTTAGGACGTTTGTCCGGTACTTTGAAAAGTAGAGTTGCATTACTTTCTCTAGACTTCTTCTGGAGGGACTCAGATACTGCAAGAACGTCCATATTCTCGGGCAGTTCATTTTATGGATTTCTTATACACTAAGTAATCCTAAATGGCTTTAACTAGCGCATTTAAATCCATTTCTTTTGGACGGTTGACTTTTTCGAGATTGTCATTGCTAAAAATGCCTAAACATTCATATAAACACTAATAAAATATGTTATTTTGATATAAACGACCATATTTCACAGTTTGCAAGTCAAACACACGTTTTAAATGAAAAAAACAAGTGTGCCCAGAACCGGTAACATGAAGTTGCCCACAACCGGGAATTGCAGCTATTTTTATAATGGCAGAAAAAGCAGCTTTCGGTCCACATTTTGGCTCAATTCCATATTGCATCACAAAATATAAAGACTATACTGCATAAATATATTTTGCATTTACATTTTTGAATTAATTCATTTCGATTTATCGCATTTTGAAAATATTCACAAATCACTTTTGTGTCGCTTTTTCTCAGATTTTTTATTTCGATGCTTGCACTTACTAAGAAAATGCATATATTCACTTCGGTGTTTGCACAAAAACTGCGTACTATCACAATATATGTTTGACATTACTCAAATCCACCATATATCCTTTTTGTTAAAAGATATGGTGGCGTGCCCATAACCGGAGAATGCCCATAATGAGAGATATATTCCCCTACATAAGAAGGAAGTATTGGTTCGTGAAAATTTTCGACCTCCTGTTTTTCATGGAATTATACGTTTTGACATACCCAGAACACAAATTGACTATTTTGAGAAAATGTCTATCTGTCTATCCAAAATTTTGCGGACGCTGTCTCTTATTAAATTTAACCTAACTTTATATGTAGTTGCACTTTCACATAAATTAGTGATGTTTACATTTAGATATGAATTCCTCAACCAGTGGTGCTGTTATCTTATATTTTCATAATTTTTAATATGGTATTATAGGAAAGAATTTTGCATAAATGTATATGAGAATTATTTTTAAATTTTCAATTAAAAAATATATATATATATATGTATATATAATAGTAACAGTCAACCAGGAAAAAAAATTATATGTAGAGACATCGTTCCCTTCTCGCAGGGAAGTACCACCGGGGGTGTGTAAATTTCCAATTTTGAGTATCTTTCAACGAAAAAAAAAATCTCTTTAATACATTTAAAACGAATGGTTGAATCATACATTTGTGTTGGTGTTTGGGAATAAGGCCTTTTGACTTCTCTAGGGTCCTAGGCCTGAGGTGAGTGCCTTCCGTGGAAGTCTTTCTAAGAAATCCTAGCCCGTATTTACTCAAGTTTCCTCATACATCTGTGATAATTTAAAACAAAATTATCGATTAAAATTTTAAATAGATAATGAGTTTCCTTATTTGCCATCTATAAGGCACAAAATCGACTTTCTTTCGACATTTAGTGTTATATTTCTCTGAGATGAAAATCATAGGCATTCATCGTGAAAATAATTTTAAAAAATAATTTGTACTGCATGAACTTACATAGAAAAGTATTGAAGAAAGTTTTGTGATGGCCACAACATACTAATTTATTTTATTTAAAAAAAAAATACAGTTCTAATTAACAAATAGAATATTTCAGCAACTGTTTTGGAATTTAACTGACACAGTCTGAAAATATTTGCATATTGAGATAAAATTGCTTTAGTTTCAAAGCAACAAATACAGTTGTGATAATTTTAATAAATTATTATATTATTTATTATTTCAAGGAGCACATTTCTGATAAAAATTACTGCCAAAAACTTGACTATTCTATCGATTGTGTACAAACATATAATTAGGTTATTCAAAAAACTTTTTGAAGTTACTTAGCTTTGAAAATTTTTCTTTAGATGATGTTAAGAACATTTTAATTAATTATACTATTCTCTTTTCTACTAAATAGCTTGTACATTGTAAATTAAATGAATACAGTTTATTTGAAAAGTATATTTCAGTGTACATTTCAATGAAATTACAATAGATACAAAATATCTCACATTTAAAAGTTTACATAGAGATTAATCAGATATTATGAGCATTCGCGCATCTTAAAATGCGGAAGTATGTTCAAAAGATTATCATTTAATTATAATAAATAAAACACAAAATCATATTAATAAAAGATAGAGGTCATGAAAAAAAGTAGCTCTCTAGAAATAGAGACCTGAAGGAGCATAATTTTTGAAGACGTTATTAAAATTGCGCTTACAGCAATTTCATTTTCGATAGTTGCTAAAACATTTCACCAGAAAAAAAAAAAAAAAAGAGAAAGAAAATTTTTAATCCGTTATAAGTTTTAAGTAATCACTATCTCAATATCTAGAAGAAGGAAAAAAAGAAAGAAAAAGAAAAGATCTGTTTTTTAAAAAGTTGGTGTATCAGCATGACACAAGAATTCAAAGTAAATATGAAAAGTGTAAACCTGAAGTGCAACACTATCTGTTAAAAATGATATGCATTGTATACACAGGGCTTGCAGTTTTCCTAAGATTTTACGTAAACTTTACTATATTGACATCAGCTTTTGCAAAAATAAATTTATCTTGAAGGTTTTAATGTTATAATATTATTTAAAAAATGATTATTCTAAAATAGTGGTGATAATATAATAAAATTCACATAAACTTTTAGGAACGTTGAGAGCGCTGTATTATTCATTACATAAAAATTATATACCCCAAGCAAAGTATAACGAAATTGTTTTATTTTAGCTTGAAAATATAGTCTTAAATATTACCATTCCTAAAATTATTATACCCATTAATTTTATCTTTATTTAGCAGATTCATTTATGACATACATATATGATTTCAACTAAACACTTAATAATGCTGTTAGTACCCGTTCATAACATGTATCAGGAATTTAGAGGCTACCGAAAAATTTCGACCTCAAAATTTTTCAAAATTTTACACGTTTTAAGGTGCGAAGAATCCAAAAATTACAATATTCATACAGTGTCAGTCTGCAAGTTAGTTTGTTTCTTTGTTGGTTTGTTCATCTATATAAATATTGTTTCAACAGTCAATCATCGTTTAAAAAAAAAAAAAAAAAAGTGGCAGAAATCGAGTTTATTCCGGATTTTCTCGACAATGGTTCAAATGATTTTGATAAAAATTTAGAAATAAGGCTGCTTTGAGGAGACAATCCCACCTGATTTATTTTCATATCCTGAAAAATGAGCTTTGGCTGTTAACCCTCATTCTTTCCTTTGAAATATATGGCTGGAAGTTTTTTTTTTTTTTTTTTTTTTTGTGTGTGTGAAATCCTATGTGACATATCGTCATCTTCAAAAAAATTAGCGTTCACTGCTGATTGTTCTCATTCCACTGCGGCAAAATATCGCAAAGATATGGTTTTCTTTGAAACTTATTAAATTTTGATAACAATGATATTGAGGGGATTTTTGAGTTTTGAACTGAATTGCAAAAACAAAAAACTGACATTCTCTTTAAAACATTTAGTGTTCATTCGTGACCCACGCTTTTTTTTTTTTTTTTTTTTTTTTTGTGTACTCGAATGATTTTGATGAATATTGAGAGTTAGTATGTTTTTGAAATGACATATTGATCTGAAATACCTACATCTTCAGTATAATTAACCTTCCCTCTTTACTCGCACAAAAAAACTTTTTTTTTCCTTTTTTTTTTTTTTTTTTTTTTTTTTTTAAAGATAAAAAACCAACGTCAGATACCTTTTTCTTCAGAAAAATTTACTGTCTCTGTTGTTTACCTGGGACAGTATGTAGTAGAAATCTGGTCTTCTAGGAAACTGCTTAAACGACTTTGATAAGAAATTATAGTCAGAGGTTTGATATATATGATAATTAGATTTGAATTTTCCTTATCTCCAGGAAAATTAGTTTTCATTTTTAACCCACCCTTCTCCTTGGGCAAACAAATAAGAAATTTAATTATCTAAAAGCTAATCACTATATCTACACTACGAATAATTTTGTTACAATGGGGCCGGGTGAACTTGGTCATGCAGGTACTAGTAAATAAAACGGACTACTTTTTATACATCTATTAAGATACAAGAATACACAATAGTGATAAGGAATATTCTGTATCATAAGTATTATTCTCATTGTAAAGCAGACAAGTTTTAAGTTATCATTTATGATACTGTTTAGAGTCCTTTTGAATTTCAACACTTTGTTTTGAAAATTTAGCATAAGTTAGTTTTCCAAATGAAAAATTATCTTTAATATAACATAATATGACAATAATTTGCATGAATTTTTATTATATTGCTCATTTCCTGGTAAATAGCGTGGAATTACATGAATACTAAAACACCAGCTAACACTAGTATTGTTGTGTTGTAAACTAATACAAAGTACATGTATTGAAGTAAAAGAAAAAATAACATTCTGGGTGAAACATTTCAGCCGAGTGATCCGCCAAATCCATTGCCCTTAACACGAATATAGTATGTCATATACTAGAAATTTATGCAAGTAAATATATGTTAGGAACTGAGCAGAGCCCATTTTTCCCATAATCACTTCAGGTAATTAAAAAATCAAAATACTAAAAAAGAAAAAGAAAAAGAAAAGAAAAAGAAACTCTTTAAATAAACCGGACATCGAAAATATGTATAACTATTACCCTTCTTTTATCCGTATAAAAGCTATGGCCATTTAAAGATATGTAAAAATATATATGTGATTGGTAAGCAACACTAAAATTTATTTTTCTAATTCTACATGAAACATTTACTAAATCTTAAATTGCTTTATTTAAAGAAAAGTATAGGAATTTTTTAATGGCAGTTATAAAACATAGTCAAAATTCATTTTAATAAAAGAAGGAGCATCATGACATATATGTTTTATTGTTGTTATACCCCATTTTTTGAAAGAGATATATTCTTTTAATAAGGTTTGGTATTACATCAAACTCGTTTTAAAGAAAAGAATAACTTTCTAATCATTTAAAAATAAAGATATGTTTTTGATTTAAAAAAAAAAAAAAAAAAAATTATTTCATCCAAAATCCATTTTATTTTATTTTTATTTTTATTTTATTTTAGATTTTTAATTTCATTCTTGTTTATGTTTAAAAAATCTAAAAAATTAGAAAAAAGCATTGTGTTTATTCTTTTATATGTCCAGCAAAATATATATTTCATATCAGCATCAGTAAGTTAAAATTTAGCCAACTTTTGAATTATTTACAAGCCATTGTTTCACGAATGAAAAAAATAAAAATACATTTTCGTACACTTGCTGGTAATAAAAGTAACAATAAATAAATGATAAAAATTTATTTAAATAATTAAGTGTGTCACTCACACGACTTTCTCTTACGCTGAAATTTAATACCATAAATACAGATTGGGGATTAATGGATAAGATAACAAGTACTGCTATATAAACATATGTTAAAACAATTCAATTTAGGCTTTGGAACAGCTTTATTTGACAAGTAATTCTACGCGAACCGCCCTCTTCAACCCCCCGTTTCATTATTGTACCTACATTTATATAATTCAACTCTGTTATTAAATTCAAAAGTCCATTTAAAATTACTCAGACAATTTTCACACGCAATATTCTTTGAAACTTATTAATCATGATCAAACTTTTCTAGTAACAAACGTATTCACTTCAAAATACAACATTTGGATCGCCTAAAATTATTTGTTTTAATTTGCTCTAAGTGACACAGACAAAGGCCTAACGTTAAAAACTTGACTTCGGTATTCAGAAAACCTGAAAACGTGGAAACATACAAAAAACCAAGTGATGAATATTTAGATTTGAAAAATACATTATTTACAATATGGCTATGAGGAATTGATTTTTATTTCTGAGCAGCTTTCCTGAACATGATAAAATATTACAGTAAAGCACTTCTACTAACAATAAAAAAGAATGTTATGGCTTAAATATTGGCAGCCGTGTATATCTCCTGATGGCTATGTACACACCTTATGGTGCAAATAAATACAGAGTGTCCTAAAAGTTCCAGTACTGACGCTGATGTATTTTTTATTTACAAAACAACAAACCTTAAAACGATTATTTTTATGCTAATGATAAAAGGCACATTTAAAATAACAGAGGAAAAAATCCAGAACTTACATTTATAATAAATGTTCAAAACGTCTACCCTTTTCTAGGAGGCAAAGCTTAATTCGTTTGCGCATGTGTTTAGAAACGCGTTTTAACATGCTGGGAGTGACTTCTTGTAGAGAAACCTGTACACACCTGCACAGAACCCGTATTACGAAATTGTCGAACGAGCTGATATAGCATATTTTTACTCGGTATTGCATCATCTGGATATTTATATCGCCAAACATCTTTGCATCTTTCAAACGATTGACATTCAAAATAAGCTTCATACAGCGCAATTCTCTGAATGCGTGATAAACTCATTTCACTATGAAGAACAAAATAACATAAAACTTTATTTTCACACAACTTCAGGGAGAAAAGAAACAAACGATAGAAATTAAAGAATTGATGCAATAATAAGCAGACGATAAAATTTAATATTTAAAAAAAATCATGGACACAATGAGTTCTTTAAGTTGGAGTACTGGAACTTTTAGGATACACTGTATAATCCTATATTAATAACACACTGCATAAGCTGAAGTACACTTCCATCGATTTTCAATGTCGCATTGTAATCTAGTTCTTTTGTGTAGCCTTGTAAACGAACAGTGAACGATTTCCATGCATGAAATATATTTTTACGCATATAAAATATATATATTCGTTTCATTTGGTTTAGTGCAGTCTATAGATGTTAAGGTCTATTTACCTACAATTTCCCCCATTGACGTAATGTTCTCATGGGTGTCCCTGTACACGAACCGTTTGCTTAATCTCAACGAAAAATTTAGTGTAGCATCCGTATATGATACACATTTAAAATACTAAGTTTGAAATTTCTGCTATCATTTCTTCTTGAGATATACTGATAACAGATATACACACACAAATAGACCAACCGCTAAACACACGATTTTTGGATTCAGGAGGCCTCAAAACGTGTAAATATAATTACAACTCAATTTCGAAAATTGGACCCAAAAACAGCACTTTCTCTACTATATATATGGGTAATAGAAAGTAAAAGTGAGATGATGTTATCTTTCTGACGAGAAAATTTTTATTTTGGATGGACCAGATGGTTTTGGCTACTTATGGTATGATATCTGTAAAGAAAAAGAAATTTTTACGTAATTTAACATTATGTCCCATTATTATTATTGTTCTTGCAGTATTTTAAATTTTACAAATTTTTCGCATACTTTTTTTTTTGGGGGGGGGGGGGGAGGAGGAGGGTCTTAGTGGATGCTTTAGTGCTTAACGGCCCTCTTCACTTGAAAAAAATTCCGATGCCGGCTGAAAGCAGATAAAAAGTGTCCCACGTGGTTTTGACAGGAGGTGGAGAAGATTGACAGATTCACTGACGAATCATTGACTTTTTGGAAGAATAAATCAAAAATCAGCCACGTCCTTTATTGCAGTTTCGTCGGAGATTTGTTTTGTTTTGATTCTTTCTTTCTTTTTTTATTTTTGTATTTCCTTTTTTCTTTTCTTTTTATTTTCCATTTTCACATGACATCAAATAACTTTCCTCATTTATTCTAATCTATTTATATGTAGCTCGATCCGACCAAGTACTTTATACTATTTTCAGCCCGGTTCAGGCTTTCTTTAGTTATACCAGTGAATTACGTAACAGTGAAATTTAAAATATATATATATATATACTTTATAATTATACTTGAAGTCTGATATAATTAATTTAACTAAACTAGTATGTTGTGGCCACCACATGACTTTCTTCTATATTTTCCTATACAAATTCCCTCAGTAAAAATAATTTATTAGAATTATTATTAAAAAAAATTTTCTTCCATGATAATGCAGACGATTTCCATATTAGAGAAGTAGTTCCATTTATTCTCAATAATAATAATAATAATAATAATAATAATAATAATAAATTACGATTTTTTTTTTTTTTTTCGTTAAAAGTAACAACAACAAAAAAAAAAACCGATAACTTTGTTTTAAATTATCATAGATCTACAATTCAACCATTCGTTTTAAAGGTATTGACAAGATCTTTCGAAAGATACCCATCTTGAAAATTTATCACTCCCGGGGGGGGGGACTTTCTTCTATATGTAATATCGAGAAAGTATTGGATTCGTGAAAATTGGATTCGAACTCCGGTTTTCGATGGATTTGCACGTTTTTGGATGTGCTGAACATGATTTGATAGTTTTTAGAAAATGTCTGTCTCTCTCTCTGTGTGTGTGTGTGTGTGTCACGAATTTTTGGAGGCTGTATCTCACGAACCAATGAACGAAATTTAACCAAACTTGGTATTTAGTTGGACCCTGACATAAACTGGTGCTGATTAGATTTAGGGATCAATCGCCCAATAGGTGGCGCTGTGATAGCATTTTTTCTAAATTTTTAACATGGCAGTATAGGACAAAATTTCGTATAAATGTACATAATGAGAGTTATTTTTAACTTTTGATTGTAAAACTAATATGAATTATTGATAAAAGTAGTTGTTAACTAGGGGGGGAAAATTGTGCTTGTGGGAGCGTCGCCCTCCCCCGGGCGAAGTAAATTTTCAAGATGGGTATCTTTCGGAAGGTCTCGTCAATACCTTTAAAACGAATGGTTGAACTACAGATCTGTGATAATGTGAAACAAAGTTATTGATATTTTTTTTTTTTTTTTTTACTTTTAATAAAAAAAAACTTTGAAAAAAAAATCGTAATTATTATTATTATTATTATTATTATTAATATCTTGAGAATAAAATAGACTTTTTTTTTGGATATTTACTGTTATACTACTTTTCTGATATGGGGGGAGGGGGAGGGGGCAAAACGTAATTTCACAAAATCCTTCATATCTCAAGCAAAAAAACAGATATCCCAAAAATTTTTGCTTTTAAATATAGCTAATACAAATGTCTAAAAATCGGTTTCTGGAATTTTTCAAATTCGGTCCCCAAGGGGGCAGGGGGGGGGGGGGCAAAACATGATTTCACATGCGTAAAACGTGATTTCGCATAATCCTATATATCTCAAACAAAAAAAATAGATATACGTGAAATTTTTGCTCTAAAATATAGCTAATGCAACTATCTAAAAAACAATTTCTGGAATTTTAGAAATTCAGCACCCAGGTGGGGCAGCAAGGGGGGGGGGCTATGGAGCAAAAACAAATAGAAGTACAGTTAGGCCGTTCAAAATTGATACAAATAGGTTTTAAAGGCGTGCAAGTCGAATTGGGATATTTTTGATTGTGTAAAGTTATTAGCAGGGGCAAGAAGCGGAGAGGGGAGAAGGGGGCAAAAAAAATAAAAATTGTTTTAGGTCGTTCAAAATTGGTACGTAGAGGTTTTCGATACTTACAAATCGATTGCGGATATTTTTGAATTTGTAAAATTATTAGGAGGGCGGGTAGGGGGGTGGGGCGGTAAGGGGGGCTATTGGGCAAAAACAAATAGAAATACAGTTAGGCCGTTCAAAATTGGTACAGATAGGTTTAAGAGGCCTGCAAGTCGAATGGGGATATTTTCGATTGTGTAAAGATATTAGGAGGGGCAAGAAGGGGGGAGGGGAGGTGGGGGGGGCAAAAAAAAAAATAGTGTCAGATCGTTCAAAATTGGTACGTAGAGGTTTTCGATACTTACAAATCGATTGCGGATATTTTTGAATTTGTAAAATTATTAGGAGGGGCGGGTGGGGGGTGGAGCGGTAAGGGGGGGCTATGGGGCAAAAACAAATAGAAATACAGTTAGGCCGTTCAAAATTGGTACAGATAGGTTTAAGAGGCCTGCAAGTCGAATGGGGATATTTTCGATTGTGTAAAGATATTAGGAGGGGCAAGAAGGCGGGGAGGGGAGGCGGGGGGGGGGCAAAAAAATAAAAATAGTGTCAGATCGTTCAAAATTGGTACGTAGAGGTTTTCGATACTTACAAATCGATTGCGGATATTTTTGAATTTGTAAAATTATTAGGAGGGGCGGGTAGGGGTGGGGTGGTAAGGGGGGGCTATGGGGCAAAAACAAATAGAAATACAGTTAGGCCGTTCAAAATTGGTACAGATAGGTTTAAGAGGCATGCAAGTCGAATGGGGTAATTTCGATTGTGTAAAGTTATTAGGAGGGGCAAGAAGGGGGAGGGGAGGGGGGGGTGCAAAAAAATAAAAATAGTGTCAGGTCTTTGAAAATTGGTACGTAGAGGTTTTCGATACTTACAAATCGATTGCGGATATTTTTGAATTTGTAAAATTATTAAGAGGGGCGGGTAGGGGTGGGGTGGTAAGGGGGGGCGGGTATGGGGCAAAAACAAATAGAAATACAGTTAGGCCATTCAAAATTGGTACAGATAGGTTTTAGAGGCCTGCAAATCGAATGGGAATATTTTCGAAAGTGTAAAGTTATTAGAAGGGCCGGGAAGGGTGGGGGGGGGGGCAGAGGGGCAAAAAAAAAATATCAATCAAGATCATTCAAAATTGGTACATCGAGGTTTTCGATACCTACAAATCGATTGCGGATATTTTTGAATTTTTAAAATTATTGGGAGGGGCGGGAAGGGAGGAGGAAGCGGAGGGGCAAAAGAATAAAAATAGAGATAGATCGTTCAAAACTGGTGCATAGAGGTTTTTGATACTTTCAAATCGATTGCGGATATTTTCGAATTTGTAAAATTATTAGGGAGCTCATATATATGCAATCGCGCACGGGTCTACGCTGCCGAAGGCAGTGGGGACCCGGTGCGACATTTTTCCCGATCAGAGTTTTTTTTTTTTTTTTCACATGATAAAAATTAATGCAATTTTGAGAATTCATTAATTATAATGATTCATTTAAAAATAGTGACCAGCGAAGCGGGCGTAGCCTGCTAGTCTATTTATATGTATTTTAATAACGTAGCCGGACCCGACGAAGTATTTTATTCTATATTCAGCCCGTTTTAGGCTTTCAGTAGTTATATCGGCGAATTCTGTAACAACGAAATTTAACAAAAGAAAATATTTTTATGATTAAACTTGCGGTTTGATATAATTAATTTAACTAAAAAATAACAAAGATATATAACATTATAACATTACTGATATATAGAGATGGGTTATCTGCACTCTGGAGCTCAGACTACTGAACGCAGAGCTGGACGGGGTGTGCGACAGGTCGTGACCTTCGGGATCGTATTTCGAAGATCACGGACAGGTGCGGTCGCACAAGTCCTCCAGCTCTGTTTTCTAAAGGAAGTGTACTTGTGTTGTTATTTATACGTGTTTCTTTATACAAGTCAAATTTTTTATAAGTAGTATAATATATAAATAGTGTTGAATTATAGTGCCTACATTTATTTAAAAATCTGGTGTGAAACAACCACACGACTTCCATTACCCACTATTACACGTATTATATGCAATTTTTGAAGATAATGTTAACAGAAGACATGGAATTGTCCTAATGAAATAGACACCTAAAAATTTTCCGGTAAGGGAAAGTTAATACACGTGTAAAAACAAAAAACAGAGTTTGCACAGCGATTTTTTTTTTTTTTTTAAGAAAGGGGAAGAAAATTGGCAGAGTTTATTTATTTGAAACACCAAGTTTCGAGATTTAAAACTGATCTGTCTGATCAGGATGACTATTAATTTTCCTGTGATAACCAAGTAAAGCATGAGAAAGGATATCTAAAATGGGTTTATGTAACAATTTTCAAGAAAATCGTTAGAGCCGTATTTGAGATACCGATTTTTACCAAAGCTTGACAAAATTTATTGTTGGCCAGAAAACAACAATTATATGTAAAAGGATATTTAAAAGAGGGTCAATATGGCAAGTTTGAAAAAAAAAAAAAAAAAAAAAAAAAAACATACAGCCGTTTTGACAGGAAAGCATTTGCAGGACCTGAAATTTAGCTATCAACAGGGCGCCTATCAATTTTCCTGAACTAACCAACTATATCCTTCGAAAGGATATATAATAGAGTGTTTATACAGCAATTTTAAAGAAAATCGTTAGAGCCGTTTTTGAGATATGGACTTATGGCCTCACTTCCGGTTTCAGATGTCCCACTTCTGCTTTTCCAATTTTCACCAAAATTTGAAAAGTTTATCTGTACACCAGAACAGTTTCAATTCTAAAGTTTCGTAGTTCTGTCTTTATTAGTTTCCGACATATAATAGCTAGAATATTTTCCACATACATACATACACACAGAGACCAATTGCTAAAAACCACTTTTTTGAACTCAGGAGACCTTAAAACATGTAAATCAGGTGAAATCTCGATATCGAATTTTTGGACCAAATACAATACTTCCATTACCTATGGTAGTCGGGTAATGGAAGTAAAAATAAATCAAATACAAGACTCTTATTAATGTGTCTTGAAACTTGCCAGTCTTGATCAACTTTACAAGTAGCAGCCACATGTCAATTTCAAAATACCAAATTTGAATTTCCTGAAGTTATTTAAGTTATGTTGATACAGGGTTGTTCGGTTTTTTTCCATAATCGAAAAAACCTGGTTAAAACCGTCCCAGATAAAATACCATTTCGTCCACTTTTATTCACTATTAATTATTTGCGAGTAGTAAATTAAAAGTTATCTTTATTCTTTCAATTAAAAAAAAAAAAAAAAAAAAAATTACTTCCATTACTCTACTACAGTATGTAATGGAAGTATTTGTATTCGGTCTGAAAATTCGATATCGAGATTTCACCTGATTTACACGTTTTAAGGTCCTCTCAGTCCAAAAAAGTGGTTTTTGGCAATTGGTCAGTGTGTGTGTGGGGGGGGGGGGGAGGATCTTCTGGCTATTATGTATCGGAAACTAATAAAGATAGAACTACGAAACTTTAGAATTGAAACAAGTCTGGTGTACAAATGAATTTTCCATATTTTGGAGAAAATTGAAAAACCGTAAGTGGGACATCAGAAACCGTAGGTCCGTATCTCAAAAACGGCTCTAACGATTTTCTTCAAATTTGTTACATAAACACTCTATTAGATGTCCTTTCGAATGATATAGCTGGTTAGTTCAGAAAAATTGACAGGCGGTCTGTATAAATAGCTCAATTTCAGGTCTCGGAAGTGCATTCCTTTAAAACCAGCTGTACGGATTTTTTTTCAAACTCGCCATATTAACTCACTTTTAAATATGCTTTTGTATGTAATTATTGTTTTCCTGTCAATGATTGAGTTTTGGTAAAATTTGGTATCTCAAAAACGGCTTTAACGATTTTCTTGAAAATTGTTATATAAATCCATTTCTTTCTTATGTATCACGTAATTATTAGAGGAAAATTAACTGCTTCCCTGTTTAGGTAGGTCAGAAGTTTAGGTAGATCTCGAAAATTGGTGTTTCAAAAAATAACTCTACTACATATATATATATATATATATATATATATTATTTTTCCTTATTTTTTACCTCGCTTTATGTACGCTTCGTTTTATATGTCTTTACATGTGTATAAAGTTTATCTTACCAGAAAAATGTTAGGTTTCTACTTCTTTAGGTCACTTTTATATCTTGTGATCACATTATCTCCAAAAAATGCATATAATATGTGTAATAGTTTGTAATGGAAGTCGTGTTGTTGTTTCACACCAGATATTTTATTAATATGTTTGTATAATCAATTTGAATTTTTCAAAATAGAATTTTGGAAATTTTCTAAGAAAGTCTCGTAGCTTTTTTTTAACATATTTGTTCCATTTTTTTTTTGTAGAGTTCTTTAAAAAATTCGGAAATTGCGAAATTTCTCGCCACCGGAATTTACGAACAAAATTTAAATAAAAGAAATTTTTAATTTTCAAGTTAAAAAATCTGATGTGGGCACCACATGACTTCCTTATACACTTTTAGAAATATACATAATGTTAAAAAATATTGTCACTGGACCCGAAACAGTTGGCTAAAAATATTTTAAAAAAAATGCATGCATACGTAAAAAAATAAATAAATAAATAAATAAAATTGTGCCTTGAGGGGACTCATTTTAAAATCCTTGGGGGGGGGGGGGACTCATGTCAAAGTTGGGCCTTGGGGGGCCTTATTTCAAAGTTGCACCTTGGGGGGACTCATGTCAAAGTTATGCCTTGGGGGGGACTCATGTCAAAGTTGTACCTTGGGGGGGACTCGTGTGCCTTGGGGGGGACTCATGTCAAAGTTGCGCCTTGGGGGGACTCATGTCAAAGTTGTGCCTTGGGAGGGGGACTTCGGATCCGAAACAATTGGATAAAAGTGTTAAAAAATGCATTTTAACCGTGTTTCTGAACTATTCCGGAAGTTTCAAATCTCTAACTAGTCGGGAAGTTAGTTAAATAGATTTTCTGTTGAATCATATAAACGCTGCTAAAAGCAGCAGTGACACGAAGCAATTGGCTAAAAATATTTAAAAAATGCATTGTCACCGTGTTCTGAGCTTTTCTGGAAGTTTTAAATGTCTAGCTAGTCGGGAAGTTAGTTAAAAATCGATTGCAAGATTTGTACTGGTAACGCTGCCGAAGGCAGCAGGTATCGGAAACAGATGGCCAAAAATATTAAAAAAGCGCATTGTAAACGTGTTCTGAGCTTTTCTGAAAGTTTCAAATGTCTAGCTAGTCGGGAAGTCAGTTAAATTGCAAGATTTGTCCAAACCGTTTTTGAGTTATTACCGTTTTTTGATACATTATGGCCAAAACCAATGTATTTTTGGTCATTATGAACCTAATTTTCCTAAATATCTCCAAAATGGAAAATCATACAAAGTCCAAAAAGGGAGGTGCAGAACTATATGTTATAACAAACCTATGTACCAATTCGCAACTTTCTACGTTCAACCGTTTTTGAGTTATTACTGTTTTTTGATACATTATGGCCAAAACCTATGTATTTTTGTCATTATGAACCTAATTTTCCTAAATATCTCCAAAACGGAAAATCATACAAAGTCCAAAATGGGAGGTGCACAAATAGATGTTATAACAAACCTATGTACCAATTCGCAACTTTCTACGTCCAACCGTTTTTGAGTTATGCGACATACACACACACACACACAGAGACACACACACACACATACAGACGTCACGAAAAATCGTGTAAAATCGCTTATATCTCTAAAACGAGAGCTCGTGTTCAGACGACACTTGCAGGTGTACAACTATACATCATGACAGTCACACGTATAAATTGGCAACATTCAGCGATCATTCGTTTTCGAGCAATGTGAAATACAAAATCCATTTCGCAAATCGGGATTACTATACTTCCTTATACTTTGTATAAGGAAGTAAAAAAAGGGCCTTTTCTAAAATGTTATAAACGTAAATTTTTGCTAAAAAATTTACGGGATGAGTTTTTGCACTTGAGAATTAAAATTAGGTGTTCCATCAGCGGGAACACTGCGGCTGAAAGGGTTAATAATCGAAAATTTCTAAATTGCAGATAACGTTTTATTTATACTCATGTCTATTCTTTATATGTTCAATTTCTTTACAGTGAAGTAATTTGGAGCGGTGTTATGCTTACAAACATGTTTTTAACTTTTGTTCTCCCCATCCCGGCGATAACTGGGGAGGGAATTTCGAAAAAGTTGGCAGATTTTAGTTGCGTAAAGACCTAAATTTCTGCCAAGCGCCGTTGAATTCCATCCAGCCATTCTCACGTGATACCCGGACAATAATAGCGTTACAGACACGATGACACACACACAGACAAAATTTTCTGAAGTAATTTTCGAATTTTGTGGTGTGTGGAAAGTGAAGATATCGCTTTTTTTTTTTTTTTTTTCCTGATAAATTTACAGAGAAAGTCTGATTTTATTAATATCGATACGATATCCAGTTACTGTAATTCTAAAAGAACGCATAGAAACAGCGTTCATGTTCAGGTACCATACTTAAAATTTCAGCTGTGCTTTTATGTTAGGCGTGAAAATAAGAGCGCAAAATCTTTGAAAATAATAGTGTGATTTCGTCGTTTATAAATAATTTCACAAACACTTGACTCCCATTTCTTGCAAACTTTAATTAGTTTTAGTTTCTTCAGTTATAAAATCAACTTGCTTATGTCCTTAAAAATATTTGTTTCACTCAATTAGACTTCAATATTAATACAACTTATTTTGCTCAGGAATGTAAATTAATTCTTCATACCTAAGAGTAAATAAAATATTTAGTTTAATTTGAAGTCTTGATTTTTTTTTTTTTACTTTCTCTTACCCATAAGGTAGAGAAAGTATTGTTTTTGGGTCAAATTTTCGAACGCGAGATTTTGTTATATTTACACGTTTTGAGGTCCCCTGAATACGAAAATCATGTTTTTAGCAAATGGTCTGTGTGTCTGTCTGTCATCAGCATATCTCAAAAACAAATTATGGCAGAAAGTTCAAACTTAGTATTCTAAATGTGTATCATATAGGGATGCTACACTAAGCTTTTCGTTAATATCAAGCAAATGGTTCGTGTACAGGTACAATCAAGATAATTCTAATACATTACGTCTATGGGGGAAATTGCAGGAAAATAGAGTTTAACGTCTATAGACTGCACTAAACCAAATGAAACAAATATATGTATTTTGTAATAGAGACAGTTAACTGGGGGAAAAAATTGTGTATGTAGGAGCCTCGCCTCCCCCCCCTGGGGGGGAAGTCCCCCCTCGAGGGGAGTAAATTTTCATGATGGGTATCTTTCAAAAGAGCTCCAATACCTTTAAAACGAATGGTTGAACCATCGATCTGCGATAATTTAAAACAAAGTTATTGATTTTTTTACTTTTAACGAAAAAAAAAAGCTTTTTTTTTTTTTTTTTTTTTTTTTAAATTCAGAATAAAATGGACTTTTTTGGATATTTGGTGTTATACTACTTCTCTAATATGGAAATCGTCTGCCTTATCATAAAAGACAATTTTTTTAAATAATAATTTTAATAAATTATTTTTTAATAACCAAATAAAATTCTATATAAATGTAGGTGCATTAATGAAACGGGGGGTTGAGGGGGGCTACCGCCCCTCTCACACAGAACTAATTATCATATAAAACTCTTCAGAAGCTTAATATGAATTGTTTAACATAGGTTTACATAACAGTACTCGTTATCTTACCTATTAATCTGCAACCTGTATTTATAGTATTAAATTTCAGGGTAAGAGAAAGTCGTGTGAGTGACACACCAGATTATTTTAAATAACTACGTATTTTGAGATTCCGTGAATAATTAAACAAAGTTTTTAACAGTTGTTCTTTGTGAGTCTGTTATCAGTGTAACTTTAAAAACTAAATACCGGCAGGGAACTCAAGCGTTATATTTTAAAGTTCATATGAAATTCATACTTGAACAGTTTGATCAATATTGATAAGTTTCAACGAGTGATACGGATTAAAGTTGTCAATAAATGTGATTGAAAGTTATTGTTGAACATAATTTTAAATTTAATATTAGTCGTGAATTCTATAGAAATGTAGATATTAGTTTCAAATGTGGGTTGAGAAGGGTGGTACTCCCCTCCGCCCTTCCCACAGAAAATTATTTGTCAAATTAAATTATTCGTAAAGCTAGCTTAAATTCTTTTTACTATAGAATTTTATACAGTATTGATATTTTATTTCTCAATCTGAATTTCTCTTTATAAAATTTAAATGTAGGATAATAAAAAGTCGTGTGGGTGCCACACCAGATTATATACTTTAAAATAAAATTTATTATTGAAAATCTGCTTAATTTAGTAAAAAGTTTTATATAACTTGTTAAAAAAAATTTTTGTATATTGTCAATCGTGGCATTATCAGTAAAATATCAGATTTACGTACAAAGTATTCATATAATATTAGTATTACGCGCAATGAAAAACTATTTAAAATAAAATGTGATCATATATGTCCTATAAATAAGTCTCTGAACGATTGTCTTCTAAATTGTTATGTTACTCACATCCGTAATACAGGTGGAATCTATAATAATAATAATAATATTTAAAAAAAAATAATAACTGAATAAAAAACCACAACGCCTAGACGTATCTTCACCACAGAAATGTAAACATCTTTTCTTCGAAACCACGAACGAGAGGCGTAGCCAGATAAAGGGTGTGTCAAAGAGGAAAATCGGCACAAATTTGTAAAATTTTTGGACTTTCTTTGCGAATTTAATTGATTTAAAATTTTATTAAAATACAGGATTTTTTTCCGCATTGAATTAAACTCTTTGAGATTGACGCAGCTTTTTAAATTCTGTTTTAAAAAATTGAAAGAGTTTTTTATAAGCCATTTAATGCATCAACCCAAATATTGCAATAAAACAGCTTTCTTAAAAAACAACTGTTATTTTTTCATAAAATCTACAAAAGCTGCGTCAGTTTACGAAATGAGAGTAATCCAATAAAAAAACCCGCATCTCAATCAATTAATTTGTCACTGTTTTAAGTGCAAAGAAAGTTTTACATAGGATAACATTGGATTTTAGAAAAGGAAATGCTGAGTGAAGAGGGCCCTTAAGAGAAAAAATTTTAGAAAAGAAGAAAAAAAAATGAAAATATATCAGTACACGAAATGTCAATTTTCCTAATTTATTCCGAGGCATTGTTAGTGCCTGGTTTAATTGCTCACCACTTTTTTGTAGAATATTTTCTCTAATATGTAATGAAGATTAGAAAAAAAAAAAAAAAAAAAAAAAAAAAAAAACTGCACTTCAAGTGTGGTGTGTAAAAAATAAAATAAAATAAAATAAGGCGGCCACTAAGAATACTCTGAAATGAGTTAATAATGTTGGCATGTATTACACTTTTAACAAACCGTTTTTACCTTAGATTATCGTTGTTTGGTTGGTTGGTTGTAGGGTTTAAGGCCGATTGACTACGCTTGGTCCCTAGGCCTATGGTGGAATGTCCTCTATGGGGGGGGGGGGCTTCTAAGGGGTCCTAGCTGTATTTACGCGAGTTTCGGTGAAATCACGAAAAACACTGAACGGCTAGTTAGATGAGCGTTACCTGGTATCGAACCCAGCACTTCTGATCTACCAGCTTTGATCGCAGAACCGCTCGGCCGCTAGTGGGCTACCTTAGACGATAAAATGAAATTAAAAACTTTTAACGAAAAAATAAATAATAAAAAATCGTAACAATAAAAGTGATTTGTCTTCTACAAACACTTTTTATCAATTCAAATTATATATATATATATTTCGGTATTACAAAAAAAAAAAAAAAAAAAAAAAAAAAAAAAAAAAAAACCTTGATTTTGTATCTTACCTTTAATAATTCTTTTAATTGATACATAATGTTTTTTTTCGGTGGGATTAAGAAAAGACTACATACAAATGTTATGATTCACGAAAAACATTTACATTCAATAGTTTAATAAACTAAAATTTCCATATAGAGAAAATTCGCCTAAAATGATCCCCATAAGGAAAAAACGTGTGTAAAATAAAAAATAACATAACTGCTTAAATAAAGCATTTTCCATTTGCTAATATGTTTTAAACTATATTTTGCATTATAAACATATTTTAATAATATTTTAAACCCAAATTGAGTAATGAAAAAAATAGATTTTTGAAAAAGTGTCCAAAGGGCAAAGTGATCCTTCATTTAAAAATAAGTGTAAATTGTTTTTTATTGGCAAGACAAAGAATATAAAAGTAATTATGACAATGCATAATGAAATAAAATAAGTAAACCAGGTCATGTTTTTTTTTTTTTTTTTTTTTTTTTTTTTTGGGGGGGGGGGGGGTATGAAAGACTATATATCAAAATAAATAGGAAAGTTAGTGCTTATCTTATGACAGATGTTATAAAACCCATTTTTCCAAAGAATTCTTTACAGACACGTAATACTGCGGTCGCTTGAATACCTTCATTGCTTCTTCTTGATCTGGTACAACTAATTTATGAGTTACCCTGTACATAACGCTATCTATCTGGAAGAAAACGTATGTGGGTCGGTTCGCCCACTAGGATAATTTTAGAGTACCTCCCCTTAATGCAATTTATTTTAGAGTCGTATTAATCTCCCATAAATATTTCATTCATAATTAACGGAATCTTTAAAAATATCTTCTATTCCTTACTTTTTACACATAATCTATTCCAAATAACTGAGATATAGACAAGCGATATAAGTATTTTAGGTAGATAAAAGATATAGATATCTCTATCTCTCTCTATGTGTATATATAACCTTAAATATTGTATTTTAAATTTTGATTTCACGATTAAAATCGCGATAAAGCTTGTTTCACGCAAGAACAGTTTGACTGTATTTATATTTATGTATGTACATTCAAAATACCTTCTTTTCCTAAAGTATGGCAAAAGCCCCTGACAAAAACCATACTGATACAGCATTCATCACTTTTACAGTCAGCATCTTTGAAGCATGACCGCATATCATCTGCACTCTAGAAATAAACGTACAATATGTTAAACATAACACTTGAAAGCAAAAAAAAATTCCAAAATGAAAGTAAGATAAATAATATTTTTTGTAGTCATAAATACATCCTAACTCAAAATTGAAAATCTAAAATAACGGATTATTAAATTCATGTTGTTTCAAATGTGTTTTTGAAAGATACACATTAAAACTGAATGAATTACAAAAGTCAGGAAATTCTAAGAATAAATATTGTAATATATATATATGTATATATATGTGTGTGTGTGTGTGTGTGTGTGTGTGTTTACGCTTAAACCAATTACAATGTCAGTTTTTTCATATTTTGTTTTAGTTTTCTAATTTGACAAGTTTAATAATTGCAATCCCTTATTATTGTGTTTTTGACGAGTTTAATACATACAAGCCAATAATCGTTTCATTTGTGGACACTACTCGGCTAAATTCTATAAATATTTTTATTTTAATAGTTAAATACATACAAGTTTTATATTCCTTTTATATTAGTGCGCATCGGCAAGTCGAATTATAATCATTAATTTTATACTTTGACAAGTTTACTATCTAATTCTCTCTTATATGTGTGATACTCAAAAGCTCAAATAATGATAAATAATTGTCTTTTGATTTTCTATTTTAACCAGTTTAACGTTTGCAATTTAATATCTTCTTACATTTACTTTCACACTTTAAAGAAATATAAAAACCTCATATATATTATTTAAATATTTTTTTATTTTTCATATAAGAAATAATGTTTTGTGTAATTACTTTTACTAACATATTATTTAAATGCAGTAGAAAATATTTAAAAAGAAAAGTTTACTTACCACGAAGTACAAAATTAAGAGGAAATATATGGTTTCCAAATTCATCTTTCGCTGAGATTTGTTAAATATTCTTAGGAAATATCTCTGAAAATATTCTTATTTTCTTTAATTTCCTTTTACTGACGTCTTAAAAGAGGGATTTTTCTCTAGAGGATTTCCCTTGCGGATTTCCGAGATGGTTTTGGCCTTCAGTAACAAAATATAGATAAAACTGAGAACATTAGCGGAAATGCAATGTTTGTTTAAAGTAAACAAAACTTGAGTACATTTAATTTAGATATTGAATGTGCTAAAAAAAGTTATGTAATTTAGACTTTTAGTTAACACAAGAAAGAAAATAAAAAATATAATTTTCGGAAATTAATTATTAATATATATATATATATATATATATATATTTATATCGCTTAAGTGTAACCGTAAAAATTTAACAAAAGTTTTGATAAAGTTATATAAAATTTGAAAGACGTATCGAAAGAAGAAATAATCTCAGAACACAATTTAAAACTTTATATAAAATTAAATAATTTGATTTAAGGCAGTTTTTTTTTTTTTTTTTTTTTTTTTAAACTAAAACATTTTTTTTTTTTTTTTTTTTTTTTTTTAATCCTAAGTGAATGCAAAAATCATTTCCGAAATATTTAACGTTATATTGGAGAAAATATCAAAACAGAAGATTTATAAGAGTTGTTTAAGACATCATGGATAATAAAGTATACATATATATGTATATTTAATACTTGCGCATGCGCAATTACATGCTTATTTTCTTTTTGTGAAAATACCTCTATTTTATCACATACTTAAAATTTTGTGTTCTGATTGCAATATGTTTTGTCGGTTATGAAATGCAAAATTTTCTAAAAATGACTTTGTATTGGTTTCGAAATCTTGCATGTTAAGAAAGAAAAATTGGCAAAAATTTTCGCTTTTGTTAAAAAAAAATATTAATTCCTGTTTATATATGTACTATTCTTATAAAAATGAATGTAAGTAGTTTAAAAAAGGCTGCAGTTCAACGCATTTTAAGGATTTTTTACTGGATGATCCCGAATTTTATTTTTATCTGTAATTTGTTACTGGTCCCTTTTCTGTCTTAGAAACAAAATATTTACTTGAATATATGAGGTATTACATGCTTTCTACACTACGGAAATTTTAGATTAATTCGTCAAGTACCTCTCTAGATTTTTTACAATAAGTCGAAAGTGTCTGGTTATTTACAACAAAGTAGTTTAACTTAATCATCTGAGTAACTGACTTAAAGAAGTGGGATCCGAAGGCAAAGTCATCAATTAGTAGCCCTTCTTCTGTAATAAGGTGCTCAGAGTGAATTTTGTACATATGTAAGTGTTTTAAATTTCAAAAGGCAGCTAATTTGTGGGCCCTCTTATAAATGAATGCCCGGGCGCTTGTCCCATTTGCCTCTTGGAAGATCAGATCCTTGTCTGATTACGTTAAATTTTGCAGGTAACTAGCAAAAAACCTTTCGTTTTGACTTCTATAGCTATTAAGCAGCTTGTTATATCTACACTTTCTCTACGAATACTTTTCTATGAACTTTCCTTCTACTGCTTTCGCTCTTTAAGATATTATTATCTGCATTTCCCATTTCTGCTAAATTATCCTTGAAGTTAAATCTTTGTTAAACATTATTAAAAGTTTTTCGAAATTTTTTTCTATCAAAACCTTTAGCAATACTTTCTATTATAATATCTAACTACAAATGATATCTGATTTGGATTTAAAATCCATAACGGTGACCACAGCTAATTACTAGCCAAAATTTTATCAATATTTTACCATACGTTCTATTTTAAATAAAGAGTCCATTTCATGCTATCATTTAGTTAATATTTTTTATCCATTACTACAGTTACATTTGGAAATCAAATGTATTTTATGTAGCATTATATGTACATATAGGCATATATTATATTACACAGAGCTAATTATTTTGAGTTCATTTATTCCAAATGATAACTAAGTTAATTTTAAATGTCATTTCCTGACTTTCTGAACCTTACAATTTTCTTCTCTTATATTAGAATGTAAGCTTTTTAAAATTGGTTGAATAATACATTTTTTCCTTTCCAAAAGCGCCTTTGAAGAAGAATATTCTCAAAATTTTAATATGATTAGGTCTTTTAAATAAGAAGAGAACATGAATGTTTTAGATATTAAAAAGTTTTTTTTTGGAGAAAAATGTGGTTTATATGTATAGAGATAAGCAATTAAAAAATCGTATGGAAATTAATAGAATGTTTATAATAAAACAAAAACACGATAGAGAATGAAAGAATATATGTTGCAATGATGGTACAGAATTTTAAATTAGGCATAGAAGAAGTCAACTGATTTGATAAAATCAACTCCGGTTTCTCAGCAGTCTCTATTTAGAATACTACAATTTTTATAACAATCTTCATTAATCGATTGTAGTATACATCTTATAAAGAATAATATAAAGATTCCTTTATATGAAAAATGGTATTTAATATAGAGACTGCCGAGAACCCTGTTAATTCAATTCATTCAAAGATATCAAAGAAAAGAGTAAATGAGTTCTGCATTAATTAAATCCATTTTTCAATTCCTACTATTAGTTCACATTCTCCCTATATATATCTTGTACAAATCTTGCAATCGATTTTTAACTAAGTTCTCGACTAGCTAGAAATTTGAAACTTTCAGGATTGGTCATACACTGTAAAAAAAAACGGAAGCTTTTACAGCAAAATGTACCAGCATATTCTTCTGTTAAATAAGGCAATTTACAGCGGAAACATCTATAAAACAAAACTCTTTTACGGCGGTTTCTACTGTAAATTACTTCTTTTTTACTTCCCCCCTTCCATGCACGCATATTGCCAGCATATTATGCTGTAAATCTACCGTTTTTTATTTTTTTATTTTATTTATTTATTTATTTATTTATTTATTTTATTTTATTTATTTATTTATTTTTTTTTTTTTACAGTGTAACACGGTGACAACACAATACTTCGAAGTCCGATTTTCGAATTTTTTATTAGTTTTCTTATAATTGATTAAAATATGAAAATAATAACATCCTAATAGCGTTAATATAGCCATTAAAATATTAGCTATAATTTAATTGTTGCCAAAAAAAATTACGAGTTCATTTTCTTTCGACATAAAAATAAATACATTTAATTAAACGTGAATACTAAAAAACTATAAAAAGTTAAATTATGTATTTCACAAACATTGACATCATTGTCACTTTAAAAATTTTATGGACATTGATAAAAGCTCTAGGATTCATCAGAAAGTTTAAAACATGGTATATAGAAAGTTTTTTTTTTCTTATAATTATTTTTCTTTCATTTTGAACGCGCGCTTTTTATTTCCTAATTCAAAATTATTTAAAAAAAAAAAAAAAAAAAAAAAAAACTTTTTCGATAGTGTTTGTAAGTATTAATTGACTTTAAAAAATTTTCTTTTATATTACTTGTTATATACTGTCATTCTTTTCAGCTTTATAACAGTTTTTCTTAATCTTTTAGCATGATTATTCAGAAGCAACATGTATTTTCATTGAGATAGCTGCAAAAAATAAATAAATAAATAAATAAATAAAATAAAAAAAATAAAGTTATTTGACATTTTTCTGTCGTTCAACACCAAGTTTTAAAGCAGTCAACAGGCATTTTGTTATTTTGATTGGTTGAACCGTTAGATGACAATGCATGAGGAGAACTTTGAGACAATTTTCACAATTGGCCAATTAAAGGGTTTAACTGCAACAACTGTTATAACTTTTTTATCGCCAACATTATTCTTTTGAAAGGCATATTACCGCAAATTAGATAACTTGCTTAAAAAAAAATCACAATTATTCAAAAAAGAAAAAAAAAGGGGGGGGGGGGTCTCTTACCAAAATGGTAGTTGCAATGATTTCCTTTTCCTTGTTTAATATACATTTTACAAGGCAAAAAATTCCTCTTATTACTTTTGACGCAAAATAAATTATGAACCCAAAAATTCCCTCCAATATTGATTTTTATAAACATTCTTACATAATTTTCTTCATCCACATTATATTTTCTACATATATCCTTGAGCAAAATCATTTTGCTGCACTGAAATTCCGATTGTTTTCTTCCCCAAAAGCTTACAGTTAACCATTTTCAATAAAGCGGATTTAAACAAATTTTCTTTCAAGCAGACATATTTTTCCATAATATCCAGTGCTCTAAATTTCTAATGTTATATATTCACGCTCCAAAAATTTTCCATTTTACGACAAAGACGAGTCGAAAAAGCAAAAATAAAAAATTCCTTTTATGCTATAACACTTGAATAACTGCATATCCCCTCCTACAAATTCCATCCGATGTCATCCATTAATCGATTTCTATCGATGCACATCGATTTCGCATCTAGGGAAATTTTCCCTCGTGAATTCCCTTTGGAAGGAAAAAGTCTTTTCCGACATGCTGTGAATTTTCACACAGAAAACATCACATACGATGCTTATCACAATCGCAGTACGTTCATCTATCACCACAAGTGCTGAAGGGGAAGAGGGTGGAGCTCTCTTTGCTCCTTTCGTTATCTGCTGGCTATTAAGGAAATTACTGTAATCTAAGCAAAAGGTTATGGTGATACTTGCCTTTGAAGTAGTATGATTTATTTAGGTTTTGTTCTGTAACCTACATCAGTTCAATCATATCGTATAAATGTAAGGTATAAGAAACTGGGAAAGTTATTGAATCGAATTGTTCTATTTTAATAAAATATAGGTATTAAAGCATAAACAGTTAAATTTATTAGTTAAATATAGAATGTATTAAAAAAAAATTATTGTTCTCTGTCACGACCAGTAATACTTCACTGCTATTGTATTTTTATTTATTTATTAGTTTAATTGCAAAATTCAAATGAAACTAATGATAAATTAATAATAAAAAAAAAAAATGGTATTTTTTTATTAGTCACTAATAATTACACATGACAGAAAAACTGATTTAATGTACTATGTACAATACATCTTGTCATGCAACCAACCACTCCCAAGTTTATTTTATGCAACCAACCAACCTTGGAAGCCGTCGTGAGCGGGAGAAGGTATTTTCGCAGAGAGACTTTGGCCTTCGGCCTGTAACGTAGGGTGCAATTGGCGCGCCCGAGTAACGGATTTATTCCGTTGTTTTATTCTTATTATTACATGAGTACATGGGTACTCATATGTATATAAAATTCACACTGTATATATTCATCTTCATGTTTGATGTCATATTCATTAAGTAATTAAAGAGTAAAATTTCATACAAGAGAAAATTTCTGTTCTCAAGTGTCTACACTCGGTTACATCACGCATCTGTTATTTCATCATAATATTTCGACACTAAGCCCTTTGCCGGTCCTATTTAATTTCACTCCTCTGGTCAGTATTGCGAATGTAGGAATTTTTTAATTCGATATTCACCACCAAACTTTAACTGTAACTGTTGTCTAACCACTTAGGAGGTTATTTGTCCATTATATGTATCAAATATCATTCCTCAAAATTATTGGTGATAGTTGAATAAAAGAGTCCCTAAATTTGACAATACTGTTTAGAGAGCTTTAGAGCGTTAGGGCCGGCAAAGAGTATTGACTATTCTTGTGCATCTATGTTCAATTAAATATCAAAGAGAGCTTCATAACAACTATAACAAAAACTCTATTATTGTCCCATATAACTTCTCTGTACATTTATTAAAATATACGCACTAATTTAAGTGTAAAAGTAAAAAGTAAATTTTATAGTGAGCAAAACGGAGATATTCACTTAATTAAAGGTGGTTTAAAATAAATTAACGATATTAAGTCATTCGGTGACCAATAATCTAATTGTATTGATCGGATCCAAATGGAACTTACATGAGAGATATATGGTTTACGCGGCTAAAGATTACTTACAGAAACAAAATACAGTCGTACCTCGTTAACGTGAATCTGAAGGGGATAAAAAATTTGTTCATGTTATCAGTAACTAATCTTCATATAAACATCCCAAAACGTGTAAATCCATCGATAACTAGAGTTCGAAAATTTTAGAGTTCGATAACTAGAGTTCGAATCCAGTACTTTCTCTATATATACATATAGAAGAAAGTAACTAGTATGTTATGGCCACCACATGACTTTCTTCTATATTTTCCTATACAAATTCACCCAGTAAAAATAATTTATTAAAATCTATATATTAATTTGAAACATGTTTTTGTCTGTCTCCACTATATTGAGAGAACGGCTAAGTGTAAAAATTCGGTTGAGGTGTCTAAAGAAAGGTCTTGGTCTGTAGATGTGCTATGGAAAGAGAAAAATAAAAAAAAGTCGAATGGTTTCCCCCCAGGGGAGAAACCGTTTCCCCCACGGAGGAAACGGGTGGGAAACCGTTACCCACCCGTTTGAGTTAAAAACGAATGACGTCATTTTCGGAAATGCAACAATACAGCGAGTTTATCTGAATTTTTATTGCCTTATAAAAACAAAGTTCACGTGTTATCATTTTATTTTTTAATTATTGATCCTTTTTTACAGTGTGGCAACATGAAAAAATCTATATACTAATTTGCAACGAGATATATAAAGTAGAGTGATAAATGGTAACCCTTGAGAAGGTCCAAGATGAGTCATGTGACATGCTTTCCTTGCACATGCGTATTCGGTGGTTTCCTTGGTAACAGCTCATTTTCAGTACATATCTATGGCAACGGTTTCAATGTTTTTGTTTACTTTACGTAGTTTAATATTCTTTTGTTCTAAACCACTTTGATTTTGATTTTACTTCTTTTTTATTTCGTGTATTTGAACTTTAACCGACAAAATGCTTAAAAATAATTGAAAAATTATTATTTGTTGTTACATTTAGCTCTTGAAAAGTTTAAATTTTGTTTTATAAACACTTTTAAACTTTGTTGAGAAACGATGAAAAAAAGGTATTTTATTATTTATTAAAATGTGAAATATGTGTAAAATTATTTTAAAAGCAATTTATTTCGGTCATAGGACTGTCATGTTACCTAATAATAATGATAATTTGTCGAACTGATATTTTAAATGCCAAAATAGCGATAAAAGGCCAAACACAGCAACCTATTCGAGCATATCACGTGATTCATCTTGAACCACGGAAAGTTAATCCTTCATCCATTGAATCAGCTCTCTAATTTATATATCTCGTTGCTAATTTGAAACATGTTTTTGTGAGAGAACTACTTGGTGCAAAAATTTGGTTGAGGTGTCTAAAAAAAGGTCTTGGTATGTAGATGTGCTATGAGAAGAGAAAAATAAAAAAATGTCGAAGGGGGGGGGGGGGAAACGGGTGGGAAACCGTTTCCCACCCGTTTCGGGTTAAAAACATGTTTACGAGCTTAACTAAGCTTCAAATTACTTCACTGGGAAGAAATTGTACGTATGGGGACTAGAGTCGAATACTAAAAAATCAATATCTGCGAATTTGGAATTTTCGATTTTAAAGGGGGAAAAAAAGGGGAAAGTAGATTTGGAGGGGAGGGGAAGGGGGGGAAATTAGTTTGAGAGGGAAATCCGTTCTAGACCCACACATGTAGCACCTCATTTTAAAGGTCTTGAAATTTCATGTCGATTGGGGATGTTTGTATACAGTATAGTCCGACCCCTGGTGGTGAAAAATGGAACTAAGTGATTTTGCTGTAGACCCTATCATGTTACATCTTATTTTAAAGGTCTTAGTATTTCCTGACCGTTTGTGATGTTCGTACAGAACACAGTGCGCCCCCTGGCGGTGGAAACTGCAACTAAAGGATTTGGCAGTTGACAAAACCATGTGACACCTTATTTAAAAGGTCTTGGAAATCTAAGGCGATTGGTGATAGAGGTCTTGAAATTTCATGTTGATTGGGCATGTTTGTATACAATATAGTGCGCCCCCTGGTGGTGAAAAATGGAACTAGGTGATTTTGTAGTAGACCCTATCATGTTATATCTTATTTTAAAGGTCTTGGTATTTCCTCACCGTTGGTGATGTTCGTACAGAACAAACTGCGCCCCCTGATGGTGGAAAGTAAAACTAAATATTTTGCAGTTGACACCACCATGTGACACCTTATTTGAAAGGTCTTGGAAATTCAAGGTGATTGGGGATGTTTGTATACAATATAGTGCGCCCCCTGGTGGTGAAAAATGGAACTAGGTGATTCTGTACTAGACCCTATCATGTTATATCTTATTTTAATGGTCTTGGTATTTCCTCACCATTGGTGATGTTCGTACAGAACAAACTGCGCCCCCTTGCGGTGGAAAGTGCAACTAAAGGATTTTGCAGTTGACACCACTATGTGACACCTTATTTGAAAGGTCTTGGAAATTCAAGGTGATTGGTGATGTTCGTATACAACATACTGCGCTCCCTGTTGGAGGAAAGTGGATTTTGCAGTGCTTGCGTAGCATGACTGCTATACGGTGCCGCAGCCGCAGGCAGCGGTAACATGAGTCAGAGGTTTGTTCGGTTCAAGGTTAATTTTTGAGAATTTTTTCATGTTAATAGCGGCCTGCATATACGTGCCGCAGGCACTGGGATACGAATCCGAGTTCCGTTCCGTTTGAAGTAATTTTTTTTGTTACAGATTATTATTATTATTTGTGATGTTTTCATTTAAAAATAGAAAATCAAACAAAATCGAGTTAAAGATATAAAACCATACAAATTTAAGGTGCATTTAAGGTTATTATCATGGGCCGGCCAACACCAGGCGGGTTCTTTCGGTTGCAGGTTAATTTTTTGGAATTTTTTTTTTATGTTATTAGCGACTCACGTATGTGCTGCCGCAGACACCGGTGTCACAAGACTGAGTTTCGTTCGGTTCGAGGTAATTTTTTTGTTACAGCAGATTATTTTTTTCGCGATGCCTTTATTTAAAAATAGAAATTCAAACAAAATCGAGTTAAAGATATAAAATCATACAAATTTAAGGTTCAATTAAGGTTATTATCATGGGTCCGGGCAACGCCGGGCGGGTCAGCTAACATGTAGCCTTAGTATTAAAAGAAACAGAAAATAAAAGATAGCAACTGTTTTATTTGGAGTCAGTTTGACGTCACATTGACAGTACTTTGTAGAAAGTGATGTCATATATAGTATTTCAATTTATAACCATTTTTCCGAATTTCTTTTTTTTTTTTTTAAGTGAAATGTTGTAAATTATATTAGATGTTTTAACTTGAAATACATTTAAATAATGATACGAGGATTTTTGAAACATTGCGGTCAATAAAGTGACCGTCGAAGTCGACGGGTTCCAGCTAGTCTATATATTAATTTGAAACGTGTTTTTGTCTGTCTCCACTATATTGAGAGAACTACTTGGTATAAAAATTTGGTTGAGGTGTCTAAAAAAAGGTCTTGGTCTGTAGATGTGCCATGAGAAGAGAAAAATAGAAAAAAGTCGAACGGTTTCCCCCCGGGGTAAACCGTTTCCCACCCGTTTACGAGCTTAACTAAGCTTCAAATTACTTCACGGTGAAGAAATTGTACATATGGGGACTAGAGTCGAATACTAAAAAATCAATATCTGCGAATTTGGAATTTTCGATTTTAAAGGGGGGAAAAAGGGGGAAAGTAGATTTGGAGGGGAGGGGAAAGGGGGGAAATTAGTTTGAGAGGGAAATCCGTTCTAGACCCACACATGTAGCACCTCATTTTAAAGGTCTTGAAATTTAATGTCGATTGGGGATGTTTGTATACAGCATACTGCGACCCCTGGTGGTGAAAAATGGAACTAAGTGATTTTTCTGTAGACCATATCATGTTGCACCTTATATTAAAGGTCTTGGTATTTCCTGACGGTTGGTGATCTTCGTACAAAACACACTGTGCCCCCTGGTGGTGGAAAGTGCAACTAAAGGATTTTGCAGTTGACACCACCATGTGACACTTTATTTGAAAGATCTTGGAAATACAAGGCGATTGTTGATAGAGGTCTTGCAATTTCATGGTGATTGGGGATGTTTGTATACAATATAGTGCGCCCCCTGGTGGTTAAAAATGGAACTGGGTGATTTTGCAGTAGACCCTACCATGTTACAACTTATTTTAAAGGTCTTGATATTTCCTGACCGTTGGTGCTTATGCATAGAATACGCTGCGCCCCCTGGCGGTGGAAAGTGTAACTAAAGGATTTTGCAGTTGACACCACCATAAGACACCTAATTTGAAAAGTCTTGGAAATTCAAGGTGATTGGTGATGTTCGTATACAACATACTGCGCTCCCTGTTGGAGGAAAGTGGATTTTGCAGTGCTTGCGTAGCATGACTGCTATACGGTGCCGCAGCCGCAGGCAGCGGTAACATGAGTCAGAGGTTTGTTCGGTTCAAGGTTAATTTTTGAGAATTTTTTCATGTTAATAGCGGCCTGCATATACGTGCCGCAGGCACTGGGATACGAATCCGAGTTCCGTTCCGTTTGAAGTAATTTTTTTTGTTACAGATTATTATTATTATTTGTGATGTTTTCATTTAAAAATAGAAAATCAAACAAAATCGAGTTAAAGATATAAAACCATACAAATTTAAGGTGCATTTAAGGTTATTATCATGGGCCGGCCAACACCAGGCGGGTTCTTTCGGTTGCAGGTTAATTTTTTGGAATTTTTTTTTTATGTTATTAGCGACTCACGTATGTGCTGCCGCAGACACCGGTGTCACAAGACTGAGTTTCGTTCGGTTCGAGGTAATTTTTTTGTTACAGCAGATTATTTTTTTCGCGATGCCTTTATTTAAAAATAGAAATTCAAACAAAATCGAGTTAAAGATATAAAATCATACAAATTTAAGGTTCAATTAAGGTTATTATCATGGGTCCGGGCAACGCCGGGCGGGTCAGCTAACATGTAGCCTTAGTATTAAAAGAAACAGAAAATAAAAGATAGCAACTGTTTTATTTGGAGTCAGTTTGACGTCACATTGACAGTACTTTGTAGAAAGTGATGTCATATATAGTATTTCAATTTATAACCATTTTTCCGAATTTCTTTTTTTTTTTTTTAAGTGAAATGTTGTAAATTATATTAGATGTTTTAACTTGAAATACATTTAAATAATGATACGAGGATTTTTGAAACATTGCGGTCAATAAAGTGACCGTCGAAGTCGACGGGTTCCAGCTAGTCTATATATTAATTTGAAACGTGTTTTTGTCTGTCTCCACTATATTGAGAGAACTACTTGGTATAAAAATTTGGTTGAGGTGTCTAAAAAAAGGTCTTGGTCTGTAGATGTGCCATGAGAAGAGAAAAATAGAAAAAAGTCGAACGGTTTCCCCCCGGGGTAAACCGTTTCCCACCCGTTTACGAGCTTAACTAAGCTTCAAATTACTTCACGGTGAAGAAATTGTACATATGGGGACTAGAGTCGAATACTAAAAAATCAATATCTGCGAATTTGGAATTTTCGATTTTAAAGGGGGGAAAAAGGGGGAAAGTAGATTTGGAGGGGAGGGGAAAGGGGGGAAATTAGTTTGAGAGGGAAATCCGTTCTAGACCCACACATGTAGCACCTCATTTTAAAGGTCTTGAAATTTAATGTCGATTGGGGATGTTTGTATACAGCATACTGCGACCCCTGGTGGTGAAAAATGGAACTAAGTGATTTTTCTGTAGACCATATCATGTTGCACCTTATATTAAAGGTCTTGGTATTTCCTGACGGTTGGTGATCTTCGTACAAAACACACTGTGCCCCCTGGTGGTGGAAAGTGCAACTAAAGGATTTTGCAGTTGACACCACCATGTGACACTTTATTTGAAAGATCTTGGAAATACAAGGCGATTGTTGATAGAGGTCTTGCAATTTCATGGTGATTGGGGATGTTTGTATACAATATAGTGCGCCCCCTGGTGGTTAAAAATGGAACTGGGTGATTTTGCAGTAGACCCTACCATGTTACAACTTATTTTAAAGGTCTTGATATTTCCTGACCGTTGGTGCTTATGCATAGAATACGCTGCGCCCCCTGGCGGTGGAAAGTGTAAATAAAGGATTTTGCAGTTGACACCACCATAAGACACCTAATTTGAAAAGTCTTGGAAATTCAAAGCGATTAGTGATGTTCGTGTACAACATACTGCGCTCCCTGGTGGAGGAAAGTGGATTTTGCAGCGCGTGCGTAGCATGCCTGCTATACGGTGCCGCTGCCACAGGCAGCGGTAACACGAGTCAGAGGTTTGTTCGGTTCAAGGTTAATTTTTGAGAATTTTTCCATGTTATTAGCGGCCTGCATATACGTGCTGCAAGCACTGGGTCACGATCCCGAGTTCCGTTCTGTTTGAGGTAATTTTTTTTTGTTAGAGATGATTATTTATTTTGTGATGTTTTCATTTAAAAATAGAAATTCAAAGAAAATCGAGTTAAAGATATAAAACCATACAAATTTAAGGTTCATTTAAGGTTATTATCAAGGGCCCGGGCATTGCCGGGCGGGTTCGTTCGGTTCCAGGTTAATTTTTAGGATTTTTTTTTTTTTTTTTTTTTTTTTTAGCGGCCCGCGTATGCACTGCCGCAGGCACCGGGGTCACAAGGCAGAGTTTCGTTCGGTTCGAGGTAATTATTTTTTGTTACAGCTGATTATTTTTTTTCGCAATGCTTTTATTTAAAAATAGAATTTCAAACAAATTTGAGTTAAAGATATAAAATCTAACATTCATTTAAGGTTATTATGACGGGCCCAGGCATTGCCGGGCTGGTTCGTTCGGTTCCAGGTTAATTTTTGGGATTTTTTTTATGTTGTTAGCTCCGTGTATGCGCCGCTGCAAGCACCGAGGTCACAAAGCAGAGTTTCGTTCGGATCGAGGTAATTGTTTTGTTACAGATAATTATTTTTTTCGTGATGCTTTCATTTAAAAACAGAAATTCAAACAAAATCGAGTTAAAGGTATAAAATAATACAAATTTAAGGTTCATTTAAGGTATCATGGGCCCGGGCAACGCCGGACGGGTCAGCTAACATATAGTCTTAGTATTAAACGAAATAGAAAATAAAAGATAGCATCTGTTTATTTGAAGTCAGTTTGACGTCACATTGAGAGTACTTTGTAGAAAGTGATGTCATACATAGTATTTCGATTTATAAGCATTTTTCCGACTTTCTTTTTTTAAGTGAAATGTCGTAAATTATATTAGATGTTTTAACATGAAATACATTTAAATAATGATGCGACGGTTTTTGAAACATTACGGTCAATAAAGTGATCGTCGAATTCGACGGGTTCCAGATATTTGTTATTTAAAAAAAATATCTTGCATGATAATGCAGACGATTTCCATATTAGAGAAGTACTATAACGCTAAATATATTAAAAAAAAAAAAAAAGTCGATTTTATTCTCGATATTATATTTATTTATTTATTTATTTTATTTTATTTTATTTTATTTTATTTTTTTTTTTTTAATGAAAAAAATCGATAACTTAGTGGTTCAACCATTCGTTTTAAAGGTATTGCCGATCAGTTTTGAAAGATACCCATCATGAAAATTTACTCCCCTCGAGGGGGGAAGACGAGGCTCTTACATATACAATTTTTTTTCCCAGTTGATTATCTCTATTATAAATAATTCTTTTAAATTTCATAATGATTATTAAAAAATAATTCTCTTTATGCACATTTATACAAAATTTTGTCCTATACCACCATGTTAAAAATTTAGAGAAAGCGGGATGGCAACGCAAGCTCTTGGACAATTTTTACCAAAAGTTGATAGCCACTAATTTATGTCAATGTGTAACTACATACGAATTTGTATGAAATTCTGTATAGTAGTCCCTGCGATAGAGTTGACACAAAAATTTGTCTCTCTCACACACACAGACAAACATTTTCTAAAAATGGTCAAATCGTGTTCTATAGCTCTCAAACCGTGTAAATCCATCAAAAACCCGAGGTCGAAAATTTTTACGAATCCAATAATTTCATCTTTTGAATATAGAAGAAAGTAATATATATATATATATATATACACTGAATAATGAGTTAGAAACGGGTGACAGTTTCAACAAATACTCGCTAAGACGTAAGTATACAAAATGTATTATCATGGTGTTGAAATGTTTTGCTGGTATGGAAGTGGTTCCCAGGTGCTATTTGAGGTAAAGAAAAAATCATGCAATACCCGGACATATATTGGCAGGTCAAGTACTTCCCGAAACGTTACATTTTTACTCCAAGTGACGGATACTTACTGTACGATAATGCAACTATAGATCATGCCAGAATCGTTCGAGATTGGTTCAGTGAATATAAATGTGACTTTCAACAACTTTCCTGAATGCCTTAAAGCCCTGATCTTAATCCAATAGAAAATGTTTGGAACATGTACAAAATGCACATGCGACAGCAATCTTTTCCCTCTATTTTACAGGATCTTGAAGTCATAGTTGCCAATTTAACACCTTTTGGCTACCGGAAAAAAAATTTAATAGAAACATTTATTTTATTTAATCAATGAACTGTAACGGTTTTTACTGATAAAGTAAAGTAAATAAATAAATAAATATTTTTTTCTGGTAGCCAAAAGGTGCTAAATTGGCAACTTTACTTGAAGTCATGCGTATAGCAACTATACGTGTAGCAACCACACGTATGGCAACTATACGTGTAGCCATTGCATGGTGGTATTCTCTTGACGCAAATGCACACCAGAAAGTTGTAGAATCGATGCCCACACGAATATGGTCTGTTATCCGTAAAAAAAATTAGTCCAATGTGCAAAAACATGTTCAATAAAATATTAATCAGGTTTCTAATTCATTGGCCAATGTGTGTAAATATACAGCTAGCGTATATTTTTAGCAACAAAATTTAATTTCTATATTCATTTTTGGGACCTATTATAGTATTTTGATCCATGCTTACAGTAAAATTTGTTTTTCAGTTACAATCCTCCAAATTGCATTATTTTACCATGTTTTTATTAACTTCTATTCTTGTTTGTTTGTTTGTATGTTTGTTTGTTTGTTTGTTTGTATGTATGTTTGTTTGTTCTAATCAAATGTTACAATCGAATTTTAACTAACTTCGCTACTAGCTAGACATTTGAAACTTTCACAATAGCTCACAACCCGATGACAACACAATACTTCGAAGTCTGATTTTCGAATTTTCGAATAGTTTTCTTATAATTAATTAAAATATGAAAATAATAACCTCCTAATACCTTATAAATAGCCATTAAAATATTAGCTATAATTTAATTGTTGCCAAAAATAAATTACGAGTTCATTTTCTTTCGACATAAAAGTAAATAAACGTGATTAACTAAATAATTTAATTAAACGTGAGCGTTAAAAAATTGTAAAAAGTTAAATTATGTATCTCACAAAAATTGACGTCACTATCGGTTTAAAGATTTCATACGCATTGATAAAGTGCTAATGTAGTTAGTTCTATAGCTATGATTCAACAGAAAATTTAAAAACATGGTTTATAAAAAGTTTTTCATCTTATAATTATTCTCGTTACAATGCGATCGATAATAAAATTCTCTTTTAACTTTCAACTTAAAATGGGTTGCATAAAGAATCTCTTAAATAGGCAGAGATTTAACTTTTGCCAGTCTAAAGGTTAAAGCAAAATTCTTCCCTAACATTCCACCAATCACCTGCACCTAACGATGTGAAGTCTAAAAAAAAAATTCACTTTATCTTCATGCTATTGAGAAAATTAAGAATAGTTGCGGCATGAAATTTTAAAGGAAATGGCTTCTCCAAAACCTTGATAGAGTTTCCTGAACATTTTGATTTATTTAGCTGATGCTCTGTGGTCTACTTGCAGCTTGGCTCTCGACTCAGGGAAACGAGATTATAAATGGCTGTGATAAAACTATGCCACGAGAATTAAATAACAGGTGTTTTATCTAATCAGAAGGAACGTAAACCGCGCTTTGTAAAATATTCCCCCACCACAAGAAAAATTGTAAGAGGATTATTATCTGTTGCTCAGCTTAAAACCCGTCGAAACATATTTTGTGTGGGGTTTTTTTGGTTTCCTTTTATCCATAATTTATTCGGTTAGAATAAATGATTTTTATATCTTCATGAAAAGAATGAAGCTTTATTTTATGTGAAGGGAAAATATTAATCATATTCATATTTCCGTCCTTATTTGTAAAGTTTAAAGTTTCGCTTTTCTATTTTTGAAAATTTTCGAATGTTTTACTGATTTGCTAGTATTTATTTTATATTAATAAAAACTAACAGTTTACAGAAAATCCTGAAAGATTAAAAACAATTTTAAGATTTGTGAAAGCATGTATAAATAACAGAAAAAATCATGAAATTATATTAATACATGTTTAAATTGCTTAGCTATAAGAGAAAAATATTTTGACTTTCGCGTGAATATTGTGACCGTCATTGTTCAAGTGCTTACACTAATGTTTGACAAAAAATATTCTTATGATAAATTTTATGAGTAATATGATAAAATTAATTTGGGATCAAATTATCTAAGATTATTATAAAAATTGTATCTATTTATTTTATTTTATTTTTCTGTAAAATTAATAACATTAATATGTTTTGGAAAGTATTGTCTTTGATCGTTTAACTGGAAAGAAATTGCCTTATATATATACAGTCGAACTTCGTTAACGTGAATCTGAAGGGGGATAAAAAAAAATTTCATGTTATCAGTAGTCCATGCTATCAGTAACTAATCTTCATATAAATAAACTAATCTTCATTTTGACAGGGATTGCGGGAACAGTTCATGTTAAAAGTAATTCACGTTAACAGTGTTCACGTTAACGAGGTTCGACTGTATATTCATATAGTGATAATTAAACACTTTCCAATAAGAAATAGAAGCATCTAATAAGACGTAAAGATCCATCCTCTCTTCTAATTTGATAAAATCACAAGAGACTTTTGTGCATAAACAATAGCACGGATATGATTTCTATACAAAACAGTACAATGTGTGCAATTTGTCTTCACGTACGTATGTAACATATATAGTTTGCATGTCAAACAAGTCGATTTTACACCAGAAATTTTAAATAATTTTAAATTTTGACTTTATCAGTTAATAAATATTTCTATTGTAAAACTTATTTATTTGACAGTGGATAATACGCAGGAAAATATCCTTCATATCCTTCATATTTTTCTTAATTTTCTTCTTTTTTTCTCACGACATAAAAAAAGAACTCTACAAATAAATTGGTGAAATTTTGCACGTGATTTTTGCATATTAAAATAATCAGCATTATAGTTGCGCTCATCAGTGCCTGACTCTGTCACGCTTTAGGTTTAAGAGATTTCCTTGGACTCCACCTGTGTGTGAACGCAAGTTGCCACCTGTTTTCATACTTCAGTTAATTTAAAAAAATCTAATTATCCGATCGATAAGCTGTTTAATCCGACGGATTAAAAAAAAACACACCTTTCATTTGGTACCTTTTTTGTAACGAATTTTTGATTAGATTTTTTTTAACTTAATTAAAATATGAAAGTGAAATATGAAAGTAGTATATGAAAGTAGCTTTAAAATATACATTTAAATTTTTAATTTTTGGCCTTTTTTTTTTTTTTTTTTCTTTTTTCAGCATAAAATAAAATATGCTTCCACATGAAAAAAAATATATATATATATATATATATATATATATATATATATAATATTAAATTCGCGTCTATTTGATGTCGTGATGATCTAAAAAATGACGTCGATAAAATAATAATTTTAATAATTTTAAGTTTTAAAGGTACCGAGGAGATAAATAAAGTACGAAAATTTCCCACAGGCTAGTAAGTAAATGAATTATTTGAAGGGAGAAATAAATAAAATGAAATGATCATTTTTCAACGTTCGCCTTAGTCGCCCTATAACTAACTAGTAATAATAATTATTATTGCTTAAAGTAACGCATGAAATAATTATATTCACCTTTGGAATAATTTAAAAATTTACTTTATCTATCCTGTATGGATAAGACATAGTAAAAACAATTGTACTTAATATTTTTCCTTATTATTGATACACTTAGGTTTATTTGTATTTAATCTGATTATCCAACAAATTCCTATATAAAATGTAGCTAATTTTCAGGTAAATAATACTAAAGTTTTGCGATTTGAATTCACCCAGTAGGCATAATGAAATATAATTTTTCTCTGAAATATTATAATTTTTTTCTGAAATATTTCCAGGCATTAAACATTAAGCTACTATAATAAAATAACACTGATCTGAAAAAGAAAGAAAAAAAAAATGAGTTCTGATGCCATTCTTGCTGATCCTTATGTAAAATGACCTCCCGAATCCGAATATGACTCCCATTTTGCCCAGTCACCCACCGTTTTCTAGAAACACCACCCCTAATGTTTTTCTCTGTTCGATAATTTTATGACCATCAATTTCATTTTATGGATGAAAAATAATTAATTTAACACCTAAAAACAAAAAAATATAAAGTTTAAAAAATAATATTCATAACAGATTAAAAATATATAAGGTATGTAATGCATAAGGTATGCAGTGCATAATTTCAATGGCAAATCCCCCCCCCCCACCCCCAAAGTTTTTCCCTTATCGCAAATGTCGTTTTACAATTTTCCAGTAGCCCCTCAGAAGATATTTAATGGTTAAAATAATCCTCCCCATCTAAAAAATCAAATTTATAGCCATAAAATCACCGAAAAATGCAAAAATAGGGGGCCGTTCCTAAAAAAACGGTGGGTGATAGGGCACAATGAGCATCCTATGCGGATTCAGAAGGTCATTTTACATAAGAATATGCTGTAATGGTGTCAGAAGCATTTTTCATTCCGAGCAGTGTAATAAGTTTTTAGGATTAAATTATTATAAATACTGCACACCATATTAATATTTACTAGCAAACCCATGCGGAATTTTCGCACTTTATTTCTTTTCTTATTTAACGTTGAAATTCAAAAGTCATACATATCATGCCAATTTCACCACTTAATTGCAATTTTAATTTACCAGAAGCCAAAATATTATAATTATAAGAACCACATTAATATTGTGAAATAGTGAAACAAAAATCATTCAAAGAAAGGTTTCAAGATAAAATTCACGGTTGACGGCTCAGTTTTCATATTTCCGCAGGCCGTACAGTTTGAGTGAAAGACCTCCATGACGACTTTTAAATTTTTGCCGCCATGTTGGCGATGACTTTTTATTTATTTATTTTTTCTGGCATAATTTTTTGTTAAAGAAAAACTATTTCCTTGATTTGATTATACTTTTATGATTGCGATTTTTAGTCAATTTATGATAATATTTCATATTCTGTATATATCTTTAAAGTATTGCTAGGTTTAAAATGACACTTGTAAATATTTTGAAGATGCAACTCTTTTAAAAGTGCATTTTTTCATAAAATAATCTCATCAAACAAATGTCGTCATTTTTTCTTATTATATCATTGAGCTGAGTATGCGTGCATGAATATTGTCCATTTATAAATATTATTTTTAATCTTCGCGTATTTTTATTAATTGCATCACTATCGTATCGTTTCGATAAATTTTAATCGTAACTGGTCGACGTTAGAAAGATATTATCATAGAATAATAATAAAAGAAGAAGGAGCACGCTAATACTCTAATGCTTACAAACCCCTTCTAGTGAAATGCCAGCGAAAGCTACTTTTGCTACTCAAAACATTAAAGTAGGGCATCCATGCTTGGCACTTTTATCGTTGTTTGATGTGGGTGCTGCCTCGCTGACTGATTGACAGAGAGATGATACGATTAAAAAATCTCGCCAACAAGTCGCCAACCAATCAGATGGAAGCACTGTTACAACCTTATACCCAGCATTCCTGGATTTTACAAACCGAAACCAGAACATATACGCTCCTTCTTCCTTTATTATTATTCTATGGATATTATATAGATAATTTTGTAAAAAGTTTTTTTTTTATCTTATAAAATGGATTTTTTTTTTTTTTTTTTTTTATCATTATTTCTATGATATTCTTTTTTATTTTTCAAATGTTCTCTTTCAATAAGGATTTTATTTTCAGAGATATTGTCATGCATTAAATATAACATTTTGCGATATTTTTTGTTTAGAGCTTTATTCGTATTAACGATTTATTTTACATAGTAAGTTATTGAAGAAGCCTGCTATAATTACTCTTATGTCTATGGGTTTCTACCTTTGTTACACAATTAAAGAATTTTGCTTTACCAAATAAAAAAAAAATAAAAATGATGGAGAAGTAGCACTCTTTAGCTTAACACAAATCTATCGAATTTCTTACTCCAAAAATCTGATAAAGCAATTAGTATACAATAATCTGAATTAGTAAGGAGAGGAGCTTTTATCTCTGTTATCTTTTAGCAATCAAGGAAATTGCAGCAATCGAGGCATGGGGTTACACAGTGACTGCTCTTCTTTAATGGCGAGCATTAGCCTTTTTGATTTATTTTGATTGTATTTCTCAGTAAAGATAAAAGATTTTTCTCTGTAAATATAGAAGTAGCACAAGGAATATATCCTCTGTATATTTGATTTGATTACAACTGTTGCTTAGCAGATAAAATAACTGAAAAAAGATACATACAGGTATACCTAGGTAGTTGAAGTATATTCTGATTCTTTAAATCTTTTTTTTTTTTTTTTAATATGGAAATGTTATTATAGTATTGTATGTAATAATATTCTTATACTGTCGTGTATTTTATATACACTGCCTTTCCAGAAATTACAGGACACACGTTTTGACAAACAACTACAAAAATTGTCAAAGAATTATCCTGAAACTTTGGACATGTAAAGTGCATGTTACACCTCATTTATTTCAGCAAAAGTTTTGTTCCGAATGTGAAATCGGAGCAAGTAAAAATTCAAGAAAAACAAAATGTTTTGTATCATCCTTGTAAAAAGTACGAGTGCTTGAAATTCGTTCGGGATTTAGCACGTGATTATGAGACTTTCTTTAATTATCTATATTCATTTATGTGATATCGACGCATATATTCACGGAAATATAAATGTTTCCTTTAAAAACTGAACATATATATATATATATATCTGTGGGTGTGTGTAAATAAATAAACATCTAACGCAACGCTATTTTAAACATCTTGATATACTATATTAAGCACAACATACTCTGGAATATAAATATAAAAATATTTAATACCTAATTAATTATGAGCATTTTCACTAAAACATTTAACTGCGCATACACAAGCTTTAACGAAATTTCATTTGAATAATTTATTAGCCTAATGTATCGTGTTACTTAAAGGAAAATTCCAAGCAAATATCGTGAAAATTCAAAATTTCATCATTGATAGATTAAACGAAATTTCTGTACCTTAAAAAAAAAGAAAAAGTATTAAGGATTTTACCCAAATTTTTATTTCAGTTCAGTCAATGGTAATATAGTGTTCGTCGTTTGTAAATTAATATTGATAAACTCGTTATCATCCTCCCCCCTTTTTGTTTCATCGAAACATTTAGCTATGAAAATAACTGCACCTAACTTTTGATATTTTTGGAATGATAATACAACTTACTTTAACAACGTCATAACGGAGATAAATCGTACTTAAATCGTTAAAAAATCTTTTGCTTATAAAATGAAACACTTAAACTACATAGTCAAAATCTCAATAACAATGTGAAACTTTATAAAAAAAAAGATTTCATAAAAAAATACATCAATAAGGTTTCATCCTTAAAAAGAAAAAAAAAAAAAACTTTTTCTTTTTTTTTTAAAAGAAAAATACATAAATCTGCTATTATTATAATACTTAATACATTCTGTGACTTTTGAATTTAATCCTTTGTAAAAATCATGGATTTTTTTTTTTTTTTTTTTTTTGAACAGTTAGTCCCGCTTTTCGGAGGTTCTCTAACATGTTACTGTATTTAACAAAAATATTTTATGCACTCGGGGTAAAACCATTTAAATTTTATTCACAGAAACAAATGCGCGGGTTGCAACTATCACACACACACAATCACTTTATATGCACACAGCACTTAACGGGTTAAACACGAATACACAATAATAGCAGGAGAATTGGCGTTGGAATATTAAAACAGGAATAAACTACTATGTCAGAAACGCCAAAGAAAAATTATTGAGGTTCATACAGCTGTTTCGGTAGCCTAAAGCGTACCGTCTTCAGTGCAAAAAGAATTCTGAATCTGGAGAAGTGCTCGTATATATAGGAGAGGGACCGGATTTAGTTCAAACAATAGGATTACGGAAGAGGTGGGGAGTGTAGCCAATAGGAATTAAGGAATGTGTAGCTGTGTAAACAGTAGAAAAAATTAAGGAAATGTGGACTGAATGTAAAATTTCCAACAATCAGACAAATAGGGAACAGCGAAATCACAATTTACAAGGTTTTTAAAATTTTTATAAATATGAAAAGCTTCAAAGAAATCGAGTTCATGAATGGATTTAGGTCTGCAAATTATTTTAGCTGAATTAAATTTAAAATTATGATTTTCCTCCCAGCAATGTTTAGAAGTAGCCGATTTATTGGTTTCTTGTTTGCGGACGTAATTCATATGTTCTTTTAGACGAAATTTAAGACTGCGTTTAGTTTGGCCAATATATGATAAACCACACTGACAGGAAATACTATAAATGCCCCAAGAATTATGCATATCAATAGGATCTTTTAACTGAGAAAAGGCGAGTTTATTGGAAGGCGAAAATATTATTTTAAAAACATATTGTTTGAGAATTTTAGCTATGGTTTGACTGGTTTTAGAAAAATAGGGTAAAACAATACTGATATTAGATGTGACTGATTTAGTAGACGAAATACGAGGGAGTTGTAATTTTTGGATAGCTTTGTCTATAATGGAAGGGTCATAACCTCTGTCAATTGCGATGGCTTTCAGGTATTTAATTTCAGATTTCAATAAAATAGGATTTGAACAAATATTAAGGGCACGGTTTACAAAAGTATAGAAAGCAGCCATTTTTTGGTTAGGTGCGTGACATGAACGCGCATGGGGAGGAAGGGAGAGTGCAAAATTTTTGCGATAGACAGTGGTTGAAAATCCATTTACAGTGCGAGAGACGAGGGTATCAAGAAATGGAAGGGAGCCATTATTTTCTATTTCATATGTAAACTGGATATTACTGTCAATTGAATTTAGGGTTTCTAAGACATGGTCAATATTGTGATGAGATATGTCGATAAGCGTGAAGGTGTCGTCAACGTAACGGGTCCAAAAAGGAAAAGATATTTTCTTAAAAAGCTTGCTTTCAAAATAGTGCATGTAAATGTCTGCGAGAATTGGGGAGAGAGGGGAACCCATGGCTAAACCTTCAGACTGACGATAGAATTTATTTTGGAAAGAAAAAGTGGTTTGTGATAATCAAATGCGGGTAAGAGAAATTAATTCTTGTATTTCAAAAAAGGTGAAATGAAACTCTTTTAATCTATTTTCGAGACAGCAGAGGGCGCCACTTATTGGAACATTAGTGAACTCTGCTGTCTCGAAAATAGATTAAAAGAGATTCATTTCACCTTTTTTGAAATACAAGAATTAATTTCTCTTACCCGCATTTGTTTATCACAAACCACTTTTTCTTTCCAAAATAAATTCTATCGTCAGTCTGAAGGTTTAGCCATGGGTTCCCCTCTCTCCCCAATTCTCGCAGACATTTACATGCACTAGTTTGAAAGCAAGCTTTTTAAGAAAATATCTTTTCCTTTTTGGACCCGTTACGTTGACGACGCCTTCACGCTTATCGACATATCTCATCACAATATTGACCATGTCTTAGAAACCCTAAATTCAATTGACAGTAATATCCAGTTTACATATGAAATAGAAAATAATGGCTCCCTTCCATTTCTTGATACCCTCGTCTCTCGCACTGTAAATGGATTTTCAACCACTGTCTATCGCAAAAATTTTGCACTCTCCCTTCCTCCCCATGCGCGTTCATGTCACCCACCTAACCAAAAAATGGCTGCTTTCTATACTTTTGTAAACCGTGCCCTTAATATTTGTTCAAATCCTATTTTATTGAAATCTGAAATTAAATACCTGAAAGCCATCGCAATTGACAGAGGTTATGACCCTTCCATTATAGACAAAGCTATCCAAAAATTACAACTCCCTCGTATTTCGTCTACTAAATCAGTCACATCTAATATCAGTATTGTTTTACCCTATTTTTCTAAAACCAGTCAAACCATAGCTAAAATTCTCAAACAATATGTTTTTAAAATAATATTTTCGCCTTCCAATAAACTCGCCTTTTCTCAGTTAAAAGATCCTATTGATATGCATAATTCTTGGGGCATTTATAGTATTTCCTGTCAGTGTGGTTTATCATATATTGGCCAAACTAAACGCAGTCTTAAATTTCGTCTAAAAGAACATATGAATTACGTCCGCAAACAAGAAACCAATAAATCGGCTACTTCTAAACATTGCTGGGAGGAAAATCATAATTTTAAATTTAATTCAGCTAAAATAATTTGCAGACCTAAATCCATTCATGAACTCGATTTCTTTGAAGCTTTTCATATTTATAAAAATTTTAAAAACCTTGTAAATTGTGATTTCGCTGTTCCCTATTTGTCTGATTGTTGGAAATTTTACATTCAGTCCACATTTCCTTAATTTTTTCTACTGTTTACACAGCTACACATTCCTTAATTCCTATTGGCTACACTCCCCACCTCTTCCGTAATCCTATTGTTTGAACTAAATCCGGTCCCTCTCCTATATATACGAGCACTTCTCCAGATTCAGAATTCTTTTTGCACTGAAGACGGTACGCTTTAGGCTACCGAAACAGCTGTATGAACCTCAATAATTTTTCTTTGGCGTTTCTGACGTAGTAGTTTATTCCTGTTACGAATACATATTGCCTTCTTCTTAAAAATTTATTCGTTTAGAAGGAACGCCTAAAAGCGGATGACTTTTTTTCTTTTTTTGCGATTTGCAGATACTCGTCTGCAGAGGATTAATATATATAAACTTTCGTGCAGGGAATATAAATTAGATTTATCTACTCAACTAACATACTTGTACTTAGAATACAATAATGTATGAATAAATATTTTTCTCCTAAAAAATAAACTTGTTTTAAAATTATCTAAATAACTGCATTATCTCTAGATGTTAGTAAAAAAAAAAACTGTGATAGAAATGGGTAAGAGTGAAACTTTATAACACAAGCACCAAATCCTTTGAAGGCTTAAAATTATGCCCTTGTTAACATTCCATTGAATTTTCTTAATCCAACAAAATACATTAAAAATATTAATTTTTTTCTCCATTTTTTTTAGATGTTCAAATATATTCTTTCATTCGAAATCCCTTTCATAAGAAAAATTAGTAAGCCAGTAAGAATAAGTTAGGTTAGCCAGTAAGTTTAGCCAGTAAAAATAATAATCAAATGTAAACTTAGTTATGCTTGCCGAAAATGACTGAATTATTACCAGTTGTATAAGGTTCATGATAATAGGCCTTATATTAACTCCAAGTCAGGTTTCGCCTAAAATCCACTCGACCAATCAAATTTATTCCATACGTTGTTACCAAGGGTCGCTGATATTGTGCTCGATAACTAATTCCCTTCGCTTACTACGTGGAGTACTAAGTGATCTATCTCTACTGTAATTGTGTAAGGCAGTAACGATCCTTATGAAAGGCTTCGGGTAAGGCTAAATGCTCTAAAATATACGATAATCAATTATGTCTGTAAAAGCATCTATTTCGATGCCACCATATATTTTAGTTTAAGTAAAAGGACTGCTCTCCCAATATCCACAGAAAAAAGAAAAAACAGATTGTTTTGTTGCGTTATGTAAATATTCTCTTTCAATTACTTAGCACATTTTCTACTAACCCTTAGCTGTCAAATGCTTTGATTTTTTTCTCAACACTTATTATTATTATTTTTGTTTATTTAAAATTTTGTACGATCACATGAGGGAAAAACTACTCTTACAGTGGTTACAGAAACTACAGAGGTTCCCCTTAAAAAAAAAAAAAAAAAAAAAAAAAAAAAAATCAAAACATTGACAGATATGTTAATTTAAATCAATTAAAAACCAATTTGAAGATTTTTTTTAAAATTAAATTAATAAAATTCGTAACTACATTGAATATGAATAAAATCCTCGCCAAATTGTAGAATGTAATTTATGTTTTTATTAGATTAAGAGTAAGTTCTATACAAAATGTAAAACTCTTTTCCTATTACTGCAAAAATAATTCAGATTGAATGTACAGAAATTTTTCTTTCTTTCTTTTCTTTTTTTTTCTTTCTTTCTTTTTCTTTCTTTCTTTCTTTCTTTCTTTTCTTTTTTTTTCTTTCTTTCTTTTTCTTTCTTTCTTTCTTTCTTTCTTTTTTTTTTTTTTTGGCATTGAAAATAATAAACTTGTTCCTCATTTAGTAATTTTGGAAGCAGAGTCGAAACAGAAAAAAAAAAAAAAAAAAGAAAAGGAAAAACACTAAATAAAACAAAAATCACAATATGGAAGGCAAGTTAATGATAATAATGTTATAAGTTCTGATATGTAAAAGACTAAAATAATCATTAAACCAAGTCATATACTTTTAAAAACAGGGAGAAAGAAAATACATAAAATAAGAAAAAAAGTCCGATTTCTTATGATTTTATACAGAAATTTGAATATGAGACAAATAAAAAAATTCTATACACTAAAAATATGCTATATGGTAGTCCTTTTGTTTAAAAAACTGATTGATATTTATTAATAGTTAGGGCAGTACTTCATTACAATGAATTAAAAGCGTACATAAAAGTATTACTACAACTCTTGACATTTTTCTCTTTCACTTTATTTACATTTTCAAAGATTTTTTTTTTCCTGATTAGTAACATAAGCTTCTAAATTATGTTAACTGCTTTTTATTTATTTATTTATTTAATTTAATTTAATTATTATTATTATTTATTTATTTTTATTTTAGTTTTTGCTTATTATTATTAAATTATGCGCTAAATGTGTAATATTTTAGCAAACAATGCAATTTTTAAAATAAAAAAAATATTTTTCAATGTATGTTTACAAATTAAAAGAAAGGTACTATTTAAATTTGAAGGCTAATCTAATCAAGAGGGAAATTCAGAATTGAAAAAATTCGAGCGTGAGGTAAATAGCAGTGCAACTGCGTAGCCCGCTCGATCGCCGTAATATTTTCTATGTCGACCATTTCGTCTGTGGCTGTATCAAATCTCTGAGGCGCAAATCCTACTTTGATAATATCGAGAACCTATCTGAGTTATTACCTTCGTCGTCCGAAACACATTTAATATTTTTGAGAATGGGTGGCAATCCATTAAATTCATTGATTAGATAATTTGCATGTGATGGTAGTGGATTACTAAGATGGTGTCTTTACATTTTTGCGTTTTTTGTGAACTAAACCACAAAACAATGTCATTTCCGCTCCAGCTTGCCAAGGTATTTCAGTTCATCGACACAAATTATTCGGATTTATTTATTATTATTATTATTTTTTTTTTTTTGTATTGTTCATATTTTGATAAATAGAGACTTTTTTTAAAACAAAATTGTTTATTTAGACATTATAATGTATAATGTCTAATAATAATTTAATACTAATTAGAGACGAAATAATATTTTAATACTTGGTACGCCCTCTTTTGGCCTTGAGAGCCAGCCTGCACTCGTTTTAACATCCCTCCATTTTTTTTTTTTTTTTTTTTTTTTTTTTTTGATGCGGGGGGGGGGGGTGCAAAACATTTTGAGTTTATTGTCATGGTGCCACACCTGTGTTAATGCTTTATATGGAACGTCCATTTCATTTATTTTTTTCTTCATTATGCTCCATTATACCCTCAATGGGATTCATGTCTGGGCCATTTTCCGGCCTTGTCAAAATCTCGAGATATGTACCTATTAGTTTTTGTATCAGTTCATAGATGGCACTTTTCATTAACATACGTTAAAAGAATTTTTAAGATATGTCAACAAAGGGTGTTGATAATTATATTTTACCTTTGATTTTACGAAGAATTAAAAAAATCTCGAAAAAATTGGCCAACACTGTAGGTATAGCTACAATTTCATAGAAGTTTGAGAATCTATGGTACTGGGACATTCTACATGTTTAATTATTTTAGTTTATTTTCATTGTTATATATCATCATTTTTTGTGAAATTCTGATCAGTATAAATATCAACAATCTTAAAAATTCTAGTGCAGAGAACAAATTAGACATTTAGGTAAAAGAGATAACAAGAATAATATAATTCCACCATAACGTAACTCGTTGCTATTCCAATGCTTAAGTAGCAGAAATAAAGCGAAGAATTATTTTTTCTTTTGTTAGAAAAAGAATTTTTACAAAAACATTTCTATCATGCGTTAAAAAAATTATTTCAATAACATGAAGATGCTAATTCTTATTTTATTACTTATTAAACATTAGTATTCAGTTTTAAAAATAAATAGACGAAAACAAACTGAATCAAACAAATCACATATTGGTCATCATTTAACGCTTCTTTTCATTGACAAGTCAGATTACCAGAAACTTATTGTTCAAATATTGAGTTTATGTATTTTGCCATATGATTTCTTTTTCGATTTTTCTGAGATGGATATTTTCAATCCCTTTGACAAATCTCTCTTTCACAAAATTGATATGCATATGATTTTTTTTATCTTAATAAAATTCATATCGTAAGTTATTATGTAATTATATATAATATAAAATTCATACAGAAATCAGATGAGATAAGATTACGAGAATATATATATGTAAATTTTGTACTACATGAATTTCATATCTCTTATATTTTGTCTTATACGAAAGTAATATTATACATTATTGTTATTTTTTTATTGGCATAATATCCATAATTTGATATTCTTTCAACAATCGATGCAGTGGATTTAACATAGCGTGGTGTTGGGTTTGAAATTGGTTGTCTACCCGAGAGACATAGACCTGGGTGAGATATTCTCTTTGAGGGTCTTTCTAAGGGATCCCGGCCCATATTAAGATCATACTACAATTCTCGATAAACACCTGTTTTCAATAAAAATGTTACTTTTTTTTTTCACCAAGTTTCATTACTTGAAGCGATCATGTAGTATTTGTCTCTCTGTTTCTGTACTAAAAATATAATATGATATTGATACCAGACCATATGGTAAAAATGTACAAGTAACGATTTATTTATTTATTTATTTTTTTTTTTTTTTGTATTACTCTAATAGCTTTTCGATAATAAATAACTGTCTACTTCAGTTGCAAAAATTTAAGCAGCAGCCTTTCCAAAAAAAAAAAAAAAAAATCTCTTAAAACGCAAAGTTTTTTTTTTTTTTCTTTTTCTTTTAATGCTGAGAAAAGAAAAATACATCTTCTAAATCTACTTACTTTTTTTTCTGAAAATCCTTCAATGCATTGAATTGCATACATTATAATAAAGGGAGACAAGAACATAAAGTAAAATTTAATTAGATGGTTCAGTGTTCAGATGGCAATTTTTTCAGTGGAAAACTTTTTTGAGGGAAGAATAAAATTCAATTTCTTTACGATATATATATAAAAAAAAAAATAAAAGTTCAATTTATCATCGTTAGTGGAATTGTTCTTAACTTTTATATTTTAATTTCTATTTTAATTATATGTATTGAAAAGACAGCTGAGAGTTAACATTATTCTTATTATTTATATAAAGTATGATCAGGAAGGAAAAGGCGATTTTAGTATTGGCTATAAAACATTTTACAAAATTATAGGAATATGTTACAAAATTTTCATCTTTTAGTATTACTTATAGAAGGATTGCAAATAAGCATGGAAGTATTTTCTTAAGGATTATTTAGCATTTGTTAATACAAAACTCACAATTATGGTATAGTAACTATCGAAAAATGTGCAAATAAAAAAATAATTAAAGAAAAATAATTAAATGAATAAAAAGAAAAAGAAAAAGAAAAAGAAAAGAAAAGAATTAAAAAAGTAAAAATAAAATAAATAAATAAATAAAAGCAAGATATCGAGAAGACTGAAACTCTAACACTAATTTTAAATAATTACCTAACAGTTGCTTTATAGAGAGTATACGATATGATTGCCGCCATTTATCAAGTCATATCTAGGATACAAATTATGAACATTCTAAGAATCAATTTAAGAATCTTATTACATCCCACATATACGTACGTATGATACACATGCTTTACATAAAATAAAATAAAAATATTTTGTTAGAGTTAATCTTAAATGATCTAAGTTTGTTTAAATGACTCGTGCATTTTAAGATTTTGTCTAAAATATTTAACATATAGATTTTTAAATATTGCTTCTTAAAACTAATTTGCAACTTGATTCCCAATCAAAAATATCAAGAAACTGATATAACATTTTTTATCTAATATACATTTTAATATTAACTATTTTGTTATTTAAAAAATATTACTTAACAATGCCAAAAAAATTATACATTATAGAAACTTTTAATTAAATCTTGCCATTATTTGTAAAAAGTCAAAAAAAAAAAAAAAAAAAAAAATGTAGGATAGAATTTTTTTTTATTATTATTACCATAAAGAAATATAGTTAATATTAAATTTTTGTTTTAATCGTTTTTTATTTATCTTGACTATAACTAAAATTTTTAACAAATTTGTTAAAAAATTAGGTTTGCAAAGTCCTTTGTTATCTTAAGTATTTTGAATGAAGAGAGGAAATTTTACTAAAAGCTTTCTAAAAATTTCACAGCATTTCTTACACGTTTACAAATTTAAATTTTATGTTCTTTATGTTTACGGTGGAAGATAATTAGTGTGTTCCTTTGACTAACAAGGCAATTTTAATAAATTATTAAAAGTTATATCTTCCAAAGAACATTATTTACTTAGTTTCGTTGTACCGCATTTTTCTGTATATAATCTGCATGTCAGATAAATCGGTTTTACACTAGAAAATTTAATTTGCCGATAAGGGTATTTTTGTGTGAGACAAAATCTTGTTTAATAATAATTTTGTGTCTTAAATAAAATTTCCAGTATGAAACTGATTTAGCAAACCAATGGATTGTATACAGGGAAATATGGTAATTTTTTTCACCTTATGTTTTGTCATAAGTGATACAGAAATGTCTGTAAATCATTCAAATAACACGTTTTATGCAATTATTAAGTCGCATGAACAAATATGAAAGAAAGAAATTTTTCTTCTTTTTTATATGATGTAAATAAATAAATACACTTTAAAATCAATCTCTAGTAATATACTTTATTACAAATCTTCTATTCTTTAACACATAGTGGGCTTTTGTTAGAATATACCTAGAAAGGAAAAGAAAAAAGCTTTCATTAGCGTATATCCTATGAAATTACTTCCATTTTACACACTAAAGTATAATAAAGTACATTTAATTTTCAATTAAATGTCTGAAAATATGTCGTTTTTATTATGAAAAAATTAAAACATGCTTACTTTCTCAGTGCTCACACATTTAAAACCTTCAACGCATGGACATCTGAGGAAATATTTCTCAGTTGATGGTGGGTTAGGATCACAAAGGTCGCCTAGAAAAAAAAAAATGAAAAATAGCATTTCCAATTACAAATGTAAAGTTGTCTCTCCTTTATTTAAAAAAAAATCTGGAGTGACTCCACTTGACTTTCCGAACATTAAATAATTAACTGTTGTATAAATAAATTAAAATAAGAGAAGTCATTAAATGGACAAATCAGGATTTTTCTATATACAGTATGTTCTTTAATTTAATACTATTTCTATTTAAATGATTTGGGCCCATAGATCATAATGGTAAAGAAATTTTCGTTATTTCCCTGTACATCTAAGTGTAGACTCATCAAAATCTATAAAATTCGTGCGACGGTAACCTAAAACATGTATATAAATTTTAAGCTCATTCAGATGAGACGTTTAGACGTTATAGCACTTTAAACAATTTGAACCCATAGGACACAATGATAAAGAGTTTTTCTTTGTGACCTTCTAGAAAAACTGTAAAAGCTAGATTTACCAGAATTCGTACGACTCGTGTGACAAATTATTTATAATATGTATATAAATTTTCATTTCAACTGGAAAAGACGTTTAGACGAAATCGCAATTTAAATAATTTCAGCCCTTAGGGCATAATGATCAAGAAATTTCTGGCGTGTCCTTGTAAAAAAACTATGAGTGCTAGATTCACCAAAATATATGCAAGTTGTGCAACAGTGGCTAATAGCATTTGTACAAATTTTCAGCTCAACAGAATAAAGCGATTAGATGCTATAGCACTTTAAAGAATTTGAGTCCGTGTAGAACCTAATGATAAAGAATTTTTCTTTGTGTTCCTGTAAAAAGCTATTAGTGCTAGATTAACTAAAATTTATACAGTTCGTGCGACGGTGACTTATAATATGTGTATAAATTTTCAGCTCAATCGAGTAAGGCATTTAGACGATATTGCATTTTAAAACATTTGGACTCATAGACCATAATAATAAAGAATTTTTCTTTGTGTCCCCTTTGTGTCCCACTAGTGCTAGATTCACCAAAATTAATAAGATTTGTACTACAGTGACCTATAACTTGCATACCAGCTTTCAGCTCATTCGAATGAAGTGTTTAGACGCTATCGTGTTCACTCACATAATACACACTTACATACTTACATCATCGTAAAAGAGTAATTATGAATTCAAGGGATCTTAAAATGAGTAGAAACACCAAAATCTCTAACTCAAATTTTCGACGTGATTACAATACTTTCCTTACATAGGTATTTTTGGAAAATAAAAATTATAAAGTTTTTTGTTTATAGTTTTAATATGAAATATTTTTTAATCTGTAAAGAAACATTTTATACAATGTACGTAATCTTTGGAATAATATAATAAATTTTGGAATAATATAATAATATTTTTTATATTTTTTCTGTGAGTTTTGGATTACCCTGTATATACACAGTCACTGAAAGTGAAATGCATTTATTCTACTGAAAAATTTAGCTTCGATAACCTCTATCTCTGCTCTGGTGAAATATGCACAATTTAGCATTTTCCATCGACCTCCAAGATTTTCACAAACAGTAGTTAAACGTGTATATTCTTACATAAATATAAGCATGTTTTTTTAGAACTAATAAAATGCATTTGAACGAGTTGAGAAAAAAAAAAAAAAAAACACTGCGTAATTTCCTATTTTTTCACAGTTTAAAAGCAGACTCTCGACTCGGTAGAAAAACGCATTTGTTTTCTAGAAGATCTTCACATTATAAATAGTGTCATAAAATACGTATACATGAATTTTCTATATAAACGTTTCCTTGTACGTATATGATTTAGACGTGCAAGTTCTTTTAAATGCGAACGCCAGTGATAATTGTTTCATGTTCGTGTTCAATATATTTTTAGTTTTCTTTTTATTTAAAAAAAGGGTAATTAATTAACGCTTTAAAAAACTCTCCGCAATTAAAATGCGTCATTTTTCTAAGCGTTCAAAAGAAGATACGCTCAAGTAAGATAATAAAATAATTAAGAAAATCAATTATAATCATCTTGTTTCTTGCTATTTCTTTTCAGATAATGAGAATTTGTGATAATTAGAGCGTATGATGTTAATGCCTCTAATGTCTTGCACTTTTTTCTGCAATTATGTCACATAAAAAGAATCTCTAGAGTTTTGTATCTCCCATTTATATTGTGTAAAAAGCTATGTCTACCTTCGTATGAATGATTTTCTTTTTTCTTTCTTTCTTTCTTTCTTTCTTTCTTTTTTTTTTTTTTTAGAAAAAAAAAAGAAAAATAGAAGAAGAAGAAGTACGTTTAAAAAAGCTTTAATGACGTAAAGTGCAGCGTGTTTACATTAGAATTGCAATCGATATTTGAAAAAATTTGTACTACATTTACTGCAAATTGCAAAAGAATATTTATTTTGAAACAAATATGAATCTAAATTTATACATTGATTAAAAGTTTAAATATTTTCTTACTTTATACTTAATCTACAGAAGAAAGTATTATATTCGTAAAAATTTTCGGTTTTCAATGGATTTATACTTTTTGATATATCTTCAATACGGTTTGATCATTTTTTGAAAATATCTGTCTGTCTGTAACATAATTAGCTCTAAATGAAGAACTAAAGCACAGAATATCACAAAATTTTATATTTAGTTGCACGTTGGAATAAGTTGGTGTCTATTAACTTTTGGTGCAAATCACCATAAAGGTGCACTACTATGCTTCGATTACTTCCATTTCCTGCCTGCCTCTATCTCAGCTTCTACTGCGTATAATTGCACAAAATGTTACATGTGAGAGTTCTGTTTATTTTATGTGGGTGCATATTCTACAAAAGTTGGTCCCGCTATGCTGCAATATTCCTTGTGTACGAAAAGCCTATCACAACTTCTATAGTGTATAAAGACACCAAACTTTATATATAAGATGGACAACATGAAAAAGTTTGCTGACTTATTTAAATGAATGTATCCGAACTGGTGGCGCTGCTATGCTACAGTTTTCTAATATCTAAGGCTGTATGACGTACAAATGCACCAAAATTAATATATGAAATGGCCATTTTGAAAAAGAACACGGGTTTGCCGTTACCTGCGTTGCAATTTTCCATATTTCTACATAAAACATTTATTGGTAAAAATTGCATGAAAGTGCATAGATAAAACCTTTATTGTCAGAAGCTAAAGTTAAATATTTGTTCATGTTAATCGTTGTGCAACGTTTTAATATAAAATGAAGTAAAAGAAATTTTTATAATGACCACAATCGATTGTTTTCTTTTTAATTTCGAACCTATATCATGTAAGGAAAGTGTTGTAATCATGAAAAAATTCAACCACAAAGATTTGATATATTTACACATTTTGAGGCCTCCCAAGTTCTTATTTTTTTATGTTTACGGTGATGTATGCATATGGGTGTTTGTGTGTACATGCACTTTGAGTATAACCATAGCTTCTAAATGTCTTATATGATTAAGTTAAAAGTTGGTAGGTATTTTATAAGTCACCATCGCACGACTTATAGATTTTGATGAGTGCTGGACCGGGAGTCGAACCCCGGATCATTGACTTACAAGGTCAATGCTCTACCAATTGAGCTATCCAGGCCGACAACCGGTCGGCATTATTCACTCAGACAACCTTAGGCAGAAACATCTGGTCTATCATGTAGATAGCTCGACAGAAATAAGCCGCAGGTTGAAATTTTATTTTTCCGAATGAGTGAAAATAATGCCTGGACCGGGAGTCGAATCCCGGATCATTGATTTTCAAGGTCAAGGCTCTACCAATTGAGCTATCCAGGCCGACAACTGGTCGGCATTACTCACTCAGACAACCTTTAGGCAGAAAAAAAAAACTTTTTTTTTTTGGTTTTAACAGAATTTAATTTTGAATAAATATAGATCGCATTGCGTAATTTTCTTTTCTTTTCTTTTTCTTAGTAATCAAACTTTTAACTTTAAACTTGGTTTTTGTAAACAAATAAATCATGTTTGTAAATTGTTATTTTAATTTCAATTTAATAACAAAGGAAGAAGTAAGAGGAAAAACATTTCCGTTTGATGTATTTAGTCTGTAAGAAATATCTCCCGTCTTAGTAATTGAAGTGAGCAAAATTTAAATGATGTTACAATAAAGCACACAATACTTTTACTAATTTATCTATGCATTTATTTAAGTGTGTATCTGTAGGTGAAACAGACTGGTATTTTTTCACTATTTGTTGAAATAAACTACGGAATAAAGTTACGCTGGGACAACCACAAATTATTTACATACAGATTACAGAACATTAACATTAATATTCAGTCATAACTTTATTAAGTAAATATTTAGATATACTGATACAATACACACTTCCTTTTACTCTAAATGTATAAGATAAATATATTCTCCATCTTTGATATCAAACTCTACTCCGAACTGTATTATATAACAACGCGTATAATACAGCACTGGTTACTACATGTCTTCCGGATATCTGATAACTCATAATTCTTTGAATAAATAACAGTAATTAAGGAGGAACAACAGAAATGCTTGAAACCAATGGGAGGTGACATTATACTATGGAAATGGATGTTATTTGTCTTCTGAAATGAAACGCATGTGCCATATTGTATTTACGATATCTGTAATTATTTGTTTCTCTGTATTGATCTACTTGACTGTATGAATGATATTGGAATGATATATGTACAATCAGATTTACAATGAATTGGATGCGACAGTTTACTTTAAGACGGAAAGTTTATTATTTTTAGTTGCCTTGTTTTAATAATGAGAGATTATTATTATTATATATATTTTTTTTTAATTTTGTAGAAGACACTTTTTTCCCGTCATTATTTAAGAATTCCTTATCGTAGAATCAAAATCCTAAGACCACCAGTTGTTTATACAACTCTCAGAAAGATTAATTCGGCGTCGAAAAGAATAAAAAACACAAGGTTTTTTTAAAATTATTTAAATTATTTTGATTTTGATTCAACGTGTGACATATCGTTATTAATTATTAATTGAATCAAAATAAAAATTTGGAAAATATACTACAGAGATTTCTTTTATTTAATAGCAACTGAAATTAATTCATACCATCACATATATCTTTCTAAATTATTTGCAGTATTCAGCAGAATTTTTCTACAACAGTAACTCAGAATTTTGACTAATAAATCGTGTGCGAATGGTGTTTTATTTTCGCTGGCACATGCGCAGTTAAAGATTATTCAGTAAAAACACTCATACTTCATTCATATTTTTATATTCTCATTGCACTATGTTGTGTAACATAGTATGACAAGTTTTGTAAAACTGACACTGTATTGGTATGAAAAACTTGCATGTTTTAATTAAAAAACCTACGCAATATTTTAGATTTTGTTTAAAAAACCTGTCAATATGATACAAATGAATATAAATAATTAAAAGAAGCATTGAAATCTTTAAAGATTTTTAAACATCATATTTTACATAGTTGTTTCAAATACAATTTTTCCTGTCAATCTGTTGGCTGTCTCTCTCTCTCACACACTCTTTTTTTTTTCTGTTGGCCATCACAAATCCTTCATTAAAATACATGTGATATAACATGTTCTTTAAATCCTTAAGGTTTCAGTATAACACTCCGTGTTTTTTTTTTTTTTTTTTTTTGTTATAGTAGGCGACAAAATATGTAAAGTATAAAGTGTTTCCATTATTTTGTATTTTATCATCTATATTTTCTGTTGTATAACAAAGAAGGGTCTAGAATTTCCCATAAAAACAATATTTATACAGAAAAGAAAACTCATGCGGTTGACAGAGATTACAGAACTGATATTACATATTTAAACATCAATGCATTTTACTTCAGTAATGGCACTTTCAAATATATTTTGTTTCCATTATGAAAGAAGAAAATCTTATAAAATTGTCTTTATTGCTCTATTTTATCGGAGAAAAAATAAAAAGATTGCTCTTGTTTAACTCTGTATAATATCTAAAATATTTATGTACACCATATCTTATATTATAAAGATATAGAAATTTGTTTAAAAATACTCTTACATACCGTGTATACAGTATGAATTTTTTTATATAGTTAAAAGAAAAACTAAAAACACAACTATAATTTAATTTCTTTTATATTACATAAATTAGCAAAGTTGCTTATTAATCAAATTTTATTCCATTATAGGAAATTGGCTTTATAAATAATGTACATTAATTTCTTTATGTTTATTATAGCATGAAGATATTAAAATTTGATTAAAAATAATATTACATACAGTATTGAATTTTTTATGTAGTTAAAAGAAAACTAAAAACACAACTAAAAATTTACTTAACAATTTATTTTGTATGGCGTAAATGAACGCTTTTGCTTAACATTATAAACAAATCAAATTATATTCTATTAAATAGGAAATTGACTTTATAAATAATGTACATTAATTTTTTTTATATTTATCATAGTATAAAGATATGAAAAGGATGAGGATCCATAAGAGGATTTTTTTTTTTTTTTTTTTTGTCCCTGAAGAATTTCAAGTTCTAATTTTATTATATGAATGGTACAACTATACATATTTTATTACTCCAAAACTGCAGTGTAATTGCTATGAAATGTGACATAACAGTACCAATGTGTAGACCCCTTCACAGTCATTGTTGGCCTGTGGGCTTTATTGTTGAAAGTTACGTAACTTTAGAATAGGATTTTCTGTATTTATGTCCATATTAAAATATAATATACAGGGTGTCCCTATATTCATGGGCCAAACTTTTAAATTATGTAAAACACATATAAATAATACTTTTTTTTTAAAATTAAAATCACACAATCAACTGATTGGAAGAAAATCATATTTATTGAAATTTTATTTTTCCGACTGAGTGAAAATAATGCCTGGACCGGTAGTCGAACCCCGGACCTTTGACTTACAAGTTCAAGGCTCTACCAATTGACCAGACCGACAACCGGTCAGCATTACTCACTCAGACAACCTTTAGGCAGAATCATCTGATCTATCATGTAGATAGCTCGATTTCTCGGCCTGTATAGCTCAATTGGTAGAGCCTTGACCTTGTAAGTCAAAGATCCGGGGTTCGACTCCCGGTCCACTCATTATTTTCACTCAGTCGAAAAAATAAAATTTCAGTAAATATGATTTTCTTCCAATCAGTTGACTGTGTGATTTTAATTAAAAAAAATTGTATTTCTTTCTCCCATTGTTTAACGGTGTTTTCCATTACCTGCGGCTTATTTCTGTCGAGCTATCTACATGATAGACCAGATGATTCTGCCTAAAGGTTGTCTGAGTGAGCAATGCTGACCGGTTGTCGGCCTGGATAGCTCAATTGGTAGACCCTTCACCTTGTAAGTCAAAGATCCGGGGTTCGACTCCCGGTCCAGACATTATTTTCACTCAGTCGGAAAAATAAAATTTCAATACATATAAATAAGCCTTTTTTTATATAGCATGGCGTCGGAAACGAAAACTGTAGGCAAAATGGGAAAAGGAGAAAAATCCATCGGAAAAATCAGCATGGAAAAAAAAGTGCAATCCAAGTATTAAAATCTACTAACACCAGTCCGAAAATAAATTAAAGATAGACAAGAAAAATAAACAGAAACAAAGAAAGGGTAGGCTTGACTAGGCTCGCCAAAAGATTTACATTTCTGGTCCTGTACTGCTATAAAAAAAAATCCTTCTTTATATGCATTTTATCTAACCTTAAAGTTTGGCCCATGAATTCAGGGATACCCTGTAAATTATAACTATGCTATTTCTATTCAAAGTATTTGTATCTATTATGTATTAATTGTAGAAAAACGAATATGGGGCTTATTCTTAAGAAATATTGTAGCATACAGATTGCAAAAGAATCGCTGTAATCGGACTTACAGATTTTCAGATGTCACAGATTGTATTCTCCGTAGTGAAAATGTTAATATTCTTTAAGATATAAACTGTACCAAAAAATACTTAAATATATTTTGTTTAGCGTAGCAAAAGTAAAATTTAAATAGAATTTGATTAAATAGATTTGATTTCATGAATTTCATCTCTTTCAAACCCTATGAGAAGTATTAGCGTATGCAATGTATTCACTTTAATCAGCGTTGTGTTTTTCTTTCAATTTTAACTTTATTTTATATGAGCGCAACGAAACAACACTTTTATATTTATGAATAATTTACGTCGTAGTGTGCTTCATAATATATTTAAATAAGAAAGTGTTGGCCCTTTGCGCTCATATAAAAAAAGTAGGCCAAACCTTTGGGGGAATTTCAGTTAAAAATGCAAAATTGTGAATATATTGACTCCTGAAAAACAAACAATTACTGGGATAAATAAATAATATTGATTGAAACTTAAAACACACAATGTTCTAAAATATGTAAATGCAAAAATTTCACACTTGTGATCAATCTGATATTTTCCTCAATTTCAGGGCCGAAAAACCCTTTTATGGACCCTCATCCTTTGATTAAAAATACATTTATATAAAGGAATGCATTCAAAATCTTTCATAAATCTTGTGTAAAAAGATAATAAAATTCTGTAACTTTTCTCACGAAAATTTTTGCTTTTTAAAACTACAGAAATTTAGTTTAAAATTACATTTTAATCCTCTAAAAGAATTTCTTCTTCTTCTTCTTCTTCTTCTTTTTTCTTTTCTAACCAGATAAAATATGTAGCCATTAATACAGATTTCATGTGGTGGTTACATATTTTTTCAGTCTTATATATGGAGAATTGGTATCAAACCTGGATTGAGAAGTGCAAAGTAACAAAACAGCTTGTGCTTCCGTGGTTAAGCGGTAACATCGTCGCGTACGATGCGGTGAACTCTAATTAGATCCTGGTTTTTAGAACAATAGAAATTAATTTTTTGCGTGACTTTTTACAGTGTGCCCTATGGAAAATATCTCTCATGTATCTGTATTCTTCTGTAAGATAAAATTTTTGTCAACGTATTTTTAACTTAGCATATGTATATTTTCCGGAAAATTCGTTGCCAGGAATTTTCTGTAATATCAAGGATTTTTTTTTTCTTCTACCGTGTCCCTGTACACAAATTTGTGGTGCTAATAGTTACCATTTTCAATGGTAAACATTCTATAACGAACTGAAATAATTTACATTAGTTTCAAGACATTCTAAGAATATTTAAGAAAATGAGAGAATAGGAATACGGACGAATCGTACTTATTAGCCCCATTCAGTTTTGTAGAAATGATTAAAAAAAAAAAAAAAAAAAAAGATAAATCAGTGCAAAATCTTCTGGTAATGGCAAGTAAAAGTTGTATGAACTTTATTATGTAAAATAACATTGAACTATACAAACCTGAAGAAAACTTTATTGTTCTCAATTAAAAATCTTACCTTCCTCTGCTAATTTCCTACAGACACCTTTCAGCCATGGAGTGATTCCTCCAGTACAACAATAGCCCTCTTTACAGTCTCTCTGAGAATAACAGCCCAGAGCGACTGCCTGAAATAAATAAACGAAATTTCACATGCATTTTTAGGAAAAAAACTATAATATTTTTCTGTCTTTTTTTTTCCATTATTGGTTTATAAAAAAATCTATTTTCTATGCATACGTATTTTTCAGATTGTAAAAATTTACTAAAAGGCATTTGTAAGGCATAAGTTGAAAACAAAATAGGAACGCAGATTAAAGTACAGTCGGTAACAAAAGTGTCCGAACACTAGCAAAAATTCCTATGTAAAAAAAGTACACTTCATACGGTTTTGTTAAATAAATCCTTATCGAATCATGTTCTTATACTGACTCAGAACAGGATTCAACAAGTATTTATTTAGAAAAACCGTATGAAGTGTACTTTTTTTACATAGGAATTTTTGATAGTGTTCAGACACTTTTGTTACCGACTGTATAATATGAAAATTAAATACTATAATTTCATATGATTAAGGCGATCAGTTTGTTAGTATGCTATTCGTATTCTAATATGCGGTTTGTATGAATAGCTACTCTCAAATTCTTATTTAGTAATAACGTTTTCCTTCTAGTAATAATGTTTTAAACTTTACAGTGATACCGTACACAAGTTTGCTATAATTTAAAATGTGTCGTTAGGATGTGTTTGTGTCTTTAATTTGACAAAATATTTTCGATATTATTATCAACTTAATAAAAAATAATTTTGAAGCATTGATTTTGGTTTTCTGTCTCTTACTTCTATAGTCCTTTTTTAATAACTTCCAAGTGACCTACTCGTGTTTCAAATTTACATCATGTATGTAAATTACATACACACGATAGCTTTCTTTAATATAACTTTTTATGAATGGAATAACTTGAGAAATCAATAATGAATATGTACTTTTATACCGGGTGATTCAAAATAGATGTTACAGCAATTATCTCGTAAACTAAGAAAGATAGAAACATACTTCCAATTACAAAATTAGAGCAAATTAAGAGTAGATTTCAGATATGGCATTTTTTTTTGTCAAAGGGGCTGTATACATATTAAATACGAAATTTAATTTTTATACGGCCCCTCCTATCATGTTACTTATATTTAGAAAAATATTCTCCTTGCTCTAACAAGCAAAATAAAAAAAAAATCATCTCTCTAGGTCAAAATCTCGCTGAGTTATTGCAATTTGAAAATGATGACTTACACCACTTTTTTTTCAATTTTGGCATCTATTTTTCAACGCCAACTGGGTCACTTTAGGGGGATATCTATGAGATGAGAAAAATTAAAAAAAGATCCTTTATTTTAAAATAGCAGCTAAAATCGTTCAAACACGGGAAATCAACAGTTTTAAGAATTTAATGCAAAATTACATCATTTCGTATTGTTAAAAAATTTAATAGTTAAATTTCTTAGGGGGTCTCCTGCAAATTAAAACACGTTAAGTGAGGGAAAAAACTAAAAGACTAGCAAAACCGTGTGAAATTTTCGCGCTTTATTTTTACCACTTTCCATCATGGTTGATAAATTTAATGACTTCGGCTCTTTAACAATTCCAGTAAGATTGAAAAGTGTTAATGACTTCGATTTGTCTGTCTGTCCATCCGTCTTTCTGTGTGTCTGCGTTCTAACTCCCGTGAATATTCATAGAATTTTCTGAAACAGATATATGTTATTTGAGTTCACTATCGGATGTTCCTTATTGAAAATGGAGTGAATACCTCTGTTAGCTTGTGCACAGGGACACCCGAAAGTATTCCAAAGCATTGTGTTCTATGAGAGGTATTTTTATAAACCATATTTTAATACCTTTAGTTTATGCATATATTAATAAAATTGAAATACGTTATTATAGTTTTCTATCGGATATTTTCTATACAAAATGGAGTAAACACCATCACTGGTTTGTATACAGGGACACCCGAAAGTATTCCAAAGCATTGCGTTCTATGTGAAGATATTTCTATAAACCAAAATTTAATTACTTTGCACAAATATTAATGAAATTCAAATATGTTATTCATATGCACAAAAGAATGCTTTCTGTTCTGTACAGTACGATTAGCATTAGATTTACAGGTCATACAAAAATATTCAGTTACGTTAAGGGTTATTATTGGATATTTGCTGGAATTGCATTTTCGTTTACATTAAACATTTTCTAACAATTTTTAACTGTGAATAAGATTTCAATTTGATTTTTTTTTTTTTTTTTTTTTTTGTCTGACTGTCCATCTGTCCGTCTGCCCGCCCCCAGCGTCTGCAAATATTTTCAGAAATGATATATGTTATTCAGGTTTACTATATGATATTCCCTATTTAAAATGGCATTAATTAATTCTCTACAATTGGTTTATGTACAGGAACGCACAAAAAATGCCAATGTATTGCGTTTTGGGACAGATATTCTTTTAAATTACATTTAAATAACTTTAAACTGTAAAAATCATAAGGAAATTCATACTTATTGTTAATATTCTAAAATATTGTTTTGTATAGAATATGATATGGTATAGATGTATAATTCTATGTCAGGGGGGTTACCGCCCTTCTCAACCCCCGTTTAGTTATAGTGCCTATACTTATCAAAACAAAAATCAAGTCTGTTATCAATTTACTTGAAACTTGCAAACCTTCATCAACTTTTCAAGTGGCAACTAGATATGGAATCCAAAGTACCAAATTCACATTTCCTGTAGGTATTACTTTCTCATACCCATAATGTGGAGAAAGTATTGTTTTTGGGCCAAAAACAAGTGAGTTTTTGTTATATTTAGACGTTTTGCGGTCCCCTGAATATGAAAATCGTGTTTTTAGAGGTTGGTCTGTGTGTGTGTCTGTCTGTTATCAGTTTATCTCAAGAACAAATAGCAGCAGATATTCCAAACTTAGTATTTTAAATATGTATCATATAGGGATGCTCATTGAGATGAAGCAAATGGTTCGTGTACAGGGACACACAAGAATATTCAAATACATTACGTCTATGGGGAAAACTGCAGGTAAGTAGATTAGTTATAGTGCCTATACTTATCAAAACAAAAATCAAGTCTGTTATCAATTTACTTGAAACTTGCAAACCTTCATCAACTTTTCAAGTGGCAACTAGATATGGAATCCAAAGTACCAAATTCACATTTCCTGTAGGTATTACTTTCTCATACCCATAATGTGGAGAAAGTATTGTTTTTGGGCCAAAAACAAGTGAGTTTTTGTTATATTTAGACGTTTTGCGGTCCCCTGAATATGAAAATCGTGTTTTTAGAGGTTGGTCTGTGTGTGTGTCTGTCTGTTATCAGTTTATCTCAAGAACAAATAGCAGCAGATATTCCAAACTTAGTATTTTAAATATGTATCATATAGGGATGCTCATTGAGATGAAGCAAATGGTTCGTGTACAGGGACACACAAGAATATTCAAATACATTACGTCTATGGGGAAAACTGCAGGTAAGTAGATTAGTTATAGTGCCTATACTTATCAAAACAAAAATCAAGTCTGTTATCAATTTACTTGAAACTTGCAAACCTTCATCAACTTTTCAAGTGGCAACTAGATATGAAATCCAAAGTACCAAATTCACATTTCCTGTAGGTATTACTTTCTCATACCCATAATGTGGAGAAAGTATTGTTTTTGTTCCAAAAACAAGTGAGTTTTTGTTATATTTAGACGTTTTGCGGTCCCCTGAATATGAAAATCGTGTTTTTAGAGGTTGGTCTGTGTGTGTGTCTGTCTGTTATCAGTTTATCTCAAGAACAAATAGCAGCAGATATTCCAAACTTAGTATTTTAAATATGTATCATATAGGGATGCTCATTGAGATGAAGCAAATGGTTCGTGTACAGGGACACACAAGAATATTCAAATACATTACGTCTATGGGGAAAACTGCAGGTAAGTAGAGTTTAACACCTATAGACTGCACTAAACCAAATGAAATGAATATATATTTTTTATATGCATAAAAACATGCCTCATGTAGAATATGGCATGGAAATCATTCACTGTTCATTTACAGGGCTACACAGAATAACTAGATTACAATGCGACAATAGCTGAAAATTGATGGAAGTGCATTTTAGGTTGTGCCATATATTATTACTATAGGTTTATATTTAGGTGCACTTTGTGGTTTGTACATATTCTTCAAAAGATATACAGGGTTGCAAATATTTAAGCTATAATATTCTTTTTTATTGTTAGTGAAAGTGCTTTACTATAATATTTTACCATGTCCAGGAAAGCTGCTCAGGAATCGAAATGAATTCCTCATAGACATATGATAAATAATGTATGTTTTTAAGCTAAATATGCATCGCTTGTGTTTTGTGTATTTACACGTTTTAAGGCTTCCTTATTACCAAGTTTTTTAAAGTTTCGTTATTGCCTGCATCGAATAATTTCAGGAAACGAATAATTTCAGGAGATCCCTCCTCACACAGAACTAATTATCATATAAAACTCTTCCGAAGCCTAATTTTAATTATTTTAACATAGGTTTACATAACAGTACTTTTATGTTACCTCTTAATTTCCAACCTGTATTTATGGTATTAAATTTCACGGTAAGAGAAAGTCGTGTGAGTGGCACACCAGATTATTTTTTCTTAAATTATGCTGATAATTCATATATATACAGATCAACGAATAAAAATTTACCTTTCGTATTCAGGAGGCCTCAAAATGTGATATTATACAGAAAGAAAATCGCTCTCCAAAAGTTACTTTGTTTACAGTATGGGTATGAGAAATTAATTTCGCGTTCTGTGTCAGCAGTGTTTTTCGAAAAAAAATGCAGCAAACACTTACACCAATTACATTTAATAATAATAATAATAATAATAATAATAAATGTCTACCTTAACCAATAAAATCCTAATCCATAAACTCAATAGCATCTACTCCCTCTTAATGGATATATCCAATCGAACAGATTAAAAGTCTCCCAAGTAACTCTTCTAATAATAACGACCAACTAATCATGGTCCCAAAATTAACTTAAATAAATTAAATAATTAACTTAAATAAATTAAATAATTCTCTCTATCTATCCATTTCATTAAATTTTTATTTTATTTCCCTTTTTTTTTTTTTTTTTTTTTTCCCCCACTCTCCAAGTTGTCTAATGTGCTTCTCGGTACCCAGCAAAACGCTAACTTTCCCCACTACCCCATTACCCTCTTGTAGCGTCAGAAGGGCAGCAAAGGTCAACCTGAAGCCAAATAATGCAGCAAAAATAAATTCACCCCTGCAAACAAGCAACTATGATGCCTTCGGAAGAAAAGTCAAAAGATCAATCGCCCATTGTCGCGGGTAGGATCTAAGCCTGGCGATGAATTCTGTATTTTTTTTTTTTTTTTTTTTTTTCTTTCGTTTTTCAATAAACGTCTCGGGACAGCCCACGTGGACTTCGGTCCTAGCATAGCTCAACACCGCTCTTCGAGCGGTGAGCCGGGGCTGCTCCCCTGTTCAATAAATGTCTACCTTAATCTTGGGTAGCCCTGTATATTGTCTATAAACTATATACACATGACTTTGTGTACGTAAATTTAGTGTTATATGTAAAACAAGTAACACAAAATGAAATACACTTCCAGCAATTCCCAAGTATAGCTTCAATATATCGAAATACTCTGGGTAACCCTGTAAATGAATGATGAATGGTTGCTATACCAGAATCTACATAAAACATGCTTTTATGCGTATAATATTTTTTTCTTTTCATTTTGTTTAAGGCAGTCTATACATGTCACACTGTACATATGAGAAATTTCGCTCACAGACGTAATGTATTTGAATTCTTTTGGATGACCCTGTAAACAAACAATTGTCTGATCGTAACGAATACTTTAGTGAAGCACCGCAATATGATACGTATTTAGAATATCGAATTTGGATTTTCTGCTACTATTTGTTCTTGAGATATTCTAATAACACATAGACACACACACAAACACACACACAGAGAGAGAGAGACCAACCGCTAAAAACATAATTTTTGAATTCAGAGGATCTGAAAACGTGCAAATATAACAAAAGTAAATTTTCGGAAATTTGACTCAAAAACAATTCTTTCTCTACACCGTGTATATGAGTAAGAGAATGTATAAAGAAAGAAAAATGAATTTGAAAATTCCCTTTTAGTACTTAAATTATTCATAAATTTTATTTGTTAAATTATCAATGAGTATATTCTTTTGTGTATTCACTAGGGGAAAGAGAGACATAACAGGTTAAAATAGCCGTCTTTCCCTGAATGACTTCTTTTTCTTTTTTTTTTCCCCCAAACGCTGATCAACGTGTGCCTTATTTCAAAAGCAATAGTAATTACAATTTCTCACTTTTGATACAACCCCTTAAGACTTGGCGAAAAATGCTAGAATTTTCAAATTGCAATAACTCAGCGAGATTTTGACTTTGAGAGAGGATTTTTTTTTTTTTTTTTTATTGTTGGAGCGAGGAGAATATTTTTCTAAATATAAGTCATATGATAAGAGGGGCCGTATAAAAATTAAATTTCGTATTTAATATGTATACAGACCCTTGTACAAAAGAATGCCATATCTGAAATCTGCTCTTAATTTGCACCAATTTTGTAATTGAAAGTTTGTTTCTATCTTTCTTAGTTTACGAGATAATCGCTGTAACATCTATTTTGAATCACCCGGTATATATATGTATATATATAATAAGTCTTGCTGCTTGCCTCCTTTTTTCTTTTCTTGGGTTGTTTTTTTTTCACTGGATTTCGATTTAGTTTGAGTTTTTCTGTTGGGATTTGGTTGAGTTGGTTTGTTATATCGTTTGTTTTGCGGGCTGTTAAAAATTAATTTGGTTTCTTTAAATATGTGTATTTCATCCCCTGATGATTTTTTCACCTTTCTGAGCTTCTCCTACGTAGAGAAATTGTTCATTCTTATTGGTCTTTGCGGTTTTGGTGATCTTGTGTCTGTTGCTTGGCTTCTACTGCGCTTAATGAGCCATTACTGTTCAATACAGGGTTCTCTTTTTTCACCTTGAAATATTGTCCTAGAGTCAACCTTCTTTTCATCAGAGTCTAATTACACGGTCCTATTTCAATTTTGAACAGGTATTGTTGTACAGTGGATTGGCGTCAGTGCTATTGTTGAACTTGATAGCTGAATCAATTTGGGAAATCTTGTTACTGTTGTGTATTTGGCGTGTGTATGTATCTTTGGTGAATTGTTTGACTAACTATTCTTCGTTCTCATTCTTTGCTTCTATATCAAAAGGATTATATATATACAGTCTTTAGCTAATCAGCATTTGACTTTTTTGTGTAAGTGTGTGTGTGTGTAAAAATAATTTTAAAATATATAGCTATATTTTGCTAAGAGCATGTTTCTATTGTTCTTGAAACTAACTGGTATTCAATAACTGTGAAAAAATTCATTTATATTTTAAAAATACGTTTCTAAATATAAAATAATAAATGCATGAGAATTTTAGAAATTTCATGTTTGTTTTAATGTAGTGTTAAAAATGTGTATCTTTATAAACACGCATTTAAACACCCCAGGTAGGAAACTTTTGTGAAATCATTACGCTAAAAGCATTGTGGCATAAAACTTTTACTGGATGGTATGAGTACGTTGCGCCTGGCATGAAATAAAGTTCTAACAAGACTAAGTTAAATTATTCGTGCTAAACTTGCAACAAATTTTACGCCATTACTTTTTCATAACACTTTTCCAAGCTTTTTTATTTGGTATATGTAGTACAAGCTAATACTCTTATTTTAGTTTAAAAAGTCCGGTTGCATTTTTAATAAAATATTACTACGTTTTGGAACACTAAATCCTTATTATCAAGGCGCACTTACAAAATTTGTTCTGCAAAATTCTATTATTAAAATTTATTATGAAAATGCGGGTGTTGTGTTTTTCAAGCATTATGATAGCTATAATAAAATTTGAATTTCTCATTTGTTATGTGCGTTCTTTTTCGAGTGCTATTCTTGATCATATTAATAAATAATTGGAAAAAATACATAAATTTTATTTTTAGTTGAAATTACGTAGGAGAATTTATTCTAAATGGAAAAAACAAAAAATACGATTGTAATATATATATATATATATATATATATATATATATATATATATATTTAATACAGCAAAATTTTAATACTACTTAAATATTTGAACAAATATTTCGAATTGTGTCGAAATTACGAACAGTTAGTCAGTCGGTTGTTCTGAATCAGAATCGCCCTAGAACTGAACTGAAACGATTGTTTGAGAGTCACTCCTAACTTTAACAATAGGGCACAATAATCCGGAGATATGGCATCACAATTTTGAACTTCTTTGTATTCATGTGCAGATAGTTTACACGTAAATACAGTCGAACCTCGTTAACATGAACACTCTTAATGTGATTATTTATTTTTAACATGAACTGTTTCCACATTCCCCGTCAAAATGAAGATTAGTTGAGTTATATGAAAACTAGTTACAAGTGACAACATAACAGCATGAACTACTCATAACATTAAAAAAAAAAAAAATCACTTGAGATTCACGTTAATGAGGTTCGACTGTAGCAGCATTTGGCGAAGCAACCAAAAATTGTCACGCCGTCCATCTCTTAGAACAATCCGCGACCTTCTGCCCATATGTTTCCCATCGCGTAAAGTTTGCCGCCTACTGTGGCATTCACGAAATTTACAATTGATATCTTCTATTATCATAGCAAAATTTGGTTTTACTTTTATTTATGCTTAAATTTTAATCCCTTTTGAGTGCATAATAATATACAGTCGAACTTTGACAACATGAATCTCCGGGGGGATAAAAAATTTGTTCATGTTATCAGTAGTTCATGCTATCAGTAATTAACCTTCATATAACTACACTAATCTTCATTTTGACGGAGATTGTGGAAACAATTAATGTTAAAAGTAATTCACGTTAACAGTGTTCATGCTAACGAGGTTCGACTGTATACGGTCATTTGAAAAATATGTTAACATTTAACAAAACGAGTTAATTAAAAAAAAAAGTAAAATTAAAAGTATTAATTTAGTTAAAAACTTTTAAAGTACTCCTTGCTAACTAGTTTTTATTTTTCTTTCTCACGATTATATATTATTAGATTTTAACAATACAAACACATTTGGGTATTACTTTGTAGATTAATTGTTAGCTAATTTAAAAAAAGTATATATATATATATATATATATATATATTTGTGTGTGTGTGTGTGTGTGTGAAATGGAAAATTTTGCATGAAATTTCATCTCTTCTAATATAGCTTCAAAATTTCTTTCTACTGTACACTATTTTGTTCTTTGCATCAAAACCAAAAACAACAGCAACAAGAAAATTATAACGAACATAACAATTTTTTTTTCTTTAATTGCGATGCAATATTTATTATATTTTAAATTATAATTTCAATTAGATAAGTATAGAACTTAATGTATGTTATTTCGGAATTATATTTCAAATTCAATTTAAATTTCATGAAAAAAAAGTATATATCTATATCTATCTATCTATATATATATATATATATATATATATATATAGATATATATACATAAAAATGTTACATTTGTTTCAACATTCTTATTTCTGCATTAAACAAAAATTTCAAACTATATTTTTTATAAGAATATATAAAAAAAGTCTATTATCAAAATAAGTGCATAGAGCTTTTAATTATCAAAAGTTCCTTAAAGGAATTAATTACATGAAATTAAAAAATACTCACTATGCTAATTACTACTATAAAAAATGATAATATCTTCATTCTCTGTATTTATAAAATGATTTTTCACCAAACTGGAAATTACTTTTCTAAATGAGTGACTTTAAAAACGATTTATCTTAAGCATGAGAATAAACACATCTGGCGTTTATCTCTTCGTTTTATCTTTGTAATAATACATTTTGTGATAAAGATTAATATACAGATTATACATTTTCTATACGCTGCGTAGTTAAAATAGAAAGAATCAAGCAATTTAATCATTTTTATTTATATATATGTATAATTTTTAATACAGAATTAAATAAATTTGTTTGACTTGAATAAACAGTTGGAATTTCATCTACACACACACACACACACACACATATATATATCATTTTAAATAGAAAGTGATAAAAAGGTGTAAGAGTTTAAGATAAGTAGGCGTGATTAACAAAAAGAAAAAAATGTTAATATATACAACAACAACGAATTAAATTATCGAAAAAACATTTGTAAAAATAAACACTTCATGTGAAAAACACCCTTCCGCTTCCTCTTCAGTGGGTGGGGGCAGCAGAATAGGCAATTATTAAGGAAAATAAAAGGCCTAACAGGTTTCGGAAACATGGCGAAACCAGCATACTCCCAAGAAAGCGAATGACAATAAAATTCTAAAACAAAAATAAATTAATAGTACTTAAATATATATATATATATATGTGTATATATATATATATATATATATATATATATATATATATATATATGATTTTTTAAAACTTAGTAAAAGCCGAGTAACAGAAGATTTAAGACCCCTGAAATTTCATCAAATTAAAATTACCTGTGAAGACTTATTGTTAATTATTGAAATAAATAATTTTACTTACGATTTTTTTTTATTTTATTTAACTTCAAACTCACCTTAATATTACTCCTAGATATCTAGTTGCTCTGCAAATAATGTTGCCTGTACGTTAAGGTATGTGTCTAACTTAAAATCGTCGTTTTGGAAAAAAAATTTTGAAATTTTGTTTTATAGGGTACACATTTAGGATTCCAAAAATATTTTATTTTTGTTTTTACGATAAATAGAAGCAAAGTTATAGTATGAATAATAAACTGGAATATAGTTATGGTCGAAAACTACATGGGAATAGACAAAGAGCGAATTCAGAAATCGAAACGCCAATCTCTACAAGCAACAAAGTTATCTAGAAAAAAAACTAAAAGCTGAAAGAAAGTCAAAATTAGATAAAATTAAGCAAAAGCAAGCTTGACATACAAATGTGGCGAGTTTTAAAAGTCTAAAGTGGCTACAAAAATTTTTGTGCTGTATTAAATCTTTAAATGCGTTTTCTTGAAACTGTGTTTTTCGTTATCTTTGTTGTCGAATACATTCATTTCTCAAAATGTATTTAGAATAATGAACTAAAATTTTGCTAAAATGTTTTATTCATCTTTAGCTATGTTCTGTAGCAAAATCTAACCTCTTTGTATTTATTTATTAATTTTACTGACAGTTTTATGGAGAAGTGAGGATTTTTCTTGTTTTAATTTTGAGCTTTTGTACCAAGTATGGAATATTTCAATAAATTTTACAAGCACAGCAAACCTTTTGCTACAGAACACAGGAAAGTATGTTATTTCTATACTGTGTAAACATTATTGAAATATATTCTTTAGAATCTGTTATAGTGATGGGGCGTAAATGAAAATTTTCACTATTTTTTTTCTAAATATTGCCTATATTTTAAAAGTTAATGAAAATTTCTGTAAAATTTCATTCAAATTCACAGTTTTGTATCCCATCTTAATTAAATACATATGTGTTTCATTAAAATTTTGTGTATTTTTAAAAAGTGCTTCGTATGTAGGCGTACCTTAAAACGACATGAAATTAAAAGAAAAGAATCAATTAAGCAGTGAGAGAATAAACAATTAAAACACTATAATTAACATATTATTTTTCAATTAAGAATAGTTCAGAACGGTAAAAAAAACTTTTCAGGGGAGATCTCTTTCATCGTTGAGTACCAATGTACGATTTCGTTGGCTAGTGGCTAAAACAGCAAATTTCTAGCGGGCTCCCTATCGTATATGAAAATAATTCAAGTTAAATAGGAGGAGGAGTAATGGAGAAAAAACTATTTAATTCAATATATATATATATATTGTACAAAAAATTTAAAATTAAATAACATAAGAATAAATGACTCCCGTTCCATAATATATATCTGCACACCGGAAGTAAAAGACACCATATCTATTTTTTGTGAGAAACGTTAGTATCATGTCCTTGATATGTACTTTTTGTTTTTTTACATTAATACATTATGTCATTACTAATGTGTTAAAATATCATATAGCGATTACTACTAGTTGCAAAGAAGTACATTTAAACATGCATTTAAAGTTGAAAAAATATTCTATTTAAAAAAAACTTTTAAAACCCAAATTCTTAATGTATCATATCACATAAATTTTCTCGAAGTTATGATTTTGCATTTTTTTTTTTTTTTGGTATTAATGTGAAATGATAAATTTCAGCGGAAAAGAATTTGTGCTCTTTTATAAACCACGAAAGTCTAGGCCGTAAGGCAGTCGAAGATTCGATACACGCCTGACCGAGTTTCAAAAAAAATTTCTGGGGCATTTGATCCATTGACCGATGCATTGCTATGATTGGCCATTAGCTATTGCTCTGGTTGTGCCATCTATCGGTCATTACAAACGTAAATATGCATAAAAACTGTTTTTTTTTTTTTTATAACTGCATAATTGTTTTAGAATTATAAAAATATACATACAATGTTACTCCCTGCAAACAATTTTCTAATTTTGAGTTTTTAAAAATATGTTAAATATGTTTGTGTACTACTTTGTAAATTTATCGACGAGTTAATTTTTCTAAAGCATTTTTATGTTTGAATACTAAATTTTTGCCTTAAATTTCAGCATTCGAACATAAAAAAAAGGCTTCTTAAAAAAAAAAAAAACTCTTCAAAAATTCTTAGGATACTGTGTAGTCAACGAAAAATTTTCTTTTATCAATTGACATCTTTTCTACTAATTATCTGCAAAAATTAACACTCCGGGGTATCGAACGCTCGACCACCGCGTTACTAACATGCGGCTCTAGCCACCTGAGCAACGGAGAGACAAATGAAAAAGCTTATATTTACCTTAAAATGGAGGCGCATTTTTTTTTTTTTTTTAGCTTGAGAATCACAAACGTACCGTAGTGAATGACAGTAAGTACATAAGAATTTGGGGATAAAAAAAAAACTTGCTGTTCTGAAAAATTACAGGCTGTTCGCACATTTTTTAGACGATTTTATTTCGCAGTAAGAAAAAATCGTTTGCATGGAGAATTTTATTTTCACAACAGTTATATTTTTGGAAGTTTTATTTATCTTCTGATATTTATAATTTTTGTTTAGATGCAAAAATGCGCTTTTAAAATGGCAGTGGATGGAAGGATAGGTTTCCACCCTTTCCAAAGATAGTTTTTAGTGAAATCTTTATGAAAAGCATTTATCAGAAAAATGGAAAAATGTTGCAACAACAGATGAATCTTGGATCTATTTAAGTGGTTGCAATAAAAAAAGATCAATTTATTATCACGAAAGTGGAGAAAAAAAAAATTTGCTACGTGGCTCAAAGCATCAAAAGAGAGTTTTTATAAAGGATTTATGATTGCCACTGGTTTTTTCATACAAGCGCAAGATAAAAGCAAAATAATGTGACAAAAATGTCAAAATCAACTCTAAATACTCTCAAGAACATATTTTAATTCCAATTTTTAAAAATGAAAATCCAGATCTTTATCCACAATGCTATCAATCCGTTGAACTGCATCAAGACAAAACAAGCAGCCACACATCGCAATCCGCAATTGCTTTTCTAGAAAAAAATGGAACAAAAAACGGGAATTAAAACCATACCCTTCACTGACATTCCTGCTAAATCTTCTGATGTATCACTGTTGGATTTTTGTGTTTTTCGACTCTTAAAATCAACATTATCCAAACACCGACCTACAACGCCTTGTGGACTCTGGAAAGCCGTTCAAGAGGAGTAGAAAAATATACCTCTTCCGATATTATAAAAAGCATTATTATCATAGAAATTATGATGTAGAATGTTAGTTAAGAACAAGGGCTATCAAACTGAACAAATAAAACACGAAATATGAGTGAAATTGCTTCAGTACACTCCATCAAAATCGTCTAAAAAATGTGCGAACAGCCTCTGTATATTTTTGTGGCATGATGTCTTTTAACTGTGGGGTACAGATGTATGTATAGAGGGTATCTACCAATAAGTATTTGTACACATTCGAATTTAGACGTTTTGTCAAATATCTTGACAAATTCTTTAGGAATTTTCTTGAAACTTTGGTAGTGTAAAGAACATGTTATACTTCATATTTTTCAGCAAAAGTTATGTCATGAAGAGGAAAAGTGGACCAGTAAAACATTAAACAAAAGTCAAAATATTTTGAATCACCCTGTAAAAATTAATGCTTTAAGTACGTTTTGGCTGCAGCATGCGATGAAGAGGACATTTTTTCATCATCTGCATAATTTTTTATGAAGCTACCACAAATATATTGATGAAGATATAACGGATTTTTAAAAAAATGATAAAGGCCCCTATCGTCTTCTTTTTTTTTTTTTTTTTTTTGATAAGAACTGAAATTTTGTTCATTGTATCTCTCATAACTTTTTGAATTTACACGATAATTGTTTAGAGCTTTCATATAAATTGTTCAATACCTTTGGCTATTAAACTATGTAAATGAATTTTTTTCAAAGCTAGCGCATGCGTAGTTAAAAATTATTTAGTAAAAATGTTCATATTTTGCAAGATATTTAACATTTTTGCATTCTGATTGCACTATGCTGTGTCTGACGTAGTATGCAAAATTTCCTAAAAATGGTTTTTTCACTGGGTCTAATACCCTACGTGTTGTAATAAAAGTAGATTTTTTTTGTTACAGATAATGAGAAAAATTCTCATAATCCCATGCTACATCCAGAACGTATTTAAAGCATTATTTTTTACAAGGTGATCCAAACATTTTGTTTTTAGTTTAATTCTTTACTGGTCCCCTTTTCCTGTACAGGACACAATTCTTGCAGAAATTTATGAGGTAAAACCAAAGCTTCAAGATAATACCTGAAAAAAATTTCTAGATATTTGACAAAACGTCTAAATTCAAAAGTGTCCAAATACTTAATACTTCATCATAGATAATGTATAAACAAAATGTGTCGAAGAAAGGAAATCTAATATGTAGGCACTCACGGGCAGATTTTGTAGTAATGCCAAAAGTTCCTAAATTACAAAGGTTTACTCAGTTCGAATAGATTTGTTAGTTAAATAAACGTATTAGTGGAATTGGAGCATTGTGAAGAAAGTTGTGGATGGTGTTACGATTTCTAGTTGGCTTTCGGAGAAGTTGGCGTTATAGTTGTATTGGAAAGCATTTTAGGTAACGTTTTGTTGTTATGGTTATTTAAAGTGATTCTCCAGTAAAATCTATTTAATTAGCTAGTCTTTCAACTTAAAAGAAGGTTTTTTTTTTTTTTTTTTTTTTTTTTTTTTAAGAAAGATAGAAAATTTTCAGGGCAAATTTAAGGAGCCGACGAACGTCATGTTGAAGGGAGTTATAATTTGTATAATTTGGGCCTAAGCCAACTCAAAGAATTTGGATTGGCTAAGAATCTACGATCAAACGACTTAAACAGCCTATAAACGTTTTTGATTTAAAAAATAATAAATAAATAAACTTAATTAATTATAATTACTAGCGACTCCATCAAATCTCCGGTCTGAAAACACTTCATCTTACACACAAACAAATAAGAATGGTATTCATCTCATAACAGCTCTATTTATACATTTGCCGTATTATGAATGAATGATTAAATAAGTATTTTTCTAATATATATACTAATGTACATAATCAGTACGAACAGTTATGCTAAAGTTATTGTGTAACAAACGCTTATGGAGCTTGTTATAAAAGCTACATAGCTTGTTATAAAAAGTAGAATACACCATCTTAACAGAGCGAAGTCCAATCAAGCTCTAAATAATTTACGATAAATCATTGCGCATGTCAGAAAACTTACTCAATGAAAAGATTCTAAACAGTCTTTGTGGTACTACCACCTGGTGAGTAGAATTAGAATTAACAGCTAGACAGATTCTCGAACAGAATTATGCATTGTTAGTAGAATCAGATTTAGTTGTTGGCAATGATTTAAGCGAGCACATACGTTCCACATAGCCTTTCATCTTACATATCTAATCTAGCTCTTCATTTAGCATGTAGCTAGTTCATTTATACTTAAGTTTAAATAAACTGTTGCATTTCAGAATCCTTGTCATATTTGTTCTATTTTTACACATTTCAGCTTCAAAGCTGTCGGTTCAGAAAATTGCTGATAACAGCGTATCCTCACAAATATTATCGCATTTGTTTACAATCGTTTTTTTTTTTTTTTTTTTTTTTTTAAATAATTTTCTTTTTGAAAAGATGAAGTTTTTGTTACATTACCTTATATTTAATTTTTGTGTCTTTTTACTTAATTATTTAATGAATAATATACTTTTTTTATTATATTATTTAAAACTTATAAAAAAAATTGTCTAATGTATATAAAATTTTCTCAGCTGTTAAAAGAAAATGTAAATATATACTTTTAAATTTGATTAAAAATTGCATCTTTTTTTCAATCCTAATAATAAATATTTAATTATCAATAAATATTAAACGAAATTTTCCTTATGTTTTTAAATTAAATTTTTATTATTTGATATATTTTTAAAAAGCTTCGGAAAAAAATACATTTGTAAGTGGGTGTGTAACAAAGTAAAATTATTTGCAAAGAGAATCACATATAGATTGAAAACATATTTGCGAGCTAATGCTGTATAAAATAAATAAGCACAAAAAGAGTGAAACAGAGAAAAATTCAAACGTATATATTAAAAAGATATCGAATAATTAAAAATTATGCACATCTCAAAACCAGAAACTAACAGAACAAACAAAATCTCCATATACACTGAAGCAATCACTTGCAGAGCCTAGGGTGCCTCGATAAGATAGGGTGCCTAGTAATATAGGCACCCTAGCAGAGCCCTTCAATGTTGAGTGGAAAAAGTAAGATGTTTAATGTTACTTGAAATACGCTACTACAATAGAATGTAACTCCCTAAAAGTCAGTATATATTTAAACTGTAATTTAGGGTTTGCTAGAGTAGATATATTGCATTTTAGTGTTGTATTGGTTCTAACTTGAACCATATTACTTTTCTAACAAATATTTAGGAACTTAATTCATGCTTTAAACAGTCTATTTGTTTGTTTTAGTTTTATATAGAGAGGGAGAAATCAAATAGATACTCGGCATTTGAAATTTTTTTTTCATTCTACTTTATTTAATCAAATTTTATAAATATACTATGTGTGAATGCATGTGTATATACTTGTAAAAAGTCGATTAAAAGAAAAATTTGTTCATTCAAATGCTTTTACAGGTAAGTTTAATTGAAATATTCCTTCTTCAAAGTAATTAACTCAAATTAGAATACTTTTCTAGGAAATAATCTCTTTTCCTATCAAACATTTCAAAAAATTTCAGGGCATTTACAATTCAATTAATTTAAATTTATATTCTCGAATATTTACTAAACTGTTTAATATAATATAGTTTCCTTGCAAACTGAAGATAAATGGCACATTTATTATTATTCGAAATGTCGTAATACTTGTAAAAAGTCGATTAAAAGAAAAATTTGTTCATTCAAATGCTTTTACAGGTAAATTTAATTGAAATATTCCTTCTTAAAAGTAATTAACTCAAATTAGAATACTTTTCTAGGAAATAATCTCTTTTCCTATCAAACATTTCAAAAATTTTCAGGGCATTTACAATTCAATTAATTTAAATTTATATTCTCGAATATTTACTAAACTGTTTAATATAATATAGTTTCCTTGCAAACTGAAGATAAATGGCACATTTATTATTATTCGAAATGTCGTAATATTTCCTTCATTGTTATTTACGAAAACAAACATTTGTGAAACACATGTAGATTTTATTATATTTGGCTACAAATATACTACGTGTTCAGCTATTACTCATAGCTAATATGAGCTTATTATTATTATTACAAAATTGAAACATTTTAAACTGATACTATATAGTTATATTTTAACGGAGATGGAATCAGTTCTACAAACATATATTTGGATTTAAATAAATATTAAAGTATATTTGTAAAACAGTTTATTTAAGTTTTTTTTTTTTTTTTTTTTTTTTTTTTATTATTTCTTAATAAACCTGTTATTTTTATTGTCAAAATATAACTCATGTACTAATGTCTTAACAATGATATTTTTTAATTCTAAATAACACATTTCTCTTATTTTGTATTTATATTTCGTCTGTAGGTATGGTAGAAAAAATTATTTGCGAAACTGTTTCGTTACAAAATATGGATCGTTGAATAATTCTTTAATGTGAATTTCATAACACTTTCGCAAATTTCTTTTAAAATGTTTTTTTCTAACAAGAACACATTTTAGAGTTTCAGTTGGAATTACATTTCAGTCAATTACATTCACAAGACAGCTTCACAGTCTTTTTCTCTAACCCATGAAGCTTTTCGGCCAGAGTTAAAGTACCAAGGCTCTTCGGTCGCCAACACAGACAGCTTTACCTACCTGGGAATGACTTTTGATAATAAATTAAGTTGGAAGCTTCATTTTGAAAAGCTTACTGAGCGTATTTCAAATAGAATGAGTATTCTTAAGCGCTTAGCGGGATGCACTTGGGGATACGCTCGGTCCACTCTTAACCCTACTTTTAAAACTTTTACACAGCCTTTAATGTTGTATTGCTGTGAAGCTCTGATCACAGCCCCACAAATTGTGGTCAATAAATTGGAAGTGTTGCAAAATCAGGCTTTACACTTGATCACAGAAGCTGTGAAGTCCACTCCTATCGATGTGATGTTTTTATTAACAGGGAATATACACATCAAAGATATTATAAAATTGAAGGCCTTATGTCTGTATGAAAATCTACTGCGCTATTGAGGATCCCTACTGGAGGGACTATGTGACCAAGCCAAGGAATTTAAAAACCCAAAATGGATTTATTCAGATAGTCCTAGATATTAAGAAAGATCTTTTAATTCCAGGTGATATACAACCACTTTTGACACCTAGAAATTCCTTGGAAGTGATAAATGTCCATATGAGGCTGGATCTAGTTGAAACAATCCATAGAAAGAGAGATGTTGCACCAAGTGTGTTGAAATGTCTTGCCTTAGAGACCACTGCGGCCAGATATCCACCATCTCAGTGGCTGCACATTTTTACTGATGATTCCCAGTTTGATTGTCATCTCAATGTAGGGGCTGGTGTGTTCGCAGATCTTTTTTCATTCGATGCCCCTGTGGGCTATATTGGTACCTCCTTTGATGGTGAAGTTGCGGTGATACGTTTAGCCTTAAAGCAACTATTAGCTGTCCATTACAAGTTTGAAAGGGCAGTCACTCTTTCTGATTCTCAGGCAGCCATCCAGTCAATTAGTAATGTTGATCACCCATTAACACCTGAAATATCCCAATGCCAAGAATCATTAAGAACTTTCACTTTAAAGGGAAAACAAATTGTTCTCCAGTGGGTGCCCGGCCATTGTGGCCTTTGGGGCAATGAACAAGCGGACTTTCTTGCAAAAAGATGTGCCACCTTACTACAACATCCCAATACAGCCATTTCTCACTGGAGGATTAAACTGTTTTTAAAGAATTTATCTGCATCTAATGCTTTACGAGATCTTGAGAATCGTACAGCTCTAAAGAAATGGAAGAATTTAAGTCCTACTCTAATTCCTGATAAACCAAGACGTAAGGCAGTTGCGACTTTCCGCCTATCTACAGGACATGACTGCCTTGCCGCTCATTTGAAGCGCATAGGTATCTTAAATGACCCTACTTGCCCACTTTGTGATTCTGGAGAAGTAATGGACCAGGGCTCTTCGATGTTCTACAGAAGAGTCGAGATATTGGGAGGCAAGATCGCTCCTTAGGCAATGACTTCGGTCTTTTGTTCTATGTTATATTGTCTATAATTTGTTTTGTAACTTTATAGACCTCTGTAATTTTTGCATAGCCATTGGAAAAAAAATCATTTTATACTATTTTTGTAAAACAAAAGTATTATTATTATTATTTGAGAGAGCGTGAGATTTTTAACATCATTTGATCGCATAAGAAGTGTATGAAAAATTAGTTTTCAAAAAAAAAAAAAAAAAAAAAAAAAAAAAGATAATTTAAAAAACATTCAACCAACTACAGGAATCTATTTTTATTATTTTTATTTTTATTTTTTATTTTTTAATTAGCTTTAATAGGTATGTTTATTTTTTTTAAATAATGCTTTCTCTTGCATTTGGTTATAGTTATAGTCTAGGCAATATAATGCCCATTATGTTAAATTGACAAAAATTACTTTTATGATTATATCAAATTTTACTCATCTCTCCAATAACTTCTCGTTTGACATTCATCTGTAATTTACAACAAAATATCGCATTTATTTAACTGTTAATGGGAGTGTGACGGAAGTCTTTCTTTTATTATTACGTACAGGAAAAGAATGCAATTTAGCTAATTTACGTTTTGAAATGTTCAACCATTAAAAAAACGTTATTTTATTTTTAAGATAATATTGTTGTTTAGTTGAAAAATAACATATTTTCTTCTATTGTTTTCTGACGATGCGAAAGAAAGAAAAAAAGAATCTGGAGGGACTCCACTTGAATTTTCAAATATTAAGTAACTAACGGTTGTTTGAATAAAATAAAGTAAGAGAAATCTAAGATGAAACAGCTCAATCAAATAAAGCGTTTTATTCTATCGCACTTCAAATAATTTGAGCCTATAGTTCATAATGATCAATAAATTTTCTTGTATCCCTGTGAAAATCTATAAGTGCTAGATTCACCAAAATCTATACAGTTCGTGTTACATTTTCAGCTCAATTGGATAAGGCATTTAGACACTATCGCATTTTAAATAATTTCAACCCTTAGGGCATAATCATAAAGAATTTCTTGTTGTCTCTCTGTAAAAAAAACTATAAGTGCTATATTCACTAATATCTATAAAATTCGTGCGACAGTGACCTATAACATGCGTAAAAATTTTCAGTTTATTTTGAAAAAGGCGTTTAGACGCTATCGCACTTTAAATAATTTGAATCCATAAGCATAATGACAAAGAATCCTCCTTTGCTTCCCTCTAAAAAAAAAAAAAAAAAAAAAAAAACTATAAATACTAGATTTATTAAAATCTATAGAGTTCATGCTACGGTAATCTACAATACAAGCAGAAACTTTTAGCTCATCCGAACAAAGCGTTTTGTTCGGAAGACGCTATCGTATTCACTCACACTCATACACGCACACATACATACATCACGAAAAATCGTCTAAGAGGGGACCTTGTGTCAAGAATATATAGACGTCGTGAGAGTCACAAATATAAATTTGCGCCATTCTACTACCATTTGTTTTTGAGCTATGCAATATGTACAAATTCCATTTCGCAAATCATAATTGCAATACATTCCATACATTGTATGCTCGGAAAGTAAGTAAAGGGGAAAATAGGAAAAGAATTTTCTGATTTTATAGTAGTAACAATGGTAAGAATCTTGTGTTAGAATGATTTATGTTTAGGAAACAAAATTCTTTGCTTTAATTATTCTTCAAATATTGTTTATCTATAGCGTTTTATTAAGATGCAAAGAAATAAATATACAAGTAGAATGATTTTTAAAGCTAATACATTTTTTTTTTTTTTTTTTTTTTGTTAGAATATTCGTTACTAAATGCGATTCCTTTCAAAAAAAAAATTATTTTGAATATATAAATATCCTCGAAATTATTCTCTCATTCCTTTCATAATATCAAACTTTCTGACGGACATTTAGATTTCAATCTGATAAAACTTACCTTCTCAGATGTTATACAAGTTGTTTCATAATTTGACATTGTGTCTCCGTAAATTACAGAAAGATATCGTGTTTATTTAATCGTTAATGGAAATCTGACTGAAGCATAAGTCCTTTTTATTTGTTTTGTGAAAGTAAAAGTCGCTGAAACAGATTTAATTTCGGAGATAGTTGATTATTGAATATGTAGTTTTATTTTACAGTAATTTGTAATTCCGTCACTCAGACACATATTAATTTAATGTGATTTAAAAAATGCATTTTTTTTTTTTTTTTTTTTTTTTTTTTTTTTATGTCTATTATTCTAATATATATAAATTTCAAGTGGTCTGTAAAATAACTTTATTTCTGATAAAATATAATTTTAAAAGACGGAAATGGTGTATATTCAAAAACAGAGCATTATAAAATCAATTTCGCTTTTTAAAATGCCCCATAATTAATGTATATATACATATAATGTCTTGTTTTATTCTAATTCATAATTTTTGTGTATCTTTCAAAACTTATTAAAGTAGAATAAATGTATATTAATAACTACTTTCTTATATTTTTAGAATCATTAAAACTTTTTTTTTCTTTTAGCACTCTTGACATACTAATTGCGATCTGAAGTAATATTTGTCTATTGAAAATTACTTTCAAAATAATGTATTTCACACAAATATATATATATATATATATATATATATATATATATATATATATATATATATATATATATATATATATATATATATATATATATATATATATATATTAATAAGTTTGAAACCATTTTATCATAATAGTTTTTATTATTATTATTATTTGTTTGTTTTATTATTTGTTTGACAATTACCTGTAATGTTATCGTTTTCTCCTAAGTTTGTTTTTAACAGATAAAGTTTTATAAAGAAAAAAAAATACTAACATTCTAATTGACTTATAAAAATTTATAATTTACTTTATGGATTTTATCTTACTATTATTATTGCAAGGATTTTTTTTCCATTTTTGCTAGTATCAATATTATTTTAATCCGATTTTAGAATTTTTTTTTATCACCAATAAAACAAAGACTTATTTTCAGTTTCTTATTCAAAAATGTGGTTTATGGTTTATATTATATTTCTTTTCTTTTCTTTCTTTCTTTTCTTTCTTTCTTTTTTTTTTTTTTTTTTTTTTTTTTTTTTTGTATCATGCTAATATAACATTAATGTGATAAAATGATGGGCATTAAAAAATTAAATCTTTTCCATAATAAAAATTGAATAAAGAATATTTTACTATAATTACAAATAAATTCTTAAAAAAAAAAAAACTGTAGAACTTTTTCTGAATATCATTTTTTCCTCCAACATATATTGAAAAAATATTCATACATAAGACATCGAGCTTTTCTGTTTCCCGAAAGAGTTTCCTTATGGTTTGAAAAGTTTATAAATAATGCTTAAAGTTAGGAATTAAATTTTACGAAATATTTAAAGATAAACGATTATACATTTGTATAGTATAGGTAAGAGTAAATTTATGGAGAACTATAGTAATTTTTCTTGAAAAAAAAAATACATATATATGTTTACGAGATTTAAATGTTCTTTATTTTGAAAAAATATTTTCTCTTGAAATATTTTAAAGTATATCAAATGTTTAATAAATAAAAGTTAAGTTTTTGAAATTTGTAGTTTTTTTTTTTTTTTTTTTTTTTTTTTTTGAGTGAGTATGTAGTGTTAAAAAAGAAAAACGGCTATCCCTTACAAAAAGTGATAATAATTTCGAAAAAATAACGTCATTAATATTGTGCATTGAGGTCTTTCTATTAAGTTTTAAATTTCTTTGAAATGCCTCTATCTATCTTTCATGAGAAAATGTTTCATGAGAAAACAGTTTGTTGCAGTTGCAATAATTCTAAAACAAATGATTTTGCTGAAATTAATACAGATTCTAGTACATTTTTTTTTTCAAAATCCTTACAAAGAGTACGTATTAAAATGTAGATACTATAAACGCTAAACTCTTAGCAAATATCACACGAGAACAAAAAATGGTAATTTAAGATTAGTCTTATGCAATTGCTATATTTCTAACTCTAAAAATGTCTTCTAAATTTTCCTTTGAAAATATCGTTCATTTTAGAATAAATAACCAAGGCTTCTTCTTATACTTAAGCCATCTGAATTCTGTATAAGTCACTGTGCTTGTTACTATCTATTAATCTCAAACAAAAGCATTTGCATATACAAGTATAACGAGGAAATGCATATTCGAGGGTTTGGCCAGCTAGTTTACTTGTAAATTAGGTTTTAACTATTTTCAAACTCTGCATAAAAGTTATGACCAAAAAATAAATAAATAAATAAACTACGAAATTTAGTCTTTGAATGGGACAATCTAAAGAATCCTTTTTGAAAGTGGCAGAATATTTGTAACCCTTAAACTTTCAATACATGTTTTTTTTTTTTTAATTTCTAAACTAATTTCAAAAATATCTATTAAATACATAGTTGATAATAAATATGCAAAAAGAAGAAAAAAATAACACCTTAAATTTTGAGAAATATTTAAAAAAATACTAGGCATTAGTGTTCATCCGAGCATCAAGGTACACTCGCACCTACTAAGAAATTTCAAATGATTTTCGCTTATGGATTTTTCTGAAACATTATTTATAATGCTGATATCTATAGATCAGAGAAGGAACAAAATTTTAAAATCCAATTAAAACAAAGAAAAAATTATTGCAAATTTGTTGCAGAAAAAAATGTTGAATATTTGGTTTCAGTGGAAAATCAAAGGACGTTAAAGAGCTAACAAGATATTAAAACTTCTTTTATTACTTGAACAAGTCATGGACAAATACATACATACATATATATATAACAATTATTAATAACTATAAAAATTCCTAACTTAATTTTGAAGTCATGTAATTGGTTGAATAAATTGTTAGCAATTCATATTTATTAAATAAATTTCTGTATCATGTTGTTTAAAATTTTATTTAAACACACCATGATGAGAAACTTTTGTCTAAGATAAGATATTTTATGGCAAATTTATTTTGTATAACTATCTTTTCTATCCGACTCAAGAACAATTAAGTAAGATCTCTATCAATAATTATGAAATTGTAATACATATTGTTTCACATATTACTTTTTAGTTTCATAAAACAAGTATATTATTTATAATTCTTAGTGTTAGATATATTCAAAAGACCATTTACTCACTGAAAGAATTTATTTCAAATTAAAGGTTTTTATCCCGCTAGAAAGCATTTTATACTTTCTGCAGAATATTTTTCGAATCAGCGTCAAAAATATTGAAAATAAGCTGCATGAAAATGAAATATAGCTATCGAAAAAGAAGATTCAGCGTGTTTTGTTGTTATGTATACTGTTTTTTCAATACTTCACTTCCCGTACCAGTTTTATGTTAAAATTTTTTTGCCAACATTCTTTAGAGGGAATATCAATACATCACAATTGTTCAGACATTACATTTTAAATCAGTTCTGCATATTTTTGTTGTATCATAAAAAACATCAGTACTATAAATTAAAGTCAGTACTTAACGATGCAAAAAGAATTTATTCACGATAAAAACTCATTTATATTATATATTTTATTGGCAATAGGGTATAAATAAATTGCATCATAATTTCAAAGTAATTTTTTGTAGTTTTTTGATAGCACTTTGTTGGATAATTTTAAAAGCAACGTTTTTAATGTTCAGAAGCACTTTTAAACAAATAATAATAATAATAATAATAATAATAATAATAATATCCCTATATATATTTAAAAATGAATTTTGCTTTTACTTTTCAATTATCTATATTATTTTTCGATGTCATTGCTTATATTCTGTATTTTATTAATGTTACACTTATGGTTAATTAAAACATGCAAGTAGTTACTTAGTAAACTCAATTTATTTTTATATATTTTAATGTCGTGATAGTTCTACATTCGGGATCGGGATTTCCGCACATTCCACTTTTCGAGAGTTTTGCGCCCTATCATGAACCCTATCCTGCACCTACATCCCTCATTTCCCAACATACACACACTCAGCCGAGTAACATCGAATGCATTGCAGTTTGTTATAAGAACATCTAAAATACAACTTCAAAATATTACATTTTGATCAAAAATTTTTAGCACTTTGATGGATTTATTTTTTATTTTATTTCATTTTATTTTTATATATACTTGAAAAGTTTTGTTCAGTTTATTAACATTTGCAGTTCATCACAAGTAAACGTTTACAGAGGTAGATAGCCTCTTGTCTAGTTTCTTTCTTTCTTTCTTTCTTTTTTTTCTTTTTTTTTTTTTTTTTTTTTTTTTTGTTTCTGCATTTTTGTAAAGTTTTCTTTATTTCAATTTTTCTTAGTAGTATACTGTACACAAGAATGACCAAATTGACATATTGGCGTTTCACTTTAACCATTTCTTTCTTTCTTCTTCTTCTTCTTCTTTTTTTTTTTTTTTTTTAATTTCCTTTTCTTATTTTCTTATTTTCCATTTCAAAACCATAGCCCCGACATCATTTTTGCATTTTTATTATTAACTCATCCTGATAAATAACTAATAATTAGAAAAGTGATTATTCTTAACTAATAAGGGTGATGTATGCAGGCCTTGTGTTATTATATAAAATCGCTTAACATAAGAAAAAATATCATAACTAAAATGAAAAATTCTCAGGGGAGAAATTGACCTCTTGGATCAGAGTGGAAACTTGAAACTTGTAATATTCTATTATTTACATAGAAAAGGAGATCAAATTATATAATTGGCGTTAATCCGCTTCTGAGAAGAGAGCGACTTAGAGAAATCTTGCGGTGTAGAATTATCTCTAATGAGATATTTATGTTTGCTTATTTTATTTTATGTTTGTATGTGTGTGTAAGTATAGTATAATATAAATCAGTAGTAATATAATATAAGTATAATATAGAACAAATTTATGATTATAAATTTAGCATTTAATGACTAGCAGCTTTTCATTGCTTCACTCTTCTTTATATTTGAATGAATTTTTATAAGAATTGAGTTACTATTTTTTTTTTTTTTTTTTTTGTAAAACTTTATAAATAAAAATTTTGAAACATTTCCACTGAAACTGTTTAAAATTTCGTTTTGGGCGTTTACATAAAATTTTAAACTTTAAGGTTTCATTAACCGTTGATTTTTTTTTTTTTTTTTTTTTTTTTTACGCTCAACCGCTTTAGGCAGTTGGCGCAGCTATAGGTGGACATATTTTTAGCTGCATAGTTTGTGCTGTTTATCCTGTTTTCGTTTTGGGCTTTAAGTTGCCATCTTTTAAACTAATTAAAACAATTTAATTTATCTAGTTGGAGTTATTCGATTATTTTGTAACTTTTGGTAACTTTTGAGTCTTTCTGAGTGCGAATCAGAATATTGTTGGTTCAGTGAATAGCAAAATAAATGAAACTGAAACTCTAAAAGCGTAATACAATTTCATTCAAAAGAAATATTATATAATCCAGATTTTTTTTTTTAATAAATAAATTTCGGGGAAAAAAGGAGATAGCTGGAAATACATAAAATTAAATTTTAATAATAAAGCATCTCTTTAGTATTTTAAAAGCACATTTTTGATACATGGCTGGTTCACAGCAAAAAACAGTGAAAGAAGAAGAAAATGAAAACTTATTTGCAAAGTTTTGGTTAATAGTTATGTAACATAGATCAAATAACAAATTAATTAATTTAGTTTAATAATAATGAACTAACTTTTGTTTAAGCAAGTATAAATTCATTTCAAAATAGAACTATTACGGTTTCTTACAATGAAATTTTTCGAAATAAAAACAAATGCGTTTTAATAAGACTAATGAGAAGTTTTGTCATACGTCCTTAAGAAAAAAAAAAAAAAAAAAAAAAAAGACTTTTACAGCATCATTTTAGCCATAAGATTTCTGAAAGTTAATTACTGATAGGATTTGGTTATTTATATTTGTGTTACAACTTGTGACAAATATATATATAACTTGTAACTGATTTTGCAACACATTTTCGATTAACATTGAAGTTATCATATTATTCTACAACGAAACTCTATCATGAAACCAGAATTTATTTTAAATTCAAGTTATGTGTTTGCAACATATATAAATATGTCTCTATTTGTTTTATGAATTATTGAGTGTAAAATATAAAATATATGTCGATATTCATAATATAATATATATATATATATATATATATATATATATATATATATATATATATATATATATATATATATATATATATATATATGTGTGTGTGTGTGTGTGTGTGTGTGTGTTTAATTAAAATTCTTAAAAAAATATAATGCATTAGCGTTTAGTCTTCTCATAATTTTGGCTTTAATTAATGTAATTTTGATTGAAAATGTTTGAGCAAAAACTACACATTATTTGATTATGTGACAAAAAAAAAATAAAGTAAAATAAAAAATAAAAAATAATAATAATCTGTAAATATAAACCAATCTTTTTATTGTTATTTTAAGATAAACATCGTAAATGGTTAGTAATTACTTGAAATTACTTGATATCATTGCAGAATATTAGATGAAATTTTTCTTTTTCCCGCAAGATTTTCTATAAATTAAAATCTTTATGAATTTGGAGATTCCAAAGTTTCATATAATTATTGAAAATTATTAAAAAATGTTAATTTTTCTGTAATCCATGAATACACATAACGTGTTTTAGTTTACTGAATTGTTTAAAGACGTAATTATTTTATTACAAGAAATTACTGAATTGTGCTTTGCTATGAAATAAATTTTATTAAGTTATGCAAGACAATTATAATAATCTTTTGGTTATAAACAGCATCTTATTACTAAGAGAGTGGATTGCCGCCAATTTTGACATGTAGACGACTTATGTGATGCATTCAAGAAAAATGTAATTCTTCAAAAGTTTTTACAAATTTGCGCTTTGTTTGGAAAAACGGGTGAAAATAACAAAGAAAATTATTCATAATAAATGCATATATAATTGAACATTTATTGATTAGTTTTTGATTCTGTGAAATCATTTCATTTTTTCATTTGTGAAATTTGTCGAACAAAGCGCCACTTAACAGAAATTCGTGGGGTTTTTTTTCGAATTTCTTAAACTTTTCTCACGAATTGTTTACATACCTAACTTGGGGACAAATCCCTCTCCCATTTTGACTACAGGTTGCATTTATAGTTGAAGGGTGAAGTTTAACAATAAGCAGTTTGTTTATATTGACGTTAGAGGTTTCGAGAATAAAATGAAGAGATGTTTTAGAAAATGAATAATCCTATTAATTTTAATCAAATTTCTGATGTCATAAGGAATAAAATCTTTAAAATAATTTTTATATGGTATAATATGAAAAAAATCATTAAGATGAGATGTCATGAATAAAAGAAAAAAGTTTAGAAAGAGTTTTTACTTAAAAAAAAAAAAAAAAAAAAAAAAGAAGAAGAAGAAAAAGAAGAAGCTTATTTTTAGTTAATATATATATAATAATATCTTTTAAGTCAATGTCTTCTGAATGTTCCAAAGAAATATATTTAGAAACTGGATTAAAAGCAGCTTTTTCAACTTTTTTTTTTTTTTTTTTTTTTTTTTTTTTCGAATTATTAAAAAGTGTTTTTTATGAATTAGTAGTAAATACACATAAATATTTACTTTTACTGACGCATAATACGCACAAAAACTTAAGTTACCTCTATACATGTATAAAAAGTTACTTTTGCTAATTTTTTAGGCATAAAATGGGCATTTTACATTTTGAAACAGCTCTTTTACCTATGATAATCTTTTTTTAGATTTTATTGTTCCGCTTTTTTCTACATTTTTTTTTTTTTTTTATTCTAAAGATAAAAGAATTTTTTTCAAACTGTGTATATTTAAATATTCAAAGATCACATTACATTAATGAAAACTGTTTTGCTATTAAGCAACATTTAAAAAAGGTTTTACATTGTAAAATTTATCACAAAGGAGTTTAGAAATAAAGTAAGTTTTACTTTTATCTTCATAAAAAATAATGCTTTCAAAGTTGGTAGACAGTAAGTGCCAGGTTCGATCACATCGACCTAGCTGTTCGGTTTGGTGGGATCCGGACATAATATCGCGGGACAAAATCTCGCTGGACAAGATATCGCGTCAAAAAAATAGTATTATCTATTTGAAAATTTGTTTTTGTGTTACGTAGGATCTCTGTTGGGGACCACAGGGCCTTATAAATATTAATTAATTAATTACAATAAATAAATAATTAATTAAATAAATCATAGAGTTGAATATCTTTATTTTATCTATGTTTATTTTTAAGTTATTCTATCTTTTGCTTTTCACTATTCAAAATACATTTAAAAAATCGTGTACATCACTGCTGACGTTAAAGCTGAACATTGTTCACAAATTTGAATTAAGAATTTTAAAATTAATAAGCACGATTGAATTCATTATGAATAATTTTGACAAAAGTTAATAAATATAGTTTTAAAACTATTTTAAGTAAAATTTATAAAAAAAATTGTTGTAGGTTTGTCAGAATGTCAGTGCTCTGACCTAGGTATGTGTTGTCATGAAATTTTATACAACATTACTAATAATTACCAACCGATTTTTGCTTTGTATTCATTTACGTCGGCGATATTTTGTCCTCGCAATATTTTGTCCCGCGAGATTTTGTCCCCAACCCCTGTTCGGTATTTTCCATGATTTTCCCCAAAACTGACGTGAGCATGGGCTAGGACCGCTTAGAAAGCTTCTTAAGAAGGCATTCTCTATAGCCCCAGGTCGTCGCATGTGCAAACAATCAGGTTTAACACCTACACCCCACTGTCGAAAGTAATTACATCTTTTATGTGAAAGTTACCTGCATATATTATAATGATTTCACAATTCATATTTAAATATGAGAAAATTTTCAAATTATATGTGTTTTACCAATTATAAAAATGATTTTTTTTTTTTCTATTATAGGTAAGTTTTGCATTCTTTCTTCTCTTGTTTGAGATAACAAGTTCTGAAAATGTATCAAGTAAGATACCATTTGCTTCTATTTTGTTTTAATCCTTATTATTATTTACAGTTACATTAAAATATGTATTAAAAAATTGCAATTATTGTTTGTTTTCCTATCGAAGTAAGATTAGCTCTGTTACACAAACGTCGAGTCTACTGCGATTTTACTAAAATAAGATTAAAATGACAGAAAGGCCTTTCCGTTTTATCGCTAACGTTAGCGTAGCCTCAACGGCCATCCATTTTTAAAGTAGAGTCGTCGTTGTTTGTTTGCGACTCAATTGTACAACATAAATTAGAATGCTAAAGAAATTTTCGCTTAATTTTTATATTATATAGATCTGAGAAATATATAACAGAAATGAAAATATAAAAGAACACTTAATTTAATTATTTATACTTCTAAATCTTACATGTAAGTATAACATTATATTACCGTAACATCATACTATTTCTCTTTTAAATTATTTTCCCCTTTTCTAACAGAATAAATAAATAAATAACCTGTTGTTGGAATAAAATTTTAGATAAAAAAGTGCTTTTTGCGGGGAAAAAATATAAAAGAATTAATAAGACCAAAAACAAAATTCAGCGCTCCATATTTTTTCCCTTTATCTACTATTAACCCATACTTAGTTATTTCCTCCTGCCAAACTTTAAATTTTATTGATTTATCGTACTATCAAAGAATTTTACTGCCAAAACATAATTTAAACTTACGTCAACTCTACCCGTTAAGCTTAAAATTACCATATGATGAATCGCTTACTCAGTTATCGATAATGATCATCAGATTCTTTTGTGAGTGAATTTTTATTCTTACTGGTCTAATAGTATTCCATTCATCATCTAGAATGACATACTGATATTTTTTATGCGATAGTATGAAGTATTTTTAAAAAACTATCATCGTCTGATTTGATTTTTCAAGAAACTATTTTTTATAAGAAACCTAGCTGTTTTTTATTGGACTTTACTTTTTCTTACAAAATTCAAAGACATAAAAACTTGAATATAAAATAAAAATAAAATAATACTTTAAAAAAAAACTAAAGAACACGCTTTTATTGGAATGTGAACTACAAAGCATTTTTATAGGCAATATACAAGGCTACCCAAAAATAAACTAAACTTCTTTATTGAATGTAATAGATGGAAGTGCTATGCTACATTATACTTTGTTGACGAACACTGATCAGGAAGGAAAGTTAATTTTTCATACCGATACTGTAAATAAAATATTTTTTTCGAAGCTCTATTTTCAATTATGCTTTTTATATAATATCATATTTTGTGGTTCCCTGAATACGAAGACAATTTTTAGCGGTTTATCTATATATACATATGTTCTTAACTTAAAAAAACAAGTAATAATAACTTCAGAAATCTATCTTAAAATGCAGGGTATGAGAAAGTCGTGTGAGTGATACACTAGATTATTTACATGCTATTAAATCTTAAAATAATAATAATAATAATAATAATAATAATTCTTGCAACTCAACGTTATGCAAATACAACTAAATCCTGTGCCGCATACAATAGCGTTTTTATAGAAAGGCTTTTATATTTGCCCCTGGAACTAGTACCTAGAACCTGCCCCTGATTGGAAAGGCGCCTGAAAACACTTTTATGTAGTATTGCAATTGATTATGAAGTCCTGTACAAAATTTCAGATCATTTGGATGACCAGAAGTAGATGAAAATTGAATTGCTAGATTCTATTACATATTAATAAGTTACATTAATAGTTACATTAATAAGTTACATTAATAGTTACATCATATCAAGTTAATAAAAATGTGTTAAATGTAAGATGTTTTCAAGTTAAACAAAAGTTTTAGTTTATTTTTAGTTTATTAATCTTAATTTTTAGATAAAACCCAGATTTAATATCTGCTTTATAATATACAGAAATTCCATAGGCATTATATATATATATATATATATATATATATATATGTGTGTGTGTGTGTGTGTGTGTGTAGACGTTAAATTCTATCTACGTATTAAATAAAATTCATTACTTTTGTCTCTTTAGTACACTGAAAAATAAGAAACACAAAATCTTACTTATATTCACTGTAACATTTTTCAATATTTGGAAAAAAAGTTTTTATTTTACCAATTTCTGGCCATATTGATAATGATTTTACTGTTCAGTCAAAGCATATTTCAGATAATTTCTATTAAAATAAATCATTAGTAAAAATTTCGCTATAATTTATTCAGAAGTTAATATAATTGAATTTGATTTGATTATAAAAATGTACAGAAAATAAAAAGTTTTCTTTATAAAGAATTAATCTTTGCTGCGTCATAATTTACAAGGAATTGTGTCCTAATCAACGGACATCAATAAAGACTATTTATGCTTTTAGAACTAAAATTTTATAAATACTATGAATGTTACAGAACGTAAAATGCAATATTTTTTTTAACTTATGTATATATATATATATATATATATATTATATATATATTATATATGAGGAAACGTGTAACTACGTTCTATTTTAAGCCTTCTAAAATTTATAGTTAAATGTATTAGAGGTAATTATGTGCTAGAGATTGCATGATATTTTTGTATATAATAATTTTTATTTAATCAAAGTCACTAAAAAATGCTATCAAAAAAATATCCTTAATAATTATGTTAAAGAAGTATCTTCGATTTTTTTTTTTTTAAATTCTAAAAATAATCAATTAAATAATTTGAAATAACGCTTATACTATAACTAATATATATATTTTTTCCGTGTTTATTTAACATATTTTGCTTTGCTTTACTATTCAAAAAATTCAAGCTTTACTTAATACAATATCTCAGCTAAATGTCTATTTGTTTGCTGCAATTACAGAAGAAAACTAAGAAAATCATTCTAAATTTTTAAATTTCGTTTAAATGTGATACAAACATTTCCATTCGACCCTTTATTTAGAAATATTTCATGACACCTTCTATAACAAAGCAGAATCGATTGTCCGCATGCAGGTTATAAATACAATTTCCTTATAAACACCATCTTCAAATTAAAACGGGAGAGTCCATTGCCACCAAATTCGATATGCAGACGATTCATAAACAGCGCCCACGGAATTTCAAAAAAGTTTTTAGTGCCTAAGTTGCGCTTTACGAAAATGTTGCAAAATAAATTACTGATACGGGAGGCATGAACAGTTTTTGGTCTTCTGTGCGATTCTATTTGTTCAATTTGGTATTATCCATACAAAGTGTCATCTGGTAGACAAATAAAACCACCTTTAGAGTTATAAGATTTTGTCCGTTAGATGTTGCTTCCACGAGTCCACCCTCTTGTGTACAGGGAGGTTGTAATTAAAAGCTGCCTTATAAACAGCATCCTGGAGCTAAAGCGGGAGAGCAGATTTCTACCAAATTTCCATATGTTGTACATCGGAAATGGATTCAAGGAATTGATTGTAATTTTAGTTTAAAATATGCATCATAATAGGTGCACAGAAAAGGACAAATTAAAAGAAGAGGAAATCTCACATGGAATCAAAACTAATCCAAAATTTTTCTTTTCTTTTTTTTTCTGCTCTCCATGTTTGCCATTTTATTGTTAAATTTGACGTTTTTCTATGAAGGAATAGAGAGTGTTTTTTAATGATTTTTTCTTCCTTCACTGCGTCTCGAGTGTAGTTTTTATATCGGTCCATATTTAGCACCAGTCTGCTCACCTACTTTAGCTACAACATATTGTTTATAGAAAAGACTTATTATAACCAACTTGCACTAGATGAATGAAATTGGAATCCATTTTATCGGTTAAAATTTATGTGGAATTAGTTCTATCATTTGCAATGAATATAAAATATGATGTGTCGCTTAAAATGTTATTTTTGTGATGTTTTATTTTGCACCATTTTAATTTTTTCAGCTGCAATTATTATTATTATTATTTTAAATATTATATATTTATCTGTGGAATTTTTTAAACAGAAACATGTCCCTCTACTTTCCAATGCCAATAAAGCTGTAATAAGTAATACGAACAAAACTTTGAATAAACACCATAAAATACAAGAACATTTTTATAACAATAAAGCAATAACTTATATAACTATTTACATTAGAAAGTATCAAAAGTAGAATTAATGGAATACCTAAAATCAAACTAAACTTTATTTTAATAAATTGATATAAAAATAAAATTCTCTGAAACCCTATTTTAATAAAACATCATTACACCATGAAATTTTATCGACTAAATTATAGATTTCTTTCATTAAAAATTATTATAAAACACATTTTTTCAATTTACAAATTTACGAAACATTTTTTAAAAGAAATTTTTAACATTTTATAGCAGTTCTTCCAACAATATCTTTTCTTATGCCTCTCGAAAAATGTTTTTCGAATCTGCGTCAAAAGTATTGAAAATCAGCTGCATGAAAATGAAATATCGCCATCGGAAAAGAAGATTCGACGAAATTTGCTGCTGTGTTTACTGTTTATCAATACATTACTGTTGATACCAAAGTTGTATTGGTATTTTTGTCAATATTGCACAGAATACGACATCAATAACAACTTCCGCATATTCAGGCGTTATATTTTAGTTATGGCGCTTGAGTATTGCGTCACGATATAATATAATAAATAAAATATATATTTAGACATCAAATGTTTAGTTCTCAGAAGCACATGATTGTTGGAAAAATAAATTTGGTTTAAATAATGCGGTGTTAAAATTATTAACAATCGTTAATTTTATTTATTTATTTCTAAACGTAATATTTCTTTTATGATATACACTGGCCTCAAAAAGTTAAGGTACAATCTGTTCTCTCGTCGTTTTCTTCTTTTACCCATTATTTGAAACAAATGAACATATAAATATAAAATTTGGATGTCATATTTGTTATGATTTCGTTAATCGAATTTTATATAGCTTTAATATAAGTGATAATTTTTAAACTGATATAACTTCAATTTTTCTCAAATGTAAGCAGCGGAAGAAATAAAAAAATTACACAATTTTAGCTAAGAAAACTACAGGAAAAAGGGTGTCAAAGGCGCATTATAGATAGGTGAAGATACACATGCACCTAAATATTTGATTAAAACAAGAGTTTTCTTCCTATATTCACTTTTCAGCTTTTTTCCCTCTTCTTTTTTCGTATGTGAATAACTTAATATATATATATATATATATATACATACGAACATGAAAATTAAATGAGATGTTCGTTTTAAAACTATTTATTGTTTTTTTATTATTTTGCTGATGCTCAAAGTTTACAAACTAATAATTGTATTTTTTCAAAAAGTTCCTCATGGATGAAAAAGAAAACTGAACACAGGAAGAAAAATCCTATTTTATTTTTTAATTTAAAATTTGGAGGCATATGTACCTTCACCTATCTGTAATGCACCTTTAATACCCTTTCTTATATATATATATATTGCTAAATCTGTTTAAATTTTTCATTTCTTTCAATGATTACTTTTAAGAAAAATTGAAATTGTATTAGTTTAAAAACCATTACTTATATTAAAGTTATATGAAATTTGATTACTGATTTGATAACGAATAAGCCGTCCAAATTTTATAAGTATTCATATGTTAATTGTTTTCAAAATTATGCGAAAAAGAAGAGAAAGAGAAAACAGGGTGTATTTTAACTTTTAGAGGTCAATATATATATATAATTGATAATTACTTGTTTATACTCTTGAAAACATAAATTTTTTCTTAAATCAGCATACATAGTTACGCTCATCATTGACTGACTCTGTCACACATAAAAAGGCTAAGAGATTTCCTTGGACTCTGTCTGTGTGTGAACATAAGTTGCCACCTAATTTTCATACTTTAATTAATTTTAAAAGCTCTAATTGTCCAATCGATAATCTGTTTAATCCAACGGATTCAGAAAAAATCACCCCTTTCATTTGGTACCTTATTTATAACGATTTTTTGATTAGATTTTTTAAAATTAAGGAAAATATGAAAATAGACATAGCTTTAAATTTTTAACTGTTGCCATTTTTGTTTTCAGCATGAAATGAAGTATGCTTTCACGTGAAAAAAAAAAAAAAGAAGAAAAAAAGAAATATATATATATATATATATATATTATAAAATATTAAATTTTCTCATGCAAAAAAAAAAAAAAAAAAAGAAATATATATATATATAAATATTATAAAATATTAAATTTTCTCATGCATATGAAAAAATGACGTCTATAAAATAATAATAATAATTTGAAATTTTAAAGGTACCAACAAAATAAATAAAGTGCAAAAATTTCGCACGGGCTTGCTAGCAAATGAATTATTTGAAGTGAGAAATAAATAGAATGAAATGATCCTTTTCAACGGGTGCCTTAGTCACCCTACAACTAACTAGCAATAAATATTGGTACAATGACTTAGAAGAGTTTTTCTCGAGATTATTAGAATCACAGAAAATTATTGTCATGTAATTTTTCGTGATATGTAAAATATTCAAAGAAATACAAACCATTAAAAATTTCCTCATTTCCATGTAATTTTGTTATTATTATTTTTTAAACATGCCTACTTTATTTACAATATTAAATAATTTTAAGGTCTCAGAGAGCATCGAAATGCATTAACTGTAGCTTTCAACAAGTGCATAAAATGTTAATTTGAAAAATAAATTTTAAATATAAAGTAAAATTTTAGTAATGTATAAGCTTCGGTCTAACTAACCACATCATTATTTATTCATTTATTTATTTATCATGATGCGGTTAAATGCTTCCACAACATTTCAGTTCTCTTGTGCACAATATTTTATAGACACCTCTTTGTCATTCATATCCTTCACTTGATACTGTGTAAATAAAGACAAAATTAAGCAAAAACTAATTTCAAAATTATTTATTTATATTTATTCATTTACTTACTTTTCAAATCTTAAATTTCCAAAGAAATGCTTATTTATTTTTTCTTTCTTTATTTTTTTTTAAACGTTTATTGACGCTTTCCATTGGAATTGAAGAGTAAATATTTTACGTAATTAACTTTTGTTTACAAATTTAAATAATATACTATTTAAAAAGCAAAAAAAGCAAAAAAAAAAAAAAAAAAAAAAAAAACAGAAAGAAAGAAAGAAAGAAAATCTTTACTGAAGTCTTTAGTGAATCTTTATTGAATCTGTAGTAAAAAAGAAATGAGACTAAGTTTGATAAAATTAAAAAATATTTATTTCAACTGGTTTATTAAAACTGTACATTTTATTCAGCATCGGGTTCTCCAATTTCATTGTCATCATTTCCATCATTTCCTGGAACGACACATTCTGGCCTGTGCTTGACAACATGCTATAAGTAAAAAGAAAAATAATAATCATAATAAAATAAATGTAAAGCATTTATTAATAAAATATTAAATAATAAAAAAAATCATATATTAATAATAATATTAAGTTTAAATTTATTAATATTAATTAATAAAATAAATGTAAAGCATTTATTTTAATCAAATAACTTTTTCATTATAGAAACTATTTAAAATATTATAAATAGAATGTACAAATTATTTTTCTGCATATTTCATTTATTTATTTGATTTTATAATATAGATTTTATTTTCATTAGTATATGGTAAGTAAACGGAAATAGGGAGTAATATATTCTAGGTGTTTTTCAACAATTGCTTAAATTTCTATTGATTAACAAAAAAAAAAAAAAAATCAATTTTGAAAGCTATAAATTTAATGAAATGTAAGTTTAATTTGTAAGCTTTTATAAATCGATGTTTTGATTTGTAAGCTTTTATAATTATAAAAATAATAAATACATATTCTCTCTACAAAAGAGAAAATATTAAAGATATAGATATACAAGTCAGGGATCTCACAGAAGAGTTTGATGTCATTTTTTATATAGTAATTTTGAACTTAACTAATAGTTGATATCTTATAATATCTATTTAAAAAAAATACTGTTGTATAAAATTTGTAATACCAAAATTTTTCTTTATGAAAACATTGATACTTGTAAATAATTTCTAATATTTACTAAATTTATTTATTGATTTACTTTGCAATTTCTCTTAGTTATAGATAAATTTAATAATTAAATACGTTTTTTCTTCCTGAATCATAATATTAAGAAATACAACAAAACCATTTTAAAATTCATTTCACGATTGTATTTTATATATCAGTTTTTTTACTGTTACAAACTCGATATTTTTTATAAGTTAAAATTATTTTTTTTTTATTATTTAAATCTTTATGACATATTTTATATTTACAGTAGAGTCTCTATCATCTACCTCTTTTAACAAAAACATTCGTTTAACTTAAATAAATTTTTCTCTTTATATATATATATAAATGATAGATAACATAATGAAATTTAATCTTAAAATTTAGCAATTAATAGATCTAAAACAAAACCAACACACAATAATATAGAACTGAATTTAACTAAGAGGAAAGACTGACATAAAATTTTTGCGATTTAGATTAGGCACATTCAAACCACTAAAGAAAAATCCCAATATTTAACTTAGATAAAACAGTTCTACATCAAAGAGCCGTTAGATCCACAAACAGCCAAACAATGTATATGATTAAAAATTGAAATAATACACATACGAAAAAGCGCCATTGCAGCTGTAATCAAAGTTCATGTAAACTTTAAAAAAAAATTATTGGTAAAGCCAAATTGGCAAACTATTGTATATATATAATTATATATACAATAAAACATAAACAAGATTTTAAGATAAATGAAAAAACTGTTTATATTAACAAAATACATTTAAATTAAATGCGCATATGCAGCAGATGGAATTTAAATGCAAATATAAATGATAGATAACATAATAAAATTTAATCTTAAAATTTAGCAATTAATAGATCTAAAACAAAACCAACACACAATAATATAGATCTGAATTTAACTAAGGGAAAAGACTGACACAAAATTTTTGCGATTTAGATTACGCACATTCAAACCACTAAAGCAAAATCCCAATATTTAACTTAGACAAAACAGTTCTACATCAAAGAGCCGTTAGATGCATAGATCCACAAACAGCCAAACAATGTATATGATTAAAAATTGAAATAATACACATAAGAAAAAGCGCCATTGCAGCTGTAATCAAAGTGCATGTAAACTTAAAAAAAAAACATTAATGGTAAAGCCAAATTGGCAAACTAATGTATATATATAATTATATATACAATAAAACATAAACAAGATTTTAAGATAAATGAAAAAACTGTTTATATTAACAAAATACATTTAAATTAAATGCGCATAAGCAGCAGATGGAATTTAAATGCAAATATAAATGATAGATAACATAATAAAATTTAATCTTAAAATTTAGCAATTAATAGATCTAAAACAAAACCAACACACAATAATATAGAACTGAATTTAACTAAGAGGAAAGACTAACACAAAATTTTTGCGATTTAGATTAGGCACATTCAAACCACTAAAGGAAAATCCCAATATTTAACTTAGACAAAACAGTTCTACATCAAAGAGCCGTTAGATGCATAGATCCACGAACAGCCAAACAATGTATATGATTAAAAATTGAAATAATACACATAAGAAAAAGCGCCATTGCAGCTGTAACCAAAGTGCATGTAAACTTAAAAAAAAAAAACTAATGGTAAAGCCAAATTGGCAAACTAATGTATATATATAATTATATATACAATAAAACATAAACAAGATTTTAAGATATATATATATATATATATATATATATCCTTGTATTCGATTATATATTGTATTCTTTATATATCCTTGTATTCCTTGTATTCGTAATTTTCAAACATACCTTAATCGTGAAAAATATTTCAAAGGCTTGTGAAATAGGTAACAGGTACTTAAAATTAAGGTAATTTATTTTCTTTTCTATTTTGCTATTGATTTATTTTTATTTAGCATTTTTTCTGTAATAAGAAATAACACATATATTTGTCCTTGAAGCATTCTCGATTATCCGAAAATTTCGATTTTTCTAAAGATAGTCGGTACCAATTATTTCGGAAAATCGAGGTTCTACTGTATATCCAATTGCACTGCTTAATAAGAAAAATGAATTTTTAGTTAAATTGTTTTTAATTTTTATTTGTAAATAAACTAATTATTCCCTAATATTAGCGATTATAATGTACATTTTACACTAAATTTGAAAGAAATTATACAAAAATTTATCTATATTTATACGAATGAGATACTATTTTCATTTATTTAAAGAATTAACGTTCTTTTTACTGGATATTGTATTCGTAAAAATTTTCAATTTCCAGTTTTCAATGAATTACACATTTTGAGAATTTCAGAACACGATTTGACCATTTTTAGAAAAAGTCTGTCTGTCCGTCTGTCTGTGTGTGGGGCTAAACTTTTGTGGTTACTGTATCTCAGGAACTACTGCATAGAATTACATATAAATTTATATTCTCATGCACGTTAGTGTTACCTAGTGACATAGTTTAGTGTCTATCCACTTTTTGTGCGAATTGTTCAATAGGTGGTTCTGCTATACAGCGATTTTCGTAGTTTCACGGATAGCTCTATCTCAGAAAATACTGCACGAAATTGCATATTACTTTATATCCAGATGCCCTTTGATATAAGTTAGTGCTTATCAAATTTTGGCTCCAGTCACTCAACAGGTGGCTCTGCTATACATTGATTTACTAAATTTCATGGAAGGCTATATCTCAGGAACTACTGCACAGAAGTGCATATAAATTTATAGGTAAATCATTTTGCCATAAATTAGTTTATGTCAACTTTTGGTTCCCATCGCTCAATAGATGCTGCTGTAATACAGAGATTTCCGTAATTTAGGGTTGCCTATATCTCAGGTTCTATTGCGTATAATCGAACAAAACTTGATATACGATAAAGGGATTATCGGATATTATGCTAATTGATTTAGGTGCATAACATTTGACAGGTGGTGATGCTGTACTGAAATTTCCCCAAAAGAAGCAGGAAAGATATCATCTGCACGGTAAAAGTTCCTTTCCGTTGGCCATACCTCTCTGAGATGAAAATCGTCTGCATTCATACTGCATAAATAAAATAACAAATAATTCGTACTGCATTAATTTGTATAGGGAAATACGTAAGAAAATTTTGTGATGGCCACAGGAGACTAATTTTGACGAGTGTTTGGAAATATCAAATAAATTTATTTAATTCAGGCGTTTTAAAAGGGTTTACTAAAAGTCCCTGCTTAGCAGAAAATCGAAAATGTTGAATTTTGCCAACCAAAACAATTTACTACTTTTGCTATTAAGAGAAAATGTCCTTTATATATAATGATTTTCATGTCAAGTTCCATATTATATAAGTTACCTTTTAAAATTATAAAATAAAATAAAATATCATTTAAATTAAAACATATGCAATACTTAATTTCCACGTAATTTATTTTGCCTGATCGGTATGCATTATGCTAGAATATTATGACTTCTGTTTAAACGAGTTAAATTACAAGCTTAACTTAAAAAAAAAAATCTCCTTTCAAAACATTCTTTACATAATTTTGGTAAATACTTTTAAGATATGTTTTTGAAAAATAATTTTTCTTATTCTAAAATACGTTGAAATAAATCTTGAATTCGTTCTTAAAAAGGACTCTTTTTTTCTCTCTCTCTCTCTCTCAAGAAAAAGACATTAATCAGAGGTCAACATATTTCTTTAGTCTTAAAGGGGAAATTTTAAAGAGAAATATAAGAAAAATGAACATTATTTCTTTGAAGATAAATTTTACTTTTTTGATTTTTTTTTTCTTGAAATAAATGGTATTTTGAGATGATTCAAAGTTTTAATTTTAGCTAGGAATATATATTAAATATTTAACGAAGTCTCGCTATTCTTTAGAAATCGGAAGCGGAATAGAAAAAATATATAATAGATATCAAATATTTTTCAAAATGCAATTAAATATTGTTACGAGTATGTAAACAAAAGTAGTTATTTTCATGTAAAATCATTCAAAGTGAATTAATCATGTCATAAAATGTTAATTTTCTGCATTTCTAGTTTGTCTTCGCATTAAAATAGTTAATTTTCCTTTAAAAACCCGTAACTTCACCAAGGCAGATTATGGCCTTGGTGTAAAATTTGGCGATTTTGTTTTGCTCCGTGGCAACTTTTTTTGGCGACTTTGGCGAGAAAATCCTTGTTATCGATATGCCAAATATCTAATCTCTAACTGGAATAGAACCGAAGTCACTGGAACATTCTGTTTTCTACGCGGGTATATAAGAAATCTATTTGCAGCCAAATGAGTCAGTTTCTCGCCAACCGCCTTACGTTGAAGTGCTTCTGACTGGTCTCTTTCTACTGTTGTTTGCAACCCATTTCTGTGTGTTAATGCTATAATACAGTTTATACTGTTAATTTCATATTGTCAGCTGTTATTTAAGCTGTATTTTCTGGTGAAATTGAAGTGGATACTTGGTTTATAGAACTATAATCTTCAAGATAATTCTGTAAATAAACTTTTAAGCCCCTTCAAAATTTACCTTTCATTCTCAGACAATTCACGAACCCCTTGTACGCAAATATATTTTACATTAGCATAGTTAATATTATTTTTTTACTAAAATAATTACTTTGTGTTTAGCGATATTTTATAAATATTTTTTAATAACTATTTTTTTTTTTTTTTTTTTTAACTTTACGTAATTTTTATTGTAAAGTCAATATTTTTTTAAAAGAATGGTTTTGCAAAATATTTATAATTACAGAATAGGAATAGAATAATAACAAAAATTAATTTAAAGGTTTGTGTAGAATTACTTTTTAAAACAAATTACTGTTTTGTACAAAAAAAAAAAAAATTAAATTAAATATGACTAATACACATATAATATGCACATATAAAATATAACATATCAGGATTCCATAGCAGTAATAAATTGAAATGAAGTCTTAAATACTTAAATCGTAATATGCAATTTGTTTTGCAGGGTAATACAGAATCTTTAATATATTATCGAAGCGTATTCATTATTAATATTATGTTATTAAAATATAACAACAGAATATAATTAAAGTTTAATAATGCAAAAATTATTGATAAGCTTATATATACATTTTACCTTTAAAAAGTAACATCTCATTGAAAAATCACAAGTGTAAATCATTCATAAGAATTCTAATCTTTAATAGTAAGAAAAATATATGAATGACATATTAAGTAATAATAAAGTAGTATGAAATATTTTATATTCTATCTCATATAAAATACATTTTTACTATTATACTAATCAAACCGTTAATGAGAAACAAAAAAATTACTTACTCCGAAGATTTCAATTTCGTGCTGGGCTACACATTCTAAACCTTCCTTGCATGGACACTGAAAGTGGTACATGTCAGGTATATCGCCACCTTTCTTTTCAAGAGGAGTGCAAGATTCACCTATTAAAGAACGGAATTGAATTAGATTTGGAATATACATTGTTAATGATCTTTGATGTGCGTTGTTGGTAAAAGCTGAAAAAAAAAAAAAAAAAAAAAAAAAAAAAAAACTTAGTAGGCAAACACCATAAAGTCTAAAAACACGCAATAATTGTTTTAAATCTAAATATTAAATCAGGACCCTTCATAAAGCGTATAAAGTAGACGTGTGCACAACCATTCGTCTGATAAAGGGCGATGCTTAATTAATTTAATTCGAAACAATTTCTATATACTTTCCCATTTCTGGTGTTTTCCTACTAAGAATTTATTTATTCATCATTCAATAACAACATTTCTGGGAATTTAAACGCGATTACCAGATATTATAAGCATTTCTATTTCCCATGTGCTTTTGAAGGCCTCGGTAGCTTGGTCGGTAGAGCACCAAGCTCGTATATGGAAGATCGAGGGTTCGTTACTTGAGCCGACCAGAGACTGTCGTGTACATTAACATTAGCTAGTGCACGTAAAATACGTCGTTTACGCAATGTTCTCCATGTTCCCATAAAAAATAATACATAACAATTCACCAACCCCTCCATGGAATATCAAAATTGAGATTATATGTCTCTGGACCACCCTTAGAAGTAAGTCCCAGACCGTCGGCAATGGCTCATATTGAAGCAGTCGTGCGATGTAAAACCAACTCAATCTCAACCTATGAGTTTTTTTTTTTTTTTTTTTTTTTTTTTTCGATTTTATAATCATAAGAATAAAGTATAAGGTTCAAAAAACGCTTTTGACTTCTAATCTGATTTCGAAATTTATTATAAATTTAATGTTTTTCTAGTAATCAAACATGAAGTCATGCAAAGCTCATAAAATTGTTGGTTAAATTCAATAAATATTGAAATTCAAGGCACCCATAACAACACCCATAACATGTACTATTTTTCTGAATAATATGTTTATAAAAAGGAAAATTTGACATTATAATTTAAATTCATATATTTTATTTTCTTATTCATAAATAATATGCTTCAATTGTACCTTTAAAAATAATTAATAAATAATAATAATTAATATTCCACAAAATGTTATGTTGTCCTATCATTTATCTTTATTATTATTATTATTATTATTATTATTATTATTATTTTAACATTTTATAGTAAAAAGAAATATAAAAAGAAAAAAAAAAAAAATAGAAATCCGCAAAACTTTGAATAATTTTGAATTGTCCAATTGTTCATCCACCTTATATACTCTTTTTAGCAACCGTATTAGATATTTAGCGTATATAACTACACTTACGTAGGTATATAGTCTGTTACTTAGACTTTGTAAATATATATTCAATAAAAACAGTATAAAGATTTTTCTTTATGCCCCTTTCTAACTGAAGAACAATTACAAAGCATATTAATCTATACTGTAAAAACATTTCTGTACATTTATTATTTACCCAGAATCTCTGCAAATTTACAATAATTTTTAGAAAAAAAGAAAAATTAAATTTTTTTTTTTTTAAATTCTATATTTTCATTTTTATAATTTCATTTTATTTTTTTTAAGTTTATGAATAAAAAATAAGGTATTCCTATTTTATAAAAAGTATTCTTATTAACTAACATAGTCCGACTAATAGTTACTTAAAAAAAAAAAAAAAAAAAAAAAAAAAACAGTAATTATTTAATATATATAACAAAGTTGTAGAATGCGAGAAAACAGATGATAAAATTCCATCATAATCTGTAATAACCAAATAAATAAATAAATCGATAAAAATAATCAGTAGTATTTTTAATAAACATTTGAAAAAAAAAGTGCAATACTCACTGGAATATTATCATCAAAAGCTCATAAAACAAATAAGTATATTCATCTTTAATATTATTTAACCAGGCATGAGAATTTTCCGAGGATCCGTGATTTTTGTTAATTTTGCGATTTTTTATTTTGTTAAAATCGAACTCCAATAACGATCAGTGTTCAAACGCTTCACGAAAAACTTTAGATTCTCAATCTTTTTCCATCCAAAATAAAAATGTCAATATTCATTTTAAACGTACTTTATCATATTCTATAACATATAAAAGAACAGAATTATTCAATATTTCTCACTAATGTAATTTTTTTTGTCCTCCCCCCCCCCTTTTTTTCATCTCTAACCATCGCCAATCAAACATTCTGCCTTTTATTTTTGAATATTTATCCATCCACAACAAAAATGACAATATTAATTTTAAACTTACTTTATGATATTCTAGAACCCATAAAGAAGAAGAATTGCGTTTAATATTTCTCACTCATGAACTACTTTTTAACACCCCCCCCCCCCCTTTTCCACCACCAGTCAATGTTATTAAATGTTAATTGCCAGCTAATGTTTTTTATTTATTTATTTATTTATTTTTTAACACGTGTTTTATTGTGCTGATGTGTTATTATTCTTTTAGTTTAATTTGTCACTTTAAAAATATCTTGTATAGTTTTTCCCTGTGAGCATTATTTTTTCATTTGAAATAAATTTTATGAACACATTTGTATAGTTTTCCCCTTACGCGTTATTTTTCATTTGAAATTAATTTTATGAGCTCGCGTGTTTCCTTTTTTTTTAATTTTCTGCACTCTCATGCCTGTTTAACAAAAAACGGGACTATTTTAAAACATAGAGTGCGAATTTGCGCATTGACAATAATCATGAACGTTTATCCATATCATATTTTAATAAAAAGGAACAATAAAACTTATTAAAAATTGAAACATTTGAAAAATCGTTTAAACTGAAGAGATAAACAACCATGGTCACCTACTTTTTCAGCGATCATGAAAATGCAAGATTTTATTTTACAGCAACTTTGTTAAGTATAACAGTATATGGCGCAACCAAACTTGCATGGAAAAACAACTACATCTATCTGTATTTTTAACACTTGATGATTTCTATAAATTCCAATAACCTCTAACTCTCATCTTCATTATACGAAAAAATATATCACTTAAAATATTTTACTAACCTTCTTTTCTCATATCTTGACAGTGTCCACCAAACAATGGAGTAAGAACGTAATTGACGCAGCATTCACCCTCTTCACAATCTTCACCAGTTTTGCATCTTTTGCCCAAGGCCTATAAACAAAATAAATAAAGAATCACGCTTTAGATCAGTTTTAAAGATAAATTATCAGGTTTGGCAATCGCACTGCACTGTAAAAAAAAAAAAAAAAAAAAAAAAGCGTTACAAAAATAAAAATTTCTACAAATTTCAAATAAAAATTTATGTTTTATAAAACTTCAAAAATTTACTATAAAATCATGTATTAAGGGCCCGCTTCCCTCACCGCCGCCGGAAGCCGAAGTTAATGTTATCCTATGGGAAATTTTTCTTTACAAATAACTTATTAACTAATACATATTTTTAAATTCTGTTTATACATTCTGAAAATTCCCAGCTGTTAAATTGACGGACCTTTTTCAAAAAATTATTTTTTTAATTTTTTATATTTTATTTTGAAGCTGCAAAATACAAATTTTCAATATGTGAATTTTTTTCATTTTTCATTTTGCAATTTCAAAATAAAATATTAAAAATTAAAAAAATACATTTTTTTAAAAAGGTCCGTCCATTTAACAGTTGGGAATTTTCTGAATGTGAAAAAAGAATTTAAAAATATGTATTAGTTAATCAGTTATTTGTAAAGAAAATTTTCCCATAGAATAACATTGGCTCGGGCTTCCGGCGACGGCAAGTGAAGAGAGCCGTTAAGCTGTTAGAAGGCACAATTTTTCTATAATTATATAAGATCTATAAGTAATTATATCGAGTTTATCTGGCGATTATACAGGGTTTTTTGTTTCGCACATGGATAATATTTTATCAAAGCACACTAAAAAAAAAAATAATAATAATAATACTGCTCCCAAACTGTTCCGCAAAGATATAAGTAGTCATTTTATAGATCCTTAACCCTTTCAGTCGCAGTGTTCCCGCTGATGGAACACCTAATTTTAATTCTCAAGTGCAAAAACTCATCCCGGAAATTTTTTAGCAAAAATTTACATTTATAACACAGCAGAATTGGCCCTTTTTTTAACGTGAAAATTTAAAATTTCTTCTATTTTAATTATGTTTGTAAATTCCGGTGGCAGTGTAATTTAAATGATCTGAATTACCTTGCCCCGCAAAGGGTTAAAATTACTCCTGAATAAATTGAAATGTTGGGATGTATGCAACTTTTACGAGTTTTTGTTGTCGATAATGTTTACTTATAAAGTGATTTATTTATTAAATTAAATATTATTTGAATTTAATAAGGTTTACTTACAGATGTTTCAAACCGAAAATTTCTGGCAAAGGAACAACGCTAATTTTTTTATTTTTTAAATATTTATGATCAGCTATGTGTCTAAAAGCCATTTTTAAAATTAGTTTAGTAATTTTAAAAATAAATTAAGTAGTGAACGTTAAAGGGTTAAACTAAAAATAGAGATTTACGAGTTATGCGTAAACAAATAACCTGGATATACGAAATGATCTAGAATTTCTAGTCTACACTTTTGTAGATGGTGAAACAATATTATGAATATTATGAATCCTAGAAATTCTCGCTTGATTTCTTAGAATTGGGTCATAAAACAAAATGATTGTTACTAGAACGCGACTCGTGTGTTCGCATTTATTTTCAGAGATTTTTCAAATAAGACTGGCCACGATAATATAGGAAAAAGCTCTAGAATTCTAATAGGGATTTTTAGATCTCGATTGCAAAGGGAACTAGAATTTATAAGGATGATGTGGAATTATATTTACTATAGACACAATGTAGTTTCTAGATGTCAGTTACAGAACTTTTTCTCAGTAAAGGATTGGGAAATGCTAAAAAGTAACTTAATAAAATTGGATTCAGTGGCTGAGAGGTAACATCGTCGCCTACTGTGCGGTACATCATTGTTCGATCCTGGCTGTCGGACAATAAAATCATTCAAAGCGAGTTTTTATTTTTAAACAGTGAGCCCTGCTCAAAAACTTTGTTGCTTACGAATATTTTCAATATTTTTTCTTTACGCAAAATTTCTTGACAACGTATGTTTTCCATATCATTCAAATATTTTATAACAATCTTTCTGCAAAATAGTTTTTGTAATATAACAGAATTTTTCTCACAGTGTACTTTCACTTACTCTACATCATCATAGACATATTATAGAAGTTAAAGTAGAAGATAAAGATATCTGCATTTGATCATTTACAAAATATGTTAAATGACAGTTGAAAATTAAAAATAATTTCATTGGATATACATTTCTGTCAGGGGAATTTACGCACACTTCAATCCCCGTTTGAATATTGTAGCTAAATTACTAAAGCATTTAACTGGTTATTAAATTCAAAGAATAATTTCGAATTATTCAGAAATTAACCATACAAACTCCTTCTTGAAACTTATTCGACTATTTTTTAAGCCCTCTATATTATCTGTAAATTGTATACACACCAAACAGTAGACTTAAATTTAGCATAGGGGGAAAAATGGCACATCTTGAAATCCCTTTTGAACCATTTTCAAAAATGGCACTAACATATTAGAAATCGTTTAAACGGCCCTATGAACGAAGAATAAATACTTTCATACCATATCATATATAAAGTATGCTTCTATGAATATAAAAAATATGAGTGCCAATTTAGTCTTCTTTAGTGCAGTTTTAAGATGTCAAATTGTATGTGTGCCTGACACGCTGCCTTTTATCATAATCTATTTCAATAATTTTGTATGTTCTTGCACGCGAAACACTTTTCTCGATCTCTACGAGAAGCTTTCATGAGCATCTTTACGTGTTACAGATTTAGAATAGCGAATTTGGACTTCCTGATAATATTTGTTAATGAGTTATTCTTGTATCAGACTCACAGATACACAAGCACAAATACATATGAGTTAAACATCTAATAGCTACTTTTGGGTTCAATCATTCTAAAAACGTGTTCGAAAATTTCGAACATTTGACGAATGAACAACAATTTCTGCTCCATAAATACAAGAAAAGTTTAAAAATAAATAAATAAAAGATGATAATCTTAACACATAAATATGCTCAATCTATCAATAAAAAATATTGCGATGCTTAACTTTTAGGCCAATGTTGCACGAGCATCGTGGGACACGCGTAAAGGGAGTAGAGATTCTATAATGCAATTTGACGCTTACCTTAAAACTGAATAAATAAATAAATAAATAGATGAATTTACAAAGATAATGTAAGGTAAAGCTAGAAGAGATTGCGCACTTAGCAAATCGGCAGAAAAAACGGAATATGTGCGCTGCGACTCCAGGTATTTGTACATCATCATAAGTGGAGTGCCGACTTGAATGTGCATGTTTATTGCTTCAAGAGTCTAAGATAAAATGTGGTTATTTTCTCTCGTTTTCAAAAAAGAACGCTTGAATTTTCATACCCTTCATAGGAATTTCTATCGAATGGTAATAGTTACAAAATATTTTTTAATTAAACGATTTGTCATAAGCTACTAACCTAGACTAGTGGTACGAGCACCACATTTCTCTCTAAAAGCGAATAATTATTGAATAAAAAGCTGCGCAATCTCTAGTGTGCATAAATATTTTCAAAATGATATATGTTATTTAAGTACATTTTCACATATTCCCTATTTAAAAGGGTATAATTAGCGCAACTAGCTTGTGTACAGGTTTAACACTTTCCAACAATATTTGAGTATGATTATAATTTCAATTAATCTATCTGTCATCTGTATATCGTATGGTGATGTAGGCAAAAAACATTGAAGCTTAAACGATTCTGCGAGTACGTACAGCTGGAAAGCGTTAATAATCTATGTGGACTGCACGAATTTTCATTCTTCTTAATCTTAAAATGGAGCTTCAATATAAATAGTTTAAGTAGTACACATATTCTATGTATGCACAAATTCCTTGTATAATATTTCTTAGTTACTATAATCTTTAATTAAATCATAAATTTAAATATTTTTTATGTTAATTTTAATATAAAATTTTCATTATTAGTTTAAACTGAGTTTAATGAATATTTAAAATGTGTAAATTACTACTTACTGCAACGGAGGCAATGCAAAGAGCAAGGACCAAAAATTTCCTCATGTCTATTGTTTCTATAAGTGCACAAGTCAAACCAGCTTACAAATCTTACGGAAAATGTCTTTACCTGATTTTTTCGTCTTTATACATCCTGTGTAACTGCATCAACCTTGGAATTAACTGATAAAAATATGATTAAACTAAATAATCAAAGGTGACTTGTATTAACGCTTGCATGCGATAATTTCGATATGTTTTAAAAAAAAAAACAAAAAAAAAAACAGAGGGAAAAAACACCATTGTTCTCAGTTCTGGAATTTTTCATACGATTTAATCGAAGATTTATTGATAAAGTTATAGAACAGGTGCAGTTTTCCATGTTGATTTTATTTGTGTCCTTTCTGTGATTGGTTATTTAATATCTTACATGCACCTTTGTCGTTTCTACGTAATACTGCAACAAATTCATAAAGCAAATTTGTTAATTCCTTATGAAAATCTACTCCGAAATAATGATGAAATTTCTTATTTAAATAAATAAATAAATAAATAAATAAATAATAATAGCATCAGAAATCTAAATGCAAGGAAATTTTATTTGGTTTTTAACAAAAAGCTACAATAGTAAAGTAAATATATATGTAAACAAACTTCACAATTTATAGATTTTACTTACGTATCAAAACATTTATTATATGTGCATACATATATTGGGTTGGCAACTAAGTTCCCGCCGTTTTTTTTAATTGGAAAAATCTGCATGATATTAAATAGTTTTGGCACGAAGTTGTACATCATTGGAAAGAGAATGTACTGTTCTACCTAAATATATGTTTCGTTGTTACTAAGATACATTTTGTTGTTATTTACAGATCATTAACATGGAATGTCAAGTTGAGAAGAATGAGCATTTTCGACACCTCCTTTTTCTTTACCTTTAATCGAGGTTCTAAGACCGCAGAAACTGCTGTGCTGTGTATGCAGTGGGTACTATAGCTGAAAGAACCGCCCGTGATTGGTATGCAATGTTCAAAAAATGAAATTTTGGCCTCAAAAGCGCACCTTGTTCTGGAGTCCAGTTGAGTTCGATGAAGAGCGATTGAACCACCTTTTGCATAAAAATCCGCGTCAAACACATTAGGAAAACGTTGCAAACAACAAAGGAGAATACGTTCTTGATTAACTAGTTGTATATGTTTATTGAAAAATAACCTTTTAACAAACATTATTAAAAACGGCGGGAACTTAGTTGCCAACCCAATACATATTTATCCTTTAATATTATGATCAGCTATAGCTGATCCACTGAGTAATCATTTAATATCTATGCTATAATAATATGATTTGCTACACAAAAAAATATTTTTTCACACTTATCTACTGATTCCTAGATACAGTTGGCAGCAAAACTACTGAAGCACACTACCACACTTTTCATATATTACTTACATTACCCGACTACTGCAGATAATGGACGTATTGTATTCGATCCAAAGATCCGATATCGCGTTTTCATCTGATTTACACGTTTTAAGGCCTCCTGAGTCCAAAAAGTAGTTTTTGGCAATTGGTCAGTGTGTGTGTTTATGTATGTATGTGGGGAATCTTATGGCTACCATATCTCTGAAATAGAACGACAAAACTTCAGAGTTGAGTCAGATCTGATATACAGAGGAATTTTCCAAATTTTGGTGAAATTTGGAAAACCGGAAGTGGGGCCATAAGTCCATATCTCAAAAACGGCTCTTACGATTTTCTTCAAAGTTGCTATATAAACACCCAAAAAGATGTCTTTCGAATTATATAGTTGGTTAGTTCAGGAAAATTGATAGGTGTTCTGAGTAAATAGCTCAATTTCAGGTCTCACAAGTGAGTTCCTTTAAAAGCGGCTCTACGGATTTTTTTCAAACTCGTCATATTAACTCCCTTTTAAATATCCTTTTGTATGTAATTATTGTTTTCCAATCAATAAATGAGTATGCAAAGTTTTGGTAAAAGTTGGTATCTCAAAAACATTTCTAATGATTTTTTTTAAAATTGTTACATAAATCCATTTTAGATATCCTTTCTAATGTATTACGTGGATATTACAGGAAAATTAACGGTCATTCTGGTTAGATAGGTTTCAGAAATTGGTTTTAGGTTTTCAGTTTTAGGTTTCAGAAATTGGTGTTTCAAAAAACAACTTTAATTTTTTTTTCTTTTTTTTTTTTTAACTCGTTGTGTAAACTCTATTTTATATGTATTCACACATGTGTCAGCTTTCTCTTACCAGAAAATTTTTAGGTGTCTACTTCGTTAGGTCAAATTTATGTCTTCTGATCACATTATCTCCAAAAAATGCATATATTATGTGTAATAGTGGGTAATGGAAGTCGTAAGGTTGTTTCACACCAGTTTTTTTTTTTTTTTTTTTCTTTTTTCTAGTTTGACCGCTAATTTCTATCATCAACTTACTTTTTCATAAGCAGCATAAGACTAAAATCGTGACTCGACAAATATTTACTTAAGAAAACAATATTAGGTGAGCAAATTTTAAACAAATTCCGCACGAAACTTTCGGAGAAAACTACGGAAAAATCCAGAACTTTTTTTATTCGTTTATATTTCACAGAAATCCGAATTTCAGTTTCCCCTCACATTTCGTACAAAGGATTTTTAACGTTATATAGCCCATAATTACACAAGTTTCGGAGAAAACCACGGATAAGTCAGACACAAATCTTTTTATAAAAATATTTATATTACTTTTGTATCTCAACTTCTAATTAACAAAATTTCATAAGTAATATATCATTTTAAAATTGATTTGAATTGGAATTGAAGAGTATATGTTTCAAATCTCTGTCGTCAGAGGGCGCTTTGATATTTTATTAGTTCAATATCTCCAATTCTGATTATGATTAAATTACTTATAATACAACATTTGAAATATTATGGACTTTTAAACTGATATAAGCCGTTAAATTCCGTACGGGAGCTTCAGAAAAAACCACAGAAAAGCCAGAACACCTTTATTACAATATCTAATTATGATGCAGGATTTCGATTTCCGATACTCCGCTCACATTTCATATTAAGAATTTTTAACACTATTTAGCGAGCAGTTACGCAAGTTTCAGAGAAAAAACACGAAAAAATCAGACACAATTTTTTTATAACAATGTTTATATTACCTTTGTATCTCAGCTTCTGATTAACATAATTTATAAGTAAAATATCATTTTAAAAGTAATTGAAATTGAAATTGAAGAGTACATATTGCAAATCTCTGTCGTCGGAGGGCGCTTTGATATTTTATTAATTCAATAGCTGCAATTCTGATTATGATTAAATTACTTATAGGGAGAAGATTAAGACCCACGATCAGAATCTTCAAAGTTCCTTTACATGGTGAGCGAACATGCTGTTTCAAATCATGAAACGTAAAGCGGCGCCTTAGTCACCATAGAGCGAAAATTTGCTACAGTTAAAATTTTTTAAAGCTATTTGCACTATGAGGGAGCAAGCTGTTGTAGTTCTAAAACAGGGATAAGACGCCGCAGGCGCCTCCGAGCGGAACTTTGCTAAAGTAAGAATTTTCAAAGATGATAACACGGTGAGCAAACAGACTGTTTTAAATATTGAAACGGGAAGAGGGCGCTACATGCGCTACAGAGCGGGAATTTACTGAGGTTAAATTTTTCAATAAAACTATTTGCACTATATGTCAATAAGGCGTTGTAGGATCTGCAATGGGAAAAAGGCACCACAGGTGCCACCCAGCGGGAGTTTCATAAAGTCAAATTTTTCGACGATCGTGAACCAGATGGTAGTTGAAGGCGGCTAATAATTAATAAAACAACGGTTTTGATACTCGAGTCGTACGAAGATTGTCGTGTACACTAAGAGTGGCTACGCAAACAGGGGAGCCATTCCCTCTCCACAAAGAATCAAAATTTTAATGACATATCTCCAGACTACAACTAGGGGTAAGTGTCCGACCGTTGCCATTTGTGTAAAGCATAGCTATATACGACGTTAAAACTAACTCAACTCATCTTAATAAAGCAATTTATTATCATGCATGTAACGAAAACGATATTTAATATACGAAATTATTAAAAAAACATATTTACAAAGCATGCAATAGTAATGTTAAATAAGTATTATAAAAAGTTTTTTTTTTTTATTATTCTTCTTCTTCTTCTTCTTCTTATAAATAAATAGAATAATAAAATCTTCTAAATATTAAATTACTTTATTCATAAATGTTCCAGTATCTTATTTTTTCGAAAACAGTTATTTTTTCAATTCAGACACAGTTATGACACAGGTTTTTTTTTTCGTTGTTTTAATCAGTAACATAAGACTGCAATAAATTTACAGAAGGTTAAATGCAATCGCAATAAGTTTTTTTTTTTTTTTTTTTTTTTATGGGAATATTTTAAGGTTGAACATGATCGTGCGCAGACAAATGATAGAAATTTCTATATGCATTCCTTTCCGATTAGTACAAAGCAAGTTGTTTATAAGATTACTTTATTGATAACTGATACCTAGAAAATAATGTTGTTTTTACTGCTATTGAAAGAAAGCTAGGGTCGAGTGTCAGGATAGTTTTAGGCTACATTTCGACAAGGAGGGTTTTCATTACAGTCATTGGAGTTACTTGTGATACTAACACATTCTTTACATGTCCCTCTCTGTCTGGCGTTGAGAAGTGCTCCAGGAAAAAAAGCTTCTCTTTTAAAGTTTGATATCCGTCGTTGGTTGATTCATGATTCTCCGGTGCATGGATTCCGAGGAAGGATTAACAATGCTCTTCGGATATTCCCAAGTAGTTCCTTTCTTCTTACGAATTAATTGCAAAAAGTTGTTTTTTAAATTATTTTTCTTTAAATAAAATAAAGAATAATAAAAATAGGAAATATTGTATTATTCATTAAGAATCACAAAAAACGTGAATACATATATACTGGGTGTCCCATAAGTCTGCATAAATTAAAAAAATTAATAAAAATTGTAGGAATTGGAAGAATTAAATGCGATTTGCGAAAAAAAGTATTCTAGTGAAGGATTAAATAATAATAATAATAATAATAATAATAATAATAAATAATAATAATAAATTTTTGTTCGATAGAAGGCGCTGCATGGATGCGTAAGGAGAAATATGTAAATAAGAGTTCTATAATTTTTACGATTTTACGATTAAAACTGCTTTTTTTCTTATTTTGCGTCCTACTTACGCATACATGAAGTTTTAATTACGATGCTGATTTTCTGAATAAAGCGTTATTGATGAAGATGTTTTTCCTCAGGAAAGAATTGCCGACTGAAGTTTCAATTAGCGGTGTTGTAACTTGTTTGCAAACTGTAATTTGGGGTGATAGAGGGCACACTGAGCAGTATTTATATGCCTGTAAACATTTGCATGCATATAAATATAGTTTTTCACAGAAATGTGTGATTTGTTGCGTACAGCGATGAAAATGATAATTATTATTGTTTTCTTTACCAAAAAAAAAAAAAAAAAAAAAAAAAATCCCCCTTTCGCGAATAACATTTTCACAAACCGTGTTCAATTCTACCAATTAATTACTTCAATTTTTATGAATTTTTGAAATGTCTACAGACTTACTTGGCACCCGGCGTAATTTTGCCAAGGGGTCCTGTATTCAAGCTATTCCATTTCTTCAGCACGACCTTTCGCTAGTTTATTCTAAATATATTTTTTAACTTGATGCATGAGGGAAAAGAAAAGAAAAACATTTTTATGTTTCTCTTACCCACAGCTATGGTAAAGAATGTATTCTTTTGGGGTCAATTTTTTAAAAGTGAGATTTTGTTATACCTACACGTTTTGAGGTCCTCTGAATCTGAAAATCATGATTTTAGTGGTTGGTCTGTGTGTGTGTCTCTATGTATGTGTGTCTGTGTGTGTGTGTCGTGTGTGTGTGTCTGTCTGTTATCAGCATAACTCAAGAACAATAATAGCAGAAAGTCCACATTTGGTATTCTAAATGTGTATCAACTAGGGATCCTACACTAAACTTTTCGTTGAGATCAAGTTAATGGTCCGTGGGACACCCAAGAGAATTCAAATACATTACGTCTATGGAGGATAATGCAGGTAAGTACAGTTTAACAACTATCGACTGCATTAAACCAAATGTAACGTTTATATATATATTATATGCGTAAAAATATTTTTCATGTAGAATATGGTATGGGAATAATTTACTGTTCGTTTACAGGGCTACACAAAAGAACTAGATAAAAGTGCGACAATAGTTGCAAATTGGTGGAAGTATATTTCAGGCTGCGCCGTGTATTATTACTGTAGGATTATATTTATGTACACCATGTCATGTGTACATAACCTTCAGAAGATATACAGGGCTGCCAATATTTAAGTCATAACTTTCTTTTTTATCGTTAGTGGAAGTGCTTTACTATAATATTTTACCATGTCCAGGAAAGCTGCTCAGGAATTGAAATTCATTCCTTATAGTCATACGGTAAATAATGTATTTTTTAAACTAAATATTCATCAATTGGTTTTTGTGTATATTTACACGTTTTCAGGCTTCCTGAATACTGAAGTCAAGTTTTTATCGTTTAAACTCTGTCTGTGTGTATTAGAGTAAATAAAAAACGAATAATTTCAGGCGATCCAAATGTTGCATTTTGAAGTTAATACGTTTGTTACTAGAAAAGTTTGATCAAGACTGATAAGTTTCAAAGAATGTTGCGTGTGAATGTTGTCTGAATAATTTAAAAATAACTTTTTTAATTGAATAAATATTTTACATTCTATATAAATGTGGGTACAATAATGAAACGGGGGGGGGGGTTGAGGGAGGGGGCTAACCCCCCCCCCCCAGAATTATTTGTCAAATAAAGTTTGAATTAGTTTAACATTGGTTTACATAACAACACTCGTTATCTTACCTCTTAATCTTGATAAAGAATTTGTGTTTACCTATAAATGTCCTCCATTTATTATACCTTAAATTATACCTTAAATTAGAGTTTAATATCTTTTTATTAATGTGTGAAGATAAGAGCACTGCCTATAAAATTTAAAAGCGGAGAAATACACTGTTCTTAGCATGCAGTGATAAACTAAAGAAATTTTGTTTGTATTCTAGTCAATTATTCTCTCTCTCTCTCTTTTTTTTTTTTTTTTTTCTTTTTTATAATTATCCAGCATTGTTGAATGGTTGTAGGGTTTAAGGCCGAATGATTATGTTAGAGTCCCAGGTCTGTAGGTGGAACGCTCTCCGTGGGGGTCTTTTTAAGGGGTCCCATGCCGTATTTACGCGAGTTTCGGAGGAAAATGCGGTAAATTCCGAACGGCTAGGGAACGGCCGCGTGACCTGGGATCGAATCCGGCGCTTCCCATCTGCCAGCTTTGAGCGCAAAACCGCTCGGCCGCTGATACGCCGCATTGTTGAAAGAATTTTGATTTAAGTTACTATACCTGTTCATTCATATTTTAATTTGCTTAAAGTTAATGATTAGTAAAAAAGGTGTTATTTCTTAAAAGAAAATTTTTCGTTGACTATACAGTACCCTAAGAATATTTTAAGCGTTTTTTTAAGAAGCTTTTTTTTTTTTTTTTTTTTTTTTTTTAGAAATAAAAAAAAAAAGAAGCTTTTTATTGAAATTGGATTTTGTCATTATATTTTCGTGTCACATTGAAAGACAAAACGTCTCCACTTTAACGTAAATGTTAGCATCTTTTTTCGGCACTTGTTAGCCCAACTGGATAGAGCGTCATGTTGATAACGCGATGGTTGTAAGTTCGAAGACCGATGTGTTACTTTGTTGCATATAATTAATAGGAATGTTGTCAAATGATAAAATAAAGATCCTTCGTTGTCTACACACTTTCCTAAAAAATGTTTATTAATTTTTTAGGAAGCTTCTTTTAGTTACTAAAAAGAACAAAAGAAAAATTTAAGTAAAAAGAAAAAAAAGAAAAGAAAAAGAAAGAAATGATGGAAGTTTTTTATTGTGGATTCCTAAAAAGCATGAAATAAAATTTTATTCTTGCCAAAACATGCTATAAAAATAAATAAATAAATAGAAGTTTCAACAATAAAAAAATTTTAAAGAAAGATGTAGGTATTTCAATTTTGTAAGAGATTAAAATTCTTATGTAGTTTAGAAAACATTAAAAAACATTTTTTTTTTTTTTTTTTTTTTTTTTTTTTTTTTTTGTATTTGTTATATTTTTCTAGTATGTTCGATGATTTTTCTTGACTGTTTTGACTGTTGTTTGACAGCTGATAGCGCTATGGTCTTGGGTTCGAACCTCGAAGGCCGATGTGCTATGTTTTTTACAGACAATTTAAAGAAAAGATGTCAATTGATTTAAAAAAAAAAAAAAAAAAATAGTTGTCTAGAAATCTATTAGTTGTCTATTAGTTGTCTAATCATCCTAAAAAAAATAGGTTAGTTTTTTAAGATTTTTTTTATAACTAAAAAGCACAAAATAAAAATGTAAGTATAAAAAAAAAAAAAACATTTTTTAACATTAGAAACTTTCACTGTAAAGCCCTAAAAGGAATAAAATAAAAATTTATTGTAGTAAAGACATTTTATAAAGAATGAAAGTTTTAACGCTAAGAAAATTTTAGAGGAAAATATAGATATTTCACTTTTGAAAGAGATGAAGATGTTTAAATATTCAAAATATTTTAAAAAGCTTTTGAGACCTATGAAATTTATGGCTTAACGAATAATTAAAAAAAACTAATGACTAAGAATATTGGTCTGGAATGCGTTTTAAAATATTTTGAATATTTACAAATTTTCACCTCTTGCAAAAGGGAAATATCTATATATTTCTCTAAAATTTTCTTAATGTTGAAGCTATCATATCTTTACAGAAAAAATATCTTTGTCTTTGCCAGAAAAAAAAAAAAAAAAAAAAAAATATATATATATATATATATATATATATATATATATATTATGCTTTTTAGGGCTTCACAATAAAAAGCTTCTAATGTTAAAATATGTTTTTTTACTCCAATTTTTATTTCATAAGTCAAAATAAATAACATTAAAATTTAGAATTTTATTATTATACACAATCACGTATAAATTAAAAAAGAAAAAAAACTTTGCAGTTATTTTTACCGAAATTTTTAAACTACATTACTTATTATTAAAATTAAACGCATTATTTTGCTTGTATTATCATATAATACATATATTCAGAAGCCTAATAAGGAATTTTCTATGTTTATTTAAAGTCGCACATATCTTTTTAAAAGCAATTTTATTTTTAGAATGTATTTTACGCATTTTATTTTACAGTAATGATATTTAACAATATTTTTTCTCAATATCCTGGGTGTATTGCAATAAGTATTGGCTATTCTCATTCCGGTGGGATTGAATCGGGCATTTCCGATGAGTCTGAATCGGGCAATTCCGATGAGTCTGAATCAGGTAATTCTGTTGTCTCTATGTCTGGTGATTCTGATGGAACTTCGTCATCAACTACAGACTCGGTCACATCCTCATCTTCATCTGTTATCACTTGTGTTGTCACAGTTGCATTTCCTGGAACGCACCTCAGGCGAAAAGGAATTTCACCAAACTGTTAAAGAGCATTGCGTTAGGTATAATGTTTTTGTGAGATACATAATAGAAAAAAAAAAAAAATAATATAACAGTAGTAACTCTATGAACGATAATAAAGTTAAATTTAGTGCATATAAAACAGAAAATTTGATTCAACCCTTGATAATTAAACTTAAATCAGTGTTATAACTAATCATGACTCATAGACTAAATTAAAAACAAGTATATTTTTACATTTCTTTCATTTAATTCAAAAGCAATTAATGCTTCGCACGAGAAGTATTATAATATTTCAATTAAAAATTAGATAAGATCTAAAATATGGCTTTTACTCTCGTTACAAATGAAGTGGGTGCAACGGTAATATCTCGAATTTATAAAACTAACAAAGGTAGGTAATCTATTAACTAAATGTTTAGTTATCCAGAATTAATTTATAATAAAAAAAGGGGGTAGGGGAAACAAGAAAATATTTTATCATTTACACATAAGCTGATTTTTGTAGTATTTAAAACAACATAATTTTCTGTCCTGTCCACCATATTATTTGTGTAATTTTTTTTTTTTTTTTTTTTTTTAATTGGCATTTCAATTCTATGAAAATATTCGTAAATGATGGATGTTTATGGTGTTGTTATAATATTCTCCACATTATTTTTTTAAGTGATTATAATAGGAATTGAAATATTACTAAGTTATTAACACTTCATGGATTCTATATGATTATTTAGGTCTAAAATTATCAGTTCTCACAAACAAAACCAGTTTAATATCTTAAATGGTTATTTATACTTAAGATTTACACATATTTATTAATTTAATTTTTTTTTTTTTTTTTTTTTTTATTATTCAGAAAAGTAAATTTTAAAGTTTGATTCTTTGTTAATGTGCATTCAAAAAAATTTCTGTCATTTATAAACGAACATTTCACGATTAAGTACACATGTGTTTAGAGACCATTTCCAGTACAAACATACAGCAGTACTTTTCACAAATCATGCTAAACTTCAGACTTCACACATAGTGAAACTTAGTCAATTCTGGCCTTTCTTTTTAATTTAACTATTACCGTACGTCATCTACTGAGTTCTTTATACATCTGGAAATGTGTTTATCCACTTCGAAAACTTCCCATAAACGTTTTCTGCTTTGATTTTAAAATCTCTGCAGACTTTTTCTTCTCTTTCTTTCTTTCTTTTTTTTTTTCTTTTGTTTAATATCATTGATTAAATCGTAAAAATAGCAAACATATAGTGGGTAATTAAATTAAAATATATTAATAACATATTTTATGAAAAGATCATTAGAAAATTACTAAGTCTTAAGTAAAAGTTAAACATTTAATGAAAACTGAAACATTATCAATTTTTTAGAAAACTAGGGGGCTTTGCCCCCTGCTCGCTTCGCTCACCAACCCCCGAGGGAGGCTTCGCCTCTCTCCTGACTCACTTTACTTATTAACACATGCAGAGCTCTGCCCGCCTATTCGCTGCTTTCAATCACCTAAAAGGAATATTAATAGTGCATATTACAAGACAAAAACAGAAAAATATTTTGGAAATCCTCATATTCAATGTCAAATTGAAATATATTATATTTATATATTTTTTTTAATAGAAAGAAATTCATAATATCTAGACCATTTTGCATTACAGCTTTAGTATATGACCCTTTTCATTTCTTTTTTACAACCTTAGATCCGGACCGCGGTACCTCAGTCGGTAGAGCGCCGAGCTCGTAATTGGAAGATTGCGGGTTCGGTTCTCGAGTCGGCCAAAGCCCGTCGTGTACACTAATGGTGGCTGGTGCATGTAAAATATATCGTGGCCGCAATATCCTCCATGTTCCCATCAAAATTATACCTCTGGGGGCCACCGAAGCGTCTGAGCCATCCCTTCGTGTAGGACCAAAACTGTGGCCGCATGACTCCGGAACATCCGTAGGGGTGCGTCCCAGACCGTCGCCAATTATCCATAGCGCAGTAATGGTGCAACGTCAAACAAAACCTACCTAATTATTTACCTACCTACAACCAGGGATAATATTTTAATTTTCTCGTCTAAGAAAATTAATTTTCTGAAAGTAGAGAAAAGAGTTGATATTTATTTTCTTTCTTTTTTACATATATGGTTTCGGATCGCGGTACCCTAGTCGGTAAAGCGCCGAGCACGTAATTAGAAGATTGCCGATTCGATACTTGAGCCGGCTAAAGACTGTTGTGTACACTAATCGTGGCTGGTGCACATAAAATCTGTCGCGGCAGCAAAGTTCTCCATGTCCCCATCCATACTATACCTCTGGGGATCACCAAAGCGAGGGGATCATCCCCTTCGTGAAGGATCAAAATTGTGATGACATGTCTCCGTAACATATCTAGGGGTGCGTCCCAGACCGTCGCCAATTACCCATAGTGCAGTGTTGGTGCGACGTTAAATCCAACCTACCTGCCTACCTACCTACATACATACAACCATGGATCATATTTAATTTTCCCGTGTAAAATGACTTCATGACCGAAGAACAACTTCACTGAGAGAAACTTCTTTCAAAATGGCAAATAGAGTACCTTCATAAGCTTGTCGTTTTTAGTTGATAACTTTCTTCAATTAAAATGATAAAAATTTCTAAGCAGCTGAAATGTCTTCCTTGGAGTATTCGGAACACATTGATACCTCTCATGACATGAAGGACCCTGCCCTCCGGTAGAAGATGCTGTCGCAGACAAAAAAATTTGACGCCAGCGACAGTAACTTTTTTTTTTTACTATATAGAGATATTAAAAAATGTTGAAGCTAATTATTAAAAATATCATTTCAATAATGGTGAGAAGATAGCATTAAATATAATTATTAAACAACTGTAAATTAAGTAATATATAACCATTTAATAATCACTACTTATATAAAGCAAGGTACATATCGGAAAACAAAATGTACCGAAAAGTGTTGTAACAGTTTCGGGCCTAACAATAAATATAATAAATGGCTAGAATCAACTATATGTACTTATGCAGTAAAATTTATGAGCTTCATTTTAATGTATTAATCCTACTTTTTATTTATACGACTATTTGTTTTATAGGTAAACATATAATTATTAACAAAACTTTGTACAATAATCATTTGGTTTTCATTTTCATACTTACGAACAATGTTATACGAACTATTTAGTCCCAAAAATAGGAAACACAAATTTAATAAACTTTAAATTTTGTTCAAATAGAAATAAAACAAGATTATATGAAACTTAAATTAAAAATATTTTGTAAATTAATTTTAAATTATTTATTCGGTTTGTTTTAGTAAATTAGAATTATGAATAAATTTATAAAAAAATCTATAAAATTTATAATGATAAATATTTCTAAAGTAAAATTTCTCATAGATTTTATTACAATCAAAGAGAATGTTATAATTATGTAACTATCATTTTACCTTTCGTTTCTATAAATCTAGGGAAAGTATTACTGAAAAAAAAAAGTATATGCGTCTATGATTTAATATTTTAATGTAAAGATTGTTGAATTAATCAAACCAGATTATATTGAAATGAAATTTTCTCTTTAACTATCCTTTAAAGTTTCCGCTCAAAACCTTACATTTATATAGCTGATTTATCCCCAGTATTATTAAAAATAATCTGTCACATACATTTTTGATAAATGAATAAAATTAAGTAAACTGAAAACATTTATAAAAGATTTTCGGTATGAATTCTTCGTTAAAATAATCTGGTGTGTCACCCACACGACTTTCTCTTACCCTGAAATTTAATACTATAAATACAGGTTGCAGATTAAAAGGTAAGATAACGAGTACTGTTATGTAAACCTGCGTTAAACAATTCATATTAGGCTTCTGAAGAGTTTTATATGATAATTAGTTCTGTGTGAGGGGGGCTACCGCACCCCTCAACCCCCCGTTTCATTAATGCACCTACATTTATATAGAATTTAATTCGGTTATTAAAAAATAATTCTGTTTTTAAAAAATAATTTATTAATATTATAATTTTTAAAAAATATATCTTTTATGATAATGCAGACGATTTGCATATTAGAGAAGTAGTATAACACCAAATATCTAAAAAAAGCCCATTTTATTCTCAATATATAAAAAAAAAAAAAAAAAAAAAAAAAATTGCGATTTTTTTTTTTTTTTTTTTTTTTTTTTCGTTAAAAGTAAAAAAAAAATCAATAACTTTGTTTTAAATTATCGCATATCGATGGTTCAACCATTCGTTTTAAAGGTATTGGCGAGCTCTTTTGAAAGATAACCATCATGAAAATTTACTCCCCTCGAGGGGGGACTTCCCCCCCAGGGGGGAGACGAGGCTCCTACATACACAAATTTTTTTTCCCCAGTTAACTATCTCTATTACAAAAAATATATATTCGTTTCATTTGGTTTAGTGCAGTCTATAGATGTTAAACTCTACTTACCTGCAATTTCCCCCATAGACGTAATGTATTAGAATTCTCTTGATTGTCCCTGTACACGAACCATTTGCTTGATCTTAACGAAAAGCTTACTGTATCATCCCTATATGATACACATTTAGAATACCAAGTTTGAACTTTCTGCGATAATTTATTTTTGAGATATGCTGATAACAGACACACACACACACAGACACACACACAGACATACACACAGACCATTTGCTAAAAACATTATCTTCGTATTCAGGGGACCTCAAAACGTCTAAATATAACAAAATCTCGCATTCGAAAATTTGACCCAAAAACAATACTTTCTCTACCTTATGGGTAAGAGAAAGTAAAAATGGAGACTAGGCACCCCCCCCCCCCCCCAATATGCAATTGTTATTTTATATCTAATATTTACTTTGGTTTCTTTGAATCTTTTTGGTATACATTCTAATCCATCCTGACACGGACATCTTGCTTGGTGAAGATTATCAACCACGTCTCTTGGAAGACACCTGTCGCCTGTAAAAAGAATTTTAATTTTTGTAAAGAAACTAGAGCTCTGTAAAACATTTAATGAACGTAAAATGATTCATGCATTTATTTTCACTTTATCAGATCCCAAATGATAAATTATGGTATAAATTTACAGATCGCATATAGCATAAAACCAGTTTTGTGTCTAAAACATTTAACGGCCTTCTTCACTTACCGTCGCCGGAAGCCCCAGCGAATGTTCTATGCGGAAAGCGAATTCTATGGGGAAATTTCCTTTACAAATAAATTATTAACTAATACATATTTTTAAATTCTATTTTCACATTCAGAAAATTCCCAACTGTTAAATTGACCGACCTTTTTTTAAAATATAATTTTTTAATTTTTAATATTTTATTTTGAAATTGCAAAAGGAAAAAAATTCACATATTGAAAATTCGCATTTTGCAGCTTCAAAGTAAAATATAAAAAATTTAAAAAAATAATTTTTTTAAAAAGGTGAAATAATTTAACAGCTGGGAGTTTTCAGAATGTGGAAACAGAATTTAAAAATATGTATTAGTTAATAAGTTATTTGTAAAGAAAAATTTCCCCATAGAACAACATTAGCTTCGGCTTTCGGCGGCGGTGAGTGAAGAGGGCCCTTAAGATATGATATTACACACATTCATTGGTACGTTACAGACCTGATAAAATGCACTAACGTGTCTTTATATCTCATTTACTATTAGGGTATTCATTATCTCTCAACTTTTGAATTTTGACAAGAACACCGATTCTGATACTTTTTAACCAAAACCTATCCTCATATCTTAAACTGCATTCTGCTAAATTTGCAGAAACGCTTGCAAAACTCGACACATCGCACTTGTTATAGTTGTTTTAACATACGTCTGTTTTATATATTATGTCCTTTAAGAGAACAAAGGACGTTGAAATTAATTATTTTCGTTTTATATTCTATTGCTTCTCAAACCAAGTACTGCCATGAAATCAATCATTTCTATGCATAGTGCGTGATTTAAATTATAAAAATGTCATTTTTGAGAGGAAAAAGACTCTTTTGTGCGAAAAAGAATACATAATAACGCCCAGTATCAAAATGTACCATGTTAGTTCTAACTCCAATTTTTTTACTGTTTCTTTCGTTGGAAACTGAACACATATGCGCATTATTTGTTTTCTATTTAATTACAGCATCAATTACACAGGCCTGAAAAATAATACTTTTCATTTTTTTTTTCCTGCGTTGGGTGTCTATAATGTGTTTCCATACGCTGAATTCAGGAATGCTTGTCTTTCTTTCACAAAGTAAGGATGAAGACCGAAAAATATCACACAGAGGCTGTAATAAATTCGAAATTATTTATAAATTAAAAACATTAAAATAGGCTATCATTATCTTTTAAATGTGTTTCTTTACGTAGATGATAATATTAGAGCTTTTTCTCTTTGTGCACGGCTTGATGGCCTTAACGGCCCTCTTCACTTAACGGTCGCCGGAAGCCCGAGGCAATGATATTCCATGGGGAAATTTTCTTTACAAATAACTTATTAACTAATACATATTTTTATATTCTGTTTTCAAATTCAGAAAATTCCCAACTGTTAAATTGACGGACGTTTTTAAAAGATGTATTTTTTTTTTTTTTTTTTTTTTTTTTTTTATGTTTTATTTTGGAATTGCAAAATGAAAAAAATCTCACATATTGAAAATTCTTATTTTACAGCTTCTAAATAAAATATAAAAAATTAAAAAAAAAAAAAATATTTTTTAAAAAAAAGGTCCGTCAATTTAACAGCTAGGAATTTTCAGAATGTGAAAACAGAATATAAATATATGTATTAGTTAATAAGTTATTTGTAAAGAAAAATTTTCCATAGAATAACGTTAGCTTCGGCTTCCGGCGGCGGTGAGTGAAGCGGGCTATTAGGGGGGAAGGGGGGGGGAGAGGATATTCTCTATGCAACATCCAACAATAATCTGCTAACATGTTAACTCTCCATCGTCCCTGATACCTCACCTACATTTCGTTGATGTCTTCATGAAATAGCTTTCTTTGTTCTTCACTCACATCACCCAGATTTTACCGGAAATAACTTGAAGTTGAAAGGTTGGAATTTTAAGCTCAAAATCCATTTTCTTTTGTCAAATCTGTACGTGATGGAAATTTTTGAATAGATTACCCTTATTCAGCATCCAAAAATACACCAGAAAAATACATCGTCTTGAAGAAAAAAAAAATTTATCGCAGACCTGTGTTAAAAAAAAAAAAAAAAAAAAAAAAATAGTTTAAAACTTGAAATCTTCAGGAGTTTTTGTCATGCGACTGAATTAAAAATTTCGTAATAAATGTAACGATTTATTGATGTCAAAATGAAAACCCAGTTTTGTAACAAATAAACTGATTGACACTCATACAAATTTTTAATAGGGTTAGTGGAAAACAAATTAGCAAGGAGCATTATGAGTAACTAATTATTCCTGAAATTTAGAGACAACCCCCAGAAAATTAAGCTAAAAATTTTGTAAACAAATAAAAATAAATAAATAAATAGGGTAAGTGCACCAGTGATTGACACTTTTAGAGCAATCTCTGATTTTTTTAATGTTCTAGTCATCAGAAAATATTTTTAGAAATCTTAAGTTAATACATATGGCATGAAAGACATTCAGAACCACATATATGTTAAAATATATACATTTGATAACAATTATTATTATTATTATTTTCTTTTTTTAAGATTTTTTATTTGACACCCACTCAATGTTCCAGTAACTGAAACTACCAGTTTTTCATTTTATCAGTAATTGGCATCCTATGTTTTAGTGTTTAACACTGCTAGTTATTCATTTTACCAGATATTAGCAACCTATGCTCCAGTGTTTGACATAAAATGTTAAAATTCTTATACGTAAAATATATGATTTTTTTATTTTTCTTATTTATTAATTATTTCGGGATAGATGTCAATTACTGGAGCATGCCAATCACTGGAGCACCTAAACAAATAAATAAAATAAAGTTTGAGAAGCTGTAGAATGATATTATTTTAAAAGTATTATATAGCTTAGTACATTCTAATATAACTATCTAAATATTTGTAATTGTATTGATTTTGATAATTTCCATCATCCCTTGTCCCCTGAAAGCAAAACTTGAAACCCATTCATCTCCATTCATGCTTTTTCAAAATTTTAATGCCTTCAAAATAGTAAAGCTTAGTAAAATGTGACTGAAAATGCTAGAAAATTTTGAATGAGCGTTAAATGACGTATAAGAGATTTAAGGATATTATTTTGTGCATTAAATGTTATATTATGTAACGTTCTTCAGCGATCATGCAAATATTTTATAAAATATAATCTTTTAATTTATTAATTTTATTTCAAATAATTTATATTTTAATTAATTTTCTTAGACTATTTCATTGCGCAAAATTGATTGGTTAAGCACTAACTGCTTAATAACTGCAACCGTTCACCACTATGAAAGCACTTTGAATTTTTATTTTCAGTTAACATTCTTCGGCGATCTCTTTTTTTTTTTTTCTTCATTAATTATTTTGAGTTTCATTTAGTAATTTTAGGTTTCATTTATTTACTTTTTTTTTTTTTTTTTTTGTTCAATAGAAATGTTTTGTTTTATAGGTTAACGAGGCATATTTTTCTCTCTCTCTCTTTTTCTGGATATATGTATATATAATATAAAAAAATTAATACATAAGATATAAGAAATACATATATATATATATATATATATATATATATATATATATATATATATATATATATATGCATATGCGTTAATTCTTAGCTTTAAGCGCACAGATGTGCTGAAGATTAACAATTTTTGCACGCATTAATACAATATGCGACCCTGGTGAATTGTTGATTATCATTATACTTTGATACTTTTTTGGCTTTTGTCTAATTTTCTTTCTTATTCGTACTCTGACTTCTTCAAAGGTAATATATTTTAGGATTTATATTTATATATCTGTGATCATATATGATTTTTTTCTACTTTCTCACATAAGATTGTGGTTTTGTTTATTTCTTTTTTCTCATGTAAACTTTTGTCATAGAAGAATTCTCTGTTCTTTTAAAATGAACTAAGTATTATATTTTTAAGTGAATATTATATATGCTTGTATATAAATATGTAAATATATATAAAGTTCTAAATTTTCTTTAAACATACATTTTCAAAAATTATTTACTTATTTAAGAAATACCTTTCTTTCATATACTTCTTTTAGGTGTTTATTTTGCTATGTCCTAAACCATAGTGATGTTACTAATTTTAAAATACTTATTTAAGTAAAAAAAAAAAAGTTCAAAGGTAACATCTATATAAGAACATTAAAACTTTCCCAATTAAAAACTTTTATAATAAGAGAGACATTCTTGATATTAGAGTGCTGAAATTTTATCTGCCTCATTTATTTACTTGATAATCTTTAAAGTTGCTGAAAATTAATAATAATAAAATTACTACATAATTTTTCTATTCAATAATAAAATATTAAATGAGAAATTTTGCAATGCATATTTTGCTGGCACAGTTTCTTTAAACATAGTTTATCGTCCTACTTGTTTCGTATTATACGTAACCCATTTGCATCATTAGCGTATATATATATATATATATATATATATATATACGTTCAGTTTTCCTTGTCACTATCATCGGAGCCGTATGCATACGTAGAAATTTGTTGGTCAGTATCATTATTCGTTGTTAGATAAAACATAGAAATGGAGGGTGTAGCTTCTTTCCATATTTCCTTATGATGCAAATCGATTAAAGGAATATCACATTAAACTGAAAACTTCTTCAGATTAAAGAACTGAAATTTATTAAAATTTTATACAGACAAATATATTGTTCTATTTAAACAAAATAAATATAATAAATATAATAATAAAATATATGGTATTTTGGTAGTTACCTCTTCTTCCAAGTCTTCTACATTTTCCCAAAAAACGAAAAGCAACCTTTACACAACATTCGTTTTCTGAACAATCACTGTCATTTTTACATCTAGATCGCCTGAGTTCTCTAGAGGGTCCATGGTGTTTATTGGCATTTACTATGGCCTGTAAAAAATAAACTCTCTTACACACACACATATATATATATATTTAATGTCAAATATACTGGTCTTTATAGCAAAAGGTAGGTGGCATTTAAAATTTTAACAGCTACATTTTGAAATTAATGAAATTAATTTTTAACCTCTTTGACAAAATTCGTACACATTAAGATTTTTCAAAAAAATTAATATATTTGCTTTTGTTTTATTCAAGGGAATATTAAAAAAAAAGAATTTAAATGAAAAATGTTTTTATTTTTGATGAATTTACGTATTTTAGAATGCCTGGAAAGTTACTTGAGCTATTCTTTAAAAATAAATTATCTGATTATATATATATATACGTTTACTAATAATATATGTACACCCCATATTTTTCGTACTTCTACGGCTAAGGCCTCTTCCAACATAAGTAATGTTTTGCCTTTTTTCCTTAAATCTAGGTTTGCCATAGCTAAAGTTCGTAAACAATATAACTTTAAAATAATTTTCTCACCCATAAATAAATTAGGCCTTTCAAGATTAAATGAAACCTGTTGATACACACAACTTTTCAGGTATATATTATATTCCTTTTCACTGTGGACCATCATATATTGATCAAACAAAACGTAAACTCAAGTTTCACCTTAAAGAACACGAGTTATATTCAGAAACAAGAAACTAAAAAATCAGCCATTGCGAAGCGTTGTTGAAAAAAAAAAAAAAACATAATTTCAACTTTAAAATTCAACAAAAATAATCTGTCAGCCTAAACACTTACATAAAATCGACTTTTTAGAAGCTTTCCATATCTATAAAAATCATAAAAAAATTTACGACTTTTCAATATGTTTTCTTTGTTTCAATCGATTTTTAAGCTTTTGTTTCTTTTGTGCTCGGTAGACAGCAGCACTACTCCGAAATTCAACAAATGACGTTTCAAAAGGAGCCACTTTATATGCAGAAGTAACTTCAAATTTCTTCGAAGCTTCGAATGAACTTTACTGCTTTCATGATGCACTCGTGTTAGTTTTTTCATCTGACGAAGAATTACGTTATTATTTTATTCTAAAAACACTGTTACGAGTTTTTACAGTGTATAGTGTTTACTTTCAAAGTAATGTATTTATTAAATTAATCATTTACTGAACTTAATCATGTTAATGTGTAGATGTTTTAAAGCAGAATTTCTGGAAAATTACAAATTCAGTTTTTCTTTTCTTTTTACATTTATATCATCAGCTACGTGTATAATGGTCATTTTTAAAAATTAGTTCAGGAATTTTAAAAAGAAAATCTGGAGTGAGTATTATATGTTTAAAAATCATTTACAGTAAAATTATGCCACATAAATTAAAATAAATAAATAAAAGCAATTTTTAGTTCCAAAATGTACTAAAAACTCCAATTCAGTGAAAAGGATTAAAAAGTAATCGCACGATTTAAGGCAAGTAGACATTTTTTTTTTTTTTTTTTTTTCCTTCATGGAATCTGCCACTTATGAGATGTTGCTATAAAATTGTTCAATAAAATTTTGTTTCGGACTATGGACTCATGTCTAAAATTTTAATAAAATCGTTTCGATAGACGTGCATTGAAAATGAAATGGATGATTCCCCAAATCCAATTAGAATTTTGTTACTGGAACCTGCCAATGGTGAGATAGGTTCCTATTAATATTGGTGTATTACATTGTCATCGAATAGGGATTCTTATGCCTTTTTTGAGCAAAGTTAGTTCGTCAGAAGGGGTTAAAAATATATCTCAAGATTTGACACATTAAGACATATTTTTCTTCTACACCTGTACTGTAAGATTTATTCCTAAAACTGCTTGCAGATTACATTGTTTTAGACAAGAATTTCATAGCAAAACTTCGATCTATATGAGCTCAGTTGAAATTGGTTAAAAGTTGATTGCAAAATTTAACCCTGACAGAATAACTAAGTTAAATAAAAATAATTATAATTATAAAAATTAAAAATACAAGCGTGTAAAAAAAAAAAAAAATCATTAAATAAATTTTATTTTATATGCTTTTAATTTTTAAATATTCATCTTTAATTAGTATATTTTATATACATATAATTATACCTTATCAATTTGAGGGGATCCGGAATTTTCGCCCCCAGCATCTCGTCCCCGGCAATTCGCCCCCAGCATTTCGCCCCCGGGAAATTTCGCCCCCCGGAAATTTCTCCCCCAGGACATTTCACCCCCGGAAATTTCGCCCCCGAGTGGTGTAAAATATAAATGTAATTACAAATAAAATTATAAATAAAAATATAAACATACATGCAGTATTTCCCAAAATATTACCAAGTTTTTATTAACTTCGATTCTTCTTTCTTTGTTTGTGTGCAGTACAAATCTTGTAATCGATTTTTAACTAACGTCCCGACTAGTTAGACATTTGAAACTTTCAGAAAAGCACAGAGCACGGTGACAATGCATTTTTTTAATACTTTTAGCTAAACGTTTTGGGTCCTTGCTGTCTTCGGCAGCGTTTATGATTGAACAAAAAATTTATTTAACTAATTTCCAGACTAGCTAGACATTTGAAACTTTCAGAATAGTTCAGAACACGCTGACAATGCATTTTTTAAAATAAGTTTAGCTAACTGTTTTGAGTCCATGCTGCCTTCGGCAGCGTTTATGTGATTCAACAGAATATTTATTTAACTAACTTCCCGACTAGATGGACATTTGAAATTTTTATAATAGCTCAGAAGACGACAACAATGCATTTTTTAAAGACTTTTAGCCAATTGTTTCGGGTCCCACTGCCTTCTGTAGCATTTATATGAATCAACAATCGTATAACTTTTCGACTAGCTAGAAATTTGAAACTTTTAGAAAAGCTCATAACACGATGATAATGAGTATTTTAATACTTTCAGCCAATTTTTTCGAGCCCCCACTGTCTTCGGTAGTGTTTATATGATTCAACAACCATGTTACTTCCTGACTAGCTAGACATTTGAAAATTTCAGAATAGCTCAGAACACGGTGACAATGCATTTTTTTTTATTACTTTTAGCCAAATATTTCGTGTTCCGCTGCCTTCGGTAGCGTTTATATGATTCAACAGAAATTTAAAAACATGGTACATAAAAAGCTCGTTCTTTTTATCTTGCAATAATTTATTGTATAAAAATATGAAGCTTATACAATATTGATATATGTTTTGATTTTGGTCATAACAAGGGTTCACAAACAGCAAGGCATTAAATGTATGCGTGAATGTATATTGAATATATTCATTCACGCTAAAAAAAATTACTATTTCTTTTTTAACTTCGTTCATAAATTCTGGTCGTTTTTTAACTTTCAATAAGCAAAATTACTCTGCTCCTCAATCCCATCCGTGGAGGTCAAAATTGTGATGTCATGTCTTCGGACCACATTTAGGGGCGAGTCTCAGACAGTCGTCATTTGCCCATTGCACAGCACTAGTGCGACATAAAATTCCAACCAACCAACCAACTCTGCTCCTCAAAGGGTTTAAGAACCCCCAACTGAGAATCGAATCTGTGGTTGTTTGCAAATATAGTACATTTTAAAAGTAACTGTTAACTCTAATAGAATATAGAAAGTTTTATTATGGGTTTAAATTTATTATTTTACACTATTTATTAGTAATGGAGCATATAATTGTTTAAATTGCATTAAGCTGAAATAAATAATGCTCGTTTACTAAGTATGTGTTCGTTTGTTTCGCGAATCGTAAAAATTTCGTCTTTTATCAATATCTACGGGCTGAATATTCATAAATAAAATAACTTCGTCGACTAGAACATATTTGTGTCTTAATGAATCGATTTCGAAACGCTAAAATGTCGACAATTTTCGCATAAATAAAATTACAGGCTCTGTCTACGGGCTGAATATTCATTAAATAAAGTGCATTCGTCGACAAGAACCTGCTTATGTCTTTACATATTACTTTATACACGCAAAAATGTCTTCAACTTTCATAATAATATCATTGCTAGCTCTATCATTGGCTTCTTTTGAAATCACTATGATGGTAGGTCATATTGATTGATCAAAATCTTTGTATTCTTGGTCATTACGAATATAATTCTCCTAAATATCTCCAAAACGTAAAATTACATAAAGTCCAAAAAGGGAGGTGCACAACTAGATGTTATGAGAAACCCATATACCAATCTGCAGCGTTCTACGTCGAACCGCTTTTAAGATATGCGAGATACATTACAGGCTCTATCTACGGGCTTAATATTCATTAAAAAAAATGCATTTATTCACAAGAACCTGCTTATGTTTTTAAGCATAATTTTCTACGGGCAAATGTCTTCACGTTTCATAACAATATCATTACTGGTTCTATCATTAGCTTTTTTTGAAATCTCTATGATGGTAAGTCATATATAATGGCCAATATCTTTGTATTTTTGGTCATTACGAACATAATTTTCCTAAGTATCTCCAAAACGGAAAATCATAGACAATCCAAAAATAGAGGTGCACAACTAGATGTCATAACAAACCTATATACGAATTTTCAACGTTCTACGTCTAGCAGTTTTTGAATTATGCGAAATACATACCTACACACACATGTACTTACATACAGAAGTCAAGAAAATTCGTGTAAAAACGTTGATATCTCTGAAACGGGAGCTCGTATTAAAACTAAAGTTGCAAGTGTACATCTAGACATTATAACAGTTACACATATAAATTTGCAACATTCTACGATCATTCATTTTTTTTAGATATGCAGAATACAAAACCAATTTCGCACATCGGGATTACTATATTTCCTTTGAAACCTTTGGACGGCCCCTGCCTGCCTGGGCTCGGCCAAGCTTAACGGGTTGGATGCCGTCCGCCGGAGCGAATAAATCGCCAGAACACCGCGTGGAAGCTGTTGGGCAGCAATGTAACTAGACGCCAAAGCTCAGGAATTGCAGCACGCTCCAGATGTTAAGGAATTTGGAATAAGTGCACTAACTAGCTGAGAGTCGAAATAACCGGAATTATACAAAATTAAAACAATTTTGAATTTAGGCAGGGAGGAAAAAAAAAAAAAAAAAAAAACGTTGGGGGAGCCGCTAAAGTTAGTTGTGCACACAATAATTAAAGCCGAAAGAGGAGGCCATTTGAAAAGGGGAAGGGGACAACACTTATGATTTGAGAAAGACGAGGGAGGAACAATGAGATTATAATTAAAAAAAATTACGTGAAGCCACTGGGGGATGGAAGATAGTTTTGGGAGCATAGCGAAAATTTTGAAGTTTTTGAAGTGACAAGGCCTAATCCTAATTGGGAGGGAACTTACTATGCACAGGGAGGCCGAATGGAGAAGAGAAAGAGGGACCATCGCAATTTTGATCCACCACGGGGGGATGGTTCCCCGCGTTGGTAGCCCGACAACTGCTAATACTATATTTCCTTATACATTGTATAAGGAAGTAAAAATGGTAGACTCATTTTTTTAAACACCAATTTCCGAAATCTAAAACTGACCTACTTAAGCAGATGACTGCTAATTTTCCTACAATAACCACGTAATATATGAGAAAGGATATCTAAAATGGATTTACGTAACAATTTATAAGAAAATCGTTAGAACCGTTTTTGAGATACCAACTTTTACCAAAACATGGCATACTCAATCATTGATCGGAAAACAATAATTACATACAAAAAGATATTTAAAAAGGAGTTAATTTAACGAGTTTGGAAAAATTCCGTGCAGTCGGTTTTAAAGGAACGCACTTGCGAAGCCTAGAGTTGAGCTATTTTTACAGGACGCCTATCAATTTTCCTGAACTAACCAACTATATTATTTGAAAGGTCATATAATAGAGTGTTTCTATAGCAACTTTGAAGAAAATTGAAAGAGCAGTTTGAGATATGGACTTACGGTCCCACTTCCGTTTTCCACTGTCCCAATTCTCGTTTTTCAATTTTCACCAAAATTTGAGAAATTTATCTGTATACCAGACCTGCTGTCTCAATTCTGAAGTTTCATAGTTCTATTTTTGTTACCTTCGGAAATATGATACCCAGAAGATTCCGCATATACATACACACACACTGCCCAACTGTCAGAAACTACTTTTCTGGACTCAGGTGGCCTTAAAATGTATAAATCAGGTGAAAACTCGATATCGAATTTTCTAACCGAATACAATACTTCCATTACCTACAGCAGTAGTGTAATGGAAGTAAAAATTTCCTGGTGCTGTAATTTTAATTCATTATTTATCAATAATGATCAAATTGATTAAAAAATAAAACAAAGTGAAATAGTATTTGACAAATTAATAAAATTATGATGTGTGCACTAAAAATATAATAATTAAATAAATAATATTATTGTACACTTAAACTTTCTTTTAATTAAGAGCGATAAAAATTTCATCGAACAATTTTTACATTTGAAAACCTTATTTTAATTGATATGTTTTATAATGAAATTAAAAGGGAAAATAGTGTGAATAAAATAGAAATATATGGAGAATTACTGCATGTATATTTATATTTTTATTTGTCATTACATATATATTTTACACAACTCGGAGGCGAGTCGCTGGGGGCGAAATTTCCAAAATCCACTGCTCGGGGGCGAAATTTCCGGGGATGAAATTTCCGGGGGCGAAATTTCCGAGGTGCGAGATTTCCCAGGGGCGAAATGCAGGGGGCGAAATGCCGGGGGCGAGATGCTGGGGGCGAAATTTCCGTAAACCCAATTTGAGAGACTCTATACACAGCACACATAAAAACCTGATAAAATTAGAACTGTACCTTACCACACAAACGATCACGAGAAGAGCAAGTACGTTGAACTTCATCTTGGAGTTATATTTTTACTCAAAATATAATTTCAAATTTAACGCTAAGTGATCTAAGCTTAAATACTGAACTACGATTTATGGAACCGCTTATCTTATCATAATATAAGAAAGAAATGTGTTTCTTTTCACATGAAAGTACTTAAAAGAATTGTTGTATTTTTTGCATTAATGAATAAAAAAAAGTATCTTGAAGAGGGATACTTCATTGTCTTCCATATCTAAAAAATCATCAAAAAAAAAAAAAAAAAAAAAAAAAACGAACAGAAAACAATTACAAAACTTATGACGAATGACGTTGCTTTCGAGTGTTTTAATTGTGTAAATATCAAAACATATGTTTCCATGTAAATAAAAACTATGCGTCAAAAACGTTAGACAAAAATAATCATAAAAAAAAAAAAAAAAAAAAAAAAAAAAAAAAAAATGTTAAAATTATTTAGGAAGAAAGCTGTTAATGCAAGTGTGTATATATATATATATTTCGTATAAACTACGTATTTCCTATAGTGTCCTTCACTGTTCAGTAGGTTCACGTTTTTGCAATTATAAACTTTAAAATCACCAATGGATTTGTCTGACACACATTTGGCCCCCTCTTCCACTTGCGATATGCATTTCTGAAAATCCTGAAATTCGTTTTTAAGTATATGTGCTACATCTTATATTTTCAATCAAGAAGCATATGGATATCATGTTTTCCTTTTGTTATACAAAAATGCATGGAAAACACTTTGCGTGTGTGTGTGCGTATTATAGAAAGGCGTATAAATAACCCGTTTCCTTCTGCCGTCTTTAGGAGGAGAGAATTTCTTAAATTACTGAAGTTCGTTCATGGGTTTATTTTAATTATTACTTTAAAATTCACATTTATTAAATTTTGAAGTAATAGTCAAACAAACATATATATATTGTAGGGAGAAGAATATATAAGGTCATGTAAGATACTCACTCGGCCCCTCTTGCCCACTTGGAGGCGAATTACTGAAATTAAATTTCAGTTATTCGTATTTATTACATATTAAAATACCATGCTGAGGGACAAATGTTTATTTTTATTTATTTATCTATTTATTGCGATATGAAGGGATTTGTAAAAGTATACACGATTTATCCTCCTCCTACTTTGTAGGAGGGAGTAAAATCTTAAAATTCTGGCAATTGGTTTCTATGTGTTTGTTTCTTTTCTTTCTTTCTTTCTTTCTTTCTTTCTTGTTCCTTTTCCGGAAAAACATTAAATTTAACACAATAACCGGCCTTAACGGAATACAGAAACAATATTAACATTTATTGACTAGTTTCTGATTGCCTTGGAAAAGATGTGGTGTATCCCCAAGTAGCACGGGAACGTTCTGTGAACGTCTAATAACGGTTACAATCGTTCAAACACGGTGTTTCGTGTTAAAAGAACGTTCTATTAGACGTTCAGAAATAGTAATATTTGGAACGTTTTGAAAAGGTTTGCTTTGTACCATCTATAAAACGTACAATTCTCGTTCTAAGAAAAACGTTCTAGTGTATCACCGTCGTAACACGTTCTGTCGAAGTGTGGTTATAACGAATGTCACAAAATGCCTTTTTCTCTGTTTATGTTGCCTTATTTTTAGGTTTACATTTTGTTAACATGTTAAAAAAAATAAAATTTAAGTATCTGTATTTATAATTTTATTTTTTGAATTTAATAAAACATATTACTCCGTTTTTTTTTTTTTTTTTAGAAATTCAATATTATATGTTTCATAAAATTTTAGCAGATGTATATTAAGTTAAAGAAATAGTATTTCTACTTTCTTCTGAGAAAAACGTATTTTATAATTGAAAATTTCTGACTTCTGGGTTTCCAACAGTTTATACAGTATTGAGATATCCAGGACACAATTCGACCATTTTCAGAAAATTTCAATCTGCGTGTCCGTCTTTTTGTGTGTGTATTGTAAAAAAATTGTGGACTCTGTATCTCACAAACCAATGAACGGAATTTCACAAAATTTGATATTTAGTTAGATCTTGACCTAAATTGTTGATGATTTGTCTTTGGATCTATCGAATGAAAGTTGTGATGCTATTTTGTAAATCGGGGAAGTTATATCTCAGATTCTACGGTGTATACATGCACCAAACTTAACATGTAAGCAAGATATTATGTAAAATTACACTGATCTAATTTAGAAGCGTATATTGGCCAGCTGGTGGCGCTGCTGTTCTGCAATTTAATCCCGCCAACATAAAGTAATTTTTCAGATTTTGTGATATAAATTATTATAAATACAATAATACTTATAAATGCACTTGATTATAAATATACACACTTGATATGGAATATTGATATCATATAAAACTCTGCTGATTCCATTTGGGTGCATATCGATCGACAGATGACGCTGGTATGTTGTTAACGGAATTTCGTTAACGGAAAAGCAATAGCTTAATTTCTATTACTCATAAATGCTCTAAACTAAAATAGTATAAAAATGTGATATTGAAATTATGTAATATATACATATATATATATATATATATATATATATATATATATATATGTGTGTGTGTGTGTGTGTGTGTGTGTGTGTGTGTGTGTGTGTGTGTGTTTAATAGTAATAGTCAACTAGAAAAAAAAATCTAGGGTTGATTTGTGTAGGGCATCGCCTTTTCCTATGGGTTAAAATTTCAACATGTGTGTTTTACAAAGAAAGTCATCCACACCTTTAAAACGAATGCTTGAATCCTAAAAATCTGTGAAAATTTAAAACAATATTATAAATTTTTTACATTTTTTATTTATAAAACACATTTCCTAAAATATCTTCTGTATACCATAGATTTTTTTTTTTTTTTTGTATGCTTAATGTTTTACTTCTTTCAAATGAAAATCGCCTGTATTCATTACAGAAAAATAATTTTGGTAAATAATAATTTTAATAAATATCATGTACTTGTACAGAAAAGCATAAAAGAAAGATTTGTAATGACCGCAATATACTAGTTTAGAAAAAGATTACTTTTAAATAGTATAAAAATTCCGAATCAAAAGCGGGTGTAAATGTATAAAGTGCATTTCGCCTAATCAGCAGATTATACCACCACATGTGTTAAAAATCTGCGGCCATCTGCAAAACTACAGGAAGCAGGAATGGATATCATTTTGGCATATTTATTGCGATTTGGCAAAATAAAACGTGTAGTATATGTTATTACTAATATTAATGATTGTTTTAAAGGGTCTCACAAATATTTTTCGAAAAAATATGACATATAATTCGAAATTGCTCCTTGTAAATATTCAATAATATGAATTTTTTTTCTTTCTATGCATTTTGTTACACAGCATATAATGTGCACGAAATTTTTATACGATATAAGAGCTATTTAAAAAATAACCTATTTTAAACTTTTATTTTCCATATAAAGCTCTAAAGATAGATTTCGGGAGATTTCTTCTTCTTCATTTGAAATCAAGCATATTTTAAGGCATTATCTCTAGGGTTTATCACTAAATTAAACAATATAGTGAAGTAGAGATGGAAAATTTCTTATAAACTATGAGGTCCGAATTATTTTTCTAATTTATTACTAAAAAATAAATAATTTCTGTATTATACTCGTATCAATAAAAATATAACTATTTTTTCGTTCAGTGACTCAGTTATAATACAAAATTACTTATTCTGGGACCATCACAAAACTTTCTTTTATATCATTCTATATGAACAGCGTTACCTACGATTAACATATACAGAATTTTAACCAATTTACTTTCATATAATAAAGTTTTTATATATGTAATTTCGTGTAATTTTCAGCAATAGATGCTTAAATGTAGACATCTAGAAATCGTAGAAAGTAATAGTAGCACAACTTGTTTGCCAATTTATATCCGAATTCAATCAGAATAAATTTTAATAATATATTTTTCACATACTGAGTTTGGTGCATTTAAATGACAGAAATTGAAATAAAATTTTAACTAAACGGGTAAAACTTCAACGTAGTAGCGCTACCTAACATAGACGATATGGAAAATTACTTTATTTAACTTTACAATAGCCATCTCACAAACGAAATGCGATGGCTTTAAATATCATAGAAATTGATATACTGCCTTCCCGTTAGCAAGATTAAATTGCAACATAGCAGAGGCACCTGTCGACCGATATGCACCCAAATTGAATCAGCAGAGATATAAATAATGCTGATCTCATATATAACGTTAGTGCATTTATGTATCAAACAAGCTGTGATACAATCTTTCCTTAAATGGGTTCACATTATATCAGCGTCACATGATGGACGATAATATCTTAAATGCTAAAGCACTAATTTAATTCCCGGTCCATTCAAATGTTATGTTACTTTGCGTCAATTGTTTGTGAGAAACCGCGTCCCCGTTTATTTTTATTTATTTATTTTTTAACGAACTCACAGTCATTTTCAAGTACCAAAAAAGCCAAATCATACTCAGAAGTCACAAAACGTGTATATTTATCGAAAACCGGAAGTTGAACATTTTCACAAATCTAGTGCTTTTTTCTTATGTAAGTAACAAACTTAATAATAAACAGTGATCATACGTTGTAAATGATCTTTATGATATTGTAAATTTAGAAGTTGAAACAATAAAAAAAAGTAGCTGAAAATTTTGTTTTCCTTATTTATTTATTACACTCTTCTATAATAAAAAGAAGAAAGGTTTGATTCGGAAATATTTTTGACTTTCGCGTTCCGATAGATTTTTCCCTTTTTAAGATGTTCTAATAAAAAATTGATATTTCTTAGAAAATGCCAGTTTGTCTGTGTGTCTGGATATGTGTGATAAGAATCTTGTGTCAACTCTAGGTCAAAAACTAATGAACAGAATTTCCTGCAAACTTATATTTAGCTCCTCCTTGATATCAGTTAGTGATTATTACCCCCCCCCCTAGCCTTTTTTTTTTTTTTTTTTTTACACATATAACGCTCAACAGGTCGCGCTGTCATTTATTTTTTTCAAAATTTTTAATATTACAATAGAGGAAAAAATTTCTTATAAATACACACAATAGGGATTTCTTTAGTTGAACATTGTGAAACTGATTTTTTAAAAATATTAACGATGAACATGAAGACTTTTAACAGGAAGAATAGCAATCCTTCCCCCCTCCTCGGGTGTGTAAATTTTTATAATATTTTTTCAAAATTACTCGTTGATATCTTTTAAAACGAACGGTTGAATCAATTATCTGTGATAATGTAAAACAAAGTTATCGATATTTTTTTTATTAAAAAAAAAAAAAAAAAAAAAAAAAAAAAGTTAATATTATTATTATATATTTATTTATTTTATTTTGTTTTTCAATTTTACTGTGTAAAATGTGTGATTTGATCTAAACTATGTGAATTGTATTAGAAAATAAAGAAAAGAATTGTATGATAGTCACAAGACACTAGTTTAACATTTCCTGTAATTTATTGTAATTGATTCATATAAGCAGGCATGCGATTATTTTAGTTACGATCAAATTTTTATATTTTACTTCATAATAAACGTCAATTATTTTGTAAAATATTATAATACGTAATAATAACACGTACAATAACACGTAATATTTAAAAAAAAAAAAAAAAAAAAAAAAAAAAAAAAAATAATCTGAATAAAAATCTTGAGTTTTGTATTTCTCATAAAAATAATAAATATATCTAAAATTCATTCCTTTTCAATAAGTAATATAAAAAAGACATACATTTTGCTAAATCTTGAATCTTAAAAAATAACGAAAAAATTCGCCAAACTGTGAAATTTTTATTGGGTTTGCCAGAACAGCAACTACGAACACGAACTCTAAGGTCAAAGATAGATAACGGTAATTTTTTCTGCCGTCATAGTTTAAGATTTCTTCCTGACATTTGGATACAATATTACAGATAACTTCATTCTACACAATTTTCATATGTATAATCTAGGATTTGCATAGTTTTGACTAAATCTGCATTAAAATTTAACAAAATTAAATAAATTAAAGTTTTCAAAAACCATAAAAAATAAACAAATAAATAAATAAAGAGTAATAATAATAAAAATAAAAATAATAATTTGAAAACTTTAATCTTTTAAATTTTTCATGCTAACTACCTTTTAATTATTTATTATTATTATTTTTTTCCGCATTCGATTTTGTATTATTACAGTTTAATGTTAGATATATTTAAGTATATTTGTTTAAATTTTATTGTTACACTGTAGTATTGTAAAATCAAAGGAAAATATAGTTAGCAGCCGGCTCTCTAAAAATTTTAAAAATATTTTAAATTTTAAAATTTATTTATTTTATATTTAAAAGATTTTCAAGAAATTTATCATATTTTATATTGTTATATTTCAATGCATCTGTAAGTAAAATTCATAAACTCTAAATCAATACTTTAAAATTAAAACTTCACAAATTCGATTTAAATTAAAAATAAATAAACAGTTTAATCAATTAATTTTTTTTAAATACTTCTCTTAAATATTTTTATTTTCTCCCATCATTTGTACATTATTACTCTTTATCAATAGAATATATAACATATCTAGGTATTAATTTGTGAATTCATTGTTAAGTTAAAGTTTTAAGAATAGTTCTATGTTTGAATTTTTCAGTATTTAAACATATATATATATATATATATATATATATATATTTATAAAAATATATATATAAATTTAACTTAACAAGAAATTCGCAATTACCCAAATATGTTTAGGTTCTATTGTTAAAATATATTATTGTAAAGTCAAAGGGAAAAATAATAATTATTCGGTAAGGAGCATCTTAAAACTTTTCAGTTTTCTTTAATTATAGTTTTCAAAAAAAAAAAAAAAAAAAAAAAAATGAAAATACTGTATGTTATTATATTTGAAGACATGTACGTAAAATTTTATAACACAAAGGCACACGTACATACAAATGAATCACAAAATCCAAAAGTAAGAAAAATGAAAGAAAGAAAAGAAAAAAAAAAACATAGACAAACAATATGAAGGTGATTCTTAATATTTCTAAATATTTTAAATTATTTTATTTTATTTATTATTATTATTTTATTATTTGTTTTGTTTGCAGAATAAACTTTTAATTAATTAATTATTTATTTTTCAAAAAGTTTTACCACTTTTTATACTGTTATATTTCACTGCATGGTATATGTAAAATTTATAAACTCAAAATCAATAATTTAAATAAATTTTGCATACGCATGATTTGAAATATGAAAATATTAAGGAAATTTCACGGAATTTATTTAAATAAAAAAAAAAAAAATAATAATAATAATAATTTTTATTTTTTATATTTTTAAATGTATTTAAAATACACCGCTGTTCAGAATTAAAGGAACAAACCTGCTTTCCTATTTTCTTCTTTTGTGCATAACTTTTAAACAAATAAACACATGGACATAAAATTTGGCTGGCACGTTCGTTATCATATCATTAATCGAATTTTACATAACTTTGGCATAAACAACAATTTTAAAGTAATAATTATTAATTTTTCTCAAACGTAAGCTTTGGAAAGAATGAAAAATTTCAACAATTTTAGTAAAGAAAACTTAATGAAAAAATCTGTTAATGATGCATTATAGACAGGTGAAGACGCACATGCCTTCAAATGTTAAAAACAAAATCCTGATTTTTCTTTCTGTGTTCATTTTTCTTTTACTTTTATAACGGAATTTTTGAAAAAAAAAATAATAATAATAATTACTAATTTGTATAAACTGTGACCATCACTAGAATAATAAAAACGTTGATAAATAATTTAATAATGGACGTTTTATCCGATTTTCATGTTTCTATGTAAAAAAAAAAAAAAAAAAAAAAAAATTCACACGCGAAAAAATAAAGAAGAAAGAAGAAAGAAAATAAATGACTAAGAAATATACGGTTTTAATCTACAAATAAAATATGGATGCACGTACATCTTTAACCTATCTGTAATGCACCTTCATGACCATTTTTCATTAAGTTTTCTTTTCTAAAATTGCTGAAATTTTTCATTTTTTCAAAGTTTACTTTTGAGAAAAATTTACTGATTTTTAGTTTAAAAATTATTACTTATGCTAAAGTTATATAAAATTCGATTTATGGTATTTTAAAAAATATGCTATCCAAATTTTATACTTCTGTGTTTATTTGTTTAAGAATTATATGGAAAAAAAGAAAACGAGGAAACAGTTTATTGTTTTAATTTTGTACACTTGGGTACTTCTTTTAACTAATTTTTATTTTTTTTCTTTTCCATTGATTGTGCATTATTATAGTTTAAAAATAGAATATGTAACATATCTGGGCATTAATTTGAGATTCCATTGATAATTTAAAATTTAATAAAAAAAATTTTGGGTTTGAATGCTAAAAGTTTGTAGTAAGTTTCAAAATTTAGACATAAAAATATATTTAAGTTTTTTTGCTTAACTTATTAAAATTAATATCCAAATATGGTTATATTCTATTGTTAAATTATAATGATGCAAAATCTAGGGGGGAATAATAATTAGTTAGCAGGGGGCATATATCTTAAAATTTTTCAAAATATTCCAAATCTTGAATTTATTTATTTGTTTTTTAATTCAAATATTTATCCAGAATATTCAAAATACTTGATCGTTTGTTATACCATATTACAATGTACTACACAAAAAGAAAAGAAAAGATAAATAAGGAAAGGAAGGAAAAAAAGAAAAAAAAAATAAGTAAACAACAAGTGCAGAATTTTGAATAGACACTATAAAATTCAAGAACTCGAAGAAAATGGAAGAACTCGCAACAATTGTTCCGGGTCGAGAAAAGACACAACCCTTCATCAACCGAACAAAGTAGGCACGAATGCTGCAAGAAAAACTGAAACGTAACTCTTGTATTTTCAGCACTCGTGCCTACTATGTTCGTCTGACGAAGGGTCGTGTCTTCTTTCGACCCGGAACAATTGTTGCGAGTTCTTCCATTTTCTTATACATGAAAGACATTTTTAGCACGTACAAAGAACGTTCAAAAATTGTTTACATAACGTTGTGAGAACGTGTGTATAGAACGTTTTCAGAACGTTTCTACACTATTTTAGAACGTTTACAATACGTTTTCTAGAACGTTCTGAAATTGTGTATAACGTTTTGAAAACGTTCTAAAAACGTTTAGAACGTTCTGAGACCGTATACATAGAACGTTCTCAGAACGCTTCTATAACACCGATGGTGATAGTTACACGTTCATTGAACGTTCTCTGAACCGTACTATTGTACGTCTTCAAGATGGACAAATAGACGTCTATAACACGTTCAGAGTGAACGTTCTTAGAACGTGTTTGCAGAACAATTTTTGAACGTTCAGAGAACGTTTCGGTGCTGCTTGGGTCGTGGAGATGTTGCGACGTTGAATGATTTAAAGAATTCCATAATGTTTCATGTGTAAAGCATCACAACTGGTCAGTTACTATCTGCTGTGGAACACACTGTCCATCGATTTGAAATCTTGCAGGTGAATGAGGGTGGTCACATGGAGCACCTTCCCTACATATTCCTGGATACGATTAACAACTGCTCCTCTTATGCTGTTTTGTCCTAATCTGTTCTTGTTTCTGCAAACTGGGGCTGTTTCGTTTTTCTCAAACAGCGTACTGTTATTTTTTCCTTACCTTTACTTAATGTGGTTCGATGACAAGGTGATCAGAAACTAGTCAATAAATGTTAATATTGTTTCTATATTCCGTTTTGGTCGTTTATTGTGTTAAATTTAATATTTTTCCAGAAAAGGCGCCCTCTATTGAACATTTTGGAACTCTTTTTTTTTTTCGAAATTTCGTGAGCGCATTTCGTGTATAGACTATATACGAAATTTCGTTGCATTCCGTTCACCCGTTTGTGCTATAGGATGCTGTTTATAGGAGAAGTTTAATTATAACCACCCTGTATATTGATGATGGCTTTTGAGTATTCGTTGGCGATATCGTTAGAATACATATTGAGGATGGCTTTTAACTATGGGTTGGCGATATCTTTGTGAATATCTATTGATTATGGCTTATGATTATTTGTTGGTTATAACTTCAGGATATGTATAGAAAATAATTTCTGAATATTTGATGGCGAGACCTTTAGAATATGCATGGTTTATAACTTCTGAATATATATTGGCTATTTCTTCTGGATATGTATTGATAGTAGTTTCTGAATAGATGGCTATATCTTCTTAATATGTCTCGGTCATCTCTAATGAATATATAATGATGATGGCTTTTGAGTATTTGTTGCTGATATCGTTAGAATGCATATTGATGATGGCTTCTAACTATGTGTTGGTGATATCTTTGGGAATATGTATTGATTATGGCTTCTGAATATTTTTTGGCTGTAACTTCAGAATATGTATAGAAAGTAGTTTCTGAATATTTGATGGCGAGACCTTTAGAATATACATAGTTTATGGCTTCCGAATATGTATTGGCTATTTCTTCTGGATACGTATTGATAATGGTTTCTGAATAGATGGCTGTATCTTCTTCATATATTTCGGAGACATCTTCCGAATAGTTGTTGAAGTTTTTCTAATTAATTATTTTTTTTTTCAATGAGATAGTAATATATAAATTAGTCCTGTTCTACTAAATTAAATTCTGTTAAAGACAGAATTTTTTATTTTACTTTATTTTATTTTATTTTATTTTATTTATTTTTATTTTTATTTTATTTTATTTTGCAATATGAACGGATGTGTAATAAACACGTTTTGACATCTCCTATTCTTTTTTGCAGGGAGAATTCTTGAAGTTAAAATTTAGGTATTGGCGATTGTTGCGTTTTGAAATACCATCTAACTGCGGTACTTTTTTTCCCCGATAAAATTTGAAGAGATATCTGTAAACCGCGTTTTATTCAGATGTCTTTCCCTCTTTAGGAGTTGAAAACTTGAAATCTCCACAACTGTTTTTTAGGGATTCATGCTATATTTTATGTCATATTTTAAAGTAAGAATATTATTAAAATCGTTTTATTTAATTATGAGGGAATGTGAAAAAAAAAAAAATCCCGTTTTGACTTCTTTCTTCCCGTAAGGTGAATTTTCTGAAATACTTTCTTAGTAGAAACATCATCTAAGGGATATTCTTGCCGATTTTCATATTTACAGGTGCAGCTTTGGACAGGGCAATAATAAGTGTATGAGTCAGGGAAAAGTTTACACAAACGCATATATATGGAGAGGCGGAGACAGATAGATAAATCGATTGATAGATGTGCGTATATATATAAACACACACACACACACACACACACACATATATATATATATATATATATATATAAAGAGATAGACGGAGTGAAAGACATTATTTACAAACGTTTAGGAGGTTTGATTTTACTTCTTATCCTACTTAAATTTTTACTTTTTTACTTTATATCCTTTCCTAAAGCAACAATAATCATGTAAGCACTTTTATTAATTTTCAATAATGTTTAAGAGTGATTATGTCTTTGGTTTGGCTATCCGTTTTCTGTGCTCTAATTTTGATTGATATTTACAGAACATCTCGAAATTTACGAATGTTGTTTAAATTCACTATGACATGTTCTCTATTGAAAGTGGTATGCATTGCGTAACTTTTTTTTTTTTTTTTTTTTTTTTTTTGACAGGGAGTCACAAGAGAATTCAGGCGCATTATGTTTTACGAGATATATTTGTTTAATGTATACTTTAATATCTTTATACTATACACAACGTAATAATTTTAATAGACTTTATTCAGATACATAAAATCTTTTTTCCTGTAGAAAAAAATGTTAATAATATAAGTTATTGGTTCACGGGATCCAACATAGTTGTTCATAATAAAAAGCAGTATGAATGGAAATTTCTCAATGTAATATTTTCGTATTACGAAGATTTTTTTAGCTCAAAAAATGGTGGATTAACAAGTTCTAGACGATAAATATGGTTGCACTAATGCAACTTTTTTATTTTATTTATTTATTTTTTATTTTTTAGTTTTAAAGGTATTTTGTGATTCTTTCTACCATAGTTGAAAACAAAAAATTCTTTTGTGGATTTTCTGCTTTTTGACAATATGCAGACTACACAAAAGCCATCTGTACATAATGTTGGTTTAAAACTAAAGCCATGAGAATATTTTTGAAAGTTTCTTATTTTATGGTAATATATATACATATAGATAGATAGAGATATGTATCTATATTCATGCATACATTCAAATGTTAAATGATGTAACGAGTGTGTAAAGTTGAAAAAACTTCATAATCCCTGCGACAAGCATAATTTTTCTTTCTTGTTACACGCTATACTGGGCTACTTAAAATCTATATATTTTATGGATTAAGCTTTAAAAAATAAAGCTGTAAAAAAAATTTTTTTTTTCTTTCTCAAAAAAAAAAAAAAATTAAAGCGTCATTACAGAGTTAAATTAAATGAATATTAAAAGATGTAACAAATAATTATAGGAAGAAAATATTTATGATCTATGCGAAGTATGTAATTTTTCTTTCTTCATTTCTTCTTTTATTTAAGATATGAGGGGATATGTAAAAAATACATTTATCTTTTCTCCTCCCCCTTTTTGGAGGGTAAAATTCTGAAATTCCTGAAGTTACTTTTAGGTATTATATCTTTTGCGTTATAAAGCTACAATCTTATGAATATTTCTTTTTATGTTCAGTGGGAAATGAAGAGATATGCCTTGATATTGTAGTTGGCCGAGTTTCTAAAACAGCTAAAACTTCATTTTAGAAACTCCTTTTTTATTTATTTATTTATTTATTTAAGTTATCAAGAATCTTATGAATCTCTCTTTTATTTCAGTGAAGTATGAAGGTATATGAAAAAAAAAAAAAAAAAAAAAAAAAGCTACGCTCTTCTCTCTCTCCCTTTTTTTGGGTATTTTTTTAAAAATTGCTTCTTACTGGATAAACAACGGGAAAGATGTGTTTTTACCAATTTTCATAATGGTAAATAAAGGCATTTGGGATATATATAGGTATATATTTGGGTATATATAATATATATATATTTATATTTATATGCATATATATATTTACAGAGAGAGAGAGAGAGAGATGTGTGTATGTATATTTATAATAAGTTTGTTATGCTGTTACGTTCCGCTTCTTTTAGGTTGATTTCTTTAGAAATCGATCTATTACAATCACTTCGTGTATCTATCTATCTATATATCTATCTATGTATCTATATATGTATATAATGAAAATATTGTCATCCCAATAACTCCCGAAATAATACTCCAAATTGAACCAAATTTGGACAGCGAACTTATCTTATAAATATTTTATTTCACAATGAAAATTTAAAGTGAATATTCCTATTTCAGAAAACGTTCTATGAATTTCTAACATACTCCCTCCAATAATGAATTAAAATAATATTAACCATTAAAATGTATATAGGTAGCCGCGGTAGCCTGTTCGGTAAGAGCAGCGAGTTCGTGATCGAAAGATTGCGGGTTCGGTCCTCGAGCCGGCCGAAGACCGTCGTGTACGCTAATGGCGACTGGTGCACGTTAAATTCCGTCGTGGTCGCAAAGTCCTCCAAGTTCCCATCAAAAATTATTCCTCTGGGGGTACCGGAACATGGGTTAACTCGCTCTGATCCGGATCAAAATTCGAGTTCCTGTTGTCTGGCTGGTGCTGCCATCTTTCACCAGCTTCTGGAGCTAAAGTCGTACTTCCTCCCTATGAGACGCTCCTAATAACGGAAACGCACCCCTCATGCCTTAAAAATCCGGTTAGTTCCACTACCGGGGCTCGGAATTTCCGAGTGGCACACGACAACAACAACAACAACAAATGTATATAGAAAATATTTTTTTTTAGCATCTTTGTTTATTCTTCGATGTAATAATTTTAAATAGTTTGAGGTAAATGATTTCCAGTAATTTTTCGCTTGGAATGTTTAACAGTGTAGACTAATTGTTTTTAATATTTATTAATTTGAAATTATTACTTAATTTTCATTTAATTCTTTGTCTTAATATTTTTGAAAATATATATTAATATTGTAAATTATAATATGACTAAAATAGTAAGAACTCATTTTCTCTAATGAGAATGGATTTAACAAACTTCAAATACGAATTTTCTTGTTATTTATCATCATTTCAGAAAAGTAAGGATTTTATTAAAATTTGGTGTAAAACCATTCAGCTCTTAACTTAAGGGGTTGTTTTACGTAATGGGGATGGCAGCCTCATCCATGCTATTCTACTGAAAAATTTGTTATGTGAATTACTCATTACATAGTGTATTTTTTACTTTCTTCTATATGTAATATAGAGAAAGTATTGGATTCGCGAAAATTTTCGACCTCCGTTTTTTGACGGATCTACAAGTTTTGGGATGTCCTGAACACGAATTGATAGTTTTTAAAAAATGTCTGTCTGTCTGTCTGTCTGTCTGTCTGTGTGTGTGTCTGTGTGTCTGTCTGTATCATTTTTTTGTGGACGCTGTATCTCACGAACATATGAATGAAATTTAACCAAACTTGGTATTTAGTTGCACCCTGACATGAACTGGTGCCCATTAGATTTGGGGATCAATAGCTCAACAGGTGGCGCTGTAATCGCATTTTATGCAAATTTTTAACATGGCAGCATAGGACAAAATTCCGTATAAATGGGCATAATGAGAGTTATTTTAAACTTGTGATTGTAAAATTAATATGAATTATTGATGATAGTAGTAGTTAACTAGGAAAAAAAAATTGTGCATGGGGGGGCATCGGTTCCCCCCCTGGGGGGGAAGTACCCCCCGGGGGGGTTAAATTTTGAAGATGGGTATCATTCGAAAGATCTCGTCAATACCTTTAAAACGAATGGTTGAACCATAAATCTGTGATAATTTAAAACAAAGTTATCGATTTTTTTTTACTTTTAACAAAAAAAAAAAAATGAAAAAAATTCGATTCTTTTTTTTTTTTTTTTTTTTTTTTATTATTGTTAGTGATTGAATATGTATTAATTTTCACAAAAAAAAAAAAAAAAAATCTTTTTTTTTTTTTTAATATTGTTACTGATTGAATATGTATAGGAAAATATAGAAGAAAGTCTTGTGGTGGCCACAACATACTAGTTTTTTTTTTTAATTCCGATTTTACATTTAGAAAATTCATAACGGTAAAAATAATTCTTTTTTTTTTTTTTTTTTTTTTTTTTTTAATATTTCGTTTTGAAGTTAAAAAATACGAAATATGTACAATGTTAATTTTTAGCACAATAGAATTTCAAAACAAAATATTCTATAAAAAATTATTTCTTAGATAATGAGAATCTATCTATAGATTATGTAAAATCGGAATTAAAAAAAAAAAAAAAAAAGAAGAAGAAGAATGGATGAAAAAAAGCAGCATTAAATAATGAGCAATTTGAATAACAAAATTTCTTATTGAACAACGATAGGTTCTTAAACCCGAAATTTACCAATGGTTGCTATTTAGTTTACATACAAAACATGAACGAGAATATGTTTCATAGTATTTGTAAATAGCATAAAAAAATGTTATTTATAAATAACTGAAAAAGAATAAAATTAATTTTCTATAAATGCAAGAAAAAATTGATATTTACTTCTTAAATTTTGGTCTTTTATCTAGTGGATAATGGTTTATTTATTCAGTAATTAAGTTTAATTCTGTTAAAGAAAGATATGCATAACGTTCTCCCTATTCATAAGCTTTAAATTTCAAGAAGCCATGTACAGATGTTGGACAGAATAATGGAAGCCTTTTTAGTTTTATATTTTTTGTAGAATGTCTTGAAAAATAGTTAATGAATTCTTCTTGAATTTTGAGAATTAGGGGGAAAAAAAAATTTCACATATTTTTAAGCAAATATTTTATCACAAAGACATTTAGGTGATAAACAACAAATTTAGTAGGATGAAAAATACTTGTGATTACCCTGTATCTGAAGTACGTAGCATAATTAAAAATTAAATCATATAAATGATTTGCAATAGTACGAAGCCTGTCTAAAAATTAATTTTAAATTGATCATGTGATAATTATGGCAAAAGCATTTTGGTATAATTTTACAATAAACTATGAAGGGCAACATCACTGAAGTAACTGCCTCTTCAAAATCAGCCCTGACAACAATTCATTCAATAAACAGTATAAATTTGTGTGTGTGTGTGTGTGTGTGTGTGTGAGTGTGTGTATAGTACACGTTTTCAAATTTCGCATTTAGGTGATATGACGGTGGTTTTTGATAATTCTAAAATGAAAATGAGTAGATGTGGTAGTATAAAGATTAATATTAAAGTATTAAATTATACTAATAGTATGATAGTCTTTAGATGCCACATTGTACTGTGTCATTTACTTTTAAAATAACTGTCTATTAAATTTCAGAATGAATGCAAAGTATTGAAAGATATTAATACATTTGAAAAAAAGCTTTTTTTTTTATTTAAAATAAAGACTGTTTTATATTATTCTGAATATCTTATAAATGTAGATTACTGTTTCTTAAATGTAAGATTCAAAAATTTCATGATTAATTATATTTATAGGTATGTGCTGCTATGTAATTCAGTTTAAATCATGATATAATCAACATTCAAATAAATCTTGTTGCTATAAATTTGAATAACAACAAGAATTGTCTTTCAATTCGTTCTACTGTGAAAAGCGATATATTCTAAATATTAATACACTTAAATTTTAATGAGTATTCGAATGTCATTTCAATGACATTTTGAAAAATGCAGAAATATTTACATATATAAAATTTCTGTTTTACATAGTTCCTTCCTTGTTAAATTAAATTCTAAAAATTAATATAAAAAATAATTTTAATAAATCCCTTAACTTATACTCTTTTGAATTAATGTGCTACAGAAAACAAAAGAATGAAAGAAAAACTTCTAAATCAAAACAAGGTCGAGATATTTTTTTATTTTCTTTTTATATTACAATGAAAAACATTTAAATGGCATATTGCAGAATCTAAGTTATCGGTGATTCAAAGTTTTTTCCTGGCACACTTGTCATTGATTTAAAAGAAAATCGTTTCCGGTTTCATTGTAATGCGCGATTATCACATGACACCATATTTTATCTAAGGTTAAATTCCTATCAATATTTATAAACTTATCCACCTGATGGTTTTGTTACGCCAGGATCATAAAATAGGCGGTTTTTTTTTTTTTTTTTTTTTTTCGTTTAATGTAAAATACTTTTCTTTTTATCTGGATGAGATGAATTAAAATATGAGTTTGCAAATATTTTATCATTAAGTAAAAAATATGAAAACCTTTAATGCATTAAATTTTTGAAATAGTAGAAATTTGTAAAAAAAAAAGTCCAGTTTTATTAAATTATTTAATTTCTTTCATAATACTTAAGTTATAATACTAAATATTCTTCAGAATGCATCACTCATGTAATTCTGATACATTTTTGGTAATTATTTCCTTGTCAGTGAACGAGAAACTAAATAACATAAATGAACTTCACTGAGTTCTCTACCATATATTTCTTCTCATATATATATATAGCACTCCTGTATTCAATATAAGAATTATTCTACACTGTAAAAAAAGCGGTAGATTTACAGCATAATGTGCTGGCAATACGGGTGCATGGAGGGGGGAAAGTTAGAAAGAAGTAATTCACAACAGAAAAAACCGTAAAATGGTCTTTTTTTACAGATGCTTTCGCTGTAAATGGCCTTATATAACAGCAGTATGTACTGGCAGTATGGGTGCCAGCACATTTTGCTGTATAAGCTTCCTTCTTTTTTTTTTTTTTTTTTTTTTTTTTGTCACAGTGTAGAGCTAGCTCGGTCACAGAATAAAATTTCCCATTCAATGGTCTACCCTCAGCCCACTTTGATAAATTTACATTATCTTAATTTTCTGACTAGTTTTATTAGAATTAGTTTTGTGTTTTAGTTTTCATGCAATTTCATGCCATTTCCTATGTAACAAGTCCCCTAATTCAAGTTTATGTGCAGAATCCCTCTTTTAACTTGCTATAAAAATCTTTAAATCCATGTACGTTCAGAAATTTTTAAAGTAGAATTTTTATAATCAATTATATACCTGTCAGTATTACAAATGATATTTTAAAATTCTTCCAACAAACTTATGATGAAAATAATCCTCTCAATGCACGTTTATGTAAAATTTTGCCTATTCTCCGATTTTTTTTTTTTTTTTTTTTTTTTTTTTTTTTTTTAAAGATTTAACAGCTAAGAATGAGAAGCAAATAAATTACTAAATGGAAGGAAACGTCAACTGAATAACATTGGCAGAACGAATCCTGATCCAAGTTAGAGGTATTAAACCTTACCGGATTGAAGCTTATTTCCTGAGTTCCCTGATCATTATGGCCAGATTGAAAGAGTCGAATTTTTATAAAATATGTTCTAAAGAATATTGCCGTGGAAGAAATTTGGATAGCTATTTACGCACTCATACAGGAGAGAATCCATACGTTTGTGAAATATGGTCTAGAGGACTTACTAAAAGTAGTGATTTGAATAAGCGTTCAAGTACTCATACAGGGTGAAAAGCCGCAAGTGTGTCGAATATTAAATAAATAAAAGCAAAATTTGCGTCATGGGACTCTTTATCTTAGAGTCCAAAACCCCATGAGAAATTAATACAGGACCACCAGCGGGTCAAATGGCTTCTCTGGATTACTTTAAATGTGGTAATTATAATTTTTAATTGTTTTCCGATTCTTTCTTATGAGTATTTGTGTATTTAATTTAAAGTAAATTAAACTAAATTCCTTTACCTGTTCAAATGTTCCGCATGTGTTGTAAATTATAATGTGTGTATAGGACTTATTCCCTAATAGGGTTCTCAAGAACTAATTAATTGAACGAGTAATGTAGGCTACCCAATTAAGGTGTGAACAATGAAATAGAGACACAGCACCAAGATAGTATCATACATTGTTAATTCTATATGAAACTGTCTAATGTGTTTAGAGTACTATTAATTTTAAAGTAAATTAAGAATATGATTAATGTGACTGTTTATTGACAAGTAGATCAAAGATACTCTAAAGAAATAAAAGTATAATAATTAAAAGGAAATCTTTTTAAAGTTTGATTTCTTAATTTTTCTTTTGAAATATTTGTATATATGTTTCAGTGATTTACTGGAAGTTTAGCTCACAGTTGTTCAGTGTGGTTTAATTAACAGTTTTGAATCATTACATAATTTGTGAAACTTTTAATGAGATAGAAAAAGGCGATAATTTAACTCTTGTAGGCAAAATTTCATGAGAAATGTATCTAAATTATCTGGAGACTTAATTTTGCAAATTGATTTAAATGAACAACTATAACCACTTAAATTCTTTTGGGAGGAAACTGTCAGATAAAATATGTATTTTCAATATTTATATGTTTTAATTTTTTTGTGGGCAATTTAGCAGTCTTTGGTGATGAGGTGAGAAAGTCTATATGGAGTTATTTGCTAAGAAAAAGGTTATGATTAATCTCACTTTAAAATTTGTAATGTTTGTGAAAATTAATTCTGATTGGTTTGACTTCTCTTTACTCACCACAGGTTGCATTTTTTTTTTTTTTTGGGGGGGGGGGGAGGAAATTGCCCTTAATTATTTTTTTATTTATCCTGTTTGTTTGTTTTCTTATGAGAGTCTCTGTCCATGAATAATGAATTAAGAAAAGTTTAAAAATGGTAAATTGTAGACAAATACTGCCATAGACCATAATGTATGCAAATTATTTTACATATGCATAGTATAATCATAGCAGAGCAGCTGCACAGATAACCAGTGTGCTGTATAGCACAAAAGTTTTAATTTTAATTTGGGTATCCTGGGTATTGCTTAACACAACGCGTTTTAAGGTAACTTAGTAGTTAGAGAAATGTAAAGGTTAATTAAATAAAATGAAAAAGAAAACCTCGAAATCACACCGTCATAATAATCAGATAATGGGAGTGAAAAGGTCATGCAATCTTTACGCAACTCTTCCAGAAACAAATGAGTTTTTTCAAATACATAATAATCTATAGTGTTGCTTTTCTTTTCTTTTTTTTTTTTTTTTTTTTTTTTTGTATTAACATGATCTGTGAACTATTCTATGAAAATAACCCGGACTTAGACGTTATTTGGTAATTTCTTTAAGTAAGATAATTTAATTTTTCATTGCTACTTACCTAAACAATCACTCTTTTTATTCTTTTTAAAATATTACATATTAATATAATCTTAAATGATCTACAGTAAAAATGCCCTTCTCAATTTATAGCAATATTTAAGTAAAATTGCTTATTAACATTGATTTTTCTAAAGTAATCAGCTAGATTAAACTAAATTTTAATTCTAAAGTCTCTACCAAATTAAAACTGTGAACCATTGAACCATTGACACTATGTATCTTACAAATATTTAAAATACGGTCACATGTTTAGATTAGAGTTCAGATTGCAACTGCTGCAGTAGCAATCAATCAATTTGGTTTATTTTGAGCGAAGTGTGGCTCAAAATAAACCAAATTTTTCTTAGCAATATTTTTTTCTTTTATCCCCTCCCCCCCCTTTTTTTTAATATAAAGTAAATAGATTAATGAGATTAAGAAGTTTCTGAAACTGTCTGACTTCATGTAACATTAACAATATATTCTCAAAAAGCTTCTTTGTACATTTTATGCTTTTAGAAATCCCAATCCTAAAATATACAACAGAATTATTAAACAAAAGCAATAAATTTATAATTTTTTTTTTCCGTTTTCAAAAACTTCCAGATGTGTTAAACATTATACATTAGAAAAATAAAAATATTTTATAAAAAAATAAATGAATAAGCAGTTTGAGTTGTGAAAAAAAAACTAATGCGTAACATTGCACAAATTAATAATTTATTTTCTTTGGAAATATTACATAAAAATGTTATTATTGTTATTTTTCAAAATATCAACTTAACAACCATATGTCCAATCTTCACAATCATCATCTCTTGGAGGTTCTCCTCCAGGACCTGCTTGAGCGTCATCTGGTAATTCATCATCTCCAATAGCGTCGTCTATAATATCATCGCTTTCAATTTCGTCGCCTCCATTGTCATCTTCTCCAGTTCCAACATCTACAATTTCATCGCCTCCACTTTCATCATTTCCAGTTCCAACATCTCCAGTGTCATCTTCTCCAGTTCCGTCATCTTCTCCTGTTCCAACATCTCCAGTGTCATCTCCTCCAGTTCCAACATCTCCAGTGTCATCTCCTCCTGTTCCAACATCTCCAGTGTCATCTCCTCCAGTTCCAACATCTCCAGTGTCATCTCCTCCTGTTCCAACATCTCCAGTGTCATCTCCTCCTGTTCCAACATCTCCAGTGTCATCTCCTCCTGTTCCAACATCTCCAGTGTCATCTCCACCAGTTCCAACATCTCCAGTGTCATCTCCTTCTGTTCCAACATCTCCAGTGTCATCTGTTCCTGTTCCAACATCTCCAGTGTCATCTCCACCAGTTCCAACATCTCCAGTGTCATCTCCTCCTGTTCCAACATCCCCAGTGTCATCTCCTCCTGTTCCAACATCTCCAGTGTCATCTCCTCCAGTTCCAACATCTCCAGTGTCATCTCCTCCTGTTCCAACATCTCCAGTGTCATCTTCTCCTGTTCCAACATCTCCAGTGTCATCTTCTCCTGTTCCAACATCTCCAGTGTCATCTCCACCAGTTCCAACATCTCCAGTGTCATCTCCTCCTGTTCCAACATCCCCAGTGTCATCTCCTCCTGTTCCAACATCTCCAGTGTCATCTCCTCCTGTTCCAACATCTCCAGTGTCATCTCCTCCGGTACCATCTCCTCCAGTTCCGTCGCCTCCATTTTCATCACCACCGTTTCCACCACCGTTTCCACCACCGTTTCCACCATCCTCCGTTACTTCTTCAGGAACTGTTGTTTCTGGTGCTGGTGTAGGCTGTTGTTCTTGGCATCTTAAGTTCTTAAGGTCCTGTATAAAAGTAATGCACATTATTGAAGTTACAAAAAAAGTAAATCTTAACAATTACAATATAATTAGCTTATTCGTTTATTTTGAATAAAATAAGAAATGCATGACCAAATATAATAGTTAAGGAAATTAAATGTGATTGATTAACTTTATTCTAAATTATAATACTCAAGGCTAAAGATACTTCCATACATTCGAAGTTTTCTCATTACAAAATACTTTACGTTATCTTGTATTGGTTATTTTTATTTTTCTAGCATGTTGACAAACCTACAAGCATTTAAACTTTAAAAATATAGCAATTTATAATAAAAATTAACTCAAAAAATGAAATAAAAACAAAAAAGGATGGGAGAATTTTAAATAATTCTTGGTACAGTTTAATACAGAAATTGTATTAAAACATGTCGATGAAAGCAAGAGTGTTCTACCTGCCGCTTTAGCCACAATTGTGTCAGCACTACACAATTCCGTGACTTTTCTTCCTATTCCATTGCTGTGCAGAGGAATACGATTTATATGGTCGACTGCGCAACATCTGTTTCAGTCGAGCTCAAAAAGGTCTGCGTTTGGCAGACTTCTAACAAGTAAACCTTCTCTCCTTTGATACAGGTTTTCCGGAAACCCATATATTTTCTGAAAGCTTATGTCACAAGTATAAAAACTGTGAAATCTTAGGGGCAGAGGGACAAGCGTTTAGGAGATACAGGGCCCACAAAGTATCAGTAAAGTGTGTATAGAGGGACATATTCCCATAAAAACGTCTCTATTCCTTGTATGTTCCCGTATATTGCTGTCAAGTACTAACGTATTGTATGTCTTCTTCTTACATTGCTTATTATATGGATACTATAGTCGTTGTGGTGGCCTTGGTCTCCCGATTCGGAACAAGTAATCGGTCTCCGAACATCCAGGAATCGGAGATGATAAAACACATAATTATTCTCCTGGAAAATTATACGGAGATTGTGGAAGGGATCCGGACATTAGGATTTGTTAGAGGCGATGGAGAAGAACGGACGAGGATATGGACTTCGAAGATGATGGTGTCTATAAGGAAAAGCAATGCTCGTCGCAACAGTCACAGTCTCCGCTTCTGTCATGACATATTTTGGTCAAGTATGGCTAATGACAGGAAGAAAATTCTGCTTTTAGTGGATTCATGGTGTTCTAACAAAGATCATGCATTGTCTGCTTCCGAAGTACTTGATGGTAAAGTCCTACAAAAAGAATTGGTACCTGAAGGATGTACAGGGAAGATTTAGCCTCTGGATATTCATTTTTTCAGACACTAGAAATCTTTTGTTCTTTACATAATGGAAACAATTATTATCGAGACACATGAGCACATCTGGAACCGCGATAGTTTTCTGGCCCTGCAGTCTTTTTTCCCTATATCAGTTCAATGCTCCTCGTTTCAAGAACTTGATTAAGTATGCTTTTTATAAAAGCGGATACTTGGACGACAAACCTGGTATGTGGATTGCGCCAATGGAGTACTGCTTCAATTCATTGACAAATGATGAGTTTGCAAATGTGCGGCTATCGCTTTTGTAAACTTGTGCCCATTGTGAACTGTCTTTCTGCCCGTCTCACTGTTTATTTGGTGAATTGTACATTGATTGTCACTTGTAATGGACTTCGTTTGAAGTCAGTAGCAAGTCACATTTTCAACATCCCAACGCATATTGTTTCATTTCAGCGAGTTGTTTCTTCCTTTATAATGATACCTCCACCTTCTTACCATATTATTAGTTCATATAAATACGTGAAACGAACATTTTAGCGACTTTTGGTGTCATCTTTCCAACATTTTATGTCCTATAACTCCTAAACGCTTATCCCTCTGCCCCTAAGATTTCACAGTTTTTCTACTTGTGGCATAAGCTTTCAGAAAATATATAGGTTTCCGGAAAACCGGTATCAAAGGAGAGAAGGTTTACTTGTAAGTCTAAGAATTCTCTAATACAATTAACATTCGCCGTAGTGTTTTTTTTTTTTTTTTTTTTTGTGTGTGTGTGTGTGGGGGGGGGGGGGGTGATGATGTTTTCCTCCAAGCGGAATTTGCGAACTGGGGTAAATAAATCCATTTGTTTCATTTTATTTGAATTTGAACTCGAAATTTATTTTTCTTTAATTTTGATTTTTAGTATAGATTCAGTTTTATCAACTTAATAGTTTAATTTGAATCGAATTCGTAATTGAAAAATGTGTAATTTAGGTAAATGAAATCGTTCTAAAATGAATAAACCTTTAGTCGTTATTCTCTTCTGGCTTTATTGTCATTAGTGGTCCGTTCGAGACGGAGCCAATTATCTATTAATTAGACAATTAATTTATAATTCTTTAAATTTTAAGTAATGCATAATTGAAATAGTTAATTATTAAATGTCGTATATATATTAATAGTTAATATTTGTATTATTGTTTAAGTGGATTTAATAGCGATTTGATGAAATAAATTAAATTACTATTAAACAAATAAATAAAAATAAATTGTTTTTAAAGTAATGCATGAATCCGAAACAATTACTTTCGATTTAAATATAAATAGTTCTGGTTTCATATTCGGAGATTAAATTCGTATTAAGCTACTGTTAAATCAATTGTAAGCATGGATATACGAGAAAATTGCATGCGTTATCTTAGTGAATTATTTAAATTAGTAAAATAATAATAATAATAATATTTTATCACATGTGTGTTTGTTCCTTTTTCTCTTTTGTTCTTATTATTTATGTGCTTCCCTTTTATCTGCAGAGTAATCATATAAAAAATAAATCAGTTAAGATTTTATTAAAATTCCAATTGTTCGTAATTAGTTTTGTTTAAAAGTTTAAAAATGGAAAGAAAGGGACGTGCGAAAATAAATTAATAAGAACAGAATACGCTATTCCCAAAATCCAAACAGATGATAAAATTTGAAAATGTGATTAAAGAGATAAATTTTATAACATCCAAGGTTACTGCACGGGATTGCGAGGATCAAGCCAGATTAACAATTTTAAAGGATGGGTAAATGCATCAGAGAAAAAATTCGAGGAAATCGTTGCAATTTTTTCCGAAGAGTAAAATAATGACAATTTTGAGAAGGTACTAAAAATTCAGGAATCCCTGTTAGAATTATCCGTAGTTTTAGAGAATAAGTCGCAAACAAACAAACCTAGTATCGATAATGATGTACTTGCAAAACCGGGAACTTCAGTTAATTCGCATATTAGTCTCCCAGAGATACCTTTTTTTTATGGGGAAAATGAGTCTTGGTTGTCATTTAAGAATTTATTTAAATCATCCATTTTGGGTAATGGCAGTCTTAGTAATGTGGAAAAACTGCAATATCTCCAGTCGTATGTAAGAGGAAGTGCAGCAAAACTTATTCGTGGATTTGCTTTACAATCGCAAAATTTTAAACACTATTGGGAACCCTTAACAATAGCTATGAGAATGAGCGCCAATTGGCGATCGCTCAAATAAATAAAATCTTTTCTGTAAAAGTCAACAAAGCAGACGACCCTAAATCGTTATTCAAATTATTAGACACTTATAAAGAAGTGGGGCAAAATTTTCGAACCTTGTATTGGAATCGAACCCTCTAAGTGATCTTATTCTCATAAATTTTATGATTTCTAAAGAATATAGGTGGAAGCTCAGTTTAGATAATATCCAAACTATTCCCGATTTAAACTCGATTCGTATATTCATTGAGAGAGAAGCGTCAAGTCATACAAAATTGGGAACTAAACAAGGAATGTTTAAGAAATTAGTAGAAGCTAGTTCTACAAAAAATCTAGCATAAATAGTTCGATAGTAGTCAAAGAAAATAAATGCTTAGACTGTTTCCAAGTCCAACAATTATTTTAATGTCCCAAATTCAATAAAAACAATGTTCAAGAAAGATGGAACTTGGTTAATTCTAAAGTTTTATGTTAAAATTATTTGCGAGCTAACCAACATGTGCGACAATGTACAATTAATATTAAATGTAAGATTTGTGCAGGTATACATCATGCTCTTTTGCACATTTATACGCCGAATTCTGCAAATCAGGGCGGTGGCTCTATTAGTGAATCTGTTTCAAATAGCACGCATTCTAAATCTAAATCCAATCATCAAAATCTTTGCTGTCTACCGCTCTTATTAGGGTTAGGTCACCGACCGGTAGAGTTATTCAGTGTCGAGCGTTAGTTGATAGCGCCTCACAAAACAGTTTTATCACACAAGGTTGCGTTGAGAAGCTAAATTTGCCTTTGTTTGGCACTACTCATCGGCTTTTGAGGATTAACAGTATGTCAGAAGAGACTTGCTTAAACTTTACGAAGTTTTCATTCGCTTCATATTTCTCTAACTAGTATAAAAATTTGAAGGCACTCGTAGTAAATAAGATTACTGCCCCTCTGCCAAACTTCCGGGTGAGGGCTACATCTTGGCCACACACAAAAACTTTACAGTTAGCTGACATGCGATTCGCCAAGCCACAGCCCATTGACGTCTTATTGGGCGCTGATATCTTCCCAGCATTAATATGTGGACCTTTATTCATGGAAAATCAGGAAAACCCAGTGCTATCCCCAGTTCACTTGGTTACTTGCTCAGTGGCCCCCTGTTAAAGACTGTAATTGCGGATCAAGAATCGACCAGTAAAATTGTACACTGTCTAGACATTAATACATTTTATGAAAATGAATCAATACCTATGTCTACGAAATTTGACCGGTCAGACCCTGCTGAAATATTGTTCCAAAGGACTATTACGCGTAACCAGAACAGTAGATACATAGTTAGACTACCCCTCCATGAAGAAATAGATTTTGGTGAAAGTGCGAATAGGGCACTAGAAATATTTTTTAAAATGGTAACCTGATTTTTACGTGACCCTAACCTGAAAACGGAATATTGCCAATTTATGTCTGAATATTCCGAACTTGATCACATGTCCTTACTTGGTGCAGATGAACTTAACATTAAGCCCCATTACGATTTGCCCCACCATGGAGTCATTAATTCTAATAGCACCACTACCAAGTTATGTATAGTGTTCAACGCCTCTGCATGGTAAATCACTTAATACCAACCTATATAAGGGGCCAAAATTACATATATCGATTTTCACAAAATTAATAAAATTGCTTTATCTAGCGACATTGAAAAATGTTCCGCCAAATTCTGAACACAGATCCTGACAACAATTTGCAGAGAATCTTTTAGCGATCAAATATCTGAGACTACGTATTTATAAACTACTGTTACTTATGGCACGGCCTGTGCCCCATTCTTAGACATTCTTCCATAAGACAATTATTAATAGACGAAAAAGATAATTATCCCGTTGCCGTAAAAGCAGCCCATAACCATTTATATATGAATGACTTTTTGGGAGGTGCTGAATCAGTGAAGGCAGCGCAAAATTTGGTCACCGAGCTTCAAGAGGAAGATTCAAAATAAGAAAATGGACGTAGAATTTTCCAGAAGTACTAGCGCATATCCTATACTCTTTAAAGGCTCCACACCAGAACTATCCTTGACTCCAGACCAGGCGCGACGTATTTTAGGCTTAAATTAGAAATTAAGTTCCGACATATTACAGGTCAAGGTTAGTCCCGAAGAAATTGTCACAACAAAGAAACAATTACTGTCAGTGATTACACGAAATTTTTGATCCGTTGGGCCTCTTATCAGCATCCACCATTCTTTTGAAATTTTTATTAACAGATGTTTGGAAACAAAATCTTGGGTGGAACGTTCTTGTGCCACCAGATATTCAAGTTAGGTGTAGTGAATTTTTTGCCAAAATTGCCTCTTTTGAGTCTATGTCTGAGCCTAGATTTTTAAATCTAGTATCAAGCTCTATTTTTCAGCTACAGGGCTATTGTGATGCTTCAACTAAAGCGTATGCTGTTGTGGTTTATATTCGTCCTAACCAAAATTCTCCCTTGAAATTAATAGCTGTCAAAACACGTGTAAAACCCTTAAAACCTATAAATTGGCCCAGGTTGGAGCTATCGTCACTCTTATTGCTGTCTGAACATGTGACAGTCGTCAAGGAATCTTTAAATTATCCTATGAATCAACTCAACCATCGCACGTAGATGGATCCTAAATCCACCCTTAAAGGGAACCAGTTTATCCTGCATAGAGTAACAAAATTAGATCCTTGACAGACCCCACCACTTGGCAGCATTTGCCCAACCAACAAAATCCAGCTGATTGTGCAACCCGTGGACTCTTACCAAATATATTAAAGAACTTTGACCTGTGGTGATCCGGCCCATATTAGCAAAAGGTCTCATTCTCAGTTCCCCAGTCAGTAACATCGCCATTAGCTCAACATCAAGCTGTGAGCACCCATGAACCGGAAATTCAAAAATTGTTAATAAATCAGTACCATAGGACTATACTGACCAAACGTCCCCATTTTCTGGGGACAAATGGGGACAAAATGGGGACGCCTTTGATTTTTAAGGCATTTTTCTAAGTTTTAAAAAATTGTAGAAACTAAATTATTAATCAATAACACTTTATTTTTAGTCCTTGTTTATCAGGAATGAAAAAATACATTCATAATTGGATAATTGTAGCAATTTTTGATGCTTCTCTCTTATAAAGGTACTTTGATCTGGTCAGCCTACATAGGACCTACTTACAAAATTTTCTTCATACACAAAACTCGTCGTATCATGGATCCAGCGATTCATGAAAATACTCGTAACGCCATGAAGTTCAAGGGAACATTATCGGTTCAATAAATTTCAAAGGCACCGTAAAACTGTTATTAAACTCGTCCAAGAAAACCAATCTGCTTGAAAGATTGCCTTTTTGCAGCCTGGCCAACCAGCGGCAAACCGCAGTAAGCTGCGATCCCTAAATGTATTTCTAGATGCAGAAAAATATTGCGAGTTGGTGGAAGAATTGACAAGAACATCACTCTACCCTACGATAATAAACACCCAATGCTCTTGCCAAAAATCCATCTGCTTCCCTCATCCATCATAACACATTTCCACCATTACAGCCTGGTTGGTGATTCAGATTTGGTCTTAAATTTAATCAGACAATCCTTTTGGATCCCTGATGGCCATTCCACAGTTAGAAAGAAACTAAAGTGCACCACCTGTGCAAAGGCACAACCAACCCTAATCCAGCAAATGATGAACGATTTGCCCAGTGCAAGAGTCAACCCTTGTCGACCCTTTCAACATGTAGAGGCCTGAACAACGTTGCTCCTATTCAAACCAAATGTCTACATAAACGCAAAAATACTACATTGAAGTCTTATGTCTATTTATTTGCATGCCTACCAAAGCCACTCATCTGGAACTAGTTTCCAGTTTATCAACTAAACAATTTTTGCACGCTTTACAAAGATTTACTGATCGTCGCGGTTACCTTTCAGATATATACTCAGATAATTTTGTTGATGCATTTAAAGCAACTTATAATTCTTTCGAAAGACAAGTCTGTTCAAGACTATGTAGCGAATAGCTCAGATTCATTGGCATTTTATGACCCCTTATGGGCTTAACTCTGGAGAACTCTGGAAGTCAGCCATCAAATTGGCCAAGAGACACATGATCAAATCCTGCAAACCCAGTTGTCTAACATTCGAAGAATTAAATACTGTCCTCACCACAGTAGGAGCGTGCTTAAATTCGCGCCCTATAATGGCACTCTCAACCGAACCCACCAATTATCAGGTCCTCAGTCGTGGACATTTTATCATAAGAGCTCCGTCTCTTCAACTTCTTGAACACTGAAATTACCATACTAATCATTTTTCTATAAATCTTTCTTCTAGCTAGTCGTTTCTCCAGAAACTAAAAACCACCTTCTGAACAACTAGGCAAAAATCGTATTTAAAATCGTTGTAATCCAGAAGCAAGTGGAGGTCCGGCGTCCCTCCTCTAAATCCTGGGGAATTTATTCTAGTTTTGGAGACATCAAATCAACCTGCCCAGTGGCGCCTTGGCCGTATCGTGGAGCTTCATTCTGGTGACGACAACGTGGTTCGCGTCGTCACCCTCAAGATCCCAGCTGAATATTTCAAAAGGCCTGTCCACCGCATCGCCCGTCTGCTATGCTCAGCCCTCCCACCGAAGAATGTCGATGGAAGCAAAAAGTTGTACCTGCCGCTTTAGCCACGAGATACCAGTACTACACAATTCCGTGACTTTTCTTCCTATTCGAATGCTGCGGAGAAGAATATGGTTTATATCGTCGACTGCGCAACTTCTGTTTTAGTCGAACTCAAAAATGCGTGGAAATGATTTGCGTTTGGTAGACTTCAAAGTATAAGAAATCTCTAATATAATTCATATAATGTAAGCCGAGGGGAGCTCTGCATCAAATCATTCAACGGAAATTTGTGTAATCAGAGTAAAGAAAGTGTTATTCACATTCGTCATAGTGTTTTTTTTTTTTTATGTGTGTGCGTGTGTGTGGCTAATGTTTTTCTCCCAGCAGAATTTGGGAACAGGGGTCAGGAAATCCATTTGTTTTATTTTAATTGAATTTGAATACAAAATTTCTTTTGATTTAATTTTGATTTATAGTATAGTATAGATTCAGTTTAATCAATTTAATAGTTTACTTTGAATCGAATTCGTAATTGGAAAATATGTAATTTAGGTAAATTAAATCGTTCTAAAACAAATAAACCTTCATTCGCTATTCTCGTTTGGCTTTCTTGCCAAAATATAATTAATTATTGTTTGTTTGTAAAATGCTTAAAAGAAAATCTATTCATTTAGAGATTATTTTAATTATTTTAATTTACCTTTAAATAAAACACATAAAATGAGATGAACTATGATAATAACTTAGAAAGCTAATTTTATTTCTGTTACTTTTTTTTTTTTACTTATAAACAAAAATGATTAGTTTTTTGTTTCTTTTTGTACTTATATCATATTTTACCTTATCATTATTTTAAGAAAAGAAGCTACTATCTCTTTTCAAAATATTTTTGTTTAGAAAAGTAATAAAAAGTACCCATAAAAGTTGAAATACAATGACAACAAAATGTTATTAATTAAAATGAAATTAAGTGACTAGAATTGACCTCAATTGATGAGTGACGATGTCATCCTCCTAGAAGACAAAGTTAGACACCATACTCTTCGGCAAAATTAATATATGTTAAAAAAAAAAAAAAAAAAAAAAAAAAAAAAAAAAAAAATGAGGGGGAAATTTTGTGAAACCCCCATGTAGACTAGATTTGACATCTAGTACATATATTGTTCTCCAGAAATTGTAGGAACATTTATCTGGCTCAAAGTTCTCTTTAGACAGTAATATGCACACATCTACTGAAAACTTGTTCAACAGGTAAGGACAGGTTTCTATTACCAACGGAAGTGTGAATCTGTAGAATTCCTGTTGAAACCAAACCAAGCTTAAATTATAGAGCATGGTTTAAAATATAGGCACAGTGCAAATTTTGCTGCAACAGACTCCGATGAGACGAGATACGATCCTGACGTTATAGATGTTTCTATCAAAACCAACGAAATAGAAACGGATAGAAAGACAACGCGGCGCAGTGGTTAAGTGTTCCACTTGAGTGTGGAAGAAAGATAGTTTGAACCTGATGGAGTGCTCACACTGTTTTTAAAATTATAAATGAAATAAAACAAAATATTAAATTACGTAAGTAATTTAAGGGGGATATGTATTAAATTTAATTAAAAAATATATAATGATATATTTTTAATTATTAAAGTAAGTCATTTCTGAAAAAAATGAAAATAAATAAATAAATAAAATATTATTATTACTTTATAATTTAAATAAATGAATAATTTATGAAAAAATGTTTTTCTTTACTGCAGTTTTTCTCTTTTCTAAAGTTTAAATTAATTTTTTTATTAATATTTCATGCTAAAGCCACTAGTAGGAAATGCTGATCGTTCGCTTTTAATCTCGTTATTATTTATACATAAAAATAAATATTCAACGAAATTATTAAAACAACTTATTTCAAATGATGAAATGTTTTTTTAATTTTTCTTTATGAATTAAATAAATGAATAATGCAACGGAAAATAATATTTATGTTACACATTTTTCTTAATGCTTTATATAAATCTTTTAACATTTTATGCAAACGCTATTAAAATGTACGTCTGCTTTTAATTTTGCTACTATTCATACGCAAAATGAAAGAAATTTTACTTATTGTTTCATTTTTTTGTCCTTGCATGTGTGTACTTCTCTAAAATTTAAAATTTTAGTTATATATGCATTTTACAAAACTGGTTATCGCGAAGAAAAACAGCTTCCAAAACATTCGCAGTGTGTTTTTCAACGATGAAGAAGACTGTAATGAGATTAATTGTGATAAGTTTTCTTTTTACTTTGTGCTCATTGTGAAAATTCCTTATGCTTTGATCATTTTCTTACTTCTGATCATATCCATGATTAAATTAAAACTAAATTCGTAAATTAAGACGTGATATTATTTTTTTTTCTTTTAAATAAAGAGATAATTTTACCCAATATATCCCTTAATAATATTTTTAAAGTACATTTATTTATTTATATTTAGTTTTTTAATTAAATTTAATAATTATTTTTTCTTTAGTTACTCATTTATTTTAATATTTTGTTTCATTTCATTAATAATAATTAAAAAGACCGCGAGCAACCCATTGTGGTTCTATTCGCTATCTTTCTCACTGAAGCAAAATATTCTATCACTGCACCGACCTGCCTTGCTGAATGACTCTGTTCTGTTGGATTTGATGGAAATAGCAAAAACTTATAGGGTCATATCTCGTCCCATGGGGATGGGGGGGGGGGAAGGGGGTTGCACGTTACCCTATGTTTTTCGACCATGCTCTTTAATTTAAGCTTAGTTTGGTTTCAGTAGGAGTTTTACTGATTCATTCTTCCCTTGTAAGCGAGATTAAGCATAATCGTTCTGCGTTTAGGTATATACATAAATAGGAATAATGTGAGCAGCGATCGGTAATTAAACCTCCAGATTCCATTTTGTATTTTCTGTCTGCTACAAATAAATAATTTTTTAATACACTTGTAACCTCTTTCTTTTTTTCCCAATCGTATACTAAATTTATTTAGAATTATTCAATTTATATATATACACTCTATAGCAAAAAAAAAAAAAAAAAAAAAAAAAAGACGCACCAAGAAGAAGTGGTGACAAAAATTGGTAGATGGGGTGGAATGAGTGGTTCGAATGGGACAAAAATTGTTAGATGTGATGTACATGAGGAGAAAAACAATTGATTACAGTTTCAGAAAATTTGAATGATTTAATGAAGGGAAAGGGCCTCACAAAGTAAACAAGTCAATAACACGTTGATCCACTTCTGGCCCTTATGTATGCAGTTATTCGGCTTAATATTAATTGATAGAGTTGGCAGATATGCTCCTGTGAAGTATCGTGCCAAATTCTGTCCAATTGTTGCGTTAGATTGGTAAAATCCCGAACTGGTTGTAGGAACCTTTTTATGATGCTCCAAACGTCCTCAGTAGAAGAGAGATCCGGGGACTGAGCTCAACCCCACTGAGCCGCCTATTAAGGGTATTTGAAGTCACGGAAGTACCAGTTGTACGTAGGATCGACGATAATGATGAATTGGTGCTTGTTTCCATCAAAACCTGTACGTATGTCCATTTGTGTCCAGTTTGCATTACTCCTTCTTGGTGCGTCACTTTTTTTGTTATAGAGTATATATATATATATATATATATATATATATATAATATAATGGATAAAAAAGAAGTAAGAATTAAATTAATAATTTTATATTTTAAATTATTGTTCCTTTTTGTATGGCAAAATGAATTAAAGGAAATTTCATATTAGGCTGTAAGTTACTCTAAAAGCATTAAAAAAAAATAACGAACGGAAATTACAATCGCGATCATTTGGAAAGAAATAAACAAGTTAATCATTCAAGCATTTTGATAACTGGAAATATTCTGTAAATAAGTTTAATGAACAATAAAAAAGTATCTGGCGCCGGAAAGATTCAATACAAGAATTAAATTAGCGATGTTAAAAGAAATATGTGATTTATGATTCTAAATTAGGGTTTGATTGTCATATATAAAACAATAAATAATTGTTTTAATGAATTGGCGAGTTGCAAAGTGGAGCGGCGACCGGCGTCACGATGTCTGCAAAAAACGAAAGTACAACCAATAAGACACAAAGAGAAGGTGTTGTCATTAAATGGAATAACCAATTAAAGAAAATGGGAGGAGGTTAGAAATACGCCAAATTACACCAAAAATTAAGGGTTTAAAAGATGGCACTCGTCAAAATTTGGGAACTTCTTCGATTATCTCTTGCCAGTAAGAATTTATTAAAGTTGTGCCACCGAACCGAAAGTTAGCGTACGAGGCCGCCGGAAAAATAAGAGAGCCGCGGCGCGCGGGGCTGCATTTGGAATCTCCGTAGATCGCCTTTGATCTCCATTGCTTTCAGAGTTCTTATAACCTATGGATGTTCAAGAAAGAGATGTTTCAGCAGACCTGACTGTTTCCTTGTAGGATCCACGATTGTTACACAGGAATACGTCATATATATGTGTGTGTGTGTATGAATGTAATGTCAAAACCTTTTCAAACATTCTATAGGATAAAATGATACATCAAATGAAAACTGAAAGAAAGGAAAATATATACATTGTTGAAAAATATAGTGAAAATCCAAATGATGAAAGCATCAGTTCTTCCTCTGGGGTTTTAATTTAATATTGTGTTGAATTAGGTGTAATGTCTGTTACTCTGTAAGCCTATTGCCAAATATTTACAGAGTACAAAGCCTAATCAATATCTAATGGGACGTAACAAATAAAATCAGAAGCAAGATTTAAAAGAAAATTTATAGGAAGATGACATAAGTTTAAAAATTCATAAGAAAAATGAAACAAAACTTACAGAATAAAACCTATAGTCATGAAAATTTTCAACTGAAATTCGATAAGCTAAGTGACAGCTACTAGGACGTAGTATATATATTACAAGACAATTTTAGATGCAAAAATAACATGCCACTTATTGATATTTTAACATTTTTCTAAGATTAAAAATTCTGATAGTTGGAACATTCTTACATATAAAAAAGAAAGGTTTTTTTTTTTTTTTTTTTTTTTTTTTTTCTTGCATTATTAAAAGAAAAAAAAATTGTTTTCTATTTTATGCTAAATGTTTTAGGCTTCCATAATCTTTGATTCTTATTGCTTATTTTAAAGAGTATAAAATATAAAATGAGTAATAAAAGTAATATTGTGAATGATGAATCTTACTTTATTTCCATTCTTTAAGATTCTAGGCAGGCATGCGAGTCCGTCTTCACATGGGCAGCGCAACAAATATTTTCCCCCATATTGATCTATTTTTTTTTCTGGTTCACTACAGAGTTTATCTGTAAAAAATATTCATAAATTAGTTAATCATATGAAAAGTAAAATTTATTTTATTTTGTTTTATTTTATTTTATTTTATTTTATAATTAATCGCATCTTTAGAAAAAGACTACGCAAACAATTTTATGTATTTGAGTGTATTTATAGCTAGTATTAGCAATTATTTAAAAATATATTAAGTTGTTTATTCATTTATATATTTATATATATATATATATATATATATATATATATATAGTAAAGAATACACTTGGTAGTAAAATTATTGAAGTACTAACAATAATTCGTATTTGAAATATGTGCACCTAATACTGTTTTGTTAGGTACATATTAGTCAAGTCACGATATCAGTCTTTATGCTGTTTATAAAAATGCAAGCTTATGATAAAAATTAAGGGATAATTAGAAGAAATTTCAATTTTTTAACTTTAAAAAAAAAAAGAAAAAAAAAGAAAAAAAAGAGAGAGAGAGAGAGAAAGGACTCGAATTATCGCATATTTCAATATTCTCTCTAAGCAACCAGTTACATAAATTAGATACCTCCTGTTATTTTTCTGTTTACATTTAATTAGACATGGAAAAAATAACTTAATCATGAAAAAGAAAAAGTTTTAAAGCTTCTTCCTTTTCTTAAAAAAAAAAAAAAAAAACAGCGAAGTTTAGAGAAAATTTTTAGGCACTTTCTTTCTTTTATTTGTGTCCGAAAACTGTTTTTAGAATAATGCAATAAAATTAGTTCTTTAAGTTTATAAAATAGTTTTTTGTCTCTTTAATTGTTTTATTTTTATCAAATAATACAGAAACAAAACAAAAAACTGGATTTAATTTTTATGCTCATTTTGTATATATTATTTCTATTTTAAGTTATTTAGCACTTATTTTATGTTTTCATATAAATTTATTTATGATACTAAATAATTTTTTTTTTAATCTATGCACGGAAAGAAGCACGATTACCTTTAACTTTATCTGTCAGGATCAAAAATTTCAAAATAAATCCTTAATTATGAATAGTTAATGAATATACAGTTTTTAACATTTTTTAAAGCTAAGGTATTCGAAAAGTTTTTAAGCATACATCTTTAAAATTATATAAATAATCTTCCATTTATAAAATTAAGTACATTTGTTTTATAAAATTCTTAATATCAATATTTAATTACACATTTTGCAAAAAGAAATGTAAGTAGTTCTAAAACATGAATACTTTTCCTGTTTAGTTTCAGACAAAGTCCTTTTCTTTGAAGTTGCAGTGCACTTAGCGCCACGCAACATCTGCCCGCCGAGCAGTCCTCTGCCTTTTCACAAAAAGTAGCGCAGGACAGGGCCTTTAAAAATAAATAAATATATGTACGAGTATAAATATTATTTGATTTTATGATACATCTTTTTCTCATTAAGCTGTGGAATATTTTCCACTCTTAGATATTTACATAAAAAATAAAATCTTTGTGTGAAGTTTTTAATCATTATCCCATATTTGTCTAATTTTCAGTTTATTTTGTAATCCTTATATAGATTATTTCTTCTAAATTACAATATATATATATATATATATATATATAGTTCAAATACTAAACCTAAAAACACCAGATTTTTGAAGTATTTATGTAAAATAATTAGAATTTAAATAAGTAAACAGGAATTCATTGAAATCTGTAAAATATAAAATTTTTAATACTAAACATTTTTATAAATATCTCAATTAATATTTTATTATGATATAATTTATTATGGTATAAATAGCTCAATTAATATTTAATTGTGATTATTACGATTTCATAAAGTTAATTAATTCGATTAATTTTATTCCTATATATTTCTTTTAAAACAAACACCAAAATTTGAAACTTTCTTAGCTGTCGTCTGAAATCATTCACAAGAAAATCGACATTTTTGTAATATCAATATTTGTCTTTTATATTCTTATTACTTACAATCACTCTCCTTTGATATTATTCATTGTTATATTTTTTTTCTTTGATTCATCTTGTTTTAGACCGCTTAATCCCACTAATAAATTAACAGTCTTTAAAAAACAAAAGTCATTCCTGCTCAAGAACATGAATCATTTGGAATTCAACCAAGAACATTTAAATTTTCATACGACTTTTCTTTTGCGAACTTATTTTTACACGAAATGCATTAAATATTAAAGATATAATTTTTTTAAATAATCTAAAACAGATTAGCGTTTTTTGTATCTCTTTTAATTAGGGTACATCTTTATTTATGATTGGCTGCTCAGTTATAAAGTTCTTTATAAGATTCTCCTGTCACACAAATCGACTCAAAATATGAATTTTATCACTATTGCAGCATTGTTACATTTTAGAATGTAATTGAATGAATTCTTTGATAGGTAAGTGGGAAGCACTTAACGATTTATTTGTAACTGAGTGGACAAATTTCGGTGTAGTTACAATCATAAAAATTATAATAAAATCATTATAATTATAATAAAAATTATAATAAAATCATAAAAATGTGAATGTGATAAAGATATACAGCTTCGAACTTAAAATGGTTTTAATAAAAATCATATAACCGACCCGTATAATCAGATTATTGAAAATTTTTGCGTATCAATAATAATCCAATCGGAAAATTGTAGTCATGATTTGAGAGTTTATAAAAGATATTCTTATTTACATTCCACCATAACATTAAAATTATTGATTTATGAGTTTACACTTCATAAAATAGAACATCATTTTTGCAGAGCTAGATCCTAATCTTTCTTTCCTTTTTTCTATATTTTATTTATTTCTCTCTATATTCCATAGTCATTTTTCTTGATTTAAAAATTTTCTTTACATTTGCTTTTAAATAAATTAATATATTCTCAAAAATGGAAGATAACGCGGATTAAAATCTCTGCTAATTAGAAACGTACTCTAATGCGTCTTTATATTAAACTTTAATTACTTCATATGTCACAAAGTATATAAATTATGCCTTGTATCGATTTTCCCTTATTACCTTTCGCATACAAATTTATTCCTCTCATATGGAAAGTTTGTAGGAATATGTTCCAATTGAAACTCAAACCAGTCGCTATCCATACATTAGAGTAACGTTTGTGATACAGCAAATATGTCAAATTACGTGAATACATAAACGTTGATGATGAATAATGTTATGAATGACGTTTAATCTAACCTAAATTTGTCTCACTATTCGGAAATTCTGTTTGCGGTTAGATTGTAGAAAATAAACTCAATAAAATGTTTGTATTCGTGAAGTTAGATGATAAGTAAATATGTGATAAAAATAAAGAACTGATTGATGTACAAGTGTTGTAAAACCACATGCTAATTTTAATTATATGTAAATATTTTAGTAAAAAAGGTATTGCATGGTAAGAATAATTTTTAAATTATTGTATCTCTTACATAACTATACGAGTATTAGTCGATTAGATCTCCCTTCCATTTGGAAGTTTGGCTGTAATTTTTCTTGAAAAGGTTTATTAAAAATTTCTTGAAACTTTATCAGGTATATTATTATCAAAGTCATACTGTATTTTTCGCATTATTATTTAATAAAAATCGTGAAGTTTAAGAAAGAAGACCTTTAATTATTTAAAAAAAAAACATTAAATATTTTAATTTAGCAAGGATAGGCCACGGCATGAAAATTTAATCTGGACGAGCTTGTGCAGAATTATTATATAGTAGTATTAAAATAACAGCATATTATTACATCAACAGCACACACTGGCCAAAGAATGTTGAGTAAAAAAAATAATAAAGTTTCTTCAATGGCTTAAGTAAAATTCTTTTGAACCGAATAAAAACGCTACATCGGCGTACTGCAGCGTGTGCAGCTAGTATCTAGAAATTCTCGGTTCGATACTACCTAGCAGTAACACGTTTTTCTTTTAAGTATTTATTTAAATATATTTTGCCTTCATTTTTCACGTTTAAAAAAAAAAAAAATTGTTTTTAAATTAAAAAAAAAACAACTATATATATATATATATATATATATATATATATATATATATAATAATAATAATAATAATAATAATAATAATAACAATTATAACTATATATATGAATATATAATTGCTATTTAAATAAATAAAATAATTTCTTCGTCAATCTATATAGCTTGTTCAGAAAATATTGTAGAGGATACCAGTGCAGTAACGTTATTTCGGTCAAACAAATGTTTGAAATGCTCAATAACATCCTTTAATATAGTTTTCAATGCATCTTGTACAATGATGATTCCATTCTTCTTTAACTTCTGACACCCCCAGTAGCACATAACGTTGTTTTAACGTTGTTATAACTAATTTTTCACTGTTCAAACTTATTTTCAACGCTATAATATCGTTATATTCTACCTGGGACACTAGCAATACCATTTTTAACCGGTATTTATCAGATAATAATGTTTTCACTAAACTTTGTACTCTAGTGAAACACGTAACAAAAGATATGTTTTTTCACTACAAATTAAAGCATAAACTGACACCTTAAAAGAAATATTTTCTAGAGACTCAAATTAAAGAGTTAGAGAACAGTGGGTGATTTATACAACAAAAAAGGTAATATTTTTTCTTTAAATATTATTCAACAGATTGTTTTATTGACAATTATTTTTTTTTCTTTATGTGTACGAAGTAAAATTGCATCTGCTTTCTAATATTTATAAGTCAAAGGTAATACCTTTAAAATAAGCGTATTAAAAGTGTAACTGGAATCTCAAACCAAAATTTAAATAGCACTCCTGCCAACTACATTTCTTACAATTTGGTCTATTTCACTTAATTTGGTTTTTTTTTTCTTTTGTTTCTGTTTTCTTTTTCCCCCCTTTTATTTATTTATTTATCCCCTTTTTTTTCTATATTTGTTATTCAGTATTTTACGTATTTATTTATTTATTTATTTATTGTTATTAAAGCTGCGGACGAACAATTATAAAGAACGTTAGTTGACAAATTTTATCTTCTAATTAATTTAATCTTAAATTTGAAAATTCAATAAATAATATTTTTTTTTTAATTTAAACAACTATCTGCGTATTATAATTACAATTTTCTATTTGTAATATTTTAAATGCGTTTATTTTAAGAATAAATTTTAGAACCGTTTTAAATATATAAAGGAAAAATGTACTTTGATTAATAAATGTATAAAACACAAAGTTACCATTAGTTAGCATCGAACCAAAAACATCCAGACAGTAGCTGCGCACAATAACAAGTGCACCATTTTTGTTGACATGTGATCGAAATAACTAATACTTAAGAAATTACTTAACATTTCAAAGACTTTTCTCAAGATTGTTTGGCTACTGCGCGCTCTTGCTTTAATATGATGTTACCTTTATAGTATACAATACTTCTATCCAAGCTCATTTCAAACTGAAATTTTCATGTCCTGACCACTCCTTGTAAGTCTATAATCTGAATGGTTCTAAAAAAATATAAACTCATTATGAAAAATAAATGTTTGGCAGGGGATGAAATAATTAATGCGCGACTAAAACTGCAACTGAACGTATATATTTAAAGCGTTATTATAATTAATTTATTTAAAAAGAGTAGGCATTAGCTCAACAGATTTTTGTTTTATTTTACAGTTTATGTTTCAACGGACTAAATTACAACTCTTTTAACTTATGGTATTTAATAACACTAAATCTACAACTTTTCTGGTGTTGCATGTGTTTTCTAAACCAATAGAAAAATATTTAGCAATAAAAGACGTGCATTGCATCCAATATACCTTGTAAAACGGATTATTATGTTGCAAATGTGCTTTAAACTTTTTTTTTCATTTTTACAGCAAATGTGGTTGCAATTGTGCAAAGTTTTACAGGAAAGAATACTGACACCTATTGCAACCAGATTTTTTTTTTTTTTTTTTTTTTTCGATTTTACTAATATGGTGTAAAGCGATAACATTTTTTTTTTTTAGTTTTGATAAAAATGCGATTATTCTAAAATAGAAAATATTTCTTGGCTTATATAACAGTTAATCAAATTCAACAACTTTCTCCAAATTAAAGGAAAATATTACATGCTGCATATTATTAATTATTTAATTACATGCTGCATCATATATAGAATACAAATTCTGCAGTACAAAACTTATAACGTTCTCCTCTACAATTTTATTCACAGTACTCGTAGGTAAAGTATTAATTCATTCAAAAGGACCTACAGAAAACACTTGTGAAGCAAATAATTTCTTATCAAAATCCGAAGATGTTTATAATAAGTATCAAAGTTATAAAACTATCAAATGTATTCAATGTTTTTCATACATGTATTGCACGATATACATTCTTGTACAGTCAGCAGCAAAATTATTGAAGCACTAGCAATAACTCCTATTTAAATGATGCGCACCTATTACTGTTTTACTAAGTACATATTTGTCGAGTCATGATCTTAATCTTATGCTGTTTATAAAAACATAAGTTGATAATAAAAATTAGCGATCAAACAAAAAAAATATATGAAAAATATGGATGTGCTCTTCAATAATATTTTACCGACTGTAGTTTCAGTCTTTTTAAGAAAATATAATCTATATGCTTCTATTAATGCCAAAACTGCATTTTATTTGCAGGTTTGGCATTGGCCAATATTTTAAACATGTAACTTGTAATAATTAAAACACATTATCAACTGCGTTCTTTAACACTAATTGGTAACAAGGTTTTTTTTATTCCTAGCGAATTTCATATTTCCCCGCTATGCATTAATATATATGCAGTCTCAAAAAGAAATTTGCATTTCGAATTTAATTTTTTGAATTATATAAAAAGAAATTGGTATTCCACCATAATAATATCAGTCACACGCAGGAATATTTCTTAAAAAAGCGAAAATTTTATTCTTTTGGGTAAATAAAATTACCATGTGCTATGGAATTAACTAAATATATTTATAACTTTTCTTTATAATTATAATGAATATATTCAATAGATATTACTTTGATAATTAAATTTCTTAAATAATATTTTTGAAAAATGCATAATATTAGTTACGTATTTAAAGAGAGTGGAATGTAATATCCCATACAGCACAGAATGTTTCAGTTATGTTACAGAAAGCTTACAATCTTTCAAAAACGTAACACATTTAAGTATGCTCTCTGATACATTTCTGAAACATTCGCGCTTTTTGATTTTCTATCTGTTCAGTGATTGTAACGTTTCTGTTACGTATCTGATTTTTTGTTACGGTAGCGGACATTTATACGTTTTTGAAACTAATCGGAAAGCAATCTGAACGTTTTTAAACGTTTCTGAAATGTTTATAATGTTTCAATGTTAAATGATTGTTACGTTTCTAGAACATTTTGTGCTGTTAGGGATACAACATTTCCTATGAGACATTATAGCTCCGTGTAATGACAGACGTGTTTGCAGATATAAAACCTCCTTCGAAAACGTTGGTAGGTGATACTAAATATATCCGACATTAATATGAACACTTTTAAAGCTATATACATGATTATTATCTTTTCAGAATTGACATTTTAAAATAATAATTTAACGAACAACACCAACAACAACTTTTGCAAATGTTTTTTTAAAATGTTTGCATTTTAATACTTTCGCAGTGGAGTATTTTCATATAATATGGGTATTTCAGTAATAAAAAGATGAAGAATAGTACTCTGGAGCAACTTTGGAATTCCACTATTTTCATATAAAAATCTTTTATAATAGTTTTCTGTAATTTAATTTAAATAAATAAATAAATAAAAGTTTGTAAACTGTGGTGAACTTTTGCAATGAAATACATGATTATTATCTTTTCAGAATTGACATTTTAAAATAATAATTTAACAAATAACACCAACAACAATAAAACAAAAGCGTTTGCATTTTAATATTTTCGTAGTGGAGTATTTTCATATAGTATGGGTATTTCAGTAGTAAAAAGGTGAAGAGTAGAACTCTGAAGTAACTTTGGAATTCCCCTATTTTCATATAAAAATATTTTATAATAGTTTTCTGTAATTTAATTTAAATAAATAAATAAATAAAATTTGTAAACAGTGGTGAACTTTTGCAATAAAATACGCTTTTGCAACTGAAAATGACTACGCCATCAAAACCCGCAAAACTCTCATTTACGTTCCTCGATGCGAATATTTTGAAATATATGTATGTTAAAATATCAGAAACTGAATAATAATTTTCCAGTCTTTTTACAAATTGAAAAATATCGCTAACATTCTTCTTTATGGAATTATTTAAATTTATTTAAATGGTCGTTTAAACGATTAGCATAATAATTTTTTAAAAGGAAAATATTTCTCCAAACATTATAATTTTTTTTATTTTTTTTTTATTGAAGTAGTAACTTGAATCATTTTAAAACAAACATTTATTTACATAAAAGTAGATATTTATTTAAAATAAACATTTTATTTCTAGGCTGATAATAATTTTTGATTAAATTCCAGAAATTATAACCTATTTTTTCAAGCAATAACTTGAATCATTTTAAAATAAACATTTATTTACATAAAAGTAAATTTCTATTAAGAACAAATATTTTATTTCCAAGTTGATAGTGATTGCTGGTTTAATTCTAGAAATTATAAATGATTTTTTTTTTTTTTTTTTAATAACTTAAATCATTTTAAATAAATATTTATTTAGATAACAATAAATATAAGATAATAATAACATTTAGATAATAATAAGTGTTTATTTTAAGTGTTTACAAAATTAATTTTTGTCAAAATTGATCGATACACATTTACATTAACTGGTTGTATAACACAAACGTAGTCTTCAATAATATAGTTTATTCGTCGCGGAAAACGGTTCCTATTTAATATATTTCCATTGTCACTAAATGCACAGACTTCCTATATTCAGAGATTACAAGTTTTCCATAACACAATAATGGATTTCACCCTGTAAATTAAGCCTCAGAATTCATATTATTATAAATTATTTAAAAATTTAGTTTCCATATAATCTTTCATCATGAATTCTATATTCCGCTTTTGAAGCTATGTCTAAATCTACCTTCCTCCCTTGAAATAGCTTTTGTCATAATTAAATGCTAATATTTTACAATAATTTATTATATACCCTATGCACAGATTTTAGTAATCTAGTTTATTCACGAACTGAACATTTTCGAGTAAATGCATCTTCATTTGTCCTTAAATACAGATTTCCCATATCTAGAGACTACAAATATTCAGTAACCATCGAAATGTATTTCTCCGCTTAAATTAAAATTCATGTACCATTTTCGAATGCTTCTCAGTTATTTAAAATGTAAAATCGATATCGGACAACGTTTCCTCTATGATACTTTTCATGAATTTAAAAAGAAAAGAAAAAAAGAAAGAAATTTGAAATATATTCTACTATTTATAACTTTTTCTTTCTACATATAACGTAGTTTTTTTTTTTTTTTTTTTTTTTACATTTACGTGATTAAATAGTATATTTACGATAAGAATATTATTATTACTGTATTTTGTAAGCCTACTTTAATTATCCACCGCAAACATCTTTTAATATTAATTCATGGATCGGTGTAATCCCTTTTAAACCGAACATACGTAAGAAAAGTATCATGACAAAATTTCGAGTTTAAGATTTTGCTGTATCTATCTTTTAAGGTTCCATGAGTTCATTTTTGCTATTTTTACGATGACTTATGTAGAATGTGTGAGTGTATGTGTGTGTTTGTGAGTGAACACGGTTGTTTCTAAATGCTTTATTCGAATGAGATGAAATTTGGTACCTATGTTATAGGTCACTGTGCCACGAACTGTATAGATTTTGATGAGTCTAGTCACTTAGAGATTTTCTACAAGGGCACTTCTTTATGTTTATGGCTCATGTGTTCAAATTATTTAAAGTGCAATAGCGCCTTAACCCTTTATCTACTGACGGTACTTTAAAGTGCCATTACTTTAAAAAGAGTATAAAATCGAATTTATAGAAGAAATGTCAAAGATATTTATAAGAAAGGAACAGATGTACCTCCCTTTAATCTTACTACAAAGCATTAGACGATACATGTAGCCATTTTTGTTCCATAAGGGATTTTATGGAGTGCACTTGCTGTTTTTGCTTGATATATTTCACGATCTACATGTGTTTTATAATTAATTCCTATATTATTTTAAGACTATCTCACTAATCTTAGAAAAAAATATGAAGAACATAAAGAGTAAATATTTCTCTACACTTTTTTCATGTCGAAATAATTTTTTCGACCTCTGTGTACCAGTGGTACACTAAAGTCTGACCTTACAAAAATCTCATTAATTATTATGATGAGGTGATATGCATAATTTTTAACATATATATCTTTAAATAATGCTCTTTAGTAATTAAAAATATATGTTTGAAACACAATTTTGTCTGTATCATAATGCAGTAGATAAAGGGTTAAATAATCTGAACACCTTACAGTCGGCAGCAAAATTATTGAAGCACTAGCCATAATTCCTACTTAAAATATGGGCATCTAATACTGTTTTGTTAAGTAAACATTTGTCGACTCATGTTCTTAGTCAGTCTAACAACATGATTCGACAAGGATTTATTAAACAAAACAGTATTAATTGTTTTTTTATATAAGAATTATTCCTAGCGCTCGAATAATTTTTCTGCCGACTGTACGAAGTTTTTAATTAGAATGTCGCAAATCAGTAGGTATTTTACCAGTGTCTAAAGTCTAAAGTGATATTTTAGACTTGATCTGACCTCAGTGTGATCATTTGTTCTTTGATACTGTTTATAAAAAAGTAAGTTGGTGATAAAAATTAGCGATCAAACTAAAAAAAATATATATATGAAAAGTAATAGGATGTTAATCATTCGCCATGTGGGCTTTAATAATTTTGCTGCCGACTGTATTCGATTAACCTAAAAATTCATATACATGCTATAGTTCACCTTCGCAAGAACTGTATGAATTTTGGTTAATCTAGCATTTATGTTTTTTTTTTTTTTTTTTTTTTTTTTTACAGGGACACAAAGAAAAATTCTTTATCATTATGTCCTATGCACTGAATTTATTTAAAGTGTGATAACGTCTAAACGCCTTTTTCGAATAAACTGAAAATTTATATACTTGTTATAGGTGACTATTGCAAGAACTCTATAAATTTTGGTGAATCTAGCATTTTTAGTTTTTTTACAGGGACACAACGAAAATTCCTTTATCATTATGACCTATAGACTTAAATTCTTTCATGTGCGATAGGGTCTAAATGTTTTATTCGATTACGCTTTAAATTTATATACATGATGATAGATGTCACTGTAACTGTACCGATTTTGATGAATCGAGCACTTATAGATTTTCATAGTGACACAACGAAAAATTCCTTATTATTATGACCTATCGGCTCAAAATATTTCAAGTGCAATAACGTTAAATTAAACAACATGCTATTTGGATAAAAATGCTTAAAAATCGCATTATAATTTTCTCTTTTGTTTATTTAACGACTCCTCTTTCTTTATTTAAGCAACCGAGAATTACTTAATGTTCGGAAAGTCGATTGCAATTTCTTTATATTATTATTATTATTATTATTATTATTATTTATATACGACTATTTTTATAAAGCAATCTCCATATCATTCAATCACAGATAACTACTGAAAACAATTACTAAATTTTTCTATTAAATAAATGTAGAAAACGTGACTATGCTGATCCCTATTAATGGCTTAAATATAATAACGGATAACCGTTTGCACTCGAACGTCGCCTCTCCGGCGACATCCGATTCATTACTTCAACTCGAACGGTGCTCGAGAGGCGCCATGACCAATTAAGTTACTATATATCTTATATCCACCAAAAATGTTCTACAACTAAAAGTGCTATAACAGGTGCATACTTCGTTAAGAAAGAGACTTCACCCACACTTTTTATTAAGTGCCTTTGGGAGTTGCTTGCCTTGGTCATTGGTAAATGGCCAAGAATGCTTTGCAAAATATCACACGATGGAAAATTATAAATCATAATATTCATAAATAATGCTTGTAATATGTAAATATACATCAAATATAGAAATAAAATGTTTATATTTAAAATTCTTATGTTTCATATTTACATTTTTTATTAAAACTATTGTCGAGTAGCTCATTACGCTTACTAAAAGAAGATTCGAATGCAAAAGGTTAATTTTCCATCTCACTTCAGGCCCGCACATTTAGAAAACACAAAGTGGTCGACATAAAAGAGGCCACTGACAAAAAAGAAGACGCAGCCTTCGTAAAAGGTGCATTATGCTAGCCTTTTTTTACGCGGCCAGCATAACATAAGGACAGTCAGATCTCATATTAAGCTAGATTAGATTTAGCTAGACTAGCTAAAAAGCGGAAACTACGAACCCTGCTGTACTTCTATATTTTTGAATAGATCTCTTACACATTTCTAATTCTGTTTTCAAGCTACGCCCTTTTAAGAAACATTGTCTAGTACGAAAAGTTATTCCATGAGAACCGGAAAAATTATGAAGGTTTATATGCGGATCACCAAATATCTGGAAAATAGTTTCGAGTTGCTGGTATACCCATGCGAAAAAGGCTTCGAGTGCAAACGGATAAAAAAATAAATCTGGATAAACGGATAGATATGGATAAACATAAAATGGATTGTAAAGCATTTTGTTAATATCATCATAGTGCAAATTGTATGCAATATGTTTTCTAATATCAATATTAATAAATAATATTAACAAAACTACTAATGAAACTAATGAAACTAACTAAAATGATAACTAATATCATTTTAAAAAATTTAATTAAATGATAAATCGTTATATAAATGGGATTTATTGTTTATTATTTCACTTATGAAAAATACACTCAATGAAAATTGTACTGCTACAACTTTTCATACAAATTTTTAACTGTAATTATCAAGTTACCATGTTTCTTAGATATTAATTTTTAAAACCTCTATAAAAAAAAATGTAAAAATGTTACTGATTGGTAAATTTACATATTTTGCATCGATTCAAAGTTATAGATACTGGTTTGAATATTACTGCGTAATATTAAAATTATTTATTTTTAACATAATGTCTTTTCACTAGAATATTTAACTAGATGTGTTAACATCCAAATCCATTTATTTATTTATTTTATTTTATTTTTCATTTAAGTTTAAAGTCTACTATTATCTACTTTAAAATATCAGCATATTTTCTGAATAATATTGCCTACTCGTTCTTTGTTAAATAATTCGTGTTTCTGCTTGTGTGTGTGTGTGCGTTTGTGTGCGCGTATCAACATATAAAATCATACTTACTTCAAAAATGGCGTAACGATTTTGAAATGTATATAGTCTTTTACTCTTCATTTTGCCTCAAGTTAAAGTTTTAAGAAACTTTGAAAGTCAGGAAAAGTATGTGGCTTCAGTGATACCAAGAACTTTTAAAATATTTTCATACAAAATCCGTAATGGACTAGGCGGAGGATTTCGAAATATTTCAGCTTTTAAATTATTATATGTGTTTTTCATTTTTAAAAAAACTTCCGTAACCGGATGCTTTACTATATAGAACCGTTAAAAAGTTTAAAAGAGCAAAGAAATAGAACCATTACTTAATCCTTAAAAATAAAAATTAATTAACGATTTATACTTTTTTTTTCTTCTTGAATTTAACATTTTGTTATGTCTTTAGTTTAAAATATATTAAAAATGTATGTGTGTTTGTGACGGTTTGTACTTATCTGTATCTTTCAAACCGTGATTTTATAGAAATTTCAAACCCTATAATAGGCACATTATAAATAGACGTTATGAATTATTCAGTTTACGCATTAATAATAATAATATATTGTTTTAAGTTCATTTTCATTTTATAAAACCAGAATTTTTTTACATTCTTCAAAAATCTTGGTTTATTTCGTATGATGCCCTTAAAATTGAACCTAACACACAATTAAAAATATTTTTATAGTGATGCAATAAGAGCCTGTTAAATTATATACAGAAATATAAAAAATTATTGTTGTAAAGAGAATCAAAATTATAACCAAAAAAGCTGTTTACAAAGCTATCCATTTAATGATAGTGAAGTTTTTAAGTACATCAAATAATTAACTGCTCTTCTATTATCTATCCTTATTAAGAGTGTTTCTCTTTTAATATTTTTTAAAAAATTACAAAAAATTATTATTCCAACGCGTTTCAAAGATTTCTTTCATTTTATACAATTTCTTTCTTCATTCAAATGACAAAGTATTTTAAAAGAAAGCATATTGCGAATTCCTATGCAACCTGTTTTGGGTTATCACTCTACAATTATTCATTACACCAGGACGTGCGTCTTACAGTAAATTTATGAACTTTTATGAACATCCAAACTTTTATGAACATCCATGTCTGATCCGTGATTCGAACTCCGCAACTAGCGTCTGAACGCCAGAGTGCTATACATTTGGCATGCGATTGGTAAAGCCACGGCGTTTAGCTCCACATTAAGAATAAGGCGTTTAGCTCCACATTAAGAAGATAATAAATCTTCATTTGTGTCGTCATCTTATGTATAATCTACTATAATTTTAAGTGTATTTTATTTAGCTTTTCATATAGTCAAATATTTAGTGAAGGCAAAACGTAATATTTTTTTAATTGTCAGTTATATTGTTTAGCAAATATAGTATTGATGTATTGAATTGATTAGATGCTCAAACTGACCCCAAAATGTCTGCCTTTTATTTGTGATTTTAAAACTGGTTTTCATATACGTGTTTATTACGTGTCTTAATATATGTTTTTATATTTTAGATATTTCCTACATTAAACACACACACACACACGCATATATATATATATATGGGTGTGTGTGTGTGTGCTTTTTTAAGATTCGTAACTACCAATCGTAGATTTATTAAGCAATAAACTTTTAAGGAACATTCAAACATTTTATATTTGTTATCTGCATTGTTCCCTCTCATAACACAAAACGCATATTAAATTACAATTCCATAAATAACACATCATAATTTAAAGTTATAAAATATATTTATCAAAAAAAAAAAAAAATAATAATAATAATAATAATAATAATAACAATAATAACAATATTTATTTTTAATATTGCTTTCTCAAAAACTTTATGTTGGCAGTAAACATACATTGTACAGCAATTAAATACATTACTAGCTAATACCCATCAAAATTTGACGGATGATGTGCAACTAAAATCTCTTCATGGCATAAAGTTTAAAACACCCTTGCTTTAATATTTCACATTGCTCTTAACCGGTTTAAACCCCCCTGCCCAATTTCCCATATTTGTAAAACCACTTGAATATAATCCAAAATATTAACTTATTGTATTCTAAAAATAAACTGCAAATCGGAATAAAGTTAAAATTTGTTTTTACTGGAATATCATTATAACACTTTATTCTATCAAAATAGTATATTTCAACAAAAGTATACTGTTAAAAATAAATAAATAAATAAATAAGAATGAATTTAATACTTTAGCAAATTAAATTTTTAATAATAAATTACACTATGTAAATTTTTACTCGTGTAAAATATCAATATTTTAATGTTATTCTTTTTAAATTATTTTAACTCTAATATAGTATCGAAATGAAATATCAGAAATTATAATAATTAGATAAATAATAATTAAATAAATAAATAAAATAAAATAAAATAAAACCTCCTTTGTTTTTAAATATTTATCACCATCTTTTCTAAACAAAGTTTTCAACTGATGAAAGTTAACTTTTAAAGAACAATAAACTTCTATAATTTGTTAATTTTAAAAGATCTTTTCTTTTTTCTTTTAAGAAATGGGAAAAAATAATTTTAAGAATATGGTATAATATATTGACATGGCAACAGATAGCGCCACATCCAGTGTACAGAAATTTTTGGCGAGCGAACATTCATATGGCAACCAATACGTATCCGCGAATTGCTTTGTTTTTAATAGGTATACTTCCTTAGAAAATATGAATTAATCCTGTGAATTACTTTTATGATTGAGCCGCGGAGTAATATTAACTTTAATTAGGCGTTAACGAGCTTTAATTAGGCGTTTACCATAGACATGTCAATATTAATGTCGTCTGCTTGATCTATCACCGGTATTCTTCATAAAAAGAAAGGGATATTCCCGTTCCCAATTGGTTCAAAATTTTCTCGCGCATGCCCAGGTCGTTCGGTTTTGGTCTTACAGAATATGTTTTGCGTTTTAATATTATAGATTATGATGTGGTGCATACAACATTTCATTTATACCGCATTATAATTTTAAAATATTATAAAATACATTTCAAATACTTCCGAATAAATTAAAATTGCTATACAAGATTAAATATATCGATTTTTTAAAATAATATTATTTATAAGATACACGATATTATTAATTTCAAAACTTTTAACCACATTAAAAACTCCCTTTTTAAGTGATCTTTAAAAATAAAAATTATAATCATATTGAAAATTTTATAATGTTAAAGTATTCATATATTCATTTGTTAAATTTTTAATTTAGGTTAAAATCGGAAATGTCCCTGTACATCTGGTAAACTAATAATATATATTCTTTAATGATCGACTTTTTAATAAAGTTGCAACCGAATTGTTTATTAGTTTTTGATAATAAAATGAACAACTAAAAAATAATAACTGACTTCCATTTTTCTAATAACAACGAATTCTTAATCAACCGAATTCAGCTCAAAATTGCTTATCAAATTAATGGGATGGAAAAACGCGTAATTTAGATGTTTTCAAATATTTCTTAAGGCAACTTTTTACTTCTTAATTATCATCTCATATTCTGAGATAGCATTTTAACTTTATTTAATATTATTTATAGATGTTGTAAATTAACTGTTTGTAAGTTGCCAAAAAGTAATTGTTTCTTTAAAACCGAGTTTTTTAAGTAAAAAAAAAAAAATTCAAAATTGGTAAAAAGAAAAGTTTCTCAATGTAAAGTAAAATAAACAAGAAAATAACGCACTTTAATTTTTAACACCATTTATATATAAGGGTGGGCGTGTTTAAATTAAATAAAAAGCAAAAAATAAAATAAAATAAAATAAAATAAATAAATAAATAAATAACTTACAAAAGGTAAAGCTAGTAGAATTCAACAGAACAATATAAAAAATCCAAATATATATGTATATATATATATAGAGAGAGAGAGAGAGAGAAAACTATTGACAGGAATTTATAAATATATAAGTTTTACAGATTAGAAAAACATGCAGCTTTAATTGTGATAAAAATTACTGGATTAATCTTATCAGGTTTTGTATTTTTGAAAACGTTTTGTTTAACGGGAAATATTACTTTTTACAGCGGAAGAGGATCCCAATGGAAACGAGTTTTTCGAGTGCTTTCGCAAATTTATTTTTATATTTTTTTCGAAAATTATTTTATAAATATTACTTTCTTCAGATAGATTGATGATTTAATAGTTTTTTACTGTAATTGTTTCGAAAATATTTCTGGAAAAATATATCCTAAAGAATTAATTTTAAACCGTACAGATACTGATAAAATTTCTTTCCTGGATTTAAATGTAAAGAGAAAAGAAGATAAATGGCTCATTGGATTATATGATAAAAGAAAGGATTTTAATTTTAAAGTTAATAGTCTTACTAATTGGTTTACAAATATCAGTAGAAAATTTTTAAAAAATATTATGTTCGCACAGCCTCAAAGAATTCGTACTATCTGCAATAATGAAGAAGATTTAAAATATGCTCTTGAAGACTTAAAAAGTACCTTGCAAATTAACTGTTACCCGTCCCAATTTTTAACTGTGAGTTTCCAGAGTTTTCCTATCTCGGTTTGTTCTACTTCCTCATTCAAGGGCGATATTTAAGTACCGACGAGTAGCCCCGTCGGCCGAAGGTAGTTTGTTTTCCAAATGAAGGGTTGTATTTTTTTATTTCATTCTATACTTTCTTGTTTACCTTCAGTAATTCTTTATTGTATTGTATATATTTTTTAAATGAATTGATGTAATTTTGTAACTTTTACAATTTGATAATGTTATAAAAAATTTTTAGTAGTTTTATACATTATATGTATGTTTGATTTCTCTTCAGTTATTGGTGGTTTTCTGTTTGGTGAGAAGTTGGGGGCTAAGGATAGTTATTAGCTTATAGCTACTGTCCTTTCAGAAACTTCTCATTCACCCCTACACTGAGGGGCCTCCCTGATGAAGATCTCAGTGTTTTTTGGGGTTTAATTTCATTCATTTGTTTATGTATTTCTACATTTATATATTCCTATATATATATATATATATATATATACTAGCAGACCCGGCCACACGTTGCTGTTGCTGAGTTAATGTTGAATTACAATATATTGCTGTAAACTATTCAATACAGTCAATTTATTATTTACGAATAAAGACAAAAACGTTGTAGCCGATGTAACAAACAACGGGATTGAGATTTGAACCTTAGGTCAAAATTTGGAAGCGACTGATAAAAATTTTCGTACAGTTGATATTAAGCACAAATTAATTTTATTGTAGGGTCTTATAAATTTTAATGGAGAAGTGAAATATATTATTTCTGATCATAGATATAGTAATTTATATAGATCTATCATCCCCACGTTAACGAGCAAAGTTTTTTGAAGCCAAAAAAGTTTTTTGGCCTAAAGGTCTAGCGTTCGAGCCCAGTCAGGGGAGATTTTTTAAAAATGGTTTTTGTTTAATTCTAAATTATTTTAATTAAAGATTTAAATATATGTAAATATTATGGTGTGTCACTCACACGATTTTCTCTTACCCTGCATTTTAATACTAAGATAGATATTTTGTGCTCTTTAGTTCACATTTCTATAAAAAAGTGTTCTTTAATTTTTTAAAACTATAATATTATTTTATTAAAAGTTTTCTGTGTGATAAATACAATTTCGGTTTTGCAGTCGCTTTCCTCAAAATTTTGATTCCTGTTAAAATGTTCAGATGCATACCAATTAACAGGAAAACCTGTCTTAAATACCTTTTCTTATGAAAGTTGATCTGAATACAGAAGTGAAGAATCACAATAGTTAAAGTTTTGAATTTATAAAAAAAAATAGCCAGGTTGCTCAAATACAGGCGAAAACAAAACACAGGTATAAGCTCAAGCAAATACAAGGGGAAAGTTATATTTCTAATTTGATAGCTTGGTCAGATGACAATACAACAGCTGCATTGAGTAGACCATTACATACTTTATAAAATTGAATTAAAAATTACCTTTTACAAAGCAGTTAAAAAGTGAACACAAATTTTGAAAGTTAAAAAAAAAAGTGCAGTACAAAAGAATTTTGTAAAATTTTGCGTATATGTATGTGTGTGGTTCGATATTAATAAAAGTACCGACAAATTCGAAAGATATGAAGTAAGTACTAAATGCATAAATTCATCAAGAAGATCATTGACGTCTTCTTCTACTTTTAACTCTTAGTTCATCAATATGCAAACCTCCATACTAGCTAACCACTTGCCAAATTTTACTGTTCTGAAACAAGCGGTTTGATCTTCAGTGAGCATTCATTTTACTTTATTTATTTATTTCTATGAATTCAATTTTAAATTTTTATTTTAAAATTATACGGAAAAGTGGACATTCGTGATAATATGATTGAAAACGCATCATAAGTATATCAGACTTATTTAAAAAATTGTATTAATTCGAGCAAAATTTTGTGCTTGTATACTATTAATTAAGCTAAGCATACTATTATTTAACCTAAATATTCGATTGCATTATATACTTTTTTTTATAACAGTTAGAATGTGATTTAAGAATATGCTGATTAAATATTTTCAAATATATCTCATTATTATAAATGTTATTACTGTGAAGCAAGCGATTGTGTTTCCAGTGAATTAGACGTTTCAAACTCCTGAAAAACAACATATTCAAATCTTCATTAATTTAACTTTTAGAAATTTTAAAAGTAGTCATAAAATAGAATAAACATTTTCCATTTTAAAACCAATTGAAAAAGCAATAATGCAAAATAATACTTAAGAATAATTTCACTCGCAAATATGGTAATTTAACTTTTATTAATTAATTTACCCTTCTTCAGGATGAAAGGTTTTATATACGTATACTAATTAAACTTTCCTTATGGTATAATATTTGCTTTAAACGTTTATCTTAACATAAAATTGTCTATATTTGCTTCTTAATTAAAATTAATCACTAAAGAAAGCTTATAAAATTCCTTTCATTACAGTTCAATGGTTCTCAGTATTTTCTTCAAGCAGCCAAATGAAAAATGAATACCTTCCAAAATGCTCTGCGGACAATATGGAATAGCTCTTAACAGTAATGAAAATTTCGTTATAAAATTTCAGACTCTCATTAGCGGCAAAGCAAATAAGAAATAAAACATTTTTCTTGGAGTTCATTAAAAAGGAGTCCCGGTACGCTAATTAAAAATCAAGCATTTTCAACGACTTTACTGATATTTTGGAGCCCTATTAGAATGTTTAATTGTACCTTAAATAGCATCAAAGGCTCATTTAGATACCTTTATTTATTTGAAGATATTGTGCGTGCATAAGAGAGAGAGCAATGATATTTCAACTTTGTATTATTCAACAATATTTTAAATTTGAGCGATTCGATATTTGATGTTTTGTTGCAAAATTGCACTCTATAATAGTGCATGTACTTGAAAATGTTTAGATAATAATATTGCCTGGATTAAGTATAACGAATTTTGCTAAGGTAAAGATGAGAATTTTGTTAGGAAAAAAAAATCTGTAACATATTTTAGTTAAAGTGTTCCTTCATTCAGTAAGTATAAAAATATTTTAATATTGTTTTATCAGTTGAAAATGCATCCGTTTTTCCTCTTACAGTAGAACCTCATTTATCTGAAACTCTTTTAAACGAAATACATTTTTAAAGCTTTCTTTTATGATTACATTTCTTATGTGCAAAATCTACTTTTAAAGCTTTTTTTTTTTTTTTTAACTATAACATTTCTTCTATGCAAAATTCACAGATATTCCTTGTGCGGGACAAATAAAACTTTGTTTCAAACCACGCTGAAATATGTAAAAGGTACTTAATTTCAAAATGAAAATTAAAGTAATTCTTATTTTTTTTTCTATTTTGAGATTGCTTTATTTTTATTAAGCACCTGTTACCATAGTAAGAAATAGTATATGTATTTGTCCTTAATTTTAAAACTGAAATATTCTCGATCGTCCTAAAAATTTCTACTTTCCAAAAGATGATCGGTCACAGTTGCTTCGGATAATCAAATTTCTATTGCATTTTTATAAAAAAAAAAAAAAAAAAAAAAAAAAAACGTACACTTCATTAGGCTTAGTTTTTAATCGTTCTACTTTTTTTTTTTTTTTTTTTTTTTTTTTTTTGTGAAAGATATTTTACTTAAAATGACTACGGGCTTTTTTCCCTAATAATATCTCTGATAATATAAATTGTTGTTGAATTATTTGTTAGTAATCAATTTTATTGATACAGAAATGTATTAACAAATTAATAACGAAATTTCTTTTCAACAAATTAGATAATACTATTGAACGAATACGGAGAAAATTAGAATACGGAGAAAATATCAATAATCTTGTTAAAACTTTGTAACTCTTATTTCGATAAAATTATCAAAAATTAAATGCGTTATTTAAAATTGGCTGGCTCGTCAAAAATAATCATAAACGCAGCTGATTTTACATTCTCTGTTTCAGTAGGAATGTTATTTATATCCAGGCCAATATCTGTTTACGACCACCCAAGTGTTTGTGATTTTTTTTCTGCTATTATTTTCTAGGAAAATTTATACTTATCGCGTTTTTCGTGTAGAAATTTAATGTGTTTTATGTAAATAGCGTTCTATACTTAATTTTGAGTGATTAATGCTGCTCTCAGATTCAAAAGTGTAGTGAATAATAACTTCTAGAATTTAAGTTTTAACATTTTTTTCCTCAACATTAATTTTATTTGGAACATTTTTTCAATCAACATTTACGATCAATAACTAATGCTAAAAAATACATTAATGGCATTTTTATATAAAATCTCATTATTTTTTTAGTACGACCGGACTATTTCTTTCAGATAGTGATTTTGCTTCGTCACAATTTATTGTACTGCACTTTGAATGAAAATGTAAACATTTTTGCTTTTATTTAAAATACTAGCAGGCTTTGCCCGCTTCGCTGGACATTAAACTTAAATGAGTTGTCAAAATGCCATATCTTTATTAATAACCTAAGTTCTCGCTGTGATTGGAAGAGGTTTTCTCGCTACCAATGTGAGGAGTCTGGGTCCCCACTGTCTTCAGCACAACTTACCCACTTCTTACTTCCCCACCCTCAGCGGGTGAGTTCGAAGTTTTGCAAAATCCCACTAATGTACATAATGCGTACACTTAATCAATATCCACACACCAAAATTCGCCATTCTAAGATAATTCAAAGCTAATTCAAACGGAAAAACATGTTTTTACACATGTTTATTGCCCTCCGACTCCGAATAGGAGGGGGGGGGATTTCGAATTTCGTGAAATGCAGTTACAATAAGTGCCGGGTGCATACAAACAATTTACGCACCAAATTTCGTGACCACAGAAGTCTTTAATAGGCAATATTATAAATAAAAATATATATATATACAGACACGACATTATTTCAATATTTAAAACATAAAAATCTGACATTGACAGATTTTAAATTAGTGCCAGAGGCCTACTGCTAAACTTGTTAATATCGACAAATTCTTCTTTAGTTAATTCGTGACGATCTAAATTCCATGATAAAGTTTTCATTAAATCAAACCAATGTGTTTCAGCTGCAGATATTGTAACAAATAACGTTGGAAGTCCAAACTGTCTTATAGCCGCAAAACAACGTTTTTTCTCTTTTTCCCAATGAGGGGGAGGTGTGCCTTGGGGGGGACTCATGTCAAAGGTGTGCCTTGGGGGGGGGGGACTCATGTGAAAGTTGTACCTTGGGGGGACTCATGTGAAAGTTGTACCTTGGGGGGGACTCATGTCAAAGTTGGGCCTGGGGGGGGACTCATGTCAAAGTTGGGCCTTGGGGGGACTCATGTCAAAGTTGTACCTTGGGGGGGACTCATGTCAAAGTTGGGCCTGGGGGGGGACTCATGTCAAAGTTGTGCCTTGGGGGGACTTCATTCAATAAATCCCCATTCAATAAACCGACTGAAGTAGGCCCTTAGCACTATTAAGAGCAGGCCTGTCCAACCCAAAACACTTGGTGGGCCGCATTGGAAATCTGTTTTATTCATTCGGGCCGCACCATATGTGCAGTCATAAAAAAGCCCCCCCCCCATCCTTTTCCGACTAATTTCACCGTAAATTAGTGTAGAGACATGCGGCTGGTTCCGATCGATTAGTAATAAAGCCTAGTTTAAAATAAACTGGCATCAACTTCATTTTTTTTTTTTTTTTTTTTTTTTTTTTTTTAAAGACAACCCTCAATTTCGACAAGTCTTTTTTTTTTTTTTTAATTATCAAATCAGACTAAAAAATGGTAGAGTTTATATGTTTCTCTCTATTTTTCACAGAGTTATAATTAGTTAAAATATGGAGATGCTAATGCTAAATGAATGTATTAAATATTAATTCATGTCTTACCAAAAAATTAATATATTAAAATTTCTTTCTTTCTTTTTTTATACGTTAGAATGAAGTAAACTAACCATACTCCATGCATATTCTTGATTAAAAACATTTTTTGAATTATGAAAATTATCAATAATTTCATATTTCAAAAAATTATGAGTTATGATCTATATTAATTTTTGCACGAATAGAATGGGCATCATCAAAAATATGGATTTCTAAATTTACATTTCATTCCACTCATTATTTTTCGAATTATAGTGATATTTTAATTTTTATTGTTCTTACGGGGCTGTCACTTGTTATCATTTGTGTCATATATTACTTTGCTTGCACATTATTTAAAATAGTTATTCAAGTAAGTTTAGACATATACATCATTTCTTAATTAGCATTACTTTACATTATTTTATATTTAAAATTGCTATACTTCTTTTCCGATTATTATCTGAATGGATATAATACTTTTCTCTGTGATATCTTAATTTAATGTTTTTAATTATAAAGATTTACCCCTGATCAATTTTTCTTGTAACTCTATAAAGACATTATATAAGGATATAAACTATATCTTTTTCCGAACCGCTTTGATATCAGAAATTCGAGTATGTAGTCAAAAATGGAAATTACTATTCGGGGAAAAAAAAAGTTTGTGCAAGTTTTAATATGCAGATGACACCCTAAACAAAATTTAGAAATTGAATTAAAAACTAAATGTTATTACTAATCGTTAGGCATCAGCTGCTGGTCTCTACAATAATTTACGACGACATTATTCGGGGAAGGACAATATTATTTTATGACTGTACATATGCATATGTGCGTATATGTTTGTGAGTATATGATTCATATATTTATATACTTTTTTCGGGGAAGGGCAGGGGGAAAATTCGGAGAAGAATATATTAATTTAAATTATTTTAATTCATAAATTAACAATAGAAACGTGAAAAATTTATGACTATATATTAAAACTATAATAAAATAAATGAATAATGTATCTAATAATGTTTCATTACCCAGTTCTTTAGCTACCATAATCTTTGAAAAGTATTTTCACTTCGAAAACTCAAAACGTATTTATTAATTTTTGATCCGTTAACCAAAGTTGTCAAACTTTAAATATCGTTAGTCTCCTCGCGGGCCGCAAGAAAGTACGCGGTGGGTCGCATGCGGCCCGCGGGCCGCGGGTTGGCCACCCCTGATTAAGAGTGTATTATAAAAATTCGACAACGCTGTACCGACTGAAATAGGGGTACCTTGGGGGGGACTCATGTCAAAGTTGGGCCTGGGGGGGACTCATGTCAAAGTTGGGCCTGGGGGGAAAACTCATGTCAAAGTTGTGCCTTGGGGGGACTTCATTCAATAAATCCCCATTCAATAAACCGACTGAAATAGGCCCTTAGCACTATTAAGAGTGTATTATAAAAGTTCGACAACGCTGTACCGACTGAAATAGGGGTACCTTGGGGGGGATTCATGTCAAAGTTGTGCCTGGGGGGGGACTCATGTCAAAGTTGTGCCTTGGGGGGACTTCATTCAATAAATCCCCATTCAATAAACCGACTGAAATAGGCCCTTAGCACTATTAAGAGTGTATTATAAAAATTCGACAAAGCTGTACCGACTGAAATAGGGGTACCTTGGGGGGGACTCATGTCAAAGTTGTGCCTTGGGGGGACTTCATTCAATAAATCCCCATTCAATAAACCGACTGAAATAGGCCCTTAGCACTATTAAGAGTGTATTATAAAAATTCGACAAAGCTGTACCGACTGAAATAGGGGTACCTTGGGGGGGGGGACTCATGTCAAAGTTGTGCCTTGGGGGGACTTCATTCAATAAATCCCCATTCAATAAACCGACTGAAATAGGCCCTTAGCACTATTAAGAGTGTATTATAAAAATTCGACAACGCTGTACCGACTGAAATAGGGGTACCTTGGGGGGGGGACTCATGTCAAAGTTGGGCCTGGGGGGGGACTCATGTCAAAGCTGTGCCTTGGGGGGACTTCATTTAATAAATCCCCATTCAATAAACCGACTGAAATAGGCCTCTAGCACTAATTAAGAGTGACGTATAAAAATTCGACAACTGTACCGACTGAAATAGGCCTCTAGCACTAAAAAAATAAAAAAAAGCACAGCTTAAGTATCGGAACCCTTTGGTGACTTTAAATATTTTAAGCCATTTTTGCGATGAACCGAATTGGCTATCTCAATTGTGCAATTAAAGATCTTGGCGAGAATCGTCCGAGCTACTTCGGTGCCGAATTTCAAATTTTGCCAAAGGGAACCAATACTAAAGCTGTTCCATATCGAATCTGGGTTGAAAACGGAAAAAGGGTAAAATAAATTAGAAATATCAGACCTATATTTATAAGTTTGATACCAAATGAAAGGGGCGATTTTGCTGAATCCAGGGGTTCAAACAGTTTTTCGATGCGACAATTAGATTTTTTAAAAATAACTAAAGTATGAAATTTAAGTGGCAACGGAAAAACGGATAAAGGGAAAAATAAATTAGAAATATCAGACCTATTGTTACAAATTCAGTACCAAATGAAAGAGGTGATTTTTCTGAATTCTGGGGTGTAAACAGTTTTTCGATACGACAATTAGATTTTATAAAATTAACTAAAGTATGAAACTTAGATGGCAACACTTCATTTCAATCTTTTCATAATTTGTAGTGAAAATCACGCGAATACAAAAGTCTGTATCTCAAAAATTTATTTTTGCATTTTATTTTTCCATTCAAAGCGTTTTAGTGAAAAAATATTTATGGCGCATGCGCAGGCGTTTTTTACACACAATTTAAACACTAATCATAATTTTGAAAATTTCTATAGATATAATTTCAAGTTGGGTGAAGACCTAAGTTTCTGCCAAGCGCTATTGAATTACGTCCAGCCGTTCTCGAGTGATGCCCGGACAAACGTGTTTTAGTCTTTTACCCCCTAGGGGGGGGAACGGGGGGGAATTTTTGAAAAGTTGATAGATATAATTTTAAGTTAGGTGAAGACCTAAATTCCTGCCAAGCGTCGTTGAATTCCGTCCAGCCGTTCTCAAGTGATGCCCGGACAAAAAAAGCGACATTCGGACACGATGACACACACACAGACACACACACACACACACACACACACACAGGCAAAATTTTCTGAAGTCATTTTCGGCTTTCATGGTGTATGAAACGTGAAGATATCGCAAAATTTTTCGATTCCGACAAATTTACAGACAAAACTCTGATTTTATTAATATAGATATAAAGCTGAAAATTTGTCATTATATCCGTAGGATTATTAGATTTTATGAGAAATTGGTGCACTTATTAATAAGGACAAAATATAGATAACGCTGTATTTTTTAGTTCAATCGGATAATTGATTCAAACAATTAAGTAAAAACCCCACTTTAACTTTAAAATTATTTAGAAGAAAATACAAATTGATGCCAAAAATAAATAAGTAATAAATGGATGTATTTCTCTATATGTCCAAAAAATAAATAAATAAATAAATAATAAAAAATAAATAAACATGCAAACACACACATACATACATATATAGTTGAAATATAATTGAGAAAAATCCCTGGGAAATAAATAGAACGGTTTCAGTATAGAACCCCTTTGCGAAATTTGAAATTTGGCACCGAATTAGCTCAGACATTTCTTGCCGAAGTCTTTATTATGCAATTGCAATAACCATTTTAATTCATCGCTGAAATGACAATAAAAACTTAAAAGCCAGCAAGGGGCTCCTAAGCTAAAGCTATACCAGAGACATTTTAAGAAATGAATATAGTAATCGTCGATACTAGCGAGTAATTCACAGTTTCTGCACAGCTTTATATGGAAGGATGGATTAAAATAAGTCCTGCCATAGTAAATTAAATTATGTGTTTTGTGTAGAATTTTATATCAAAATTCTACACACTATTACTATAAAAACTATTACTGTAAAAACAAAAATAGGCTGAGGTTTTTTTTTTTTTTTTTTTTTTTTTCTTTATTTTATGTTGGGTATGTTATGACAATACAGTTTCAAGACATACCTTTATGGTAAGATTTGGTTGAATTGTACATTAAAATTCAAAAAGATGTTTATGAAAAATTACGTCTACAACTTCATTATAGAAACATACGACTAAATAAATTATATTGTACATATAAATGATATTTTAGAACTAATAAAAATCAGTGAATTTTAAAATTATTTCAAAAATATATTTCTTGAAAAAATTCAGTAGCTAGTATAAAAATTATGTGAATTTCAGAAAAATAAAACTATGAAATTTTTTGGACACTATTTAATGCTGAAAACCTTTTTTAACTAACCAACTGATTACACGCTCAATCTCTTTTATTAGAAACTCTGTTTACATCTACCTAAATCTCTGACTAAATAAACTAAAGCATGTGACTTAAGTCAATGAATGATGAGTATTTCTATGAAGATTTGAATTGATTCATGTTCCCCTTATAGAACTGAACAAGCTTCAGAGCCTGTTACATAAGTATTGATGTACACCTACATTCATAAGTTGAGGATTAATGTCGCATTTGTTTGAACTCGGGATATTTACTATCGTTTGATACTGAAAAGAGGCGAGCGTTTTGAACCATTGAAAATTGATACTTTTTCACTCCAGTTTACTTTCGGTTGAAGAGAAAAAAATGTCTTTGATCATAAATATTTGATGAAAGAGATTTATATTGATCATCAAATGTTTGATGTTAAATCTATATATTTGTATTCTTTGCATTTAATTTATTCACCGTTTAATAAACAATTTTATATTTAAATTGATTGAAATGTTATAATGATAGTATTTTGATGATAACACGAATTTTATCTTGTAAGATTTTTCTATTAGGTGACAAGGGGTAATTACATATTTTAAAAGTAATTAACCAGTATAAAAAAAAAATGTATACTTTACTAAAAAATGTATACTTAATGTTATACATACTTTATAAATCAAAGTTTCAATAATTTCATTTTTATTACTTTCTTCTATATGTAATATAGAGAAAGTATTGGATTCGCGAAAATTTTCGACCTCCGTTTTTTGACGGATCTACACGTTTTGGGATGTCCTGAACACGAATTGATAGTTTTTAAAAAATGTCTGTCTGTGTGTCTGTCTGTGTGTCTGTCTGTCTGTCTGTCTGTCTGTCTGTATCATTTTTTTGTGGACGCTGTATCTCACGAACCAATGAATGAAATTTAACCAAACTTGGTATTTAGTTGCACCCTGACATGAACTGGTGCCCATTAGATTTGGGGATCAATAGCTCAACAGGTGGCGTTGTGATCGCATTTTATGCAAATTTTTAACATGGCAGCATAGGACAAAATTCCGTATAAATGAGCATAAAGAGAGTTAATTTAAACTTGTGATTGTAAAATTAATATGAATTATTGATAATAGTAGTAGTTAACTAGGAAAAAAAATGTGTGCATGGGGGGGCATCGGTTCCCCCCCTGGGGGGTAAGTACCCCCCCGGGAGGGTTAAATTTTGAAGATGGGTATCATTCGAAAGATCTCGTCAATACCTTTAAAACGAATGGTTGAACCATAAATCTGTGATAATTTAAAACAAAGTTATCGAATTTTTTTACTTTTAACAAAAAAAAAACTTAGAAAAAAATCGTATTTTTTTTTTTTTTTTTTAACGAAATTTTACCAAACTTGGTATTTAGTTGGTCCCCGACATAAACTGGTGCTGATTATATTTGGGGATGAATAGCTCAACAGGAGGCGCTGTGATAGCATTTTATCTAAATTTTTAACATGGCAGAATAGGACAAAAATTCGTATAAATGTGCATAATAAGAGTTATTTTACACTTGTGATTGTAAAATTAATATGAATTATTGATAATTGTAGTACGTAACTAGGAAAAAAATTTTGTGCATGGGGGGGCATCGCTTCCCCCCCTGGGGGGGAAGTACCCCCCCGTGGGGGGTAAATTTTGAAGATGGATATCATTCGAAAGATCTCGTCAATACCTTTAAAACGAATGGTTGAACTATAAATCTGTGATAATTTAAAACAAAGTTATCGATTTTTTTTACTTTTAACCAAAAAAAAAAAAAAAAAAAAAAACGCATTTTTTTTTTTTTTTTTTTTTTTTTTTTTTTAATATTGTTACTGATTGAATATGTATAGGAAAATATAGAAGAAAGTCTTGTGGTGGCCACAACATACTAGTTTTTGAATACAACTCATTTGTTTACTATGTTTTACTTTATTTTTATACTCCCCCCTCTAACTTAACAATGTAATTTATGTAATTTATATATTTTCTAATTTTATTGCAGTAAGTGTTCTGCAGCAAGAAAATGTTCATATGTAATTTTATTTCATTAGCATATAAAATTATATATATATAGTCCACTCTCGTTAAATCGAACTCAGATAATTCAAATTTTCATTTAGTTCAAACTAAACCTGAAGCTCCAAAATTTTCAGTGGCAGAATAGGATGACACTGTTTCATTAATGAGAAGCCATTTTATCATGAGTAAATTAATTTAAACTATTTACAATTTCATTTTCTACTTTTTTCATACTCTCTCACAGATTACAGATTTTTGAAATGTTTATTTCATTTTCTTTTCTGAACTATTCATACTTAATTCCATTGAATATATTTTCTTAGTTATTTTCTGTTTATCAATGAAATATAAATTTTTTTCCCAGTGTCCTTATTTCCGGCACCTCTTCAAATATTCTCAAGTATTTAAAACCATTTTTCAGAAAACCAATTGTTACTTTATTTTTTAAAGCTGCTTCGTATTTTACGTAGATTTTATATTCGAGGAGACCCAGTGGCATTCTAACAGATCCACTCTGTGGGAAAAAATATTACTGCCTTCATCTAGAATGAATAAAGTCATTTTCTGAATTTCTAAACTAGAAATACAGATTTCTCACTTATGCGTATAAGGTAAACTAATAAACTGACCAGACGAATTGTCGAGAATTTCTATTGGGAGAAATTCTCGCTTGATTTCTAGGTTTTATTTTGTTAGAATTGGGGTTACTAAAACTTGCCTCGTGTGTTCGCATTTATTTGCAGAGGTTTTTAAAGTTTGACCTGGATAATACAGAAAAACGCTCTAGAATTTTAATAGAGATTTCTAGAACTCACTGGCATAAACAACTTATATTTTTTCTAGGGTCGCAATTTATTTTCTAGATGTCAGTCGCAGAATTTTTTTTTCAGTGCACAGAAGTTAAATTATGCAAAAGAAGTAAATAAAAGACCACACAGAAAAAAATGTTTTCATTAGAAAACCAAATATATTTCGTTCACTGATTTTGTGTATTGTCATTTTAACAATAATTTTGTATAGTTAACTAAACGAACGTACTTCGTTTGATCAAAATAATATGGGTGAAAGAAGAGTCATTGTGACTGGACGTCACAATGACTCTTCTTCAATGACTCTGATAAGCTACGTCATAGATCTCTTTAAAAACAGTTAATAAACGAGCAATATGCTCTTTTCAATCTCTGTTATATATATATATATATCTGTTGAGGCTATATCTACGAAAAAAACAGGTTGATTTTGCAAAATTTTTGTAGCTCAAGCAAAACATTTTTTTGTGTGTGTGTGTGCATTTGAAGAAACCGAATTTCAAAATTTTCTGAAATGTTCCAGTGTGATATTACATTCGCAGTATATGTACCAGATACCAATAATTTACAAGCGTCTGGACACATAAATAAGTAAGAAATTGATGAAATCACTAGTGACAAATGTATACTTGCCAACATTCTAATTACTATTCCTCAGAATTTCCACCTTTTTAAATGTATTTCTGAACATTTTTAGACCCGCCTTCTTTACATACCAGAAATTTTGCAGAATATTTCTCTCCAATATCCCTTTCCGACCCAGGCCGTACGATCGTGCGGATTAGACATCCACGACATCCACTTATATTTTTGTATATGGAACAGTCGTATGCAATAAAATCACGAAATGAACGATCGAGCTAATTAGCAGAAAGTGTAAAGTACAATTTTCAATCAACAAATGCCGGTTATAGTTCATATTTTTCTTTCAGTTTGCAAAAACAGAAGAATATTGGAAAGGGTTATGTGACAACGATTAAACAAGAAGAAAATTATTCTTCAAAAATTACTGGTTTGTAAAAAAGGTGTGTCTAACAATGTTCCGGAATAAATTATAAAAGTTGGGAAATGTGTATTCGTCGGATTGTTAGTGACCTTCCCCTTTTAAACACCACTTTATTTTTAGAGTAATAGTCCATGGATTCTTCGGACACACCTTTTTCAATTACTCTTCCACCAACACTTTTATACAAATATTTCCATTTATGTTTTAAGGCTTTTAAATATTAAAAATTGCTATATAACGTTAGTGGTGCAGAAATTTCTCCTATAAATATGCATTTGTATGTTTTGTATTACCCTGTACACGAAATAAGTGTTCAATATCTTTAAATGCTTGGAGTACCATCTCCATATGATACACACTTAGAATACCTAGTTTGTTTCTGTGAATATATATTTTTGAGTTATATAGATAATAGAGTAGCATAACACATGCAGATCAACCTCTAAAAACCTCATTTTCTGATTCAAGGAACCTCAAAACGTGAAACTATAGCATAAATTCATTTGCGAAAATTTGACCAAAAATAATACTTTCACCACAAACAATATTTCGATCAATAACAAAAACAACCCAATAAAAATATACTTTAATCAAAAAATATATAAAATAAAGTAAAATAGAATAATAATAATCTAAATTCTATAATGTTACAAAAATTAAATAGTCATGTAAATCGTCTACGGTAATCACTATCCATCTTTACATGCAATCCAATAAAGTTGCATAGTGTGTTAAAATTATGCAATCGTTTTCTTCAAATTTGTTCGTATAAAATTTTATTAGATTTTAGTGAAAAACTGTCATTTTTCTTGTTTCATTTTTAAATTAGTATTAGTTTAGTTTTTGAGAAACAATTTGTGCGTGTCTAATTTCAACAACATTTAAAGTATTACAAATATCAAACGAAACAAAAAATATTAATTTCAACTACAGTTTCATGATAAAAAAATGGAAGTATTTTATGATTGAATTTCTCTAGCCTTTTCAACTTTTCATGTGCAATTAAGCAAATGATTTCATTCACCATTTGCTTTGATAGAAGTACAGAATGCAATAGAAATTTAAAAATTTTCCGCTTCGCTAAATATTGAACTGAAGTTAATTCGACTTGCAATCATTTTGTTTGAAATGTTAAACCCTAAGGTTGAGTGACTCTGTAGATAGAAATACTTTCAGATGCATTTTCTCAAATGAATGCACGAAGAAAATAGCACATTTATGAACGATGGTATATATTATTGTATATTTTTAAATTCAATCATATCATAATTTTAAACTAAGTTTCATTAAATAATAATAAATGTACGTTGATTAAATTTTGTAACGAATTATTAATATTTATAAACAATGAGTATTTTCGAAAGATTTTTTTTTTTCCTTTTTAAAACTAATTCTTCTTCAGATGAAAATTTTTACAAACCAATTTTATTAAGTAAATGTGCAAAAGGAGGGAAAAAAATAGGTTTTTAAAGGAAAATTTATTGCCTGTTTCTAAATTTAATCACCTTATATTTTAAAATTGAATTTCGTTACTTAATCATAAATTTCAGTAAATTAAACTTTGTAAAATGTTATTTATATTGGTAAGCTTGTTCATGTTAGTTAAAGCGAATTTAAAATTTATAACACTGAATGAATTTGTAGAAATAATATTTTCAGTTGTATTATTTCCGATTAATGAATGAAGAATATAGCTATTTTAGGAATACTGCATTTTTTTTTAAACAAAACTTTTTATTATATTTAAATAACAAAGTGATTAAAAGTCTACCCGAGATATATGGAGAACGCCTATACAAATAAAAATAAAAATAATTTTCTTTTAACAAATGAAAACAGAAAAGATTTAAAAAAAAAATCATTCTAACATCACATAAATCAGTTATGATTCCTTTTAGATTTTTGTGAAAATTATAATTTATAAAATTAAATTAAATTTGGCGAATCAAAATCATGGCAAATTAATATCAGTGCACAACAGTCATAGTTAGGTGAGTCTAATATTGGATTATTTAGATAATGTACAATTGTCTAAGAAAAGATTTTATTGGCATCTTTTCATAAAATTATTGGAAGTAGTTATTAGAAATAGAAATAGAAGTAACATAATGAAAACACGCATTATTACTTAAATAAAATTTTTATCAATTCATCATTTAAATTTGAATCTAAGTTTCATAACATGATTAATAATGTTAAAAATATATATATGGATGATGAAATTTATTATTAAAAATATGATTTAATAAACGATTTTTTTTAAACATTTAAAAATTTTTAAAATTTTTAATGGAAATTTTTATACTACTTGCAAAAGAAATTGAAAGGAAATAATATTTGTCATTATAATAATTATTTTTACGTGACGTTAACTGAAAAGTTTAGAAACATAAGATGAAAATTTTTTTTTTTAATCTTTTAAAATCTTTAAAACTATTTTTAAAATTTAAAGAACCCAGAAAAAAAAAATAATTAAATAATTGATTATTTTGCACATCATTGATTTAAGTTTTATTCTTTCAGATACTTTTAATCATTATTCAGTTTATAAGTTTTCTGTTAATTAAAAGCAATGGTGTAGTAATTAATTAATTAATGTGTCAACTACATAGTAAGATCTTGCATATTGTGTCTTGAAAGAGGAGAATTATTTATACTAATAATAGTTAATAATATTTTCCTCCTCTTCTTTTTTAAACTAATATTCTACCGTCATTTCCAATAATTTTTTAATGTTTTTCCTTTTTAAATAAAAATAAATTTCTATAGAACTGACATTACGTTTGTGCGCTTGAAAGCAAAAATAATAATAATTTTCTCTGTAAATTAGGTTTCAATAATTAGAAAATTAGAAAAAAAAAATCAAATATTATTATTTTTTTTTTTTTTAATCGTAAATGTATCGATTCAAATATTTTATATTTCATTCCTTTAAAACTTTCTTCTGAATTCATAACATTAAGATATTATCAAAAAGCATTTTCTACCCCAGTTATAAAAATTTAATTAACATTTAATAACTACAATGAATGAACACTTTTGAATACACTATCGATAATAAACTTCAAAATTAATCGGTATTTTATTAAAGAGTGGTGAAAAAATATAATTCAGACTCTTTAAAACTTCTGACTGTCAGATGATAAACACTATCTCAACTCATAATATTTAACTTAATTTTATTAAAAGTTAAAAATTTTATTAGCCAGTAACTTCTTACCAAAGTGGCCGTGAAGCACGTGATAAAGAGTATCCAATTCATTTTCAAGTTATCGACGCCGTCGATCTAAAAGGATTCTGATCTTTATACAGAAACGTTTTATGCGATTGCTAGACTGAAAAAATAAACAACAGGTGAAAAAGTTCCTGTTGTTATCTATTGTATTATTTACTTTGATAATTCAAAAGGAACTAGTATATTGTTTAATGTGCGACATCGTTCTAGATGCATCGATTATGGAACGACGTCAAACTTAGCTGTTTGACCTAATTTTATTTAATCGTTAAAATGTTTCTAAAACAAATTTATATCAGAGTTATTGTTGAAAAAATTAAAAAAGTATATATGAGTATAATGTAATTTATACCCATAGGGTAAGTACACCAGTTATTGACACTTTTAGAGCAATCTCTGATGTTTTAAATGTTCTATTCATCAGAAAATATTTTTAGAAATCTTAAGTTAATACATATGGCATAAAAGACATTCAGAACCACATATATGCTAATATATATATTTTTTTATGAATTTTTATTTGACACCCACTCAATGTTCCAGTAATTGATACTGCCAGTTATTTCTTTTATTAATAATTGAACCCTATGTTCCAGTGTTTGACACTGCTAGTTATTCATTTTACCCGTTATTAGCACCCTATGCTCCAGTAATTGACATAAAATATTAAAATTCTTATATGTAAAACATATGATTTTATTATTTTTCTTATTTATTAATTATTTCGGGATATATGCCAATTACTGGAGCCTGCCAATCACTGGAGTACCTACCCTATACACCTTTACTAATGTAAAGAAATTGTACAAAATTAATGCCAATACTGATTTGCTAGATATCGCTAGAATCGCAATTTGATCCGAATAAATAAACAAATCAGAAATAAAAATAAAATTGTTTTCGAATCTATATTCAAAATTTTCTACAAAAATCACAAATAAATTATTTTTTGAAGCAAAATTTTTAGCTGTTTTTCTTCAAGTAAACAAACCAGGAACCACAGTTTAAAATTTGTAATCGAATATTTAAGATTCTTGGCTGTCTTTCTTCAAATTATTACTTTTCCCCTTTACTTACTAAAGAAGGTAAAACCTCTTTACAAAATTTTTGAAATACAGTTTTTTTTTTTTTTTTTTTTTTTTTTTTTTAAAGACATATTTGAATAAAAAATTACGTGATTACATAAAATGCCAAAAAATAGTACTATATACATATATATGCTTCACTGTCTTTAAAATCTTTGATAAGTATAATATTGCTTTAAAAATTACATTTAATTAAACAAAGAATTGAATATTAACATTTAAAAAATTATAAATAAAATGTATGATTTGCTTTCTTGTAATTTTTTACTCTACATTTGTTTTTAAAGCACTAGCCAATCGCTTTTACTAAATCATTCAAGATATGCGCATAATACTTACAAGAATTTGACCAAAATATTATATATTATTAAATTGAGTAAAAATTAATATTGAAACAAGTATACATTTCTACTTTTTTTTTTTTTTTTTTTTTTTAATGATTCTGAAAAAATTATGAATTTTAACTATTTATTTGTAAACGTTCTTAAAAATATGCACTCAGTTGTCAGACAACTGTACATAAAATTGAACTTGAGAATTGTGATTATATAATTGTATTTTCTCTTTACCATACAAAACTACTTACGATTCTTTCTATGATCATTATCCCAGATTTAATGGACTTTACGTACAATTCAATATTATCAAAGAATATAGTTAAATGTAAATTGTATTAGAAAACTTTTTCGCAAAATATCATTCTAAAATAATTAAATATTAATAATAATAATAAAATAAAATAATAATAAATATTATGTTTTTAAAAATTTAATTTAATTAAATCTGTAACTTACTTTTAAGTAACCATATTCATTAACTTAAATATACAGCAAAGTTCAACAATCTTAAATGCAAACTTGTTTAAATTATACTTTAAGGATTTCTTTATAACACCATAAATTAAATATATTAAGAGCGACACTGTCTTTAAAACTCTGTGACCTAACTGTGTTGTTCAATCTCAAAAGATATTCTTATCCTAGATACAGAAATAACCATATAATCAATGTAAGTTTATCCAGCCTTGTCTCGCTGAGATAGATTAAAACATCTATTCTAGGGCTTACCAGCTAAACACTTGTGAAATCTTGATCCTAGGTCTGTTTAAGTTAAAATTGTAAGAGAAAATGAAGCAGACATTTATTCTTCTTTAAGAAAATAAGAAAATTTACATTTTCCCATTTGCGAATAAATGAGAGCGCAATTACTTCACAACTTATGTTGATAAATGTGTAAGGGAAGAAAGAATAGTAACGAATAATTGTTAAGAATAATTGTGCAGTAAAGCAATATGTAATAAGCCAATAATTATATGAAAAAATAAAAAATGTGCTTGCGAACTACAAAACAACAGTTGTTTTTAATTATCAATTTCTGTTTATTTTTGCTTTGAATTTATTACATAACATTTATATTGTTTTAGCACATTGGTATTTAGTATAAAATAATATTGGTAAAGTTATTCTGTAAATGTTTTATCTTTTTCCTTTAATTGTTCGGCAATTTTCTGTACTGATTTAAACTGATTTTCTTAAGATTTTTAATCGAATGATACAAAGAGGTATAAATAATTTGTAAATCTTTAATACAAATTTCAGCACATATGCAATTTGGAAACATAAAAAAGCATAGTAAATACGGATATTAAATCCATACAGATAACTCCCATTTCTTCAAAATTTTGAGAGTGTAAAAATGTTTACATAGCCTTAGATAATTAATATCCATCTGATGAGCAATATTCAAACTTTACGGAAATATTTGAATTATAAAATATAAATTATTTATTTTAGTGAAAAATAATTGATAGGATTGCGAGGTTGAGACAATGGTAGGTCACCATTGTTTGAAAATTGTGCTGGATCCAGCGACGCAATAAATGGGAGAGTTGAATACTTCGACGCCAACAGTCGGCGAAAATTTATGTTGAAATAGTTTTGCGTCAACATAGCACTGCAACGGATGAAGTAAGTTGCGGAGAGTTGGCGAATGCGAAGCGACTTTAAAGTTTTGTTGAAGTAAAGAGATGGAAGTCGATTGATTGGTTGGTTGGTTTGGTTTTTTTACGTCGCACTAGTGCTGTGCAGGTGGGCAATTGTCGACGGTCTGGGACTCACCCCTAGAAGTGGTCCGGAGACATGCCATCGCAATTTTGATCCTCCATGGAAGGGATGGCTCTTCCGCTTCGGTGACCCCCAGAGGTATAATTTTTGATGGGAACATGGAGGACACGGAAGTCGATTCAATGAAGTATAAATAGGAAGGTAGTTTCGTAGAGTGTGTGTTGTAGATGTAATAGTTCTGATTCTCGATTAAAGTATAGTTGGTGGCGTATTGATGAAGTTGTATTATTATTCGAAGGGTGTAGTCATTCACTGGTGGAATTTGGTGGCTTGATGTCTATAGCGAAGTTATAGAGATAGAAAAGTTGAGTGTAAATCCGTCGGCTGTGGGAATCCAGTCGGCGAGATAGTGTCACATTCGTTTAGTGGAAAAGAGAGCAGCCTCCATTCCTCTTCAGTTACCTACTCTGGGTGAAAGGTATTTTATATTTATCTAAATTATTTCTTATACTTATTTTCCAAAGTTACCTACGTTTGTACTGATTGAGTTTTAATGGCCAGGTTTGCCTCCCATTTATTCAGTTGAATAAAATATTATTTTGTTTTACTTCATTGTCTTGTGCTCAAATTACCTTAGCTATTTAATTAATTAAGATTTACGATAGTGATGGCGACCACATTAACTTCACAGGATGTATTTGTCAAAATTAAAATTAAAATCTGGAGTGGCTGCACTCAACTTTCCGAACATTTAGTAATTAACGGTTGTTTAAATAAATTTAAATCAGAAGAATCATAGGAAAAAAAAGAAAGAAAGAAAGGATAATGGTAATAGGTGTCCGAGTATTTCTTTCCAAGTTGCATGCTGTTCAGTGTAATCAAAATCTTTTGTACGTCCCTGTAAAAGAACTATAAACGGTTAACTCGCAATATGAATCGCAATATATCTGTTTATTTTTATGTTTTAAGCAATTTAACATTATCAAAGCAATACACTGCAAAGTGTAAAATACCTTTGTATCGCATAAAAAAAATAAAATAATAATAACTATAAATTCTATACCCATGTAGATATGTACTTTTTTGCGTTGATAGCTTAATAACACGCCTAGAAATTTATATCTTAATTAAGCGTAAAATTTTTACGCTATCTTACTTCAAAGAATCATTTATTCCTTTAAGAATCTAGATTGATAACTGACAAACTCACAATAACGATTCAGAATCGCATTCACGAATCAGAACATAGATAACTTGGATCAAACAGCACCATAAAATACCAATTTCACACAGTTTTAAAAACTTCTTTTAAGTTAAAATGTTAATAATAATAATAATAATAATAATAATAATAATAATAATAATAAAATGCCATTTGATTTTAAAGAGGTTGTGTTTAAATATGTGTAAATTTTATGCGTTTACCTTACCAAAAAAAAAAAAAAGAGCGTTAAAATTTCTATTTTAGGATAGACAGTTTTGATTTACGTTAAGAGCCTTAAAAATTGACGTGCAAACAATTTGAAAAAGAAAAAGTCTTGAATATATAAAAATAATACATAAATTAGATGATATAATTAAACTGTAAAACTTCTAATATTTTTAATGAGTAGTGCTATAAATTTACAGTGTAAAATACAATTGTATGTTTAATCTTAAAAGGTATGGAACAAAAAGAAAAAAGATTTTTTTTAATTAATAGCAAAACGTGTATAAATGTAGTAATACATTTCGAATGAAGTTAAATGTTTAAAATAAAATAAAAGAGAAATTTATAAGTTTAAAATGCAAAACACTTTAAATCAAAAACTCGATATAAGTATACAAGATACATTACTTTCTTCTTATCCTCAGAACTTTATTTCGTGTGACCTCCTTTAAAGTAAGACAATATTGACAGCTTAATCAATAAATTATTACCAAGCTTCTCCGTAAGAAAAATTTAAATTCCTGTGCCAAATTTTACACCTGGAGCATTATTAAATTCTCAATAAACATTGAAGTATTGACATGTATTATGTGATTATAAAGTACATTTAATTTATAAAAATTTAGAATTTTTTGCTTTTACAACAAAAATTATCTTAATCGCACAAATATTCTTCTTTAACCCTATCTTAATGTAAATTAAATAATAATTTTATGAAAACTTCAAAACCAAAATCATTAATGAAAAAAATTATTTTTTCTTTCGAATATAGTTTAAGATTAAAGTAAAATGTCTTGACTTCTCGATTGAAAGAAATTATTTGACACGATTTAAGTTTAGCTACATATTATTCAATATAATTTTAATACATTTTACTTAACCAAAATAAAGTAAAATTCCTCAGGGTTCTCATCAGTCACTATTTTGAATACTGCTTTGTATATAAAGCAATCTTTGAATTATTTTTTCGGAGATATGTACTACGATCGATTAATGTAGATTAATCAATTGGTTAAAAAACGATTAAAATCGAAAGATTAAAAAAAGTAGTATTCAATATGAGGATGCTAAGAGCCATGTATTTATACATCATGTCTTTTTCGGCAATTAATTTTGAAATATCGTTCTCTTGTTCATGTAAATTATCTGCAATCGTGACAATAGACACGCATTTTCCTTCATTCACAGAAAAAAAAAGTCACCTTGCAAACAAACAAAATACATTTTACTTTAGATTTTTTTTCTAATTTCTTCAAATAGAAATTATGTTAATGATTACACTGGGGAACAGTCATTTTGCGGCATGGTAGCTTAAAGTCAATTCTGTATAAGACTAGTGTGCTGAATACTAGAAAATTATTAGGCTTGTCAAATTGGCTCTAGTTTTTGAGATAAAGACTATTAGCTATTTCACTGAAAAAACCTAAATAAAAATACCAATATGTATTTAAAAAATATTTTTATTAAGATTCTTTATAAGAACGATATAAAAACAAAAAATATACATGCTGTTCATCAAATAATTAAAACAAAAATTACAAAAAACTTTTTCTGTAAGCTTTTTTGTCATGGTTTTGCTCAGGACAATCCCTTATTAAAGTCCAACAGTAGTCTGCCAGCATGTGGCGATCCCATCGACCTTGGTATCTTTCTTCCATTATCCTAATGTCCTTGTGGAACCGTTCTCCTTGTTCCTCACTGTAATCGCCCAGATTATCCGGGAATCTGTCCAAATGGCTATGCAAAAAATGCAATTTAATGCTCATAATAACTCCCAATAAGTGAAAAATTTGAAGCATTTTAGCAACCAATTCTACATAGTGTGGTGCTTTATGATTCCCCAAAAAATGTTTGACCACTAAAACAAAGCTTAGCCATGCTTCAGATTCAATTTGTGTCATATGGTTTACAAATACAGTGTCTTTTATAAGAGTACGGATTTGCAGTCCATTGAAGATGCCTGCTTTTAATTTTTCCATACTCAGGACTGGAAATTTTTGACACACATATTTAAAACAGTCATCAGTATTATCAAGGGCTTTGATGAACTGTTTCATTAGCCCAAGCTTCATGTGAAGTGGTGGAAGAAGGATATTCTCTCGACTTATCAGTGGTTCATAAATCACGTTTGCTCTTCCTACCTCCATATTTTCCCTCAAAGGCCAGATCTTTCTAATCCAATGTTCTGTTTTTGCGCGACTATTCCATAGACAAATGAAACAGGGATATTTAGTATACCCATCTTGCTGGCCTAATAAAAAATTCACCATCTTCAAGTCGACGCATACTGACCACTGATGTATTGCGTACAAAATCTTTTCTAAAACAATTTTAATATTTTGGTATTCCTCTTTTAATTTGGTAGTATGACCGACTGAAACTGAAGAAAATTTATTTCTATTGTGCAGCAATACACATTTCAGACTTCTTTTTAAGCTATCTATAAAAAGCCTCCAAGGTTCAGGCTTATATTCGGGAAGGCCCATACAATTTAAGAGTCCAGAAACATTGTTACAAAATACAAGCTTATCTTCTTCGGTAAAGTAAGGAAGAAGGTCTTGCTCTCTGGTCCTAAAGGATGTAATGGTAACACCAGGTTGAAGACAGTGTTTTTCTTTTAATCTCGAAGCAAGAATTTCGGCCGATTTTTTTGATAAATTCAAATCACAAACCAAGCCAAGTCATTGATCTCCTCTTGAGAAAATCCCTGTTTTGTAGAACTACTTTCTTCGAACTCACTTTCACTGCTGCTCGTCTGATTGTCTGATCCCTCTAACATTTCAACATCATCACAATTTGCAGTACATGGTCCTGAAAACACTGGAATTGGCAAATCATCACTGTACAATACTCGGGGCTTAGCCGATTCCACATTAGGATAAACCCAAGTACGTTTTTTATACCGGTTGATACCTTTTGCATTCACTGCACAAAAGTAACAGTCATTTAAGTGATTAGTAGGCTCAGTCCATATCATCGGCACTCCAAATTACGGCTTCCTTGACTCCAGTATTGCAAAGATTCACAGAAGGCTTACAGACGATATTGGATACCCAATATTTATTCTTTCGTGCAAGCTTTCTTCCAAAGTATGCTTCGTATGTTTTTATCACAAACTCCGTGATCTTTTCTCTTTGCTTTTGTAAACAAAATTTGCCACATATATAACAAAAATTGTTGGGGTTATTAGCACAAGGTTTTCGTAACGAACTCATATTTTTCAAGACAAAAAGCACTTTTAAACTTACAATAAGACACGAACTGATAATTTCAAGATCTAATAGCTGATTCGTAAAATTGTTTTACCTATATACGTGAATAGATAATAAAATTTAGCGGTGTTAATCAAATTAATAGATCTTTAGGAGGGTAGTCTAAATTTTTTCATTGATTTCTTGTGTTTCGTTTACCTCAAGAACCAGAGTCAATCCTAAAAAAGTAAATGCATACTGTGTATGCCTAATACAAGTGTTTACGAAAATCATTAACAAAATAAATGCCGCGGATTTTTTTTTTTTTTTTTTTTTTTTTTTTTGTTCCGCAGTGTTATAGAGGAAAGCGATATATAGTGAAATTGTAACTTGGTAATAAAATATTAAAATAACTTAAATTTCTATTCATACTTTGTATTACTGAATGATTCTTGTATTGTTATTCTGAGACGTATGCATAATATTAATTTATTCAATAATAAGGCACAATATGACGTAACTTCATGAAAATTTTCTATATCTTAATATTTATTAAGCTTTTGTTTTTAGATTGACTTACTACATAAAAAAAAAAAGAGAGTGAGTGAAAAAATGAGTGATGAACACGACTGAAAGATTGTAAATAAGAATTACAAATAACTTCAAAATTTTTTTATTAATTTCTTGTGAAATATCTAATTACAATAAATTTTCTTATTTTTTTATTATATATTTATACAAAAGTTTCATTTTGTACGAATCTTTACAATTTATATATAATTTTGATAAAAGAAAAATAAGCAGCTAATTTTGATAATATCAACTAAAATATTTATACATAAGTTTTATATTGAAGTTAAAATTAAAATTAATGTGAAACAAAATAATAAAAGAAGTATTCGATTGGCTTTATAATGAAATTTAAACATTCATCTTTAATCCAATATAATCATTTTACGGACAATTGTTTGTTTTTAAACTAATGTTTCCATTTCTATACTAAACTTTACAAAATATAAAGCTTGCTATTTATGAAATTACCGATATTTAATAATGATAAAGTATTACTCCTGAGGATTTTTTTTTTTTAATTCATTATTTTTTAGATAATTTAGAAGTTTATCTCAGTTTTTTTTTTTTTTTTTTTTTTTGTGTGTGTGTGTGTGTGTGTGTACGTTTAATATTTTAATATAATAAGCAGCAGATTTTTTTCCTACAGAATTTGTTTGTAAATTTAAATCTCCTGTTGGAAAGATAGTATTTATTTCTAATTTTGTATTTAATTAGTAACGACACAATGGTTAAATAAATATTCTGATAGAAACAAAATTTATGCACTTAAAAAGACTCTGGATTTTCATCAATGAAATTAAATTAATATCTATAGATTAGACAGCAAACTTTACTCAATAACTCAAACTTTTTTGAGTTATTATTATTACGATTTTTTTCTACTAATTTAATTTTACAAATACAAGTAAAGAATATTGTCTTCTTTTTTTTGCTTTAATACCTAATAATAAGTAATAATAAATAATACAATATAATTTTAAGAGAAAGACTTTTTCTTAGTATAGTCGATAAAAAACTTAAATTTACTCAAAAAGATAAGACTAAAATATGAATTTCGACGCCAAATATTACTTTTTCTTAAATATGACATTTTTTCCCCAAAAACTTATATTTTTTCAATGTATGTATATCTAAAATATCTTGATATAGTTATCCAATGTAAAATCAATTTTAAAGTGCTTCTCTAAAAGTTATAATTTTAAGCGCATCGATGTAACTGTTAAACTGTTTATATACACAAACGTTTAAAGAAAAAAAATATCTTATTTAACATAAATAAATGAAGTATTAAGTACACCATAATTTGTATAATAATTCAATATAAGATAACACTTAAGGAAATTTTTGAAATACTTATTCACAAACTTTCTTTAATCGAAATCTCAATATCCTTTACATTTTGTACAAACTTTCTTTTACATGCAAAATATTTAGTTTTGTTATAAAACTCTTAAGAAAAATCTAGACTTCTTTTCCTTCTTACTATCCATAATTTAATCAATTGTAATTTTATCAAGTTTTGTATACACAAGAGAGATTAAATTTTTACCACAGGCTGTACTCACTAAGCACTTCTGAAGTTTCTATTCCTTTCCTGTCTGAGTTAGTGTTATGGAGAAAACTAAAGGCACGTCTTCTTATACTTTGGAAAAATAAAGTTTACACTTTTCCTTTCGCAAACAAATGGGGGCCAATTATTTCATAACTGCTGTAGCTAAATGGCGGAGGGAGGAACGAGGTTAATAATTGTGGAGCAAAGTGGTATGCAATAAGCAAGTAATTAGATGATGAAAAATTAAAGCAAGTGAATATTTGTGCTTATGGACCATAAACTTAAGTCTTATTAATTATGTATTTTTTTATATTTATTTTTTATTCAGTTGCTTTATGTAGATATTGTTAAAGATGTACTATAAAATATTATTCTTTAGTGCGCAACATGATACATTGCAGAGATTTATTCTTTTCTTTCTTTACTGAGACAAAACGAATATTTTATAGTAAAACTACTGAAAAAAATAAAGTGTTATAATATTTTTCCTAACACATTGTTGAAGTTTTAAATTTAGAAAAATAATTCAATTACATGTATTGATGTAATCTTTGCATTTCCTCTTTTTAAACTGTAAGGAAAAATATATATATATATATATAGCTAGAGTTGTGGAAAATTACATTTTATTTTTTACTAATACGGTGCCTTTCCGTTTGAGGTACGGAACACCACTTTGACCACTTTGCAATTTGTTGAGTTTATTTTGCGAATTATGCTATAAACCCGAAAATTATGTCCAAAAGACTTAGCTAAAATAGAGGTAACCCTAAAAATATTTAAATGATTAAAATAAATTCAATTAAAAAATATCAAGGATAATCTTCTTAAGAATTAAAACCTGTGTTTCTAGAAGCTAAGGCCGAAAAGGATACCATAGCTGTAACAATGTATTGGAATAAAGAAAATAAAATTTTATCAATGGTTTCCACGAGTGCATTTCAACTGAAAAAAATAACAAAAGAGTAAAATTTAATGGAAAAACTCAAATCACAGTAGCAACTATGTATTGAGATAAAAAATAAATAAAATTTGATCCATCTTTTTTTTTTTACGGTTTTAATTAATTTGTTCTTGATAAACTTTGGTAAAATTTGAAGAACCTAATAATTTCCAAATACCGGGTGCATTAAGAAGAAAAAAAAAAAAATGTATACGCACTCTGGACTGTCATAGAAACCGTATTTCCCGTGCTACAAAGTTCAATCTCACACAAGATGGCGTCCCGCCGCACTATCATCGGGACGCAGGAGCATACTTGGATCAAAATTTGCCAGGCCAATGGATAAGACGTAGGGGGGCCAATCGAGTTTCCTCCACGTTCTCCAGACCTTACGCCGCTGGATTTCTTCTTATGAGACACAGTAAAAGATGAAGTGTACAAACGTAACCTAGACACACTTTGGAATGAGATTCAAGCGGTGCGCGCAGAAATCCCATTGGACACGTTGGTACGATGTACGGAATCAGTGGTGACTCGTACTCAGCAATGTATTGATGCTGAAGGCCACCATTTTGAACAGTAATCACATTTGCATCAGAAAGTGCATTTATGTTTCAAATTGAACTTTAAGCTTTCGATTTCCAACAATTGAACCTTGTAGACCGGAACATAAATATTCTAATGACGATTCTAAGTGTGTATACATTTTATTGAAGCACCCATTATTTATGTCTTCATAAAATCAAAGTTTGTATAAAAACAAAACAATTTATACTTTAAAAAGAAAATCTTTTCATCGCTATGCGGAATTTTAATACGTCAGGGAAAGCAATAACAATAAATTAAATGTATAAAAAATTAATTACGTTATATGAAATTGATAATATAAATAAATAAAAAGACACGTTGTTATAAATTTCGAATTAAAAGATTTAGATGCCAATTTTAATTTTTTGCAGACATTTGTACTTCATGACACATAAAATATAATGTTGTAAAAAATGAAGCTATTTGTTTTCAGTTCCATGTAAACCAATGTTTAGTATTTATTGAAATTTTATTTTTCCGACTGAGTGAAAATAATGCCTGGACCGGGAGTCGAACCCCGGATCTTTGACTTACAAGGTCAAGGCTCTACCAATTGAACTACCAATTGAGCTATTTTTTTAATAAAAAATTGTATTTCTTTCTCCCATTATCTAATGGTGTTTTCCATTTCCTGCGGCTTATTTCTGTCGAGCTATCCACATGATAGACCAGAGATGTTTCTGCCTAAAGGTTGTCTGAGTGAGTAATGCTGACCGGGGTGTCGGCCTGGATAGCTCAATTGGTAGAGCCTTGAATTTGTAAGTCAAATATCCGGGGTGCGACTCCCGGTCCAGGCATTATTTTCACTCAGTCGGAAAAATAAAATTTCAATAAATATGATTTTCTTCCACAGTTGTTTGTGTGATTTTAATAAAAAATTGTATTTCAATGTTTAGTAATTTGAACTGGCAAAGATAAATGTATTTGGAATTAAATATGCACAAATCGAGTAGTAGGTCGTGTAGACTGACTGCTGTAAGTAATAATAAATTTCAATTAAATTATTGAACAAATAACTTTTTTAATTTTATAATTTATTGTTTTACTTATAATTTATTTCATTATTTATCATAAATATCTTAAGAAGCCGAAAATTATATTGGTTTTTCTTCTGATATACAATAACAGAGTTATAAAGTCAAAACTTTGAAACGTTGTTTTAGAATGTAAAGACATCAACTTAAAATGCTCAGATGGATAACATTCTTTTACAGTAAATGAATATTAATTTCGCGTTTACATTCATAAAATAATGCAGAATTGTAAAATTATAAAAAAGAAGCATATTATTATTATTATTATTATTATTATTATTATTATTTTAATTGTAAATAAAGGTTCTTTTTAAATAAAAGGAAAATGTCATTTTATCTTAGAATGCAATCTTACATTAGGGTGTTTTTCTAGTTTTTCAATTCATAAATACATTCCAGAATATTCATTTTAAAATGTGCATACAAAACACATATTTCTACAGGTTGGTATAAACAGTTTTATGAAGATTTTTAACAAATATTTCTAGATTCCAGAGGAACTCTCCCATTTACACTCATTAAAAGACATAAGTTTGTGTTTGTGTAGTTGGTAACCTTAAAAGAAAGAAGTGTGACATTTTCAGCATCGTCACAGAGAAGAACTTTCACCCTCCTTCCGCAAGAAAATGGGAAGCCAATTAATTCATAACTTGTGTTGTCTGTAGTGAAAAGGAATGGTCTTAATATTTGGGGAGTAAATTCATAATAAGGGTATTAAAATATTGTAGCGATAGTAATTTTGAAAAAATATTGCTTCTCTTTTTAAATGAAATAAAATCGTTCTTAAACAATTTGAAATTTATATTTCATATCTTTAAATGCTTCTTTACTGTAATTTGATTAATTAATTCGTTTTAATTGATTTTGCTTTAAAATTAAATGAAATTAGTAAAACTCAATTCAAGTGCCAAATATTCCTCAAAAATGTTTAAGAAATTCAAAGCATTTTCTATTAAAATAGAGAACTTTGAAAATACTCTAAGTAATAATGTAATAATAAATATTTTTTAATTTTTCTATTGGATTGAATCCTTGTGAATTGAATTTTGATTAATGAAAGAAAATAGCTCAGTTTACGGATTATCGAAGAAAGGACAAATAGAGAATAGACGAAAATATTTATTTAATCAAATTGATATCAAACTGCTTAATATTTTTACCATCAAATGAACATGCTATAATAATGATATTTTTAGGTGTCTATTTCATTAGGTCAATTATATGTCTTCTGATAACATTATCTCTGAAAGGTGCGTATAATACGTGTGGTGGAAATCGTGTGGTTGTTTCACACCAGATTTTTTTTTTTTCTTATTTCGCTTTTAGACAATTCATTACTATTAAATTTATTATCCTTTTCTAAAAATTGGTGTTTTAAATCTATAATATTTCATTTTGGAACTAAAAATTTTAAAAAATCACTTTTGGACTCAGAAAATCAATGTTAGAAATCAAAATGAGACTGTGAGTTTTCAGAATGTAAAAACAGAAAAAAAAAAGAAAAAGAAAAAAGCTTTAAGTAATTATTTGTTCTATAAACAAAAATTTCTTTTATACTGAGAAAAAAAATGTACCGCCTTTCTCTAGAATGAATAAATGGCCATTTTCTAAATCCCTTAACTAGAAATATAGATTTCCGAGCTATACGCATAAGGCAAGTCAATAAACATGGAACTATTTTTTCTAGAGCCACAATTTAGATTCCAGATGTCAGTTACAGAATTTTTTTTTCAGTGTAGAATAGCATAGAATTTGTGTCTGGTGGTAAGGGTAGATATTGTTCCCTTTTAAAATCTCGCAAGTGAAACACGGACTAGGATCATTGTTGCCAGATTTTTATTCGATAGTCACCAGTAATTTTGAGAAGTGTTATTTGATATATATAATAGACAATTAAGCATCTATTATGTATTTCAAATATCGCTTCAAAATTATTAATGAATATTGAATAAAAAAGTCGTAAAATCTCTCAACACTGTCTAGTTGAATGCGTCTATGATTGCGTCAGTCACACGATATTTAACATTATTCCTTAATTTATTCAAATAACTTTTCTCAAATTTTAATCACCCTTCCTTACAGCTTTTCCAAAACAAAATCAATTCATTCCTATAAAATTTCAGCCATGTCTTCGCAATTTTTCGCCCATACATCCTGTTGCCAAAAATCCATTGAAATAAGATTAAAACTTCATCATTAAGCCTTCTCTAACGAAACTTCGGAAGGAAACTTTATTAAAGTCTATTGATAAGAAGGAAGAAAACAGATTCATCTTTAGAATTGGTAACTTCCTATTCTCTTTTCCGGAGACAGGCAAAGGCGAAAGCAATAAATTCATAACCATTGCTTCCGACGTGTTCTGAAAATAAATTTAATGCGCTCCTGCTGGAGAGAGCAAAACTGTGATGAAAGTGTAGAAAAGGCGATACTAAAAGAAAAATGATATCTCATATGTTTCTTGAACCGAAAATAAAATAAGAGAGTAATTTATTTTTCCCTACCTTTCTATGAGGAACAGAAAAAGAGACTCGAAAAAAAGAAATCAGAAGAAAAAAATGCGAAGAAAAACTTTGATATTTTGCTATGTATAATTAGCAAAATTCGTTGAAATATTCACTGGGACGCTAGATTGAGTGTCGCATCAAATTTGCAAAAATTATGCATTAAAGAAATCTTTCGACTATATTTACCTTTCTATTATATTACTTAAACAAGATCTTCCGGCTCGTTCGGAAGGGTAGGTTGATTTCTTCTTCTTTTTTTTTTTTTTTTTTTTTTTTTTTTTAATCAAGTATCCGCCATTTTGAAACAAAATGGTGGCTACGATTTATTAATTGGTAGAAAAATTGATGTGGGCTATGTACATATGGAGTTTTAAGCAGATTCACTTAAATAGCTTTTTATCTGAATTTGAAATTTTCAAGTGGCCGGAACTTGGAAATAAGATGGCGGGCCAAGTTGGCAAACAAATGTACCAAATCCATTTGTGAGATAAGTCTACTGAATAAATTTAACTCGAATTAATTAATAATTTCAAAAGTTACCGTGTTGACAAATTAAGTGGCCGCCACTTGGATGAAAATGGCGGAGCAAGTTGCTCAGTGAACTAATTATAGATATTTGTAAGATAAGTAAGTTGCTCAGTGAACTAATTATAGATATTTGTAAGATAAGTCCACTGTCCAACTTTGGTTCGAATAAATTCAGTATTTCAAAAGTTATCGCGATAACAAATTTTCAAATGGCAGCGTTCAAGTCGCTGCAACCTTTAAACGAAATTGTGGAAAAACTTATCGTGATAACAAATTTTCAAGTGGCCGCCACTTAGAAACAATATGACTGAACAAGTTGCCCAGCAAACTCATCCGAGATATTTGAAGCATAAGTTTACTGTCCAACTTTGGTTCGAATCAATGCAATATTTCAAAATTTATTGTTATGACAAATTTTTAAGTGGCAATTTAAGTGGCTATAATTGGAAACAAGATGGTGGGACAACTTGCCCAGAGAAATCATCCAAGATATTTGTATGCTAAGTTCAATGTGCAACTTTGGTTCAAATTAATTCAGTATTTCAAAAATTATCGTGATAAGAAATTTTCAAGTGGCACCGTGAAGAAATTTTCGACTGGCACCGTGCTTTCAAGCGGCCACCACTTGAAAACAAAAAGCAGAGTGAGATGCCCAGCGAGCTTATCTGTGATAAATCCACTACCCAAATTTGATACGAATTGATTTAGTATTACAAAAGGGAAAAGTTATCATAATGAAAAATTTTCAAGTGGCCGCCACTTGGAAGTAAAAGGGCGGAGCAAGTTACCATGCGACCTTATCCAAGATATTTGAACCGTAAATTCCCTATCCAACTTTGGTTTGAATCAGTTTAGTATTTTAAAAATTATCGTGATAACACATTTTCAAGTAGCAGCCTGATTTTAAGTGGCAGACACTTGGAAACAAAATGTCGTAACAAGTTGCCCAGTGAACTTATCCAAGTTATTTATAGGATAAGCTCACTGTTCAACTTTGGTTCAAATTGAATCAGAGTTTAAAAAGTTATCATGATTATAAACTTTTAAGTAGTAGCCTGATTTAAAGTTGTCCAGCTTAATTTATAACATCAGCACTTTATTAAAATTGGCGGACAAAGTTTATTAATGTGCTTGGATGAGATTCTTATGGTGGGTCTATGTATGCATCAAAATTCAAACAAATCCGGTCTTAAATACCTTTTTACAATGTGAATTTGAAATTTTCAAGTGGCCTCCACATGAAAAAAAAAATGGCGGAGCAACTTGGTTAACAAATTCATTCAAGATATTTATAAGATAAATACGCTGTCCGAATTTCGTTCAATTTGGAATATTATTTCGGAAGTTATCGGAATTATGAATTTTCAAGTGGTAGCCTGATTTCATATGGCTCCGCTTTGTTTAAGATATCCGCCACTTTATTAAAAATGGTGGACAAATTTCATTAATGAACTTGATTGAAACCTTTATATAATCTATATACACATCAAAATTCAAACAAATTCAGAATACGCTTTTTACAATGTGAATTCAAAATTTTCAAGTGGTCTCAACTTGAAAACAAAATGACGGAGCAACTTGGTTAACAAACTCATTCAAGATATTTATAAAATAACTTCACTGTCGAAATTTGGTTCGATTTGGAGTATTATTTCTGAAATTATCGTGATGTTAAATTTTTCATGTGGTAGCCTGAATTCAAGTAGCCCCGCTTAATTTAAGATATCCGCCACTTTGTTAAAAATGACGGATTAAGTTCATTAATAAACTTCGTTGAGACCCTTATGTGGTCTATGTTTGAGTTAAAATTCAAACAAATACAGCCTTTAATACGCTTTTTGCAATGTGGGTTTGAAATTTTCAAGCGGCTACCACTTAAAAACAAAAAGGCGGAGCAACTTGGTTAAAGAATTCATCCAAGATATTTATAAGATGAGTTTGTTGTCCGAATTTGGTGCAATTTGGAGTATTATTTCGAGAGTTATCGTGATGATTTTCATTATATATATACATATAGATATAGATATAGATAAACGAAGTGATTGCAACAAGTCGATTTCTAAAGAAATTAAAAGAAGAAAAATCTTGTTTTATTTTTTTAATTAATTAATTAATTTTTTTATTAATTGCTAAAATTGTGTACTTAACTGGTTTTGGGTATACTGAATTCAGAGAACGATTCAAATTTTCTCTATCACTTAACATTTTCTAGATATATAAGGACACATCAGAATATTTGACTGTATGTTTTTTTTTTTTTTTTCTTGAGTGTCTGTCCTATTAGTAAGTCAAAAATAACAATCAATTATGTGATCTTTTTGCTCGCACCAAACCAATGGATCCGCAAACGGCACAATATTGTAATTTATTATTATTAATTCGTATATTTGTAAAATTTATGCATGTAAAAGAAGATGTCTATTTTTTTTTAATCCATATCTTCGAGAAGCCAATTAAAATACAATTTATAGATCTTTTGAAATAAGTTTTGATTGTCTTCTTTATGTTTTTATGTAAACTCGCCGTACATGGGGAAATTATCAGGTGGTTTCTGGAACTATGATGTTTTTGATTGACTTTCCTAAAGAAGGACAAAATGAGCAAAAAGGTCAGATAAATGAATAAAAATTCTCATATCATACACGGTTCAACACTAATGATAGTGCTCAACTTCTTGTTTCTTTTACCAAGCTTTATAATATTCTCCTTGTTTGATAATTATTAATGTAAATTTTTTCAGATACTTAATATATTGAAATAAACATTAAGATTTCTATAATCATTGCAACCATATTTTGTTGCAAAAAAAGAAATTGAAAGAAATTTTGAAAATCTTTTATTTTATACATATCTATGTATTTGAAATATCTTATAAACCTACTGATATGACATTTTTGAAGGCTGAATTATAACCCACATAAAAAAGTGTACACGACGATAGCCGGCTCAAGTACCGAACCCACAAGCTTTCAATTATGAGCTCGGCGCTCTACTGGCTGGGCTACCGCGGCTCCAACATAAGGCGAAGAAGCTAAAATATGTTTATGCCCGTGATAATAAATATCGTTTATGTCGCCATGTGAAAAGTTAAAATTTACAATTTTAAATGTATTGATCGCTGCTGTTAATCTTTTTATTATATTAATACGTCATTTATTAGGCATTTATTGGTTAAAATATAAGAAAAAATATTTAACGTTGAATAATTTTCTGAAAAATTTCGTGATATATATATTTTAATATAATTTATCTTTCCTCTTCAAATAATTAGAGAACAATCGCTCAAATGCCCAAAATAAATTTATATTAATTCAATAATATTAACTAAATTATGTTCAAATTTATCGGTTATAAATCTCGAAAGCGTTAAGTTGTTGTCAAACTGAAAAAGAAAAAAGTAGTAACATATATTAAGTGTAACGTACCCCTTAAGCATATTTAATTAGAAAGTGAAACAAAGGTCTTGAATAATAAAAATAAATAAATATACAAAAACTTTTATTTTCAACGTGTTTTTACTTTAAATGAAATAGTTGTTAAAAAAAAAAAAAGAGGTCAGAATATAAATTTAAATATGTTATTCATTTTTACTTTCTTCTTTCTACATAAGAAAAAAGTATTGTTTCGTAACTAATTTTCAGACTGCAATTTTTGATGGATTTGCACATTTTCAGATATCCTGAACACGATTTGACCATTTTTAGAAAATGTCTATCCGCCTGCGTCTGTGTGTATAGTTGAAAATTTCGAGAGCGCTGTATTTAAGGAGCCAATGGACGAAATTTAGCCGAACTTGACATTTAGTTGTACCCTGATTAAAATTGGTTCTGATTACATTTTGGAATCAATAGTTTGACAGGTAATGCTGTAATTCCATTTTTTTTTTTTTTTTTTTTTTTTTTTTTTTAAATTATAGGATAAACTTTCGCATAGATGTTCATAATGAGAGTTATCTTTAAGGTTTAAATGAGCAATTAAATTTATACATATATATTATAGGAATAGTCAACCAAGGAAATTTTTTTCTGCATGCCATCGTTCCACCTCCCGGGGAAGAGGTATTCCCCCACCCCCGAGTAAACATTTTTTATTATGGGAATTTTGGTGTCTTTCAAAATAACTTATAATATTTTATTAATAATATTTTAATATTTAAAAAAATATATGAGATTAGTTTATTGAAATATATATATATATATATATATATATATATATATATATATAATGTTAAATTTACCTTTTTTTTTTTTTTTTTTTTTTTTCAGTACTTTTAAAGCGAATGGTTAGACTACAGTTCTGTGATAATAAAAAACAAATTTACCATTTTTTTTTAATTTAAGAGAAGAAAGAAATGAAAAAAAAGAAGAAGAAGGTTTTCTTTTTTAGATATTGGCAGAAAAACTGCTTTTTTTTGACGTTTGTTGTTCTGCATCTCTGGGATGAATATCACCTACATTCATTATGAAAAATAATTTTAATAAATAATAATATTAATAAATACTTTGTTTTGCGTGAATTTGCATAGGAAAATACAGAAGAAAGTTTTTTTGGTGGCCAAGACATGTTAGTTTTTCTACTGAAAGCATTTTGATAATTCTTCATTCAAATATTTTAATATTTAAAAAAATATATGAGATTAGTTTATTGAAATATATATATATATATAATGTTAAATTTACCTTTTTTTTTTTTTTTTTTTTTTTTTTTTATGAAATAATTAAAAATGAAATAATGAAATATTTAATGAAATAATTACTTTTCATTGCTATTATGTGCACGACAGTAAATATATTTGGTTTAAATTAATTTAAATAGTAGGGAATTCATTCTTTTATTAGGACTTAATAAAAGAATTAGGACTTAATATGTATAATAAATACAATATCAAAAAAAATATATCTATCTATCTATCTATCCATCTCTCTCTCTCTCTCTCTATATATATATATATATATATTTACATATTATAAAGTTTTTTAAATAGTACTTGGTATAGATTTTTGCGTAATAAAGTCATTTTTTAAATAGTTTATTCAATAAAAATATCTATTACACACATATCTGTATTTTACAAAATGTGTTTTTTATATATTTATTTGTCTCATAGTAACAACAATGTTTGAATAATTCATTATTGATTAAATGTTCATTTCAATTATTTTAATTTTTGGACTAACATTGAATCTTAGTCTTTCTTTATAGCAAATTTAGAGAATAAAACATAAATTAATAATTTAATAAATAAAAATAATTAAAGTAGAGATTATTTAGGCTTAAAAAGAACATGAAGAAGTTTAAATAATAAAGTATATACAAATTACTTTTCATTTATTACATTACAAAAATTGCATTTTTTTAAATTAAATTTATAATATAATTTGGAATAAAAAAAATTTTAATTAAGCTTTCGAATATTTAAATAAAAATTTCTTTTAAAAGGAATATTGAATATCCTTTTTATCTTATTATAAGCTTATTTACAACTGAAAACTTCTTTATTTTTTATCAATCAACTGTTACAGAGACGTTCAACGTATACTCAAAACTGTATTATTCAAAAGAAAGAACTTTCAAATTTAAATTTTTAGGCAAGAATCATCTAATGCACTCTCCCATTTTCAAAAAGCTCATGAAACTTTCTGTTTCTTAAGAACTGGTTAAAATTTTCTAAATTCAGGTCTTTCTTCAAACAGGTTGGAGAATAAAATCTTGTAATTTCAACTAGATAACAGACGAGTAGAGATGAATTTTTCCTCTGAATAAAAGAAACATTTTGTAACATACTTTTACCAAACAGAAGAGCAATTATTTCACGAGATGTTGCCAGCAGTAAAAAAGAAATACATCTAAAGAATTAAAGTAAATGAGTTATTGGAAATATAAGAATAGAAAAGCAGCTCCTTTTGTGAGAGCTAGGAAATATTCAAAGACTGTTTAATTAATAATATTTGCTCACGCTCACACGCTACGCCGTTATTGACATGTTTTTTGTGGCATTCCTTCTTACGTGTATTGGTTAATTCCTCTTTGGTAAACACAATAAACTAAATGGACGTCGTGTTTGTAATAAGTTATAGAATGTTAAAACATATATGCTTTTTTTTTTTTTTTTTTTTTTTTGTATAAATTATTTTTAAAAAGAGCGTGCTTAAGTACTATGCTTTTGTCAAATAATTTTATCGTAAATCAATGTCAAATATTTATGAATTAAGTTTGTTTTTTCAGACATTGTATTGTGTATAAATGTTTAATTAAATAAAAATTATTGTATCTAATTTATATCAAGAAAAGAGGTTACCAATTAATTTTTTTTCTTCGCTTGTTTTAATTCTAAAGTTAATCTTGATTGAAGAATAATTATTGTTAAATAATTGAAATAATTCTCTATTATCTTTGTATTATTTTATACTACTTACGATGGGAGAATTAATCTGAAAACTAAAATTTCTAAAAAGAACAAAATAATTACGTAATTATTGAAATTAAAATAAAACATCGCGATGTTTTCCCTTGTTCTTTATGTGTATAAATATTAACAATGTTCTTTTTTTAAATCCAAATCCAATCACATTTTATTAAACATTGCTTTAATTTGTTAATAAAACACAAGTAAATATTTTTAAGAAAATTAAATTACATACATCAATAAAAATACGCCTTTAGTTATTTTTATATGTATGCTTTAGATTGTTAATTATTGTTTTCAATAATCGTAGCAAAATAATTACGAACTAAATTCATTAATTTGATATAATTTTTTTAAACCATGTTTTAATTAATAGTACAGGATAAAGTTATTTGTTTTGAAGTCACTGCTCAAACACCATATAAATTATTTTATTGCATTTCTGTAGCATTTCGTAACACAAGTTAAAAAGTTATGTTTAAAATTGTAAAATAAATAAATGAATAAAATAAAATGTTTTATTATTATTATTTATTTATTTATTTATTTATTTAAACTAACATTAAAACTGGAAGTTTTGCGACATTACACTATAAAATTCCAAATATTTAATTCTAACTTTCAATAGGGCCCAGCAGCGGCCGATCGGTTCTGCGCTCAAAGCTGATAGACATGAAGTGCCGGGTTCGATACCAGGTCGCACTCGTCGGCCTAGCTGTTCGGAGTTTTCCGTGACTTTCACCGAAACTTGCGTAAATACGGGCTAATACCCCTTACAAGGACCTCGACGGAGTGCTGTTCCCCTCAGGCCTATGACCCTAGTGCAGTCAATCGGCCTTAATCCCAATGCCAATACCAATACTAGATTTCAATTGTGAGGTACCAGGTTCAAATCCTGTTTCCGGCAGGCGTGTTTTCAGTGGTTCGGAATCCATTTTACGCCGTAAGTCCCTGTCTAATGCGTCTTAATGTACAAAAAGTGAGTTTGCATCGAAGCCTTAAACTCAGACACAAATATTTAAAATACAAATTATTCTGTTGAAGTTACATAGCGCTATGGTAACCATATTAGAGCACTTTATAATAAACAAGTGTTAAAAAATATTACACTTGTCCATTTTTAATTTTAAATAAATAAGGATCAAGAAGGTAATAATTATAATATATATATATATATATATATATATATATATATTACTACGATTTTCCATAATTCAGAAAAACGATTTCAAACTAGTATATTGTGTCCATCAAAAAAGTTTCTTCTATATTTTCTTATACGAATTCACCCTGAAAAAGTAATTTATTAAAATTATTATTCATTAAAGCTATTTCCCATATTCAAGGAGGCTGTTTTTTTTTTTTTTTTTTTTTTTTTTTTTTTTTTTTTTTCTCATTGAAGTATAACAATAAATGTCCAAATAAAGTCGATTTTATATTCTACAACAATATCTTTAAAAATGCGCTTTTTTTTTTCTTTTCGAAAGTTTTTTAGTACGGAGAATTATTAGTCTCAATCTGCGGATTTTTACGATATCATTTATCGAAATTGAAAATTTATCGAAAATATAATTGAATAATTTGAAAGCGATGTTATAATTTGAAAAAAAACAAATAAATAAATAAATAAAAAATAAAACTAATAATCCTCCGTACTAAACTAAATTCTGCTTTTGCCAGAATTTCATCAAAATCTTTTTTTTTTTTTTTTTTTTTTTTTGTTTCTTTCTTTTCTTAGAAAAAAAAGAAAAGAAAATTAATAATAATCAGTTTCGAAACGGACAGTATCGATTTTTTTTTTTTTTTTTTTTTTTTTTTTCTTTCCTTTCCAAAAACATTTTTGATTTAGGAGACTTTAAACATGCAAATCAGGTGAACATTCGATAGCAGAATTTTTAATTTTTTTTCTGCTATTTCTAGCATCTACAAAACACAAACATTAAAACTAGCGGCTTTGGTGTAAAATATTAATAAAATATAAACATTTCGACTTTTTCACGCTTCCTCCCTCGAAAATAATAATAATAATATTAATATATAAAAGTTTTGGGGAAATAAAACTAAATTTTTTTCGATACTGTCTATTTCGAAAGTGATTATTATTATTTTTCTTCTCTTTTCTTTTCCTTTCTAAGAAAAAAGAAGAAAAGATTTTGATGGCATTCTGTTAAAAGCAGATTTTGGTTTAGTACGGAGGGCTCTTATATATATATATATATATATATATATATATATTTACAAATTATAACATCGCTTTCAAATTATTCAATTATATTTTCGATAAATTTTCAATTTCGATAAATGTCCAACTATCGTAAAAATACGCAGATTGAAACTAATAGTCCTCTGTCCTAAAAAAAAAAAGTTTTTGATACTGTCCGTTTCGATACTGATTACTATTATTATTTTTTTATTATTTATTTATTTATATATATATATATACATATTTAAGAAAAATATCAATAACATTGTTTTAAATTATCGCAGTTCAATGGTTAAACCAATAATTTAAAAGAAAGGGCGGGTTCTTTTAAAAGAAACCCATATTGAAAATTCGCCCCCCCCCCTCCTCCTCCCTCGTTTGAAGGGATTTCCCCCTGGGGGAAGCGTTAGTCATACATAAATATCTATCTATATATTATTTATCTATTTGTTTTTTTTTATCTTTATTTTTTATTTATTATTTTTTTATTTATTTATTTTATATATTTATTTACTTATTTATGTAATTGACTATTGCTACTCTAAATAACTCTTTTTCGTTCCGATTCGTGAAAAATAGTTCTCGTTGTGTACATTTACAGGAAATTTTGTCTTAAACCGCCATGTTAAAAGCTTAGATAAAGCGAAGCGGAATGGCAATGCTACTCGTTAAACGATTTTCACCAAAAGTTGATAGGCACTAATTTTTGTCAAGCTGCAACTGCATACCAATTTGTATGAAATTTTATGCCTTAGATGCAGTTGCCACAAAATTTTTGTCACAAGTTGAAGTCAAAAGTTTTGAGGAAACCAATACTTTCTCCTAAAGAATATTGAAGAAAGTAAAAGTTACTGTCTTCGAATTTCTAAAGCATATAGTCACCCTATATAATACACGTAGAGATGCATTCCAGACCGTCCTCAATTGCCCACTACGTAGTTCTAGTGCAACGATAAACCTATCAACTTCAAGTTAAATAAATCATTAAAAAGATGTATTTCTATTCTTTCTAATAAAATAAACAGAACAATAATAAATAATTATTAACATTAATGCTCTTTGAAAAATTTGATTTATATAATAATGTTAAAAATTAAGCACATATTTTTTACTTTCAGCTGGTAGCTTTTTCTTCCAGGAAAAAGATAAAAAAAAAAAAAAAAAAAAGAAAGAAAACCTCCTTTTTAGGATTTACTAGCACTTTAACAAGATGCCGTAACCATAATCCATTAAAAGGAAGTTATTTAATCCTTTTAGCGAAGGCCTGGGAGAATATCTCATTAATCTCCGATTTCAATCTTAAGAAGAAAGTAATTTATTCAGTAAATTAAATTAAAGGGTAGATTATAGCTTTAAGGATATATGGCAGAAGAATATTACACGCATTTAAAAAATGGATAATTTTTATGGTTTAAAAAAACTGTTAATGAAATAATTTTTTTTAAATAATTCTCTTGTACTTTTACAACATATATATATATATATATATATATATATATATTATTATTATTAAAATTAAAATCCTGCATGTTACTGTTAAAAAGTGATAACAAAGGATTTCATCTCATGTATTTTATAGAATTTATTTATAACTATTTTTCTCTAAAATTTTGATCATATCATAAATCATATTTTAGAGGTAGGTCTGTGTGCCTGTCTGCGTGTGTGTCTGTTATCAGAATACCTTAAGAACAAATAGTAGCAGGAAGTCTAAATTCGGTACTCTAAATGTGTATTATATAAGGATGCAACAGTAAACTATTCGTTGAGATCGAGAAAATGGTTTGCGTACAGGGAGATCCAACAGAATTCAAATACTTTGTGGAGAAATCTTTGGAAAGTACAGTTAACATCTGTAGGCTACATTAAACAAAATAAAATGATTTTTTTTTTCTTTTCTTTTTTAGCATGCGTAAAAGAATGGTTTTTGTAGATTGGGTCATGGAAATCATTCCTCATTCGTTTACAGGGCTGTTCAAAGTATTTGGATATATTGGGGCTATAATTGGAAATTGATGGAATTGGAATTCATTTTGTGTTAGATGTTTTTCACGTAAGACTAAATTTATATACGCAATATTGTTTAGGGTTCATATTGTTTATAGATAATACACAGGGCTATCCAAAATTGAGCTAAACATTATTTTCTATTCAATGTAATTGGTGAAAGTACATTGCTACATTTTACTATGTCGGCGAACACTGCTCAGGAATGAAAATTAATTTTTCATAGCCAAACTGTTAGTAAAGCATTATTTGAAGTTCTATTTTCAATTATGTTTTTTTTATATAATACCATTTGATCTGCATGTATATCTATTATCAGCATAACTTTAACAAACAAATTGCAGAAAATTTAAATTTGGTATTTTGAAGTTCGTATTAGGTTGCCACTTGGTCAAAATATGTAGAGATATCATAAAAATTCATTTATCATTAAAAAAATATAATTGAGATGGTTATTGAATTTTTATTTGTCATTCTTAAGTTATTCCTCTCCTAATTACATCCAGATTTACATAATTCTCACGTCATTTCTTTAATTTTCCGAAAAGCGGCATTTTAGATCTGAGGTAAATGCGTTGTAAACGGAGTTACTGCAATATTCAATTTCTGAAACCAACAAAATCAACAATAATTGCTCTAAATTTTCCACATTATGTACATAAAGATAAATTAATACGCAAAAAAGATTTTATCCAGCTATTTCGGTTATTTATTAATAATTAAAATTTCAGTAGTTAATCCTCGTATTCGTCAGTAGATTGATAATGCACCGAAAAACGCGAAGTGCATTATGAAATTAAAAAATACTAAAAAATAATAGATTTAAGGCCAAGAAATTAAATTGTTTTACATAATCTAAGTTTACATTTTTTTATATATATTATGTTTTTGCTAATTAAGCATAAAAAAAAAAAATCGCTCTGCAATTAAAATATTTACCTTAATGCCCCTAAATAAAATCAATAGAATTTAACACTGTGTTTCCAAGTAAATCTATTAATTACCACTCTAAGTCCGAGGAACATATTTTTTAATGATAAAATATTTTATGCTTTATTTGCCTTAGTCACTTTACCTTTTCTTAAATTCGAATACTTTTTGCTCCAAAAGTACCAAAAAGCGTGTGAGACCATATTACAATCATAAAAAATTGCAGTCATGAATTAAAGGGGCATGCGTTTTCAGTAACTCCAAAGTGAAAAATATGGCCCATACTTTTTTATCGCCCGATCGCGAGAACGACAGCTACCCATATATCAGACCTTCTTGCTCTCTCGCTGCGTTAAAAACCAATCCAATAAGCTTTCAGTTGTAGGATGCGATGTCGACATGTTCTCTAAACTTGAGTCATATATATTTTGCTCTTTCTAATATTAAGATCTGAAACAACAAGAATAAAAAAAAAGAGTATAAAGTGAATAATATTTCAAATATATCAGAAAAAATATTCATTGTTTTAGTTATAATTTAAGAAAATAGAGTATTATTATCTTTTATTTATTTATTTATTTTACTGAATTCATAGGCACACACGGGCCAATGAATTAGAAACCTGTGAGAGTTTCAACTATTCTCTAGTGGCGTAAATATGAAAACCCTGTTATCATGATGTGGGAGATGTTCTACTGGTACGGAAGTGATCCCCTGGTGTCACTTGAGGGTAAGCAAAAAGCCATACAAAACCTGGACATATTGACAGATAAAGTGCACCCTGCGCTGCAGTAGCCTGATCGGTAAGAGCAGCGAGTTCGTGATCGAAAGATTGCGGGTTCGGTCCTCGAGCCGGCTGAAAATCGTCGTGTACGCTAAAGGTGACTGGTGCACGTTAAATTCCGCCGTGGTCGCAAATTCCTCTGGGGGTACCGGAGCATAGGTTTAACTCGGCCCTGGTCCGGATCAAAATTCGAGTTCCTGTTGTTTGGCTGGTGCTGCCATCTTTCACCAGCTTCTGGAGCTAAAGTCGTTCTTCCTCCCTACGTAGCGCTCCTAAAAACGAAAGATGCACCCCTCTTGCCTTAAATCCGGATAGTTCCAATACCGGGGCTCAGAATTTCCGTTTGGCATACGACAACAACAACAAGTGCATCCTGCAGTATTACATTTTTACTCCAAAGGCGATAGATCTCCACTAGTGGCTGAGCGGTTCTGCACTCAAAGCTGGTATATGGGAAATGTTTGGTTCTATCCCAGGTCACGCTGGTCGTCCTAACCGTTTGGAGTTTTCCGTGTTTTTCTCCGAAACTTGCGTCAATACGGGCTAAAACCTGTTAAAAAGACCCCCAAGGAGGGAATTCCATCTATGGGTCTAGGACCTTAGCGTAGTCAATTAGCCTTAACACTACAACCAACCAATCGAAGGCGATAGATATTTCATGGACGATAATGCGGCTATACGTCGTGACAGAATCCTTCGAGATTGATTCCATGAACACTAATCTGACTTCTAACAGCATTGTTGGCCGCCGCATAGCTTGAATATTAATCCAATAGAAAATGTTTGGGGCATGCAGGAAAAGCGCAATTGACAACGTTTCATTTTCTATTGGATTATGATCTCGGCTTTTCGACGGCCAGAAAATCTGCTGGAAGTCAGACTGGTTTCATTGAACCAATCTCGATCGATTCTGGCACGATGTATAGTTTCATTATTGCCCCATGAAATATCCGTCACCTTCGAAGTAAAAATGTAACACTGCAGGATGCACTTGATCTGCCAATATGTCCAGGTACATATTGCATGACTTTTTGTAAATCAACTCCAAGTAATACTAGGGGATCACTTCTGTACCAGTAGAACGCCATGATAATAGGTTGTCCATACTTACGCCGAGCATTTGTATAAACTCACACAAACTGTCACTTTCTAATTCAGTATCAAGTGTGTGTTACGAGATAGTATATTATGCTCTTATTTCAGCAACTGTATTTTAGATTTCAACTTTAATGTTATTAGAATCAGAATTATTACTTCTTTCAATCTGTCAATATATAGCAGAAAAATATGGTAACATCATGTGGTATAAAAATTAACTATTCAAAAAATCCGAATCGAAGAGTGTTTAGATAAAATAAATTTAAAGCTATTTTTATGATATGGTTACCCAGGATCGAAAAAAGAGAGTTGATGTTGAATAAAATGAGCGACAGAAAACTCAACATTTTTTAACCATGAATCTCCATTCTTTAATTTTTCTTCCGCACATATTGTTCAACATTGCTTCTCTTTTTTAGATTTGAACATCTGAAAGGCTTAACATATAATGAAAATATTTCAAATTTTGTTAATCCTCTCATCAGTACTTCCCTCTTTTCGAAAATTCGGACAGCCAACTTTTTTCAATAGTTAATTTTTTTCACCAGCTGATGACATTGAATGTTCTCTGCTAGATGTTGTTACCTTACTTTTCGATATTGTTTTATAAATATCCCTGTTTTTTCTTTTCCCGTGCAGGTTCTATGTGAATTCACTGATGAATGGTCTCCAGGCTAGACCTGAAACAGCTGTCTGCTCTTTTGAAATTTTTATTTATGCATTAATATTTATAGCTTTTATCATGAATTTTAAATACGAGATTATAATTTTACTGTCATATTTATAAATACTAAAAGATCTTACAACTTTATTTTAAAATGATTTCAAAATACCCTTCACCGTGCATGTTAAAATACTAAATTTTGATAATTTTAGAGGGTGTGTTATCATAACACACCCTAACCTAAATCATAACTTATGATTTAGGAATAGTTTATTAAGTAAATGCAGTAAAAAATCAAACATCATTTTTAAAAAGTATAATTATTATCGAAACGTCAGCCAGATCGGCCTTTTAAATATGCTGGTATGTATACAGGGGTAAACAAAATGTTTCTCGCGCATTGCATTCTATAAATGGCGTTCCTTTTAAAGGGATTTTAATATAATTACATTAATTTTCAAACATAATGAAATTACCAAATATTCTTAAGATGATGAAAAGCCTGGTGCGAGTACGAAAATAGATAGAATGATTGTTTACAAGACTACACAAAAGACTTGCCTTTCGTGATATTCTAGCCAGGGGTGGCCAACCCACGGCCCGCGGGCCGCATGCGGTCCACCGCGTAGTTTCTTACGGCCCGTGAGGAGACTAACAATATTTAAAGTTTGACAGTTTCGGTTAACGGATCAAAAATTAATAAATACGGTCTGACTTTTCGAAAGGAAAATACCTTTCAACGATTATGATAGCTAAAGAACTGTTGTAATGAAATATTATTAGATCCATTATTCATTCTTTTTATTATAGTTTTAATATACAGTCATAAATTTTACCCTTCCCCGAAAAAAATATATACATACATGAATTATATACTCACAAACATATATACACATATACATTTGTACAGTCATAAAATAATAAAATTAATAATTTTATTCCCCGACTAATTTCACCGTAAATTATCATCTAATTTACGGCAAAATTTGTCGGGAAAGGCGGGGGGAGGGGAGCTTTTTTACGACTGTACATACGATGCGGCCCGAACGAATAAAATATATTTCCAATGCGGCCCACCAAGTGTTTTGAGTTGGACAGGCCTATATCTAGGCGTTGTAACTAATGGGTACGTGTTTTTGGAAGTGTTATATTTCTGTTGGGTAAAGAAATAATATTTTCAAGGGTGTATTAAAGGCGTCGTAGTCCCCATATATATATATAAATGTATCTCATTCTTAATTTTATCTATATAGAACATACAACAAACAATAATTGAATACATTTTATTGAATAGTGCAAATAGGAAATTAAGGCCCTTATATGTGGATCCATTTGTATAAATATGGCATCCACAATTTAAAAAAAAAAATGTTTTAAAATGTAACATTTAATTGTTGAAATATTTCAGAACCTCTTGAAATAAAATCTAAACTAAAAATTGTGTTTAATAAAGATTTAGAAATCTTTTCTACACTATTTATTGTTAGTATGTCAGTTTTTTTTTCAATTCCTTCTATTAGTTCACACTCCCCCTATATATATCATGTACAAATCTTGTAATCGATTTTTAATTAACTTCCCGACTAGCTAGAAATTTGAAACTTTCAGGATTGCGCAGAACACGGTGACAACACAATACTTCGAAGTCCGATTTTCGAATTTTTGATTAGTTTTCTTATAATTAATTAAAATATGAAAATAATAACATCCTAATAGCGTTAAAATAGCCATTAAAATATTAGTTATAATTTAATTACTGTCAAAAAAAATTATGAGTTCATTTTCTTTCGACATAAAAATAAATACATTTAATTAAACGTGAACGTTAAAAAAATATAAAAAGTTAAATTATGCATCTCACAAAAATTGACGCCATTTCCACTTTAAAAATTTTATGCACATTGATAAGAGCTCTATGATTCATCAGAAAATTTAAAACATGGTACATAAAAAGTTTTTTTATCTTATGATTATTTTTATTCCATTTTTCACGTGCGCTTCTTATTTCCTAATTCAAAATTATTTAAAAAAAAAAAAAAAAAAAAAAAAAAAAAACTTTTTCGATAGTGTTTGTTAGTAGCAATTGACTTTAAAAAATTTTCTTTTATTACTTGTTTAACCATAAAAACACTTTTAAAGTTATGCGCTTATATTCAAAAATAACAAATTAATAGAAATCAAATACTGCGTAATAAGTGATGAGTTTTGTGGATAAACATGTTACGAAGCAATTTAGTAAATATGAGAAAATAAAGACAAAAGAGATAATGGAATAGCTAAAAACTATATACGTAGGAATTTCCTATGTCGATGACTGCGTTATTATAAGACTTTGATATGCAAATACGTATTTGATATTTAAAAGAGATCATGATAAGTTCCCCTCCCCCCCAGAAATCTCCTTTTATCCAAAAATATAACAACATATTATCATGTTGTTATATTGTATGTTGTTGTTGTTATATCGCAACTCAACTCCTCAATTATAAATAAATTTTAAAGTCATTATGTTTGCTGTATTCAATAAACACTATTCTGAAGGAATATTTTATGAAAGCAGAAACTTCATTCTAATCCACATAATTTTGTTATAGGCATTGTAGATATAAGCAAATAGTAAAAAAAAAAAAAAAAAAAAAAAAAAAAGGAGTATATTACGGATGTAGAAGAAACATAGATGATTAATCATTTGTTTGCCTCATATGCATATTATATTCCCAAAATATTACACTGAATATGCAACTTTTACGTTAAAACACATATATTTTTAAAAATAGATTACGTGTGATGAGAAATAGAACGCTGAACAAAATGACAAAATAATAACTTATTCACGTTTAAATATATTGATCGAAAAGTTGAAGAATTAATAATTTGTTTAAAATTCTTTTCATATTTAACAGCTCTTTGTCGATGAACATAGTTATGAAATTAAAAAATAAATAAATACCTTACTACAACAAAAATTATTTAAATAAATAAATAAGTACGTTCAAGACGTTAATTTAAATTTGTTGTCTAGACGTGTTATATTAATAACATAATTTATCAATAAAATGTGAAAATTGTTTATACCAAAATAAAGTACATGATATATTACATTAAAATTTCAAAAATATGTAATTATAAATCACTTTTAAAATTTTTATTTTCTGAAATTAGAGCTAAATTAAAATTATTATTATTATTATTGTTATTATTATTACTCAAAATTCAGCTTCTCTATTTCACTTGTTAATTGCAAAACTTTACAATATAAAATTGTGTGCGTATAGCACAGCATAAAAATCTAATAAAGAAAATTTCTCCTATAAAAATTTAATTTTGAAATATATTTTTAATAAAATATTTAAAAAAAAAAAAAAAAAAAAAAAAAAAAAAACAATTCCAAGAATTTGTCTCATTAAAATTTCAAAATTTGTTCCATACTCGGACTTTTTCGTAAAAACAAACAAATGGTTCGTGTGCAGGGGCATTCAAAAGTATTCAAATGTATAACCTCTATTGGCCGATTTATAGTAGGTACAATTACTTTTCTACACTTTATTAAACAAATTGAAATTGACATTCGGACACATGAGGCAAGAATGTATTTGCACTCATGCCTACTTTGTTTCAACCGATGTAGGATCGTGCGTTATTTCGACCTGAAACAATTGTTGCGAGATTTTGCAATTTATTGTGTTAACATATGAATTATTTTATTTATACTATTACAATTTTGTGCACATTTCGATCGATGTTCATCATGTCACAATATTGAAATTTATATGAATCGTAATAATAATAATAATAATAATGTAGTCTTATTTAATTTATTACGGCATTAATTTTTGAAAAAAATTCTATTATATAACTAGTAAATTCTATAAATTCATTTCTTTATAAATGAATAAACTTTTATATAAATATACATAGTGTAAGGAGTCAAGTAAATATGATACATAAATTTTAAATTCATTAATCAACAAGCTCTTACAAATAGCTCTTTTTTTTTTTTTTTTTTTAAGGACTGAGGAATCTAAAATTTATCGAAAATATAATTGAATAATTTGAAAGTGATGTTATAATTTAAAAAAAAAATAATTATAATAATAGTCCTCCGTCCGAAACTAAATTCTACTTTTGCCAGAATTTCATCAAAATCTTTTTTTTTTTTTTTTTTTTTTTTATTAATAATAATCATTATCGAAACAAACACCGTCGAAAAAGTTTTTTTTTTAATAATTTTGAATTAGGAAATAAAAAGTGCGCATGCAAAATGAAATAAAAATAAGTACAAAAAATGAATTTAATGATTTAAATTTTATATAAAACATGATTGCGGGCTATCTTAAAAAGTAGATGTAAAATTTAAAGTTTATGTGGTGCGTGTGGCATCTATAAAAATTGTTTTAAGAAATAGTATAGAATAAAGAAAGCAACGATGTTGGTTGCACTTTGTTATATAGTTTGAATTTTAAAGAAGTAATATCTACCGTAGGAATAATTTCTTATGTTAAAACTATAGGGAATTGTTATGCGAGCACAAGCGATGGCACTTTTTTTTTTTTTTTTTTTTTTTTGTAAGTTCTGTTTTGCGACATATTTAATGTATGAGATCTGCATGCATTTTACCATATTTTTATTAACTTCTATTCTTGTTTTATATCTATGCTTTTATACTAAGTTTGTTTTACTTCGTTATTATTATTATTATTATTATTTATTATTATTATTATTATTATTATTATTTTATTATTATTATTATTATTATTATTAACTTGTAATATAAAGAAAATATTTTAACTAAATTATTCCATTTCAATAAAATTTTTGTATTCATTTGAAGTTATTTATATAAATTATAAATTATAATATAATTTAAAACATTTAGTTAAATTTATATATGTCAACATAAAAAAAAATATATATTTTTAATAATTAAATATAATTTAATGCATAGTATATACAAAAACATGAAGAAAAAAAAAAGAATACAAATTGTTAAATATCGTATCTCACAAATCGCAAGCTATTTACTCGCACAAAAATTATCCTCGTATTTAGAAAATTATTTAAAACTAATCGTAACGACTGAAAAATTTATTTCTTCAGTTTAAAATGGCTTCTCTAATTTCCAAACATATTAGTTTAATTAATTTACGTATATTACTTTAAATAGGTTCTCCAAATTGTTAAACATTATTTGGTACTGTTAAACAAATGATGGTGATATAAAAGTGCGAATTTTTCGTGCGCTACATCAAAACAAGTTCATTAAATTATGCATATTTTCTCGTATAATAATGCTTGCTGATGGAAAAAATATACTGCGAGTTGTGAGATATGCATTATTCATGTTAATATTTATTGCTGCTTCTTGGAGAAGTATATTCTCTGCATAAATGATTCAATATTCCGTTATATTTAATGTATTCTGAACGTTGTATAATTCACTTAAAATGTGTTTGTATGACTGTTCGTTTTCTTTTTTAGGTAAGTACTACTGAAATTTGAATAGTTTTGAAGATAATTTCTGTGACAATTGTATTTTCTAGCGTGATTAATATGTAAGTAAAAGTATCTTCTTTTGTATATTCTCTAGTTTAAAATGTTATGAAAATGTTTATGCATAGGTTTTAGAAGATATATATTTTAAAAGTGGATGCTTTAACAACATAAACATCTTTATACAGGATACTTCTAAACAAATAAAATAAACACTAACAGATGATAGACTATATAACAATAAATATTATTTTATGCACTCAGATAAAAGTTTTGTTTAGTTATCAAAAACTTGGTTGATAGAATAAAAATTTCTGATTATAAATGTGTCCCAATGGAAATTTCGTTTAGATTAAGCATGTAGTTTTCGTACCAATTTTAATAAATATATATATATATATATATATATATGTACACTCCGCGACAAAAAGATATGTACAAAGGATTTTTTTCTTTAATTTTTCATAAAATAGCATTATCTAAATTGTGCTTATCATTTATTATTATCATAAAATATCACTATTTGAATTTTTTTTAAAGATTAATTTAGAAAAATTTTAAGACTAAAATTTTTCTAATTTAAGACCACACTACGCAACAAAAAGATACAAAGTTTTTTTTTTTTTTTTTTTTTTTTTTTTTTAAATTTTTCATAAAATAACATTATCTAAATTGTTCTGATCATTTATTATCATATCAAAATATTATCATATCAAAAATATACTAAATATTTGTATCATATTCAAATATTAAAAAAAAAACCTTTGTACCTATCTTTCTGTCACGGAGTGTAGTCTTAAATTAAAAAAAATGTCAGTCTTAAAATTTTTCTAAATTAGTCTTTAAAAAATTTAGTCTTGAAATAGTGTTATTTTATGATGATAATGATAAATGATAAGCACAATTTAGATAATGTTATTTTATGAAAAATTAAAGAAGAAAAATCCTTTGTACCTATCTTTTTGTCGCGGAGTATATATATATATATATATATATAGTGGAAGAAATTAATACATATATTTAGAAAAAACTGAAAACTATGTGAAACGAGGGCAATATCCAAACAAATGAATCTGAAATAACAATAAGAAGGAGCAGAGGCCACCACAGCTTAAGACGTGTGGAGCCGGTGAAACAAGTTTCTTAGTGCCAAACTTTCCATGAAACCTCTGCAAGATCATCTGAAATGAAAGGAAAGTTAAGATGAAAATTTTCTTTATATTATTAGGTGAAAAGATATCTATATCTATCTATCTATATATATATGTGTGTGTGTATATATATATATATACTAGCTGACCCGACAAACGTTGTTTTGTCATATAAATTATTTCTAGAGAATATTTTGCTAGAAAAAAAATAACTAACTTATTGTAAGTGTGTAAGGATGTGGTATATAAGTGGAAGATGTATGGAGCGCTGTGAACGGTGAAAGAATATAAAAATAACAAAACACCAATCATTTATTTTTTTTATTTATTAAAATTGATTCTTTAAAATTATATACATATCGCTACTTATAACAATATTACTAAAAAACAATATCAATCCCTTAATGCAACAGAGTGTACAATATTTTTTGTTATCCCATCTTTCGCCAATACAAACAAACTGGATGGTTTGCCCACTCGAGAGCCGCGTATAATTGTCCGTATCAAAAACATGATGTGCACAAATCTAAGCCACAGACAGACATCGTTTGGCCCTGAGACTTATTGATAGTCATTGCAAATGCCAATCTAATTGGAAATTGAGGGCGTTTAAATTGAATTGGCACATCTGTGGGTATAATAGGGATTCGCAGTAGTAATATATTTTCACCTCAGAATTTGTCATTTAAAATGATGGCTTCGATAACATTTTTCATTAATTTTTTTATGACTAATCGCGTGCCGTTGTACAACCGTTGTGGGTTCAAATTACGAAGCAAAATAACCGGAGATCCAACCTTCAGTTGCAAAATATGCGGTGGCATGCCTGGTAAATCCAATGAGTTTAAAAACTTTGTTGGATAATTTACAGCTTCGGTGGCATCGCAAACTGTATCATTAGATTTGCCTGACACCAAGTCTCCTGGTAACAAATGTTGTATCTTGAGATTCAATTCGTTGACGTCCACATTTTTTGCTGCTAAAATTGCTCTTTCTGCCAGCCACTCATGATTTGTGTATCGTCTGTGTACATCGGGAAATATCTGGTCAATAAGAGCATCTTGAGAATCAATGATTGTGCAGAAATCGGTCGGTAATTTTATGCATCCAGTTTCATCTGTAGTAACTTTTCCATCGCCGATATCTAACAATTGTTTTGAGAATGTTTCAGCGGATGGATCTTGAAGCTTTTGAACGCACAAATTTACTTTCAGTTGTACTTTTTCAACATTACGCCAAAATGACGATGATTTTAAGCACGCGTTGATCTCATCAGCGTATGTTGAACGCGGAATAACGGGAAGTGCTTGTCTGAAATCACCTGAAAAGAGTAACAGAGTGCCGCCAAATAGTTTGTCGTTGTTTTTTATATCTTTCAATGTCCTGTTCGACGCCTCAATCGAATGTTTGTGTGCCATAGTGCATTCATCCCAGATAGGAATTTTACACTATTTCAGCACTGTGGCCATGGATGATTGTTTTTTTATGTTGCACACTGCGTCTGGGTTATTTTGAATATTTAGTGGCAGTTTAAATAATGAATGAGCTGTTCTGCCTCCATTCCAATAAAGTTGCCGCAATGCCAGATGATGCAACAGCCAGTGCGATGCCATTATTTGATTGTATTTCGGCGAGAATTAGCGAAATAAGGAATGTTTTGTCAGTTCCACCTGGTGCACCCCCCCCCCCCAAAAAAAAAAATAATAATAATAATAATCCACCTTGTCCTGCCAAAACTGCGAGCATGATGCGGTCGTAAATGGTTCTTTGTTCTTCATTCATTAGTGGGACATTGCGACCAACAATCGCTGCCATTTCTACAGTATTGTATTGTAGTTCACAATTCAATTCAGTGCTTATTAAATCAGATGCATTTCGATTTGTTGAATGCATACCGAAATGACTGAGTGGTAAGTTGGCAATGATAATGCAAAGATCTTCAATAGCAATCAATGCTTCATTGTACATAGCGCCACTGAATACTATCGTTAGATCGTTGCACCGTGAACGATGTTGATGCAATATATCATCAGTCATTGAATCTTTGTGATTATCCCATAATGTCTCTGCTCGGGCCGGGAAACATGTAGTCAACAGTATAGCGAATAGTAGACGAATTTGTTTTGCTGTACAGTTCAGTCCTACTTCAGCAAGCATACACTCCCACTGGTTGTCGTCTTCCAGCAAGCCGAGTGCAAGGCATGCATCTTTATACGTTCGATACTGTTGTCCATTCACTTTACGTAAATCTTGAAATGACAAAGGGCCGATGACATTAACCAATAACAGTCGAAGATAAAAGCACTCAGTCTGCCTTGGATTGACTGTAAATACTCGTCCCAAGGTGTTTGATTTGAATAAACCGGGACATGCATCAATCGCGTGCCTTGCTTGCGGGGCATCCATTTTTTTGTTGGAGCCCATGTGAAATAGCGTGGTACTTCTGAATAGAGTAATGTCCGTGCAAAAGCACCAAAAGCATCCGCACGATTACACAATTCAAAAAAATCGGTGAGTGTAGTTTTTGGTGGATTTATAGCACGATCAATCGCTGTCTCGCTCGTGAAATATACGCGCTGGCCATTTTCAAGATGGACGGCTAAATGAAGAACTGCTGGATCCCGTTCATGAATTGGGAAACCAAAGATACGCCAAACAGCTTCATTGGAGCTGACGTACCGGCCAATTTGGTAAAGTGTTATTTCATCGTTGTTATTCACCGGAGGAGCATTCACATTGGTATTTTCAACTCGAAATACAGCCTTTATTCACATACTTGCAAATGTATTTGATGCTCTTCACTGAACTGCAGAACTAAACATTAATATGAGCACCAAAAATAAATGCAAAAAACTGGCGTACAGACAATAGCAAGAAATTCAAATTTCTTCACACACCATAAATTTTAAATCAGTACAACCGGTTTCGAAAGGACGTAGCCTTTCTTCATCAGGTGGAAACACGGGCAACTGCCTTGGAGGCAAAAGCAAGACTGAAAGCAGGACAAAATCCTGAGGGGTAGGAGCAACACAAACAACCAATAGGAAGCAACATGCAGGACAGAACTAATCAGAGAGGAACACACGTACACACACACCACAAAATGAGGAGGGAAGAAAGGAGTAAACAATTATTTTTTTTTTCCAATAATATTAAACTAATAAGTAAATTTAATAAAATTTATCCATTAATTGTTATTATTATTATTTAAATTAGAATTGTTTTATTATAACTAGTATGATGTTATAAACATTTTATAAATTCCAATTCCTTTCAACCAAATCCCCTGTTCCTGAGCTTCAAAAATGGGGTATCTATAATGTCCCTTGTAATAACTGTGATTTATCTTATACTGGTCAAACTAAAAGAAATCTTGAATGTCGTTTACGTGAACATTCTCCATATGTTGTTAATCAAGAAATTTCTAAATCTTCTATTGCGAAGCCCAGTTGGGAATTTGATCATAGTTTTAATTTTAAGAGTGCCAAAATTATCTTTCATGCCAAACGCGTTTCCGAACTGGATTTTTTAGAAAATTTAGCTATTTACCTTAATCGTGATAAAATTGTCAATGAAAAATCTGATTCCACTTTGCTGTCTACAGCCTGGAAAAATTTGTTTAATTCAATTAAATAATTCCCTTCGTTATGTTTATAACATCATATCAGTTATAATAAAATAATTCTAATTTAAATAAAAATAATAATAATTAATGGATAAATTTTATTAAATTTACTTATTAGTTTAATATGATTGAAAAAAAAAAAATAATTGTTTACTCCTTTCCTCCCTCCTCATTTTGTGGTGTGTGTGTACGTGTGTTCCTCTCTGATTGGTTCTGTCCTGCATGTTGCTTCCTATTGGTTGTTTGTGTTGCTCCTCCCCCTCTGGATTTTGTCCTGCTTTCAGTCCTGCTTTTGCCTCCAAGGCAGTTGCACGTGTTTGCACCTGATGAAGAAAGGCTACGTCCTTTCGAAACCGGTTGTGCTGATTTAAAATTCATGGTGTGTGAAGAAGTTTGAATTTCTTGCTATTAATATGAGCATTGAATGTTTTGCTCAGCAGAGGCGAATATGGGACCACCCAACGGTTATCAATGTCAATATCATGTTGTTGATATAGATGACCGCCATAGATGATAAGGTTGTCCTCCATTATCGGGATTTCTTCGACGATATATTGGATATCCGTCAACATTTGCGATAGTGAAATTTTTCGGAAAACTTTTAGTACATTTTCCATCAGCACAAATAATAATGGCCTAAAAATTCATTTTTCATTTTAACATAAAATAACTCCGTCGGATATTGACGAATTTTTTAAAAGAATATACCATTTTAACATTTTAACAATATTAACGTTGAAAAAATATTTTAAACACTTACGGTTAAAAATTCATTTTTCATTTCAACATTAAATAAATTCTGACATCGTGTTTACGATTCTAAAATATTAACTTTGAAAAAATATTTTAAACACTTCGTAAGATACGGTTAAAAATTCATTTTTCATTTCAACATTAAATAAATTCTGACATCGTGTTTACGTCAACTCACGCCATCTAGTGGAAAAGTTGTTGAAAGAGTTGGTTAAAAATTAATTACGAAAGAACTAATTAAGTTACAACTTTCATTTGTAAATCTAAACCATTCTCGAATCCACCTGAAGACACACAAAAAATTTCATTAAACTCAGTCCAGCCGTTTAGGAGGAGTTCAGTGACATACACACGCACAAAAGAAATATATATATAAAGATATATAATTATTGTTATTTATAAACCAACTAACTGTATATGCACTAAATCATGCATATATATTATGATTTAAAATAATTGGTATTTATAATTCATATTTATTTGAACTGTGTGAAACATTTATATTATATTTTTAAATATTATCCATTCGTATAGCTCATACTTAATGAGGGTAGGCCATAATCATGAAATACTAAAATGTTACGTGAAATAAGTATACGATCATCCGTAAACAAGCAGCACGATAACAGGAGGGAGGGAGAACTAATGATACACACAGCAAATGCAATTTTCGTACTGCATTTCTACTTACAAATATATAAAAAGTATTGAAAAGTTAAACAAAATGTTTTGTTAATATAAGCCAATACAAAGAAATCATGGTAAAATTTTATAACTTTGTTAACAATACTTTTGTGTTAGTATAACAAAACTGATTTTTAGTAAAAAAAATAAATAAATAAATAAACCCAACAAAACATAGTTTGTAGTTTTAATCAAATATTTTTTCTGAGTGTGTCAGTACCTCAATTGAAGTATTTAGTTATAAGTAGAAGGCACCTAACATTAAATCATACCAAAAAATTTTAATTAAAATTTTATAATTTAAACATTAATAAGTTCTTTTTCAGCAGAATAATTTGTATTTGTGAAAATAATTAAGAAAGCAGGCTCATGAATATTATCAGAGAGATATTAAAATTCTGAGATGAAAATTTTATCAAGAAACTGATGATTTGGGGATAAAAAAAGGTTGTTTTTAAAAAGTGCCTCGATGTAAATAAATAAACAGGGTGTCGACAGTCAAAACTTTTTTCCTGATTCTTGCACCAGTATTCTTGGACCACATTTCATGAAACCATGGAAGCCTCTGCGTAAGTACTAACTGAACGAGTCCAGTGTTAAAATAGGGGTGACAGTCATCTGATTCAGAGTAAATAAGAGGCAATAGAGAGCTGAATTAATGGATGTTTTCCAAATCCCAACCTGTCGGTCAAGTTGGCACCCCTCCAACTTTTTGGTCTCGTCCTCACTGCTAGATTTAAGAAACGTGGCTACACTATAGACTTAAAGTAAGAACACTTCAAGGGCTTCAAAAAGCAATCAAATAGGAAGTTGGAAAAATGCCCCCCAAAATGGTCGAAAATGCTCTTTTGGCTTTGCCTAAACGTTTACGTAAAGTGTACTATGCTAAAGAAAACCGTATTGAAAATTTCATGTAAATAACTTAATTCAATAAAAATTTCTGATGCTCTGAAATTGGTCACACTAATTTTGAATCAACCAGTAGGCCGACGTAAGATGCTAAAAGGAAAAAAATCGTCAAGGAAAACTTTTATTTCAAAGTTTATATAATACTTTTGAATTTAAATATATTTTTAATATATATACTCAAAATTATACATTTTTACAAGAGATGAATAAATTACAAGTATAACCCCGGCAGAGGATTTTGCAGAAATATTTAACAAAAACTATAGCGTCTTTCGCCCCCCCCCCCTCCCATCTATCGTAGTATTATTTTATTTGTTACTTTTTTATATAATTTTAGGCTGATTTTTTTCAGTAAAAACTTCTAGTAAACTCTGTTGCGCACTTCTAAAAACCGCTATTCCTTTAAATATTTTTATTTAGTACCAATTTCTTTACGTCTATATCCGTTAAAAAGGTATTTAAATTTTTTTTCGATAATTTTATTATTATTATTTTTATTTTATAACATAGTAATATATATTTTAAATTCAAAGTTGAACTTGAACTTTTTCTAAAATTGTTATATTTACTTTAATTCCTTTTCCTTTCCTTTTTTTTTTTTTTTTTTTTTTTTTTTTACAAAAAATTCCTTATTAGTGGTATCGGTTAAAAAAGAAAAAAGAAAAAATCAACCCATACGTCTTATCTTTTTGACAGGCATTATAATCAATTAGCAAAATATGTAATCAAGATTCATCCATTACCAGCGTGAATCTTTGTTGTTCCTGTCATTTCAGCAAATAATTATTGAGAGTTTTACGGGAAAGAATTTAGAGATTCTTTTTGGGGAGTGAAATATATGATGACCAGATTGTTGTCGGAGAAGTCGAAGAATTTTTCAAGTTATTGGATGATTGGACTTTAAGAATGCTCATATTGAGCTTCTAACAGAAGATATTTCATTTATTACTAGTATTAGATTTTTTTCAACATATTTTAGATTAAATAAGAGTTTTGAAAGTTCTGATGTCTAAGAATTTCTTGATTTGCATTAAGTATACTGCTTTGAGGTAAATAATAAATAAATAAATAAAAATTCTTTATCATTACGGCCTGTAAGCTCAAATTATTTAATATGCGATAGCGTCTAAATGCCAAAAGTCTCTAAAATAATAAGTTGTAAATTTATATCCATGTTATCGATCACTGTTGAACGAACTGAACTGTGTCGATTTCGATGAATCCAAAACTTATAGGTTTTTAAGGGGACATAAGAAAAAGAAAAAAAATTCTTTATCGTTATAGCCAACTTGCATAGTTAAGTAAGTAATCCTAGTATTTCCGACTATTAAATAAGTATTTAAAAACATGATTCCTAAACATAAAAAGTTTTAAAATTATAATAAACGTATAAAAATTTCATTCTTTTCAAAAGTATTTTTTTTTATATAAAATTTATACTGTAGCCAGATATGCTTAAATAATTTTAATGTAATATAAATATAATATAAATATATAAATATATAATATATAATATAAATATATAATATAATATAATTTTAATGTAATATATAAGGAAAGTATACTATCCCTTTATATAGCTTTTTAAATGCGATTTCTGAGGTATGAGACAAAAACCAGGGATATGTATAAAATACAAACTTTCCCTGTTTAGCCCTCTGTATAGGACGCCCGAGCAACTTTCAATTCCATGGTAGCAAAGAGCTTATTAAAAAGTTGAGTTTTTAACAATATAAACTTGAGTGCTTCGGAATATCTGTATACTACCATAACCAATGCATACCTTCATCGAAAATGCTAAAAACAGGAAAATAAATGTCTAGAGAAAACAGAGTTTAAAGCGTTGAATTTAAAATTTTGCGACTGAAATGATCTGTACTGAAACAGAAATCATTAAGAATAAAGAAAATTACCTGAGTTTAAGTATTAATTAAAATAAGTAAAAAAGAAAAAGAAAAAAATATCAAGTTCTCCCTAAAAAGTCCCAAGTGCTACAGAATTCCGAAGAATACTTGATTAGAAGAGTCTTGAAGATGCAGTGAATTTGAGGTGTTCGTAAAGAGTCCCAAGTATAATACACAAAAATAGCTACAAGCTCCCAATCTATAAGCAGTTTCTCAGGGTAGTATAATTTTTCTATCACATTAAAAAATAAATAACAAAAAAATATTTTATTTTTTTACGGAGAGGAAAGTTATAGGAAAGTGTAATGATCTAGATTCCAGGTCGTCGGGATATTCTGACCTACAAAGGGTCAGCTCTTGTTAAGTTGAGTTGACTGGGTTTTTATGTCTCATTATAGATAAACTATGAGAAATTACTATGATCAGGGATTCACACCTAAAGGGGGTCCTGGTCAGATCGAACTAAGTAATGTTATTTTTTATGACACTTATTAACTTTTATGTGATACATGGAAAGAATGTCCTCTTGAATGTACTGCATGTGAAAGTAAATGTATTTTTTCAGTAGATTCGATTATGTAGATCTTCTTCTTCTTCTTCTTTTTTTTTTTTTTTTTTTTTTTACAGCCGCAAATAGTTCAACAACTGTAGAGAAGAAAACCTTCTAATCTTCTTCTTTGTTAACCAAAAAATAAATAAATAAATAAAATAATAATAATTTCATTTAAATACATTTTTGCTACTTTTCTGTAAGCTCTGTATTCTTTTATTTTAAAAAAAAGGGGGGGGGGGAGATAGAAAGAAAAGTAAAGAAATATTTTCACGTAATATATGATCTTGAGCAACTCTGATTCCTTTTTTGACGTCAACTTTACCTATTTCAAGTTACTCTAAATTTTCACCTTCTAATCTGATATAATTTTAGAGATATATTTACTTAAAAAATAACTTTGTCAAGTTACTTTGGACGCGTGATTGGAATTCATAAACTTTATAAAACGATTTTTAGCGTAGAACATAACTTTTGTTTTATGTATACTTATTTTTAAATATACTGCCTTTCTTATCTTAATTGCCAGAAATTTCAAAGATAATTTTATTTCTTTATTTTGGTCGATTTATGTTTTTCTATTATTTTTTTTAATTTTAATTATTTCTCCTCTTTATATTTTTAAATTCTATCCTTTGTTTTTAAATGAATATTTTCGATTTGGGTATATATATCAGAAAACATAAATACTTGTACGTGAGAAATTTCAATTTATTTTAAATACATTATCATGTTGTGCCCCTTCACTTCGATGGGTACTGTATTTCTAAAATTCCAAAAATTCGGTTTTAGGTATTTCTGTTCGCTATATTTTAAAACAAAAATTTCACGGATCTCTGCTTTTTTATTTCAGTTATGAAAGATTATGTGAAATCATGTTTTGCCCCTCCTCTCACCACCCTTGATGGCTGAATTTTTAAATTTCCAGAAACTGGCTTTTAGGTATTTGCGTTAGCCATATTTTAAAGCGAAAATTTTACGGATTTATGTTTTTGTTCTTTGCGATATGCGGAAAAATATATTCGTGAAATTACGTTCTGCCCTCCTTTACCCCCTTGGGGATCGAATTTTGTAAAATCGCTTCTTAGGGTTGCTTACACTATATTTTCTATAATCTGACCTAGTTTCGAATCATTAGCTCCAGTAGATTTTTCTGTGCGATGATAATTCAGTGAGTGAGTGAGTGGAAGCACTCTTTTATATGTATAGATATGCACAGACAGATAATCAGACCAACCTCTAAAAACCTGTTATTTAAATTCAGAGAATCTGAAACGTTTAAATATAACAATACTCAGTTTCGAAAATTTGACCCAAAATCTATACTTTCTCTACCATATATATGGATAAGAGAAAGTAAAAACTATAGTGTATAAATGTATAATTTATTTTAGGTAATATATAATGTTACGCGGGAAAATATAATAAAAAGTCATTTCTTAATTTAAAACGTTGGTAATCGAATGGCGATCGTTGATGTAAAAACATAAACTTATTAAATTTTTAAAACGAAATCAATATATATTTTAATCGGTTTAAATTTTTCGTCTTACCTTAAGGGAAAAAAAAATCAAAAATTTAATCTGACCATTATTACTTAAATTCTTGTGTTTGCGCTCTACCAAAATATTTTAAGTAAGTAAAAGAATCTGATAAGTAAAAGAATCTCCAATAATCCTTTAAATCTTTCTTCGAATGGAATCGTTGTTTTGTCAAAATTTCAATTTAAAAGAATTATTTTGCTTTGCTCCTGATATCAAGCATTGAACGAAAGTAAAAGAGGATTTAAAGAATTTAATTTTTAGCTGACAAGGAAAATCTTTTATGTTAGGACTGTCTGATTTACTTGTTGTACAAATATATTTTGTCGCCAACAGATTTTTTCAAAAGGAAATTTGGCGGCAAAATGCAACGCGCTTGGCTGTCATTTCCTGAAATGTGTGATTATTTCAATTATTCTCTTTTTAATTTCAAAGAATGAATGGAAATAGAAAGGGATTTAAACAATTTAATTTTTCAGCTGAGAATGAAATGTTTTATAATGGCATAGATAGTTTAATTACGATTTTCACTTGAATAGATTTGTAATCTTTCAGAATTATTCCTTTCCCGTTTAAATAAATAAAGTTTAATATTCAGTTCTTTGATGAATGCATTTCTTCTAAAATTTATTAAAAATTAGGATTTGTTTATTTTATGCTAGGTAAGCTGCAGCGGGTTTGGTGAGCGAAGCGATCAGGGACCAGAGCCCTCTAGTTTCATAAACTAGTTTTTAAAAGGCTTTTTTTTTCAATCAATTTGTCTTTCTTTTAAATTTCAGTTTATATCATCACACATGCTTGAAATTAAATGGTATGATAATGGCCTCTTTCATACTTGAACGTTATTAATTCAGTTTCTCAAACAACTTGTTTTAGACCAAAATCATTTAAGATAATTTAAATTTGGAAAAATAATATTTATCAATATACCAATAAAAGTACATATATTGCATTTTTTTAATAGATAATCATCAACGACACTTAATTGCAGCAGAAAAAACATCTTTTAACAGGTCATTTTATAATAAACCTTATTTTTTTTTCCGATGTGAATTGCAAATACTCAATTCTAGAGAACCGCTATCATTTGTCCTCATAAAATTGAAAATAATAATAATAATAATAATAATTCACCTTAATAACATTATTGCTGTTCAAATAATAAAACTGAAAGTATAGTTATTTAGAATAATAATTTTTTTCGAACACATTTAAAAATATATATATATAAAATTTATCTTTTTTTTTTTTTTTTTTTTTTTTTTTTCTTTTAATTGTTTATTGTTATTTTTAATTTATGACTCCAAATGAAAAACTGTCAACATTTTTAGTAAAATTTATTTCATCAAAATTTTGTACAATTTTTAAAAGACCTTTTCCCAATCATCTTATCGATTATTTGGAATTTAGTTTATATTATCATTATTTTATTATTTATATTATCATATATTATTAAACAATTTCAAAAATTAAGAATATATTATAAAGTTTGAGAACCTCGGTTATTTATTATTGACCGAAAAATTATGTAGACTCCTAACAGACATTTCATTAACTTTGCTGAATTTTTTTACAATGTACTATCGAACACAGATACTTATTTTCTAACTCGAAATGATAAATTAAGGTTATTTGTAATTCTGGAACATTTTTCGTTAAGCGTACCTATACTTTTCTAAGCTTCAGCTCAATGTCAGTTAAAGTATTTCAGTTTTATTTATATGATTTCCAAATATCTATTTTTATGCCATATAATACAGCAGTCGACAGCAATTCAAAAAATTATAATATATATATATATATATATATATACTATAAATAATAATACCATTAACAAGTATTATTTATGTACGTTTTGCATTATATATAAATTCAATAGCGAATATTTTTAATTCACTTCAGATATTGATATTTCATTTAAAAAAAAATCATCATGATGTTCAAGGTATTAATAAATAAAACTATAATATCATTTATTTCGAAATATTTCACAAAAAATACACTGTTACATTCTATTTTGTACTTATAAACTATATATTTTATTCATGCAGAAGTTTAGTTTTAGAAATTTACAAACTAAACCTTCAAATCTAAGTAACTTCTTATTAATTAAGCTCATTTCTTAATTTTAATAATATCTAAAATAGTTACTATATTCGCTTTATTCTTAAAAAATATTACTTCTAGCATACACAGTGATATTTTCCCGCTCAATTTGACTTTTTTATTCATAATTTTAAGTTTACGCGATCAATTATCCTGAACAAGGAGAAATAGTAAATATTTTAAACCCGCGACTTCATCTGCTTAGTCAGCCAATTAATTTTAACGATTATTATCCATAAAAATTCCAGACAAAGATCCGTAAGGACATTTTTATCTTTCATTTTTAGTTGTTAATCATACATCCATTCTGATAATGACACGAAAGCTTATTGGATGTTCATCAATTCTAATGGGAATTCCACATCATCATCGTTAATTTTCTTCTGAATAAAATATAATTGTGACAAAGGATATCATTGCTCGTTGTTTGAAAATTTTACATTCACCAGGAAATAAAAAATAATAGTTTTTGTTATAATCAATTTCAATCAAATAGTTTTTACTGTAATATAATATTCGTAAGAAGAAAGTAGTGGATTTTCGATTTCCTGTTTTTGAAGGTTTTAAATGTTTTATGAGATCCTGAAAGCGATTTGTTAATTAATTAAATATAAAATTGGTGTAACGAAAAGAAAGATTAAAACCAGAGTCAAAGAACATAAAAACGGTATAAAAACAGGAAAAATAAATACAGCTTTAGCTAAAACTTTCGACGATGAAGAAATTAAAATAAATTTTGAAAAAACTAAAAAGATAGCGAATTACAATAACTATAATTACGCGATGTTTAGAGAAGCCATAGAAATAGCAACAACACCGGATGTGTGCAATGACAGCGGCGCAATGGCTCCTGACCGGATGTGGAACCAACTTATGAAGTCTATAAAAGACCACAACTCTAAGCGATCCAACACACATGAAGATCGTTTGAAAAGAGCTGGGCGCCCAGCCGAAAATATTAACGATGAAATATGAAGTATCTATTAAGGTTTTATATTTAATTAATTATGAGTAAAGTGCTTCATTATAATTATAATTTCATTTATTGTTATAATTTTAATTTTATTTATGCGATTTGTTAATTTTGAAATGATGCCCGTCTGTCTGTGTGACAGAAGTTTTGTCATATTTCTAAATCGAAATCTAATGACCAGAATTTCATAAAAATTTCAATTATTTACACCTTCCTAGAAATTTATGTCAAATTTTGGTGCCCACTACGCATTAGTTGGTGACTTCATCCTATTTACCGTATTTTGAGATTTTTAATACTAATTTCTTTTTAATATCACTCTATTCGGAATTCAATTTAAGTACAGTTCTATTCTAAATGCAGTACCCACCGCTTATTAAAATCACATTCGTTCTGAGACAAAATGATTTTATCAAGCGGCTGAATTTTATATCCGGCGATTGTTTCTGCACTCAAGAAAAAGGTATTATATTCGCTGAACTTGGATAGAAATTTCAAAAGATAACGAGTAATGGAATTACTAAGCAATATTAATTAATTTTTGACAGATATTAATTGTTCTTCAATATAAGTAAATTAAACGCATTCCAAGTTTCTATGCGCTTTCCTTTGGGGGAGAATCATCCTTACTTTGCCAAAAGTTCACGCTTTTCGTTTAAATTTAAAATCTTTCCATTTAAACCTCTTGCCCTTTAGTTATTTCAAAACCTTTAGTTATTTCAAAATAAGAACTAGAAACTGTCTTTTAATAATAAAAGTTAATATATATATATATCATTTGCGAATCAAATTAAATTTGTAACTTATTACCTCGCTATGAAGAATACGTTTCTTGAAATATTTATTCAGGTAAGTGATTGTTTAATTTGTAACTGTACTGAAAGTGTAAAATTTTCAGCAAAGAGGGATTCACCTGAGGGATTTCTGTGTACTTTAATTTCTTTCTTTCTTTTTTTTTTTTTTTTTATATGAAAAATTAAATTCACAATTTAATTATTTTTTTTCTTTTTACTTGCATAAATGATATTTTTGTTGCTGAAGTGATTTTTTTTTTTTTTTTACTTTATTAACCGGTGATGCTGATTTTATAAAACGGCGGTTTTAAAAGTAGTTTGATTTGATTTAATTCCGGTCCTAACAATTTCATCAGATCAAGCAGCTGATTTTATTAACCAGTGAATTTATTAAGTGGCGGTTACTGTATTTTTATGTTTTCTTAATTAGAGTAATATCGATTTCTATTCATTTTCTTTAGATCAATACCGTTTCTTCATTCTCAATATATTTTTCTCTCTAACTATAATTCTTAATAGAAAGAGAGTGGAGAAAAGTTTGTCCTCCTTATAAATGAAGTAATTGAACTGGTATCATCTTGAATGGCTATCCTTTCAGTCAATAGCGATGCTGCGCAAGTGTTGACGTCTGTTCTCACAATGATAGAGAAACATCTGCGTGGATTCCAAGAGAATGTCCATAAGGTTGTTAATAGTGTTTAAAGAAGACCTTGTTTGTAGGTCTTTGGGTGTTATTTTGATTTTATTTATCTTATTTCATTTTTTTCACTTTCAGAAATTATTTCAAGATTATTTGAAAAGGTTTAGTTTGTCAAAATAGATAGCAATAATATATAAAGAAAAAAAAAAGAAAAAAAAACATTCCATTGAGATATATTTTTGTAAGAATGATTTCAAAAATTTCTTTCTTTTTTTTCTTTTCTTTGTTTCTTCTCTATTCCTGAGTATAATATATATATATATATATTAACTTAAGAAAAAACTCCCTATGCACCACCGAGTATCACATTGGATCAAAAGGTTTAATCACTATCTTCTTAATAGCAAAAGCTTTGGTCACACTCGAACCAGATGTAACAGCTGCAAGTACAATGAATTGAAATAAAGAAAATAACAAGAACGAAAAATCTTGCGGTGCGCATTGATTATTAACACTTTTCAACTGAGCATGCTTGTTGTATCGTAAAACTTTCACTGTTCTTAGCCTACGTTATCACACAATGGACAGAGAGAAGCACTGAAAGCCATGAAGATAGACTAATTCAATTCATAATCACACTTAAACACCATTAGAAAGTGTTAAAATTGCTTAATGCAAAAGAAAATGCAGCCCTTACATTTTAATTTCAGCCTTTAATATATCTGAATATTTTAGTGCAACCCTGTAAATCGGTAGATTAACTATATCTTATTCTATACAAAACATTATTTTAGCATATTATCAATAAATGTATTTTTTTAATGAATTTTGCAGTAATTTAAATGTGATTTATTTAACCTTCTAGGTACGGCGCATATAAAATAGAAACGTGAGCCTTGAGTACGGGAGACTTTTCAGAATTTCCCCCCCTTAGTTCAGGATTCGGAACTGCTTTGAAGCTTTCCGCTCTTTGTACTGATAAAAGCTGGGCGTGTGTTGGAAGAACGTTCGAACTGGTACGAACGTTCGTACCAGCGCACAGTGTTCGGAATTTCAAAAAAGCTGGCCAAAAGTCGAAAAATTTAGGCGCGTTTTTAGACGTAAGTACCGCGGAAATACCTTCAGAGGGAGCCACTGAATGAAACTGTGAGGTGGAAAATTTATTCTATCTAATACATATTTCTAAGTGTAGGCTGGCGGAAAACGTGACAATTTTTTCTTTTTAATTGTTAATGCATTTTAACAGTTAAACAAATAGTGTTTCTCGGAAAATTTCGCAACAACAACATTCAACAAAATATGGCCGACAATTGTGGAGGTTAGTAGATAGTGATCTCCTGAGCGGCTTTTTGAAGTTAACCTCAATTATAACATAACCAAAAGTTTCAAAGTATGGAAATTTTTTTATCTCGCAAGATCCCGCATTGATTCAAAGTGGAGAGTGTTAAGGATGTCCATTTTATTCAGCCGTTAAAGAATTGGGTGCCCCCGCCTGCCCCTGTATGTGTAAAAGCGTTTTAACTTTTTAATTTAATTTTTACTTTTTAATTTAATTTTTTAATTTTTTGGACTTTGGTCTGCCATATTGGATCCGCCATCTTGTTTTTGAGTGCAAGATCACTTTTTTTATAAAAACTGATATCAAATTTGAATTTAGCGCCCTCAAAAACCCTTAAATGTGAAAATTATCCTTCATCTATCAATTTTTTGATTTTTGATCCGCCACACAGTGTTCGGAATTTCAAAAAAGCTGGCCAAAAGTCGAAATTAAAGAAAACAAGTGAAATTGTGATGTATATATATGTTTTCGAGGTCGCTGATTCCGAATCTGACATTGGTTTTTTGAAAACTTCAAAGGCAAACTCAAAAACAAGATGGCGAATCCAATATGGCGCGTTTGCCTTTGAAGTTTTCAAGAAACCAATGTCAGATTCGGATTCAGCGACCTCGAAAACATATATATACATCACAATTTCACTTGTTTTCTTTAATTTCGACTTTTGGCCAGCTTTTTTGAAATTCCGAACACTGTGCAGCGCCGTACCCTAGTAATATTTTTCTGCTGGTAAGACAGGTTTACCGCGCCGTAGCGATAAAGGTTAAATGTCTGTCCTAAAACACAACTGACTGGCATTTTTTGAGTGTCCCTGTGTACAAACCAGTTGTACATGACCTATACGATTCATTTTAAATAGGAAACATTCCATAGTGAACTTGAATAACACATATCAATTATTAAAATTTCTGAAAATATTTAGGGACGCTGGAGGCGGACAGACGGACGTATAGACAGGTGAACAGGTGGGCTGAGAGATACACACATTCAAATCATATTCACATTTAAAAAGTGTTAGAAAGTTTCAAAAACGTTTAATGAAATAAACGATAATGCAATTTCAGCAAATTTCCAATGACATCCCTTAGTGTAACTGAATATTTTTGTTCAGCCCTGTAAATATTAATGCTAATCATATTTTGCTCTATAGAAAGACTTTCTTTTGTGCATGTGAATAACATATTTTAAATTCATTAACATTTGTGCAAAGTAAAGTTATTGAAATTTGGTTTATAAAAATATCTCTCAAAGAACACAATTCTTTGGAATAATTTCGGGTGTCTCTATACACAAACCACTGGTGGTATTTACTCCATTTTCCATAGAAAAATTTCCGACAATAAACTTTAATAACATATTTCAATTTCATTAAGATTTGTGTAAAGTAAAGCTATGAAGATATGATTTATAGAAATACCTCTCATAGAATATAATGCTTTGGAATACTTTCGGATGTCCCTCTACACAAACCAATAGAAATATTCGCTCCATTTTTAGTAGGGAACATTCGATAGTGAATTTGAATAACATATATCAGTTTCAGGAAATTCCATGTATATTTACGGGAGTTAGAGCGCGGACAGACAGACAAACCGCAGTCATTACCGACACTTGTTAAAACACTTAGAAAAAGCATGTTTTAAAATTATTAAATAATTTGAAAAATAAAAGGTCTAATTTAGCAGAAAATAAAACGTTACAACTATAACAAAGTACTGAAAAAAATTCCACGATTTTAAATTTATAACATAAAGAGAAAGGGTAATTAAGAAAGAAAGAATATTGTAGAATAAATATATCGTTTATGTCATATGGAGCTAGGCAGATTTGAATTTAGCATTATGATACAGATATTATAATGTAAAAGATAATGTCATTATTCAAAAAATATTATGAAAATCGCTGTTAAACGATTTAAACTCGTATAAGAAAAAGAGTAATGAATTTGAGGAATTTAGATATTATCTCTTCGACTGATAAACAAAGTAGCGATGATTTTGATGAATTTGCACTGAAGTCTATTATAAAAAAAAAAAAAAAAATTCAATTTAAAATATATTTCATCACTCAAATTCCATTATTTTGATAAAAAGCACAGCTAATTTTTTAAGAGTCGTGTTTTACATTATTGGCTATTTATTACATTTGGCCACTGTTTTTGACTTGGCGAATAGGGCAAGCACCGAATTTGAAAATAGGTTCATTTGGAAATATTGACCGCTAGGCGAGCGAAGCCGCCTAGTTTAAGAGAGAGAGAAGTTTTAAGAGACTAATTTAAAAGAAAAAGAAAAAGAGAAAAAATAAATAAAAAACAAATAACACATATACAAAATTATAAAATTAAGATAGAAAATAAAAATTAAATAAATAATAAATAAATAACAGTCTCAATCTTTTTTTTTTTTTTTTTTTTCATTAAAATATCTTATTGTTGGCTTTTCACGGGTTTATGCATTTTGACTATTTTTGGAATATTATGTGCCTGTCTATGCGTAGCGAAAAAAAAAAGGGGGGGGGGTGGATTCAGCAGATATATAAAAGTAACTGTTGTATATAATTTCATATATATTTTTTTTTTTTAATTTGATTGCACCATGCAATAAGTCGTTGTCACCTTTTTTAGTGCATACTGAATGACAGCTGGTGGCGCTGTCATACCGTTTTCCATTATTTTTAATAAGGCATGGGTAGAACAAAATTTCATATAAATTTAAACAAAGAGAATTATTTTTAACCAATCATATTTTTTTATTTGTAATAGTAATAGTCACTGAGGATTTATTTATTTATTTATTTATTTATTTTTTTTTTTTTTGTATGTGTAGGGCATTTTTTCTCTTCCCGCTTCCTTTCCCGGAGTGGAAATTTTCTATATGAGTATTTTTCAAAAATTTCATTTTTTTTATATGTTTTGAGAGATTCTGAACCTGTCTTGACTATTTTTGAAATTATACCTATTTGCTTGTTTTTTTTTTTTTTTTTTTTTTTTTTTTTAAGTGTCAATTATACATTATTAATTATGCACAAAATTGCATAGTATTTTTCTTTTTTTCTTTAATTGCATTTTGGCATAAATTATTGTCATCTGTTGTGGTGCATATCACTCAGCTGGTAACGTTATTTTCCTGATATTTTCTATGGCTCCACAGAACAAAACTTTGTATAGATCTAATCATAGTTCACAGTTAAAATTCTTATTCTTAATAGTAATAATCATCAAGGACAAAGTTTGTATATGTAGGAGCATGGCTACCCCCCCACACCTCTCTCTCTACCGGTGTGTAAATTTTAACTATGAGTATTTAAAAAAAAAAAAAAAAAAAAAACATATCGATGCTTTTAAAAGGTGTTATTGAACCGTATATCTGTGATAAATTAAAAAAGAGCAATCGTTTCCCTACTAGAAAATAATAATAATAATAACAATAATTAACAATTCATTTCTTATTCCGGTGTTAATATCTTTTAGTCAAAATTACGTTAATTTGTAGTTTAAAAATGCCTAAAAAAGCTTGCAATTGCCAAACCATACTGGTTTTACATATTTTTAGTTTTAATATTTTATATTTCATAGCATCTCTTAGAAATAATATTTTGAGAATCACTATCCAGTTTATGATTTAAATTTCCATACTATGTAAAATCAAGTTTTGTGAGGAAATTTCAAAACTCTGTCCTGAATGTACTCTTGAAGCACATCAAGCAGTTATATTCGATTGGTGCTCACGTTTTGTGAAAATTTTTATGTTACGTATATTACGTCACTAAAGCTTGTAAAATGAATATAATCTATTAGAATACATTCAAATATTAGAAGCTATTTTTTGTCAGCATTTAGAATTTTGCATTATTTTACTTGTTACATTGTTTTAATAATCACTCATAAAGTATTCTTAATGTACAAAGGTCTCCAAAATTTCTGTCAAATAATCTGTATTTTTGCGTTCTTCTTTTGTGCATAACTTTATATAAATGAATAAAATTAGAATGGCAGGTTAGTTATCAAAAAATTAATTGAATTTTGTATAACTTTAACATGGGTAACTCAAACTGGTACTGACTTAATTTTTTCAAAATGCACACTTGTAAAAGAGAATTGTAAAACTAAAGCAATATTCGAATAGTAAGTTAAATGAGTTGAATCAAAGTGTTATGAATCAATTATGGACAAGTAAAAGCTCACTTTCTCTGAAAAATTAAAAATCTTTTATGTATTTTGTTTTTAGTATTCTTTTTCTTCTATTTCCTTCTTCTTCTTTTTTTCCTTTTTTCCTTTTTTTTTTTTTTTTTTTTTTTTTTATCAATTTGAAGAATTTTTTTCAAAAATATACCTACTAACATAAAATTTGGTTTAGATGTAGACAAAAAAGATAAACGTTATAAATTTACTTAATACAATTTTAATTATTCTGACGATGTTACAAATTTTAATTTATATTATTTCACAACAGTTCATCGTAAAGAAAAGAAATAAATAAAAATGAACACATGTAAAATTCGGTTTTATTATGAAATTTGAATGCATGTGTATCTCTGCCTAGCTCTAATGTATCAACACCATTTTCCATTTAGTTTTCTTTTCTAAAGTTTTATTATTATTTTTTTTATTGTTTAGTCAATTGTTTTTAACGTAGATACCCACATATACGTACAAACTAAATAGCAATTTGTGTTCATTAGTATATGTAACTAAAAAATTTCTAATACGTGCATATAAAAATTATTAGAATAATTGGATATTTTTATTTATTGTTTATTTTATTTTATTTTATTTTATATTTTTAATGTGTTCATTATTTCAAGCAAAATAATTTTACTTGTTGATGTAATTTATATCTAATAATATTTTTAAAGAATAATTTAGAGAACATTTTTGAGACTCAGAAAGTTAAAAAAAAATATTTATGAGTTTATAACTTCAGTTAGTGTGTATGCCTCTCTAACTTTTTATTTCTTTTTTTATTTTATTTTAATTTAATTTATTTATTTTTATTTTTTTCCAAACTGATATACATACATATATATATATATATATGATTTCGTGAAATATATATATTTCAGATTTACGACTGTAGAGCGCTTCGTATTAAAAGTTATACACGTAGCAAAACTGGTTCGTGTACAAGGACTAACTGGATAATTCGGGTACATTATGATCTAAGAGACCTATTTAACAGCGTACATTTTTATAGGTGCAATAAAAGATGTTTTCTATAGAAAATGTATAATTAACTACTTTGACAAATGAGCGTGGTACCATTTACACCCTAAACAAGCGTTGCGAGTTCTTTGCAGTTTATGGTGTCTGCATACAAAGATTTATTTATTATTATTAATATATTAATGAAAAAATATTGGTTGATAAAAGTAAAAATTAATGAAAGGATTTGTGGGAAATTAATGACAAACTGGGTTTATGACTGATTAATTTAAAAACTTAATAGTACTTAATGTGAATCATTATGTAGCGTATATAAAGTTTGGCAAAATTCGGAATTTTAACGCTTTACCTCTTACCTTTTTTTTTTTTTTTTTTCTTTTCTACATTCAATACAAGAAAAACAATGGACGCATAAAAATTTTTCGACTTATGGTTTTCGTCGATTTTATAAATTTAAAGAGGTCTTGAGCGTGTTTTAACCATTTTTTATCTGTCAGCCTATGTGTATGATATACAAAAATTTTGTGAAAGCTTTATGTTAAGAACTAATTTAAAGAATTTGATAAGTATTTATTTTTATAAAATTCTTTAATAAGATAACAGATAATAAGAAAATATTTTAAGATATGCAGCATTAAAAAAAAATTGTTTTAAATTTTTATTTTGTCGTTTCAACTAAAACGCGTATTTTACATTAAAATCCCATAAGCTATCTTATCCTTTAACAGACAACCATCTTACTCCAAAATTCAGGTAAAATGGTCAAATGAAGACGTTAAAGAAAACTTTTATTTCACAGATTTTGTAATATTTTTAAAATTAAATATGTTTTTATTTTGTACTAAAAAATATAAATTTTCACAAGAGATTAATGAATAATAATATAACCATTAGGGGATTTCACAAAAATTTTAAGCAAAATCTACTGCATCTTAATCCCCTAATTTGCCCAGCCTTTTAATTATTAATCCTATTTCGAATATTTTCGTACTGTTATCTGGGCTTTATAACTGGTTAAATATTTCTTTGTAAATTCAAAATTCAATGTCAGTCTTTAGCTTTTAGTTAAAATTTGGCTGCTCTGCTAATAGTTTTTTAGAACTACTTCACTTTCAAACTGGTTCTTCTTGCGTGGATTTAAAACTGTATGCTTACCTTTCTTTAATATCAAAAAATATTTTTCTCCCGAATTCTTATCTAATTTATTAGGGTGTAAATAGGCTGACGGGATAAATCCTTCTCCATTTATAAAATTATTTTGCTGCCAACTTCATTGCTGTTCCCAAAATCCTAATCCCTTCGCTCAAAAGAAGTTTTGTGAGTTTTCCGGCGTTTATTCTTAGAGCAAGTAATAGATGAAGTTTGGAGAATGTTTCAGAAGAATAAACGTTATATACTTTAAATAATCTTTAAAAATTGCTGTGTTTGCGATATTCTTGCTCATATTATTAAATTAATTTTAAATATTATTATTAGTCTAATTTAAATTTTATTTCGTTTTTATTGATTTGATTGTGTATTCTGTAACTAGGTTATAGTGTTTTGAGTTTTATGAGTTTTCATGCAGTATTCATGTTCAGTCCCTAAAAGAATTTGATCGATATTGAAATTTAATCCAAATGCTACATTAATAAAGCTTTCATTATTTAATTTCATACTATTCGAATAACTCCCAAAATATGTTCTTTTCCTTTTTTTTTTTTTTTTTTTTTTTTTTTTCGAAACCTCTGTTTTTTCTTCTTTTGTTACACTGAAACTTATAAACATTTATTTAAGCTGTCATATATATATATTAAATCTACGACTGAAAATCTTACTCTATTGTATTAGAAAACTATCCGTACACTGTATAAAAAGCTCTTGCAAGATTACAGCGAAAGGCACGGGCAATCTAGGTGCCAGCACCTTTTGCTGAAACTTACATCATATCTTGCTGAATAATACATATTGCTGAAACTTACATATGAAACTTCATTTGCTGGAACTTACATTACTTAATATAAATTTACAAAAGTGCTGTAATAATTTTGGCTTTATCCCATATAGGATTAGTTTTTGCATTGGCATAAATGAAGTCGACTAGAGTAGAACTATTTCCTTCTTTGATATTTCGTATATATTCTTGTATTCTTTTATTTAAAGTCCTCTTAGTTTGTCCAATATAATAGAAAAGTTCTTTATTGTTTTCGATAGGAATTTGATAGACTCCTCCAAACAAACTCCTCCTGCCAACGCAACTTTATCCCTATATGGGATAAAGCCAAAATTATTACAGCACCACCTACTATCCAAGAACTTTACATTTCCGAAGCTATTAATATAATTAAATGCAAAAATACAATAAATTTCAAAGATGCTGAAATTTTGCCAATGATTTGGCATAATATTATAAAATAGCTAATAGTTTATTTCTGATAATCCATGATGGTGTTTCTCCTACAATAGCCTCGTGTAATATTTCAATAGTTCCAGCTTCTCTTATTTTTCTTAGCTCCTTGATCCAACCTTTACCGGACTTCAAATTGACTTTGCTGCTATTCACGTTACTAAAAGACTTAACTGTTGACTGTGAAAAGAAAAAATATTTAAAAACTGCTCATTGTAAACGAGTAATAAAAATCCCTAATGATGCTTTACTATTAAAGCGAAAAGCTTCGGATAAAATTTTTTTAACATATTTTAAATAAAATTTAATTTTACGTGTGTTTAAAGTGTTTTTAATATAATTAACAAATGACACGTGTTTAATTTAACTCATTTTTTAGAGATAATTTATGATATTTATATGTGTTATTTATTTTTTCTTTAGTACACTATATAAAAGTAATATTTTATGTTCACTGGATGAGAAGCTCTTGTGTAACAATTTTGAAGGAATGGGATAAGCTTTAGATTTTCTCTGTTTTAAAGTAAAGAAACAATACCTATCAAAATACAATATGAACTTGTTTTCAATTGATACTTTATTCGAGAACATGTTCTATTTGTAAAGCACTTCAAACACAAATAAAAACTAATATGTTGTGACCACCACATGAGTTTCTTCTATATTTTCCTATACAAATTCACTCAGTAAAAATAATTTATTAAAATTATTACTTGAAAAAATATCGTCCATGATAATTCAGACGTTTTCCATATTAGAGAATTAGTATAACACTAACCCCCCCCCCCCCCAAAAAAAAAAAAAAAAAAAAAAAAAAGCCAGTTTTATTCTCAATATTACATTAAAAAATAAATAAATAAATAAATGTTAAAAATGAAAAAAATCGATAATTTTATTTTAAATTATCGCAGATCGATGGTTCAACTATTCGTTTTAAAGGTATTGGTGAGCTCTTTTAAAAGATACCCATTATTAAAATATTATTAAAATTTACTCCCCTCGAGGGGGGACTTCCCCCCAGGAAGGGAGGCGAGGCTCCTACATACACAATTTTTTTTCCCCAGTTGACTATCTCTATTACAAATATTTTTTTTAAATTTCATAATGATTATTAAAAAATAATTCTCTTTATGCACATTTAAACAAAATTTTGTCCTATACCACCATGTTGAAAAGTTATAAAAAGCGGAATAGCAACGCAAGCTGTTGGACAATTTTTACCAAAAGTTGATAGGTACAAATTTATGTCAATGTGTAACTACATACCAATTTGTATGAAATTCTGTACTGTAGTACCTGAGGTACATTTGCCACAAAATTTTGTCACACACACACAGACAGACAGACAAACATTTTCTAAAAATGATAAAATCGTGTTCTACAGCTCTCAAAACGTGTAAATCCATCAAAAACCCGAGGTTGAAAATTTTTACAAATCCAATGCTTTCTTCTATTGAATACAGAAGAGAGTAATAACAATTATTCAGAAAATTAGCATAGAAATATAAGAAGGCTGAGAAAGACACAGCAATTAAATTTAGGTTTGTTTAATAACAAACTTTCATAAATGTATTTTTTACAAATTTTCAAATTAAAACACTTTAAACATTGAGTATACATTTGAGACAATCACATTTAGCTTAAAATTTAAAAATTTTATTAAATAAACAAATATAACTATAGATACAAAAAAGCATTTTCTTAATGTTAAAAAAATTATTATTATTATTTTTTTTTTTTTCATGCAAGTTTGAGCTACACTTACTGCTATTAATCAAATCTTTATGAAATTTTAAAATTACGCTTTTAAGGAAAACTTGATACCTCTTTTCATTTTTGGAATATTCCATTATTCTTGAACTGATTTAAAAATTTCTTTTACTTAAAAAAAGAAAACAGAAGAAGAAGAAGAAACTTAAATTATTGGAATTTGCAGTAAATGAAATTCAAACATTTAATGTTTCTTCAAAAAACTTTATTTCTAGCGTATCTCTTGATGTCTTCCATATATTTTACATCTCGCTCTATTTCCCGAAGAAAAGTTCGGAAAAAAAAAAAAAAAAAAAAAAAAAATCCAGAGTTCGAGTTCCAAAATGTATGTGTATTTAAAAGTTATATCAATTAAAATTCTTTTTTTTTTTTTTTTTTTTTTTTTTTTTTATATAGTTAATTTGACTTTCTCAAGGTATCAATAATTAAATAAATTACTTTTCATCTGTTAAGTTTTGTTTATTATTTTTTATACGCCTGTCAATTTATTCTTTCTGCAGGTTCTCTTTATTAGATAATAAAAATGGTCAACATGTATGGCACATAATTAATCATAGAAAGTGCAATGTTAAAAATTTCAACAGGAAATCTACTGGTAATCATTTATCTTAATTATTATATAAAATCACCAACAGGCTTTGCCCGCTTCGCTGAGCACTATACTTAAATGAGTTATCAAAATTTCATTACATTATTAATAATCTAAGTTAAAGTTTCCTCTGTATTCCGTAGGGATTTTTCCCGCTCGCAACGTGAGGATTCCGGGTCCACACTGCCTTCGGCAGCCACTTTCCCGCTTCTTACTTCCCCTTCTCCAGCGGCTAAGTTAGAAGTTTTGCGAAATCTCAGAAAAGTACATAATGCGTACACCTAATCAACATCTACACACCAAAACGCATCACTCTAAGATAATGTAAAGCGAATTCAAACAGAATAACGTGTTTATACGCGTGTTTATTGCCCCCCCCCGACCCCAAGGGGGTAAGTGGGTGGTGAATTTCGTAAAATCTCGTTACAATAAGTATCAGATACTTATAAACAATTTGCGCACCAAATTTCATGACCTCAGATCCCATAGCTTTCCCAAGACAAATTTAGCGCTAAAGGGAGGGGGTCTAAAGGGCGGGGGTCTTGAATTTGCAACTCCTTCCCTAAAAAAAAAAAAAAAAAAAAAAAATCGAGAATCACAAAAAAACGAAAATGTGTTTTTGAAAATATTCTAAAGAAGGCACGTGGCTATTTTCAATACCTTTATAATATCTTTAGTAAAGCTCTACTAAAAAATCCGGAATTTCTTAAATTTCCCCACCTCCTTTAAGAATCAAGAATTCTAAAATCGTACATAATGTTTTATTTATACTCAAATCTAGTCTCATCACGTGCAGTTTCTTCACCGTGATGTAATTTGGGGCCGAGTTATGCTTACAAACGTTTTTTTTTTGCTTCCTGTCCCGCTGGTGAGAAGGGGTATTTCGATAAATCCCATTTCTTTAAGTGCCGGTTGAATATAAAAAATCCAAGCACCAAACTTCGTGTCCGCAGCTCTCATAAATTTTCCAGGACAAATTTAACGCTAGAAAAGGTGTCTCGAATTTGCCCTTTGTAACACATAACCCCCCCCCCCCTTCCAAAGAAAAAAAAATGGCAGATCACAAAAAATCAAAAATGTGTTTTAGGAAATATCCTAAGAAAGTCGCATAGCCTTTTTTCAACATCTTTATTCCATCTTTGGTAGAGTTCGACTCAAATCAGGAATTTTCAAAATTTCCCGCCAAAAATCGATTTTCTCCCTTCCTACCTTTAAAAATCGAAAATTCCTAAATCGCAGGTAATGTTTTATTTGTACTCATGTCTAGTCTCCCCATGTGGAATTTCTTTATTGTGAAGTAATTAGGAGCCGAGTTATGCTTACAAACGTGTTTTTGTCTTTTTCTCCCGCAGGGGGGAACGGGGGGGAAATTTCTGAAAAGTTGATAAGTATAATTTTAAGTTGGATAAAGATCTAAGTTTCTGCCAAGTGCTGTTGAATTCAGTCCAACCGCTCTCAAATGATGCCCGGACAAACGTGTTTTTGTCATTTGCCCCCAGGGGAGAACGGTGGGGGGGAATTTCTGAAAAGCTGATAGATATAATTTTAAGTTGGGTAAAGATCTAAGTTTCTGCCAAGCGCTGTTGAATTCAGTCCAGCCGTTCTCAAGTGATGCCCAGACAAACGTGTTTTTGTCTTTTGCCCCCCAGGGGAGAACGGAGAGGAAATTCTGAGAAGTTGATAGATATAATTTTGAGTTGGATAAAGATCTAAGTTTCTGCTAAGCGCTATTGAATTCAGCCCAGCCGTTCTCAAGTGATGCCCGGACAAACGTGTTTTTGTCTTTTGCCCCCCAAGGGGGACGGGGGGAATTTCTGAAAAATTGATAGATATAATTTTAAGTTGAGTAAAGTTCTAAGTTTCTGCCAAGCGCTGTTGAATTCAGTCCAGCCGTTCTCAAGTGATGCCCGGACAAACGTGTTTTTGTCTTTTGTCCCCCAGGGGGCAACGGGGGGAATTTCTGAAACGTTGATAGATAAAATTTTAAGTTGGGTGAAGTTCTAAGTTTCTGCCAAGCACCGTTGAATTCCGTCCAGTTGTTCTCAAGTGATGCCCGGACAAAAAAAGCGACATAGAGACACGATGACACACACACACACAGGCAAAATTTTCTGAATTCATTTTCGGCTTTCACGGGGTGTGAAACGTGAAGATATCGCAAAATTTTTTGATTCCGACAAATTTACAGACAAAACTCTGACTTTATTAATATAGATAGCGAAAAATAAACATAGATAGTAAAAAATCTATGTTATACATGCATTTTAATGATTAACATTAATTAATTATTGGTGAGAATATATTTGTGACTTAAAAGGCTTTTTCTAAAATAGAATCATCCTTTTTTTAATTTTGAGACATTAAATAATAAAAATACAGAATAGAGATTTAAAATCTCTATCATTTACACAGACTGTTATTTAACCGAGAATTACTGTAAATTTACAGAGACTCTGGCAAAATTTCGCATAATTTACCATTTTGAGGGAATTTTGATCGTAAAGTTGTCAGACCACTTTTAAAATATCCTTTACGATACTATCTTGAACGTAATTGACTAAGAATATTCCACTTTGAAATTTTCGTAAGTTATTCAAAATTTAAGATTTTTTTCAACATAACCGAATAGAGCGACATTTCATATAAACTTCATTATGAGAGTTATTGCATTGAAAATAGTATCGAATTACCTGAAAACTAAAATAGGAACCTAATCAAAATAAAATTGACTAAAAAATAGGGTAAGGTAAATGTATTGAATTAAACGGAGGGTAGTCTATTCGGTGGGAGCATTTCAATCTGTCACCGTATTAAGAGATTACTCAAATTCATTTCTCTTAACACGAATGTAATTATGCCGTGTAGTGGAAAGTTCTACGAACAAATATATTATGGGGAACTCAGCTGAGTCCACCTATGCCAACTAGTTTAATATGGTAAAATGTTGTTATAAACGAATTGTTTAATTACTTCTATGAGTTCAAAGTAATATGTTCTTAAAGTAGGAAATTATAAACAATTAAAATAGAAAAATGCGCTGCTTTACATTGAAGGTATTAAAAAAAAATGTTTTATTTATTATTAAAGTAACATTAAGCAAATAAAACATTTATCAGTGAAATTTTTACTTTAAAATTTGGAAAACAGGGAGGGAAAAAAAAAAAAAAAAAAAAAAAAACTATATCTTTTAATGCGTTCCAATTTAAAATTCTAATGATTTTTTTTTTTTTTTTTTTTTTTATTACTGCTTTTGAATTTGTAAAATGCGAGAAATACTGCTTTAGGAATACAAATCCTTTTTTTTTTTTTTTTTTTTTTCATCGTTCTTATTTATATTATTCCATTTGCTTAAAAAATCACGAAATATCAGAAATAAAAGAATTTTTTCAGTGCACTAACTATTCCCGTTCAAATATCATATTAAAATCTATAACAATGGTTTGTTCCAAATACCAGATTTTTATTTTTATTATTTCTATTTTGATTGTTTAAATAAATTATAGCAATGTTGAAATAAAAAATCTAAAATGACGACATAGAACATTGAATAATTAACGAACTTTTAAATAAATTTAAATCTGAGAATAAATAAGTAAATAAACCAAAGGATGAATCTTAATTGTTTATCTGAGTATTTTTCCTTAAATACGTATGTTTGTACAATGAATGATGAAGTATCTGAATTTTTTGTGAGTCCTTGTAAAAGAACTATGAATGATAAGCAGTTTTTAATAATTTCTTTGCTGTAGAAAAATATTAAAACATACAACAGTTTCATTCACCTTTAAAAAAATTAATGCCTTTCAGATAATCAGTTTTATGACGCAATAAGTGTTTTTTTTTTTTTTTTTTTTCCTCTTACCTTGAAAAAAATAATAAATAAGTAAATAAATAAATGCGCGGAATTTGTCATAATGATCATACTTTCGCAAAATAATGCAACATAAATTAAAGCTAGGAGAGACTGCGCACATAGGGGATCGACCGGGAAGTGGGAGAGTTGCGATTTCAGGTAGTTGTACAACATCAGTAGTGAAGTGCTGACTTCAATGTGCATGTTGATTCAAGAGTCTAAGATAAAATAAGAGTCTAAGATAAAACAAGGTTATTTTGTTTCGTTTTCAAAAATAAATGCTTGAATTTTCATAATCCTTCGTAGGAATTTCAATACAATGATAGTATTACAAAATATTTTTAATGTAAACAATTTCTCATAAGCTACTAACCTAGACCAACTGTACGAGCACCACAATATTTTTTAAAAACGAATAATCTATACATATAAAAGAGTACTTCCACTCACTCACACATTGACTCATCAACGCACAGAAAAATTTACTGGAGCTACTGACGCGAAACTGGATCAGATTATAGAACATATAGTGTAAGCACCCCCTAACAAGTGATTTTTCGAAATTCGCCCCCTAAGGGGGAGTAGGGGGCAAAATGTAATTTCACAAAAACCTCCATATCTCAAAGAAAAAAACAGATATCCGTAAAATTTTTGCTTTAAAATATAGCTAACACATATATCTAAAAACCAATTCCTGGAATTTTAGAAATTCGGTCTCCAAAGGGGGAAAGGGGGCAAAACGTGATTTCACGGTGCAAAACGTGGTTTTACATACTCCTATATATCTCAAACAAAAAAAACACATTTACTTGAAATTTTTGCTCTAATATATAGCTAATACAAATACCTAAATCTAATTTCTGGAATTTTAGAAATTATGCCCCCAAGGGGGAGGGGAGAGGGGGAAAACGGGACTTGAAATAATCCTTAATATCGCAAACAGAAAAAAAGATGCATGTGAGATTTTTGCTCTAAAATATAGCTCCCAGAAATACATAAAAACTAATATCGTTAACTTTAGAAATTCGTCACAGGTGGGACGGGAAAAGGGGGGCTATGGGGCAAAAAAATAGAAATACAGTTTGACCGTTCAAAATTGGTACAGATAGGTTTTTGAGGCCTGCAAGTCGAATGAGGATATTTTTGAAAGTGTAAAGTTATCAGGAGGGAGGTCAGAAAATAGAGTTAGGTCGTTCAAAATTGGTACATAGAGGTTTTTTATACTTACAAATCGATTGCGGATATTTTAAAATTTGTAAAGTTAATAGGAGGGGGAGGCAGGGGGAGTGGAGGGGCAAAAATATATAAATAAATGTTAGAGCGCTTAAAATTAATGTTGTTAGGTTTTGAAGATAAATCGATTGCGAATATTTTCGGAAGTACAGAATTATTACGAGGGGCGGGAAGGGGGGCAGGTGCAGGGGTAAAAATAAACACATTCAGATAGAATGTTGGAAATCAGCATTATTTGGTTTAAAAGCCCGAGAGAACGATTGTGAGTATTTTTTAAAGTCTTAAAATATTTAGGAGGGGCGGGAACGGTAGGTGAAGGAATATGCGCGCCGCGTCTGTATACGCTGCCGCAGGCTGTGGGGACCCGGACCGATTATTTCACCAATGGGAGAAGATTTCTTTTTGTATTTTATATTTATGCTTTTCCCTTACGATAATAGAGTGATTCATTGAAAGTGTCGAATATAAATGACCACGCGCAGCGTACTATGACCTGCGCTTCGCCCCATGCGACATTTTTTCCAATCAAAACTTTTTTTCTCTTTTTTTTTCAGCATGATGAAAATTAATGGAATTTTGAGAATTCATTAATTATAGTGATTCATTTAAAAATAGTGACCAGCGAAGCGGGCGTAGCCTGCTAGTTATTTAATAAAACACTGCGCAATCTCTTCTACCAAAATGGGAGAGTATGCGCTTTTGTTATTTAGGAGAGATTGCGTATCGATTTTTATAAAATAATGATAGAGATAAGATTTATAAATAGTAATAGAGATAGATTTCTATAATAACAGAGATTTCGCAGATTATTGCTAATAACAAGCCAATGAGGATGAGTTTGTTGAATTATAAAAAGCACCACAGAACTGGCATTTAAAAGTAATAAGTACAAAACTTTGAATAAACATTATAAAACACTAGAACTCGCACAGATTCACTAACGGAGTTAGATTTAAGAAGAACATTTGCAGCCTTATTCACCAACTTTTAAAACTGATGTTAACCCGGGAATATGCCAGATTATCTCAAAATCGGTATTCACCACGCAAAATCAGCGATTTAACACTCGAGTTAACCCTCTTTTTTTAATCCTCCTAAATTGGTGGGTTAACTCTGGTGTTAAATGAACATGTTAAAGTTACAGCGAAAACACTCTTCTTTACTTTTTCAATGCATTTCGTTTTCATTGACCAATCAGCGAGACTCTTACAGATAACTCTGGGGTCAACTGATCCACGGATGGTGAATACGAAAACTTTCTAACCCAGGGTTAAGGGCGTGTTAACTCTAACACAAGTGTTACGTGAACCATGAGTTAACACTGATTTGGTGAATAAGGCCGAAAATTTCTTATTTAAGTCAGTTTGAAACCGAAAGTATTGAAATGCAGCGTATGAGATGAGAAATTTCTTTTTTCAGAGGTAGAGAAATCCTGCCCGGAATTACAAAGAAATAGGCGTAATGAATATAATTAAGACTCAATAAATGAGAGAGATTGCCGAATATCCTGAATAACAGCCCTTAGAGTGGCAAACTTACTCCTTTTTAAAGCTTTTTTAAAGCGAAATGAAGCGGGAAAATTATATTTAATGTTAATAAACTTAGAAGTTATCCGAGCACCGTTTGCATGTAAGAAGAAAATTTAAGTGATGTAGAAAGCGAGAACGTTTCAAACGAAGGTGTTTAAAACGATTAATTTTAGACTAACTCATGAATGAACACATACAAATAATTCAAAATAAAAATTCAAAAGTAAAACCAAAAAAGTGGGCGGTGTCAAAAACGAAAAAAAAAGGGGGGGGGGGGAGAAAACACAAAAAGACGGGGTTATACAAAGGTGTTTATTTAAAGTGTTGCACTTATTGAGTTTGTTGAAGGTCTGGGACTGTACCAGGAAATACAATGAACAAGCGACTCGACTAGTTCAACCCATTCCAGACGACGATTCTTTTTTGGAGACTGTCCCCAAAATATGCAATCGAACGCTCGACACGATCGACAAAAGCCACACCTCTGGTGGGAGTTACCTCTCGAATTATGATATTAACCTATGAGAATTTTATTGCAAGGTATTTAAACGTTGTTCTATATCTGTTTAGTTTTGCAATATTTTCAAGTATGACGCTCAGGATTTGTGCAGCTCTCGGCTCCTTAAATAGAAGCAATAGAACTAAATGCAAGCAAAAAAATATCAGTCTACTCAAACTTATTTTTAAGGACTGTAGAATCGTCTAAATTTCAATAAAATAAATAAAGGTAAAAGATTTTAACGTTGAAACGAGATGATTTAAAACCAAGTAAAATTTATGTAATGTGTTTCGAACATTTTTGTGCGGAAGATTTTGAGGAAAAAGAAACTTACAAATAGTCAACGGTGGGCGGATTCTGGACTTAAAAGTGAGGAAGACTAGCCATATATCATTGCACACACGGTGTGCGAGCCATCTCAAATAAGTTCACTTGTAGCAGGTAACTGCACGATAACTTCGCCATATACAAAAGCAAGTGCAACGATTTTGGACAACGAGAAATTCGGTCAGCAAACAAGAGGTCATTCAAGCTGAAAAGGAAATGTACTAATTTTAAGTTAAACGTGTTACTATTAACTTTCTAGCAACTTTCTCTTGTATGTTCCTGCAATCTTTATCTGGTCTTGTTCTTTTTCCTGTTTCTTTAATAATTTTTCTTTCACCCGTTAGTAGTCGCTAGTTGGTCGATTTGCCGCCCATCCTTAAGTGTTGTCAGATTTTTTTATTCGATAGCCACCAAAAATACTTACAAGTGGCATTTGATATACATAAAACGCGATTAAACTCGAAGAAACGTCGATCACATAACTTTTTAAAACTATTGGTGTGAGTTAAATAAAAAGTGCGCAATCTGTAATAGGTGACGCTGTCTATAGCGACTACTAACGGGTTAAATAAATTTTTGTGATTCTTTTTAAATTTTTCTGATTTTTTAATTACTCAATTGAAATATCAACTTCCAATACAAAAATAATTGTTCACAAATACATTACAACAATGTCATTTAAGGATAATTATTATTATTATTAACAGTGTAATTGTAGTTATGACTAAGCGCAATCGCGCCTACACAGTGTTGGGATCCGGACATAATATCGCAGGACAAAATATCGCCGAACAAAATATCGTGTCAAAAAAATAGCATGATCTATTTGAAAATTTGATTTTGTGTCACGTGTGATCTCTGGCGGGGTCCACAGTGCCTTATAAATATTAATTAATTAATTAAAATAACTAAATAATTAAATAAATATATCATTGAGTTGAATTTTATTATTTTATCTATTTTTATTTTTAAGTTATTCTATCATTTTCTTTTCACTATTCAAAATATATTTTAAAAATCGTGTACATCACTGCTGACATTAAAGCTGAACGTTGTTCACAAACTGGAATTAAACATTTTAAAATTTATAAGCACGGTTGAATTCATTATGACTAATTTTGACAAAAGTTAATAAATATAGTCTTTAAACTATTTTAAATAAAATTTATAAAAAATTTTGTTCTAGGTTTGTCAGAATGTCAGTGTTCTGACCTAGGTATGTGTTGTCATGAAATGTTATACAGCATTACTAATAATTACCAACCTTTTTTTTACTTTGTATTCATTTACGTCGGCGATATTTTCTCCTCGCGCTATTTTGTCCCCAACCCACAGTGTTGAAAGATCTGGCGGATTTTTTACTCAATAATCACCAATATTTTTTTTATTGTAACGTTTGCCTAATCACTTCGAAGGTTAAACATGAATTATATATATCAAATATCATACCTCAAAATTATTGGTTATTATTGAATAAAAATTCCGCAAGATCTGGCAACACTGCTCCTACCCATATGCGCAATCACTCCTTCACTATAAAGAGAGATTGCGCAAAAAAGATCTCTTGGTTTTATTACAGCTGATGTTTTAAGTTACAGCAGAACAACAGTATAGAAATGGAAATGCATAAAAGAAGTAATAATTCAAAGTTATGCACAAATAGTTTAGCAAAAAACTAATATTTGGATTTTTTTTTTTTTATATCGTTCTATTGAACTGTGCTGCGCAAATTCTCCCAGCTTTACCTTATATATATATATATATATATATATATTTTACGTTTCAAACAATATAACATTAATAAAGCGGTCTTCAAACAGTTTAACTGCAAAGAAAGAGGATCATTTTTGTTCCTCTGTAAAAGAATTGCAAATTTTTAACTCGTGAAAATTTATATAATCCTTAAGATGCTGATCTATAACATACCTATCATTTATTAGATCAATCGAATAATAACTTGAACCTTATCGTATTCGTTTACATACACACATCATCGTAAACATAGCAAAAATGAAATCGAGACATCTCAAAACATATGGATACGCCAAAATCTTATAGTCAATTTTTTTCATGACAATACTTTTCTTAGATAGTATATGTTCGGAAAGAAAAAAAAAATGTAAATAATGTGTATTTAACATGAAAAGAACACATATATGACGCAGACGATATGCCTTTTTTTTTTTTTTTTTTTGCTTTTGTTACAAAACTTTAAAATAATTGCCAGTTTAAAAAGTCTAATAAATAAATAAATAAATAAATAAATAAATAAAAGTGTTAAAATTACATAATTTTTGTCATTGGTGAAAGTGAAATATAAATCTAAGTTTTTTACACTTTTCTTTTGCCTGAAAGTTTATGATTACTTACAAGATTCGAAATGTATTTTATTCAACAAAAATTCTAGATGGCGGCCCATATAGGATATTACGTATACGATTTTGTAGCAAAGATTGCTTGGAAGGGAAAAAAAAAAAAAAAAAAAAAAAAAAAAAAGATTTCCTACGCTGAGAAAGTTTGTGTTCGATTTAGCTCCGATTTCAAATTCTTGGAGAATTGAAATTGGGAAAAGAAATCTGAACTTCATTTTGAACAGATGGAGTTCTGGATGATTACTGTACAAATGTAACTCACTTTTTTCTTTCTTTAAAAAAATTATAATACTTTCTGATTGCTACTATTTTCATTTTTTTTTTTTTTTTTTTAGAAATTCTATCATAATCATAAAAAAATAATGAAACATTAAATCTTTGAATTTTCATACGGGAGTGTTTTATTGAGATTATTTATGTATTACATATCTGTTTTATAAAGATGTATATTGAAATGTCTATTTACTGTATATTGAAGGCACAATAAGCTTTAAAAAAAAAAATGAAGTTAAAATTTCTCTGGATATTTTTTTATATTGTACTGAAGTTTATTTAATTATAGTGTATATACAGGGTGTTTATAATATATATATATCCTGATGTATGAACACCTAACGGCTTATCTACTTAACCATTTGAAAACAAATACTAGATATTGTTATTTGAAGATACGTGCTAGAGATTGTAATGACTTAAAACACTACAGAGCTCTCACGAATACGGTTACAGTGTAAAAATTCGAAATTCTCGAATGACAACATCCATTTCTTTTAATCATATCGCAATTTTCGGAGTGGAAAACCATATGTGGAGTTGTCCTCGTCCTGGTAGCTATAACTTCAATGGTTTAAAATGAAAAAAAAAAAAAAAGAGAGAGAGAGAGAGAGAGATAAATGAACAAATGAACACAAAAATCGAGGACAATGAAGTCACAAGAAAAAAAAAAAAAAAAATAGAATATAAATTTTTAACGTCTCCTCAATCACAGATGACGAAACATTACACGAAGGTTATTGTATAGGTAATAAAATGTAAAATGTAAGTAGCCTTCTATAAGAGAGTTGCGAAATACGAAAATTTGATTGTTCGAGATATTTTTGGACAAAAATGTATCGTCAAGAATAAGTGCATGTCAAATGTCACAATTTCTGAGTGCGGACCAGGGCGAAAACTTGTAAAAAATAATTTTTTTTTCTTCTGTGAACACCATTTTTCAGGGACCCTCCGTAGTCGAGTGGTTATGTCACCACACTGCTAATCGCCTTCGAGCGTAGGAGAGCGGTTTCGATTCCCGCGCTGGCCCTGAGTGTTTTTCCATTTTTTCATATTGTAATTCTGTCATGTGCTATCTGTAATTATCTGACGAAGATTTACAAGCGGACTACGAGTTAAGCATACAAATCTGATGTATATGTTATCATTTACCATTTTTCAGTGACAAAAAGTAGAATTTCAATTTGAATTTTCAATTTTTATTATTATTCCTCTGACTTGTACGTTCTTATAGATTTGTATGTTAAAATTTTTTTTTCTATTACAGATACCGGGACACCTCCACTTACGGTTTTTTACTCTAAAAATTACAATATTATTTGAAAAAGAATAATAATAAAATAAATAAATAAAAGTTATCTTTCGAAAATTTGTCACTGTAACTATTACCGTGAAAGCTCGATTGTTTTAAATCATCGCAATCTCGGGCGCATGCCTTTAAATAACAAAATCTGCCATTTTATTTCAATTGGTTAAATAAATAGGCTACTAGAAATTGATATATTGGGATTGACTTTTTATAATCACCCTGTAAATATTTAAATTTCAAGTTTTAACTGTGAATACTAATATATATATAGCTTTTTAATTGAATATATTTTGAATTTGTAAGTACCTTTAAACTAAAAATCGTTATTATTATTATTTTTTTTTTTTTTCACACATTGAACAAATATGTACTGAATTATCTTTGTTCATATTTTACTTTTTATGTATTTATTTTCCTTCAATTCATGCCTTCCACCAAAAAAGTCAGAAATACTTACTTAATACATCCTAATGTGAAAAGATCAAAGGGCAAAAGCGAGAAAAAAGTGCTGCAAATCTATGAAGAAACTCTATTCAATCAGTCAACAGACACCAGATTTTCTTTTATTTCTATGATTCGGTCCGACATTGTTTTGTTTACGTTCATAGAGAACATGTTTTTTTTTTTTTTTTATGCTTCTCTTTACATATAGAAACACTAAAGCTTTTTTGGGGCATTACTCTTTTTTGCGGAGAAATGGATTAGTTGAGATTTTCCATAGTTTTTAGTTTGTTGTGTTTTAGAGGTATTCTTTTTACTCAGATCATACAGTTTTACCGGTAAATTATTCTTTAAATATGAATGTTAATTCAACTCGTGAAGTTTTTTTGTCTTTTCTTTTCTTAAATAATAATAGTAATTGTAATAATAAATATTTCAGTGGCAGATACGAAGCTATTTTTACAGTCGGCATCAAAATTATTCGAGCAGTAGCAAAAATTTCTATTTAAAAAAAAGTACGCTTAATATAGTTTTGTTAGTCGAATTATATTCTTAGTCAGTCTAAGAACATGATTCGACAAGTATTTATTTAACAAAACAGTGTTAAGTGTACTTTTTTAGTATGGGAATTTTTGCTAGCACTCGAATAATTTCGCTGCCAACTGTAGATTATAATGAGAATTCAAAAATATCTTCCACACTTTATAGAAATGTTTTTTACATATGAAGGGAAGATTTATTGAGGCGATTTACTTTCTCTTTCATTGTCTTATTCTTAATTATAAGTTCTAACTTATTATTATTTTTTTATATATATATACATATATAAATGAATTTTTGGCCTATCTATTGTTTCGTTTTTTTTTTTTTTCTTCTTTAATTTGCTCGGTGGTTTTGGATTCCATTTGTCTAAGGGTGTGAGATTCGACTTTGCGCGACATCTTCAACTTTCTCCATTCCTACAGTATGATTAGGTAAAGAAGTGCAGGTTTTTTACGCATTCAAATGGATACGGGAGTGGATGGGGAGGGGGGAGGGGAATGATACGGGACTACTTTTTCTGTGTGTCGTGAAACCTAGTAGTTTTAATGTGAACTGAAATATAAGATTATAAATAAGTTCTTATTATCGAGAATTGCAGACGGCGGAACTACTGTCAAACTGCATTGGTCTGAAAAGGAGGAAACTGAACTCTATTGAATCGCAATGTACTCAACTTCAAGTGAACTCGAACCCCAAACACATTTTAAAAAGCGTCCTTGGCATACTAGCAGATAATGAACTTTTCTGCAGAGAAGGAATCAATTTTATATTAGAAACTGTAATGTGGAAGAAAATCTTCCTCTCGCAAAGCCGATGCCCCATTCGTAACACACTTACAGTCAGCAGCAAAAGTACCTGAGCACTAGCAAAAATTCCTATATGAAAAAGTACACTTAATACAGTTTTGTTAAATAAATCCTTCGCGAATCATGTGCCAGAGCACACACAGGCAAACAGACAGACAGGCAGAGACTGTTGAACTTCTACATTTAAACAGAGTTCATAGTTTTATATAGACGATGGGAGCAAACACGTTTCTATAAAACATTCCTATGAACAATCATATATATCAATATAGCATTTCAACATAGTTCAGACTGCGTGGTTATGTAATACAGTTATCAATGATTAAAAACTCTAGTAAGAGTAATCTCTATTTTGTGTTTATTTATTTATTTATTTATTTATTTTTAAACACAAAACTTTCTAAACTTTTTATATGAAAATATTGCGATTATTGATCAAGTAAATTAGGTTTATAGAAATTTATTATGAATTTTTATTATAGCACACTATGTAAAACTATTTCTAAAGTTCACCCATTAAACCTGTATACTCTATTCTTTTTTTATTATTGTTATTCTGAATCTTCTTACTATTCTAGAAATATTATTTTCTAACTGAGATTTTTATATTAATAATCACTTATTTTGTTCTTTTATAAAGATTTTACATGCGTTTGGATAAAGGCAATCTATATAAATAATGTATCTGTGTGTGTCTGTCTGTCTGCGCTCTGGTGCTCCCATTACTGATCGCAGAGCTTCCAGATTTGGCATATAGGTACCTGAGACCCTGCAGGTGTGCACCTCATAGAGATTTTTTCCAATTTCGAATTTGAATTTTTTAAATTAATGTTTTTCCGATATTAAATATTGGCTTCTTTTTTTCATTTTTCATAGATTTATTATTTTGCTTCAATCGTCTGCGTATCTTAGCAACGACTATTGCGCAACTTATTTTTATTCAATATGTTCATTTAAAGGCGATTTTTTTTTTTTTTTTTTTTTTTTTTTTTTTTTTTTTTTTGTTATATTTATTGAAAATAAAATCGTAATGCAGTAGAAAAAATTAAGTATAATTAGTTTTAAATTTAAAAACATATTTATAGCAGTTATGTTTAATTTTTTACAGTAGAACAACTTCTTATTTTTCATTTTTTAATTAATTCCTTTAAAAGAAAAAACTTTTATTTATTTATTTATTTAATTATTTTCTTACAGTATTTATCGGGAAAAATGGTAGTATATATATAGTAAAAAGAATAAAATTTATTAAAATTTATTTGTTTATATATATATATATATATATTGAAAACCTTTTCAAACATTGAATAGCTGAAAACAAGAAACATTGAAAAAGATAAAACAGAAAAATTCAAAAAGAGATTGCGACTATCAAACATCCATAAATGGAAACATGCAAATTAACTAAACCAATATAGATATATTTCGTATGGCAATTGATGCAATTTTGAATAGATGACATTAATACAATGTTACAAGTTCTCAGAAGTTAATATACAATGCAAGAAAAGGAAAATCAATTCAACATAAAGTAGGTATTTTTAAAACTAACAATAATACTAAGATTGTTGCGCAATTGCAGCATAACAAATCATGTATTAGTGAACTAAGTTTATTAAATAGATTTTGCCAAACATGGGCAATACTAAAATAACAGAGATTGCAATATTTTGCATGTAGAGAGAAAAATAAAATCATTCCAAAAGATTCGCGCAATAGCAGCGTCATAATTCAGAATGGAAATATATTGAAAACCTTTTCAAACATTGAATAGATGAAAACAAGAAACATTGAAAAAGATAAAACAGAAAAATTCAAAAAGAGATTGCGACTATCAAACATCCATAAATGGAAACATGCAAATTAACTAAACCTATATAGATATATTTCGTATGGCAATTGATGCAATTTTGAATAGATGACATTAATACAATGTTACAAGTTCTCAGAAGTTAATATACAATGCAAGAAAAGGAAAATCAATTCAACATAAAGTAGGTATTTTTAGAACTAACAATAATACTAAGATTGTTGCGCAATTGCAGCATAAGAAATCATGTATTAGTGAACTAAGTTTATTAAATAGATTTTGCCAAACATGGGCAATACTAAAATAACAGAGATTGCAATATTTTGCATGTAGAGAGAAAAATAAAATTATATATATATATATATATATTATATATATATATATATATATATATATATACTTTTTATTTTATTTTATTACATTGGTCGGAATCAAATCGTAATATAGTGTAAATAGCATGGGCTATAAAATACATGGTTCAAAACTAAAATATTTAATAGATGCTGAGATACAGTCATCTTTAAAATCGTAGTTCTTAAATAGTAGCAGATCCCCCCTTTCGTCGATAAATATCCGGATTGAAGTGCCCGGGATAGATCTTTCTGCAGGCATAGGAAACCTAGACCTGATGCAGTGAGGGCAGAAAAAGAGATGCCGTAGACAGCGGGTACCCGAAGCGAAGTTTGGAGCAATTTCTGTTTCTTTTATTTATATCTTTATTTATTTTTTAATTTTTAACTTTTTGTCTATAATGTGGTGTAAAAAAATATTAATTCAATTCTTTCGAAAATTCAGTTAAATATAGTGACCAGCGAAGCGGGCGTAACCTGCTAGTATTAAATTAAAGAAATTCACTTCATCATGCCAAAATTGTATTTTCATTACAGAAGTAAAAGAACAATTTTTCTTTTTAACGTTCTAGTTAAAGTATTTTCCTTTTACACCAGAACAAATTACATTTTGACTTGAAATTTGAACGCATTCTAGTAAAAGTCAGAAGCAGAGCAGATTCCCTTAAACAGAGAGAAGTCGTGATCATTTGGTCGTCCACAGAGACTTGTGGAAGATACATTACAGAGAAAAGTGAAAATCGAAAATGAACAATTCCCATGTGTAATTCTGTAAATTGAAATAAATGTTTCATAGAACCTTTCATAGAAATGTTCAAGATCATAAATATTACTTAAAATTACGTTAAATAATACTTAAAATTACCTTTTACTGCCAATAAATGCATTTTTCTTTTAACAAGAACATTAATTAATTATTTATTTTTTTTTTCTTAAATTTTATATATTAACAAATGTACATTTAGTTTTATAAAACAAACTTCGACCATAAATTTAATTAAAGATTATTTTCTTGTATAAAATCCGTAATTTTTAATTGAAAGATCGCTAGCTCACAAATTATATAATGTCCTTTGAAATTAGTTGAAAGTTTTTTTTCTTTAAAATCTCTAATTTTCAACCAAATTTAACGTTTTTCGACTATGACCTCATAATCCCAATTTTCATCCAATTTTTAATCTTTGTCAAATTTGATTAAATATTCGCGCTTAAAAAAACATTTTTAATACTCTAATTAATAATAACAATAATCCTTAAAAAAAAAAAAAAAAAAAAAAAAAGTATTTTTTAAAATGTTGTCTGTAGATCATAAAATTAAATTTTTTTCGACGTTTAATGTTACATTTCTCTGAGATGAAATCGTCTGCATTCAACCTGGAGAATAATTTTGATAAATCATTTATATTGCATGAATTTGCACAAGAAAATACAGAAGAAAGTTTTGTAATGGTCACGATTTACTAGTTTTGCTATCATAACAATAACCACTAGTCTAAAGAAACTAATTTTAGCATTATTATCATAGTGAAAAAATTTTTCATTTTACTTTCTAATTCATAATGTGACATCGTCAATGTTTTCTTCTTTTGTACTCGACTGCCAGTGTGAGGTCCGAGGTACCTCTTTGTCTGCGACATCATGAAAATGGACATTCCGTGCATCATTTCACACTCTCAGAAGCAAAGTCGCCGCAATTTCACGTTCGACTTTGATAATGCCGTCTTGCGCTCCCAGGCGAAGGCTGTACCCAGACATTTTGACGCCTAGCAAACAATAATGAACTATTAAACTAGGTGTGAACTTATGTATCTCACGTGACCAAAAACTTTCTGATTTGTTGTCATCTTGTGGGAAAATAGTCCCCCCCCCCCCCTTTGCCTCTCATCAAAATTTTGGAGGACTGAAAAATCAGAAAAAAGCTCTAGAGACTTGGATTATGCACAGTGTAGAGAGAAGTCGTTCTCCTGAACTTCTCTGTTATTTTTATATATGCTAGGAATCACATATATATGTGATGAATGTTTTTATGATTGTCCTGTATGAACAGGAGGTTAAATAGAATGGTTATGTACTATTTAGTCTTATTATTAAAACTTTGTTATGTTATTTCACTAGAATATTTACTTTCTAGTTTCACTAAAATAATAAGTTCGAATTATAACAAAAGTTGCAATTCAAGTGATGCCTTCTGAACCTGTTACTGAATATATCACAATAACAATATTCATAACAATATTCGCATACCTTTACGTTGTTTTAAAATACATTTTTCCATAAAACAGTATTAAATAAAAGTTGTCTCTATAAAATACACACTATGAAATTCCTCTACATCACGATTTCTTTCAAAGGGAGACAGCAAAAAAATAGGAACAATCATTCTATATTTGATTCTGGTTAAAGCCATTTTATTTCACCTCATAACAAATCAGACTCTATCTATCTTAAAATACGAACGATATCCAGTGAAGGGTAGAAGGATAACAGATTCCTTAAAATAAAAGGAAACTGAGACCTTTTGGGCTCTTCCTGAGAGACTTGAGGAAGATATATTATAGGAAGAAGTCAAAAACGAAAATGAATAGTTCCCAGGCGTAATTCAGCAAATTGAAATAAATGATTCATATTATTTTCTATATTGGAGTATTGAAGAATACTTTATTGTATAAAATGTGTCTTGTCTAAAATTACCTTCGCCAGCAAGCAGACCTATTTTTTTATTTATTCCAAAAGAAATAACATTTTGTGTATACGTCTTTCTCGGACTTAAAATTTTACTAAAACTAATATTTTAGTATTTTTATTGGTGTTCAAATAGATAGTAAATAATTTTAAGATGCAGAAATATTTTATTTTTGAAGTAACTTAATATGCTACAATTGTAATTCACCTACGTAATAAAAAAGAAGTTTCTTTCGCGAGTGGGTATTAAAATTTCATCTTCTCTTATCCATATATATCGTAGAGAAAGTTGAGTGATTTTTTTTTTTTTTAGTTTTTGTTGTATTTACACGTCTTGAAGTCCCCTGAATCCGAAAAACATTTTTTTTTTCTTTTTGACGGTTGGTGTGTATGTGTGTGTGCCTGTCATCAACATATCTCAAGAACAAATAGTAGTAGGAAGTCCACATTCAGTATTCTAAATGTATATCATTTTGGGATGCTACACCAAACTTTTTCGCTGAGATCAAGCAAATGGTTTATGTACAGAGACATCCAAGAGAATTCCAATCCTTTACATCTATGGGCAAAGTTTAAGGTAGGTACAGTTTAACACCTATAATCTACACTAAGTAAAATGAAATAGAAATATTTTTTTATATGCATAAAAATATGTTTCCTATAGATAATAGTATGGAAATCATTCATAATCCGTTTACAAGACAACCCAAAAGAACTAGAATATAGACGGATTCTTTATATGGAAATTGCTGCAAGTGCATTTCAGGTTATGTTGTATGCTTTTATTAACCGTACGGTAAATAAAGTATTTTTAAATTAAATTTTCAGCGCTTGTTTTTTGTACAATTATGCAATTTAAGCCAATTTTTTATCTATTATTCTTTGTTTATCGCTGTTATCAGAGTAACTTGAAAGCAAATAATTGCAGACAGTTCAAATGTTGTACTTTCAAGTTCATAAGATGTTGGTACTTAAATAGTTTGATCAAGATTGGTATATTTCGAAGTGTAGTGCAGGTGAAAGTTGTCTGAATAATTCGTAGTAAACTTTTAAATTTAATAACAGTTTTGATTTTTGTATAAATGTTAGTACTATATTCAAACGAGTGATTTAGGGGGCGGTAGTCTCCCTCACATGCAATTATTTTTCGAATAAAACTTTCTAAATCTAGTTTGAATACTTTTCAGCGTAGGATTATATACAGTAATTATTTTCTTACCCCTCAATCTTCAATTCGTCTTTATATAGTTGAAATCTAGATTAAGAGAAAGTCATGCGAGTGTCATAGCAGATTATTTTACTGCAATTACTGATATTTCACTGAGATTGAATGGATACATTTTATCCGTGTTTCAGAAAATGCTTCTATAAAGTTTTTTTTTTCTGTAAGTTTTGTAAAATTCTGTTGAAATTCGTCCTTGTTAAAGCAAAACACTTGCAAAAAAATGATAATTTTAGAAAAAAGTTTAGATCTCCTTAGATATTTTTTATATTCCTACAAAAAAAGTACACAAATATTGTTAGCAGCATATGAAATAACGTGTTAAATATGCTACACGTCAGTTGTAGCTTTTTGTGAAATTTGATAATCCAATGTATTTTTAAATTTCTTAAATTTGTAGTTTGTCCTCTAGTTGCACTCATGACTAAATCATTACTGGTAAGCGTGAGTTTATGAATGATCTGTGTGTTTCTGAAGTCTAAGGCTAATTTGTCCACTGTCCTTAGAAAATAGAAAAATGTCAAAATATATAGAAAAATACTAATAATTTGATCACCCACTGTAGTGATGTTTCCCAAATTTCGCATTTAGTTATTTTTCTCGCTAAAATTATGTGATTCTAAATCGAATTTCTCTCCAAATAAATGACAAATCAGTTGCTTGTAATTTACGACCTTACGAATTCAGCATTAAAGCATTGTCACACGAGTACAATACCTTTTAAGAAATAAGACATCGCTGCCATTTGTTGACTTATTCAATGTTAAGTAACTTTCGAGTTACAAATTTATTTCCGAAAACGTTGTCAGAATGTTCCCAAAAGTTGCACATTACACTTTAAAAAAGGACAACATATGAGTGTTCAGGAACTGAACAAATAAGCATGTATTCTTCGACCATTTTCTTAAGACCATGGAAGCCTCTTCGCAAGCGCTAACTCAACGAGTTCGGTTTTAAAATAGAGGAGACAATCATCTGATTCAGAGAAAATAAGCGAACAGAGAGCGTCGAATTACTGGATGTTTTTCATATCCCAAGCTGTCGGTCCATTTGGCACCCTTTGGACTGTTCCTCACTGCTAGTTTTAGGAAACGTGGTTACACTATAAAGGTTGCATGTAGAAAACAAAATAAAAATAGTCGGGGAAAAAGTTATATTACAATTAAATGGCATATAATCACTGCGATTGAAAATATACAGATCAAACAAACCCTTAAAACTTTTTATTACATAAACAAAAATTGCCATAGTTTATATAATTAAATCTAAATAATAAATTTTTAAAAATCTCGTTTCTATACCCTGTTAAATAAAGTATTTGTTAAAAAAAAAAATAAAAAAAAAAAAAAAACTTTGCAGATGAATAATGTTTACATTCTGTAGTATAATTGTTAGAATTAAAAAAAAAAAAAAATGCTTTATTAAAAAAAAATTCAAGAATACTTAAGACAACTGCATTTTTTTTTTAAAGGTGCATTATTAAAGAACTTTTTAATTTCAAATACACTTAATACTTTTTTTTCTCACCGGTATTTGACATAAAGAAACAAAAAAAAAAAAAAAAAAAATATATCCTTATATGGTTGATTTGGGTTAAAAATATTTTATTTTATCCTATGATAAATCTGACTGTATCTGCCTTCAAATACGAACGATACCTGGAGAAAAATATGAAGAATAAATGATTTTCCAAAATAAAAGGAAACTGAAATCTTTTAAGCTCATCTTCCAAAAATGTTATAAGGAAAAGTCAAATACAAAAAGGAATAGTTGTTTCGGCATAATTCGGTAAATTTAAAAAGTTTTACCTTCCATTGAAAAATTGAAAAACATTTCATCTTATAAAATTTCCTTCTAAATATTACTGTTCCTGTCAGTCGATAAATTATTTATGTGAAAAGAAACAGAATTAATACGTATATATATATACAATAATTTAACTACAATAATATTTTTGAGCTGTTTATAAAAAAAAAAAATAGATTTTCTGTATCTACAATCATTTTACTACAATAATGTATTTGAACCGTTGTAGATAAATTTGATATCTCTCTCTCTCTCTCTCTCTTTTTTTTTATGCAAATGTAGACATTCCATTACAGCGTATTACGTAAAAAAAAAAAAAAAAAAAAGAACTAGAAATGTTTATTTATTTATTTATTTATTTTCACGAAATACGATAATTAAGACTTAAAACAGTTTCTTATACATAACAACAAACATTTACTTTCATTATCAACAATTATTTAAAAAAAAAAAAAAAAAAAAAAAAAGATCAATATTTTCATAATCAATATTAAAACACATTGTGTTGTTTCTGAAAATGCGAATTTGTGGCAAGCATATTAAATATTTTTAGGGCGTAACTTTGATTTTGATAGAGCTTTATTATTCGACTGTTAAAAATTCACCCAGTTTCCAAAGAATTTGTAATAATTTTTATAAAAACATTTTCCCATTTCTAATAATTTTTATAAAGACATTTTTAAACGTTTTGTGTTTTTCTATATGTGTCTTTAATAACTTCGCAAACCCGCTAGAAAAGGTTTTCTCACTAAGAAGCGGTTATTGATGATGTCAGTTTTGCTCCCTAATCCATACTTCGATGAGTTCTATTAAATGACGATAAATTAGTAGAGCGACAAATTTTCATAAAGGCGGACCATGGTATCGTCGCCAAAGTAGAAAATAATCAGCTGAGTTGAAGTAGATGTTTCTCAGAGACAGCTGACACAACGCGGAATATTAAATTCCTTCAAAGTCTCCGTTTGAAACATTGTTACACATTGGACTTAAAAAAAGAAAAAGAAGAAGATATAAAATTTTATTTATTTTTTTTTAAGTTAGATTACATTCTTAATTTTTGATTTTTGATTTTATTAACTTGTTGCTTAAATTTTAATCGAAGTTATAATTTTTTTTTCCTTTATGGTTTATTAATTTAGTGTCAAAATTATTTTTTCGACAGTATGTAAAAAATAACAGGAATTTCTGAAAACGTACCAGTTTTTGTTGGTTGATTAGTTGAGTTTAACGTCCCACTAATGCTGCGCAATAGGCAGGTCTGGGCTAATCCTTAAGGATGGTCCGGACATATGCCATCACAACTTTGGCTCTCCACGGAGGGTATGGCTCCCCCGCTACGATTACCCCCAGAGGTATAATTTGCACCAGTTTTGATATTTTTGAAAAGTACTAAATCATACACTGCAAATCAAAATATATCACAGATTTACTACAATTCTGCATATGAAAAATTATGTTTTGTTCTATGTGCAATAAAGGCATTAAAAAAAAATTACAAATAACATTTTAAAAGTGTAAAACAACATTTAACTTTGATAAATATGTTAAATTAGTTTTTTATATATGAGGTATTTATCTTTATTATCCTTTACACTTTATTATTTACCTATTACTTTACCCTGTTTCCAGGAATATATTAAAAATTATTAGTACTTTTTATACTTTTAATTATAAATTTTCTTTTATGCACTTTATAATATGTTAGAATACACAATAATATGCATTTTTAAAAAAAAACGTCAACTCTTTGTGCGGTAAATTTTAAGCGTATTGTAAGTAAACTCAGGGTTGAGTTGTTTAAGAGAACTGTAAATAGCTTATGGAGTTTTACTAAAGAAAGTGCTGTAAATTTTCTCAAAAAACATACACATTAAATAAAATAACCTCGCTTGATTAACCGGAAATCAAACCATAGCCTACCGCACAGAGGGCGAGAACTTTACTGACAGAATATTGACCCACATGCGTTTTATTGTTACTTAGTAAAGCACAAGCATTCTGGAACTTAGTAATATTATAAAGAGAAATACTCAGCAGCAATTTAACAGGTGAATCTGTGATTCATTGGTAACGATTTCGCCTTTTACATAAATGTCCCTGGTTCAGTTCCCGATTGGCCAAGCATGACTATTTTATTTAATGTGTTTATTTTTAGAACAAATTTACAGCATTTTCTGCTGTAAAATTGCATGAGTTTTTATTTATTTATTTATTATTATACGATTATTATTATTATAGTGTTCCTTAAAAATTGAACCACGCATTTATTACAACACGATTGAAAATTTCTGCATAAAGAGTTGTCGCCTTTTTTATCCAAATGTTGTGCTATTCTAGAATTTTTTATTTGTCTATTTTTTACAGTGTACTTTAACAACTATTGAGACTGGCCTAAGTATTTTGAAAGTGGAATATAATGTATAGGATTATTTTTATAGCACTTCGTAGTTTTTTTTTTTTTTTTACTTGTACCCTAATTTTAATGGCATAACAGTCATTTACAATCATTTTACAATTACTTAGTCATGTTTATAAATTTTCAGATGTATTTCAAGGTCAGGTCTGTTGTAAAATCAGTTTTTACTTAGTTAAACAACAGATTCTGTGTCTTATCAGACCATTTAGGTAACTCTTAAACATTCAAAAATCGCTCAGAAAAGCAAAATATTATAAATATAATATCTATATATATAAAAGAGCAGAGTCTGTGTGTGTGTCTGTCTGTCTGTCTGTCCGCTGTAGAATCCTAGACCGTTTCACCGAGCGGGACCAAATTTGGCACGGTTAATGTTTACGACCCGAGAAAGACAACGCCACAAGCGATTTTACAAAATTCGCCCCCAAGGGGGGGAGGGGGGGCAAAACGTAATTTCACAAAATCCTTCATATCTCAAACAAAAAAACAGATATCCGTAAAATTTTTGCTTTAAAATATAGCTAATACAAATGTCTAAAAATCGGTTTCTGGAATTTTTAAAATTCGGTCCCCAAGGGGGGCGGGGGGGGGGACAAAACGTGATTTCACATGCGTAAGGGGGGGCTATGGGGCAAAAACAAATAGAAATACAGTTAGGCCGTTCAAAATTGGTAAAGATAGGTTTAAGAGGCCTGTAAGTCGAATGGAGATATTTTGGATTGTGTAAATTTATTAGGAGGGGCGAGAAGGGGGGAGGGGAGGGGGGGGGGCAAAAAAATAAAAATAGTGTCAGATCGTTCAAAATTGGTACATAGAGGTTTCCGATACTTACAAATCGATTGCGGATATTTTTGAATTTGTAAAATTATTAGGAGGGGCGGGTAGGGGGGTGGGGCAGCAAGGGGGGGCTATGGGGCAAAAACAAATAGAAATACAGTTAGGCCGTTCAAAATTGGTACAGATAGGTTTAAGAGGCCTGCAAGTCAAATGGGGATATTTTCGATTGTGTAAAGTTATTAGGAGGGGCCAGAAGGGGGAAGGGGAGGGGGGGGGGGCAAAAAAATAAAAATAGTGTCAGATCGTTGAAAATTGGTACATAGAGGTTTCCGATACTTACAAATCGATTGCGGATGATTTTGAATTTGTAAAATTATTAGGAGGGGCGGGTAGGGGGTGGGGCAGTAAGGGGGGGCTATGGGGCAAAAACAAATAGAAATACAGTTAGGCCGTTCAAAATTGGTACAGATAGGTTTAAGAGGCCTGCAAGTCGAATGGGGATATTTTCGATTGTGTAAAGTTATTAGGAGGGGCGAGTAGGGGGGGAGGGGAGGGGGGGGGCAAAAAAATAAAAATAGTGTCAGATTGTTCAAAATTGGTACATAGAGGTTTTCGATACTTACAAATCGATTGCGGATATTTTTGAATTTGTAAAATTATTAGGAGGGGCGGATAGGGGGGTGGGGCAGTAAGGGGGGCTATGGGGCAAAAACAAATGGAAATACAGTTAGGCCGTTCAAAATTGGTACAGATAGGTTTAAGAGGCCTGCAAGTCGAATGGGGATATTTTCGATTGTGTAAAGTTATTAGGAGGGGCGAGAAGGGGGAGGGGAGGGGGGGCAAAAAAATAAAAATAGTGTCAGATCGTTCAAAATTGGTACATAGAGGTTTTCGATACTTACAAATCGATTGCGGATATTTTTGAATTTGTAAAATTATTAGGAGGGGCGGATAGGGGGTGGGGCAGTAAGGGGGGGCTATGGGGCAAAAACAAATGGAAATACAGTTAGGCCGTTCAAAATTGGTACAGATAGGTTTAAGAGGCCTGCAAGTCGAATGGGGATATTTTCGATTGTGTAAAGTTATTAGGAGGGGCGAGAAGGGGGAGGGGAGGGGGGCAAAAAAATAAAAATAGTGTCAGATCGTTCAAAATTGGTACATAGAGGTTTTTGATACTTACAAATCGATTGCGGATGATTTTGAATTTGTAAAATTATTAGGAGGGGCGGGTAGGGGGTGGGGCGGTAAGGGGGGCTATGGGGCAAAAACAAATAGAAATACAGTTAGTCCGTTCAAAATTGGTACAGATAGGTTTAAGAGGCCTGCAAGTCGAATGGGGATATTTTAGATTGTGTAAAGTTATTAGGAGGGGCGAGAAGGGGGGAAGGGGAGGGGGGGCAAAAAAATAAAAATAGTGTCAGATCGTTCAAAATTGGTACATAGAGGTTTTCGATACTTACAAATCGATTGCGGATGATTTTGAATTTGAAAAATTATTAAGAGGGGCGGGTAGGGGGTGGGGCGGTAAGGGGGGCTATGGGGCAAAAACAAATAGAAATACAGTTAGGTCGTTCAAAATTGGTACAGATAGGTTGAAGAGGCCTGCATGTCGAATGGGATATTTTCGAAAGTGTGAAGTTATTAGGAGGGGCGAGAAGGGGGGAGGGGAGAGGGGGGGGGCAAAAAAATAAAAATACAGTTAGATCGTTCAAAATTGGTATATAGAGGTTTTCGATACTTACAAATTGATTGCGGATATTTTCGAATTTGTAAAATTATTAGGAGGGGCGGTAAGGGGGGGGGGCGGGGCTATGGGCAAAAACAAATAGAAATACAGTTAGGCCATTCAAAATTGGTACAGATAGGTTTTAGAGGCCTGCAAATCGAATGGGGATATTTTTGAAAGTGTAAAGTTATTAGAAGGGCCGGGGAGGGGGGGACAGAGGGTAAAAAAAAATAGAGTTAGATCATTCAAAATTGGTACATCGAGGTTTTCGATACCTACAAATCGATTGCGGATATTTTTGAATTTTTAAAATTATTGGGAGGGGCGGGAAGGGGGGGAGGGAGCGGAAGGGTAAAAAAATAAAAATTGAGATAGATCGTTCAAAACTGGTGCATAGAAGTTTTTGATACTTACAAATCGATTGCGGATATATTCGAATTTGTAAAATTATTAGGGCACTCATATATATGCATTCGCCCGTGCGCATCGCGCACGGGTCTACACTGCCGAAGGCAGTGGGGACCCGGTGCGACATTTTTCCCGATCAGAGTTTTTTTTTCTTTTTTTTTTCACATGATAAAAATTAACGCAATTTTGAGAATTCATTAATTATAATGATTCATTTAAAAATAGTGACCAGCGAAGCGGGCGTAGCCTGCTAGTAATATATATATATATATATATATATATATATATATATATATATATATATTTAGGTTTACTCATGAGTAGAAAAAGCACCATGTTTTACTTAGTTTCTAGTCATTATTTTCCGTGGATGACACACCGTGGATCGGACGAAGCTGGATGGTATTTTTTCAGGTTACATTGTCTGGGGTAGCCTTTTGAGTCAACACCTATACGCTAAAATAAACTTAGGCTAGTGCTGTAGAGACATGATTCGCGTTGGATGAATAAACTCTTTAACAGAATTACCAGAAAAGCTATATTTTACTTCGGTATTAGCTGAGACGGCTTGTTAAATTAAATCAATCCATATATGAACACCTATTTTTCATTTAAAAATAATTAGTTTCAATTAGTTTTGATACTCATTTACATTGAAATTACTTCAATAATTACATCTTTTGTATTTATATGTTTACGCAAATAAAATCAAATTTATATTTATTTCTTTTTGTATTCTACATTAATTTATTTTTTAACAATTTTTCAACAAAGCATTTTTTATTATATAGCAATTAAATGTATGCTCTCAATATAGAATTTTAATATTTTCTATAGCAAAGCGAAATAAATTATCAATAACAAATTTTTAATGTAATGCATTACATATATTATCAGAATTGGAACTATCCGCGAGAATTATTCAAGAGTTAATACATGTGTAACACCAAACACACATAGCGATTTAATAATAAAATGATCATTACATCATATGCTTGAAATCGTTTCTAATATTTAAATTCTAGTAAATATTTTCCAAACTTTTTTAAAAGTTCTTATAGAATAGCATCGTATTAAAATTTAAATTTTTCCTCCAAAAGAATACATACATACAAAGTACTATAATGTGTAAAAAAGTGCTCTTAACATCAAAGAAATACCTGACGTTTTGCTGAAGTATTTGAGAATAGATGAAAAAGTCTCAAGAAATACAGGTTTTGATTTACAAATCGAATGAAAACGGAGGCATCTTCTTTTTTTGGAATGTCTAGTTAGAATATAAATCAAAAAGAAATATAATACTTTAAGAATATAAATCAGTTATAGGATGCCTTTTTGGACGTTTTGAATTATCACGTTCTTTATATTGAAAACTTTTTAGAAACACTATATTAAAAACGGTTTGAATTACCATATTTCATTTTTCAAAATGTGCAAGTATCATTTCAAACGTTACATTTACAAAACTTCGAAATGTAATTTTTGTTTTCGATGTGTTCTCGAGCGATATTAAAATAAGAATGAAATAATTTATCATACTATACTAAAATGTGAGGAAATGTATATTCCACTGGAAAAATAAATCATATATTGCATGTTCACAATGTTTGGGTTTTACAGAACGATAATAATGCATAAATGCATTTTAAGACAGTCATTGCCGCAGACTTTTTGATATTTCTATTCAATAGTTTTATATTCACGTTATTCATAAATAATAAGTGAACTACAGAATTGAATAAAAAAAAATATGATTATTTATTTAATAATTATGGGAATAAAAGTTCATTATTTTTGTATATATTAATTGATACTGGGAATCAGAAAAAAAAATTATGAATTCGAAGAGTAAATAAATAAATAAATATAAGATGCCGTCTGTCTCAAAAAGATTAAAAATGTTATATTTTATAATATATATATATTTATTTAAGGTATATTTTTATTTAACTATTTCATCGTAAGGTATTATTTCAGTTTCTATTTTATTTGCTACTTAGAAATCGAATGCATAACTCTCTATTTGATATAACTGATAAGAATTTCTTTTAAGTTACATTATAGGTACCACTATAGAAGTTAAAACTGAAGTGTTAAATACATGCAATTTTTTTCCTGATAATATAGTTAAAACCTGCGAGTAATTTCTACCAAATCATCGAATAATATCTATAAGCAATGAATGCTTACGAATAAATTTGTTTCACTTTATATTCGGACGGGGGGGGGGAGGGAGAGAGAGAGAGAGAGAGAGAGAGAGAGAATAGTGATTCTAGTTACTTACATGCCGCTGAATTTAACCAGCCACTTACACTGAAAGTGGTAAACGAATTTCATCATGTTTAGGTTGATATTATATAGTAACTGATTACGAGTAATTTGTATATATAACAATTTGCAATATGTTTTACACATAAAGAAATTTCCTATAATAAGTATTAATTTAGAAATATTACAGTCAACATTGCAAATTGTAATATTACTTTCCTTTTAAAGCGACGTTGACTGAATTCTGATTTTAAACGGAGCAATTTTGGTTTCAAATATTACAAACAGCTAGGAAAATAAAATGATGACTTATTATGATTTATTCATTTACATTTCTCTATATGCATAAAAAGGTTAAATACTACTATAGATAGATATTGAATAATCTGTATAAGCATACAAGAAATTATTCTCCTTATTAATCTAATCACCAATTGCCAATTGCATAGCTCTAATGTGACATAAATACCCACCCACTCAAAAATCACACATTGATTTGAAAAATATTATTTCTGTTATAGAAATCAGCATTAAAAAAAATTAATCAAAGTATATATTCCCCTTTTTGAAACAGTTAATGTGCAAGAAACTGGTGGGTAAAATTTTAGTTCTCTTGCCAAAGTTATTTTCCTTATATCAACAAACCTAAATCAAAAGGAAACACAAAAATGCAGATTTTTTTTCTAAAAAAAAGATTAAAATTTTTTATTTATGTGAAATAACATAATATTTTCTAAAAGGATGAATTCAGCTTTTCACATATCTTTAGTAAAATTGTCAGTAAAACACAGAATTGTTGTCAAAGCTTTTAGTGTTGAAATAAAGTGTAAATGTTTAACGTCTTATAGTATATTTTCCATTATAGTTTTTTAACAAACATATTTCCTGTTGTAATTTATTATAAATTTAAATCAAATTGCGTAATAAATATTTTTTTTAGTTTGTCAATTTCAGCAATTAATCAGTAAATAATTAAGTAACAAGCATTTCAAAACTTTTGATAAATAAGCATGCTTTAATGTGTTTTCTGTTGTCTTGACTTATTTGAATTTTAGTTAGATTCATGGTGGCTTTGGGTTTGATCGTACTAATTGTTTAGTCTGAAGTTTTTCAAAAATTTAAATATTTGAAATATTTTAATAATAACTATTTAATATTACATAAATTTTAGACTATCCCATACCTAATAAAACTCTCACATTTTGATTTGTGCTGTTCTTATAATGAAAAGGGATTTATAAATTAAATAATTTAATGAAATTGGAAATGGAGTAAAAAATGAATGAAAGTCTATTTTATTTAGATTGAATCAAGTTAATAATCATAACAATATATATATATATATATATATATATATATATTAAATAAAGTATTTAAACAACTCTACAATTGCTCAAAAAGAGATGTTTGGATGTTCTGTCTGTTTTTAATTTTTTAAGAATTTTAATTGAAACTTCTTTTGTGTTCTGTAGTCTTCAATGTCTTGTCTCTGAACATCAGACAGTATTAGTTGTCTATAACGAGATACTTACTAAATAATCGAAAGATATTATTTTAACTTAAAGAGACAAGCTAAAAGTAAAATCAAATATAAACTATAGAGTGATGATAATTAAAGTTACGATTTCAAAACGCTATAATTTTAATTCTATCCATCAGAGCTATTGGATATTTTACCAGAGCATTCGTGAAGCAATGAAATTTTGTTTAGCAAAAGAAAAAAAAAATAGTTCCAAAATGTGCCGTTAATTATCCGTAAAGTATTTGTTTGATGAAGCTCTTTTTTCTGTTTTCAATAGGACTGTTTCCGATGTAAACACGGGGCCGCAGTAGCCCAGTCCAGCGCCGGCCTCGTAATTGGAAGATTGCGGGTTCGATACTCGAGCCGGCCAAAGACCGTCGTGTACACTAATGGTGGCTGGTGCACGTAAAATATGTCGTGGCCGCAAAGTCCTCCATGTTCCTATCAAAAATTATACCTCTGGGGGTCACTGAAGCGGGAGAGCCATCCTTTCCGAGGAGGATAAAAATTGTGATGGCATGTCTCCGGATCACCTCTAGGGGTGTGTCCCAGACCGCCGCCAATTGCCCATCTGCGCAGCACTAGTGCGACGTAAAACCCCAACTATCCTTCCACCCATCCGCCGTAAACACGTATTCTTGATTTTTTGCTAAAAAAGTTGTAGTAAACCGTTGAAGTCTATTGTTTCCTGCTATTTCACAGTGTTGCTAACAACCTTCCTGTGTTTAATGAGTCCATTTAGGCGTTTTCCCTGACATTACTCTGACAACGCCATTTATAGGAACATGTTGGAACTACTTTTTTTCTCCCCCAAACAAAATTTCATTGCCTCACGATTGCTCTGGTAAAATATCAAATCGCTCTGATGGGGAGTTTTAAAATTACAGCCTTTTTGAACCGTAACTTTAATTATAAACACACTGTATGTTTATAAACAATAGTAGCAATAATAATATATATACATATTTCAGTAAATTTCGGTATGTTTAAATTTAACTATAATAAATACTTTAACTTCTACACATATTTAATCATACATATCCTTTTATTAATATAGATTTCTGTCGATTAATCATACACAACCAACCACACTTGACATTCTTAAATTAGAAACACTTTTAACAATATTAATAAAATCAATTCCAAAACTTCTAAGAAAAATATATTGAAACCATGACACACTATTCTAAAGATAAATGTGATAAATCGTGAACCAATGATGAGGAGGTAAGACAGAAAAAGAAGATGATTTCTCGGATAAGGAAGCTTATTCATGATTAATCATTTTTAAGTTATGTGACACTTTCTCTTTATCTTCTAAAAGCCAAAGGACATAAATTGCGTAATGTATGTCTTTAAATAAATGTCACTGATGATGTTTTTTTTTCTTTTCTTTTAATACGTTAGAAATATTTTGAGGGCTTGATGAAAAGTGCCAATACGGCAAATTATTTTAAAATGAAGAGAAAAGATTTAAAATTAAAATAGTAGTTGAAAATGAGGTAAAATCTGAAAAATATTATTAGTCATCTCTTGAATAATTCATTTTATTTATGAACTTTTAAAGTCTTTGTGAATTTGATATGTTTGAACTTATGCTACTTTAGCTCCAACATGTCTATGTCGCCAGAAATTTTAATTTCTATAATTTTACAACCTTTTGTTTTATAGTTTAGTTTTCGTATAATGAATAAATACGTAATTATTTTAAGCATAAAATGAAATCTGTTAGCTAAGCAACCACTAGAAAAATACATAGCGTAATAGAAGAATTAAAAATTAGCAATTTTACATTGCTAATTAATTTAATTCTGAGATTTATTTTATTACTTTTTTTTATTATATTTATTTATTTGTAATTTATTAGGAGTCTAAAATTCCAGGAGAAATCAAATAATTAAAATGTACGCTTTTAGCAAGTAGCAGCCCTTAATTTGAATGTAGCCTTAATTTGAAATGCAGCCCTTAATTTCAAATTGCAGCCTTTAATGTATCTGAATATTATAGTTATTTTAGTGTAGTCCTGTAAGCCTAAAGGTTAAGCATATCAAATTCCATACAAAACATTATTTTAGAATATTATCAATAAAAGTAAATTTCTTTACGATTTTGTATTAGAAAGCTATTTAAATGTAATTTATAAAAAAGGCCTTTTCTAACGCGTAACGCATTTTTTTTTTTCTGGTTTTGTGCAGATATTAGTTGTTGAGGACCTACTAGTGACATTTTAAATAGGGAAATATTCCATAGTGAACTTGAATAACATATATTTTTTCTATGAAATTCTGGAAACATCCGATACTGAACTTGAATAACAACTTTCAGTTTCATTAAGATTTGTGTATAATAAAGGCATCAAAATGTGGTTCATAGGAAAACCTCTAATAAAACGTAGTTCTTAGGAATAATTTTGGCTATCCCTGTACACAAGCCAATGGTGGTATTTACTCTATTTTCAATTGTAAACAATCTATAGTGAACTTAAAATATTTATTTCAATTTCATTAAGATTTGTGTACAGCAAAGGCTTCAAAATATGGTTAATTTAGTTTGGGTCTTCTTTCCAGTACGAAATAATCTGGTGTGTCACTCACACGACTTTCTCTTACCCTGAAATTTAATACTATAAATACAGGTTGCAGATTAAGAGGTAAGATAACGAGAACTGTCATGTAAACCTATGCTAAACAATTCAAATTAGGCTTCAGAAGAGTTTTATACGATAATTAGTTCTGTGTGAGGGGGCTACCGCCCCCCTCAACCCCCCGTTTCATTAATGCACCTACATTTATATAGAATTTAATTCGGTTATTAAAAAATAATTTATTAAAATTATTATTTAAAAAGTTATTTTTTATGATAATGCAAACGATTTCCATATTAGAGAGGTAGTGTAACACTAAATATCCAAAAAAAGTCCATTTTACTCTCAATATAAAAAAAAAAAAAAAATTACGATTTTTTTTTTTTTTAAGTTTTTTTTTCGTTAAAATTAAAAAAAATCTATAACTTTGTTTTAAATTATCACAGATTTATAGTTCAACCATTCGTTTTAAAGGTATTCGCAAGCTCTTTTGAATGATACCCATCATGAAAATTTACTCCCCTCGAGGGGAGACTTCCCCCCCAGGGGGGGAGGCGAGGCTCCTACATACACAAAAAAAAAATTCCCAGTTAACTATCTCTATTACAAAAAATATATGTTCGTTTCATTTGGTTTAGTGCAGTCTATAGACGTTAAACTCTACTTTCCTGCAATTTCCCCCATAGACGTAATGTATTAGAATTATCTTGCTTGTCCCTGTACACGAACCATTTGCTTGATCTTAACGAAAAGCTTACTGTAGCGTCCCTATATGATACACATTTAGAATACCAAGTTTGAACTTTCTGCCATAATTTGTTCTTGAGATATGCTGATAACAGACAGACACACATACAGACACACACACAGACACACACACAGACATACAGACACACAGACCATTTGCTAAAAACATGATTTTCGTATTCAGGAGACCTCAAAACGTGTAAATATAACAAATCTCGCGTTCGAAAATTTGACCCAAAAACAATACTTTCTCTACCTTATGGGTAAGAGAAAGTAAAAAAGGGTTACCTGAAAATCTTTTGAGACGTTATTTCGAGCCTAATCGAATTACAAGACGACTATCTGATGTGATATGCGAAGTAAAATGCATGGAAGCACACAGAAGATGAAACCCTAAAGACATAGTACACGTGTTGAAATTAAAACCTTACTATAATCCAAAAGAACAGTTAATTTACAAAAGAGTGCAGAAAACTTTCAGGGCGCCTGTTACAAGAAGCCAAACAAGATTGCCGACGGACGCTGCTGCTTTCCCCTAAAGGAGGGGAAATGCATCGAAAGTTGTTTCATTTGTGAAAACCGTAGCCCTGAAATAGAGCATCTTGCTAAGAGACTGTGGGTTCGATCCCTGTCAAGGAAAGTTGGTTAAAAAATGGTTTTTGTTAAATCTAAAATTGTTTCGTTCTCATTTATTCTCTACGTCATTATGATAACTATTCGATTAATGTTATGTAATTTCTAGAATTTTCGAATTTTGGAATATTATGTTCTAGAAAATTTATTAATTGTATGTAAACTAATGTAGAATTTTGTTGAGTTGAAAAATAAAATCTTGAGCTGAGCTTTAAAGTTCTCTGTGTTATTTCTCCTGTAGTGTTTCCCCACAAATAGTTATCTAAGTCTGTACTCATATAAGCTGCGTGACAATATTTATTAAATTATTAAATTAAATCTTAAAAACAAAAATAATAAAAAGGAAGGATGTGGAATGTTCGGAGAAGCGTCAAAAAAAAAAAAAAAAAAAAAAAAAAAGAAAAGAAAGAAAGGAAACGTTTCACAGGCAAAAATAGGGAACACTGAATATTAAATATATCATGAAGGAACTATTCGATTCATTATGAAAAGTAATATGTTTAATTTAATATTTAAAAAAAAATTGTGATTTTTTATTTCGAGCACCTGTTGTCTTGGGGGGGGGGGAGGGGAATTACGTTATGGACAGACATATGGGGAATTTTTTGGAGTCAACATCCTTGTAATCATAAAAATTATCAAAAAAATAATTATAATAATAATAATAATCATTCAGCTTTCTTTATTTACCAAACCTGTTTTTTTTTTTCCTAAATGAGAAAAATCATACCGTTATGCATAACTCGAATACAAATTATATAACTCATATCTTAAGTACTGTATTACATATCTTGAATAGTAATTATTTATATTGCGTATATATTTCATATGCAGTTCAGTGTATCTGTAAAGAGAGGTGGAATAACCTCTTCACATTTTATATCATCGTCGCTTAAATTAGCATCATACAAAGTGTCTTCAATTAATTCATCGATTCTGATATTGAAAAAATAATGACCGGACGAGAAATTTTGCGAATTTTACAAAAGTGGAAAAGACATATAATCGATATCGAACGGTGTATAAACGATGGATTTTTGCATAAAAAAAGAATAGAAATATATCAGAACTTCACTAAAAGGGCGTATAAATATAAAAAACGTATGACCGGTGTTTTACTACAGTACTAAATTTCTGAAATCAGGAACGTTTCATGAACAAAGATCTATTATTTTCAGGAATCTGTTTCAAACTTTTTTTAAATCAGAAACGCTTGTGATATATAAACGAAATCTTACCAAAACTTTTTAGAGTGTATTTCATATGCTTTGAGGTAGCCAAAATTAGAATTTAATTAGATATTAATTACTATTCTTTACCTGCTTATACTTATTTCTTTCTTTCTTTCTTTCTTGATAATAATTAACTTAAACCAGGCTTTTAGAAATCCCAAAAATTACGCATACACTTTCAAAAATAAATAATTAAGTAAATATTGCTGATTTTACTCTATTATTATTATTATTATTATATGTTTAAGTTAATTTCAATTCATCAAAATCTACAAATAGTATATTTTCCCCTCCCTCTAGGTATTATCCATTCGCTCCGCATAATTGTAAATGATTATTCGCATAAAACTGTAATTTATTAAAATAAATTGTTTAGAACATATAACAATTAAAGTTATAATAGAAAACTTTTATCACATTTATTGAAAAAAAAAAAAAAACATCTTTCTAAGACTTTGATGAAAAAAATATTTTGCAATCTAGTTAATTAAAAAGCTATCTGTAGCGGGAAAGTAGAAATTCTTTCTTCAACAATTTATTGATTTTCGTTAGTTCTGATTGCTTTTTACTTCTCCTATAATAAAAGAAGAGGTTATTGTGTCAACAGTTTGTTTTTCTCTTTTTGTCTTTTAACTTTTGACATAACAAATCAATTTCTAAGAAATAAAACGCCACATAAGATAACTCAAGATGTCTATCCCTTTAATCTCAAAATTTTCTTCTTTTAATTGATAAAACTCCCTTTTTTAATCTACTAAAAAAATGAAACAAAAAAAAAAAAAGAGTATGTGGTTTTGGGTGCAATAGAAAGTCTTGTATGCTGTTAACGAAAAAAAGTTAATGTCTAGGAATTAAAATAATTACATTAATTTTAAATTAATTTGCCATTCAAATCATTATTTATGATTTAAAATAGGCATTTTGAAAGAGATACATGAAACATTCAAAACATTGTTACACTGTCACTTGTAAAATTCCCAACGACAAGGACGACAAGATTTCTAACAACTCTGAGAGCAGAATTGCGGCCACTGGTAGGGCTGCTAATGTTTTAGATTTATTATTACCAAAGGACCATAGAAAGAAGATCAGAGATCTTAGAAAAGTTGGACTACTTTTACAAATCTATTAATTATGAAATATTCATAAAATACAATCACTGCGAAGTATTATATTTACATCATTATAAAATAAGATGTTTTTTTTTTTTTTTTTTTTTTTTTTTTTCAAACAGTAAACATTTCTTAGTAAATACGCAACATAAAATGCAAACAGTAATGCAAACAGTAAATACGCAACATATAATTTCATTTCTTTGTATGAAAGTGTTCAATAATATTTGTGAAATAACTTTGAATTACCCTGATTTTTTGTCGTGACAAAACTGGATGCCTTTTAGAAAATTCCTTGCAATTAAAATGCCGCCTAAAGGCATTCTTTATGCAGCGATATGATAAAATTAAATATAGTTATATTTTCTCGTACTATGAGGTAGAGTGAATCGTTATATCAGTTTATACTCGTCTTTATATATATATATATATATATATACATAAATTATTCATTAACGAAATTTAATTTCAGTAGAAAAGTTTCCATTTATTTACTTAAAACATTTCTATACATTTAACTTTCTTCAAAAAAAAAAAAAAAAAAAAAAATTAAAACTAAAAACTAAAAACTAAAAATGTACGAATAAAAAAAGCAAGCAAAACTCTACTTTGTGAACAATTCAATAATAAATAAGTTTTAAAACTTTTTTCCGAAAAACGCTGTTGCCATTCTAAAACAATACTTTTCATGAAAAAATAAATAAAAGAGTCACCTTATTGAAATTCACCCAATTTATTTGATGCATTAAAACTGAAAATAAAAGCAAAGGGAGAAAAATGGAAAAAAGCTTTGCTTGAAAAAATTTTGCGAATAAAAAATGACCTTTCGTATTTGTGTAATGCCTGCTCCATCAATAAACATTAAACTAAAACGATATGGCCAATGAAAAATTCTGTTCCATATTTCGTTCTTTTCGAAATGATGCTTAGTCGATTTAAAATTCCTCCTTTAAGATTTTTTCTAAATAATATTCCACGCCATTTGTTGTTACGATGTATATTTAAAAATTAGTGCTTTAAAATGAAATGTGTAGGATAGAAATAAATCGTGCTTTATGAAAAGCATGGATATAACGCTTGGATGGCATTGTTATAATTTTTAAAATGATTTTTTTTTCCTTTCTGAATATGACTAAATTAAAAAAAGGCGTTTCTGCTTTTTTTTTCCTTTACAGAAATATGTTTTAAAAAATAAATTTAAATGTAGCAATATATATATATGGATAATGGATAAATGTAGGAAATATTATTTTCATTCCAGAAATTTATTACTAAATGGTCTGTCTCTCATAAAATTATTAAAAATATTTCAAATTTTATATTTTTGAGAAAAATGTTTCAAATATTACGATAAATATTTAAAATGGTTTATATAGCTCAATATTTTTCTTCTTTTTTTAATAATTTGTAATGAATAAATAACGCGTTACTTTTAAAAATAATTGTCATTAGCACATCCTATTTCTAATCATCTTAATTAACGATATTTTCTACGAAAGATGTAATTTAGTACGCGATGTCTTTGTATTTTAAATAACGAAAGTTATTCCGAAAAAGGAAAAAAAAAAGTATTTTATCATCCGCATTCACCGTGACCCTATCAGTAAAGCACGGTTGTATGCATATGATGGACTGAGGTTTGTCAACAGCCGCGCTATAAAAATTTTTTGTAAATTTACTGAAATATTTATCCAGCGTCTCTGTAAATTTACAATATGTCTCAGCTAAAAATATTCGAGTATAATCGAGATTCTTCATCTTTATTCCGTATTTTTATTTTATTTTTCTTATTTCTCATTAGGAAAAAAAAACACTGATATCCCTACTTCTGAAAAATTGTCGTACTTCACTAATATACTTCCGCTTGTGGTGAATTAAAATAATATTAACCATTAACCATTAAAATGTGCATATATAATAGTTTTTTTAACATCTATGTTTATTTTTCGCTGCAATTTTACATAAGGCTTATTATAAATGATTTCCAGTATTTTTCTGTTGAAATTTTTAATAGTATGCATTGTTTCATTTACAAGAGATTTAGATTTAAATGTTAGTTTCAGTTTATTTATACTCTAATGATATTTTAGCAAACTCTTATCAATTTTGCAGAGGTTATTCTGGAACATTCCTTGTTTATATAAATGCTGTCCTATAAGCTGTGAACAGTGTGTTGTTCAACTGTATTACAAGTTGATACATGCTAATAAATCTACTTTGAAACAAAATTTTTTGATCAGTTCTAAATATCTTTATAAACGTCGTTTTAAAATATTATTTCAAAATTTCGGTGTATAATCAAAAATTCTCTTTAGAAAATGTAAGTGCACATGGTAAAACATTTAAATTTAATTCTCTAACAAACACTTTTAGGAAAATTTTGAAGTCTTTTATTTATTCAGTTAAAAACTGAATAATTGTGTCACATGCCATGTTTTTAACTATACATGTATTAGAATCATAATTAACATCTCTTATTACTTTATTATAAAATAATGTGAACTACAGAAAGGGATTCTTTTTTTAAATCTATCGTTACGCTTCGTAAGCAAAATATAAAATTAAGTAAAAGAATTTCTGAAGTATATTATAGTTTTAAACTTTTAATCGGAGGCATACTACATTCCTTTCATTAGAAGCTGTTAGTTTCCATAGAACCCAAGAATGTAATAATTTTCTGGAGATAATATTAATTAAATAATTATGCCCCATGATTACATAATGTATACAGACAAATATTCCTATATATATATAAACGGTCCTATATTATATTTCATCAGGTATTGTAGTCTAGTAAATTAAAGTAAGTAATGTTATTAATCTTAAAAATTAAATCAATTTAAGATAACTAGTTACTTTGTTTGGCCTGTGTATATTTTTGTGGTGATTTATTTGACTAACTATTCTTCGTTCGCATTCTTTTTTTTTTTATTATCAAATGGATTACATATATATATATATATATATCCAAGATATTAAGGTATATGAAAAACTAGCCTTAAAAATAATGAAATAAATTATGAAAAAGCTTAATTTTGCGTTTATATCATTTTTTTTTTTTAACAATATTCACGTTTTAGTATATTTTTAGGTGTACATAATTCTATAATGGATATGAATTTTGAAGTAAAATTAAACAAATAGCAATTAAACAATTCAAAGGTCAACGTGGTCAACGTATTTTTGTAAGTCAGATATAGATTTCGAATTCATCTTATGATTTTTTTTTTTTTTTTTTTTTTTTTTTTTTTTAAGAAGCAAGAACTATGCGTAAAATGTTATCAACGTAGTATATCAGTTACTAATTATTATCAGTAAGTTACTAATTATTGAATTGGATTAAATTTAATCACTGCTTGTCACTTAATGCATTTTTATAATAATTAGTATTAAAATGTAGATAAATACCAGTAAATGCTTAAGGGGTCAAGCATATAAAATTAAAATTTCAATTTTTTATTACTTCCATTTATTAAGTATGATGTAAAAATTTATTTATTTATTTATTCTTTTGAAGTTATTTGAACTAGATTAACAGTATTAAGATGCTTAAAAAAATTTTTAAGCAAATATCAGTCCTTATTTAAAATAAATTACACATTGTAGTATTTGTTTTCGTAGTATGAAACTGGATTATTTCATACATAAACTATTTAAAAGTTTGTTGATTTTTCGAGAAGTAATTAAAATTCTTTACAATTTTTTTTTTTTTTTTTTTTTTTTTTGTTAAGTTCTTGAAGTAAAGAAGCAGAAGAAAGAAAGACATTTATCAATATTTTCTAATTTTTTTTTTTTTTTTTTAATTCGTCAAACCAATTTAAAATGTTTGTATTTTTAAGAAAAATATTTTTTTCTTTAAAGAATATGTGTTTGGTTTTATGTATCCTCAGAGTTAATTATAAATCTAATATTGTAAAGCCATCTTGAGATTTTTTTTTTAACGTCATCAGAAGTGTTTGAATATATTACAATTTAAAAGTTTTTTTTCCCCTAAAATAATAAAAATAAATAAATAAATAAAACGAGATTTTCTATTTGGAAATTCTAAAAAAATAAATAAAATAAAGATTCATTAGTTTCCATTCTGAAACTAGATAAGAAGTTAAAAGAGAGAAAGATTTTTTAATCAAATTACATTCTTGCATTTATGTTGATTTATTCTTAAGTTGTGAATTTGCTTCGTTTTGATTAGTGTATATTTATTTATTTTGTTGTTTTATTGCATTTTTATTTGAAGATTGTTACCCAAAAATAAAAATAGAATTTTAATTAGTTTGAAAATTAAGATTTAGAATTTTTATTTTTATATGCAATGCATGTCATTTACATTTTTATAATTTAGAAACTTTTTAAATACATAGTAAAAATACACACAATGCGTATTACTGTTATCTCTTTTTTTTTTTTTTTTTTTTTAAGTATATTTTATTACAGCTTTTACAAAACTTCAGCTATTAATTTAACTTTGTTTCAATTTCTATGATATATTCTTTGAATATGCCTATTTACTAGTATATATATTACTTATTGTATAAAATTTTTTATGTTTTTTATATTTTTTATTGTATAAAAATATTTTATACTGGCCGACCTTAATCTTTTTGCTACGAAATATTCAATTTTTAGACACGAAATGTTAAATTACAATAAGTACAATGTATTTACATATATATTTACGTTTTAGTTAACTTCAATTATTAACTTAACTTTGTTTCAGCTTTATATATATATATATATATATGTCCTTTGAGTTTACCTGTTTACTAAGGAACATATTCCTCCGATAGTTCCTATCGCTACATATTAACCACTTCACCGGCCACTGTAGTATATGGAAGGCTACGTTTTCCCCGAGTTATCTCGGGATGGCCGGTGAAGTGGTGAAGTCCAAAAAAGTTACTATCACAAGCGTCTTTTTTTTTTTTTTTTTTTTGTCTGCGACCAAATATTCTCGTGGAGGGCAGTGTCTTTCGCGTCGTGAGAGGTATCAATGTTTGTCGAATACTCCAAGGAAGACGCTTCAGTTGGTTAGAAATTTCTATCATCTTAATTCACGAAGTTATTAATTAAAAATCTCGGGTTTATAAAGGTACTCTATTTGCTATCTTGCAAAAATTTTCTCTGATGACGTTGTTTTTTCTGTCATGATGCCATTCTCCACAGGGAAATTAAAATGTATTGATTGGTGTTTAAAATGACAATATTGCTATTGTTAACAAAAAAATTAGATATTTTTAATGAAAAAATAAATTTAGTATTGTAATGAATCGTTTGCAGATACTTTTATTCTACTTTTAGAAAAATAAATTTCTCATTGGCAATTTCTTATGCTGTTTATCGACTTTCTCATATGTTTTCTTTTTATTAAATATCAAATATTGCTTGCAAGTAAGTGTTTAATTTGGTGATATTTTCGCTTTTTTTTTTTCCTTGTATTATATGTCAAGTTTTTATTGAAATTATTAGAATAGTAAGAACATCTAAAACTAACAGAGATTTTAAAAACATTATGCCGAAATTTAATTCAGATAAAATGAATATTAACCTATATTTTATTTTGTTTGGGTATCAGGCGAAAAGAAAGATTTAGTAATGAACATTATGATTAAATTAAGCAACTATTGCTATAGCATTATAAGCTAAACTCAGAAAGATTTGAATTGAAATTTAAAAGAATCAACGTAGACCAGTTAAAATAAAGATTTAGTTTTTAAATTCAAAACATATTTAAACTGTTCGCCAAATGGCAACAGCATTAGTATAGGACTCATTTGGCGAATTTTAAGAGTTAGTGGTGTAATAGTAAAATTTTTCATTTTCGCGACCACGCTGTCCAATTTAACATAATTTTTTTATATTTAACTCTATGCATTAATAATACGGCTAAATTCTAAAATACTGCAAATGATGATGATGATAATAGTAATAATAATAATAATAATAATAATAATAATAATAATAATAATAACAATAAAATTTTTACAATATTCACATAAATTATTTATTTTCAATGTTTCTCATTAGATCATATTGTAGAAATAAAGCACTTTTAAAAGTTGCATCTTTACTGCTGCCAGCGCCATGTAAAACCTAGCTTTATAAATATATAGAGAGTATTACATTTTGTCCTAAATTAAGTAAAAAATAAGGTTCTAGATTTTTTTAAACAAGCAATTAAATCAAAAAATTCATCTTCAAATAGTGACAAAAATTTAAAAGGGGTATATGCTAAAGTTGTAGCGTAAAATGGTCTAGATATTACGAATTTCTTTCTATCGAATATATATATATATATATACTGATTTTTAGCATAATATTTCGTTTAAAAGAATGTAGTATTAAATATTTTGTATTTCAGTTTAACATTGTATATGGTGATTTCTTTAATAATATTCTGCTTTTTTTCTTGTGTTATGCCATATTACTATTCCTATTTAGTGAAAGGTAAAGCAGCGAATAGGCGGGTAGAGCCCGCCTAAAGTTAATAACCGAAACGAGTCGGGGGTTGGTGAGAGAAGCGAGCAGGAGCAAAGCCCCTTAGTATTGTGTAAATATATATGTTGCTGGCCGACAGTATTCTTGTTACTGCAAAATATTCAATTTTTAGACTAAAAATACTAAAGTACAATAGATAGAGTGTGTTTATATAATTTTTCTGTGTAAAAATTGTTTTAAAAATTTGCAGTCATTTTTCATTGCAAATATAGTTATTTACTTATTATTTTATTACATGTGAATTTAATACTCATTCTCTTCCCCTTCTTTTATTTTAGGTAAGTGGTGTAATTTTGTAGAAAACGTCTATATTTTCATATTAAAGGGGTAAAGTAGAAACTTTTATTATAAATACTTAAGAAAAATTTCAGAGTGTCAAAACTTTTATTTCATATTTGCTAATAGTTATATTACTGTATTATTCTAATCTCTAGGATTTGTTGCTTTATGATTATTGTTATTTATGATGTAATATCATATCTTTCAAATAAATCGTCGTTTGAATGTTTCATTCAAATACACTGAAACCTCTGTATTTTACTTAAAATAATTAAATAGATTTTTATAGTCTTAAATAAATATATGGGATAATTTTTTAGACTATAAATAATTGCAAATGATATTATTTAAATTCAATATAAACGAGTTGAATAACTAACATTAAATTCACGTTCACGTACCAAAGTTTCAAATAAATATCCACTTTCAATTAAAATAGAAAATAAAATAATGAGCTACAAAATTTACCAATAATTTAGATATGTATTTGTGTTGGAAATTTACAAAATGTAAAGTTTATCTTACTTAATATATATATATATATATATGTGTGTGTGTGTATGTGTGTGTGTTAAAAACTTTGCATTTTTTGCAATTCTGTAGTCTAGAAATAAATTCGCTTTCCATTCTGCAATATAATAATATTCTTTAATGATCAATTAGAAGTTTTAAAAATTCCTCTTTTCATCATTCGACATAGTTTTCTGGCAAAATTAGAGATTCGCTTTTAATTCCTTTCTTTTGCGACGAGCCAACGACCCCCCCCCCCCCCCCCAACAATTTCGCGTTTCAGGATTATCGAAAGCAGCGCCATCACATGGCGCGGTCCCCAAAAATCGAAAGAATGCAAGACGCTGTGATATTCACTAAGGATGAAGCACGGAAATTAGAATCTCTCAGGCATTTGCAACAAGACCGATAAAGAACGCAATATTAACTCAGTAACAGTGAAAGAAAAGAGAGGAAATTTATATTATCTGAAACGGATAAGTGCCTTATGTTTGAAAATAGGTTCTGGTCTTCTTTTAGAAATGTGTCTGGAATAATTTATGAAAACGATTCACTAGGAAAGAGACTTAATAAATTTATAACTTCTGAAACAGATTGAATTGAACGCAAAAGTTATGGTTATATGTCTCCAAACCTTAATATTTAATTAAGTTAGGCAGACATTTTCTTGGAGTAATAAAAATTCGATGTCTGTTGAATTTGCTTTAAAAGTGACAAATATAATGCTTGAAATAATAATAATAATAATAATAATAATAATAAATACATTTTTTTTTTTTTTTTTTAACAGTGGAAGCTTTTTTATTGTGAGCCCTAAAAAGCATAAAATAAAAATTTACTCTTGCAAAAATATATAAAGAAATAAAAGTTTCAACAATGCAAAAATTTTAGAGAAAAATATAGATATTTCACTTTTGAAAACAGGTAAAAATATTTAAATATTCAAAATATTTTAAAAAGCATTCAAGATCAATATTCTTAATTATCAGTTTTTGTATTCTTTAAGCCATAAATTTCAAAAAAGCTTTTTAAGCTATTTTGAATATATAAAAATCTTCCTCTGTTGCAAAAGTGAAATATCTGTATTTTTCTCTAAAATTTTCGTAGTGTTAAAACTTTCAATCCTTTGTAGCATGTCTTTTTAACAATAAACTCTTATTTATGCATTTTAGGACTCCACAATAAAAAGCTTCCACTGTTAAATATTTCTTTTTTTACTTAAATTTTTATTTTGTGCTTTTTAGTTACAAAGAAAAAAAAACTTATAAAGAAACTAATCGAAAATTCTTAGGGCACTGTAAAACACTAACAGATTTTCTTTTATCAGCTGACACCCTTTATATTAATTATTTGCAAAAATTAACACATCGGCCTTGGGAGATCTAACCCACGACTAACGGGTTATCAGCATGACGCTCTAACCAAAAGTCATAGAACATGCTGGAAAAATCTCAACAAATACTTACACAAAAACTAATGACTGAGAATATTGGTCTGGAATACTTTTTAAAATATTTTGAATATTAAAAAAATTTCTTCGCTTGCAAAAACCTATATATTAATATTCTTATCGTTGAAACTTTTATTTTTTTTGCAGCATATACCTGCAAAAATAAATTTATATTTTATGCTTTTTCAGGCTCCACAATATGAAGTTTCTACTGTTATTTTATTTATTTATTTTTAAACTTAAATTTTATTGTATACTTTTTAGTAACTGAAAAAAAAAAGGGTTGATTCTTAAAAGCTAATCAAAAATTGTTAGGATACTGTGTAGACAATGAAAAATTTTCTTTTTCAATTGACACATTTTCTGTTAGTTATCTGCAGAGGGAAAAAATTGACCTTTCAAGGATCGAGCTCGCACCATCGCATTATGAATGTGACAATCTAACCAACTGAGCTAACGAACAACGAAAAGCTTTTCTTACATTTAAATCAAAGTGAAGGCGCCTTCATTTTAGAGTGACACAAAGACGCGATGACAAAATTCCAATTTCAATAAAAAGTTTCTAAAAAATATATTTTATTTTTTATTATTTTTATTTACATCACAAATGTATTTTTTATCTATACTAATAAAAATAATCTGGTGTGTCACTCACACGACTTTCTCTTACCCTGAAATTTAATACTATAAATACAGGTTGGAGATTAAGAGGTAAGAAAACGAATACTGACATGTAAACCTATGTTAAACAATTCAAATTAGGCTTCGGAAGTGTTTTATATGCTAATTAGTTCTGTGTGAGGAGGCTACCGCTCCCCAACTCCCCGTTTCATTAATGCACCTACATTTATATAGAATTTAATTCTGTTATTAAAATTAAAAGTTTACTTAAAATTATACAGACAATTTTCACACGCAACATTCCTTGAAACTTATCAATCTTGATCAAACTTTTCCAGCAACAAACTTATATTCACTTCAAAATACAACATTTGGATCTCCTAAAAATATTCGTTTTTAAGTCATTCTAAGAAACACAGACAAAGATCAAACGTTAAAAAACTTGACTACGGTAATCAGGAAGCCTCAAAACGTGTAAATATACAAAAAACAAGCGATAACTATTTAGCTTAAAACATACATTATTTACCATATCAAATTTATTTCAATTCCCGAGCAGCTTTCCTGGAAATGGTAAAATATTATTAGTAAAGCACATCCACTAACAACAAATAACTAGTGTGTTGTGGCCACCACATGACTTTCTTCTATATTTTCCTATACAAATTCACTCCGTAAAAATATTTTTTTTTAAATTATTCTTTAAAAACATATCTTCCATGATAATGCAGACGATTTCCATATTAGAGAAGTAGTATAACACTAAATATCCAAAAAAAGTTGAATTTATTCTCAATATTGCATTAAAAAAAAAAAAATATCGATGGTTTAACCATTCGTTTTAAAGGTATTGGCGAGCTCTTTTGAAAGATACCCATCATGAAAATTTACTCCCCACGATGGGGAAGGGAGGCAAGGCTCCTACATACACAATTTTTTTTTCCCCAGTTGACTATCTCTATTACAAAAAATATATATTCGTTTCATTTAGTTTAGTGCAGTCTATAGATGTTAAACTCTACTTACCTGGAATTTCCCTCATAGACGTAATGTATTTGAATGCTTTTCAGTGTCCCTGTACACGAACCATTTGCTTCATCTCAACGAAAAGCTTAGTGTAGCATCCCTCTATGATGCACATTTAGAATACAGAGTTTGAAATTTCTGCTACCATTTGTTCTTGAGATATGCTGATAACAGACACACAGACAGACAGATACACACACAGAGAGACCATTCGCTAAAAACAGGATTTTCGTATTCAGGGCACCTCAGAACATGTAAATATAACAAAAACTCACTCTCGAAAATTTGACTCTAAAACAATAATTTTTCTACCTTATGGGTAAGAGAAAGTAATAAGTGATTGTTTGCCCGTCCGTGTGCGTTGTACAGAAAAGTTATGGCACATACAATTATAAAAATAATTTTATAGAAAAAGGAATGTGTACAGATTTGCAACTTTTTTTTTAGATTTTTGATATTGCTATTAGATTTTTAAAAATTTTATGGATTGTGTGATTTCTGTGTTTGCTCTCAACGCTTTAATTTTGGTTATAATTTCAAGCTATCGCCAATGAAATTAAATGCTTACAACATTTTATTTTATTTTATTTTATTTTATTAACGCAAAAAGAAACATTGATTTACACGCGAGTAAAAAAAGTAGAAATAAAAAAGAAAAGAAAAGTTAAACCTGCGTCATTAAAAATTTCGAATAAAACTGACATTATAATAGCTTTAAAATTTTGGTTTTAATTTACTTAATATTTAAATATTCAGTTCAATTAATCAAATAGTCTTAAAGTTTTCCTTTTTTTTTTTTTTTAATCGTCTGCTAATGAATGTGAACGCATATTTAGTTTATTTTAAATTAACCGTGTTTCTATAATCAGTATAATGAAGCTCAAATTATTAAATGTCATTTACATTTCATTAACGGATATTTATCACAGTATTTGGCCATGGCTTTTGTTTACTGAAAAGAGTCTCCAGTTAAAATATATTTGTTTAAACGTTTCAATTATTTAAATAAATAAATAAAAAAAAAATATTTAAATTAGTGACCAATTATATCATTAGTGAGCGACAAAGCGAACGATGCCTGCTAGTAAGTAATAAAGTTAAGACAACACCCTCCTCTACATAGAATAAAAGTAATTGTGGTGGCAAATAAAGAACTATTTTCTTTTGTGCTATATTTTAAAGGAATAAATGGAACTATAAATGTTGATTTCCATCTCAACGATTTACCAATTTAGTCTGCCAATAACAGTTCGTAATGCTATTTTTATAATGATTTTATTCCATCATCATTTAAAAAAAAAAAAAAAAAAAAATGATGATTACTTGCAGGGGCTGTTTCAGGTTTTAATTTTTGGTGCCTATTTTCATGAAAAACAAAATGTTTTGGGACATTTTTATTTATATAATTTTTCTGAAAAGAAAGTTGTCGAGTAAAACCACCCACTTTATCAACCACTCTGTACAATATTCGATATCAAGTTAATAGTGTTTCGATGAACAAAATGTAGGCAGCCACTCAAAATAACACTGAAAACAAGAACTAAGAACAGGAAACTAAAACTAAGAACAGGATTCGACAAGGATTTATTGAACAAAACAGTATTAACTCTACTTTTTTTGTATAGAAATTCTTGCTAGTGTTCGGATACTTTTGTTATCAACTGCACATATATATTAAAACTCAAAATTTATATTATTTATATGAACAGATGTCTTCAACTAAAACTTATATAATTAATGAACAGATGTCTTCTACTTGACACTATATCCTCTCGTAAATAAACTTCGAATCGAAACCTATTGTTTGGACAAGAATAATTTTCCGCCCAAAGCAAAGTACACTTTTGAGAAATTTCGCTGAAGTGATTTATTTGTTGCTGAAAATTCTATACAAAATTCTACATATAATTATAGCTGGCGCTATCATAATTGTCATTCATTTAATCCATAGGCTCTTCGAGAATTTTATTTGGTGTCATCTGATTTTATACGAAATAAAATATAATGTATAATTCGATGTCCTCATTACTGCAAAAGTTACGAAAGGAAATATGAGATTATATTTAAATGAAACATCCTGCATTTTTCATTGAATAAGTCACAATTTACTTTGCAGTCAGATATCTGCGTTCTTCATTAGCTCAATCCGATTGGAGGCAACACTACGTTTTCCATGGCATAAATGTAAATTCACTTTGGAATAAAACTTACTATATTATCGGTGAAAAATATATTATTGTTTGGTGTGAGACGTCCTTTATTTTTTGTTAAGTAAATGCGGAATAAAACTGGAAAGAGAATTACGTATTATATGTATTATTCAAAGATGAATGCATGTTACGTCCATATATATCTGTATGAAGGTAACGTGTATTCTTCATTGAATAAATCTGAGATCACATGTAAGTAAGGAAGCCTTACATAATTCAATTAATAACTCTGAATTTACATTATAAGGAAGTAACCTGCTTCTTCCAACAAATTAATCCCAATGCACTCTGTAACTAGTAACTCTGTCTGTACTAGTAATCCCAATGCAACTCTGTATTTTTCATTCGATTGAACCGAATTATGATTGAAAAGTAGCATTTTTGTTGAATAAATTGGATTTTTCAATAAAGTGAAATAAATTACATTTACCATTGAATAAATTTAAATTGCCATTAGAATGAGATACTCTTCTTTTGCCTTTGAATAAGTAGATTTCAATCAAGTTTATACGGAAAATAATGTTACATGATTGTGCTTTATCATCTCAAAGTGTTTTATTTTTAACCTTTTGAAGGATGATAGGAGCCATTACATCCCACTTAATTTTAATTCCCAACTGCAAAAACTCGTCTCGTAAATTTTTAACAAAATTCACTTTAATAACTTAGAGGAAAAACTTCATTTGTTTTTTATTTTTTAAATTATTCGTAAAATCTGGTAACTTTTTATTTTGAGTGAGCAAAATTATTCTGTCCCTCAAATGGTTCGAATACATTAAAGTTGATTTAATTTCAACTTGTTTAACATTGCTGTTCAGTTCCTATTTACTATCCATCACTTTGGTACCATTATGAAGTATATGTATTATAGATATATAAATTTAATAAAAGTATTTTCAAAAAATTAACATATGACCTTCACTAACAAAGTCACCAAAATGTTTAGCGAAAATTTCTAAACTGTCATTATTTATAGGGAAGGGGGAAAAAATATAGGGACCAAATAGACCCAAACAGAATAACAGGATTAAAAAATTAGTTTTTATTTAAAAGAATATTTTCTTAACAGACGAAAATTTATTACGTATCATCGATGCACGTATTTACAAAATATAAACATTTTAAATAAATTCCGTACATAAAGGGCACAGTATCATACTATTCAAGCAGAATTGACTTTGAAAGTTATTTTCAAAATAATGTAATTTTTTTTTTCTGTTCGGCGCTGGGATTTTAAATTTAAGCAATTCTATCCATAGAATTAATTTTTTTCTTTCTTTCTTCTGTTCTTAAATTCGAATTGAAAGTCTGCGTCAAACCCACAATCCGTCAGCTCAGCTTTCAGCTACTGTCAAAAGCATAAAAGAATGAATAAAAAAAAAGCATCACAAAAGTTTTCTGAAACTATCACGTTTCTAAGCCCACTTTATGCATTTTCCACAAAATTCACACCGACAATCGCAGAGAGTGGGATACGGAAAAAAACCAGGGGAAAAAAAAAATGCTTTTCATTTTTTTGCTTTTACGAATTCAGTATACTAAGAGAAAAAAAAAATGCTTCAAAATTTTGTGCATACTTTGTAAAAAGCCTACGCAGAGGAATTTATTTCTAATATACTACATATAAATATATATATATATATATAACTGAAATGGATCAAATATTTTAGGATTGTAAACTAAATATCACCTCCACCAATTTCCATTTATTCGATACTAAAATTGTAATTTAAAATTTGACATTTGGAAAAATGTATGAAAGAAAAATCAAAACTTTTGTAAAAGGAATTCGTATATATTCAATCACAGCTGCAATGTAAATTATTATTCAAAAATTTTTATGCATAATCTGTTTTATAAACATTTATACCCTTAAAACTCATGTAAAAACAAGTGTTATAGAAAAACGTTGATGATAAAATGCTCCAGATGTATATAATCACAAATGTTTATTTATGATATTAACAAAAGAACGGGTGTAATATTTAGTTAACATTTAAAACACATTCTCGTCTGTAAACATGGGATGAATAATGCATATTTAAGATATTTTAATAAACTTTCAATTAAACATTTATTATTATATATACAAAAGTATTTTTATTTGTTTATAAAAGAAAATATCATTTTGTCTACTAAAAGGAAATTAAATTAAAAAACGAAATTTTAATTTAAAATTTGACATTTGGAAAAATGTATGAAAGAAAAATCAAAAATTTTGTAAGAGGAATTCGTACATATTCAATCACAGCTGAAATATAAATTAATATTCAAACTTTTTTATGCATAATCTGCTTTAAAAACATGTATACACTTAAAACTCATGTAAAACAAGTGTTATAGAAAACCGCTGATGATAAAATGCTCCAGATGTATATAATCACAAATGTTTATTTATGATATTAATAAAAGAACGGGTATAATATTTAGTTAACATTTAAAACACATTCTCGTCTGTAAACATGGGATGAATAATACATATTTCAGATATTTTAATAAACTTTCAACTAAACATTTATTGTTATATATACAAAAGTAGTTTTACTTATTTATCTGAGAAAATATTATTATGTCTACTAAAAAAGAAATTAAATTAAAAAACGAAATTGAAAATGTAATGAATAATAACATTTTGCTCTAGAAAGTATACTTTTTTAATGTATTCTTTATTCTACGTTTAATAATAATATGATCTTCAAAACCGTTTTTAAGCATTATTTAAACTTTTAATACACAATAGAAAATATCGATATAAATTTGTTCACATGTTTCTATTTTTAAATGGTTGTTTGAAGTTAAAGTATTTCTTTTCTACTCTGACGTCAAAAATTATTTTTGTCCTTTGTGAATATTTTTATAATTCTCTTAAGTTAGGCTAATGGACTATGTTTCAAAAGGAAATACTAGATTAAATCTTGTTTGAAGCGCCATACAAGAAAATATCATGTATCGCGGTAGGGAAGAAGTGCTTGTAAAATGTAGTTTCATATAATCAAAAGAAAAAATTGTATTTCTCATGTAAGAAAGAGAAGTAATTTTTCACCGTCATTGATTAATGGTCAAAGACTAAAAAGCATTATTAGAAGTGCAAAGCGATGGCGCTTCTCTTATTGATTATCTTTAATTCTCTAATACCATTAGTGTAATCTATATAAATAAAAAATGTACTGTGTGGGCAATCTGTCTGCATGTACTACATTTAGATACGTTCTGAACAGCTACAAAATTTGGCACTGTGGTACGCTGCAATTTTCCATGTTTCATCCCGATATTCAAATTTTGTATTAGTTTTTTTAAATATAATTAAAATGTGAGTTAAATTATTTATAATTTGAATTTAATCAGGTTAAGCTATAGTTGTTTCAAACTAATAATTTCTGGAAAATTAAAGAAGTTTTTTTTTTTTTTTTTTTTTTTTTTTTTTTTAACTTAATTAGGATCAGCTACATGTCTAACACCAATTTTTGGGATTTTGAAAAGAAAATATGTAGTGAACACTAAATGGCGACTGCTACAACTTATTCAAACTGATGAATTTATGAATAAAAATTTTTAAGTGGAAATTTCGTTGTCTATCGGAGTTGTGCCAATATTAATAATCTCACCTATTATATCTGCGCTTGAAACGGCGACTTTGCCAACGAATATTATGTGAGAAATGACTAGTTTGTAATCAGCCAAGGTAGCTCAGTGGTAGAGTATCCGCACGCTAAGCGGAGTATCCGGGCTCAATACTCGCTCATGCATTTTTCAAATACATTGTATAAAAATCAGCCTTACACTGTAAGTTATTCAAAAGGGCAATTTTGTATTTTATAGCTTCGAAATGAATTTTAAAAACTAAAAGAACAATTAAAAAAAAAAATCTGTAAACCAGCTATAATTTAAATCATGGATTTTCTGAACGTGAAAACATAATTTAAAAATATGCTTTATTTAATATATAATAACAGGGATTATTTTCTGCCGATTAACATTGGGTGTTGATTTGAATGGCCATGCCGCATAGTAAACCTTTTTATGTTTTATTCTTTTTAATCGTATACAGTTTTTCAAATATAATAATAACTAATTAGCATTTAAAAATTAAATTATACCATATAGAAGAGAGTCTAAAATAATAATAATAATTAAAAATATATAGTTATATGTTTTGCTTTTAATCATTGCAAAACTGACTAAATTCACGTTGGTTATTGAAAGACGTGTATTAAATGAGAGGTATAGAAATGAAAATGTATTTGAAATTGTATATATATTTAAATCCAAACATGTTGATTATGAAAATAAATAAACTATATATTGCATCAAGTCATATTCCAAACATGTTGATTATGAAAATAAATAAACTATTTATATTATTTTTAAAGTTAAGTTTATTAACGTGCTCACGTAAATTTTATCCGCAAGAAATGTAAACAATAAATTTACTCAATCTTACCTATGCCATACTCCAAACTGACAGTCAGTATATGACTCATTTTCAAAATTTGCCGACAATATTATGTCTCTTGCATTGCATCAAGTCATAATTTTAAGCATTTCACTGATACGTTTTGATATTTTATATTTAAATATTACTCACAAGATAAATTTGGAAGATGATTGTATCGTTAAGTTTCAAATTATGCAAATCGACTTTTATTTATTTATTTATTCATACATTCATTTATTTGAAAGTGAAATCCATTACTACACTATATATATATATATATATATATATATATATATGTGTGTGTGTGTGTGTGTATATACATACATATATATTTTCGTTAATTTGCTTTCTTTAAGGGAAAAAAGGTCCCGTGATTAATTTTTATCACACATATGAGACACAACATGTTCATATTTAACACAATTCAATTTTTTAATTTAAACTTTGATATTATATAAAAGGTTTTAATAGCATAAAATTAGAAAATAACGAACATTTTACCCTAAAATCATATTACAGAAGATCTTTTAAAAAAAATTTATTATTATTATTTTTTAAATTATTTAATTATTTTTTTAAATTATTAGAAACATTTAGTCTTCGTTATTTAAATTATAATACAAATTAAACTTTTAACATTAATTTATGATAGAATTGGCTCTTCTTTTTCTTTCTGGAATAATATGTAAGCAAAATTTAAAAATGATTCATGTAAAATTCTTAGTTAAAAATTAGCACGTTGGGGCCAACACAAAACTTTCTTCCACGTTTCTTTTGAAAATTCACGTAACTTAGAAGAAAACAGTCATCATTGTATCTTTCACTGTAAAAACGAGAAAAAACATTAAAAATGGCTTTTTTTTAAATAAATAAATAAATAAATAAATAAATTATAATTTTGTTTCAAATTATCACAATTGCAAGATTCAACCATTCGTTTTAAAAGTATTGACGAAATCTTAAAATACTTATATCGAAAATCTCCACCGCCCGAGGGGGGTGTACATGCCGTGAATGTGAAACGATGCTTTTACACATACAAAAACTTTATCCTGTTGATTATTACTATTATAATTTTTTCACAATTGTTAAAAAAATAAAAAAAAATAATAATAATTGCGTACATTTATATTAAACTTTTTCCTATATTGCTACATTAAAAAATGTTAAGAAAACGTAATGACAGCGCCACATGTTGAGCGACGTTCTTCAAAAATTAATAGACACCAGTTCATAACAAAATGCAAATAAATATAACTTTTCATGAAATTATATTCCCTCGTTTTTGATCTAGAGCTGCAATAAATTTTCTGTCATAGACAGATAGGCATGCGGATATTTTCTGAAAATGGTCAAATTATGCTCAAAGCGATTAAATTCATCGAAAACCGTAAGTCGAATATTTTTATGAATCCCTTACTTTTTCAATTGAACACAAAAGAATGTAATAATGTTTTCTAAGATAACCAAAAATACCAGGATTTATCTAATTTTATTGTATTTGCCCTATGGTTCCTAAAATTTTCGCATCAATTGCCTTTTTTTACATTATTATGTTATTCTCTAAACAGCAATTTAGAGTACTTTTTTAGCATTACATAATAGACTGAAAGGTCTTTGATATTTGGATATTCTTCTGATAGAAATGAATATTATTTTGAATTTTAAAATTAATTCAAGATTGCATTGTTTAGATATTTTTTGTACCTACAATCTGAATATCATATCTACATACAATATCATATGCAATCTGAATCTGCCATAGAAATACTCTAAAATAAAATGAATCCGAATTTAACAAAAATAGCATATGCAAATTTCAAACGAACTAAAAGAGTATAGATATAAAATAGTGTCAAGCATGAAATAAGTAACTTAATTTTTAAATGTAAGTTACGCTTAAAAATGTAGTGGTATACACCCCGCGACAAAAAGATAGGAACAAAGGGTTTTTTTTTTTTTTTTTTTTTTTGATTTTTCATAAAATAACGTTATCTAAATTGTGCTTATCATTTATTATTATTATAAAATAACACTATTCCTGGACTTAAGACTAAACTAATTTAGAAAAATTTTAAGACTAAAATTTTTCTAATTTAAGACTACACAGAGCGACAAAAAGATAGGAACAAAGGTTTTTTTTTTTTTTTTTATTTTTGAATATGATTATTTTGAATATGAATATTTTGAATATGACTCAAATATTTAATATGTTTTTGATATGATAATATTTTGTTATGATAATAAATGATCAGCACAATTTAAATAATGTTATTTTATGAAAAATTAAAAAAAAACCCTTTGTTCCTATCTTTTTGTCGCGGAGTGTAGTCTTAAATTAGAAAAATTTTAGTCTTAAAACTTTTCTAAATTAGTCTTAAAACAAAAATTAGTCCAGGAATAGTGTCATTTTATAATAATAATAAATGATAAGCACAATTTAGATAACGTTATTTTATGAAAAATCAAAGAAAAAACCCCTTGTTCCTATCTTTTTGTCGCGGGGTATATATGTTTTCCTTCTAAATTTCCCCCTTTTTTTTTTTTTTTAATGATTGTTCCCAAAAAGATTTATGTTATTAGTAGTATTTCCAACTTCTAGAGATTTTTATATCAAATATCCATCGAAATGTGCGTTTTAGGGATTTTTTTTTTCACATTAAGTATGTTAGACCAGTTTTAAAATATCGCTTAAGATATTGCTATTTAAAGCATTGAATAATATCGACGATCAATTTTTAAAAGGCATTTTAAATTAATCGAAATTAAAATTTTTCATGACACGGCAGAATGAGGAAAAATTTCACATAAACGTGCTCTATGGAAATCATTCCATTGAAAGTAGTACGGAATTGCGTGAAAATTAAAGTATAATACTGACATCAATAAAATTATTCAACAAATTAGGATACGGTAAATGAATCGAATTTGCCGTATGGTTTATTGCTTCAGTCTGTACCATGCTGAATGACACGAAAAATTCGTTTCTTTCAGCATGAATGTAGTAAGATCTGCAGTCATACTTGCAAACATGTTGATTAATATTCTGTAGTAATCGTTAACCCCGCCTTCTTTTCCACACCATTATCTTTTTAAAATATTTTTCTTATTATTTAATCGTAATTGCATTTGATGAATGTTACTCTAAAACTTTACTCGTGCGAATAAAAGGGCGGGGCAAACAACACTACAAAATATTAATTAGGATGTTGGCCAGTATGGCTACAGTAGAAATTTATGAGAATAAATATAAGGAACTAGACAGAGTCCATCTGTGATTCTTTTTTTTTTTTTTTTTTTGTAACAGTTTATATATTAGATGAGGTGAAAATTTTCACTCAGAAAAAGTTAATTTTAACAATAGTACTTGATTGCCGTGTTAGTATATATTCGAACAGTTTATAACTATTTCCATTTAAAAATAACAATTCTAAAAAATCTCACCCGCATTTAAGTAAAAAAAAAAAAAATCTTCCCACACAGTGCAAATGGAAATTTTAAATAATTGTAATATTTATTATTATTGCTATTATTATTATTTATTGTAAAATCTTCTTCTGTAATCTTTAGTTTTTCGAAGTTTTATTGCAAATGCTTCACTAACGCTGTTCATAAAATACAACGTGTGAATGTCTTCAAATTAAAAAGTTAAACCGTATGTTTTTACTTTCCGAACATACATATGTAAGGAAAGTATTGTAGTCATGACAAAAATCTGAGTTTGAGTTTTTAGTATTTTTATACGCTTTTTAGGGTCCCTTGAGTTCATTTTTGCTATTTTTTACAGTAATGTATGTATGTGAGCGAACACGATAGCGTCTAAACGTTTTGTTCGAATGCTCTGAAAGTTGGAACATATACTGTAGGTCACCGTAGCACAAACCCCATTAAGTTTAGTGAATTGAGCACTTATATTTTTTTTTACAGGGACACAATGAAAAATTCTTTATTCTTATGGCCTCCGGGCCAAATATTTAAAGCGCGATAGTGTCTAACGCCTTATTTGATTGAACTCAAAATTTAAGGTATTAAAGTTTACCGTTGCACGAATCGTAAAGATTTGGATTAATATAACACTTATATATATATATATATATATTTTTAACAGACACACAACGAAGACCTCTTTGTAATATAGCCATTGGGCTCAAATTATTTAAAGTGCGATAGCGTCTAAACACCTTATCCGATTGTCTGAAAATTTACATTGGGAAGATCCTTATAATATGGACCCCCTAAACAAGAATGCTCATAAAACTAAAATTATTAAAATAAAAAGATTTAATTTGTTGGCTGCTCATTACAACTGTATAGGTGCATGGATCAAGTTTGGTGAAGCACTCTGGAAACTATTAATAATTGCAGGAAATATTTATTTTTTTATGTATCGGTGGTCCATAGGGGTAATTCCCGAAGTGGTCCTTCCCGAACAGTTGAGACACTTGGAATCGTGAAACGAACTGTCCAGCATGTTCTCTTATACACTTGTCCATCTCTTGGGAATAGTAGAAATGAACGAAAAAAAGGGAGGTCCAAAGGCTATATCCAATGGGTAGTACGCGAAGGAAGTGATAGCTTGATTACCCCTGCTTCTCTGGCCTATTCTATAGCCTCAAGATTTTGAGTGTACGACATATGTACGCCGAGCATTAACAAAACTTCTCTGTTTTTATCATGGACCACTGGTCCATATTACACAAAGGAGCATGGTTCATATTACACACATAAACAGAACAGCGTTGTTTCCAATCACATATCGCTAAGAAAATTGGCTCCCATGAAACACATGTCTAAATTGTTCAGAAAATTAGTGCATTTGCTACTATTAACGCGAAAATTATGTTACAATGACCTAACAACAGAAAGTAACGCTTTCATTTTAACATACTTGTTACATCAATGATCATATAAACAGAAAATTCAATTTCATAATCGTCCAAATACAGGTACACAGGCACAAATCACTTCCTGCTGTGTATAAAAATAATATTCACAAAAGACAATGAGATGGTTTCACCATCTATTGTTGAACATATAAATTTCCTCATGGTTCGTATTACACGATGGCCCATATTACACGGTTCTCTTCTACATGTTATAGATTACCGTTGCACGAACTGTCTAAATTTTGGAGAATCTAGCATTTATAGTTTATTTATTTTATTTTATTATTTTATTTATTTATTTATTGTTTTTTACAGGTATTCAACAAATACATTTTTTATCATTAAGACTCATGGGATCAAATATTTAAAGTGCGATAGCGTCTAAATGTCTTATCCGACTGAGCTGAAAATTTATTTACTTGTTGTTGGTCACCGTCGCACGAACCGAGATTTTGGTGTGATTCTTTTATTTTTTAATTATGATATATGCGCTCAAATTATTTGAAAGGCAGTAGGGTTAAATTATAAAATTATACTATATGGGTAAAAATACTCAACCACCCTAATATATTTTTCTCATTTGTTTATTTAACGACTTCCCTTGAATTTATTTATATTTATTAGTCGGGTGGAGTACTCCGGATTATTTATTTACTTATTTAAAGATAAAAATGGATTAAACTTTAACTTGTTTCATTAAAATAACAGTTTATTGTACAGTTTGTTATCTAACATATAAATGGTACTTTTCTTATTGGGATGCACAAAATGTGACGACTTAGAAGAAATCCATTTAAATGAGATTGTCCACATTCTTTTTTTAGTTTTCCTGCATATAATTACTGTACTATTAACTGTTTGTGGTCTTTTGAATTTTATACATAGTTCTTATGCTGATCTAAATTAATTTTCACTGAAAATAAATAATACAGAATACACAAAACTATAAAAGAAACGACAATGTATTAACCTTTTGTGGTCGTATGGCTGTATATTTTCAGTCACCAAAACTTTTTTACTGTTCAAATCGTATGTCTGCTTTCAACCTTCACAGCAAAAAACAATATTGATCTTATATTACACTGAGTTAATAATCTTCGAAGATACGTAAAGTTATAAATATTACAGTAGAGCCTCGCTTATCCGAGATCATGTGGACCGAGGTTACTTCGGATAATCGAAAACTCGGATAAAACAGACTCTGTTGTAAATCGAGGGGGAATATAAGGTAGAGTTTAAAATGAATGAAAACGTAACTACCGAAGTAAAAGAATACATATATTACATATTTAAATGTAATCAGTTAAAAATAGAATAAAAATATGCATACACAAATTATAAAAAAACAGTACTGTACAGTCAAATTTGTTAAAGATTTTGCGCCATTTGTCAAAGGCCACGCCCTCCACCGGGACATGGCATCTTTGGGACTATTTCGATTAACCTGGAACTCGGTTAATGGGGCTCGAATAACCGAGGCTCTACTGTATTTTACAAATTGCGTTTAAGTGCAGCATCAGTTAAGTGTATTAGCACAACTGTTGACAACTACAATTTTTTTAACATAAGTAGTTTTTAAGAATAGACTTTTTATGAATCTTTAGAGCAGTTTTCGAGGATTAAAATAGCTAAAATAAATTAAGTTTTAAGAAATGGTGCTAGTCGGTAACTTTGAAAATTACGCTTAGACTCAATTTGTAAAATATCATTTCTGTTCTATGTATCTCCAAATCTTGTTGACGCAGCCTGATATAAGATCAGAGAATTGTTCTTTGCCGTGGTGACTGAAAGCAGACAACAATTGGAACGATAAAAAAGTTTCGACTAAATGATTTTGGCTAACACTAGATCAACAGAAAGGGATTAATACTGTGATAAATTCCTTAGAATTCGACTAACTGTTCGGAGTTTACATGGTTTCCTCCGAAACTAGGAGCCCTGAAAAGATCCTTATGAAAACAGCCTTTTGACCAATACATCCATCATAAAAATAGAATAAACATGTAATATATTTATAAAAGTAATTTTTAACGACTAAAGTACGCATTTGCCAACATCCTAATTAATATTCCGTAGTGTTGTTAGCCCCGCCCTTTTTTTAACACCAGTAAATTTTTAGAGTAATATTCTCCAAATGCAATTACGATTAAATGAGAAGAAAAATACTCTAAAAAGATGCTGGTGCGGAAAAGAAGGCGGGACTAACAATACTACGGAATATTAATTAGTATGTTGGCAAGTATGAAAGTGTCCTTAAAATAATAATCATCCCCCTCCCCCCCCCCAAAAAAAAAAAAGATAAATAAAAAATAAATAAATAAATAAATAGAGAAATGAAATAAATAAATTGAAAAACTAAAGCAATATACGAACTAAATGATTAACTTTATTTATTTATTTGTAACTCGTAATCCTTGTAAGTATTTCGTGCTACTTTCTCAGATAAGCAAGATATCTATTTTTCTTACTTTGCTAGAGAAAATATTGACCTTGTTTTTGTAGTTTTATTTTATTTATATTTTTAAATAATTTATTATTTTAAAATTATTATTATTATTATTATTATTATTATTTATATATTATTATTATTTTATCATTTTGACTATGACGGTAGTCAAGAAGCAATTTAACAAGTCTGCTTTGCATCCCAATACCATTCTTTTTTTTTTTTTTTTTTTTTTTTTTTTTTTTATTGACAATTTTTATACTCCACCTATTTCTTTATTTTAAACAGTATTTTAAGCCCTGCCTATTTAGTTGATTTATCACCAGTAATCGATGAGGCAAATGCCACTTGTGTATATTTTTGCCAACGTAAAATAAGAGGCTTAATAGAAATACGCATAGTCACTTTCTCTATTTCTTTTCAATTTTCATTTGTTTTAGAAGTACAATGAAAGGTTTTCTTTAGAAAACAAAAATTCGTTTCTTAACATTTTATCTAAAGTCATCTTTTTTGTTTCATTTCTTACCGTTTGAAGTTGTTGCTATATAGTGTGACCTGTAAATCAAAGTTTAAAATATTTTGTTTAATTTCTCTGTTATTTTTAAAGATTTTCTTGGTTATCGCATGCAAAACTATATAAGAGATGCCCCCTAGGCTTCTCCAAAAGAAAAATTTATTTATACCTCGAAAACTAATAACTACAATGAGATATGAATTTGCATACCCATATTTTTCAGCATTTGTATTCATTTTATGTAAAAACTAATATAGATCATAATTCATATATATATTTTTTTAATATGAATAGAATTTATTAATATTTTTCACAATTAAAAATATTTTTCTGAATCAAAAGTGATAATGGATTATGTTTGGGTTCCTTCATTGTATCTCGTAAATATATATATATATATATATATATATATATATATATATCGATCAAATTGTTTTTTGTGAAGATATTGCTAAAAGTTTGAAATATGAATTTAACATTTATAGCCCCTTCAAACTTTGAACACTTAAAACTCTATAAAAAAAGATAAGTAAAATATACAACCAATATACTTTTTCGCATTGTCGCGACCCCAGGAATTGAAATATAAGATAAAAATAGGGTATTACTATTGAAATAAATCAAGGTTGGTGCGCGTTTTAATATGTAGACATATTACATTTTTGTGCATCGATTAGCAACGAAGTTACAGCGAGTTTTACGTTCTTTTTTTTTTTTTTTTCCCGACTATACAAACCAAAGTTCCTAAAATGAAACTGTAATGATAAAATTTATCATTTCCGTATTTTTTAATATAATGACGTACAACTTCCGATTTTCTATTATCAAGAACTAGAAAGAAAAAATATTCAGAGAATATATATAAATTTTATTTATCATTATTTGTTTCCTTAAAGGTTACATTTTCCTAGTGAGCAATTTTGAAAAACATAATTTTAAAAATAAACACTAAACAATTTTATTTATTTGTATTCTGCAGTTAACTCCTAAATATAAGCCTATAGTAATATTCTCGATTATTTTAATTAAAAAATGTGTGAGTCGAAATTATTTTCAGTTTGTCAGTTTGATGAATACTT